>BSBM01000047.1:57236250-58523333 GCA_027924585.1 Larix kaempferi | reverse complement strand
CATGGTATCTCTTCTTTGAACTATCTTTGCCTTCTTTTCATGGCATAAAATTAATCCAACCTACATTTACCTCTGAAACAGGTTTAAACTTTGCATAAGTTGAGTGTTTAGTTGATTTTCCTGCTCCTGAGCCCTCATCATTCTTTCATTATCAGCTCTGCAACTCTATATTTCCATCCTCAAGTTTCTCATAGTTTCCACCAGCTCTATTGGTTTGATGTTAGCTCTGTGCCCATTAGACTTTGTTTCTTCATTTCCCGCACTAATATTCCTACCATTGGTTATCTCTTCCAAACTATATGGTTTCTCCCCTTCTTCCATTTTCATTGCTTAAATACTGCTATGGAATCTGATTTGGATTATAAATCATGTAGAATTGTATTTTCAATGTGTTTGGATCATTAAATCTGCTAGATAAACCATTTTCCAAAATTTCATGTATACAAAAAAATATGGAAAATACCCATTTGTCATTATCTGTCAATTAGGCTATAAGCCCCGTTTTGTGTTAAATTTTTGGAGAGTCAAGAAGTGTTGATTCATAATCAAATTCAATGTACTTATTATCCTATTGATTATATTTCTAGTGAATTTACCCACGTTCATTGTTGATATTATAGCTAAAAGTTACATCTCTTCGAAATCACAATTTTCTCCCAATTTTACAATGTTTTTGTGACTGCACTCGATCTGAAGGACCATCTTTTGAAACATGTAGAAGAAAATTTGTAAATAATTAGAATTTTTTTCTATTGACAGTTGGTAGCCCATATGATTGTGAGTACCCAAATACTTCCAACACTCAAATATGATTCTCCATTCATATTTTATAAAATTATAGAATTGCCAACTTTTAATTTCTACAATTCTTCTAGACTTCGAATTTTCCTGAAAACTATTATCTCAGAAACTAAGAATTTCTGGAAAAATCACCTCTAAAGAAAGTTGTTTGGCTTGATGAGTAGGCAAAATGTTGAAATTAGAAAATTTTCTAGTTACTTTTTCTTGGGTCACTTTTGTCTCCAAATTTTAAAAAATCGACCTTGTTGAATATGATTGTCATTGATGTCAAAGGAGCTCAGTAATGACAAAGGAATAACCAAGGACATGATGGTAGGGAAAACTGAGTGAAAGACAAATGAATGACAAATGAAGTGATGACATGGCATGTATGATGATGTGGCATGTGTGATGGAGCTGGAAAGACACATGATGGTGTTATGGTGCTATCATTAAGTCAGTGTTGCAATCTGACATCATTCTGGAAAAGAATGGCAAGTTTGTGAAACTTTGGAAATTGACTAAGTATGGAAAAATTAGTCAAAACTGCTCTAAGAGAATGCCCGCCCTAATTCACGATTTGAATAAAATGCCCGCACCATCATATTAGGCTACAGCTTGTTGAAGTGGCTATCTATTCATGGTCTCAGTTTGTCTTAATAATTTATGAGGATAAAGTTATAAGTCTTCCAAAATAGGGTTTCAGGATAAGCTGTGGAGAAATTCTTGAAAATGACTTAAGTGTTGGAAAATTGGTTCAGGTGGCCTTGGGAAAATGCCCGCTGTACCTCATGGGAGAATGATAAGAAGTATCTGGAACTATCATCCTCTAGCTTTTCAAAGAGGCTATCTTTCCATGGTCTTAGTTTTCATAGAAGGTGTTTGATGACAAATTTAACAGCCTACCAAAACAGGGTTTCAGGTTGCTTTTACACCAAAGTGGTAAAACTGCTTAAGTAGCCTCAAGGAAATGCCCGCCATAGTTTGAGGGTTGAAGAAAATGCCCGCACCATATGGTCATCTTGTAGGTTGTTGTTTTGTATACCTGACCATGTTCTCATATTGACTTGAAAGTGCCCGAGGAAGAAGTTATGGATCTGCCAAAACAGTGTTTCAGGCAGATTGGACCAAGTCTAGGAAAGTGCAAAAATTGTCTAAGTGTAAAATCACTAAAACTGCCTAAGTGACCTTAGTAAAATGCCCGCCATCTCTTATGGTTGATGTCTTAAAATATTTTGAGAGTATGGATCTCTAGAATGTGTTAACACCCAAAAAGTGTTCACTACCTCATTTACCTCATTACATGGCTCATTTGTCCATTTTCCTACCATATTTCCGTTAAAAACCCTAAAAATCCCACTAAAAAGCCTCCAAAAGGCCACAAAACCATCAAAAAGCCTAAAAAAAGGCTAAAAAAAACCCTTTTTCCTCCAAAAATAGCAAAATCCCTCTAAAAAGGGAATAAAAAATATAAAATAATGAGGAAAAAGACGAAAAAACCCTATACAACTGCCCTAAACCATATGGTTCCCAAAACCATGGGCCAGCACTCCACCACCAAAAAACTATAAATAGGTGATGGAAACCCCTTATTCCACATCCACAATCAAGTATACCCTTACTCTGCCAAAATCTCTCTTGAAACCCTAGCTCACCATTGAGCCACTTTCACCTTGAGAGCCCCTTTTGGCCCATTTCCACCATTGGAGAAAGAGAAGGAGCACATTGGAGCTTGGAGCAACCCTCTTGGACATTGCAAGAGCTTCACCAACCTTCACATTGAAGGTAATATTAATACAAAAACCGTTGTTTACATCTTGTTGTTTATGTTTCATGCACATGTTTTAGAGTAATTTTAATTTCTGTTTTAGTATAATAATTTACATTTACTGAACTGCTACTAAGGAGTCCATTCTCCTTAGTAGGTACTCATTTGCACAACCTAGGGGTAAAACCCTAGCTACAGTTTTGGCGACTCCCCTAAGTTGAATTTCTGGTTACAATTTTTAAATCTTTTTTTCTGTTCAGCTGTCCCTTTCAGCCGCCGTATACCGCATTTTTCCCCCCCACAGTCGCGCGCCGACCGCGTCTTTCACGCACTTACCTGCGACCCAACCGTGGCTCTCAGACTGTTTCCGGCGACCTGTCGTCCGTGTTCAGTCTGTTACCTGCGATCCGGCCGCGGCTATTAGCCTGTTTGGGACGGTCTGACTGCGGCTATTACCCTCTTTCCTGCGTCCCGCCTACGGCTTTCGGCCCGTTTCTCGCAACTCGTCGGCGCCTTTCGGCGTCTTTCCTGCGTCCCGCCTGCGGCTTTCGGCCAGTTTCCCGCAACCCGCCGGCGCCTTTCGGCGTCTTTCTTGCGTCCCGCCTGCGGCTTTCGGCCAGTTTCCCGCAACCCGTCGGCGCCTTTCGGCGTCCTTCCCGCGTCCTGACTGCGACTTCCAGCCTCTTTGCTGTGTCCCGACTGCGTCTGTCTGCCAAAAACCTGCGTCCTGTCCGCACCTGTTTCCCTCAAACCCGCGGTCCGACTGCTCAATTTTGCCACAGACCCGCGGTCTGATTTCTGCATTTTTTCCAGTTTTGAGACCAGAACTTTGCTGCACTATTTTCTGCACCAGCACAGCCCTCTGTCCTACCTACATCCACTCTTCCTTACAGCATTTTTCTGCAGTTTTTTCTGTTTCATTTACAGAATCGTTTTTTTATTTTTAGCATTTTAAATTTAAAAAAGAAAATTATGCATTTTAAAAGTTCATTTTTGTATTGTTATTGCTAGATAGAAAGTTGCCCTCCCTAGTGGCACTTTCTACTTGGGTTCATCATTATCTCACAAGCACACACTCTGTCACATAATTCAAGTGAGCCTTAAAAAACTATCTAACTCAACCAACATTCTAACCCCACTTGGGGAACACAAAAGAATCTTTGTAGTAGGTGCTCATTTGCACAAGGAGTCCATTCTCCTTAGTAGGTGCTCATTTGCACAAGCTAGGGGTAAAACCCTAGCTACAGAATGTTGTATGGGGCATCCAACCATATCATTGGATTGTCCAAAGAGTCTCTAAGGAAGAAGATATTGATCTGCCAAAAGTGCCTCCCAGATTTATTTGCACTACTCCAGTAAAATGCCCGCCGAGGAGAGAGAAAGAGGTTTCAAGGGGTGAAATTGGTTTGGATAGAATTCCCTAGTTGGCCCCTATCCAATGGATGTCTCACACTTCAAATTTGATGAAAATAAAAATCACTTCATAATAACCTAGGGTTTGATAATTTTGCCTATGTGTCAAATCAGCAGTTTGGAAGGCCACTTTCAATTGCTCGCCAGATGATGGTTGTGTGTCAATAAGTTCATATTTTAACATGGTCTTGTTCATTGTTAAAGTATCTATCCATCCATGCTTTTAGTTTTCCTTATGGTGATCATAGATGAAAGAAATCAATCTGCCAAAATGAAGAAAAAGTGTTTTACATATTAAAGACAAAAATTTGTCTAAGTGTCAAACTCACATGGCTACAAGGCCATTTGGAAATGCCCGCAACGAGGTGTTCATATGATGATAAAATTAATCAGATTGCATAGGCTTGTTCTCTAGTGAACTGGTTATCTAAACATGAACTCAGATCTTCCTATGGAGTTCACACGTGCGAAAAACAAGCCTGCCAAAATGAGAAAAAGCTTGTTTTTACTGTTCAAATGAAGGTTGAAGAGGCATTTGGAAATGCCTGCGAGGAGGACTCCTTGTGTTGATAAAATTAATCAGGTGGCATAGGCTTGTTCCTTGATTAACTGGATATCTATCCATAGGATCATATTTTCCTTTGGAGTTCACACATGTGAAAGACAAGCCTGCCAAAATGAGAAAACTATTGTTTTGCATATTAAGAATAGAAGAAATTTGGCTAAGTGTTAAAATCACAAGGCTAAGGGGCCATTTGGAAATGCCCGCAAGGAGGTGTCCTTTTGCTGATCAAATCCATCAGTTAGCATGGTCTCGTTCCTTGATGAACTGGCTATCCAGCCATGAAGTCAGATTCCTATTTGGTGCTCTCACGTGCGAGTTTTTGGTCTACCAAAAACAGAGAAAAACATGGTTATTCATAAGGGGATAAATATGTCCACAAGAAAGTTTAAAGGATAAGCCCATAGGGCTTAATAATTCCCACAAGGGGCCTCCAATATGCCTGCAAGGGGCTTATAACATGCCCGCATAAGGGGGCTAAATATGCCCACAAGGGGCTCATTTATGCTTGTAGGGGGCTTATAAGATGCCCGCAAGGGGGCTCAGTTATGCCCGCAAGGCTAAGGCTATGCCCATAGGGACTAAGGTTATGCCCACAGGGGCTTGAAGCATAAAGCTCCCGAGAGATTTATTATGCCCGCATGGGGCTTAGGGTTAAGCCCACAAAAGCATAAGGCTATGCTAGCCGGTAAAAGAAGCATAATCTCGCAAAGGCTTATGATATGCCCGCAGGGGCTTAAAAGACAAGCTCGCAAGAGCCTGTAGTATGCCTGCAGGTGAAGGAGAGGATAGCTCGCAGATAGAAGAAGATGCCAGCAAATTTGGAGGGTTCACAATGAGAGAAGAAGTCCGCAAATGGAAAAAGGTTGCAAGCCTGAGATGAGAAAAAATGTTTTAATTAATTAATTAATTAAAATTTTATAATAAACAGAATTATAAATTTAAATCAGTAATATCAGAGATTTGGGGAGGCATGAAGATGAAAGGCCATGAGCTTGTTTTGGAAAGATGCAAGGTTTAAAAGAAGAATTAAAGAATATATAAGCAAAAGATTGAAGTGGAAGAATGTGTCTCAGCAGTTCATATTGAAGGTTCAACAAGGAACGAGAACTGAAGCGTATGTTAGGTTATGAGATGAATATTTTAAGCATCATTGAGACCAGAGGAAGAGACCAGAATGTGTGCACATTCAAGATGAAGAATTGCATAACAAAAGTCAGAGAATAGAAGGAAAGAATTGAAGCTGTCTGCAGCCTAGATCTATGTAGAAGCAAGAAGACACAAACTGAAGAAAGCAAAGAATTATATATGACAGAATTGAAGTAAGAAAGGTCTGGAGGATTGATATAAACACATCAGGGAGGTAGGGTAGTTCTAGGGAAGGCTACAGGCTTGCAGGGGGTTTGCAGGCTCCTTCCAGTGGTATCTAGTAAATAGGGTGTCAAAGCATCCTTTCAATTGTAGTTTATAAACCAGGGGGTTGTAGCCTCCTTCCAGTAGTGGCTAGTAAATAGGGTGTAGTAGCATCCTTGTCTGTTGTAGCAGGAAGAAACTAGGGTGTTGTAGCATCCTTCAGTTGTAGCTGAGAAACTTGGGGATTGAAGTCTCCAGCAATTTGTAGCTTGCAAAAACTATTGTAAACATAATTTTGCAGTATAGAAAGAGTTTGTGGTTTTCCCAATTGGGTTTCCACGATAAAATCTGTCCTGTGTATCTTGTTAATTCCATGTTTTAATTAAGTTTAATAAGTGGTTTAAAATAGTAAAAATGTAACAATACTGATTCACCCCCCCTCTCAGTATTGACCAATATTCCAATAGACCTTGTGTGTGCCCAAACAATGGATTTTGGCCTTCTTCAACATCTCCGCTTCACACCTTTTGAATTTCACCAATTGCCACCCAATTTATTGTCATGGCTAGAAAACAACTGCACTATAAAGTTTTCATCCCAATCAGGGCTCCCCTCCATTCTTTGAATGTCGGTCTTCAAAAACTCCTATTTCTAATTTTCGGGAAAATTGGTGCCAAAAATACTAATGTCCCTCTAAGGCATTTATGTGGTCTTTGTAGTTGGTGTTAGAATGCCACTAGTTTCACCCAATTCTAAGCAATTCTTCTCCGGTTGTGGCTAAATTCATTTTTATGTTCCAAACTTTTTTTAATAACTTTTCTATTTTTTGTTGGCGGGCATGATGTTGACGTGATAGGGTGTTGACGTGTCATGAAATGTGTTTGTTGATGTGTTAGTTGGGGTTCTATGTTTAATCCCTTTATGCAACCAATTCACCCTCCATTGGACTATAGGTCAACATAATACCTGTCATTTCACCGTTTTGTCCAACCCCCAATAGTCATTTGGTCCACACCCAATAATGGTTTTGGCTCATTGTAAAAATGGTTTAGAAAAACCTTATGTTGATGCTCAAAACGACACAGGTCAGGAAACAACACTGTAAACACCCTTGGAGGGTTGGCCAAGGGATGAAGGGGTATGGAATCCCTAGTTGTGTTTAGAGCCCTTGGATAAACATGATACAAATGGTTGATTAATAACATTAAGTACATAAATGAAATGAAAGTGAGGTTGAATTAGCTTGATGAAACATGGGAATGCTTTCAAAATACGAACGTTAGTCCATTAATGAAAGTAAATGTATCCTATCTAACTTACATGCATTAATTCCTAAAAGTAAAATGATTAACTAATTATCTGAGGCGAAATGAATGCAGCTATTTACAGAATGAAAGAGTGTTCAGTACTACAAAAAATACCTTTAGAGGTAGTCATTTTTCGCCTCCAAATGTGGAGATGGGAGGGGTTTTAGCATTAGCAGTGGTTTTGCAAACCGCCCCCCTAAATGCATCGTTGCTAAAAGTCGAGCCTTTTAGTGGTGGATTTTGAAGAAATATAGACTGCCCCCAAAAGTCACTTTTAGGGGGGGTTCTGAACATACCTCAAAAAATGTTTATTTGTAGCGGTTTGGAACCGCCCCTAAAAGTCACTTTTTGGGGGCAGTTCTGAACTGCCCCTCAAAATCACTTTTTGGGTGCGGTTTATATCTCTTCAAAAATCATTACTAAAGGATAGAATTTTAGTAGCGACGTCTTTAGGGGGGTTTGGAACCCCCCTAGAAAAGTGCCTTTAAGGGGTGGCTTAGAACCCCTTGCATAGCAACCTACAGTGGTGGTTTATATCTCTTCAAAGATTGTTCCTAAAAGGATTGACTTCTGGGGGTAGTTTAGAACCCCACTCATAATAACCTATGAGGGCAATTTAGAACTCTCCTTATAGTAGCTT
The DNA here is from genome assembly GCA_027924585.1 of Larix kaempferi. Taxonomy (NCBI): domain Eukaryota; kingdom Viridiplantae; phylum Streptophyta; class Pinopsida; order Pinales; family Pinaceae; genus Larix; species Larix kaempferi. Next base: position 58,515,510 of record BSBM01000047.1, on the reverse strand, counting down.
TTGGGGTCAGTTAGAAACCCCCTCGTAGAAGCTTATGAGGGAGAATTAGAACCCCCCTCGTAGCAACTTATGATGGCGCTGTAGAAACCTCCTCGTAAAAAACTATGAGGGTGGTTTAGAACCCCCATTGTATCAACTTACGATGGCGGTTTAGAAACTCCCCTTGTAGCAACCTACGAGGGTAGTGTAGAACCCCCCTCATAGGAACATATGTGGGTAGTTTATAACCCCTGCGTATATACTTAAGAGGATGGTTGAGAACCCCCATTGTAGCATCTTATGGCGATTGTTTAGAAACCCCCTCGTAATAGCTTGTGGATTTGGTTTAGAATCCCCCTCGTAGAAAGTTACGGAATCAGTGTGGAAAAACCCATAACAATATACAAGGAGGGTTAGAAACCCCCCTCATAGAAACTTATGAGTGCAGCTTGAAACCTCCCCTCGTAGAAACCTACGTGGCTAGTTTAGAAACCCCCTAATAGCAAATTATGAGGGTGATTGAGAAGCCCCCTCATAACAACCTAGGAGGGCAATTTGTATTTATGTGGGTATATATATACATATACATATATTCATGTTTGATATTTTTTTCTTAAAATTTCTTTTACATTATTGATTTTAATTTGAGTTACTATTTTTAAATATTATGGTAGACCCACCTTTTTCACATGTCACATCAATATTATGCACAAACACTATATATCTCCCTCAATAAAATGCACCTCACTTATCATAACTTATTATTACTATAATGAGAACAAAAACAAAACCATGGCATGACTTTCCTTGAAGAAGTTTAGCAATGATCCTCTTCATATGCATTAAAATTTGAATGACATGCAGGTAGACTTTGAAAATATTCAAAATTTATATCAAAAACATTTTCAATATGTACATTTTCATAAAAACTAACAATTGCATTCAAGTAAACAATACAATTAACTCATTGGTATATGCACTTTCAAACAATATGGTATCTACGGCTTCTTCTAAAGTGAGCTTCTTGAAAGATACCTTCTTAGATGAGATTCAAATTTGATAGCGTGTTTTACAGAAGATAGAAATTAATAAATTGTTAGAACATTATGGTTTATATTTTACTTTTAACCATAAAAATAATAATAAAACAAACTATTATACACTACAAGAAAAAAGGCCTTTGGTGAGGGGTGAAAAACGTCACCATAACCTCATTGGAAACGGTCAAAAGGGCTTTCGTCGCCAAAAACTAAACGTCACAAAAGGCAGCATAGCCAAAAGTAAAGGAGATATGGCGACGAGCTAAGTCCATCACCAATAATCATTATTAGTAATGGTCGGTGACTGTTTCCAATTCCTATGAACAATAGTGATTATGTTGGTGATAAACATTTAATGACCCTCACTATTGATGCATATATGGGGACAATCAATGACTGTCATTATTTCCTATATATATATATATATATATATATCCTATGAACAATAGTGATTTGTTGGTGATAAAGATTTAATGACCCTCACTATTGATGCATATACGGGGACAGTCAATGACCTCATTATTTCCCATGAATAATAGTGACTCATGGTGACAAGCCTTTAATGACCCTCACTATTGTTGCATATATGGTGACTATACTTAGAGGACCGTCATTATTTTTAGTAACTAAAATTTATTAGCTACAGTTTATAATGGACCAACACCATATATATATATATATATATATATATAGATATATAGATAGATAGATAGATAGATATCCGTTTAAGTGTTACGAGCCTTCAAGGATAGTCACTGAAGTTTCATTAATGGTGACAGTAAGAAAATTAAACATTGCCATTAATTTCTGCAATGGTGATGTGCACAAAATTAAATGTCACCATTAAAATTTTCAATGGTGACATGCACAGAAATAAGCGTTGCCATTAATTTCCACAATGGTTATGGTCATTGACATGTGCTGTTACCCATTGAGATGAATAGCAACACATTGCCATGTATAAGGGAAAAGAAAGGTACTCTCTAAATACAAGCATTTCTAATAAATTGGTAGAAATATCCAATAAAATAAATATGGAAAAAACTTTAATATGCAATAAACCTCAAAGCAAAATGTGACCTGATATGCAGAAGATGACACAAAATAACTACATTTATAAAATAATTCCTTCACAAAATGTTAAAGAAATGAAGATTCTCATTTGCATAAGTGAAATAGTTGATGAGTAATATTTCACCCAACACTAGCTTTATTGACTGGGTAGCTACTTTATGAATGACACTACATGGAAAGGATCATCAATTTAAAACAAGCAGAGAAAATAGTCTCTCATGTAAGAATACAAAATTTTAGATGATTTTGCTCCCTCAAAATGTACCATTTCAAAATTAAGATAACCGAGATCTTATTATTTGTAGGGTTGCTCCATAGAAAGACTTGTTACAAATCGATTAGAGATGTAGGAAAAGATTCAGTTTGCCTTAGCCTCTAGAGGATTTAACTCCAACAAGCAATGAAAGGTGGCTTCATATGCAATGACATCAAATGTATCAATGGTTGAACTCTAATTCCAATATGTACTAAAGTACATTTATATTCATTTAATAGACAACAATAACATTTCTATGACCTGTAATTTCTCTTGCAAGAAAAATGATTCAATCCATGCATCCCTTCAATGTGCGCTCAATCACCTGATTTGGTGACCTTCATTTTTCGTTACAAGTAAATTAGCATATGTTTGTAATCCATGGCCATGGCATGGTATTTCATATCTAGAAGAAGACAAAGATGATGAGGCTATTGAAGACCCTATTGCAGCTCCTCATAAAGAAGGAAATGGTGATGAAGGTAATCAAGCATCCAATCCATCCTCTCTTGAAATAAATGGTGTGGTAAGCCATGTCCCTTTTCATATTTGTTATTCTAACGTTGTATCATTTGGTGATTTAGCCAAAAACCTATGAGAACTTCAACACATCCTATACATCTTTGTACACTAAAAAAACATAAATCTTTTTAAGAATTGAATTGGTTCCAATTGTCAGGATGACTAACATTAAATGGCTCTGCATATTAATTGCAATATCATAGAAAAATTGCGTGTAACATAACATATTGCTACATTGCATTACCTCCCAAGCCATGTACTCTATGCTAGAAAGGATGTCTCAAAATGCTCATGCATTTTGAGGGGCAATATGTGCTAAAGAATTTAATAAGGGATAACTAACAGCTTCCTTGAACTATTAACATAGGCAAATTGATTAATGGTATAGTCATTGTGACAGTAGGTGGCGTCAACTAGAAAGTGTTATATTTGCTAAAGAATTGAATGCCAATAGGGATCGGTAACAGCTGACTTGAACTCTTAACATAGGTAAACTGACTGATGGAGTATAATGATTGTGATAGTAGGTGCTCACGGTCATACTTTTTGTGCAATTGGAGTCTTTATGGATACAACATTTAAACCCTAGTGGGATCTGTTAGCAAACCAATGGATGCAATCATTATTATAATTCCATTTTTGTCCTGGTAACCTCGTCCATGCACCCTTTGATGCATTCATAATTTAAATTTTAGTATCTTACTAATTTACATTATTATTTTCAACATTGAAGGTAATAAACAATAGAAGTGCTACACTAACAAACAATCTTACTAATGCACAAAATAAAAGTTTGTTGGGTTTTTAAAGCAATTGTTGCAAACCTTAAAAATGCTTTGATATGTAGTTCCAACAGTTTTTATGCCACTAATGTTTAGTTTTTGGCTTCAAATTAACTGAAAATGCTATATCAGAAAGTACCCATCAACTTTAGAGATGTAGCTAATATGAGAAACAATCCCTCAAGCTTGGACCAACATCATTACCATTCTCTACTAGATTTAACACAAACATAAGAGATGAGTTTTGATCCAAAGTGTCATGTGGTTTCAACGCTTTCCTATGTTTTACATTTAGGAATTTGACATATTGAAACAACTCTTATCATAATCCTCAATTGGGCCACTTTTGGGCATAGAATGTATAATGATTTAATATAAGCACATTCATAGAATATATACTATCTGTAATACAGTTTCAAACTTAACAAAAAATTAAACAAAGATACTAACTTATTTTTTTATTGTTATTATTATTGTTTATATTTTGTAAGAAATTTCTAGCCAAAATTCTATGAAAACAACACAACCTATACATCTTTGTATGCCGCAACAATATAAAAAAATTAAGATTTGAGTTGGTTTCAAATGTCAGGATGACTAAAATTAAATGGCTTTCTATAGGACGACAAATCTGGTGTATATCCAAATAGTTTTGTCATATAAAACTATCTAGGTACCTTTGGCTTTAAATCCATAAATATGCTTCCCAGGAAATTAAATTTTCAAGTTATATCAAAAATATTTCATAGACAAGTAGCAATGAAGAAGAAATTATATTTACTTTAGATATGGAAGAGTAATGTTCTTTAACAGAGATGGATGCTACAGATCTAGACTCCTCCACTCTTGCTTGTCAATCTTCCCATCATGTTTTGTATCGACCTCCTCGAATGTCTAAGACAACAAAATTATAACTCAAATACAAAATATATGGAAACAAAAACATGTGGAAAACTTTACATATACTTCCCCTTCAATACATGGCCACTAAAATATAGAAGATTTCAATAGAATCTGAGATTAATGACAATTAAAATTAAGCTTTTATCCATGGCAACAAAAAACTTACAACGGTGAACATCAACACTCTCATGACATCCTTGATTCATCAATATATGTATCCTACAACTCAAGTTGATGAATGACCAACTAAAAGTAAACATCCACAAAAAAAAATTATCTTCCTGCCCTTGAAACACAAATAACTAACCAGAATTCCTTTCCAAGCATGCCCGCATATTCTATCAGAGATTGAAGGGCAATTTCCACAATATTCACTTAGACTTCAATGGATAAATACGAAAATTGCAATACATTAGTGGAAAAAATTATATGATATCCATGTCTTAAGTGTCAGACTTCCGAGTTACTTTGAAAGTGTTTACACAAGGTTTGGGGGTGCTCCATGAGACTTGAGGTACATGGTGTATAACTAGCCCTTAGAAGGTACGAGATGGATTATATAATGAGAGACAATACATGATGGATATGCACAATTGAGATAACTTGCTCAATGTATGCTTGACCTTAATATGGTGTTGGCTTGGTTTTATTTCCGACATTGTAAACCTTTTGGTAGTTTGGTGGACACCCTTCAACGAGGCCTTGTGGAGGAGCCACTTACTTGGAGATACCCCTTCATGGGATGTGGAGAGTCTTGCATCATGGAGGAATATGAGCAATGATCAATTGGAAGATAATGGATACATATTCTCAATTGCAAGGTCTCAATATAATTTGTTTTAAGCTTCTCATTTTTTGCCTTAATGAAATTATTAAGCGCTTCCATTTCATTAATTTCAAATTCTAGCCATTGAATGATATCATCTTGTTGTTGCTCAAAAAACAATTTAATCTTCTTTTGAGATTGAGGAGATGTATGACCCTGATGATATTTATCAAAATTATGAACTTCTTCATGCACTCTGTTATCTTTATCAAATCTAAAACCACTTTGAAAAACATAAAAAGAACCTGCATTATGATTAGGGGAAAATTTCTCATTCGAATTTTCCTTCACTAAAATAGGTTGTTTTTCGTTCTGAATCTTGAATTTTAATAACAATGGGATCTCCCATTTGTTTATGACTAGCACGACTTGATAGGGAGCTATTGACCATGCTACGAGTTATCCTAGGCACTTCTTTTCCTATAAAGTTTTTATAGTTGGTACAATTGGTTTGGCATTTAGAAAACTTGAAACTTTGACCTCTTGATCAAAGCTCTATTTTGTTTTCCTTTTCTTCCTCATTCTAGATTGGGGTTCCTCTATAATTTTGATTCCAGAGTATATAAGAAACACAATCTGGCATTTCAGGGCACATTTCCAAATCTAGAAACTTGCCCAAACATTTCGAGATGTTTGAAAACACACTTCCCTACATTTATGGCCCAAAAATGTAGGGGGTGACCTTTCGTGCAACTTACTTCATAACTAACATATCAGTTGACATGTGAAGCCTGAAACTCCCTTAATAGAAACATAAACCAATATTTATAATTGATTCATAAACATAACGCCAAGTACGGAAGTTACTAACAACTAATATTAATCATATACAATGTACACATATATGGGATATCTCAATTAATTCAACCCTTTTCTCTAAGTTGTAATGCCCATAGAGGTTGTAGGATCCATTCCCACAAAATCCTAAAAGGTTACCAACCACTGTTGTGGTTGGTGGTTAATATTGTAGTCCATCCAGAAAACTAAGAAAGAGGAAGGAAGTCCATAGGGTGTTGGCAAGTTACCGCTTCCTCATTCTAAATGCTTAGTACACGGGAGAGCAAGGGGAATTTATTTCTCTGGGTAAAAAAATGTATATATACATGATGATAACGATAATGATGATGACGATTATCAAAGTCCAATTAAACTGACCTTGGTCTATCAGACCTTAATATAGGTGAGGAATTACTTGGTTTGCTTTAGATTTTATTTATGTGCTCGAAAAGCTTTAAGAGAAGCATTCCTAAATCCCCATAATTTTTTAGTTAAAAGGTTGGAAAGTCAGTATTGTAACAAATATTTTGAAATTATAATCCACTGCGAGTATACAAAGGACATTCTAAGAGAGGGTGTTTTTCATATTCAACCCTCTTAGTGTCAGTGTTCTTTTGACAAATATCAATGAGCCTTATCCCCAACGGATAGCTTGATTGGTTTGATCATATCGCCAAAGGAACAGTGTTGATGGGAAGTCAAAGGATCCATTCCCATCGAGTCCTTTGGTGTTACCAACCACATGCACACCATATTTATACTTGCCTCTATCTAAGATGGAATGGGAGGGGAATTCCAAGAAGGTATTTCAATTTCGTGAGATCCATTTGGTAGAAAAAATCCAATTCCGTGAGAGCCATTTAGTAGAAAAAATCAAAGTTCATGAGATCCATTTGGCAGAATTCATTTCCAAGATTCATGGGATCTATTCTACATTAAAAAATATAGACAATATGGTTTTCAGTTCAAACTTGTAGAATTTCCATTAGGTTGGCTTATTGGCGTGCCATTTGTATAGTTTATGTTGGATGATGAACTAATTTCCTTTACCATTTGTGAATTATGCATCACCATAATTCTCACTTCATAATAAATTGGTTATTTTTCCACCTATGTCCCTTTGATAAAGATCACCCCAGTCATCAGACTCCATGTTTCTTGCATTTTATTCCTTGTTCCTCATAACTTTTCTTTCCATCCACTGATCTTGGGAGAGGTTGTCCCTGATGTCAAGCGCATCCTCCCCTTGATGGACCTAACATTCGAAAGAGAGTTTACTATCGACGGGGAACTAACCCCAAAATTCAGCCCTATTGGCAGTTGTATTAATATATAATATTATAGCTTGATAAAGGGGAGTGAGTGCTTTAAAACTTAAGGATCCAGAGTTATAGTAGCGGCGTATTTCAACCATGACTTACTCCAAATGGCTGAAATGAACCCTTCAAAGACCCATAGATCACCTCTAGGGTCTTCTCCGTCAAAATTGTTCAAGGCCATAGGAGGGTAATAGATTCTTAGGCACTACGATAGCATTTGACAAATTAATGTCTTTAGTAGCCCCTATTATTCGAATGCCAACCACATCCAGATTTTCACCTTCTCTACTTCCAGAAGATAATGACTGTCAAACTCCATTAGATGTTCCTGATACTGCCCTCCTTGATATTTCCTTAAAATTCATAACATTGTCTTCAATTTGTTCTACATGATCAGATTGAGAACCTAGTGGATGTCCCCTTGGTACAACTACTTCAAATTGCCAATAGTTAAACCCTTTTTCTCAAGTTTATGAAAAAATTCTGGATTTAGCTCTTTGTCCATCAATTCAGGAGACTTTTTCTTCAAGAAATGGACTCTCTTGACCTTGATCGAAGCTTCGTAATCCCGATCCAAATCCTAAGGATATTGAAACAAAAATTTCCACCTTTGGAGACTCTATATAGTTTACGCACTGCAGTTGATCGAAGGGGTAGACGATCAGACAAAGGATTTCCCTCAAGAAATCATGCGACAAGGAATCAAGAATGCTTGCTGCGGGGAGAGCTCCCTCGACTACTATAGATAGAGGTTGAAGTATAGAGATATGTGCTACCCCTTGTTAGTGAGTTATTAATCCTCGAACTAATGCAGTGGTTAGAATAGATGATTGGATTAGCGATCTAGCATGTTACCATCTTGTGTGTTTTAAAGAGAATTCAATGGCTGGTTTGAAGCATCATATGACACAGCAAGATCGGAATTCCCTTCATTCCCGCTAGGATTTGAATTTTCAAGATCCATTTTTTTCATCGATTGGGTCATCTCTGTAGTTTTAGTGTCTACATATAGAAAAGAGAGGTTGTTCTGCATCTATCAGGCCTTAATGCCAAAAAAAGGAAAACACAAGAAAGGGTTAGACCTTGTTTACTTGAGGCTGATGGTTTTGAGGTTAAAGGAATTGATTCATCTTCGGGACCTCGAATGTCCTTCTAGAGTTGAAGCGCCTTGAAACAAAAGTATATTTATTTCGCTTGAATGGAGCTGCAGAGCCACAGATCTTCAATGATGTGCTTGAATAGAGCCTTGGATCCCTAGCGATCTTCATATAATGTGCTTAAATGTATGCCACAGAGTTCAGATGCCCTAGCGACCTTCGTATGCTTCACCTCAGAGTATGACACACCAAGAAGTCTTATTCATGCTAGACCAGATCAATGCAAACGTTTATCTTTTGATCTACATATCTTGTGCTTAGGGTATACACAAAGCCTATTCTTTAGATGCTTTGGAGTTCAATCAATCATGGTAGAGTTCGGAGGCCCTACCGACCTTCGAACAAGAAGTCGAAGACCTGCGGTGATATATGTGTATTAGTTTCTCTCTATATATAATTTTTAATATTTGTTTCCAAATATATATATATATATATATATATTGAAAATATCAAATAACCATTCCCCCTATTTTAAGCTTCCATCCCCTTTGATTTTATTTATTCTCATCATCATCAACTTTGCAACCCTTTGATTTCACATTACTTTACCTTTATTAAAATATTTTATTATCTTACAAACTAATGTAAAATGATTTTTACGTTGAAGGCGTTTATTCAATGCACACACTTTGTTGGCACTATTCACGATTTCTCCTCTCCCACATCAATAAAAATCCGACATGTGGTTACCGGTTACTGTGTTGTTTGTAGTCTCATGCTCCTTTGTAGTCTTGTGCTCGTTCCCTAGTGTTCGCGGTCTCCTATGTGTCCCACGGTGTTTGCAGTACTACCAAGAATTAAAGGCAAAAGTGAAACATTAACAGAGGCAATACAAGGTTAGGAACCCGTGTCAACCCTTCTCTTTACTTTGCTAGTATATTATCGTTGGACGCATATGCTTTGTAAGTCGTCCCATAGAATTTGTTGATCCATAGTTTGTATTAGCCCATGGTATTGACCCATAGTATTGGACGCATATGCTTTGTAAGTCGTCCTGAAGCATTATATGTCCCATGGTATTGACCCATAGTATTGGGCATAGACATAGTATATAAGTGTGTGTTGAGGCCAATGAAGGTACCGTGAAGTTATTTGTATTGAGCTTGCTCAAATGAGGTTTTCCCCTCGAAGTGGCATGCGATCAATAAAGCGATTCTGAGTTCTGTTATTTCTATTATTTCGTGCATTTTCATTAATTAATTATTGCAGGTTCTTCACATCTGGTATCAGAGCACTTTCTGCCAAAAACAAAAACCTGCATCTGTTGCAAGTTCTGATCTGGGAATAATCCCTATCCGCTTAATTGTAGGAGGTACTTGGGCATAAGTCCTAAAACTCATTGTGAGGAGTACCACAAGAACCCCAAAGTAGCTGGCCCATTGAGAGGACCTGCCAGTGAAAAGGGCAATGACCCCTACCTGATTGACTAGTTCCCACCCATGAGGTAAACCAAGAACTGTTGTTTGTGGAAAAGCGGTTATCAACTTTACCTGAGTCATGGAGTGAGGGGTATTGCCCCAATATGCAAGCCGTAAGACAGCATTGGTGGTTGAGTGAAACCCCTGAACTATTAGGAAGCTGAACATACATGGACTGTTGTCGATCACTTCCACGTTGTTTCAGATCCATTTCGAGCCATTTCAGATCCAACCGTTTCAGATCCATTATGAAAGTCATTCCATATCCAGCCATTTCAGATCTATTTTGAAAGTCGTTTCATATCTAGTTGTTTTTTATCCATTCGAAGTCGTTTCAGATCCATCTGTTGTCGAGCATGACTTCCATGTCGTTGCAGATCCATCTGTTTATGATCCCTTCTGCGTCGTAGCAGATCCATTCTGAAAATTTTGTTTTTTCGCCATATCTCCCTTGTATTAACTCTGTTTCCCTTGAAACTTCCCAGACACCCCTGCAATCCCATTCTGCATATTTCATTCCTGAGGACCCTATCCCAAATTCTACTTCCCAAAGCCAGAAATATCACATTTGTCTATTTTTAGGGTTTGCCATAACTTCTTCAATTTTCACCCACTCGCCTCCAAATTTTGCCACCGTGTTCATTCCCTATTTCTGCTTCTTTGTCCCTCTTTGACAAATTTTCCCATTCTTTCACCCCGCTTCTGAAATCCTCATTTTTTGCTTCCCTGTCCATTCGAAAGTGTCCAAAACCTAGTCAAACCCCAATTACCCATCAGAGTTTTTCCCAAATCCAAATTTCCCTTTACTAAAAAAGCTTTTGTTTTTGTTTTTCTACCCATCCCCCCCCCCCAAAAAAAAAAAAAAAAACTCCTGGTTATGGTTGTCACCCGCACAGGAGCAAAAACCATGGAGGAAGCACTTGCATCCATCCAAACCAAACTCCAAGATCTGGATGAAAAATTTCTCGGCCTCCATCTTGAGCATTCAGCCATGAACAACAAACAACAGTCCAAGTCTTCATCAGACAATGGGTTCTCTTCTTCCAACAATTTTCTTGGTCCGAAGCTTGATTTTCCTCGCTTCAATGGTACTGATCCGACTGGATGGATCTATCATGCAGAACAGTATTTCAGTCTGCATAATACTTTTGATGTCAAAAAGCTCCACTTGCATTATTTCATTTGGAACAGGAAGCTCTTCAATGGTACTGTTGGTACATCAAGGCTCATGAAGAGCCAAAATGGCCAGATTTTTGCCAGCTCCTTTTGCAACGATTTGGTCTTAGTGCTTTTGATGACTTCACAGGATTCCTCACTAAACTTCGCCAAATTGGCACTGTGAGAGAGTATCAGACAAAATTTGAGAAACTAGCCAATCACACAAAAGGATTGTCTGATGAATTCTACAGGAGTTGTTTTATCAGTGGTCTTAAGGATAAAATCCGCTCAGAGGTTAAAATGTTCTGTCCCAACACAATGATGGAAGCCGTGGGGTTGGCTAAGTTGGCAGAAGACAATATTACAGCCCAACAACGCTCTAATCCCACATTTGTTCCCTTCCGAAATATGGGTTCTCAACGACCTCCCATCCTGCCAGCTCCTCGACCAACTCCTATCAAGCATTTGTCTGAAACAGAGATGCTGGCACGTAGAGAAAAAGGGCTTTGTTATAATTGTGATGAGAAATTCACTCGGGGACATAAATGTGTTCAGCAAAAGCTCTATCTCTTGGATATGGATTCTCTACCTGCCTCTAAAATTGGTGAATAAGCTCCAGATACCATGGATGATTAGGTCGACATTCAGGAGCCGCCTATTGACCCCCCATCTCAAGACGACCAACCAGAGATATCTCTCCATGCTTTATCTGGTATCACCACCCCCCAAACAATGCAGGTCGGGGGTTACTTTAAGAAGCTTCCTCTTACAATACTCATTGATTCTGGTAGCACTCATAACTTCATTGACCCTCGGATCGCCAAACAGGATGATTGTTTTGTCCATCCTTGCTCCAACTTTGAATTCATGGTTGCCAATGGGGGCACCTTACCTTGCAAGGGGAAGTGTCACAATGTGCGTATCTCTCTGGAAGATTATAACCTGCGCTCTGACATGTTTGTCTTGCCCCTAGGCGGATGTGATGTGGTTTTGGGCGTTTAATGGTTACGCACACTTGGCCCCATCTTATGGGATGTTGCTGAACTTTGGATACATTTTTCAGTTAATGGGAAACAACACAAATTTACGGGCTTACAACAAGGGTCTCTCCGCATCATCAGTTCACATTGCTTGGAAAAGATCCTTAAGAAGAATTCACATGGTGTCATCGCTCAACTCCATTCCATTCAGATGCACCCATCAACGGTCTCCACTACTTCCTTGGATAGATATGCAGGTGTCTTTACTAAATCAGTGGGCTTGTCGCCTTCAAGAGACCTTTCCGGTAAAAATTTAGCCGCATTTATATCTCAGCAGGAAATGCTGGCTATTTTGCATGTCGTACAAAAATGGCAGCCATACCTATTAGGGAAATATTTCTGCATCAATACTGATCTCTAGAGTCTGGAAAATTTCTTGGAACAACAGGTCTCCTCCCCAGAACACCTGAAAATGCGATCACTTACAAGAAGGGTAAGGACAATATGGTGGCAGATGCTCCTTCTCGCGCATTTGATGACCTAGTTTCTCTTAGAACTATTTCTTTGCTTGTTCCAAATTGGTTGCAATCTGTTCAACAGGGCTATCTCTTCTATGAACTCCATGCTTCTTCATCGGCAGGGCGCTCTGGGTTCCTCAACATATGACCGGGAACAATGTAACTTCTTTTGGCAGGGACTGAAAATGACAATTCAACAAATGGTGGTTGACTGTGATACTTTCCAGGTCAACAACGGTGAAACGACACTCCTTTCGGGACTGCTCGTACCCTTGCCCATCCTTACACAGATTTGGACAACTATTTCTATGGATTTCCTAGAAGCGCTCCAGTGGTACAATACCACATCTAAAAGGACACCATATGAAGCGGTCTATGGACATGCACCGCCAGTTCTTCTTCCATACACCCTCAGCAGCTCCCCGGTTAAGGAAATTGACTCGGTTCTTCGAAACCACGATCAGATTCTTCTCATTCTGCAGGACAATCTTCACATGGCAAGAATTCGACTGAAACAACATGCCGATCAGCATCGTTCTGAGCGCACTTTTCACGCAGTTGATATGGTTCTTCTTCGTCTACAGCCTTCCAAGCAATCCTTCCTAAAACTCAAAAGGTGTTAGTGGCCCGGAATGCAACTCGAGGATGCTATAGGATAACCACTCTTTCAGATTCTGCATCAATTTCCACATCTAAAGCTTTGAGGACAAAGCTTTTTCTAAGGGAGAGGGGATGTTAGGAACCCGTGTCAACCCTTTTCTTTACTTTGTTAGTATATTGTTGTTGGACGCATATGCTTTGTAAGTCGTCCCGTAGTATTTGTTGATCCATAGTTTGTATTAGCCCATGGTATTGACCCATAGTATTGGATGCATATGATTTGTAAGTCGTCCCGAAGTATTATATGTCCAATGGTATTGACCCGTAGTATTGGGCATAGACTTAGTATATAAGTATGTGTTGAGGCCAATGAAGGTACCGTGAAGTTATTTATATTGATCTTGCTTAAAGGAGGTTTCCCCCTTGAAGTGGCCCACGATCAATAAAGCGATTATGAGTTCTGTTATTTCTGCTATTTCGTGCATTTTCATTAATTAATTATTCCAGGTTCTTCACATACGATTGGATACAGAAAAATGACACTAACCTCGGGGATGCCAGGGCCTAACCACTGATAGGGGTAATCCTATACAGGGTACAATCCCATCAACAAAAATCCGCCCAGTGAATGTGAATGTGGTCTCTTTCTCATCCTTCATCTTCTTACCTTAGAAATATATGAGTAATAAATCATACTTCATGAGCTTCACGACCGACAGGCGGCATGCCCCGCACATGAGTGGAATAAGAGAGAAGGACAATCGCATGGTTGTCAATGTAAGTACTGATAAGCATCAAGAATTCCCTCAAACTGACATATGTCCACCTTCTTGCCTTAGGTTGGGCTGGGTTAGCCAAAAGAATTAAAGCATTTTTATTTAGGACTTCGTCCTCGAATCATGATTTATATTATTACGTGTTGCGTGTTCTATCTTTTTAGTGTTGGATATGTCCTTTTTTTCCAACATAAATAAAAGCGATTGCATGAGAATGTGTATATGAGATGTGGTGGGCTAAGGCCTGAAAGCAGGCAGTAGAAAACACATAGGCACATCCATGGGCATGGGCCTCCTCGTCCTCTTCTTTTTCCCTCGCATGTAGTGCACTAACTGTGCCATCTGTAATGACCTGTCCGGATGATCACAATTTTTTTTTTAAGTGATAGCTACCTTGTTGAGGGTTACTCCATCAAGATATTAACATATTCAAATATAAGGTGTGACCTTGTGTCTTCAATTATTGATTATCCTTATGCGACATTCTAAACATCATAGATTGAAGTGCTACCATAAGTGACTTTACAAATTACTTCTATGGGTTTACTACCCCGTTCTATAAGCACAATAATTATATATGCATAAGATCCATATGCAATGTTCCTATACCATTTATATTGTAATTAACAATCAATAATATATATATATACCTAATCAATGTAAGTAACAACCCAATTCAATAGATTATCTAACTATTAACATTGTATTTAACTATCACTTATTATTAGCTATATAATAATATTAGACATCGCAATTAATTATATTGCTTTTTAATTACGTTATATATATAAGAAGCAACTGTTAAATATTTACACTTATAATCATTATATAGAATGTGTCTATAAGTGTTAACCTTTTACTAGTGATTAAATCCTAGACAATAACATAGCATACATATGGTAACCTCACAAATATAACTTGAAGTTTATCGTTGACACTTTATGTGTCAACATCCACATAACGTGCATGTCGAGTAGGTAACGCAACATTGCGTTAAATTTGTGTTATAAGGTTCTCCCATATAAATGTTATATGTCACATTCTATTGCAACGTGAAGTTTTATGCATACGTGGATAAACTATATCCAAATTGGACCCATTGTCCAATTCGCGACTAAATATCACTTTAACTACCAAGTGTTAAGTATGTCAACGTAGAGTTCATGTGTATGGAGGTGCACTACGTGTCGCTCAAGGCATAAATCTTTGTGGATAAAAGGGTATATACGATCGTTGTTTCTATTGTCAACCCACTCTTATCTTATGGTATCAGAGCACGATTGTTGCAAAAGTTGATGAATTTCGGGGAAGCTCTTCACCACATCAGAGCTTGGTTACAACGCACAGAAGCTCATTAAGAGCAAGGGTTGCATGGAAGGATGCAAGCCTGCAGTGCCGCAGAACCGCAGTCGCAGGACCGCAGTTGCTGCAGGCACAGTGAGTTGCACAGGGTGCAGAAGTTAGGTTGGTTGCAAAAATTCTGAAGGGTTGTCGCAGAAGAGGAGCACCTCAGATCCGCAGGAAGCATATCTTCACACCTAAAGGAGCCAAGTGCTCCTACCCAAGAGGTTGGCTTGGGTTCCCAGTTGGGAAAAAAACGAAGCTCGGTCGGCAAGAATACTTGACAAGTGGGGCACTTAGCCATGCGACGGAACGAAGGCAGGGCGCATGGACCAGGCAAGGACGCCTTCCCACCAATGAATCCCACACTCAACCAAGTGGATCTTGGCAATCCCACGAGTGTGGCACCTCGGTAGCACGTCGGAAGGTGCGAACATTCAACGGGAGCACAACTCGGGAAAGCAGCTCCTCACTTAGCTCGATTTGGAAGTGTGAACTCGTGTTGGAAACCTGAGACGAAATCGTGATGGAAGCCATAGTAACGAACTCGTATTGGGAGCCAGAGCAGCGAACGCGGGTTCGAAGCTCCTCACCAAACACGTGATGGAAGCTCATCACTTAGCTCGGGTTTGAAGCTCGACAGGCAAGATGGTTTGGGATCTTGGCGGATGATGGAGATGTGGACCAACGATGGACCAAGGGAAGCGCATGACAAATTGACCAGAGTGGCAGATACATTGAAGAAGTGGGGCAAGCGCCCACACGACCCGACGGAGGAACGCCCAGATGTACCAAAACGATGATGCGCCTGAGGCAAAGAGACCATTGGAAAGATGGTTGATGCGCGGATGGGTTAATGCTTAACTGGAGTCGACGCTTGGCGTGAGCGCTAAGCAAGGGTTCACCCAACTTGTGGGTTGCACCCACCCAAGCGTCAAGCCTATATAAAGACTAAAGCAAACGATGAAGGAAGGCATCCATGTTTGGACGAGAACAAGTTGCAGAAGGGTCGCACGAGCTAGGGAGACTATACGAGCTAAGTCACCTTCACACAATTCGCACAACAGACTCAGAACGCAACAAGGTTCCAGAGAAAGTGCAGTTTGAGCATAAACGTGCACATTTGTTGGGTCATCACAATGACATATTCGACAGAAGCATCCAGGGGTTGCAAACAATCGACAGTCACAAAGTTGTATGCCCTTGAGAGGGGTAAACTCGCCTTCTTTGTAATATTTGTAATTTGGGGTGTGTTAGCTATTTGTTCGCATACCAAGAGCTCTTCCCAGTTCGGTAACTCCATTATTGTAAATCAATCGTTTTATATGAAAGATTTACGGGGTCAGCTAGTTGTGCGCCCCACCCATACTTGTCTTGTGTTTACTTGTAATTTTGTGGATGAATGTGTGCATGGCTTATTTACTTGTTGCAACTGTGTAACAAAAGATGCTAAGTAGGACATGTTAAGAAAGTAAACGAGTATAGGAGATAAGTGTTAAATTGTTTAAGTGTTAAAATTTCTGCAATGTTGGTTAGGTGTAGTCCCCTGGAGATTGCGCCCGAGTTGGCCAAGCCCTCCGGAAGCTTCCAGGCGGTGTCGCACGTCCTGATCGATCGAAAAATTGGGTGCGTGTTGTGGCGGTGACAGGTGGTATCATATCATAGTTGTTGCACTTGGAGAGTTTTGGAAAAGCTCTTCACCACTGTTCTTGAAAACAAGTCGTATCAGAGCTGTAAACCAGTTATGGTTTGGGCACTTCACCACTCTTCTTGTGAAGAGGTGGTATCAGAGCACGATTGTTGTGAAAGTTGAAGAATTTTGGGGAAGCTCTTCACCACATAAGAGCTTGGTTACAGCTTGTAGAAGCTCGTTAAGATCAAGGGTTGTGTGGACGACCGCAAGCCCGCAGAACTGCAGAGCCGCAGTGGCAGGGCCACAGAGCTACAGTTCCAAGGAGGAGTGGGCCACAGAACTGCAGTTCCGCAACAACGTAGAACTGTAGTTGCGGAGGATTTGCAAAGAGTTCGTTGGCTCAGTTTTCGGTTGAAGGAGTTTTGTAAGGCTCTGCATTGGTGTTGCCTTGGTTGGGGGCATCACCTCTTCTCTCCACAACAAGTAAGCCAAACAGAACCACAGTCAAACCGAAGGGCTCATCCAAGAGTTGGCTTGGAAAGCCACTCGTCGGGGTGCCGCGAAGGTGACAAGAGGTAGACGGAGGCGGAATGCGTAGTGAGAAGGCTCATTTCGTTTGAAGTGAAGGTTTCCAAGAGGTCATTGGTACCAAAGAGAGTGGAAGCTCATCTGTGGTGCCGGTAGCAGCATCGTATAGGTTTAGCAGCAACGAAGTCAAACGGGGCAGAATTGTGCAGAAGGGACATTCACTGGTAGCTTGGAAAACTACCACAGGGTGCTGTGAAGCAAACGTTCAGTAGACGGAGGCAATAGCGCAGCAAGACCAAAGGTTCGTTGGAGAAGCTTGGGAAGAAGCATGTTAAGTGTTGAAGCTTGTGGAAGCTAGCTTGTCGCAGAGTTGAAGGAAGCAAGTGACCGGGGGACGCAGCAAACCATCAAGTCGTAAGGCAAGAGACGGTTCCACTTGCGGAAGCACGTGCTTAGAGAGGATCCAAGAGTAAACAAAGATGGTTGGAACAAGCTTGTCGGATGCGTTGGAAGAAACGACCAAGTGTTTGCAAGAGTTGGACAAGCTATTGCAACATGCGTTCTAGGAGCATGTTAAAGGTGTGTTGCAGCAGCACGCAAACTCCACCTACGGTTTGACAAGTGAAGAGGTTGCGGAAGCACTTTTCAGCAAGTTCAGAGGGTGTCAAGTAGGGTTGCAACGAAGGTTTGTGAAGCCACAAGTTATTCCAGAGAGGTGGAAACGATGAGTTTGGAGTTATTGTTAAAAACCGAGACTTAGGAGATGAGCATGACGAGATGAGAATTAGTGCAAACATCCACGTCTGCATCCGGGATGGATGAGACCACATGGGAGCTTCAGAACGAACAAAGTCAAGTCAGAAATTCGGCACAAGTATTAGGTAAGGAACAAGAATCCAACAACTTGAGTAGACAAGTCTTCCACTTGGAAGAATGGATGGTGCGGATAGCTTAGAAGTTGGAAAGAACAGAGGGTTTAACAAGTTCGGTTACGGAAACAATCAAGAACTTGGCCATCGGGGAAGGCATACTCCAGAATCTTACTCAGAAGCTTGATAACCAAAATGACCAAGCCAAGCAAAGTCTTAGAGAAGAGCAGAACCGAGGATGGGATGATCAATGGAATTTTTGGTTAGCAGAAGGACTGAAGCTTGTGATTTTCAAAGACGTAGAGTTGGTTGCGACTCTATGCAATCTTGCAGTGAGTCCTCAAGGAAACGAGGTATTGGGGGAAAAGAAAGTTGGAGCAGAGAGCTTGTCAAGCCAAAGAAAGTTTGATGGCAAGACTCAACCATTTTTTGTTGAGGAGTTGGACGAACAAGCTTCGTTAGAAGCACAAGCAACATTCAAGAAGGAAATGAGGCTTACCACCGGCAAATTTGGACGTGACAGCTGGAAACGTCACTTCACTTTTAATCCAGGATGAGGGATGAACCGGTTGGCTCACTTCCCGTGGAGGTGGTAGTGAGACCAAAGGCACCTCGCAGAAGGTTGCCTTAGACAAATTAGGCCAAAAGAGGGTGGAAGCACACAACAAACGAAGCTAGGGGAATTACAACGAATTGTCTAAGTAAACGGACAGTTCAAAACCTGGCAGAAGTGGTTTTTCCAAGGTTCAGCAGGTTGTGAAGTACATTGAAACGCGGAAGGAAACGTAGTTCAGACACAACGAAGTTCATTCCTTCGAGTTGGGCGGACGGTTGGATTAGCTACTCAACTAGTCCAACTTTAGGGGTATGCAACGAATGGAGGTTCTGAATAATTGACT
This sequence comes from Larix kaempferi, assembly GCA_027924585.1. Taxonomy (NCBI): domain Eukaryota; kingdom Viridiplantae; phylum Streptophyta; class Pinopsida; order Pinales; family Pinaceae; genus Larix; species Larix kaempferi. The sequence continues at coordinate 58,496,155 of BSBM01000047.1, read as the reverse complement.
AAGTATTGATGCAGTACTAGGTGGTAGCCACAACAGTTGAACCATGTGGGACTCTTAGTCTCAAGCTGAAATAGTCGGTTGTAGACCGTCCAAGAACAGTGATGGTCATAGGCAGTGATTGCAGCATGGAGTTGCGGGGATACTTGGTGACGTTGTCGGGATAACAACAAGCTTAAGTGGGGGACGTTGTCACGGCCATAAATCAAGCGCACCTATTCACACTCGAAGGAGCCATGTGCTCCTGCCTAAGAGGTTGGCTTGGGTGCCCAGTTGGGCAAAAACGAAGTTCGATCGGCAAGAAGACTTGGAAAGTGGGTCACTTAGCCATGCGACCGAACGAAGGCGGGGTGTGTGGACCAGGCAAGGACACATTCCCACCAACGAATCCCACACTCAACCAAGTGGAGCTTGGAAATCCCACGATTGTGGCACCTCGGTGGCATGTTGGAAGGTGGCAACACGGATATTCAACGGGAGCACAGCTCAGGATGGCAGCTCCTCACGTAGCTCGAGTTGGAAGCCGACACATGAACTCGTGTTGGAATCCTGAGATGAACTCGTGATGGGCGCTAAAGAAACGAACTCGTATTGGGAGCCAGAGCAGCGAACTCGAGTTGGAAACTCCTCACCGAACACGTGATGGAATCTCATCACTTAGCTCGGGTTGGAAGCTTGACAGGCAAGACGATTCGGGAGCCCGACAGGTGATGCGGATGTGGACTAATGACGGACCAAGGCAAGTGCATGACGAATGGACCATAGTGGCAGATACATTGAAGAAGTGGGGGAAGTGCCCACATGGCTCGACAGAGGAACGCCCAAATGGACCAAAACGATGATGCACCCTAGGAAAAGAGACCATTGGTAAGATGGTCGACGCGCAGATGGGGGAATGCTTAGCTGGAGCCGATGCTTGGCATGGGTGCTAAGCAAGCGTGCTCCCAACTTGTGGGTTGCACCCGCCCAAGCATCAAGCCTATATAAAGCCTAAGGCAAATGATGAAGGAAGGCATCCAAGTTTGGACGGGAATAAGTTGCAGAAGGGTCGCATGAGCTAGGGAGGATATCTTAGCTCAGTCATCTTCACACAGTTCGCACAATAGACTTAGAACGTAACAGGGTTGCAGAGAAAGTGCAGTTTGAGCAGAAACGTGCACATTCGTTGAGTCAGCACAGTGACAGATTCGACAGCAACATCTAGGGGTTGAAAATAGTCGATAGTCACAGAGTTGGACGCCCTTGAGAGGGGTCAACTCGCCTTCTTTGTGATCTTTGTAATTTCGGTATGTTAACTATTTGTGCGCATACCAGGTGCTTTTCCCGGTTCGGCAACTCGATTATTGTAAATCAATCGTTTTATATGAAAGATTTAAGAGGTCATCTAGTTGTGCACCCCATCCATACTTGGCTTATGTTTACTTGTTAGTCTATGGATGAATGTGTGCATGATTTATTTACTTGATGCAACTGTGTAAACGAAAACTGCTGAGTAGGACATGCTAAGAAAGTAAACGAGTGTAGGAGATAAGTGTTAAAATTTCCGCAAGGTTGTTTAGGTGTAGTCCGCTAGAGATTGCGCCCAAGTTGGCCAAGCCCTCGAGAAGCTTCCAGGCTGTGTCGCATGTTCGGACAGACCATCGAAAAATTGGGTGTGTGTCGTGGCGGTGACAACTAGTCTTTGTAACTGTCATAGAGATGGCCTGATAAGAGTTGCAGGAACAGTTACAACATCCACGCTATACTACTTATTAATTGCGTTGTAGCTCCTAGTTACGCTGTAGGAATTTTTCACAATCAAATCTCATCTCGTGATCAGTGTTTCAGATTCCTCGTCTTTCAAGTGAATAAAAAGCTGACAGGTATCCATATCGATTTTTTTTTTTATGTTCATATGTTCTTTCTCTCGATGTTCATGTTCTTGGCGTGTAAGTAAAGTTTCCTCGACAAATGATGGAGGTGCAGAGGTACCGAAACAACAACAATGCAAGCCATGATGACTGAAGGGATTACAGGTTGGTTGATTCATGTTCTCCCTCTAGTAAGAAGGCATTCTAGTACCAGTCGTGGTCGCGTAGCATGATGAAGTATTTCCCATCGATCCTGCGCTTGAATTCCATCCGTTGCTCGCCTCTAAACATTACGTTAAACATCATGTTTCTAGCATGTGAGTTTAAAAGTCAAGAAAACATATGATGCCGCATGGAAACTTCTAACTAGCGAAATTTAGCCCATGGGCTATTTTTGAATTTTTTTTCCAAAAAACGATTTGCCAATTTGCATTTTTTGAAGCCGATTTTTTATGGGGTAAATTTTTTTCACTCTAAAATTCACCAAATTATTATAGAAACTATATAAAATCCTTACAAATTGAAACATTTTAAAAAAAATATCGCCAAATATTTTATATTTGAGATTTTAAGAATTGGTAAGATTTGCCAAGATTAATACACTTTTAAATAAATATGGATCCTTGAAATTTTCCCTGGCCTAGTGTCCTACCACTCTTGGACAACTTTGTTTTAATTTATTAGTTTTCAATAAATCTAAATATGTGTTTTCTCTTTTAAATCCTCCTTGTTTTAAGTTCTACCTCTGCGGATAATTTGACTTTGCTCTCCTCCTCTTTGGAGTGAATCTTGTGCGAATAAGTCCCTCCTTTATTTACAGCCTCACTAGTTTTTACCCTCTTAGCACTACTGTCATAGAATCAGATTATCCATCAACTTACAGTGATTTTAATGAGATAAAGAAAGAATGTAGCTCTATTTTAGCAGAGGCTTCAGAGCTGCCCCCATATCGAAACCGAAAATATATGATTAAGAACGAACGGTCTTTTGTAAATGGGGATTGGAAGCAACAGAACGAATCTGCTCCTCTTATGCCATTTATGACAAGTGCCACCAATTATAGAATCAACAAAAACCATTCCCCTATCAATCTGGCCTCATTCTGGATTAATGGTGTGGATCCAAACAAGTTCATTGGCAAATTGGTGAATGCAAGTGGGATTTGGCCATATCTTCCTTGTCTTCCTGGATTCCAATGGAGAATATAAGAGTTTTAGAAGTGGCTAGGAGAAAATTGAAAACGTCGTGACAACATGAAGCCTCTTACGACAAAGTATCTCTAGCCGTTTGAGCTTTAATGAAACTAGATCAGTGCCATCTATCTACCATGCTTTGAGATGTATGTCCTCTTCAAGGCTTTTTATTGGAGGAATACTCTAGGAATTGTTACATCTTCAAAATATTAATGTTTGACATATACATTGAAATGAGTGTGAAGTATATTTAGCTGATTTTCTGACTATGGTCTAATTTATAGGTTTATCAAATGGGATGGATGACCAATGTCTGAGGGAGTTATTCACTAAATACTGTGAAGTCATTGAAGGTATGCAACATTTGTTGGGTAAAAATCATTTAAGGTATAAAGATTGGAATATAGAATATTTTTATAAATCTTGTGTTGTAATTTTGCAGCAAGAATCATTCACGACCGAGAGATTGGTAGATCAAGAGGCTTTGGTTTTGATAGCTTCTCTTCAAACGAGGAGGCTATAACTGCCATAATAGGCATGGATGGAAAGGTATTTAGCATCTATTTTTAAATGATTCAATTCATTGTTCCACATTGGCATATTTGTTGTCAAGAAATTAAATAGTGTAACTATAGATTGTTAATTGAAGATTAAATTAGTCGTTTCCCCCCCTGGACCCCCATGGCGACTATAGTGGGGGGGGAAGCCCCCCCACATGAGTTGGGATCCAAACACAACCTTTGAATCAGGAATATCAGGTTGCACAACCAACAACTTCTAGGCACTTCACTTCTCTGCATTTTGAGGATGGTACCTAGGGTGAAACCTAGGCTCTTCAAGGCACAAGGGAAATCAACAATAAGGTTTAGCGTTTTTACAACAATATACTCAAAATGAGCTCGACATGTTACTTAAGGGAATAGAACCTACATGGGGAGGGTAACACTCACTTCTCATAACCACTCGAACTAAACACAATTGACATCTTTTGTATATATGGAACTAAATATGACTTTGGCTATGATGATAACGTTGGAAACGTGGGCAAGGGATACTAAGCCATTATTTTTTGAACATTTTTGCATTGAATGGAGTTGAGTAGTTGCATCACACTTCTCTATTTAGACCTAACATCTCGTTGGGTTTTATTTATTGGACTTCCATATTTATTCATGCAACTTTAGCTTTAGCAATTAATGCATATTGCAATTAATGTATAGTAAATTTTGTTACATAAGATAAACTATTTGGTTCCCAAAATAACATTTCTTTAAAAACCTATGGATTTTTCTATATTGTTTTTCCAGGTTCCTAGAATAATTAAAAAAAATCCATCAAGCTTTCTTATGTGTTTTGTGGTTTCAAGTCATGAAAGATGACTTGATGCTTTCCTCCCATATAAGTGATAATAGTGGTTTCATAGTCCGTCTTACAAAATTTTGGGGAATTATTTGCGGCATTATGTTTAATTGACTCTTTGTGTGAAGCCAGTAAACATTTCTGCATAAGAGGTTTAATTGGCTCTTTGTACATATGGTCCATAGCACGACATTTTATGGTTGTTTGTTCTTGGACTTGATTGATTAGTTGATTCAGCTCATGATACTCGTGGATTTATGAGTAATGAGTGAACGGTTCATCATGTTGTATGGGTTATTTAAAATAATGATAAGTCATGAAATAGTTCAATATTGAATGGTTGATCAATCATGGTGTATGGATTAATAATTTAATAATGATGAGTTATTTCTTTTTTTTGTAAATGTTTCTTTTTTCTTCCAAGTAAACATTCTATTAGAAAAGCAAGAACGCCAAACAATAGCTTAAAAATAAGATGCGGAAATAAAACACATAAACACAATACAAGAGAGACACAAATATACGTGGTTCACCCAATATGGGCTATGTCCATGAAGAAATTGAAAGTCCTTTTATTAATCTATCCAGCAAATGAAGGGATACAACCCGCAACACATCCGCTGCAGCTTCCTCTTCACTCTCTCACGATCTCTCTTACACAATCATAGAGATATTTACAATACTACAATACACATTCATATTATAATTCCTTCCTTTGAAAGAGGGATTCCCATGGGAAAATACCACGGGATACTCAATACCATGGGCCTGTAAATCACCCATTATTGACGATGTCATGACTATGAAATTAAAACATATTACGAGGCATTGTTTTTGAAATTTTTGCTATAGGGGTGTTGCCCCTGAACCCATGTAAGGGGGGGCTCCCAAAATTAGTCGTCGCTCCCCCTGGACCCCCATGGCAACTATAGTGGGGGGCAAAGGCCCCCCATACCCCCCCACATGAGCTGGGATCCAAACATGACCTTTGAATCAGGAAGATCAGGTTGCACAACCAAAAACTTCTAGGCACTTCACTTCTCTGCATTTTGAGGATGGTAACTAGGGTGAAACCTAGACTCTTCAAAGCACAAGGGCAATGTCACCTACCCAAATTATGAAAATATTATTTTATTGGCAAAATACTTTATGTTAAATTTTAATTACAAAGTTTTGTAATTATGACCAAGTTTGGTCAAGGATGAATGTAATTACTGATTATTATTATTTAATAAATTAAAGTAGGATACAAACACCCAAAGGAACTGTTAAATGAGTGTTAACTGACCCACTAGGAGGAATGGAAGTTGTTAGAAGGCATGGGACAGATGGCAGCAATTGCACTTCACCACTAGCTATTGGTTATGGGACAACTACCGCTACAAATGTGGCATTATCCCCTAGGTGGAGGGAGTGAGCAGGCAGTTCATTTAATGACCAGTTAATAACTGAAAGGCCTAGGCAGCCTACATAAGGCAAATTCGAATTGAGCAAGCAACTCTTACACAATATTTTATGTAGAAATATTCCTCAAGTGAATCAGGTGATCACTGAGAGATTCGAATAGGGAGGCTATGTGAGAGTGCAACTGTAAGTCTGCAAATTATTCCGAGAAGGAGAACCAGAGATGCTGGTGCAGGTCCCCTTGACTGCTAAGTCCTTAAGACTAGATAACTATTACTACTGCAAGTTGAGGTCCTAAGCTTCTAAGTTTCTTTCTCCTATTGGTTCAGTGAACAGGCTCGGGGGTCCTAAGGAAAGTAGCTTGGCTGTCTTCAGGAATTGGTTGGGTGGAACAGGCTCCTTGGGCTGTTTGTTTCTCTACAGTTAACCAGGTTTTGTTGTTCCTATTTTTATTTACAAGTTGAATGTTCTATTTAGTAGAATTATCAAACCCTGTTTTGTAAAAGAATTTATTCTATTTCTGATCTATGTTTGATTTTGAATGATAAAGTCTGTGAATTATTGATTAGATAAACATCTCTATATTTTTTCCATGTTGTTATCTGCATAGTACTCTAGTATAGAGAAGCAAATTAAATGATAGATGAGAGATAGGCAGATTGCCATTGATTGGACAAATAATTACAGTAAGTGCTCTGTTTACAATTATGTCCTATATCTAAACATAGTAAAAATTTACTGTATAGCATCGACAGTAATATATAATTCTTTTGTTATTTCATGAAAGAAAAACATAGTCTAACTTTTGTATAGTCATATATTTTTCTCTTATCTCTATTCATTTAAGATAGCGAACAAATGCAATTAAAATCATATATATCATGTTTTCCAAATAATAGTATTTCCAAGGATTTTTAACAGCTGCAAGAACTAATCAATATGTAGTTTTCTTATCATTATACATACTTTATTTCTTCACTAGTTTCCTGTTTGATTTCATGTATCAATTGTTTATTTTACTAGTATCAAAACCTAATACACTACAAACCCTAACTCTGTATACAACCATCATATTTTCTATCTCAAAGACAAACTATAGACATTATTCAAAGAATGATAACATTTATGACTTATTAAACCCTAGTCATTACTTTCCATAGCCATATTATCTTTTATCTATGGTAAGTTACTATCTAAGAATCATCTAACAGTTAGCCGAAGGCACAAATTACATATCCATGTCTAAACCTTAGCTCACAACCCTAATATCTAAACATACGCATTATCGAAATTATCTTTTCAACGATTTAATCTTGGTACAAGGCCCAGCACCAACCCGATAGTAATCAGAGGATTCAGATAAGATATCCTTTGTAAAAATCGAAACTAGAACATGGAGGTATAACCCTCTCGAAAACATTTAACAGTCGAACTACCTCAACGATTTTCCAAATTATAGTTATCAACAACGAGAATGAAGTACAGACATACTTGATGCAAACTATAAACCCTCAGGCAAAGACAAATATCATGGCTCGACAAATCTTAATAATTATTTTACACAGTGATCTCAACGATTATGTTTAAACATAACTTTCCATTGCAAGAAACGAACCATGGTTTACAGAGATAAACGAGCCCTTGGCTCTTAGTTCCATACTCAATAGAAACAACCAAAAACTCAACAGAGTTCACTTTCGAACTTGTTAAGGTTCCAAACAGCACGTAGAAGCTCAATCATTTTCAACAAACATCAAATGAGATCATTTTATCCTCAAACTACACAGGCTTATACCCTTGACTCTTTGCATTACAAAAACGAGTGCTAATCTCTTATCAACGACAAGTTAGGCATCAAAACGGCTAAGTAGCAACTTAAACATTCGAGGGTTACCCTCTGTACAATTTTTATGTCAACATAAGACCTTAAAAACTCGATAGACGGCCATCACCGAAAAACAAGGTTGAACAGTTTCGACTCTCGGCAACAGTAATCATCATCAAAATCAAGTCCAAAGGCATCTACGAGGGTTGAGGACCACCAGAGCTTACCAGGAATTGGATGCATGCATTCCATTCCAAAACCTTTGCCAAACAACCTCATTTGAAACTGGTGCCTGCCAAAAACACAGTTGAGGAGTTTAAAATGAGAAAATCACAACTATGAGAACTTTTAAACACGACATTACTGCGTTAATGATTTCTTACCTCTAGATTTACAGCTCTGAGTTTTGGTACATCACCCAACAAAAATGACGAAGCTTGATAGCTTTTGACTGAAACCACAAACTCTTTTACATAAGTTTTTCTTTCACCAACTGAAGGAATCGAATTACGATTTCATCAACTGACAGAGGGAAAAACCAAATACAACTTTTATAACCTTATCGTAGCTCCATGGCACACAAATGTAAACCTGCTACTGTTAAAATCACCACCCACAGGTCTCAAGGTCGAAACCACCGCGTTTCTTTGTCTAAACCCTACATTTACAGCAGCCTGTTGGCATCTTCACTCAAACACCAGCGTAACAATGAAGACCGAGAACTCTCCATCAACACATACAATGAGATTTTAGGGTTATCAAATCAACGTCCCAGATCTAATTCAATCAACGAGCAAGAAGGTGCCAGCAAGCCACTTTGGAGGTCGGGCAACCATTGTATTTATTACCTCATAAATTACAACAACCACGACCGTGCCAACATAGCATACCAAAGGTCATTACGGTATCTAGCTCGGAGGGGAGTAGACGTGGTAACCATGCACAACAAGATTCACAGCTATTGTATCCACCAAGTTCACGTGGATGATATCACGTGGAGTGCCAACATCACCTACCTTTACATAGTTGGTCGGGATCATTAATGCATGGACGAAACGCCATCATTGCCAGGTTGAAAAGCATGCCAAGTACCGGGCATTAAAACTCCTGTCAAAATCGAATTCATTACTATGTTAGTTTCTACATATACATTTTGCATAGTTTCAAATTAATATTCTTGCATCGTAACTTTAGGGTTATGCAATGGCACATATAGTGCTTGCATCGTATTCCTTTATGGTGTTTAAGTCATATAGGGTAAGGCTTATACATTTGTATATTGGCCAACCCTTGTCAATTTTGATAAATGAATTCTTTATATATATCTTATATATTGTTTAATTTGCAAACAATAGAGAGGGAGTAGGATTACATGTTAAGTTCTCAAGCAAGACTATAAGGCTATTTAATAAACACTAAACACAATAATTATATTTCGCGCAATAACTTTATATTGCAAAGTTTTTTGATAAACTAGTAGTACAAATACTATATCTACAACATATAATTAGAATTACCTTAAGACGTTGGTAAAGTCATTCAACATTAATGACAATAGTCATGACAATAAACATGGTATCATAAGAAATAAATAGACGACGCCTTTTCATAAACTTAGAAGGGTATGCGAGTCAACACTTGAACTAGTATTAGAACTAAGTATTCATACCTGCAAGTAACTTGTTTCACAAAGGAGTTCATAACATTTTATTATTACATCGACGTTGAATTGAAAGACACACGTACTCTTAAATCATGTGATCGTAGAACTTCTTACCTGCTAGCTGCACGTAGAAACATTCCAAATGCCTTAGCTTTTGCAGCTAAGTAAACTCCAGGGTACCTCGTAGGACACCCTTGGACATCAAGAAAACAAATCGTCAGTGTCTTGTCAAAAGGAAACCTGTTCGCATCATATTTCAACCTTTTCAGTTAACTTGAGCACTTATTGTCATAAGCATGTTTTCAGAAGTATGATGTGTCGCTGACATTTAAAATGTTTTTGACTCAGTAATTAAGTTATGTTTAGTATTAATGACTTCTTTAATCATTGTCGTCTTATCAAGCATTTATTATTTCCGCAACTGTAATTATTACATTAAATGTTGTTTTTTAAAGTTTTAAATTTTTATGAAAATTCGAGATGTTACATGTGGTATCAGAGCTCATGTTTGAACTCTAGGCCTGAAAAAGGTCCAAGAACACGCAACATAAAATTTTATTACAGCAAAAAAATCTTACTAATTAAAATTTAAACTATTGTGTCATACATAAATTATTTTGAGTTACAGGTATGGAAAACTCAGCTAAACATTTAGAAGACAGATTTCAACCGAACAACCATAGCACGGTACAGCGTTATGCAGAAGAAGGCCATAGTGAATTGAATGACAATTCGTCAAAATTGTTACGTGCGTTTCAGGAGTTATAGGCAGAAATTAGATCTGTGAAACGAGACAATGAAAGAATTCTGAAGGCACAAGAAGAGTTAAATCAAGTGTTGTTTGAACAGTTCCCAATTGATAAGCAGGAGAGAGAAAATGAAGATATCTCCAAGGTTAAAGATCTGCCTCATGGTAACAAAAGTAAGAAAATGAAAGCCGATGATGTGAACAGCAAATCAACATCATCAAGAGATGCTATTGAAGTACACAAAAAGAAACGTAACTATTCAAGCGATAGCAGTGAAGGACATTACAAACCCAGAAGGAAAATCCATAAGGAGTATGAGCAGATTTCTGGGGAGTTCAAAAAGATTAGACCTCCAACTTTTAATGGAGAAACTGAGAAAGGCGAGACAGCTGAAGCATGATTGTCCGGCATGAAGAAATATTTTCAGATTTATAACTATTCAGAATCCTTGAAAGCAAAAATGGCTATATACAACTTGACCGGAAAAACGGACATTTGGTGGAAGGACATCAAAAGAGTAAAGGGCATCAAGGATAAGGATGTAAACTGGAGTACTTTTAAATGATACTTCAAGAAGAAGTTTTTATCTGAACAGTACTATGAAGAAAAATCCAAAGAATTCTACAGTTTAAAGCTGGGAAGTATGAACATGAAGGAAATGAACAGTAAATTTCTCAACTTACTGAGATATGTGTCATACCTCGTAGAAGAAAAACCGAAGATCCAAAGATACTTGAGCTGTCTACCTTTCAATATTAAGGACATAATCGAGTATGACAATCCAAAGACCTTGGAAGAGGCTATGAGGAAGGCATTTTTCTGTTATGACACTAATCGGAAAAGAGAAGGAATGTCAAACTGGAAAAGTCATAAACCCAGCAATTTTGAACTGAAAAAAGAAAAATTTCAGGTTTGATAGTATAGTTTTTTATACCCTTTGATAGTATAGATTGTTTTGGATGTTAATGCTAAACAAGAGATAATGATATGAATGAGAGGGTGTAAATAGGAGATGTCAAATCAAAATTGTGGTTGAGACAAACCAAAACTTAAAAAGTTTGTGCTCGTCCAATAAACTAGCATACCTCTACATCGAGTTATTGGAATATTGAATGAATAAAAGCATGGGCATATAGGATGAGGTAACAAGGAGTTTGTTTTATATTCAACATCATAGAATAAATGACTGTGCAATTGTGATTGAAGTAAGAGCTTATAATGAGATTAATAAAATATAAATTTTGTATCAAAATGTCAATACTTCCCTCTCATCCAATCCTTTCATATTCTTCTTGAAAATAATAATGTGGTAAGGGTAGGGAGTAGAAAGTATCCTTGCTCTACAAGAAGTGATAATAAAATTAGCATATCCCCTTAACGAGGAAGGGGAACACCAAAGGGAGTTTGGGGATGGATATGTTGCACAAGGATCTGGTAGTACGATGGCATCGAATAAGAGTGGCCCTAAAACACAATGTTGTGAATTAACTTGAGGTTTGAATACAAAAGGTGTTTAGAATAAACAAATAATATGTTTGGTTAGGGGATAGTCTTGTGTAGGGAAAGTAAAACAAAAAACCCATAATCCTCCTTGCCCTGTAGACTTAATGGATTATCAAAATAAGCCTTAATCAATTTGAATGCCACATTTCTTTACATAAAGGCTAAGAAAGAAAGAAAAAGTTCTAAAACTTTATTAGAAGTCATTAAATTCCTCATTATGTTTGAGGGCGTCCTTAATAAAAACACATTGATCATTTCCAAAAACAAAAAACCTTATTCCAATTGGTGATCTTTAGACACATGATGCTTCTTATTATCTTTCGACAATCATGCGTGGTCCAGTGTGGATAATTTCTTATGACTTTATATCCATAACATAGCACCGTTTTTTACACAATCAAGACTTAAATAAATATCCACCCAAATATCATAAGCAAGTTATGTTCCATCTCTTGGATTCCCCATCATTCTCTTACTTGAAGGAAAATGTTTTACATCTATTTTAGTGTCATGGAAAACTAGAGTCCAAAATAGAGGTTCGAGAAAGGCTTGAAAATGACCTCCATTGAACCTTAGATTCTGAAAGCTTGGTCCATGGTATCCTTTTTGAGGGGTTGAATACCATAAACACAACTTAAATGCCAGTCTTTTTAATGTCTTGCAATACCGATCCAACATAAGGATCCCCATTGTATATACGTCTCCTCGATGTTAAAATGGATAGGTCTCTTGGATTGCACTAGAATCCATATGTTGGATGTGAGGACATGAAATTTGAATTAGTATATGAATTGTTCCACCAGTTTAATAATTATTAAACTTTTTAACGAATTAATGTTTTCTATAGATTTTAAATATAATATGTCAATATATTTGTAATCATTGCCTAAATAAGGTAAATTTTATTTCAATGTTAATCTAATTCTATTGTAAAAAAATTTAGACTCGTGGTCTAGTTCGATAATATGTGATAAGTACACATCACTATATTGTAGTAGAATGAAGAATATTTATTATTGTCAAGAAAGAATGTTATCATGTTAATTTGGAAATTTCTATTTTTAAATCAATTTTAATTAGATACACTTTTTGGTTTTTTATTAATTTTTTCCAAGTACATTGTAAGTGGTGTTTTTCATCGATCTCATGGATAAACTTTTATATTCCCCAATTTCATACTACCATATGAAATGAACAAGAAAGTCTACAAAACAACTCTCATCACTCATATATGTTTATTGGTTCTAGAAAACAACATAATCTATTTACAAGTGTTTTGCATAATTTATAGCACATTTAAGGATAGTTTATGAATATTTATATAATATTGGTGCCCATCTACAACTTCTTTGTTGTCTTAAACATGTGAAACATTTCATTGCCAAGAATGCTAAGAAAGTCTAACAAAGTAACATAAAACATCATATCAAATGTTTATGCATTATTGGAAATTATATTTAGGACAAGTAGGGAATCTCTATGCTCAAACTATTCTACAACACACTTTCCCTTTACTGCCTTTCAAAACAATTACATTATTGCTCTTTTGTAGCTTCTGGTCACATTTACTTATGTCTACATGCTACATATATATAGCTACTGTTAACTGACTCAAGGACAATTCTTGAAAATTCCACATGAATCAAGGACACTCACCTTGCATCTTAATGTTGCAATGCACTAATTTAAAGAAGTAATGTTCATCTTGGTCCTTCCATAATTATTTTCTAAACACCTAGTCCTTTTATACAACTCTCTCTTTCCATTTTGTAGCATCTACTTTGTATTCCTCATTCTTTTCCTTCGGCATTTCTTTGCACCTTATGGGGCAATTGCTAGTTTTATACTCTAATGTAAAAGGATTTCTTTACCCAAATTTGAAAAGAATAAACCAATTATGATATTTCAGTGAAATGGGATATGTACCCATTTATTTTGAACATTTGCAAATAAAAGTGTGAACACTTGTAGACCGGTGGGTTAGCTCAAGTGGTTGAGAGCTGTGAGTTGTAAGCAGAAGGTTTCGGGGTCAAATCCTCGGGTGGCTATGCATAGATATTTAAGGGCCTCACTTGATGTCCCCATTGGATTAGGCCTCGTAATCAGGGCCAGTGGTTTACCTTGGGTACCATCCTCGAAATAAGGGGAAGTACTTGAGGGTTTCCCCACAACACGTTCTAAGGAAAAAAAAGTGTGAACACTTGTAATATCAGTCATGTCATTGATATATTTATCCATATTCTAAGATCTAAGCTTTAAAGGCATAGGTCCTTTTGATGTAATCATATTGTGTTGCTAGATTCATTTACATTATATTTTGAACAATGGTATGTCATATGATGCCTTTTCTTTAGATTTGATCAATATCTATTTGATTTATGTTAAAAATATATAGCTTAAATTATATAAGACTTACAATTTATTAAATCTAAAATATCTTGTTTCGTGTAAATTAAGTGACCAAGTTATTGAAATTATACAGTAGAACCTCATTCAATTGTCATAAAACTCACTTAAGTCAAATGAATACAATAGATCTATTGCCTCTAATTTGGAAGAATTTACAAAGATGATTCATTATAACAAGAGAAGTCAAGTTATTAATGATGTTGCGTCAAGAATAAGGAGGTGCTTTACAACTGAGTGTGGCATGATGTTGTGACATATGCATTTACATGACAACATTTAAAAGAATTAAACCAGTGAAAATCAAATTTCTAGAGTTGTAGATTTTCGTATCATTTAATATGAAGAAATTAATACGTGACCTGGAATTAAGTGATTAAACAATTTACACCTCAAGAAATTTGATATGTCAAGTGCTTGATAGATCTAGGTTTAAAATGGACCTATGATGATTTATTTAAAGAAATAAAGAAATTATAACTCATTCCATATGTAATTGAATTTGCAACATGAAAATAAATAAAATTAGTGGTCAATACTTATTTTCCACTCATATTACAACGTTTCACTTGAAAGATGAATTCACTTGATGGCATAATCATAATTACAAAAACAACAACGAGATTGTTATTTGTGTTCAAGTCTCTCACTAATTTCATATGTTAGCTTTCCAATTTGTTAATGAAACTCCTTTGGGAACTATCTATTATGTATAGAGTATCATCGTATCTGAACATGAAGATTGAAACTTTTGGTTTAAGATTTTATAGCTTGATAAGTCGTGTTTTTCCCTCCTTTGATTAAAAATGGAAATTTGGTGAAAAATGGCAATTCGAACACCTTTCACCAAGGCTATGGACACTTCACTAGTAGCAAAACATTGTTTATGACATCATGGTAACACTATTGGTGCTATGAATGCCTAGATGACAGTGGATCAACACTAAAATGACTAGCTTCCAATTGAAAGGTAATGTGAAAACGGTTTAGGTTACATGTTTAATTTTGATTCATAAAGTGAGCTTATTCAAATAATAGCAAAGATCGCGGTTTTGAAAGACCATTACCCATTTCAATAATCTTTTGAACTTAATCATTCATCACCCAAAATCCTAATAGCTCCATTCATTGATGTTAGGACTAGCATAGATCCATCTTAAACCTGGATCTATCAAGCAATAAGAGGGATCTAATTTCTTGAGGTATAATTTTTTTTAAACTTAAATTAGTAAAAGGATTTTACTAATGTTAATTTACTCTGACGTAAAAGGATTAGAGTATCCTTGTGGTTTGTGTGGGTGCACCTAGGGTAAAAAAAAAATATTTTAATTAATTATTAACCTTCTCCTCTTAATAACTTCACTTATTTCTTTAAAGCTTTTATTCTTTAAATGTGGAAAGGCCTTGTGGAGGAGCCACTTACTTGGAGATCCCCCTTCATGGGATGTGGAGAGTCTTTCATTAATTTCCTTTCTCATGGAACCATATGATCTGGCCAACCCAAACTCCAAGTCATCATCAATTGAAACTGAATCCAATAGGACCGAATACTTCTTGCCTTTTGATATGTTTAATTGTGTGAGTCCTTGTTGTTGCATGTTGAAATTCCATCATGATATATTTGAACTCTAAAATTCAAATAAAACTAATTATTTGCAAGTTAAATAATACCATATAGCTAATGAACAAACGCTCAAAAGAACAATAGCCATGATTATAATATTATGTAGAGAAAATAAATTGATATTCATCTACCTTAAAGAGTAATGTTGTTGTCTCTGTAGAGAGGGCTTTAGCCTGTCAAGCAACAAAGGAAGGCATACTATTATCCTTGTTGCATGTGAGGTTATATAACATAAAATTGCATAAGGGATAAATAATAGCTTCAGGCAATGCCATATCACATAAATGCTTAAACAAGTCTAGAAGCCAAAAAAATGGTTTTGGTCCTAGCAAAACACTGCAACAACAAATTTAGACTGTTGGGATTTAGAGGAGGTAGTGACTATCATGGGGACATGCAAGCTGTAAAATATCTATCAATTTCAATTTTAATAACAAACATAGGGATATTGCTAAAAATTAAGTCAATTTTAACTTGTCTGGGAACAAGGCAATTTGCTTATAATGTTACCCATAAGAGGATATGTTAGGGTAGTTATGCACTGAGATAATAGAGAGGATCTTCCAAATTCCAATTGTGATTTGGGAATCACAAAGACATCGCCAAGCTAGCTCTTGGGTTTCCATTTGGGACACACATTCTCTAGATTCTTTCTTTGGATATTTTTGTTATGGTATCTAAATTATTTTTTTATTAAAAAAAACAGTGTCTAAAACTAGTTAATATCTGTCAGTTGGCATTATTTAGGCTCTCAGTCAAAAAGGCCAGATTTTGTACTCTACTTAATTTTTCATTGTAGTATAAATTATAATAGAATGCTCAATGGGAGAATATTGTTGGGATATAGTTTGAGTTTAGGGATTGGAATAAGAATTAGGGGATTGTATCCCTTTCATTAGGAGATTCAAATGTTGTTGTTGTCAATTTAACCCATATCAAATTCTCTTGAAACCTTTAATTTTCAAGCTCTTGCTCGATGTGTTCTCTAGTTCCTTTTATTTGTTCTCAATAGTTTGCTTCTATTTTCCTTTGAAAACTGGCTACTCAGTGAAAAACCCTAGAAGAGTGTCTAGCCATTAGGTTCTTGGATCTTAGGGAAGAGTTTCCAACTTATTTTGATGTCTTTTTGATGCTAAGAGTTGTGTTGTTTGGATCCTTCCTCTATGTTGTTTCTCCAAATTCAATTAGAAAGTATGGAATCATTGATAATCACGAGATATGTCTTGAAAGATTGAATGTGAATTCAAATGTTTAACGCAGATTCCAAACAACCCATTGGGATTCACGAATCCCTAACTTTGAATCTGTAAAGAGGAATAAAGAGTGAGCTTGTATTTCATTTAAAATGATTCCACACTCATCGGGATTCATAGCTTCCTACGCTCAAACCCATGAGAACCATTGATAAAAAAACAAAACCTAAAACTATAGTTGAAAAAATGGAGCTAAAAAACGAATTAATGAATGCCCTCTTTGTTTTACACTGAAAAATCTCCCAACAATTAGGAAAAGACTGTAAAGTGTGAGAGGTCTCCTTGTAGTGTGCATAAAAATGAGGTAAGAATCAAAATTGTCTACTTGAATAGTTAATCAATGACAATGAACACCCTCCTGGAAGTTGTTAATCTTCCATGATTGGAAATGATTAAGAGCTTTCGACCCTCTAATAATTGTAGTGCATGGAAAAGATTATTTTCTCCTTTCTTCCTCCAAGTTCCTTCCCAAATTAGTTTTCCCGTATAGGGATCACAAAATTTTAGGGAGTGAACAGTATGTTAATTGACAGGAATTCAAAGATGTATTTTTCCATTTTTTAGTCCACAACCAGACCCATTGATGGGATTTGGAAAAGGGATTGAGAGATCACAGTGGCCACATTTAAAATGACAAAATCTAAAACAGGTCACCTTTAAGTCCGCTACTTCAGTCAGTTGGAAATCCTGGCTGGTCACATACATCCCTATGGCATTAACAGGTACTTCATTGCCGCATACTTATGATCCAACATGAAGCTATGTAGCTAGAGTCTATGCCATTGTTCTAGTGAAATGAATTATCTATTATTCCCACCCACAACCTACTATAGTTGGGTCTGTTGATAGGTCAAATGAAACCAGATCTATAAATAACAACCCTCAAAAGTGAGGTAAGTCAAATCCCTATATTCTTCATTACTCCTTCCCCCGTAAGTACTTCAGTGAGGGAGAGTGGTCAGTGCTCCTCACCCTCCTAAGGTCGACCTTCAAAATAAATTCCTCCTTTGGACTGACATTAAGCAAAGAGATGATGCTCTCTCTTTGAGCAATGGGACTGGTCAATTGGTAAAGTGCCATTTCTTACTGCCTTATCCTTACTGCTAAAGTGACCTCGATTCTATAGTTGTTATAAATTAGCATTAATATTTCTATGGTTGGTAGAAAAGACCATTAATTTGGAATAATGGATCATGTTCTATGATATATTGTATTTAAGTGAAAGGAGGTCTCTCACATGAAACTAGTTGTAGTTTTTTAATTGTGTGTGTGTGTGTGTGTGTAATTATGTTCGATTCCCCTTAAGGGTGAGTTAGTTGGGAGGAGACACCCAAAATACAACCAATTGAGGGTTGGTGTGGCTTAGGCTGGGTGCGATCCCCGAGTGATTTTGACGGCTTAGATGCCCTTGAGTCATGGTTTATTAGATCAATGGCCACTCTCGCAAGTCAGGGAGATTCTAGCAAACAAAAATTAATTATTAAATTAAGTTTGATTGTTTGGTTAATACAATGTAATGATATTATTTGATGAAAGCTAAACATTTTATGTTTATGATCTTTCATGGTTTTCCATCATTAAAATATGGTTACGTAGTTTTTGTCAAACTTGCAATTTTGGATAAACAAAATTGTCGTTTTATGCAAAAACTAATTCACCGCCTTTGAATACCCATATCACAGTCAAATTTTGCATTGGTAACATCTAATATACACAATTCCATCAATCTAAAATTATTCTTGCTAGATTTTAGGCCAAAAATGTTAATTCCCCTTGCCATTATTTTGAGAGGCTAGAAAATAGCCAATTCATAGCGTGTTTAAACTATGATATATATATTTGTTTTAGAAGAGTTCAATCCCAAAACGTATGGTATGTTTCATCTTATGAAATAGTTGAATCAACATTGATGTTAAGTTAAGGAATGAACATGGATGCGAGAGGGATCATTATAGATTCAGAGGGAATATAGGGGATCAAGTTTGCCTGGGGTCTTTGACATTCCACAAATAAGAAAATATAGGTCGTATAAGTGTTTCAAGGGCTATATCTCCTCCACCTGTGCTCTAAGTGATTGAGAGTCCATTAAGGAAATATAGTTACATGAATGTAGGGAGAGTGTGGCCTGCCACAATATAGGAAGGAAGAGTACAAGGAGCATCTTAAACTTGAAAGCGAGAAGATGTAATAAAGTGTAGGCATGCAAGCTAATGCTGTCCCATCAAGTGACAAGGTGGTTCCTTATATTCACATACCATGTAAATCAACCTCCAAGTGGCATGATTGGTGTTTTTAAAATAGTCTTAAATAATTGTTTTGGTAAAGAATCCATTGAATGTACCCATAATTATTGTACATATGTCGTACACCTAAATCACACGCAAAAGGAACACGCATAAGTGGCACACCTAAATTATGCATACAATCGATGCACTTAACTAATGTGCATAAATGATGCACCATATTTTCACACATAAATGATGCTTTGAACTCAAGCACATAAGTGGCATACCTATATTATGTACCTAAATCCCACATAATAAACACACCTATCCCATTAACACACGAACTCAATAAACTATAATAGATCAACATAACCATTGATGATGGGTTGTCTGCCCACACATGTCACATCATAGGAACTTTCGTTGCAACATTTGTGTCATGATGTTACATTCAAGATATGAGAAAAGGTGGAGACGATAGAGACATAATCCACATACTTGTAAACCTCACATGGAACTCGCACACATAATCCATGCCCCTATCCTATTCAAATGCCCCTAACCTATTCAACTAACACACGTGCATAGGGGGTGGACCTTGTATGTGCACATATAACACACATAAGCAAAATAGTACTTATCTCACACACATAAGAATTGACACACATTGGAAGGTTGGTGTAACTTCATTATAATGCTATTACTCACACCTCTAAATCTTGTGGAGTCATCTTACCATTGAATTGTGTTGTTCATCCATGCATTGGTCTCTCAACCATATATTTTTCTCTATCCATACATACGAAGATTGGAATTTCCATTCCTCTCCATGTACAAATGTATAAAATTATATTCAAATGACCATTGTATTTTACATTAATAAAAAAATGCATATCTTTTCCCCTTACCCCCACACTCATTTGTAATACCCCATTTTCCCTTGATGTATTTGGATTCGATGTAAATATTGTGTGTAATTTCCCTAGTGTGGAGCTCAAGGCAAGGCCCCACTAGTGGATGTTTAAGGTTATTTGCTTAAGCAAGTATTTGGATAGTTGATTATTCATAGGTTGTTAAGCCATGAAGAAATGTAAATGATGTAATTATTATTAATGAATAAAATAACCAAGAAGTTGGATAAGGAGGCAACGAATGAGAAGGGGTCGTGTGTATCCACTAGGGAGAGGTGAGGGGGTTTGGGATTGGTTGCCCACATTGCCACTTGTCTGACTGAGAAACCGTTTGAACTCATTGCTGACATTAATGCTATGGCAGTGGGTGGTTGAGAACTCTGATCGTTGAAGACGATGGAGTATGGAGCATGCCTGCAATTTCGTATGGCAGGGCATGGCTATGATCACTTGTCTAGGACGACACTCAATCGCTTGGGGGAACTCGCTGAACCCGTTGACTATCCAGGAAGAGGATTCATGTAGGGGGATTCATTCATACATGCACATACATACAGACCTCCCATTCATTCACTAACGCAACCATTCACGCAGAGCGGGTTTCACTGATCCTCCATTCACGAACTTGCCATTCATGAACCATCGACTCTCACAGAGAATTCGCATATGCACTCCCTGTATATGCCGAGCCAACTCAGGAAGGGAAATGGGGAGTTAATTGTGTTTCCTGCGTGTTAGAGGGTGCCCAAGAGAGGATAGCCGTAAACACCCTGTGTGCTAACCCCAATTACAGTGACAGAGTGGTATGGACAGAAGGATACTATAGAGTGGTATTGGCAGAGTGGTTGTGAGGAAACCCCAAGTCTGGGTATGAATCAGAGGATTGAATCGTGAAAGGAGAATGGATTGCTGGATAACCTGGTGAAGGCGATAATCTCAATGAACTAGTGACTGGATCTTTCTATTCCCATCGTGGAATAGCACTGGAAGGGAAGATCGTGAGAGACTGTGCAGAAGGGTAAAGGATCTTCCTTGTGTTGGATGTGGTAGGTATTGTGGATGCCAGGTCAACTGAGTGCTGAGATGCCTGTAGCTGTGTGGTTTAGCAATGCCTTCCTTGTTGTCCCTAAATGCTTGATAAACCATAATAGGTTGGTTTAGCATGGGTAGGTGCCCTGGAATGCTTGATAAACCCAACTACAGACTGGTTTAGCATGAGAATGGAGCCTTGACTGCGAGCGAACCTGTTAGCCCTCCTTAGTGGATACACTGCCCAACTTGGGGATGATCTCTCATATGAAATAATATAGGTTGGACAGAGATCTAAGGTTGGGTGGAACATTGCTCTCACTTAGCTAGTTGCTTCGAAATTGAAAGATAAGTATTTCTTGTTATGTCAAATGATGTTGTTCATTGTGATGAAATGGTTTCTCATGTCCCTTTGTGGAATTATGAATACTTGTTAAATGAATTGATTGTTATGAAGTCATGTGTAGTACTGAGTAAATTGGTTGAGTTCACTGTCAGGTGTACTTCATGGCTGCATGAGTGTAATGCATTGTGAATCTTACATATAATAGATGTGTTGATTAGATTTGTTGAATGCAACTTGCATGTTATAATAAATGATGGTGTTTCATTGTTTGAGATGAATGTTTATGTATAACTAACCCTGTGAAGGAGATGTACATTTACACCTGATCCCTGAGGAAGGAAGGGAAGCCCTGGAAGTGGTTTCAGAAACCTCTGTGGGTCAGATGGAAAGGAAGATCTTGGCAGGTAGAAGGTTGGAAGTGTCTAAGTGGATATATAGATAAAACTTCATAGAATAAAATGAGGAGTTTAGATGCCTCACCTGATCAAGGGGATTCTACCATTGGACATAGGTCTCAAAAGGCTTTCCAACGGTACCAACCTTGCCCCATTTGGATGCTGGAGGAAGGAGTTATGCCCCTTGGAAGATTTGATGAAGTTGCCCTTGCAGAGGCAGGATTCTGCAATTACGGGTTGCGAGATCGCCAAGTTCAAAATTACGTGTTTTGGTCTCCCGCAATCCCGCATCCGCAATTGCGGGATGCCGGTTGCGGGAGTGACCTCCTACGGCAGATGGAGCTCCGCATCCCAGCATACGCAATTGCGGGATGCGGATTACGGTACCCACTGTTGCGGGTTGCAGGTTGTGGGAGTGACCTCTTGCGGAAGTTGGAATTTCGCATTCCCGCATCCGCAATTGCAGGTTGTGGATTGCAGGATCCGTTGTTGTGGGTTCGCAACTGTGGGTTGCGGATCTGAACTCTCCTGACTGTGTGTATGGGCATTCAGTCGATGTTTTGGAGAAAAAAAATGGATCACCTTGTGTGGTGGTGGGCCAAGAAGAGAAACACCTTTGTCCTCCGAAGCATGATCTTTTAAGGAGTGAAATTCCTCCTTTGACTACCTTACCGATAAGCCTAATAGATTTAACTACATAATTTCATCATCATCCTCGTGCGCATCAACGACAATGATAATTTTGATGACGGTGATGATGATTTTGACAATGGAGATGGCGAGGAAATTGAGGGGGTTAGGGGTTTGCTAATGCAGGGGTTTGCAATTGTTTCCCTAGATCGAGTGGCTCAACTATAGATCTCCAATGGGATATGTTGTTGAATGATGGTGCACACCCTTCTTAACGCCACAGTAGCTCATGCATGCTTAACTCCAATGTTTTGATGAGATGGATTTTCAAACCAATGCGACGCACCTAACCCACGTACATAAATTGCACACCTAACCCACACACATAAATGATCCACCTAATCCACATACAAAAATGATGCATCGTTGGGTCTCGAGGACTTAACCATGGTTAAAAAGTGAAGGATAAATTGGTTAAAAAGTGAACAATACCGATTCATGACCCCCCCTCTCAGTATCGGTCATGATATTGGTCTGTTTTTATTATGGCAGTTGTATATATATTAGTCCCCCCTATAACCCCAAACACATGATGCAACTGCCACAATAAAAACAGACACATATAAACTGTCTCTAAAATAGGGCTTTTGGAGATGTTTTTTATAACACTATCAGCTCCAAAAGTTTAATTCTCATTACTTTTAAGGGGGGTTTCAAAATACTGCCTTGAAAATAACTATGGGTAGTCTTTCTAAACTCCCCTAAAAGTCGTGAGAATTTGATTTATGGTGGCAGTTTTTAAGAAACCGCCTCCAAAAGTTAAATTCTCATGACTTGTAGGGGGGGGTTGTCAAAACACCACCTTGAAAATATATATTTAGAGGCGGTTGTTTTAACCCCTCCCCCCCAAAAAAAGAAGCTATGAGAACTGAACTTTTTGAGGCGGTTGTAAAACGACTGCCTACACAAGTTCAATTCTCGTGACTTTTGGGAGCGGTTTTAAAAAACCGCCTCTAAAATTTAAATGTTCATGGCTTTAAGGGAGGTGGTTTGAAAAAAATAACTCCAAAAGTTAAATTATTATGACATTTACGGATGGGGTTTTAAAAAAATCACCTTCAAAAATATATTTAGGGGTGGTATCGTTAAACCCCTCTAAAGGCATGAGAATTTAACTTTTTTAGGGCAATTGTTAAAAAATGCCTCCAAAAGTTAAGTTCTCATGGCTTTTAGGGAGGGTTGTCAAAAGATTGCCTTAAAAACTACATTTAGGGGCAGTCATTTTAAGCAGCCCCCCCCAAGTCATAAAAATCAAACTTTTAGAGGTGGTCGTTAAAAAATTGCCTCTAAAAAATTGATTCTCGTGACTTTTAAGGGGGGTTGTAAACAAACCACCTTAAAAAATACATTTAGGGGAAGTCGTTTCAAACCCCCCTAAAATTCACGAGAATTGAACTTTTAGAGGCGGTTGTTAAAAAATCATTGCCCAAAGTTCAGTTTTCATGACTTTGTTTTTGCCGGTGGTTTCAAAACTGCCCCTAAGACTCTAAAAAAACTTTTAGAGGTGGTTTTGGAAAGACACCTACAAGCCCAAACCCTCGCTAAAGGGGTAAATTGTTGTAGTGTTATAATCAAATCATCATCAACGTCGTCGTCATTGTCATCATTCCTCATCATTATCATCATAATGCCACTATGGTTACTTAGATGATGTTA
The DNA here is from genome assembly GCA_027924585.1 of Larix kaempferi. Lineage (NCBI taxonomy): Eukaryota > Viridiplantae > Streptophyta > Pinopsida > Pinales > Pinaceae > Larix > Larix kaempferi. The sequence goes on along the minus strand of BSBM01000047.1, from coordinate 58,472,077 downwards.
GGGGATCTCAGATGTTAATTAGGATCACTCATATGTAATTGTCATCCTCATCGTCATCACAGTCATTGTCATTGTTTTCATCGTCATAAACATTAACATTATCGTCATCGTCATCTTCATTATCATGTATCATCATAGTCGTTGTCATCATCGTCATCATGATAATCACTATGATGATGAAAAAGGCATCCAACTATCTAATTACATGGATTTGGTAATTGAGATTTTGCCTTTGAGTATGAATATTACAAGCACCATTAGCACATTTTTTTCACTATGGATGGTTTGACTTAATTAGAATTTGTCATCATCATTGTCATAATCCTAGTGATCATTGTAATCACAATGATCTTAAAACCACATCATCATCAATGCCATCGCCATTATCATCACATAGCAACATCATCATCATCGTAATGCCGTTAAGGTTACTCATATGTTGTTAGGGTCACTCAGATGTTTATTAGGGACACTCGAATGCATTGGGGCCATTTAGGGGCTATTATAATCACTTAGACACCATTAGGGTCATTTAGATGCCATTAGGATCACTCAAGGTCAAATAGTGCTATCATATGCATCATCCTCATCATCGCCATTTTCATTGACATTGTAGTCATCATCATCGTCCTTACCATCATTGTCAACATCATAAACATCAACATTATCGTCATCGTCATGAACATTGTCATTGTCATCATCATCGTTGTGATTATGAAAAAGGCATCCTATTAAATTACATGAATTTTGTAAAGGAGCACTTTGACCTTTTATTGGGATGGGTCTTAATTAAAAATTGTACTCATCCTCATTTGGGTCATTAACGTCATTTAGAAACCATTAGGTCGTTCAACTAGGTCATTTAGGTGCCATTAGGGTCACTCATACACCATCGGGGTCATTATGGTGCTGTTAGCTGGATAACTCAGGGTCTAATAGTGCTATAGCATGCATCATCCTCATTATTATCATTGTCATCAACATCGTTGTCGTCATGATCATCATCCTTATCATCATCGTCGATGTTATAGACATCAACGTTATATTATCCTCATTGTCATCCTCATAATCATCATCATCATTGTGATGATGAAAAATGCTTTCGACTACCTTACATGGATTTTATGAAGGAGCTTTGGGCTCGACTAACTAGGATGGGTCTTAGTTAGTAATTGCCATCCTCGCCCATCATCATCATTATCATCGTTATCATCATCATCTCATGGACATTAACATCATCATTGTCATTGTCACATATCATCATAGTCTTTGCCATCATCGTCATCATCATGATCATCACTGTGATGATGAAAAAGGCATCCAACTACCTAATTACATGAATTTGGTAAATGAGCTTTTGCCTCTAAGTAGGAATATTACAATCACCATTAGCACATTATGAGCACTATGGTTGGGTCAACTTAATTAGTAACTATCATCATCATCATCGTCATAATCGTTGCACTCATTTTAATTGCCATCGCCTCATAACGACATCATCATCAACGCCATCATCATTTCCATCACGCAACATCATCATCATCATCATGTCGTTAGGGTTACTTAGGTGTTCTTATGGGTCACTCAAATGCTTGTTAGAGACACTCGAATGCCATTAGGGTCACTTGGATTCCATTAGGGTCATTCAGACACCATTGGGGTTGTTTAGGTGCTGTTAGGATCACTTAAGGTCAAATAGTGCTATAATAGGAATCATCCTCCTCCTCCTCATTTTCATCGACATTGTATCCATCGTCATCATACTTACTATCATTGTCAACATCATAGACATCAACATTATCGTCATCATCATCATCATAATCATCATCATTGCAATGATGAAAAATGCATCCTACTACCTTACATGAATTTTGTAAAGGAGCACTTTGGCCTTTGACTTGGATGGGTCTTAATTAAAAATTGCACTCATCCTCATCCTCATCATCATCATCATTGTCATTGTTACAATCATCATCATCGTCATAGACATCAAAATCATCATCATGGGATTTAACCTCTAAGTGGGAATGTAAGCACCATTAAAATGTATCGAGCACTATGAATGGGTCTTAATTAGTAATTTTCATCATCATTGTTGTCATTGTCATGCTCACTGTAATCGTTATCATGATATTATAACCAAATCATCATCAACTCCATCGTCATTATCATCATGCATCATCATCGTCGTCGTCGTCGTCGTGTTGTTAGGGTCACTTATATGTTGTTAAGGTAACTCATATGTCATTAGGGACACTCAAATTCCATTAAGTTCATTTAGGTGCCATCAGGGACACTCAAACACCATTAGGTTCATTTAGGTGCCTACATTAGGATCACTCATAGTTAGATAATGCTAATATAACATGTATTATCCTCCTCAACATTGTCATTGACATCTTTGTCATCATCAACAACACCCTTATCATCATCATCAATGTCATAAACATCAACATTATCATCATCATCGTCATCATTGTCATTGCGATCATATATCATCATAGTCATCGTGATGATGAAAAAGTCATATTCCTACTAGCTTTCATGAATTTCACAAAGGAGCTTTGGCCTTTGACTAGGATGGGTTTTAATTAGTAATTATCTTCCTCATCGTCATCATTGTAATCATCATAGACATTGGCATTATTGTAATTGTCGTCATCATTATCACCATGTAGTGAGGGTCACTCGAACGCCATTAGGGTCATTCTAATGCTAAAAGGTTTATTTAGGTGCCATTAGGGCAAGTCATGGTCAAACAATGCTATAACATGCATCATCCTCATCCTCATAATTTCCCCTAACTATTAAATTGTAAATGTAATAACCCATAACCCATATAACCCTTCGAAATCTAACCCTCATATCATATAATCACTTACCCTTATAACCAATAGGCTTTAACTCATATATGATCTAACTCATACGTTGAACTAGGCACAATCCCGGGAACACACCCCAACACTATTTTAGGAGCAAATCAAGGAGCAAAAATGGGTGCAATACTAGGAGCAAAATGAGGCACTGTTTTGGGAGCAAAACTAGATGCTACAGTATGTGTTATAGGAGACGCAACACTGGTTGCTAAACCTATAGAAAATTAGGGAACTAAACTAAGCGTTAAACATGTTTCTAAACCTAACTCAAATCCAATTGCAAACAAGGGAGCAAATCTAGGTGCAATGCTTGGCTCAAAATTTGGCGTTATTCTTGTCATTACTTAGGGAGCAAAATATGGCACTAAAAGGGGCACTATTTGTGGCGTTAAAGATGGCGCAAATTAGCACCTACTTTTGCGCCAAGTTTGGAAACAAGATGTCGAAAATGCCTAGAAAAGTAATATCTCGAGAAATAGTCCCAATTTTGCCACGAGAATGAAGAAAATTACACTAAAAATGCGAGTAGATGTTGAAAAGGGAGCTAAAAGGGAAGCTAATCATAGGGTTTTGTTGTAGTGAGGTTTGGATAATGGTCATGATAAATATGAAATACAAGATTATGAGACATACATACTTAGGATTAATAATCATCCCCTTGTACCCCTCACCTCTTCCCCTCTAGTGGACTCATAGCCACTTAGATATTGTTCATGAGGCAACCTTAGACTTTTTATTAATATGCAAATAATAATTACAAGTCTTCAAATTATTATGCCAAGTTTATTTCACGATATGCAAAAAAAAAATAATAATAAAAAGTACATATGCACACCATTTATAATATATTTATAATCATGCTTAAACTTTGAAAGGGTCAAAATTAGGATATTACACATGTCCTCAAGAGATTTTGCTTGACCAACAACTATATGCACAAGGGGCTAATGACATAGGTAACTTGCGAAATTTAGGTATATCTACATCAAAGGGATTTGATGCTTTTGTTAAAGATTTATATCCACATTGAAGTGTCTTGAGTTCCACTTCCCAAGCAATATTTATAGCTTGCAACAATTATGTTCATATGAATACAAGACTCATGACATAAGTACCTTGCTGAACATGCCCTAGTTGAACACTCTAGTATAATGTTTTGGTTATAAAGGATTTACACCCACAAATAAAAGGTCTCAAGTTCCATCGCCCAAGTGATCTTACTAGATTATGATAACTTCATTTACAAGAATACAAGACAAATGACGTAGGTAGCGCATTAAACATTGTATTTTGGTGTTTTGGTCATGGATTGATATTAATTGATAAAAGGTCTCAAGTTCCATTTCCCGAAATAGTCTTGCTAGATCACAACAACTCCATTCATGAATAAAAGACCAATGATGTAGGTACCTTGTTGTACACCATAGTGAAACACCCTAATTTGGTGTTTTGGCTTAGGGTCTATATCCATAAGTAAAATATCTCGAGTTTCATTCTCCAAGCAATCTTTGTAGATCATGACAACACCATTCATATCTGTAAAGATTACCAATATGGATACCTTACCAAAGTCCTCCGTCAAACACTTCAATCTTATGTTTTTAAACGAGGATCTATATCTATAAATAAAAGTTCACAAGTCCTATCTCATAAACAATATTGTTAGATCACTGCAATTCCATTTACATGAATAAAAAACTAACAATATGATATGGTGATGTTAGATGGTGACAATTCATTTTGCATAAATAGAAAAGTAATGATACGATACCTTGTATACCTTATCGAAGACTTTTTTTTCAGCCAAAAAAACCAATACTTGATATTCATCATAAAAATCAAAGTATACATATTTCGGTTAAAATACTATATCCACAAGTAAGATACCCACAGTGTTGTTCCCGATATGTAAGAGTCCATATCCACAAGGCTTCGAACCATCAAGTTAACGAGCATAATATAATATTTTAGTCACAAACCGACCAAATCCACGAAAACATCTCAGCCGTTCGATCTGGGTCCCCTCTCTCGTCATTTAATCACTCCCACGCTCCCAAAATACCCCAAAAAATCAATGAAGAGGAGAAGGTCCCGCGGATTTAAAAAGGCATTCAGCTAAAGTAAATTCTGTAGCCGCTCGATCACTTTTATGATTCTATTCCTCTGCCACAATAAACTTCACTGCACACACAAACACGGGGCAAGTTCTCGGGGCGGATGCGCTGCGACTTTGGGAGGATTGGTCGACTCCGTCTTTAAAATTTAAGCTTTGTAACTGAATCCCCGCTGCCAGTTTTAGCGGCTTGAAGTGAATTCTGAGTGTTTTCGGGTAAGAATTGCTTTAGTTCGAGGGATCAGCCATGTCTGGCGTCGATAATGGCGGAAGCACGGGTGTCACCAACCAGGAGGAAGAGAGGAAGCCCATGGACCAGGGTGCCCACATTAATCTTAAAGTCAAGGGCCAGGTATGCATCAATTACCCCAAGTTAATGGTTTTGGTTCTTTTCCTTTTTTGCCTTTTCCCTGACAAAATAGCTTATACTGTGCTTCTGTTGGTCTATTTTAGTTAGTTTCTTTGCTTTGCTGCGTTAGGGTTCTGGGTTGGCCATTTTTTCTATAACACAGAAACGGGGGTTAACGGGGCTGCCAAAATAAGGAGAAGAAGTAATTGGGAGGATGCGTACTAAGGATAATAGGGCTTATATTTAGACATTAAATTGAAGGGTTAGCCGGGAAAGAAAAGTTTTGGCCGATATATTAGCCGTCGTTTTTAATTCAAAATTCGCAATACGCTGAGCTTCCCTCGCATTCTGTTATGCGTTTTTCCTTTTTCTTATGGTCCAGCAATTTAATTGCACGTCTTTGAATTAAAACCCTGCATTATAAATGATACGTTCTACGTTTTTGCTTGAAGTTGCCATTAGTTAGATTTTCGAGGAATTGTAAATTGGCCTTTATTGTGAAGTGGCGTGCAGTCGATGGAGCTATTATTATCTCCCCTGATAGAGGTTTGTAATGCTAACATATATGATAAATATATTAAACTAATAATTAGAGCTAAAGCCCTCTATATGTTTCATCTTTGTTTTGCTCACACTACAATCATCTATACGAGATACACAGCATTCCTCATAGTCGTCCTTTGCGGACCAGGAAGTACTGTTTCTTTGAAAACTGTAAACTTATTTCGTGGAACTTTCAACTAATTGAGAATCTTCTTCGTGGGTTTGTTGGCATACTGCGGCCCTTCTTTACTTCGTGGAACTTTCAACTATTTGCGAACTTTCTTTGTGGCTTTGTTGGCATACTGCGATGCCTATTTACTCTGTAGATCTGCACAGATTGGTAACCGTTGCAGGAATATCAACTGTCCAGGAAATGATCCGGCAACTGCTGGCAATTGGAAAGTCAACCATCACAAGTCTTCGTCTACATATAAGTTTTCATATAAAATTATATAATTTTATATGCTATATATGTGTGAGGTTTTTTTGTATAATTCAATTACATTATTGAATTATATTGTGAGCTTAGAGGTCATAGCTTTCCACCACACGGCACACCCTACTCAGGACTTTGTTATTCTCATACTCTGCCATGCGTATGCATTTATGCTTTCTTTTACTACTTGTCTCTACAAATTCTTATAATCCCTGCCATCGTTTACAATCTGCTGTTGTTATGTGACTTCCTTTGGGTGGATGGATTCGTAGGTCTTAGCATGGATCACTAGCAATTAGGACCCTTCTCTTTTGAGTGATCTTGACACCGTTACACAAGTCCAAAATCAAATAGACAAAGCCTTGGAAACTCTTATTGTATTAAATACATGAATGCTCTTGACACTCTATTGATACACGTTTATATGTATCTAGATCTAGATATGACACATTTCTATGTCACTGTCACAGTGGTTATGGGGATTGACACCCATCTTGTAGTTTCAAGGGTTTATCTGGAACCTAGTAGAAGTGGGTAGCTATTATGGGGAACCATTTTTGTCAATTCCTCCATTACAAGGTCTCTTGTAATAATCTCCTGTTTGCTATGGGGAGTTGTTGTCAAACACTTTGTTTATGATACAGGGGATTGATGATGTGGTACATTTAAATATGTAAAATGTTTAAAAATTATTAGTTTTCGAATTTTCGTAAGGGGGCGTACAACACTCTATTTTTTCTAGTTGTGAAAGTAGAAGAAAGTGTTTAGGTCAAAGAATAATTGGTAGTATTCGTCGAACTACTTAACACAATCTCAAGTTTCAACCTCAATTGTTACGAGGTGATAGCAATCCAATTATTTACAATTCATTGTTCTAGGGTAATTTTCTTCTAAAATCTTGATAGAAGTCCTTGAGTGATTTGTAAGTATGTATCTTGATAGAAGTTGGTTAGTTACATCTTGTTCAATGATTTTGTAACAAATGCAAAATCAACCAAGCTTGCTTATTGTGTCAAGTATGTAGACTAAGAATTTCATACAAGTTTGTTTTAGTAGTGGTTGTTGCTATTTGAGATTTTAATTATTGGTTCATGTTAAGGTCAAATATATGTATGCATGGATATCGATATGATTATCAATAACTGTGAGCCTTAACAATTGACGAGAAATATCCTTGGATGTAGAGTTTTGTTTGCCAAAAATAGGTTGGGGGGCATGTTTTGGGACTCCTTGTGGCCCATAAATGCAGTGATGGAAATCATGTCTCAACCATGGCCTATAGGACGATTGATGCTGCTCCCTATTTCCACAAATGCTATCGCTTGAGTGGTCAATTTTTATCATTGCATAGTGTATGTTGGTCCTCCCCTTTGCCGCATATCATTGGTTGCTTATCTAGACAATGCTTAAAGATAGTGTTGGCTTTTGAGGGTCTATTAAATAAAGTTTGGTCTCTGTTTTGGAAGGTGGGACCAAATGAATGAAAGTCCATGAAATTGGTTCATGTTATATTCTGAAACATAATTAGCCTTGTGCTAATAATCCTTTTTTTTCTTGTGGTGGGGAAGTAGGAAGGTCCCCACTTCAATTGGTGGTAGTTGTATCAATAATTGGTCCAATTCTAGCTCCCCTTGATAGTCAAAGTACTCTTGAAACTAGTTTCTCCCAGTGGAAGGACAGATTTCGACCCTGACCATCTCACACAGGTCCACTATTGTATTCAATTATGTCTGTCAACAAATCTACCCCTTTGTAACCTTCATCCAAAGTGATTGGGAGCAATTTTTGAAGCACCCTTCTCTTGAACCTTGGACTTGAGCAAATAATGGTTTTTATAGAGGAAATTCAATTGTTGTCATAACGAGTTTTTGCCTTCCAAATATTTAGCACCACCTCTCAACAAAATAATGGAGGATAGGGGTGGTGGGCATGTGGCTGGCTAATTAGACAATTGGTCATATGAACACATGTCCTTTATAAAATGTTGGCACTAATCGGAATATTTTTGTGTTTAAAAGATCTAAGGTAGTTTTGAGTTGAATACTTGGTCACTTTAGTCGACATTATTTACTTTTAAAATGGGTGAACTATGGCCCTAAAGTTTCTATCTCATCTCCATGTTTTTGTTATTTTTCTAGCTATTATTATTGTTATTACCAGGGTAAGGGGAGTTTCGCGTCATATTATTTATTGAGTTTATTGTTGTCACTTTCACATGTAGACTAGCGAAATGAAATCTATAATGTAAGAGAGGTCAATTGTGAAAATTTTGAAAAGGGAAATCTCCCTTCCTAATCTAGCTATTGTCACAACCACGTCTAAACAAGCTAACCCATTATTGATTCATGCATATCTCAAGGAGAGATTATGAAGAGGTTATAAGCAACCACCATGATTCTGATAGAATAACTTCATTTATTGTGCTCAAGCGTCATAAACTTATACATTTATGTTCAAATTTGTATAAGGTTCAAGTTCTTAAAGAAATAAAATTATACTCTTCAAACTACTCTATTAATATTCCATCTATACTTGTATATTTGAAACATTGTTACATGGCAACATTCTAACACTACATTTTATGGGCATATCTTTGCATCACCAGGGGAAATTTCTAGTTGTACTTTAATGGGAGTTGGGTAATCTATGAATCTTTATGTCATGGTTTCGTTCTCAAAATGTCATTAATGTTAAGCAGAGGACCCTAGAATACCTTTCGAAAAGTGTTAGATTAGTATGGGCGAAGTGTTTTTGCAGGTTGATCTTGTAAGTGCAAAAGTTTGTTCTTATGATTTGCTAGAGTCCATGAAGAAGAAGATTGTTGGCAATTTGCAAAAGATGTCAATTGGGTGACATATCACCTCAAACAAGTAACTTAACACCCTTCTACAACAATTTGTTCATGCCTTTGGAGAGTCCAAAGGTGCCCCTACATATTGTCCCATTCAGTGGAAATTTGATTTGGTACCATCGTCTCCCCTACATGATGGACCTCTCTATTTATGATTTATATGGGCAAAGTGATTCATGAGGCAAAGTGGGGAATTGATTGATCAAGGTTGTATTTGGCCCAGCTCTTCATCTTGTGATGTCTTGGCCCTTAAAAAGGACAATTCATGGTGACAATTGAGCCTTGAACAAGGTTAAAGGAAAGAAGCTATACACTCTTAGTAAGATTCATGATCTTTTAGATTAACTTCATGTTTGACTACTGCCAAGTTACCACACAAGTCAAAGATGTTTGGATTACCACCTGAAAATTAAGGGTGGGTTGTATGAGTGGCTTGTCATACATGGTGTGTTAGAAATCCATGAGTAGAGTGCTTCCTATGAATTTTCAGCACTTCTTTGCAATTCAGACCCTTAAGCCTACTTCCTTAGGGTTTCTTGGATATGTTTCGTAATGAACTTCCAGTCTTAGGGCCGAATCTGATTTATCAATTACATTAGCATATAAATCATTTCTCCATCAACCAATCAACTAGGCAGCTCAAGGGAACAAACACCGAAGTGCCCATCCCTAAGTACAAATCAGATCTGAATTTAATCTTATTACAGGAGATTTGTACCAGCTACAAATTTGCTCTTTTAGCTTCTCTTTAATTGTTAATTCACCCAAGCATTCTGCCTATTGTTATATCAAATCAGCGTGATAAGCTAGCACTACCAACTACTCATTGTTATGAGAAGTAAGCTGTAAATGAGATCTGCAAACAGATAAATTTAGGACAGCAATATACACTTCATATTAACATAAAAACGAAGTACAAATGCATACCAACAGCTTGTGATAAGCTGGTACATACAGTCCACTAGCTTATCACAAGCTAGGAGTGCTCCACAATGCTTTGCAAGCCTAGCTAGGGTAATCACAACAAGCTGGCAGCACATCAACTGTCAAACCCTAACCTCCAACTCCTCCAAGCTAGCAATCTCTCCTAACCAAAGCTGGCTACTCTATCACTTGCATCCCATAAGTGTACCTCCATGTATGTCATCTCATCACTTGACAATTGATTGCCGAAGCAAGGCATATCACCAATCTCCATCAAGCATGCAATCACATTAATCTCCAAGTCCTCCAAGTAAAGCATCTCACCATGCTCTAGGTATCCACACTACTTCTGTTGTCTTCCTTAGTTACAAAGCCTAGCAAATTTGCTTTATACAAGTTTGATGCTTACAAGATAACTCTAGCGCTAGTCTCCAAGTATTCATGTATATCCCAGGGTTTGAGTGTCAAACCCTAGGTCTTCAACTCTTGCATATGGAACATCAATAGTACAATACACAAGTCTTCTTCCAAGCAAGATATCACACCAAGCTCAAGACCCCTCCACTCATCAAACGAGGCTACTCATCTAACACTCCATGATCTTGCCCGAGCTGCCATGCATCACACAAGAACAAGGCTGCAATACCACCTAAAGTGCTAGCTGTCTTCTTCATGCCTTCTCTAGGGTTGGCATCCTAACATTACCTCCTTTCTTCACAACAAGAGTTGCGACCTCTATAAGACAATACAAAGTGTGCTTAACTCAAGCCAACAAGAAAAGCTTGTAGTCAAGTCTTTAACTCCTTTAATGCTCATGTTCTTTCTAGGATAAGCATAACCCCTAGTGTTCTCTTGCATCACACAAGCAAGGACTCCAAGAACATCTTCAAGTGTTGGCATCCATCTTCATTTCTCCTCTATGGTTTACATCATAAACCTTAGGTCTTGCTCGTTACATGATTTCTCCAAGGCTATCACAAAGACGAAATAATGAGTACATTAGTAGTAAGCAATGATCAGGGCCTTCTTCATATAGAATAGGTGAGGGAGGCCAACATAAAATATAGACTAGGTCCACATAAGTAACCTTATACCTAAGTCAATAAGGCAACACCACATGGAGCAGTCTACAATATAAGGATGACAAGTATCACACTAGGGTTTTATGCAACCCCAAGGTGGTGTGCTCTCTGTAAGAGCTTAGATTAGAACTTGAGTTGGAAAGTTCTAACCCACGAATTCTACCAAGGAGCAACTATAAGAAGGCCCAACTGTGAACTAAATGTCATCTCTTCTCACTTTTGACCTAATCTCAAAAGGCCAAGGGGGGCTTACCTAGGGTTGATTAGGTTGTTTCTAACAAAGAGAGCTTGGAGGGTTGATTTTAAATTTGATTAGATGTGTGAGTAAATTGTAGATTTATTAACCCGAAAGAGAAGTGCTTGAACGAGAGTAATGTAAAGATGCTGAAATGAAACAAACACTTTATAACAAATGAACAAATGGAAATGCTTGAAAAGTTCCAGAAATTTATCATGGCATCATTCCATTAAACTTTAGAGACTTGAGCAAAAGACAGGACAAATCGATCCAAATGCAAATCTGAAAATCAAAAGAGTTCTGATGATTAAGGCGAGTTTAGTTGCTGCAAGTTAAATTATTCCAGATTTAAAAGATGTAGACAACCACTTAAACTTTGCCACTTAAGAGATTTAAAAGATGTAGACAACCACTGAAGGGATTTATAGAAAAGAGATGCAAGGTTAGTTTATTCAGTCACAGTTTGTGCTTAAGACAATGAATTAGCAACCCATAAATGTACGAGTGTTCAAATCACTTGATTAGTGTGAATGTGCTTAGTTGAAACATGAAATTGTTGCCCAATAAATGAACAAAGAAAATAATCACTCATAAAATAGAATCTTGCCTTGAAAAATGTGCTTATAATATAAGAGAGCAAGATAATGATGAAACAGAATTTACAATGCAAGATTTGCAGCCATTAGTATGTGAAATCTGAAAATGAAATTGTGCTAGTTACTTTCTAAAAACTCCAGATCTGAAAGGAGACTTAATGTTACATTTCCAGATTTATTATATGTGAGGAAACAAACACTTTTAACCATTAAAAATCTGCAATAAAGATGTTGAAATAAAACAGATTTTAAGTTATCATTTAGCAAAAACCCCAAGTTAAAAGAATGTGTTTTAGAATGTGTTTCAGATTTGCTTCTGTTTCTAATTCTGTTATGAAATCAAGTAAAACAGAAAACAAATCAACTAAAACCAAGCCTAGAAATTGATAAAGAAAGGAGTATACCTGGGCTTGATGCAATAGAAAGCTGGAAATGATGTCAGCCTTGAAAATAGTTAGATTTCTATGGGGAAGAAAGGAAAAAAGGTGATTTTAAATTTTGTTTGGCTGAGGTGGAAAAGAGGGATAAGTGCCTTAGATCCTTGGGCTAATAGGGTCAAAGATAATTCTTCTTGAGCTGTTTTTTGAAGGTATTTGGGGCTTTTGGCAAGGGGGCATAGCTCATGTAACTTTTACATTTTTAATTTAGCAGCATCAACCTTAGAGTACTAGACTCTTTAAGCTTTGATTTAGGCATTCATACATGGTGTTAAATTTTCAGAATTTACTTCAATCTGATCTAGGATCTTAACTGAGAGAACAACATGTACAACATATCTACAGCATATCAATCATGGAAACAATAATGCAAGCACACAAGAGACACAAAGATTTACTTGGGGAAAACCATAAAGGTGAAAAACCCCAATAACTTCCTCAGAGATAGATAGAGCAAAGATACAACCAACCATGAGAAATAGACATAACCTAGCAGCAGATCCTCCTCCTCCATAAGTGCGCCACTCCTCCTTTAGTGCATGAGTGAGAAGTGAGTGAGGAAATAGAGTGCCTCCCGCACTCTATTTATACTTGACTTGACTTGCCTTTTTACCTAACTCATGTAGGCTCGAACTTAACCACATAACATAATGCTGACTGGGCCGACCCCCAATAGGGTGGTCTAATAACCCTTTGACCCACATGACTTATACAGGGCCGACCCCAACAAGGTGGTCTAATAACCCATCAAGTATAAGTTACGACACTTCCGTATAGAGGAATAATAACATCTCTATAGGAATACAATATACATATATGTGAAATACATTCCGAAGTTACATATACATCAACACATGGGAATGGTTTCGAGACCTTTTAAACATGCATTTGGTAGACCATCTACAAAGGGGAAACTTATGGAAATGGATAAAAAGGCTAACAAAATGGAAAATTGCTATGCGAAATGTCATGAAATGAATGAAACACCTACTCATCTCACTAGGTGTACAACTCAATGTTTGGGATGACACACTTGTCTAAGGGAGATTTATGACCACTTCCATGACATACCTTAGAAACGAATAAAAAATTGAGTTTTAACAAGCCACTCTCCAAGCATAAAGGCAACCTTCAAGATCATATCAACATAAAGAAAAAAGTTAAAAACATTCCAAGTGTTTACAAGGGAGAAATGAATCATAACGCAAGCACATCGAAGACCATATCCATCACTGACATCAAGGCACAAGAAGAATTTGTCCATGCTAGAACAATCTCCGAGCAATGATCTATGGCAGACCACAAATCTCATCTCTAGAACAATGTTTGTGATATGATCCCTTGTTGATCTAGGGGTAACACCCTCTAAGCATTATGCCCCTCTGGGCTCAACTCCCCTTCCCCAAGATGGTGCACTATTGAACAAGTTGTTAGCCTATTGCTCCCTTTTACGTGGCGGTTCATTCCCCAAGTGACCTAATGTAAGGTGCCCCTCCTAGTTGTGTGCCATGTATCTTCTTGTACTCAATGCTTCTCAACATGTGTGCTAATGTAGTTACTTTACTTGCTCCAATGCTTCTACTCAACATGTGTTCGAGTCGACAACCAACATCCATGAAGTATGCGCTTCAACCCAAACATCCTCATGTCAAGTGTCCAACCTCCAAGGTGTATGTCACATGGTTACATGCTCTTGGGGCTAAATGGCCTCCTCCAAGTGCTTAATGCTCATCCTCTTAGGTAGGTACCTCTCCTAATCAAGCAATACAATTATAAACTCCCCCATTGTGTGGTCCCCATGAATTAGTCATTATGCTACATAGGATAATGTTGGGAACAAGATTCAATAGCAAATAAACTCAAAACACATATGAAGCGAGGGATACAGGGAGTTTTCACTCAAGAAACCCCTAAGGGGAAATTTCATTCAATCAAACCATTCTTGTGCGTGTTTCTATTATACAATAGGTCCTTTTATATAACAATATGTGACCATAACAACTATGCCATATTTAAGACATTTAGTTTAAACTTCAATCACTCCATAACTAGTTCCAACAATATCTCCATCAAGCACTCAACTTGATTCTATGAGATCATGATCCCTAATTTCTTTCCTTACTCAAATCTTTGAATCATACATAGACATTTATGCATTGTCTACTTCATTCACATATTATTATGTATTCACAAATATCACAAGTAGGAGTTAATCCTTAAGATAATAACATCGTAGGTAAGTGCTCTATGCTAGCATTCTATCCAAGGTCAAGCATCTTACTCAAACCAAGCCATCCATATGCCCATCAAGCATCACCAAGGGACTAGGAGACTTGACACTCTTCTAGCTAGGTGAAAACACTTATGGAGTAACCCCAAAAGCTAATATTGTGGATCGACCAATATTGTTGCTACCTTCATGGATTTGATGAATGAAATCATCTAAAACTTTTCACATTTAGATTTGTTGTATACTTGGATGACATCTTCATCGTACGTTAGCACTTTGTAAGAGCACCTTGATCATATTAAGCTAGTTCACATGTAAGTTTGTTTATACATGGATGATGTCTTATACAACCACAAATGAAAAGAGCATCTTTTGCATATTGAATGAGTTTTAAGTGCCAAGCCCTACCTTGTGTTATTGCCAATTTTAACTTGTTTTTTCACACATAGCGTAGCTTGGCCTCTTCCTTAGGCTTTGATTATGCTATGGGAGTTGATCTTCTACAACAAGGGCACCCAATTTGTTTTCAGTTTCACTTTTCAGTGTTCACTCTTAGACTCTCCAATGACATAATGCAACAACACTACACACATGATAGGGAACTTTTTGCAGTAACTGATGGGATAAACAACTCCATAGTTACCGCTAAGAGTGAACATTGAAAAGGCCGATGATTGGCTTCCCCCGCCCCCAATGTTTGATGCACACGGGAGGTATAAGAAAGCCAACCAAAATATGACTATTTCTATTTGATTAGATTACACAGATGCGGGCCACACCCTATTATTATCTTTTCCCGTTACTAAACGCATTTTATATTTTAGATTATACCACTCATAATGATGATGCCACTTAAAGATTGAATGTCATGGGTAGGAATAGAAATAAAGGGTAACTTCCCCTATGTGAAATGAATCCCCTTGTGATGTTGTTTGTGGAATATGTCCCCACAAAATACTTATTGGCGTGCGCCTTGACTTGATTTGAGACGCTAAGAGCCAAACAATGTAATATCTAAATGTACATGGAAGAATAATAAAAATACATGATAACTAAGAATCAAACAATGTAATATGTAAATGTATATGGAAGAATAATAAAAACACACCACAAACTGCAGATAAAGAAGGATGACAAACATGGGGGATTATAATTCCATCGGTGTAGTGGATTCTCACAGACTCATAAAATTTCTCATTAAGTCATCAAAATCAAAATGTTGTATTGCATAGACGTCGGAATCATATTTGTCATTAAGTCATTGAAATCAAAATGTATTACATAGATGTCGAAATGCCATTGGCAAATACAAAAGAGGTAGATAAAGATGGAAAACCTTCTAATGCTCTTCACCTACAAAAGAAACCCCTCTTAGAGCTCAAGCCTCGTTGAAAAATGTGAATGAATGAGGGTAAAATTGGTTTTTTACAATATTTTTGGGTTATAAGTGTCTTGTTTTAGGGACATGGTGTCCTGTTTTTGGGACACGGTGTCCTTTTTTTGGGACACGTCCTGACACGATGTCGGACACATTTTTTGGACGTGTCCTAAAACAGGATACATCCAAAACACGTGTCCGACACCGTGTCGGGACATGTCCGTGTCCGACACGATGACACAGGACACAGAAGCCTATATGGATGTGTTCGGTGACTTAGGTTATATACTATTTCGGGTATTTTTCATGTTATCTAGGGTGTTGATAAATTGCATTCAGAGTTCATTTAATGTTTTTTTGACCTTTCTAGGTTGAAAATGTGGCCTTTTAGGCAGAAAATGTTTAAGGAATTATGAATCATTATACAATTTGGCCTGAAGTGTGAGATTCCCATTTGAGAAACTCGGTATGACACAAATTTACCAGAATCGAATTGGTGGTTGAACTGATTGACCCCAAAAACCGAATCTGGACCAGAACCAGAATGGAATGGAAAAAAACGGATCACAAAACTGGTCCACAAAAAATACATAAAATATTCAAATTTTGAAAAATATTATATATATATATATATGTGCATCCATGTGAACACAAATTTGCAAAATTTCTCATATATATATATAACAAGTAAGAGTGTATACAACCAAACTAGCACTAAGTGTATTCCATATATGAATCAAAATACATCAACAAAAAGGCTCTAAATGGCCTATAGAGTCCAAAAATAACTCTAGAGTCTAGACTGGATCCTCTGAATTCTCATGCTCAAGCTTAGGCTCAGAGGCCTTAGAGTCCGAGTCATCATCTACATCCTCAACATGACTAGACTCAACATGGGTATTCTGGGCTTGGGTCGCCTAGCTTGA
This sequence comes from Larix kaempferi, assembly GCA_027924585.1. Taxonomy (NCBI): domain Eukaryota; kingdom Viridiplantae; phylum Streptophyta; class Pinopsida; order Pinales; family Pinaceae; genus Larix; species Larix kaempferi. The sequence goes on along the minus strand of BSBM01000047.1, from coordinate 58,455,098 downwards.
TTCCCTTGGTCTAGAAGGCACTTGTCCAACATCATTATTTACATCCCGTTGATGTGGAAGTGGGTCCAAATCTATCCAAGAAAGGTCTTCATTGTCAAATGTTGGTGGCTGAGTCTCCACAACCCATTATGATGAGGCATCAACGTCATCCATGTTGGATTCAAGGGTCTTGTTCAGCAATTGGTTGCACCTCAATCTAAGGTTATGCTGAACATATACCATATCATTCAATCGTTTTTGCTCTACACAACTTTGCTTCTTGGTGTGTGTACACTCAAAAACACTCCAATTGCATTCGCACCTAGAAGCATTGCATGTTTGGCTCAAAATTCAAATTGCAAACTTTTGCAATTCAGGGCACTTGCTACCAAATTGTTGCCACCAATAGGTTACATGTTAAGACAAAGAAGATTTAGCAAATAAGTTTAAAAGTTTGACTCAATTTTTGCCATGATTGATATAATTTAAAGACTTTGTAATTACTTGCTTGGTGGATCTTTGCTCTACTTCATATAGCCATGGCCATGCTAAAGATATCGATACTCTCATTGAAATGGAAGAGTTTGCTGTGTATCTCATCTTGTTTATTGGGATCCAAGACCATCTGCTCAATGCATATGTATAATCCTTCTTTTACTTACCCATTCGCTTCAAAATCTTTTGTGTAATGGTACCTTTAGAAGAGGCAAGAGTCAAGACAAAGAAATTCATCAATGAGTTTGAAACTTTGGCCAAATTTTTGCAATTAAATTTTTATAATGTAACTTAAAACTTTGAAATTACTTACCTTGGATTCAAGTAATAACCTGCAACATGTAAAGGCCTATGGAGTTGTTTATTCCATCTTTCATCAATGATTCTCCACAAAGGAAGATACTATTGTCTTTTACCCCCATATGCTTCTTTTTTTGCTTCCTTGGTCTGATCCATGGCCTCATAAATAAAACCCATGGTTGGTTTATCACCATCCACCATTCTTAGGACTTTTACAAGACGCCGACTAAATAGTACTATCTCCTCTCCCTTTTTCCAAAATGCTTTTTCATATACTTTATCAACAATGTCTTTGCCTTCAACCTTCTTACTCCACTGAGATGCATTCCACTCATCACAAGAGAACATTTTCCTCAAGTTGGCTTTTGGCTTGATCAAGGATTACAATGTAAGAAAATTCCTTGCAAACCGTGTGATAGTTGGCATGACAAGCTCTTTTCCACTAACTTTTTTTTTCTCATAAGAGTCAAAACCCATGTGTGGTTGTAAATGAATCTTGCTATGCATTTTGCTTGTTTCAACACTTTCTCACCTGCTTAGTTTTCCCAATATCCTCAAGCATGAGGTCCAAACAACAGGTTGCACATGGAGTCCACCAAATGGTGGGATTTTTTTCCTCTAACAACCTTTCAGCTACCACATAGTTGGAGGGATTATTTGTGCTAGCCTGTACAACATTTTGCACCCCAACCTTCTTAACTACTTCATCCAAAAGATGAAATAGTAACTATGCATCCTTCACTTGATCAGATGTATCCACTGATCTAAATAACATATTTCCTTGTGGGCAAGTAATTAGGAAGTTGAGAATGGTGCAAGATTTTCCATTAATCCATCCATCAGACATGATTGTGCACCTTGTTTTACTCTATATGACTCTTTGAACTCTATTAGGTATTCCTATATTTGTTCAACTTCATTTTTTAAAATTGCCCTGCTAATATATTCATAACCAAGACCCTTGAAGCTCTGTTCACATGAATCTATAAAATCCAACATAGGTTGATAATATACAGACTTTGCAACATTGAAAGGTATGTCTGCATAATCCCACCATCTACTAATGCCATTCCCAAGAAGCCTATTTTTCCATTTTCTTCCATTTGGCATCAATGGTGGGTTGAGCACCACGGGTAGCACGAGGTATAAAGAATGAGGTAAGGTTTCACAGGGCGTTTTCACGTTGGATTTACTGCCACTAATAGGTTCTTCTCTAGGATGGTTTTTTTGGCTAGGATTGGTATAAGGATCATGCATAGAGAAACTATAGGATTTTTCAAAACTAAGGATTTTCTCATGAAGATTACTTTTAATTTGAACTGAACTTGTACTGTTCTGGGCTTTGTCTGCTTGGTAGGATTCAAGATAACCAAGCATCTCAGTTTTTAGGTCATCAAATACTTTTAGGCATGGTTTTACATTCCCTTGCATGTGCTAAGTGTTGTTTGAGCCTATGTATACTCTCCCCATTAACATCTTTTTGACATTAATCACAAACCGTTTTTTTGTCAACCAACTGACAATGAACCCATCCAGGATCCCTCTTCTCTTTGGGAGCCATTGCAAGAAATAAAAATCTTCAAATAAAAACCCTATGTTTTTTAATTAGTAGGAAAATAACAATAATTTTAAAGAAATTATTCATTAAGATTTTAAGGAGTAAGCGCACATTTTACATACCTTGAATACGCACCTCCAAATCTGCGCTAGAAAATTAGCCTGAATGAGCTCCAAATCAACCTCGAATCAACCTTGAATGAGTTCCAAATTTGCTCCAAATGATTCCAAGAAACTCAACCTATAAACTCTCCAAATTAGCCTTGCATTTTGCTTTCCAGTTTAACCAACAACCTCTCCAAATCAGCCTTGCAATCAACTCTTTAAAAGAAACAAAGACTCTCAATTCACAAAGTCAAAATACTCAAATGAATAGTGTGAGAGAAATAGAGGGTGTGGGGTTGCTTTTATTGTTTTGTTAGGGGTTTAGGGTTGTCTAGAAGCTTTACCACTCAACAAGCTTTTATTTTTAAATTAAAAAACCCTTATCAAATCCTTTGTTGTATGGTTCTGTATGAAATCGATTGGTTTTGGTTACCAACACTAGATTGGAATCGATAAAACCGATCGGTTTGACTGATTTTGACCCCTGTTCGGTTTGAATTAGACTATCAACTCATACATGATCAATTTCGTATGGAACTATACAATGGCAGATTTGAAAACGTTTTTTAAATTAAAAAACAAAAAGTTTGTGGGGGGGGGAGATTCTAAATAACTCTAAACCCCCAACAAAGCTAAAAAACAACTCCACCCACTCTATTTTTTTCACACTATTCATTTGAGTATTTTGAGTTTGTGAGCTGAGGGTCTTTGTTTTTTTTAGAGAGCTGATTGTAAGGCTGATTTGGAGATGTTGCTAGGCTGATTTGAAAAACAGATTGAAGGGGACTAATTTAGAGAGTGTTAGTGCCAGAAATTGACCCTAGACTACAGAGGGGCAAGCCAACACTATCTCAATATACAAGAAAAAGGTTTTTATTGTTTTAGGGTTTTTTTGGTTTGTCTATTTCAATTTCAAGAAAGTCAAAAGAAATCAAACTAAAACAAGTTACTGAATCATATACTTCATTGAAAAACTGAAATCATAAATGTAAACCAGGTAAACATAAACCATCACATTCATAATCACACGTACTGGTTTTCATCCACAACACATAGCATTCATTGTATTAAAACATTAAAACAGGAAATGAATTCACATGTTGAATGATCAAACTGATCAGAAACAAAAACTCAATCAAACAGTATAAAATGGCTTATAACACATATGTATTAATCTCAGTTTTCATGACTTACATGAGAGTCTTGCAAGCTTTTCATATCACTGTAAAATAGCTTCTTGAAACCAAAAAATCGAACCTCTCTACATCCTCATATAGTTCATTTTAACCATTTTCAAAAAGAGTAGTTTGTAACTACTTTTAGGTTTTGGTTTCAAAAGTAGTTGCATAATCGAGTCTTTAAACTAGGTCTTTAACTAAAAACTTAACTATTAATAATTACATACTTGATACAAAATGAAAATGCATGAAAAGACAAACTAGGCACTAAGTAGCCTTTCTGGTACCCTCTACTAACATAGCAATCCCTTCCAGCGCATGAGTCCTTTTGTTATGTTGAGGCTGCTCAGCTTCCAAATCCTTGATCCTGTCTGACAAAAGCTTGTTCTTCTCCTTCAGTTTTTGCACCTGTTTGTTTAAGTCATCTGTTTGAGCCTCTGCTTCTCTTTTCCTCTTCAGAGCCTTCCTAGCAACAACAATCAGCTCCTGATAACGAGCATTAACTTCTTCTAAGTCCTCCCTCAAATGTTTATTAGTCTTTGTAAGCTTGTCATTTGACTCGTTAAGAAACACTATTTCTGCTTGATGTCGATCCTGAACCTTTCTGAGACTTTCAACCTCTGAGCATATGTTTATTTCTCCTTGTAAAGTAGGATCTTGAGATGTGGAAGGTGGGATATCCAACTTTCTGAAGATTAAATCTTCTTCATATTTATCTTTTGCTATTCTTTGTGCAATTTCAAATTCATCATGTTCCATTTTAAGAATGACTTCTTCTTCTTCAGTTTTATTTACTTCTTCATCTACTTCCTCTATCTTTGTGCACTCTTGCTGTAGGCTTATTTGATGAGAATCTGATCTATCTTTCTCCTCCTCACCTTCATCAATCGAAGAGCTTTGAATTATAGTTATATCCTCTGTTTTCTGATTGTAACTTGAACCTTTTTCCACATTACCTTTCATAGCTGATCTTGTTCTAAACTTCCAGCTTGATTCCTTTAACTGCATAAGGAGGTTTGCATTTGCCTCAAAATCTATATCCTGCAAACTTTTATCTTTTGAATTCTCTGCAGAAGCTTCTGTAACTCGGTTCTTAGCCTGTTCTAATATAATTTGACCTTGAAGTTGTTCAGCAGTTAAATTAATGGTTTGCTCCATTTTCTGAGTTTCTTGACAATGTTCTCGCTCCCCTTCGAATGCATTAACTTGCTTCTCTTCTATGAGACTTTTAGGCTTTTCTACTTCAAGTACATTAACCTGCTTTTCTTTTTCTGGGCTTTTACGTTTGTCCTGTGACAGAGGCTTCTGAGAAATGTCTTGTATCAAAACTCCTGCCTTCCTGTTCTTTTTACTTTCCTTTTTATGCTTTCTCTTGTTCACACGCTCATCCTGCTTAGTAATGAAACCAACCCAAAAATATAAAATGCTCCCAGGTTCTCTTCTCCTTCTGTAATATTGTTTGAATGATTAGCTTTTTTTTTCCCCGAAAAAAAAAGCGTAATTTCATTTCATCCATGGAGTACGAAATTACAATGAATAGCTCACTCATCTAGAGTGGAGTGTAATACTGCTGTGACAATCACCCTGTAGTGTGCCCAAAAAAGAGCTTCGATGTTCTCACTGTGTGAGTAATAACATCATTTACAATACTCGAGTATATACTTCTTTGGTATCTTTTCATAACTAGTATTGACTATTACAAAAAAAAGTTCTAATTTTATATACAATGTTACATATGCAAAACGGTTTGTAGTTTCTATCTCCTCAAAAATATAACACCTGTATTTGTGCCCGGAGCCAAAGACCCATAGTCCCGATCATTCTATAAACGGTCTGTGGAAGAAGGCATGCACATTCCCATTCAGAAATTCATAAATTTACCAAGTGTTGACCCCCATATTGATTCCCTCCTTTGAGGCCTTGTCCGCCTCAGCATTGCTTTCACGGTAAGTGTGCCTGCAAGTAAAAGTTTCCAAAGTGAGAGTGACATTTTGAATTTGGTTCAAAACAGAAGCAATCCTCCGATTGCTGCAGATGTATGTGCCATTAACCCAATTAACCACATTCAAAGAGTCTCCAAAAATGTTAAGTTTTTGGATAGATAGTTCCACAGCATAAGAAATCAACATTTTGAGACTTAGTATCTCTGCCCAATTGTTTGTTCCCCTCCCAAAACCGAAAGCCATCACATAGTAGTGTACAGGGGAAATAAAAAGAACAGCCCCTCCCCCACATATTTCATTTTGACAGGCCCCATCAAAAAAACCCCATGGCTGGGATCTATCAATTTCCACAGGTTGAATAATGCGGGGAGAAGGTGCCAGACGAGCTCGCTTGAGTGCTAGAAAGATCCCACAACTGTTAATTGCTACTTGAGCCGGAGTTCCCAGTTTGTCTTTGAACAAACCACTGTTTCGCATGAGCCATATTCCCCAGATCACCACCGGGGGAAGAGCTTTATAACTTTTCAGTGCCACATTGTTTGTCCACCTTCTCCAGGCATCATCAAACGAGTTTCCAACCCAAGGCAGAGGTGTTTTTAAAATGCGGGAAATAATGTTCCAAACCTCCATGGTGAAGCGGCACTGCAGAAACAGGTGTGGAATAGTTTCCTCACACAGTTTGCACAGATAACATCTGCTAGGCCCATGAAAGCTACGCTTCTGCAAATTTTCCCACGTCGGAATCCGGTTTGCCAAAGTACACCACAGGAAAAGTCTGGATTTGGGTGGGCAGTGAAGTTTCCAAACCGTTTTCCACCACCATACCAGATCTCGTTGCTCATAGTTCTCACTAATCCACTGATATCCACTTCTAGGTGTAGTTTTCGGTCGGATCCCCATCTCATATAAGAGTATCATCTTCGTCGGTCAAAAAGACCTGATCCCTGCAAAGTGCTCTTAAGTATTGTCTTAATTCATCTACCAGCTCCCCTCTTAAGCCGAATGAATCAACCCTTCTCCAAAGAGGTCTTCCCATCCAAATATTATCCACATCCGCTAACTGACTGAGAAAAAATAAACCTTGTTGCCTCAACGCCTCCATCAAATCTTCAGACAGTGTGTGCTGGGCTTCGCATCCAACCCAGGGGTCGCGGCCGATCCGTAACCTGTGTCCATTGCCAACATCCCAAGCAAGATTGTGCTCAATGACATCAAAAGATTTCACCAAGGCTTTCCAGATGACTGAGCCACCACAATGTCGCTTGTGTGGAGATCTTATCCAATCTTCCACAGTGTCAGGTTCAACATATTTCTGCAACATAACCTTAGCCCAGAAGCCATCAGACTTAATTAAGCGCCAACCACACTTAGCAGCCAAAGCCTTGGAGAAAAGAAAAATATTCTTGAGACCCCACCCCCCCAAGGCTTTTGGAGTTGCAATTCTGTCCCATCTCACCCAAGGGGTGACATGAACATCATGCTTTGAATGATTAGCTTTATCAGACCATGATGAAATATTGACTGCCTTGAATGCTCAGAATGCTTCTTAACCTTATTAGACATCTTCTGAATACTCTTGTAGAGGAAGAATGGCAAACTCATTTTACAGTTCAACTTAAGATGCATTAAAAACCTAATATGGTACTTAAAAACCAGTGAGAATCTGCCCTCGCATGTAATATAGGTTTGTATAACGCTGAGCACATGCCTCCATTCAGGTCGAAAATATTTAACATGAATTCCCTTGCACCAATTTAAATTTTCATTACCTGGCAGTAGGAAAGGATTTGGGTCAAAGTTAAATGGAATCTTTTTGAACCATAGTTCCCCATCCATGGCGATACCGATAGCCTCAGAAATTAGGCTTCTATGAGCTGAAAACCTAGGGTTTTGAATTTAATAACATCATCATTAAGGTTCTTTGCAAAATAAATTGAAACCTCCTCATTAAACCCCGTGATTTTCTCAAAGAAATTGAACCATCCAGCTGCCTTAAACACATCTTGCACATAGCGGAAATTTCGCAGCCCATTGCATATCCATCGGCTCTACCCTATTGGTCTTACCACTCCTTCCCATCTTACAACTACATTGTTAATTAAGCCTTTGAGGAGAAAGAAATGACAAATGTTTAAAGTTTAAAAGCTAACCACGTTCAACAAACAGGTGTCTTCAGCTTTGCGATCCCCAAATTAACTCGTGGCCTGAAACCCCGATTTCTCCTGATGATGAAACGTTATGGAACTTACAACTATCATAACTCTTTGACATGTGTTTCAGCATTTCAAATAATCATAGCAAAGCCTCTCTAGTCATCATAATTTGAGCAAACCATTACTCAGCATGAATAACCACGCTTTTCCATCATATTGGATTCTTGTAGCGCATTAGGGGTCTAGTTTGCAGTTTACGCTACCAGAATCTTCCAACATAGCACATTTGATAAATACACTTAGCATAAAAGTTAAAACTTGGTTATAAGCTTAATAATAAAGCTAAATAAGTGTAATTGAAGACTTTGAGAAAAAATACCATATTGAATAAGCCATTTAAAGGTTTTGAATCAAAGAAAATGAAAGCAATAAAAAATTAAATAAAAATTAAAAGCAAAATAATCAAAATCATGGATAAATAAAAGAAAATAATGTTCAAACAAACCCAAGGGAAACGCATAAAAAAGAGAACAATCTTAGCATTAAACCCAAGGGAAACGCATAAAAAAGAGAACAATCTTAGCATTAACAGAGAGTTTATGGGTCGAGTTTCTTTGAACCATTTGGCGTAGATTTGGAGCTTATTCAATGTTGATTCCATGTTGACTTGGAGCTCATTCAAGACCGATTTTCTTAGACAGATTTGGAGGTGCTTATTCAAGGTATGTAAAATGTGCACTTACTCCTTAAAACACTAGTGAATAGTCTCTTTAAAATTGTTGTTATTTTTCTAGTAATTAAAAAATAATGTGTTTTTATTTGCAGATTTTATTTCTTGCCATATCTCTCCTAAAGAGAAGAGAGATCCTGCATGGGTTAATTGTTTGTAATTATTGTCGAAACGAGATTGGTGGGGGAGGTATTCATAGGCTCAAACAAAACTTCGCACATGTAAGGGGGAATGTAAAACTATGCCTAAAATTCTTTGATGACCTAATATCTAAGATGCTTAGTTATTTTGAATCGAACTAAGCAGACAAAGCCAAGAACAAAAAGACACAAAAAGAGATGGGGAGTAGTACAAGTTCAGTTTAAATTGAAAGTGATCTTAATGAGAAAATCCTTAGTTTTGAAGAATCCTCTAGTTTCCCTATGCATGATCCTTATGCCAATCTTAGCAAAAAAACCATTCTAGGGAAGAAACAGTTGGTGGCAATACATCCCAATGTGAAAAGGCTATGTGGTAACTTTGTCTCATTCTTTGTACCCCACACTACCCTTGGTGCTTAGCCCACCATTGATGCCAAATGAAAGATGTAAAAGGAGGTTGCTTGAGAATGCATTACCAGATGGTGGTATGGTGCAGACATATCTTTCAATGCTGCAAGGTTTGTATGTTATCAACCTATGCTGGATGCTATAACTTCATGTGGTATGGACTTCAAGGGTCTTGGTTATGAAAATATTAGGGAGCCACTTTAAAAAATGAAGTTGAAAGAATACAGGAATATCTCATAGAGTTCAAGGCATCATGGAGTAAAACAAGGTGCACAATCATGTTTGATGGATGGAGATACCACACTATTCTCAACTTCCTAGTTGCTCGCCCAAAATGAACTGTTTCTTAGATTATTGGATGCATCTGATCAAGTGAAGGATGCATAGTTACTCTTTCGTCTTTTGGATGAAGAAGTTGAGGAGGTGGGGGTGCAAAATGCTGTACACGTTATCACAGATAATGCCTCCAACTATGTTGCAGTTGGAAGGTTGTTAGAGGAAAAACAACCCACTATTTGGTGGACTCCATGTGCAGTCCATTATTTGGACCTCATGCTCGAAGATATTGAGAAAATTGAGTGGGTGAGGAAATGTGTGGAACAAGCAAAATGCATAACAAGATTCATTTACAACCACACATGGGTTTTGATCCTTATGAGACAAAACACTGGTGGAAAAGAGCTTGTCAGGGGAGCTATTACACGATTTACAATGATTTTTCTTACGTTGCAATTCTCGATCGAGCAAAAGGCCAACTTGAGGAAGATGTTCTCTTGTGATGAATGGAATACATTGCAGTGGAGCAAGAAGGTTGAAGGCAAAAAGATTGTTGATAAAGTATATGAGAAAGCATTTTGGAAAACGACAGAGGAGATAGTACTATTTAGTCAGCCTCTTGTGAAAGTCCTAAGAATGGTGAATGGTGATAAACCAACCATGGATTTTATTTATGATGCCATGCATCAGAGGCAATAAAGAAAGCAAATGAAGCGTATGGGGGTAAAAGACAAAAGTATTTTCCTTTGTGGAGAATCATTGATGAAAGATGGAACAAACAATTCCATCAACCTTTAGATGTTGCAAGCTATTACTTGAATCCAAGGCAAGTAGTTTCAAAGTTGTAAAGCTATAATATGAAATTTTAATTGCAAAACTTTAGCTAAAGTTTCAAATTCATTGATGACATTTCTTTGTCTTGATTCTTCTAAAGGTACCATTACACAAGATTTTGAAGTAGATGGGGAGGTTGGGGGAGGTAAAAGAAGGATTATACAAATGCATTGAGCGGATGGTCTCTGATCCTAGTAAACAAGATGAGATACACAACAAGCTCTTGCATTTCAATGAGAGTATTGGTATCTTTGGCATGGCTATGGCTATATGAAGTAGAGCAAAAGATCCGGCAGGTAAGTAATTACAAAGTCTTTAAATTATATTATTCATGGTAGAAATTGAGTCAAACTTTTAAACTTATTTGTCAAGTCTTCTCTGTCTTTACATGCAGTGTATTGGTTGTAGCAATTTGTTAGCGAGTGCTTAAATTGCAGAAATTTGTAGTTCGAATATTGAGCCAAACATGCAGTGCTTTTGTGTGAATGCAATTGGAATGTGTTTGATGCACTTTGAGCATATATACACAAAGAAGTCAAACCGTTTAAAGCAAAAACAATTGAATGATATGGTATATGTTAAGTATAACCTTAGGTTGAGGTGCGACCAATTGTTGAACAAGACCTTTGAATCCAACACCATACACTTGGATGATGTTGATCCCTTATCAGGTTAGGTTGTGGAGAGTCAGGCAACAACATTTGACAATGAAGACCTTTTTTGGATGGATTTGGACCCACTTCCACGTCAACAAGATGTGCGTATTGATGTTGGACAAGTGCATTTTGGACCAAGGGAATCAAACCAAGCGGCCCAAGCCTGGAATCCTCATGTTGAGTCTAGTCATGTTGAGGATGTAGATGATGACTTAGACTCAAGTCTGAGGCCTTTGAGGTTGTGTTTGAGTATGAGGATTCAACTTATTCTGTTATATGATTCGATTATGTAGTCTTGACTCTTTACTATCTAGTCTAGACTCTAGAGTCTAGAGTTATTTTTGGACTCTAGGTCATTTAGAGCCTTTTTGTTGATGTATTTTGATTAAGACATGAAGTGCACTTAGCGCTATTTTGGTTGTATACACTCTTGTTATATATACGAGAAAATTTACAAATTTGTGTACAACGGTTATATATAATTTTTCAAAATTTGAATATTTTATGTATTTTTGGTGGACCGGTTTTGTGATCCAGTTAGTGCTATTTTGGTTGTATACACTCTTGTTATATATATGAGAAATTTTGCAAATTTGTGTATAATGGTTTGGATTAACACACACACATATATTCTTTTTCAAAATTTGAATATTTTATGTATTTTTGGTGGATTGATTTTGTTATCTGTTTTTTTTCCTGGTTCCGTTTCTGTTCTGGTTTGGTTCTGCTTCGACCACCGGTTCGGTTATGGTAACTTTGGTCTGATCTCTGTATTTGACTGTTGACTTTTGTATTTGACTGTGGAATGCCAATCATTTTTTTGGCCTCCACTTTGGGCATTTTTGGTATCACTGATTTAACGTGGTATCACTTCTCATGGTTTTCGAACCCATATCTTGATCTTTCTATTTTAGGTATAGCTTCTACTCTCGTGAGTCTTGCTCAGCAACATGAATTGGACAAATTGAATAATTCACTCAGCAGATCTAGCAAATTCATGACCAGGTTTTGTATATTCTTGCTAAACAGAAACAAAGTACAGACAATGACATGATGCGCAATGTCCCTAACTAATTTGAAGTTGTAGATAAAGTTTGGCTCCAGTTGTAGATAGAACATGTTAGAGGTCCTCCTTGGAAGTTCAAACCTCTTTAATATGTTCCATACACCATTATTAAAATGACAATTGATAGTGTATTTATGCTTGGCATTTTGCTTTGTCTAGTAATGCACACGGTTTGAAAGCTGAATTGCTTAAGCCTTATTTACTGACTCTGCTGGAAACCTTCTGTTCTCTCAGCCTTTTGACTTTCTTGAACACCTAGCAGCTTTGCGAATTGACTCCATCATAGAGGTAAGTAAATTCAACTATTGGAGAATCCTCTTTCATTCAAACCTGGGCAGTACACAGTGGTCTAAGTGGCTCACCTTGGAGCAAGTCAAGGCATGGTTTTCTGCAGTTATATCAATCAGTTGGAGGGTCATTGTTTTTCAAGAGGGGATATATGAGGTTGGGTTGAATAACAAGCTTCCATAAATCTTGGCCCTTCTACAAAGAATTTGAAGCCACAGTCTTAAGATGTGGGTTTCATTCCTTGTTCTGCAGCCGTAAACCCTCTTTGTAGGACCTGCAACTCCTTGCAGAGTCTCCCCATGCTTAAGCATTCATTCGTGTAGCACCGTAAACTTTGCTTCAATTAATCACCAAATTTATTGTGGGTTTGTTGGTAAAGAATGCAGTTGCATTTTGGTCCTTATCTACAATTAAACTCCAACGTCGGATCTGCATGGGATTGGTAACCATTGCAGGAAGATCAATTGTTCAGTAACTGCTCCTGTAACCGTTGGCAACAGAAATGCTATCTGTTGCATTTCTTCTGTACTGCCCTTTTCTCTTATAATATTGTATTCTTCAATTTGTAAGAGAGACCAAGTTTTACATTAGAGCATTTACAGCTCACTGGACTTGGCCTCACAGCCTTTCTTAGCGTCTGGCTCAGAAAGATACAGTGCTCTCCAATTTAATTGCTGAAACTTATAACATGGCATGTAATATGATGTAATTTATTTGGAGCCATGTATTTTACTCAGTATATTATGTTTATTATCTTTTGCGTGTATGGTGATTTATTTTCACATGCTGCCCCTATAAGTGACCTTGTCGATGATCTGGTCATGTTCAAATTTAGGGACAATGAAAAATGTTCACTAGTGCAAAAAAATAGGATAAAAATTGCCATTAAGTTCAAAAACAGAATTGAGGGAATTCTATTATAGATACATTTTTTTTCAAGAAGATTGTAATTTTCTATTTCAAGGAGAAATTCAAAAGTAATTTCAGCAAGTGCTTTTCTCACACAGAAAAAGCACATCTATAGCCATAAAAAAGGTTCTGAATATATTCATCCCTTTATTTCTCTCAAAAAAGGTTATAAGCCCAGAGGGCATACAGTCTCCATTATATAATTAAATTTCACTATAATTGCATAGATTCAAACAACAATGAAGTACATTTTTTTTAACTTAAAAACCACTGAACATATCGACTAGGCTTTTTGCCTATGATACCGATGTCTAGAGAATTGTTTCATACAGGATGTGGTCTTGGGAATTTGTCATTGTTGGCCAATTTTAATGGCTTATTTTTGGTCTTTTCGTGTGCTGTCAAAAACAGTTTTAACTTTTGGTAATCTATTATACTAGGTAATATTTGTTGGTATTCTCTTGGAATTTATTAAAGATGATTAGGTAGTTGTAGATCACATCAGGGGATGGATTCAATCAGTGACTGTGAGTTGGGTCAATATGACCTGTGTTGGTTGCTGGCAGCTGCAAATGTGCCTAAACCACAATATCCACTGAATGGTAAATATATATAAAATAATCCATGTGCTTTGTCACAATGATATAATTCGCTCTAAGTCGTCATATAAAATTTCTTTTTGGCTTGTTTACAACGATTCTCTTTTAAAGGTCGATTCCACATTCTTGAAGGATTCCCTCTCTAACTTTGGGCAAATATCTGTACATGGTTTTAGGAGAGCTGTGCAATGGAAAACCTTTGTAGGTAAGTAGTCTTAACAGCATGGATAACCTTTGTAGGTAAGTAGTCTTAACAGCATGGATAACCTAACAATTTGTTCCTTTTCTCATGAATCCCATCTATGTTCTTTGTATCATTCTCTCTTATAAATACTCGTAAAAAGTTAGCTATTCTTATTTTCAAATAGATTTTGGTCTTGCAAGATGTTTGGTTCCAACTTCAACTAGGTCCAACTTCCTTTCTTTGTTAAGGAGAGGGGATTGACTGAAATTCTGATTGATCACTGCCTTTTTCTAAAAATGATATACGAGTGGGCCTACGTCGTAGATTTTATATACTTGAATACATTTGGAAGACATTACAAGGGCGTAGCTGTTGATATGTGATTTTGGTGTTATCAATGCTCTGCCGGATACAGGGAATGGAAAATTTCCAAGCATTTCTTCACATTTGTGGGCTTCATCAGTCTGTTTTTATATGATGTATTTTATTTGTGGTTTAGCATCTTAGTGAAGGTCTCCTTTTATAACTGTATCATGAATTTGACATATTTTTCAACTCCGTATCATTGTTTCCTTGTATGTTGCACAAACATAGTTCTATATGAGCATTCTATGACGTTAACTGGCCAAATTTTTGTTAATACCCCCACCTTGGACTTTGGAAATGTTATAATGGAGCCCATGGCTATGCTCTGCTTCATGGGAATTTCGAGGGAAATTTCACATTAACCTTGATGTTCCCTGGTTCTATTTCCTGTGAACTTTCAGCCTTAAGACTGAATCTGAAATATAAATAGCAACAGTATATATTTCACTTATATCCAACCAATACATCAGGCAGTCCAAGAAATTAAACACCAAACAATTTTGTTAAAATATCAACCAGGAAAATGATTGGAGAGAAATGCATGCAAAATTCAGTTTTGCATGCAGCCATTTTAGGTTTTTGGTAAACCTAACTTGATGATGTGATGTTATAAGGAAGACAGGAGGTGACTGTCTTCATAAGTGAGATCTTTGATCTGAGATAGATCAAGAGAGAGGAGGACGACTTCACATGTGAAGGAGGGCGCATTCTTCAAGGAGGGAGAAGCTCGTACCGCATCTGGTAGAGCATTTGAGTGTCTATAACTTACATAGTATCTTCGTCTCAAAGATTGAGGAAGATCAGTGACGATCAGAGCTCAGATCTGCTGAGATCTGATTCAGTACGAGTCTTTCATTGTTGGAGGGAGGGCGCACTTGTGCATGCAAGAAGAGGACGTTTTCAGTCACCGGGCAGTCTTCAGAGCTAGCAGAGCAGAGTTGAGGATAGAGACAGATAGATCAGGCAGAGGCGGATATAGTGACATTCAGATCCAGTTTTCCATTTAGGGCTTATCTCTTCCGTGCATGCATCAACTGGATGCATGCAAATCTTGAGTTGGCCAGAAAAGATTACTGAGGTAACCCTGTATTGTACTTGTCTCTTTTCCTATATGCTCTGGGCTTGAGAGTGAAGATAGCCCCATAGTTTGCTGGTTTCTCCCGAAAGGGTTCCAGGGTACATTTGGTGTTTATGTATGATTGCATTTATATTGTTCAGTTGGTAAATGCAGATCTAGTTGTTTGAGTTCATGTTAATGTTGTATTGATATCTAGACTCATACCGCTTGAGATCTCAGGGTGATCCAGAGGGAGTAGTGATCTCTGGATCAAATATTTACAAATTTTACTTCAAGTGAACTATGCTTCCAGGTCGTAGGGCACAATTTCCAACATATAATGGATCTGAAAGTTTCTTATTCACAACAGATCTTTTACATCCTATAATTAGCTCTCTTAGCTGATATCTACTTGTTGAATCAGCCAGTGATATCCGTTAACTGTTAATGATAAATCAGCATACCAAACATTCCTAGAAACTACTCATTCACTATGAGAAGATATGCTGAAAATCAGATCTACAAGCAAAGGATGTTTAGATAGCAAAGTACACTTCATGTATACAATAAGCACAAACAAACAACTTATTACAAGCTGGTACACGATTGTTCTTCAAGCTTATCACAAGCTAGGATTCTCTCCAGTGCATCCAATTGCTAGGGCATCCACCAGCAATACAAAGCCCTAGCAACGTATCCCACAAAGCTATCTAGCCACACTAGAGGCTCCACAACAAGCTAGCATCAACACCAACAAGTCCACTCTTGATCTTTCTCCAAAATTGCTTCATACAAGCTCTCCAAATAAAGCGTTAAGGTTTCCTCCAAGGTTTCTTTGCCACAAAACTTAGGTCTTCATACAAGGACCCCAATTCTAACTCTTCAAGTCTCCTCTAGGTTTTTGCCTCTCACAGGCCCTAGTGCCTTCCTTGTATAAAGCCGAGTACAAAGACTTCAGACAAGTTCATCTTCAAGATACAAATGATTGAATGAACTCTTACATGTTTCTACACAAGCACTACATGAATATTAAATAAAGATTGTCTCCTCCCTTTATAGAGAACATGTGAAAGAGGCCAACACTATTGAATTGGACAAGCTCCACAATCAATCTAGTCTAATTCAAAAGATAAGGTCTCCATCTGAAGTGCTCTCTCTCCTCGGTCTACATATGCCAACACACGGCTCATCAAGTGGTGTGCTTTCCAAGCATGGGCTCCATGTGGCACGTGCTCCTCATCTCAAGGTTCTTCACTTTCCAAAACACATATCTAATATACTCCAATGCTCCTCTTCAACATATGTGTCTAGGGTCTACATACAACCCCAAGTAATGCATCCTCAACCCACGTGTCCTCAATTGGAGTGCTCATCCTCCTAAGGCATGCCAAGTGGTTCTAGTGGTCCAAGGGCTAAGCACCCTAGCTCTAGTGCCCAACACTCGTCCAATGTATATCCAACACCTAACCAAGCAACCATTCTCTTCAACACATGTGCCATGTAGAAGATATCAATGCCACACAAGATAACCATCTTTAGGGGTATTCCACATTTAGCACCAAGTCCAAGGTGAAGCAACCACCTAGAGAAAGCTCTGCAAATGTTATCAACCAAAAGGTCCAAGACTTAGTCACAGGGTTTGCTAAAGTTCAACCTTGGAGTTCAAAATATGGTTAATTCAAAAACAATTCTCAAGTTTTTTTTAGGTTTGGTGAACTTCATGGATGACTTTGTAGACAAATTGAATCAAATTAAAACCTAAAGGTGAATTTGAACATGAAAGGGTTTTGAATCAAGCATCGAGGAGAATTGGAAGGTCTATTTTATCTTTAGAATTGTTTTTTGATTCGTATTCTTCATTTGTTATAATTATAAATAAAAATGCCTAACCTAAAATTGCTCATGTTGTTGAGTTTCTTCATGCGCATTTGAAATTTTGCTCACTTCATGTGCTTACATCATCGAATTGTTTTTTGATTCGTATTCTTCATTTGTTATAATTATAAATAAAAATGCCTAACCTAAAGTGCTCACATTGTTGACTTTCTCGATGCTTGTGCATTCAAAATTTTGTTCACTTCATATGCTTGCATCATCGATTCATCTCATACTCTATTATCTGCTGCAACTCATGGTTGACCTAACTCTCGACCCTCACTTTGTTGTGAGTTCGACCCTCAATCTCTGACCCTCACTTTGTGTGTTGTGAGTTTGACCCTGGGGCTTCATGCTGCGAGTTCTCACTGCTGTGACGGATGACAAGGACTCCACTATACTCAATGGCAATGGGTGACTCTGCTGTGATTTGGTTCTAGGGGTTGTTGCTATTGTTTATTGTTGCAAACTGCAGCATGCGATTAGCCGCTACCATTATCTATTGTTGTGGTCGGGGGATTGTATATTGTTTGTTGTAGCCTGTGCTCAATCCTACTACCTCACAGTGCCCACTGTTACACGATTCATGGTCGCCATAACTCATGGACCTTACTCCCATACAAGCTACTCAGTGCTATTGCTATCCAGTATCCACTATTCACAATTGTTGAAGTTTTAAATGGCATAGAGCCCAGGCTCCAAGCCCTAGGAGAGAAGGTAGGATGCTCAACGTGGTATTGTGTTTGTAGATATTTTGCATTCAGTTTTTTTGACAGTTTTGTAGCTTTATATTATATTGAATAATTGTAGCATGTACCCTATCGATGATTGTATCATGTTGATGATTCATGAATGTTCAAAGCTCCATTTTCATTAGCCAAACAAACAAATCTTGCAAAATGGCAATCAAATTCTAAAACATGATTTACAAAAACAAATCGTGCAGAAACATTTGCCATGGCACCTGCAAATCAACAACAGAAGTGGAATGTATGTGTGGAAATTGGATGGGCATGGAAAACATCTAAAAATGCAAATTATGTAACCATCAATTTGTTGGGTCTTTAAGAAGAGTGAAAGATGACCTACTTTTTATCAGAAATAGGAAAGGAGGTGGTGTTGGAGGCCCTCCCAAGGGTGTTTTCAAAACTCAGGGAGACAATTGAGATTCGAGAAGGATACTGGCAAGAAAAAGGGTCAAGGAGATGAAAGCAGAAAACAATGCATTCAAGCAAAGATTGCAATGCCTTTCAACCCCTTTTCTTTGTTTTCTTCAAGCATGGGTAGAATTGGAAGCTCATATCACCCAATAAAATCAAGTGGGACAACAACAAATAATTCTCTTTGGAGCCTATATAGAAGCAAGGAGTTGATGATGCTGTGGGTGACATGTATTTTGAATCTGCCATCTCATTTAATGTGTGGACGAAACTCCTTCATCAATTAATGTAAGAAGATTGTAGATTTTGGAAAAGGATATGTTCCTCTTTGTTCCGAGACAATAATGACTACTCTTCTGAAAAGGTCAAAAGAAAGGGCGACAAGCAGATTGAATAAGATCAAAGAGTCTTGGAAACAAACAGGGTGCACAATTTTATCAAATGGTTGGTTAGATATGTGTCAAAGGCTGTTAATTAATGTGTTGGTTTATTGGAGGTTGTTGATGCAGCAGGGCGCAAGAATACTTTGAATAAAATTTCAAGATTTTAGAGGAAGCCATGCTTGAAGTTGGGGAAGGAAATGTGGTCCAATTCATAATTGATAGTGCCTCAAATTATGTGGGAGTCGGAAAGATGATAATGGGTAAATACAAAAAAATTCACTGGACCCATTGTGCCGCTCATTGCCTTGACTTCTTCAGTTTGGAAAGATGATAATGGATGAGTACAAAAAAATCTATTGGACCCATTGTGTCGCCCATTGCCTTGACTTCTTGATTTGACAAAGTTTCCATGGATTAATGAAGCAATTTGAAAGGGGAAACAAATTTCTAACTTCACATTTAACCATTACCTCACATTGATCGTGTATGGAAAGCAAGCATCTAAATAGCTATTTAGGGCCTGTGATACAAGATTTCCCACATTACATGACTCTCAAGAGTGGTTGAGTTAAAGATAATATAAGAGGTGTTATCTGCAACTGAGTTGGAAAATTTTTCCTTCCAAAAGAATCTAAAATGACGAAGTTGGAACAAAACATTTTAGGCAATGCATTGTGAAGGTTTTAGAAGTATATCAACCAATGTTGATATGCTTTGCATGGTTGATAGCGAGTGTTGTTGTTGTAGCTACGTGAGGTATCCTCACTAGCTAAAGCCGCCTGCAAAAGAAGTAAACAAATAAAATGTATTTTATTTATAAAAAGACAAGTCAGCCCAACAAAAGAGACAAGTTGGCCTAGTTGGATCACTCAAAAGACGTGTATAAATAGAGGGGTCGTCGTCCTCATTCGTCACTCACCTCAAGCAAGTTCGCTCAAGCAAAGGAAGTTCAACTTTTGTGTTGTAGTAGACATTTTTGGAGTTGTTTCTCTTGGCATTTATTCTCTTTGTGTTTTCCATCACTCTTATCTTTGTTGTACTTGTATTATGTACTGAATCTTTGAGTAAGAAAGGCTTGCTGGGTTTTTCCCAACTTTGGGTTTTCCCAGGATAAACTATTGTGTTCCTATTGTTTGTTTCTGTGCATAGTTATTCTTTAAGTGATCCTATATTGATTTATACGTTGAAAGAGATGAAAATTATATTGCTATAATTGAAAATTTAACATGGTTACAGAGCTGTACTGAATGAGACTATTGCCGGAAACTAGGGTTTCTCGTTTTCTCATCTTTCATCCACAGATTAGGCTCACCCTCAACATCATTGAGCTTGCCCTAGGAAGGTGCATCTTCCTGTGGAAGCAGATTTTCTTTTTGAGAATTTTCAATTTTGGCCTAATTACTGCAGGGGGTCAAGAATTAGGGTTTGCAATTTTATATTGTTCTGGCCACAGATCAAGAAGAAAATGAGGCTCATTCAACTTGCCTTGAAGGGCACATTCATCTGTGTAAGCAATTTTCCAAGAGTCCATAGTTCATTTTTGACATAGCTTCTGTTAGGGTTTCTGATCCAGGTTGCAGTTCTTCTTCTCAGTCAAGATGTCAAGCATCAAGGTTGAAGATAGGTTTAATGGAGCTTCAAACTTTCATTCATGGAAGTCTAGAGTGCTCATTGCTCTAGAAGAAAATGACCTTAAACTTTGTTGTGAAAGGAGTACGAGAACTTGAAGAAGTAGATAAGGCTCAGTGGAAGAAGAGTGATGCCAAGACAAGAAGGATCCTAATAGATTTAGTCAAGGATCATTTGTTTCCTCAAATTTCTCAAAAGAAGACATCTAAGGCAATGTTTGATACCTTGAAGAAGTTGTCTGAGAACACAAATGTCTATAGGGCTCTTGCCCTGAGACAATAACTCTTTTATGTCAAGATCACAGAGATCAAGGATCAATTGGGCACTATTGGTGAACCGTGAAATTATTGCAGACTTAGAATTAGTCATGATGACTTTGAATGGCCTCCCTTAATCTTGGGAACCATTCATTCAAAGTTTGATTGGAAGATCTAAGCTACCAAAGTTTGAACGATTGTGGGCAGATTGTACACAAGAAGAGACTATATTTGTGGCTAGAGGCAAAGCTCATGGCCCTCATGAAGAAGATCAAGCTCTTATTACACACACCAAGAAAAGAGGAAAGAAGACCTTTGGTAGAAAAGACAAAGGTAGAAGATCAAGTCTAGCCCCAAAACAAAGGAAAAAGAAAGATCTTTCACAAATCCAATGTTTCAATTGCAGAAAGTTTGGCCACTACAAGAATCAATGCAAATCAAAGAAGCGAAAGGAACATGCCTTTACAACTGATGTTGATGAAGAGACTCCACCAAAGAGATCAAGGAATGCAAAATAATTCTTCTTCATCTCAACCCTCTCAGGTACTGTTCCTACCAGTAATGATACTTGGGTATTAGATAGTGGGGCTTCTAAACATATGATAGGTTATAAGGAGTTTCTCTCAACTCTAGATGAGGGAGAATCACACCTAAGAGTTGTACTTAGAGACGATGCCAGATATACTATGAAAGGAACTGGGCCCACTTCTTTCCAATTAGATTTTGGTGATTCTTTGCATTTGGGAGAAGTACTCTGTACCAGGAATGAAAAGAAATCTTGTCTCTATCTCTGCACTAGAAGACATGTTATAAAGTTGCATTCTCAGAAGGAAAGGTTCTTGCATGGCACAAGAACTCCACTATTGATTCAGTTAGAACAATTGACATTCATGAAGAAAGCTTATACAGATTGACGATACATCCAATACAAGCTTTAGTTCATGACTATTGGTTTGAGTGAGCTATGGCATAGAAGACTTGCTCACTTGCACTATAGAGCTCTTCCTCCTCTAAGGAAGATAGTTACAAGTCTTCCTGAACTCCAAGTTGAGCATGATGGCATTTGTAGAGGATGTGCACTCGGCAAGAATGCCAAGGGATCTTTTCCTGATAGTGATACTAGGTCTAAGGGAATATTAGAGTTGGTACACTTAGATTTATGTGGACCTATGTCAGTTGTCTCTTTGGGAGGATTTTGGTATTATGTGACCTTCAAAAATGACTACTCCCGTAAGACATGGATTTACTTCTTGGAGTCCAAGGAATCCTAAGAAGTTCTAAACAAGGTCAAGGAGTTCAAGGCCCAAGTTGAGAACCTATCTGGAAAAAAGGATAAAGGTTCTAAGGTCCGATAATGGAGGAGAGTACACCTCCTCAGAGTTCAGTGATTTCTGTAAGGAAGCAGGAATCAAGAGGGAGTATACCATCCCTTATAACCCTCAACAAAATGGGGTTGCAGAAAGAAAGAACAGGTCAATAGTTGAGGTAGTGAAGGCCATGATTCATGATCAAAATCTACCTATGTTTCTATGGGCAGAAGCCTCAAGTACCACAATATATGTTCAGAACAGAGCCCACACAAGATATTGAAGAACATGGCTCCAGAAGAGGCCTTCACAGGTGTGAAGCCAAAAGTTGGTCACTTACGAATATTTGGATGTCTAGTATACATTCATGTACCCAAAGAAAAGAGAACAAAGCTATAACCTTCAGGAAATAAGGGTACATTTGTTGGGTACAGTGACTCCTCGAAGGCATACCGAATCTACATCCCAGGTCAGAGACAGATTGAGGTCAACAGGGATGTGTATTTCGAAGAGGAGATTGCCTTCATAAAGGCTAGAAGATCATCCATGGAAAGTGAGGAGCAAGAAGCTCCAAATGAGATGGAGTCATTTCTTCCTCCCTCGTCAATTGCTCAGAGGGAGCTTGCAGATTCAGTTGATCTTGTAGATTGAATTGATCATGTCGATCCAGAAAAGTTGACAAACGTTCCTAGAGATATTGTTGTTGGTCGGAAGAGGCCTGTCTGGGCTCGATAGATTCTAGAGGATGTAGAGAAGCTTGCAACTCCCCCAGGTATCTTTAGGGAGAGGAGATTGCCTTCATAAAGGCTAGAAGATCATCCATGGAAAGTGAGGAGCAAGAAGCTCCAAATGAGATGGAGTCATTTCTTCCTCCCTTGTCAATAGCTCAGAGGGAGCTTGCAGATTCAGTTGATCTTGTAGATCGAATTGATCATGTCGATCCAGAAGAGTTGACAAACGTTCCTAGAGATATTGTTGTTGGTCGGAAGAGGCCTGTCTGGGCTCGACAGATTCTAGAGGATGCAAAGAAGCTTGCAACTCCCCTAGTTATCTTTAGGGAGAGCAAGAGACCTCGGAGATATTCAGGATATGTAGCACTGATGTCCCACATCATTGATTTTGAGCCTTCCAGCTATGAGGAGACTACTAGCCAACAGGTTTGGAAAGATGCCTTGATGGAAGAATATCGATCCATCATGAAGAATGATGTGTGGGAAGTTGTGTCGAGACTTGAAGGGAAGTTAGTGGTGACTTCCAAGTGGATCTACAAGATTAAGCATGTAGTAGATGGGAGCATTGAGAAGCACAAAGTGAGATTTGTGGCTAGAGGATTCTCTCAAAAAGAGGGCGTCGATTAGGACGAGACGTTTGCTCCAGTTGCACGATACACAACCATCAGGTTGATCATAGCTCTGGCTTTAGCTATGGGATGGAAGTTACATCAGATGGATGTGGAAACTGCTTTCCTCAATGGAGTGATCGAGGAAGAAGTCTACATTGAGTAGCCAGAGGGTTTCGAGATTCATGGGAAGGAATCCCATGTGTGTAGACTGAAGAAGGCCTTGTATGGGCTCAAACAAGCACCACGAGCATCGTATGCCAGAATTGATGGATACTTGGTGAGCTTGGGATTCACCAAGAGTGAGGTAGATTCCAAACTTTACTACAAGGTTGAGGATGGTAGACCATTGATACTAGTACTGTATGTTGATGACTTCTTTCTCACTGGAGACGAGAAACTTACCATGTGGTGCAAGAATATGCTAGCCTTTGAGTTTGAGATGAAGGACCTTGGCCTGATGCACTACTTCTTGGGTTTAGAGGTGTGGCAAAGACAGGATGAGATCTTCCTGATCCAAGGGAATTATACCATTGATATCTTGAGGAGATTTGGTACGATGGACTGCAAGTCCATGACCACACCCATGGAGGAAAACATTAAGAAGTTGAGTGGTAAAGCTCCCGAGTCAGACCTGATAGATCCCAACTTGTACATGCTGCCGCCGAAAACACACGTGCGCTTAATGTGGCAGAAATCTTCAAGCCACTAAGTGTGTCCTTGGGGGCAAGCCTCGAGTCAAGTATTTTCACTTGAATCTTGACTCCTCCGTTTAGGCAAACTCCTAACGAAGCCAAGGGGGGTGGACCCTAAAAGTTGCTAAGGCTGATTAAGCTAGCTGGTTATGGTGGTTGAGTTAGTTTTTTAGGAGTTTTTTATAATGGCAAAACTGACACAAGAGATTTGCAATATAACTTGAAAGCATAACAACATAAAGATTTAAACAACATAAAAATTAAACATGATTATCAATTCATTCAACACATGATAGCAATTAAATATAATTTGCAAAAATAAATAAGAAAGACCAATGCTGAAAAATGGAGTCAAAATTGTAATGCTGGAAAAGAAAATATTGTGCAAATGTTCTTCGTCAATTTTAAAATTAATGTGGTAATGGGTTTTTTATTATGGATGAGGGGATTTTCAATATACCATAAGGTACTGGAAATATGTCCGGATTCTGGCAATGTGGCCTCTCACTCAGAC
Organism: Larix kaempferi; assembly: GCA_027924585.1. Classification (NCBI taxonomy): domain Eukaryota; kingdom Viridiplantae; phylum Streptophyta; class Pinopsida; order Pinales; family Pinaceae; genus Larix; species Larix kaempferi. The sequence continues at coordinate 58,430,716 of BSBM01000047.1, read as the reverse complement.
ATGTGGGCTGGATCAGAGTCTCTGGGAGGTGTTCAACACTACACCAAATGAGGGTGTAGTCTAACGGTATCCCAAGGTCGCTACCCAATAGTTCCCGCTTCCTTTGAGAACTTTGCCCACACTATGCCTGAAAAATCGATACGTTGGATTTTCGTATAAAGGTGGTTTATTGGGGAATGTTAATCCCCTATTACTAGTCACAATGTGCCTTTCTGGTGTGATCAGCATATTCAGACTGAGCTGGAGTGATCCCATAGCATACAGGGACAAAGCCTTGTTTATTTTAAAAGATTTTGAACACAAATTTTACTTGTTTATGCCCCAAAAGTCTCTTTTCGAGCCAGTACTCGGGCAAGCCCTTATCTTGAAACCTTACTTCGGGAGAGCAATTGGGTGTTTTGATTGTAGATGACTGAAAAATGAAATGTTTTCTAATTACTACACTATCGAGGTAGTGGGTTAGTATCTGATTTACTTTTTGCAAAAGATGAAAAATATTGTAGTGAAAAAAGTATACGGTTTGCAAAAACGAAAACAAAAATGCTCCTACGTCCTGAGAGTGTCAATGGCCCAATATTTGGATTGGACCACGACAAATTTTATTCTACTTGGTTGATTTTAAGTTAATCTAATCTAATGTGAAAATTTTGTTAAAGTTTTTTTGAAATGACAACAATCACAAAAAATTCGAATCAACACCAATCCCCCCTGGGGGGATGAAAAGCAAGCTCTGTGAGCTTACTTCCAAAATACTTTTTATTACAAATTACAATGCCCAATACTGAAAATAAAGAACTCCTCTTTCTCCTTATAGATCTGGAGAAAAAAGGTTACAAAATGTAGAGGCAGAGTAAGGAAGGAAAGGTAAGGTTCATTGAATGTTCTGGATCATCAAAAATGGTCAAAATGTGTACCTCAAAACCTTCTATTTGCTGTCACAGTACAAAAACCAGCAAACTATATTAGTATAAAAAGTGCCCAAAATCACTTTAAAAGTGTTTAGGGCAAAAACAAAAAATACTAAAAAAATTCTAAGTTAAAAAACTAGTTAACTGCAAAAATGAACTATAAGATGGAATGGCTAAAAAGCCACCCTCTTAGGGTCTTGGACAACCTTGAAAAGGTAGCCAATAGAGTAGTTAGATGCTTGATATAAACTTTTAAAACTTTTGAAAAAAAGAATCCTAAAACAATCCTAAAAATTTGACTTGAAGAAATTATTTAACGATTCTTTTCCAAGCAAGACCCAAACAATGAAATAAAAAATTTGAAGTATCTTGGATCTATGCATAAGAAAATCAGATCTGATTTTTGATCAGCTTGTTAAAAATATCAGATCTGAAAGTACCCAAAAAAAAGTATCAAGAAGAAATTATTTTATAAGGAGAAAGAGAAAGTAGGAGAGAACTTGTGCCAGAAAATATCAAACTAGGAATGCTTCATTGTGGAGTGCTGAGGGACATTGTTTCTGAATTTTGTTGAAGATGGAATGGAGTCAAACTTGATCCAATCCTCTTCTAAGCTTGGCCACCTAAAAGCTAAATCACAAACACTTGCATACCCATGAGATCTTGTAAACATATATAAACAAAAATTAAAATAGCATGAAATAAACTTATTTAACATGCAATTTTTTTATTATTTCTAATCATACATAAAAGATAGAAATGAAAGTAAACTTACTTACAATTCCTATTCCTATTGATGCATGATTGATCCTTAAGACAAGATCTATATCAAGAGTAAACAAAACATTTGCAAAAAAGGAACAAGTTACCTCATGAATAACATCACAATGTTGATCCACACACGAAGCACTACACATTTCAGCCTCCAAAGCTTTTTATTCTCAATCCAAAAATGATATATCAGATTACAAGAGTAAGCCTTCTCTCATCCAACTCTAATTAATTTGGAATGAGAGAGAAGTTCACAATTTATAGAAAATAGAAGAGAGGGGAGGGGGGAAATAGTGGAGAGACACAAGCCTTGATTTAGGGAGAGGATGGGGCTGCCTCCCTCTTATTTGGCTGCCAAAAATCAGTCCCAAATCAGCCCATACATCAGCCCAAAGAGGGCCTAAAAATCAGCCCATAGATCAGCCTACCGTGATTCATTGTGATAATCAAAGTTGTGTGAAGCTTTCAGTGAATCTTGTATCTCATGACAGATTGAAGCATGTCGAGATCGAGTACCACTATATTAGAGACATGGTACAAAGAGGAGCAAATTAGCTCCTGTATATTTCCACTGATGATCAGATTGCCGACATTCTCACCAAGCCTCTTTCCAGAGTGAAGTTTGTATACTTCCGTGAAAGACTTGAAGTTTTGGAGAATGCTTCCCTCAGTGAGAGGGAGTGCTCTTAGTCCAGTGAGTACAAGTAGTCTTGTGTAGATCGAGAAGAGCTCAGTCCAGTGAGGACAGGCTATCCTGTGTAGATCGAGAAGAGCTCAGTTCAGTGAGGACAAGCGGTCTCGTGTAGACCGAGAAGAGCTCAATCTAGTGAGGACAGGCGGTCCTATGTAGATTGAGATGAGCTCAGTCCAGTGAGGAAAGGTGATCTTGTGTAGATCGAGATGAGATCTGTGTAAACTACTGTTCCTGGGTGGAATGTTCTCTTGTGTGGAGAGGATTCTTGTGTAGAAAATGCTTGTATCCCTGTGTGGGATGTTGTCTTGTATGGACTGTGTTGACCTTTCTTATGATGACGAGATGTACGAGACTAGTCGTGACGATCAAATGATGCTTAGATGTGTTCCAACATGTAATACCTCTCTAGCTAAGAGGGAATGTTGTTGTGGCTACGTGAGGTATCCTAACTAGCTAAAACCGAGCTGCAAAAGAAATAAACAAATAAAATGTATTTTTATTTATAAAAAAGACAAGTTGACCCAGTAAAAGAGACAAGTTGGCCCAGTTGGGAAAATCACTCAAAACACATGTATAAATAGAGGGGTCGCCCTCCTCATTTGTCACTCACCTCAAGCAAGTTTGCTCAAGCAAAGGAAGTTCAACTTTTGGGTTGTAGAAAACATTTTTGGAGTTGTTTCTCTTGGCATCTATTCTCTTTGTGATTTTCATCACTCTTATTTTTGTTGTACTTGCATTATGTATTGAATCTTTGAGTAAGAAAGGCTTGCTGGGTTTTTCCCGAGTTTGGGTTTCCCCAGAATAAACTATTGAATTCCTATTGTTTGTTTGTATGCATAGTTATTCTTTTAGTGATTCTATATTGATTTATAAGTTGAAAAAGATGAAAATTATACTGCTATAATTGAAAATTTAATAGTGAGACCCCTTTAATTTTTGGGTTAGGTTAGGGTTTGAAGTAGAAATTAAAAAAATCTTATACTTTAATGCAAAAATAAATGTAACAAACTAGTACTGAAGTAGAAAGGTACAACTGTAACTAAGCAAGATAAATTAAAAACATAATTTTCATCTCTTTCAACTTTAACACTCCCAAGGAGGTCCTTGTGTTAAAGTTGAAACCTTTAGTAACATATAATTAGCATCGATAGTATGACTAATTAAACAAGGTCATAGCAGCAATAACATTTCTAACTCATAATAGAAGAACAAGTCTGATTACTTACCTGAAGAGTGAAACCTTCCTTGTACTCAGAAATTTAACTTTTAGATTAGACTGTGCCTCTCAGAGGTAAGTCAAACAAGTGGAACAAATTGACCCTTACCTGAAGGGTTAGTACAAACCTGAGAGAGAGAGATGAAAGGCTGTAGTACGTTCAAATAGATAAGGACATACAGGCAGCAGTGATGGTCATTGACAGAGAAATCACAATGGTAGTCCTCAAACAAGGTCTAAGCACAACAAATTTGACCTCAACACAATAGATCAGGGTCTTATCACAATAGATCAGACCTCAACTCAATAGATCAGGGTCTCAACATAATATATCAGACCTCAACACAATAGATTAAACCATTTGAGTAGGCAACCTTCACAAAATGGTAGGCTTACAACCTTCGTTCAGTCCCTAATAGGTCACGACCTTGTCCAATTGCAACAAACAAACCTAAGACTGAACACAAGAGGTCACGACCTCATCCAATTGGTCAGTAGATAAACTTTTAGGGGACGCAGCCTCCCTAAAACATACCAACAGACTACAATAGGACTTGGTAGGCAACCTTAGGGCTGCGGCCAGCCAAAAGACAACAAAACAATCCTCAAAGAGGAGAAACAAGGCAGGCGACCTAATCAGATATGATCATAGAGCAATGAAACAACAACTAGGGCATGCGGTCCTATCTTCAAGCAGTCCACATGATAGCAAGTTATCCCACAAAGCAATCGGCCTCACTAAAACAGTCACATGTGGCAAGATCAGGCATTAAGATAAGCTTCAACAGGTGGACAACTAGCCCTAGCAGCAACTACAATTCTCTTCCAAACCCTTGATGTCAACTCTAGGATCAGTACCAAAAATTAGAGTCGAGATGATGTGATTATCATGTCAAATGAGGAACATTAGACTTCAATATATAGGTTCTTAAAGACTTCTAGAAGGGTCAAGCATTTAATCTTTTATTGAGTTAGGGTTCCATTAATTAAGGAGGGTACCAACAAATAAAAGGTTTAGACACCAAACAATAGAACCACTTATAAGAATATAAACTAAAATTAAGGTGTCTTTAGTTGGGTACTAGGGTCATGGTTAAGGGTACAAGGACCAACAAGTGGTACAAGTCAAATCATAAGAACAAGGAGAGTGGTACATGACCCACAACCCATAGGTCCAAAGGTATAATGACAAGGTGGGTAAATATCCCTTTTACCCATAAGACCAAAAACATGAAAGTGGTAAAAGTCAAGACAATTCAAGGTGGGTAGATAACCCTTCTAACCACAAGACAAGGTGCACAAGACCAAGAACAACAAGATCGGAAGACCAAGGGTAGATAAGCAAGGTGGGGTTACAACTCAAGGTGGGTAGATATCTCTCTCTCAAATGTACAAGTGTTCCATACACTAACTGAAAGTCCGTCATCACTGTACAAGGAAGGTCCACATTGGATGATGTGATCCCGTGGTCCTCTTGATTGCTCCTAAGGTCAAGTGCTAGTGACTCCATCAAGGGGTGGCCAGTCCCTTGAGAAGACCATCTAGCTCAACCATCTCGAAGACCTAGGAAAAGAGGACATCACACATGATCATCTTGGTTAACTGATCAAGATCCTCCATTATTAAAGAATGGATCTCAGCCCTAGGTCGAGCTTCAGTCCCATACAAAATCATGTTGATCAACCCCCTGGTCCTTGAACAGGTCCTCCATTCTCTCGGAGAATGGTCCTTAGCCTTAGGTTGAGCTTTCAGTCCCAGACTGAATGTTGATCAACCACCTGTAGGATCTACTTGGTCCTAGACCAAGAATCTGCCTAGTTCCGGATCAGGATGTCTCTGTCTCAACCTGCAGGATTTGCTTGGTCCTCGTGACCAAGAAATTGTTTAGTCCCAGATCAGAATACCCTAGAGACAAATAGGGGCCCTAGCCACATGCTAGGGACTTTGCCATGACATCAACCTGCTTGGTCCTCGACCAAGAACCCCAGGAGACTGCTGGGAGCCCTAGGGTACCTTCTAGGGACTTACTCCGCTTGGTTAACTGACCAGGAACCCTAGTTAACTGACTAGGGTACCATCCTCTTTGAGAATGGGTCACACAATTGCACTAACTTTAACATTCTATGGGTTTTGTTTACGAAGATATGGACCATTGTAAGAAAGCTATTTCAAAATCCCTTGAGGAGGGAAACATGTACATAGAAATATGGGAGGCAATAGATGATAGATGGAAGAGGTTGCATAGCCCTTTGCAAGCAACAATTTATTATTTGGACCTTGGATTGTTTGGGATAGAAAGACCTAAAGATGCAAAAGTCATTAGTGGCCTTTATGCAATGCATTGTGAAGGTTTTAGAAGTATATCAACCAATGTTGATATGCTTTGCATGGTTGATAGCGACACCCCTTCTATGGGTTTTGTTTACGAGGATATGGACCATTGCAAGAAAGCTATTGCAAAATCCCTCAAGGAGGAGGATGTAATATCCCAAACTGATATTTTTTCTTTTTTATGATGTTCTGTTTGTTTGCTAGTAGTCTTATGCCTCAATATAGGAAAGGAGTATGAAAGTATGCACTGATCTAAGCATGCATGCGCTTGCATGCATATCTAATACCCAAATAATCAAAATGCTATAAAATAGGAAGGAAAGTTATGCATGTACGTACCATCAGATAGATCAACAGATGTGTGTCAGTATAAGATCAACATGCAAGAATTGTGCCAGTGGATGAGTAAGATATGCATTCTCTCCTCCAATAATGCACCCTTGGGAATAATGCGCCCTCTCAAACCTTGATATGCTCGTGTGGAGGCAATACTCGACAAAAATCGCTCCAGAAAGGGTGTGATGGGGTTATAATCCTCCTCTGATCACAATAGAAGTAGCATGCAGATTGAATGATGGCTCAGATGCCTAAAACGTGTGTCCCTCTCTGAGGAAGTAGCCCATGTAGAGAAGATGTCTTGTTGGAAGAAGGATGTGCTGATAACTAGCTTGAAAACCAAGATAAGAAGCCCCTCTTCCAGGGGTAAGGTAATAATGTGCTCTCGGAAGACTGGAGCCAACATGCAGAAGATCTGACCATTAAAGCCTGAGATACGAGTGTAACTCTCCTTGAGCAATTCACTCATGCAAGGAGGGCGAGTTCCCCCAAACCAATGTGTAACTCAAATCTTGCAATAACTGAAGAATAATAACTGATGATGAAGTAATGCCGAATCTGGATGATCCAACTTGATAGTAACTAGGGTAGATAGATTTCGCTGCCGAAATACTCTAGCTAGCTGAGTGCGTGCACTCAACCCCAACTTAGCTCACTAAGCTCTCCAATTCGAAACCACAAATCAATAATCATATAAGTAGGCCTTTCTCTCTTGCTTTATCTTTCTTTTATAACATTCGCCTGCTAGACCTAACCAGGTCGCTATATCTTCTAATTTCCAGTTGAATTGCATGCGGTGCTTCTAGAGTGTATGGAGACTCACTGAAGGAGTATCAATGCATGCAACATGAAATATAGCTCGAATGTTATGCATGTAGGTGGTCCCTAGTTCTTGTGGCCTCTATTTATTTACCGATGATCTAATAACCATGCTAAAGATCTTCTGAAGGTGTATATGGCATCAATCCTTAGTTAATTCCACTATAGTTAAATAGGGAACATTACAGAGGAAAACATGTACATGGAAATATGGGAGGCAATAGATGATAGATGGAAGATGTTGCATAGCCCTTTGCATGCAACAGTTTGTTATTTGGACCTTGGATTGTTTGGGATATAAAGAACTAAAGATGCTGAAGTCATGAGTGGCCTTTATGCAATGCACTGTGAAGGTTTTAGAAGTATATCAATCAATGTTGATATGCTTTGCATGGTTGATAGCGACACCCTTCTATGGGTTTTGTTTATGAGGATATGGTCAAAATCATGAGCGCCCTTTATGCAATGCATTGTGAAGGTTTTAGAAGTATATCAACCAAAGGTTGATGTGCTTTGCATTGTTGATAGTGACACCCCTTCTATGGGTTTTGTTTATGAAGATATGGACCATTGTAAGGAAACTATTGCAAAATCCCTTAAGAACATGGAAAACTTGTACATGGAAACATGAGAGGCAATAGATGATAGATGGAAGATGTTGCATAGCCCTTTGCATGCAACAGTTTGTTATTTGGACCCTGGATTGTTTGGGATGGAAAGAACTAACGATGCAGAAATCACGAGTGGCCTTTATACATTGGATTGAGTGATTGTGAATTAATTTATTGGGCATTTTAAAGATTTTGTAATGGTTTTATTTGATGATCATTTAGAATGAGGCTCAAGCTTTCGACTTTGCTCAACTAGAATGAAGACTTCGGTTCTGCCTTCTTCTTTGTGGTGTAGGTTTCATAAATATATTATAAATTTTGAAATAGGATCCTTGTTTATCTGTAGTTAATGCCCAACATTGTACAAAAGGAGGTTATAATTTTGAGTGTATAGGATCAAAGTCATCGGATTTGGCTATTTTTGGCCATAAAATTCGAAAATCGTCGATTTTCTATGCTTGGCGAACTATAGTTCATTGAAATTCGACGATTATAAAGGTAGTTAACCCATGCGACCCTCAGGTAAACCATGTTGACGACCTAAACTACCTCCGCATTAACTCATTGCTCATTATGTGAATCTGCTAGTGAGCTGCTGTTTTGAAAAATTCCGTGAGTGGAGACTGGAGTGTGGAGGCCGTCGTTTGAAGTGTGGAGCCGTCGTTCGGTGAGTAGCAGAGGGCCGAGCCTCGAATCTGCAATTGTTGAGGCCCCGAGGGACAAGCAAGTCGTGAGTCGCAGAGGGCCGAGCCTTGAGTCTGCAATTGTTAAGGCCCCGAGGGACAGGCAACGTTTACTTACAGTTGAACTTTGAAGTAGGCGCAACAATGCCGGTGGTAATAAAGACTTACGGAGATATGTTTCTCAAGTTAGATTAAGGCTTACGAAGATATATAATAAAGGTGAGAATTAATGCTTTTTAAAAGTTAGATATAGTTAGTTCAATATGTTTTTAGATTATATTAGCATGATCACGAAGTCTAAATAAATATATATTTTTTTTGGCTAACTTTATTTTATATTAATTTATTTATTTAAATTTTTAAAAAAAATTTATAATAAAAAATTAATGATCATTAATTTTAGTTTATTAATATTATTCATATGATATTATTATTGTTTGTTAGTTGAGTACAACTTAGTTTAATAATCTATGTTAATTTTTACATTCAAAGTTAAAATGATGTTATGTGATTTGTTAAGAATATAAGTTTTTTTGTTGGGATGCTAATTAGTTTAAATATATTTTAATTTTTAAATTTTATAGTCATTCGAATTTAATGTCGAATTTTATCACCAAATTTTCCATTGCCGATTTTTTGTCGAATTTCAAGGTCTTCGAATTCGAACATGAACTCGAACCAGGTGACTTAGTATAGGACTCATGCAGTGAAATTGATTTGTGCAGCATAAAAAATGAATATTATAAAATGCGACAAGTCTGGTATTGGAGTTATATAAATGTCCATATTTATTCATGATACATTAGTAGAGCAATGCAACATTTAAGTGGAAAGTGACTACCTTTTTAGGGTGATTGGCCATGGTTTAGGTTAGCTTATTACATTTTTTACGATGAAGGTTCCATGAGCATTGGGGATGTGTTCATTGTGTTCCCTAGCATTGTCTGAGGCAAAGTACCTAGTTGGCAATGGGGATAACTTCTGTGCACATTGTCTGAGGCATCCAGTATGATCATTGTATGCTCTTGACTTTACATACTGGTGGGGTGGTCTGGGTGTATCTGACACCATTTAATTCCTTATTTATTTTTATCTTAAAAGCTTTTTGACTTTGAAAAGCAATAAATATTAAACTATTCTAAAACTTTTTTTAATGGCTGGAGAAATGGATTGAGCACATGCCCTACGATGAATATTGCACTTTTGATTTGCATGTATTTTTTTTTACGAAAATATCGTGGGGAAATTCAAGGGATGCTTGCCCACATATTGATGGATGGCATTCTTGGCAAATCCGTCTGCGTAGATTAGTGCACCTCACCCGGAGTATTTGAGCCCGGCACCTGCTGGCATGGAACTAGTCAAATGCCCAATAACATTAGGGACACTTGATTGAGAATAACCCCTTGGACTATCTGCATGCTTTTTGTTACTTGAATATTCATTTTAAATGGTTATCTGATATTATGATTACTTAACATCAAAGAAGTGGAATTTGACATTGTTTATTATGATATCTTAGCATTAAACAAGTGGAATTTGACATTGTTTATGTATGTATACTGTGAATCATGGTTCTGTTCATTGTTGCATTGATGTACTTACATTCTCATTAACAATGAGAATGGGTTAATCTTTTACTGTGTATGTCTGTAACATACGATATTTCTAATATCGATTTTGATATGCACGCAGTTCATATTTCTAGTAATCCAGTTTGGTGTTCCAGCATTTTCTTGTTTTAGAATCTAGGTTTGCAAAATTTGTTTTTGACACTTTAGGTTTCTATTTTTTTATGTTTTCATGGCACACCCTATCCCTTTGTTCCCTGAGATTTGAGGGAGATCAACCAACTGTTCTGGAACCAGCTATACCTGAACCTTGGTAAAGTATTTTTAAATTAAGTTGGGTTTCCTGATAAGAGGGGGAATTAGAGTAGCACAAATTTCTGGTGCAGTGTTATCAATTGGTTGAAGGCAGTTGAAAAGAAGTGTCTACTTTCTTACAAATGACATTATACAAGGAGCGTGATTTATAACTAAAATGGTTATTGAGGAAAACGTGGAGGGTTTGGGATTACATTTGTGATGCTGGCCGTGTAGTAAAGATGAAAGAGCAAAATCTCTTGAATATGTAGGCGCTCATGTTTTATGCTCTCAGGTTTAGACAACTAATATCTCTTTTCTCTTTGTCCATGCTGGAGGGAATATCTCATGGAACCATAATATTTGTACAACTGTAGAATCCTTGCCCCAAAATCTAAATAATAAATCTCTGGGTACACTTGCTATATTTTTGATAAAGTATTTTATTTACTTTGTAGAAAAAGTTTGTATTTTCTTCACGCAGGACAAATCGGCAAATTCTTTTGTGAAAGGAAATGGAAAAATAGCCAAATGGCCGATAATTAGCCCCTAATTTTATTTGATGTAGTACTTGAATTGTTACTTGGCTTTACTATTCCAGAGTGAGATACAACTGTGTTTAGATGAATATTCATTTCCTCATCATTAAGCATCAGACTTTCATGTTGTAATATTGGATTGATTAATTTTGTACTGAGTACTTGCAATCGATGATTTGCCACCCACACAGGATGGAAATGAAGTATTCTTCAGGATCAAACGTAGTACACAACTGAGGAAGTTAATGAATGCTTACTGTGATAGGCAATCCGTTGATTTTAACTCTATAGCTTTTCTGTTTGATGGGAGGCGTTTACGAGGGGAACAAACTCCCGAAGAAGTAAGATTTTACTGTGCCATGGTGTTTTGTACAGACTTATCTTTTACTGTTACTATACTTATTTTCAGAAATTGAAAGACTTACCAGAAAATGATTCCAAGGATTTTTTTCATGGCTGAAGAACAATTTTTTCGTTGATGTTTAACAGCTTGAAATGGAAGACGGGGATGAGGTTGATGCCATGCTTCATCAAACAGGAGGCAGGCGCTGAAGTGTGCTGCAAACTGAAACAGTTTGGATTTGGAAAACATGTTAGAACCTTTTGGACTTAGTGTCAGCATGTAATATTAATTTTCATAGACTTAATTAGCATGCTCGGATTTAATATATATAGATCCCTTTGTATGGAACACATTGCACTTGCAATAAACAATGGATGTGAACTCAAATCTATCTTGATTGCGTGTTCTCTATTATGGGTAATATTTTGTACATGATTGGCACATGATATCAAATCTTACATTTGCTCTTAATGTTTGGCGTTGTCCCTTGTTTGAAGTACACTCAATTTGTCAATGTAGGTTGCCTTATTGTGTGTTGCCATAAATTGAGTTGTTTGAAGTGATTTATCTTCTTTTTCTTCTAATGATAAATTGAAATACAGAGGTTCATTATTAATGCAAATGGTGAGATGGGAGAAGAAAAGTTGTGCAGTGTGGATGGTCGGATTTTAACATTTATCACTTTACTGCTTTTGGTGTTTAGGTTTATTCCTAACCTGAGCAATTCCTAATTGCATATAATATGGCATAACAGGGACGAGCATTTTGATCGATGCTGTGTGCAATTTGTGTAAAGAAAAACCTAAAATTGCAGTACTAGGTACTCTTGTTTTTATTACCTGCGAAAGGTTTGGTTGGTTGGTTGGCATCACGAACAAATATCGAACTTAATGAAGACAATGAATGCATCAACACTTGTTGAACTCTTGACAATAATTTATGTACAAATCTAGGCAAAGGGAGCCGTCATGTTGAATAAATCTAAAACAATAAGGCAAAGGGATCCTTGTTGAATAAATCAAAACAACAAGGCAAAGGGATCCTTGTTGAATAAATCAAAACAACAAGGCTGAGGGAGCCTTCATGTGAGTTCTCCACTTATTTATCATTGAAATCTTAGCCCAGAATGTGAAAGTGAATGTCGTAATAATGATTTTGGTTTTGTTTGTATTAGGATTCTTCCATGTGGGCATTTATCATCTGCCATTTAGCACGGTGGATATTGATAAATATGATTTTTGCCAAAGGTTAAGAAGTATGAACATGTAGATTTCACATTGCTGGCTATATTATATTTGCCATTTAACACTGGATGTTAATAAATGAGTTTTCCCATAGGCAAAAGGGCACGAACATGCGGATTTCACGTTGCATCTTGGGTGATTATTTTGTGCTTAAAGCATTGGTTTTGCTTTGGTTGATTTGAAAAGCTGTTGATCCTTGTTGAATAAATCAAAACAACAAGGCAAAGGGATCCTTGTTGAATAAATCAAAACAAGGCCGAGGGAGCCTTCATGTGAGTTCTCCACTTATTTATCATTGAAATCTTAGCCCAGAATGTGAAAGTGAATGTCGTAATAATGATTTTGGTTTTGTTTGTATTAGGATTCTTCCATGTGGGCATTTATTATTTGCCATTTAGCACGGTGGATATTGATAAATATGATTTTTGCCAAAGGTTAAGAAGTATGAACATGTAGATTTCACATTGCTGGCTATATTATATTTGCCATTTAACACTGGATGTTAATAAATGAGTTTTCCCATAGGCAAAAGGGCACGAACTTGTGGATTTCACGTTGCATCTTGGGTGATTATTTTGTGCTTAAAGCATTGGTTTTGCTTTGGTTGATTTGAAAAGCTGTTGATAAGAGCTTTTTTGAAATTAGGTAAAACATTTAGGTAGACGACACTAACAATCACACAACAATAAATTTAGGGTTTTATTGAGTGCCAAGGATTTGTTGTTGCTCCATGGCCTTGTTATTGAATTTACCGAAATAGTATTTTTTTGAACATCGAGATTACAAAAAACCTTGAGAAGTGAAAGTGTCCAACATCTTGTTTTTGACTATGTTTTATGTCCACTTCAATTTTTTCAATGTCTCTTAAGTTTAAGATGTTGATACTATGAGTCTTTGGCATCCTTCTTGGGTGTCCAAGGCGAGTTCATTGGGGTTATGCTAGGCCTTCTTTAAATTTGTTCTGGGTTGCGACTTTGTTACATATGCATTGCATTGGGGTCCTAACCTTGATAAGAGGGTATTTTCTCGACAATTGGACTTGAGTCAGCCTATGGCATCTAAGTATTAGTTTTATTCTTGATCTTGAACATCTTCAAGCTAGGAGAGATAATGTGGAGTGATTTAATAGTGAAAACATGATCTTTAAGGGTGTTGTTGCATGGAGCTTTGCTTTTGAATCGCTTCGAGTTAAGAACTGATATAATTGTTGCTTTGACAACCAACCCTACTCCATATATCTTTTGCAACGATAAAGACATTGATGTGTTTGGCCAATATCTACTATATCACATCTCTAAGATGAGTTCTTGCAATCATGGCCATATTCACCTTTTACCTACCTTTAATGTTTTCAGATTAGGATAATCAATGCTGGAGTAAAGGACTTGAGCATTGGATCACCCCTTTATAAATGCATTAAACCAATGATGGAGGTAGGTGGTGAACTAGAGATCCATAGTCCAATGAATTCGAAAAAACTAATATAATCTTTCCCATGAGTGCTAGCTAGCTTCTTGTGGTTAGATGTTACCACAAGGTGTCTTGGGAAGCAACACGAGTAGGGGTTGATGATTGAAGATAATCTTTTCAAGCTTTCAAGGGGGCGTGAAATGGGGTGGGGGTTGAAAAGACAAGTTGGCCTCTTGTGATTTCCTTCCTATTTTAGTGCATATTTTAGTGTACCCTATGTGAGAGCATTGAACATCTTGTAGGGTCAGTAACACATGGGGATGTGAAGATTTCGCAAGAGTTAGAGTTTTGTCACCCACCTTCCATGCCAAGGCTTGCTGTGCTCAAATGCATCATCAAAAGGCTCTTGTCAAATGGGGGATGGACCTTGAAGGGGGAAGATGTACTCTAGTTATTCCTCCCTCATAGAGACGATTATGTCATCAAAAGGCTCTTGTCAAATGGGGGATGGGTCTTGAGGGGGGAATTCTAGTCTAGTTATTCCTCCCTCGTAGAGACAATTAAATTAACTCTACACATTATGTTTTGTTAATTGTTCTTTGCTTGGTATGGAGTAATCATCTTCTTTAGATGGCCGCCTTTGAATTTAGGGTAAATAAGTTTTCCCTCAAGAAGGTTGATTGCTTCTCTGGCTTTAACAATGGGTTAGGATTGTGACCTTTTGTGCATTTGGATCAACTCAATTTTGACACGACGAAAACAATTGATGGTATCTTTATATAGATAGACATTTTCAAGCTTTCATAGATATTATTGTGTTAGATAGCTTGGATGATCAACTAGAGTATCTACTCGCTGTGATGTTTTCCAAAGTCAAGTCACTGAGGATCTGAAGGCCTTTCTGTTGATGTATATGTAACTTCGGAATGTATTTCACATATATGTATATTTTATTCCTATAGAGATGTTATTATTCCTCTATACAGAAGTGTCGTCATTTATATTGTAAATGTCGTGACTTATACTTGATGGGTTATTAAGCCACCTTGTTGGGGTCGGCCCTGTATAAGTCATGTGGGTCAAAGGGTTATTAGACCACCCTATTGGGGGGTCGGCCATGTGGGTCAAAGGGTTATTAGACCACCCTAGTGGGGGTCGACCCAGTCAGCATTATGTTAAGTGGTTAAGTTGAGGCCGACCTAGTTGAGTAAAGGTCAAGTCAAGTTAGTGTATAAATAGAGAGTGTGTCTCTATCATTTTACACATTCTATTTTATCACTCACACTTGGGAGAGTGGTGCACTTGTGGAGGAGGAGGCTCTGTTGCTAGGAGAAGACTATCTCTTGTATTTTGGTTGTATCATTGCTCTACCTATCTCTGAGGAAGTTATTGGGGTTTTTCACCTTTATGGTTTTGCCCAAGTAAACTCTGTGTCTCTTGTGTGCTTGCATTATTGTGTCCATGATTGATATGCTGTAGATTTGCTGTACATGTTGTTCTCTCAGTTAAGATCCTAGATCAGATTGAAGTAAATTTTGAAAATTTAACATGGTATCAGAGCTAGCCTGAAAGAAGACATGATATGGCATGTATGACACTTGTTGCACTTACGATGCTAGGGCTTGATATAGCAAAAACCAGTCATCGTATAACTTTCGCTATAAATCCGTTTTGGCGAAGTTTTCGGATCTGGAACTTTTACAGGTCGAAGATCAGATCCCCATGTACCTTGTGTCCAAAGGACAACCTCTAATTCGTTGTATTTTGTGAGTTATGATATGTACAATATAGAGTTTCTGCCTCTTCTAGATCTGAGTCAAAATTAGGTGATCTTGGGAAAAAATGGCATAACTTGGGCTAGGAAGCTCCAAATGAAATTTTGTAAAATGTGATAGGTAGTACACAGATTGAACTATCTCAGGAAAATGTTTTAGAGGCCGAAGCTGAAACAATGACACGTGGCACGCCGTACAAGTTCGCTCTCTTGTATTATCCCATAAACAGGTCACGTTGCGACACTTGGCATAACTCTCTCTCTCAGAGAATCCAATTGAGGTCAGACTTGCTGGGATGGAAAGATAACAGGTCGGGCTATCACAGGAAATTTTTTTAGACCCTGTGGATCGAAAAGTTCGGAATTACACCAGAAACAATCAGGTACATATTTCTGTCAAAACATAATTATTTTTTGAGTACCTTCATTCATGGCTTCCGGAATTTAGGGCTTCGAAGAAAGTTGGAATTTTTGTAATCGGAGACCACGGCTGGATGCTACTCATCAAAATCGAAATTTAGAGACCAAGATCAGATTTTTTGGTTGAGTAGAAGGCCGGGCTTGATCAAACCCCAGTTCGGGACTTTGATCGGAAAGATGGAAAATTAGAGCTTCTGCAAAAATTGGAATTTTGGAAATCTGTGACCACGGCTGGAAGCTCCTCAGAAAAATTGAAGCTTAGAGCTTTGAATCAAATCTTTTGGTTGGGTGAAGCTCCGGGAAACTCAAACTCTAATCAGGGTTCTCCCTAGTGAATCCGGAAATCTAAAAGGCAATTTTGAGGGGTGAAACTTTGCAGTTTTCAAATTCTGAATATACCAACTTGATCAGCTCATTAAGGCGCATATTTCTATCCTTTCGGAAGTTTGAAATTCAAATTTTGAATTTTTGGGGTTTCTTTGACAAACCCTAATCCAGCTCTAGGTCCAATTCTTGTAAATAAAGTGGATTGGGTTAATCCTAGAAGAAGATGGATTGGTCACCTGCATAAGTGAAGAAGTTCCTGTCTCAGAGGGAGATGAGGCTAAGGCCTTCCATAAGAATATTACAAGCAATCTTGACAGGTATGGCTTACAAGAATGTTTCATGGTTAAGTTTATCATACGTTTGTCTTCATATCATTATAGTACAATCTTGATTAATTACTGGACTTGTTGTATCACCTTAATAGAAGATATTCATTGATTAAGGTTTTGACACTTATGATTGTACTAATGCATTGTGATGTTGTATGGGGTTTATGTTGTTTGCTAACACAAAATGTACACCAAGAAAGTCAAATCATGTTCCACTTCAAGAACATATGCTCATGGTGACATGAAGACAAAGATTCATCCATTGTCATGGATCACATAGAAGATCTACTTTTGAGGTATGTATAACTTGGTTCTACAATGGTTAACTTATGAGACATGCAGGTTACTAGCACAAGTCACTGAAGAGAACCAGAAGACATTATGCGGGTATGTTCGACATAACTAGCTAGCATGCCAATCCAGGTATGTTTTCCCTATATCAAGCTAGAATCCTACCTTGTGTTAGGATCTTATACTTTTGTGTTGTTGATAATGATTATTCATGAAGTCATAGGTTTGAATAATCATGGTTGTATGCATATTATGTTTCTTACCATAATTGATGATATGACTAACCAGAAGAATCATGTAGGTATAGGTTTGAATAATCACGGGTTTTATGCATATTATATCTCTTCTCTTGATTGTTGATTTAACTAACCAGAAGAGTCCTATGATCAAATAAGAATATGTATGAATAAAAGAAGACTTGCTTGAAACCTTGAATACTAATGTTTATTATCTGTGTTTGAATTGATCCTGACTATACATGCTTGAGATTATTGTGTTTTGATAATATTAAGATTATACTAATGAATATTTGATTATGTATGAGACCTAGAGGATAACACAATGATGATACTAACAAGCATGCATGTGTAAGAATTTGTTCTGAAAACTATGAGCTATTTTCTAATCATGCAATTTAACTTGTTGTGTAGGAAAGATCGTATACCATCACCTACAAAAGAAGGACTACAACATTTGTTCAACAACAAAGTTATCTCTTGAAAATATTGAAGATATTGAAGTTCCCAGGATCTGGGAAGATTGCCATGATCGAGGAATATCAATCGATCAAGAATGATGTTTGGGATGTACTCCCAAGACCTGAAGGGAAATTTGTTATGACTTCCATATGGATCTATCAACATCAAGCATGCTGCAGATGGTAGCATAGAGAAATATAAAAGTGATGAAATAGAAGATACACTAGATGGATTTCAAGACATCTTTCTTGAATTGTGTAGTTGAAGAAGAAGTGTATGTGGAGCAGCCACTTGGTTTTGAGACACATGACAGGGAGTCATATATGTGCAGAACTTGGGGATGATGCACTATTTGTTTTTGGCATGGAGGTGTGGCAGAGTGCAGATGGAATCTTCCTTAGACAAAGGAAGTATGCAGTAGAGATCCTGAAGAGGTTCGGGATGATGGATTGCAAGGCCATGGCCAGACCTATGGCATCGAATCTGAAGCTTCTTTGTGATGCTTCATCTGAGCCGGTTGGTGTCTCTATGTATCGTCAGATGATTGGGTCCTTGATGTACCTGACGAACACGAGACCAGATATTTGCTTTGCGGTGAACACATTGAGCCAATTCCTGACGGATCCGAGGAGTGTTCACCTGGTTGCTGTAAAGCATGTTCTGATGTACCTGAAGGGTACAGTGGATTATGGGATCAAGTATGAAGCGAATCAAAAGTTTAACCTGCAGGGTTATGTTGATTCAGATTGGGCTGGCAGTGCTGCAGATAGGAAGAGCACATCTGGATGCTGCTTCAGTATGGGATCAGGTGTGATCTCTTGGTTTAGCAGGAAGCAGTCTTGGGTAGCACTGAGTACAGCTGAGGCAGAGTATGTTGCAGCCTGTTCAGCTAGTTGTGAGGCAGTATGGCTACGGAAGCTACTGTCTGAGTTATTTGATCTCCCTTTGGATGCTACTGGTATTTTCTGTGATAACTAGAGTTGTGTGAAGCTGTCCGAGAACCCAGTGTTTCATGACAGGTCAAAACACATGGAGATCAAATATCACTATATCAGGGATATGGTGTAGAGAGGAGCTGTGAAGCTCCTGTATGTTGCGACGGATGAGCAGATTGCAGATGTGCTGACGAAACCACTAGCCAGAGTGAAGTTCGAGTACTTCAGAGAGAGGCTTGGTGTTCTTCAGATTGATGACACTTCGAGGAAGAAGTGATGGACACATTTGCTGAAGCCATTCCAAGCATGTTGGAAGGAGGATTATTCACAAAGATGTGGATGTAAGCACTGGATGATGAGCATCAGGATGATGTTCTGGTTTCTACTTTGTATGATCAGTTGGATCATTTATATGTATATGTATGTACGCATCATGTTGGATGCTGGATATGATCAGTTGGATCATTTATATGTATATGTATGTACGCATCATGTTGGATGCTGGATATGATCAGTTGGATCATTTATATGTATGTACGCATCATGTTGGATGCTGGATATGATCAGCAGGATAATTCGTATGTATTTTGTATATGCATCATGTTGGATGCTTGGACCATGTATTTGTATATATATAAGGTGGATACATTGTATGATTAGGTGGATCATGTATGATGATATGTATCATGTATTTGTATTTGTATCAGGTGGATACACTGTATGATCAGGTGGATCATATATGATGATGTATCAGGTAGATACTTGGTATGCATCAGGTAGATGCATTGTATGATCAGGATGATCATGGATGACGAGCTTCAGGATGTTGCTCTAGATGACATGCAGCAGGATGTTGTAGTGATGATGATCATGATGATCATGTGTACATCAGGATGATCATGTGTACATCAGGATGATGTATGGTGAGTATCAGGTTGATACTCTATGGCCGTGGATCAGGTTGTGCAGGTGAGCATATAATTTGGCCCTGGGAGATTTGCAGATAGTCTTTCGAGGTTTTGCCTATGGCATATAATTTGGCCCTGGGATATCTGGCAAATGCTCTTTTGAGGTTTTGCTCTGGGAGGACATATAATTTGGCCCTGGGAGATCTGCAGATAGTCTTTCAAGGTTTTTCCTATGGCATATAATTTAGCCCTGGGATATCTAGCAGATGCTCTTTCGAGGTTTTGTCCTATGGCATATAATCTGTCCCTGGGAGATCCGATAGGTTGGGCTGTGTGCCCGTAATAAGTCCTGGGATGCTCTTGCGAGGTTTTGCCATGACCACATATAATTTGTCCCTGGGAGATCCTATAGGTAGAGCTGTGTGCTCGTAACAGCCTGGGATGCTATTGCGAGGTTTTGTGGTGACCACATATAATCTGTCCCTGGGAGATCCTATAGGTAGAGTTGTGTGCTCGTAACATCCTGGGATGCTCTTGCGAGGTTTTGTGGTGAGGTCACATATAATATGGCCCTGGGAGATCCTATAGGTAGAGCCGTGTGCTCGTAACAACCTGGGATGCTCTTTCGAGGTTTTGTGACGCATGTAATAAGTCCTGAGGATTCCACAGTATGGTCAGTGATGACGAAGACCTGCAGGTGGTGGGCCTACATCCAGTATGAAAAAGGACTGGCTCTGTAGAACTCCTTATGACGAGTAGATTCAGAGATTGATTGAGATAGCAGCAGCAGTGACGATGATGATGACTCGATGACGATTATCCAGTGACGATGATCCAGAGAAGAAGACTTGTGCTAGAAGACCTGTGTCGAGAAATACCTTCCTAGTTAAGAGGGAGTGTTGATGTATATGTAACTTCAGAATGTATTTCACATATATGTATATTGTATTCCTATAGAGATGTCATTATTCCTCTATACGGAAGTGTCGTCATTTATATTGTAAGTGTCGTAACTTATACTTGATGGGTTATTAGGCCACCTTGTTGGGGTCGGCTCTGTATAAGTCATGTGGGTCAAAGGGTTATTAGACCACCCTATTGGGGGTCGGCCATGTGGGTCAAAGGGTTATTAGACCACCCTAGTGGGGGTCGGCCCAGTCAGCATTATGTTAAGTGGTTAAGTTGAGGCCGACCTAGTTGAGTAAATGTCAAGTCAAGTTAGTGTATAAATAGAGAGTGTGTCTCTCTCATTTTATACATTCTATTCTCTCACTCACACTTGGGAGAGTGGCGCACTTGTGGAGGAGGAGGATCTGCTGCTAGGAGAAGACTATCTCTTGTATTCTGGTTGTATCATTGCTCTATCTATCTCTGAGGAAGTTATTGGGGTTTTTCACCTTTATGGTTTTGCCCAAGTAAACTCTGTGTCTCTTGTGTGATTGCATTATTGTGTCCATAATTGATATGCTGTAGATTTGCTATACATGTTGTTCTCTCAGTTAAGATCCTAGATCAGATTGAAGTAAATTCTAAAAATTTAACACTTTCTAGTTAGCCATGAACTTCCCTTGGTTGTTAGTTGCAAAACCTATGCTTTAGTGGAACTTTCTAGTTAGCCATGAACTTCTCCTGGTTGTTAGTTGCAAAACCTATGCTTTAGTGGAACTTTGCACATTTTCACCTCTTGTGTCAAAGATCGCACCTCCTTCCCCCATAGAATTTCCTTGGTTAGTTGTAGAATATATGCTTTTGTACATTTTTACCTCTTGGGTCAACGATTGTGCAGTAACCGTATCTGGTTGGATATTAATAGTCCAATCTGACTCTCATATTGAATGATAAATAGAAATAATATATTAGATGATGTCTTTTACAAGATAGACTTTCCCGTATTTATAATTGTTTAAAGGGTGTCTAATGCAACTTTTCATAAATAGTTACACCATTTCACTAATTAATTATATTATTATATTATTCTTGTTTGTTGTTATTCTTGTTATTATTTCTATATATATATATGTTTATGTTTATTTTATTATTATTTTCTTCATAACATTGCTTCTTGCTTAGAAAGGCTTTGTCCTCAAAGCCTTATAATGTTGTCGCACCATTCTTTGTGACGTCGTAGCTGACGAAACATGTCGGTACAAACTTCTAAGTGTAGAACATAACTTCCGATATGTTGATGGATCAATCCAGCCAAAATTGATTTGTTGCTGACTGTTTTCATTTTCTATTGATCTGTTGTTAGGAGCTTTGAGCACATTAGTACCATTATCTTTCGACAATTCCCACTTTTTGGGATACTGGTTTATATGGTTGGGGTGTCGATAGGGAGTTATTGTTGTTTGTTTTTTTACAAGATTTTATTCTTTCTAAACTGTGATGAGGACTGAATTTGTATTTGCTTCTTTTTTCTCAATGTAGATTTTTGAGTCCAAGGGTTTCGATGTCTTCTTTTGAATTTGCTCCAACTTATTGTCTAACGAGTCTTTTTCTTTTTTAAGATTTCGGGTCATTTCTTCTTGCGTTTTTTTATCATCTTTAAGCTTCTGAATTTGATCCATTAGATCTTGTTTGTGATTTTTGAGGTGATCATTTTCGTCAATGTTTTCTAATAGTTTCTTCTGAAGATCTCGATTCTCCTCTTCTAGCTTTTCATTTGGTGTGCTTTATCCTTCGTCTTTTTATTTGAAGAAGCAATTTCTGATTATGATCTCTTACACGATAGATCTCTTCTTTTTTATCTGTGACGATTTTGTCGAATTCTGACTGCATTTTTTGATCTGACTTCTGATTACCCTGTGAAATCATCTTTTATATATCCTTGAAGTTTTCAGATGTTGGAGCTTCTAAATCTGACTTTATTGTAATATCTTGAAATGTGATTCTCTTCTGCTTATAGGAAAAAATAGGAAACTTCTTTTCACCATTTAAAATGAAGGTCCCCAATGTTTTAATCCAAGGTAACCCCAAAACTATGTCACCATCAGAACTCCATAAGGAACTAATAGTGAATTGAGATATGACCATATAATCTCCAACATTCAATTCTAATCCACTTATTTGAAATTGTTTCCTGTTCCAAAAGTCTAGCCTTTCGCTTATATTAGATTCAGGAATCACTAAATGGTTAGCAAATTCAACACTAATATAATTATTTATTTCACTAGGGGCAATAGAAATGGTGACATCCTTCCCTGTAAGTGTCCCTTTAACTCTAAATAGTATTGAGACATTCTTCAGTGAGGTGCTAGGAAACCTTCCCTTCTTTTCAACATTAAAACCCATCTTCTTGAGTTTTCTTTAAAATTTATTCAATATCTCCTTTTTTATAATAAACAATATTCAATATGATTCTTTTAATATTATTTTCCCCTTAATATATGTAAAATGGTGTAGAATGGTTGGTTGGGAGGAATGATTGTAACCTTCCCCACCCAAGTTCAAATCTCACTTTTGGTTTGTTGTTAGGGAATAAAACCAAACCCACTTCTCACAAAACTACGTGCACTTTAAAACCATGTGCGGTTTCACTTCTTTTCTTTTTCTTAGGACAAGGTCCTATTTTTTTGCAAAACTTTACTTTTACTTCTCACTTTTTTTTTTTAATTTACTTTTAATTTTTTTTTTCACCATCTTTCTTTTCCTTTTATTTTTATTTGTTTTAACTCAAAGACCTAATATGGAGAAACTCCCGATTTTTTTTTGGCTAAAAGCCAAATCAACTAAATGCCCAAGAAGGGGCTCTGATACCAAATGCTACAACCATATCCGATTGGATAGTTATGAAGCGGATCCATCTTCCATATTTGAGATAAAATGATAATCATATATTGATTGATGATTGTAAATATTACAATGGAGGCTCTCCTTTATAGGCTTGAGCCATTTAAACTGAAAGGTTACACCCTTTCCCTAATAGTTAGCTAACGTAATTAATATTCTATTTAATATTCGTTACAGATTACACCTCTTGTCCCACACCTCCCATCCTTGTAGGTCTTGGATTTCCATTGTTGACGATATTGTCAATCTAAGTTTGAATGTTTGTTTAAAGCCTCTTGATGTGTTGTGGATTATGCCATGGTTCTTAAAAGGGGAATTTATTGCATTCTGTTATCCACTAAATTGCACTTAATGGATTCTGAGTGAACCATCGAAGACTTGAACATGTCAAAGTGTTCATTATCAGTGTTCCGAGATCCATCAGGCTAAGTTTTGGCCCATTTTTTTTAATAACCACATGTTCATACCCCCTTAGGGAATTTTGTAATAATGTGCTAGCATGGTATCTTTTTGTAAAAGACTCGGCTTCTAGGACTTAAACGTTAATTCGACCAGCCTAGAGTGTTTTTTTCCTTGGAAATTATTTGTTGTTGAACAAACGACTAATAATTTTTGAGTTTTTCACTCAATCCTCCAAAGTTGGAGTGGTCGGCGTAATTTTTAAGCCTTAAGAGGTTATTAGAGCCTAAGTGTCGATGTATTAAACCATGCTAGACATTAGTTTTGAGTCGTATGGACATGTATTAGGCCCCCTAGGTTGTTTTGAGCATGGGGTGCTCATTTTCTAACCCAGAGCACCCACATTACCCCTAAACCCACTTTCCTAAGTGTTTGGACATTTTATTTTTCATTAGTAAAAAAAAGTAAAAAATGAGAGAAAAAATGCAAAAAAAGTGAAAAATCCCAAAAATCAAAATCCTAAATTTTGGGGATGTATAAGAGATTTTGGATCAACTATGTTTGGGGGCATGCAAGAGATATTTTATGCCACTTTTTGGGCAGATAACTTTAAGGGATCACTTCCCCATGACTTGGGCGCATTTCCCAAAAAGAGTGCCCACGATTTGAGGATTGTTGCAACTGATATTTATGCCCTCTTTGGGGTTGATGTATGGGCTGATTTGATGCTGATTTTTGGCAGCCAAATAAGTGGGAGGAAGCCCCATCTTATCCTTAACTCAAGGCTTGTGTCTCTCCACTATTTCCCCCCTCCCCTCTCTTCTCTTTTCTATAAATTGAGAGCACCTCTCTCATTCCAAACTAGTTAGAGTTGGATGAGAGAATGTTTTCTCTTGTAATCTGATATATTATTTTGCATTGAGAATAAATAAGCTTTGGAAGCCAAATGGTGTAGTGCACATATGTGTGAATCAACATTATGATATTTTTTATATGGTAACTGTATCCTATTTGTAAATTTATTTCTTATGCTTATTGTAGATCTTGCCTTGATAACTTAGCTGAATTAATTGGAATAGGAAATTGTTAGTAAACTTACTTTCATTTCCTATTTTTCATGTATGATTGGAAACAACAAATTTGTAGGTTAAATCCGTTTATTTGCATGCTATTTTAATTTATGATTTATATATGTTTTATAAGATCTCATGGGTATGCGAGTTAGATTTCAGGTAGCCAAGCTTGGAGGAGGATTGGATTAAGTTTGACTCCATTCCATCTTCAACAAACTTCAGAAACATTGTCCCTCAACACTCCACAGTGAAGCATTCATAGTTTGTTATTCTTTGGCACAAGTTCTCTCATACTTTCTCTTTCTCCTTTAAAAAATAACTTCTTGGTTACTTTTGGTTTGGATAACTTTCAGATATGATCTACTTGACTTTCTTATAAAAAATCAGATCTGAAAATTATATGCATAGATCCAATATATTTCAAATTTTCATTTCATAGTTTGGGTTTGTTTGAAAAGAGTCATTAAATAATTTTTGCAAGTTAAATTCTTAGGATTGTTTGATGATTTCTTTTCTTAAAGTTTTTTAAAGTTTACGTCAAGTATCTTAGTGCTTCATTGGCTGCCTTTTAAAGGCTACCCAAGACCCTAAGAGGGTGGGTTTTTAGCCATTCCATCTTCGTTTAATTTTGCAGATAACTAGTCTTTTTTAACTTAGTTTTTTTTTGTTGTATTTTTTACTGTTGCTCAAAACACTTTTAAAGTGATTTTGGGCACTTTTTGGACTAATAAGATTTGCTAGTTTTTGTACTGTGACAACAGGTCAAGGGTTCTTAAGCACAATTTTCAACCATTTAGGATGATCCAAAACTTCCTTTGAACTTCACTTCTTCTCCATTACTTTGCTTCTATCATTATAACCTCTTTTCTCCAAATATGTAAGGAGAAAAATGATTTCTTCATTTCTAGTTGAACATTGTAATTTGGTAACAAAAAGTATTTTTGAAGTAAGCTCACAGAGCTTTGCTTTCTTTCCCTAGGGGGGATTGGTGTCGGTTCGGAATTTTTTGTGATTGTTGTCATTTTCAAAAAAATTTAACAAATTTTTCACATTAGATTAGATTAACTTAAAATCAACCAAGCAAAATAAAATTTAACGTCGTGGTCCAATTCAAATATTGGGCCATTGACACTCTCAGGACACAGGAACTTTTTTTTTGTTTTCATTTTTGCAGACCGTATACTTTTTTCGCTACAATATTGTTTATCTTTTGCAAGAAAGTAATTCGGATACTAACGCATTACTTCAGTGGTGTAGTAATTAGAAAAATCTTTTTTTTTTTTTTTTTTTTTTTTTTCATTTCTCTATAATCAAAACACCCCCTTGCTTTCCTGAAGTAAGGTTTCAGGACAAGGGCTTGCCCGAGTATTGGCCTGAAAATAGACTCTTGGGGCATAAAAAAGTAAAATTAGTGTTCAAAAATATTTTAAAAGAAACAAGGCTTTTCCCCGTATGATCCATGGTCACTGTAGCTTAGTCTGAACATGCTGATCACATTAGAAAGAGAATAAGTGACTAGTAATAGGATTAACATTCCCCAATAAACCACCACTGTATGAAAATTCGGCGTAACCCTTTTTCTGGCATAGTGTGGACAAATTTCTCAAAGGACGCGGGAACCACTGGGTAGTGACCTCTGGGAAACCGTTAGACTATAACCTCGTTTGGTATAGTGTTAAAAACCTCCCAAGGACTCCGATCTAGCCCACATGTCTAAGTGAGAAGCCACCTTGCTAGAATCCGGACATGTTTCTAGTTCCTTAGGGTATATTGGAGATCCCCTCAGCCATAATAAAAAATTCATTACCACATTAATTTTAAAATTGTCCAAGAATATTTGCACAATATTTTCTATTCCAACATTACAAGCAACATTACAATTTTGACTCCATTCTTCAACACTGGTCTCTTAATTTATCATTACAGATTATTTTTAATTATTATCATGTGTTGAATGATTTGTTAATCATGTTCAATTTATATGCTGTTTAGATCTTTATGCTGCTATACTTTAAGTTATATTGCAAATCTCTTATGTCAGTTTTATCATTATTGAAAACTCCTAAAAAACTAATTCATCCACTTAACTAAGGTTAGCTTAACTGGCCTTAGCAACTTTTAGGGTCCACCCCCCTTGGCTTTGTGAGGAGTTTGCCTAAACGAAGGAGTCAAGATTCAAGTGACAGTACTTGACTCGAGGCTTGCTCCCAAGGACACACTTTGTGGCTTGAAGAGTTCTGCCACGCTAACCCCAGGTGTGTTTCTGGCGGCAACATTTCTTTGGCGCCGTTGCCGGGGATAAATCTTTTTATTCTCGGAGTACGACTTTTGTTTTCTTTATTTTTTTTGTTTTTCACTTTGTTTGATGAATGTTTAGAGTAGATCTTTTTATTTTTTATTTTCATCTGGCGACTCCACTAACTGTTTTTTCCTTTTTAGATAAATTTTCAAAGAAAAGCAAAAAAGAAGAAGAAATTTTTGAGGATTTTAAATGCATATTTTTATTCTCACATGGCAACTCCATTGAAGGGATAAAACCCTTGTTTCTCATAAATTTGTTAAGATTTGTTGTGTGTAGATGAGCACATAGGACATATTGAAAACCTTTACAATTCCACTTATTCAGTGCAAGATCTAAGCTATTGAAATATGTTATAGATAGTAATAAAGAAGGGCTTTGTGCTCACTTGTTCGAGGCATGCCCCTTAATAGATTTCTCAAATATCCATGGGCTTCCCAATGATTGCTATGATCATCATGGGCTATATAATGTGGCTCCAGAGTTTTGTGGAAATAATGGTGATTCAACCATTGATCATATTGTTTCCTTTCTCAAATTGGTGGTTGACTTCAATGTTATTCATGACGATGATTTGATGACCATTTTTGCTTTCTCCTTGGTGGGGGATGTGATGAATTGGTTCTATGACCTTCCTGAAAAATGCATTACCTCCATTTCAAGTTTCTTTGAGATGTTTCTTGGACGGTGGCACGATGATGAGATTAACATGAAAGAGTTTATAGAAAATTCCCTTGCCATCCTTCCTAAATCAAAAGCTATTTCAGAAACTAAATAAGAGATTCAAGAAAAGCACCCTGAAGATTAAAGAGATATTATTGAAGTTCCTCCTTGTGTGACTATAATAGAAAATATTAAATATCTAGAGATATCTCAGGATTATGAAGATGATCACATGTGTATGCCAGATCTACCTCATGAAGAAACTATTATAGAAGATTATGAAGGAATCCATGATATAATTTGGGATGTGTATGATGATACTCCTTCATGTGCTCCACATGGTGATGAAGGATTGGTAAATGCATTCACTTTTGATATTTTTGAAACCAACCCTTCTAAATATATAATTATGAACATGAGAAGGACAAGTATAGCCTGGAGCATGATGTAAGTGATGAAGACTCTCTCATATCTGACATAGATGGGGGTGATGACTATTGGAATTTCATTGAAAATCCAACCTATGAGACTTTTAAAATATTATTGAGAATCACATCTATGATATGTCCAGCAAGGGGAGTATATATAAAGAAATTTATGGAAGACCAATTTATGATTCATCCAAAGAAGGGAGTGTTGATATCGAGACTTGGGAAAGCCTTGTTATGTAGGAGGAACATGCTAACTTTTTATATGATCAGTATGAGCCATGCATGAGCATCAACAAGCAATACCTGTAGAAGCAGTACAATGAAGAGTCTGATCAGATGCAATCAATTGAAGATCAGTCTCAGACATCGTCTTCACATACAGAGGCTCCTTGTGATTTGAAGCAGCTTGGGGCTTATGCTTTCACAGACACTTATTATCAGAAGAGCCTTTTAGATCTGTATGATGAGGTAGTGGATCTACTTCGTCATTCGGATTTTTTTCTCAGTCCTATCCAGTCATGGTAGAGGAGGCCTATAGGAGGACTTACCATTTGGGGAAGAACTTCAAAGATCTATTCCATTCTTATGATCTCCCATCCAGCCCTCCCATCCAAAATATCCATGCAGGTTTGCACTTTCTGATAAATGTATCCTTGCTTTGGCTAGTAACCAAAGACAAGGCAAAAAACTGTTATATTGATAAAATGCTTAGATGGTTACATTGGATTTATGATTACATTTAGCATTTTTCATTATATCATGCTTAGAGTAGGAAAATAAGCTCCTTAAAGTGAGCATTTACTTTGTGCATTCCTTTTTAGTACTTAGGAATAATAACATTTATCCTTAGTTAGTTTTAGTTTTTATGAATAAATGCAATTTGTGATTCATTGGCTTCTTCATAAAACTTGTGATGCTGAAGGTTTTTCTTGTCAAGTTGAGATGTTTTTACAGGTTGTATAAACTAGAGATTCTGGTGTTTTCGCATCATCTCCTTCCCCAAAGGCCAGATCGAGCACACGTCTCACAGTTGGAGCCATATTTCATCCACTAAATTGCACTTAGTGGATTCTGAGTGAACCATCGAAAACTTGAACATGTCAAAGTGTTCATTATTAGTGTTCCGAGATCCACCAGGCCAAGTTTTGACCCATTTTTTTTAATAACCACATGTTCATACCCCCTCGGGGAATTTTGTAATAATGTGCTAGCATGGTATCTTTTTGTAAAAGACTCGGCTTCGAGGACTTAAACGTTAATTCGACCAACCCAAAGTGTTTTTCTCCTTGGAAATTATTTGTGTTTGAACAAACGACTAATAATTTTCGAGTTTTTCACTCAATCCTCCAAAGTTGGGGTGGTCAGCGTAATTTTTAAGCCTTAAGAGGTTATTAGAGCCTAAGTGTCGATGTATTAAACCATGCTAGACATTAGTTTTGAGTCGTATGGACATGTATTAGGTCCCCCTAGGTTTTTTTTAAGTTCCGTGAAAAAATATTTTTTCTGTAAAAACAAACCATTTTTTAATGGTTTGGGTTAAAAAAATGAAAAGTGATAAACTCATGGTCTAGGGGTTGTTTTGACCATGGGGTGCTCATTTTCTAACCTAGAGCATCCAAATTACCCATAAACCCACTTTCCTAAGTGTTTGGACACTTTATTTTTCATTTATTTTGCAAAAAGTAAAAAAAGTAAAAAATGAGAGAAAAAATGAAAAAAAAGTGAAAAATCCCAGAAATCAAAATCCTAAATTTTGGGGATGTGTAAGCGATTTTGGATCAGCTATGTTTGGGGCATGTAAGAGAGATTTTATGACACTTTTCGGGCAGCTAACTTTAAGGGATCACTTCCCCATGGCTTGGGTGCATTTCCCAAAAAGAGTGCCCACGATTTGGGGATTGTTGCAGCTGATATTTAGGCCCTCTTTGGGATGATGTATGGGCTGATTTTTGGCAGCAAAATAAGTGGGAGGCAGCCCCATATTCTCCTTAACTCAAGGCTTGTGTCTCTCCACTATTTCCCCCCTCCCCTCTCTTCTCTTTTCTATAAATTGCGACCACCTCTCTAATTCCAAACTAGTTAGAGTTGGATGAGAGAAGTGTTAGAAATTTTGGTTGGCATTGATGTCAAAGAGTCCATCCAAGAAGAAGTCATCTATGGTACCTAGTCATATGATAGCCCTAAACTGTGTGGTCAACCCAAATATGAAAATGCAAGTTAGACTTCGAATTGCTGCAAAGAAATAGAGTAAGAACCATAAAAAAAATGGACTGTTGCTCAACATTCATGAAGAAATCACAACATTAAAACCTGATGCTAAGTTTCGGCAGTCAAATGTGGTCAGCTCGGATCTGCTGCTCAATCTTGTCTCTATTTTTGTTGGCATTGATATCTTGTAAATGTTGACTTCTATTTTGGGAGTATGCCTGCCCTAACCCATCAAGCCTCTAACATGGAGTTACAAGGGTCTTTAATCCTCATAATAAGGAATATTAAATGCAAGTCAAGCAACCCGATCTTCATTTGTAATAAAATAATTAACTTAAGAAGATCAGGTCGACCCCATAACATTTAATGTGAAGGAACTTAGGTTGGCTCTATTTATAATAAATATTAATATAAAAAAGTTCAGGTCGGCCCAATAAAGATTTTTTTTAAAGGAACTCGTTGTGTATAAATATACAAGCGGAGAACACATTTCGCTCATGCATTTTGATGTCTGGATTCGGGTAGGAGACTAAAACTGAGGTTAAATGAAGTTGTGACAACTAGAAGTGGAAGTACACAGTTGCAAGGAGTTCGATCTTTGATTTTGGTATGAGGAAAATCGGTGGAAGACAGATACTGTGGATTTAGTGCATTAGAGGAGTTAACTCGGGCTGAGGAAGCTTTATTGCATGCAGCCACTATAGGTCGAGTTCTTCAGTGACCGTGGTGCAACAAAATTTGAAGACAGTGGAGCAGTGAAGTTTGAAGACTGTGAACCAGTGAAGTTTGAAGACTGTGAAGCTACATTTGAAAACTAAGGAGGAGCAAACTAGAAGACCACTGAGGAGCAGTGATCCTGTAAATTTTTGTCTTGTTTCTGAGAAGCATATTTCTATTTTATTAATGTTTGGTTAAGACACAGTAATTGTAAAGCTTAGAGAAAATTCAGGTTGTAGTCTGAACCATTTATTTCAGTTGAAGCTGAGAATTTTTTGTAGAGGTTGAAGCCTTTTGCATCAGTTATATCCGGTGCACTTACTCGGTGTTGAAGCACAGTTATTAACAAATAAAAGTGTCTGGTGTATTTTTCTTGTGCAAGTCACTGCATCTTTATTTTGATATGCCACTATCTTAGTGATTGAAGTTTAACTCTGAATAACAAGTTAAATTCTACACAATTAGACTACAACACTGATTCACCCCCCCCTCTCAGTGTAGTAAGTGTGTTTTTCAATTGGTATTACAGCAAGCTTCTTCACTTAGGTTTAACCAACTTGAAGGAGTTTCTTGCTAAACACATTTTACGATGGGTGGTGTAAAATTCAGAGATGTTCCTAAGTTTGATGGAACAAATTATGTTTTTTGGAGCAAACAAATGTCTGCTTACTTAATGTCTCTTGGATTCGAGATCTGGACCAGCGTGCTTGATGGATACATCGCTCCTAAAGATGATCGGCGAACATCCACCTCTAATGAAATTGAATTGTGTGAAAATAATGCCACAACAATGAATGCAATACTCGCTGGTCTGAATGAATCATATTTCTACAAAGTGATGAATTATACGACCGCCAAGGAAATATGGGATAAATTAGCAACTGTGCATCATGGTGACTGCAAAGTTCAAAAAGCAAAGTTTCAAAGTTTCAGATGCCAATTTGAAGGACTCAAGATGCTGGAAGAAGAAAACATTGTTGCTTATTTTCAGAAGGTGGAAGAAGTTTTCAACACCATGCGAGGTCTTGGAGAATCCATTGATGAGACTCTGGTTGTGCAAAAGATTTTAAGATCTCTCCTTGCTAGATTCAACCCCAAAGTTTCTGCCATTGAAGAAAGGGATAGTTTGGACGATCTGAAGCTAAGTTTATTACATGGAATTTTGATTGTTGATGAAATGAGGATTGATGAACCCAAACAAAAGGAAGCAGCCTTCAAGGAAACTAAAGAAACACAACATAGAAATGAGGAAAAACTTGCTGGTTCATCAGACTTGGATGTGTAAGATGAAGAGTTGGAAAATTTTGTCAACAAGTTACCCAGAGGAACAAGAAGGTGCATAGAAAATCTCCCATTGAAATGTTTCAACTGGGGAAAAATAGGACACTTTGCAGCAAAGTGTCCCATAAGGAAAAACAAGTCAAATTCTAGAAGAAATTTCTCAGAAAGGAAGTTTGCTAACAAACAGACCATTTTTTCACAAGTTGAATATGGAGTTTCAGATTATGAAGAGGATGATGAATCTGTCATTGAAGGCATAAATGAAATCTTGTTGGGCCTGTCCCAAGTGGGGCATTTTTGTGCAAGTCAAGTTTTGGCACTGCGAAGTTAAGCGCAGTAAAGTTGAAGACTTTTTGAACAAGTCAGTTTTGGGGAGCTGCGAAGTTGAGCGCAGCGCAGCGTTGGAAGAGCTGCGAAGTACAACGTTGAAGAGAAGTACAGTGCTGCAATGAGCCCTATCTATAGAGATCCGACAAGACAGAATGTTGGACGGAAGATGACACATATTCCGGTTAGACCATCGTTGGTCTATTTTTGGTAAAGATGATCCATGATTACCAAGCGACGGGTAAGGAGTAAGGCGGAGGAAAGTGACCGGTCGCACAAGTAAGGAACCACTACATGAACCCGCCGCATGAAGCCGTTATAGAAGGAACGGCTCGGTGAAAGCGACTTGTTGGCATGCGTGCGACAGGGGGGTTGATAGCGACGTGAACATGCGTAGAGGACGACCACGACGGAAGATTCGCTATCAGAAACCAACAAGTCCGGTTAGCTGAAAACCGCAACAGTTTTGGA
Source organism: Larix kaempferi (assembly GCA_027924585.1). NCBI lineage: Eukaryota > Viridiplantae > Streptophyta > Pinopsida > Pinales > Pinaceae > Larix > Larix kaempferi. The sequence continues at coordinate 58,397,606 of BSBM01000047.1, read as the reverse complement.
AAACCTTAGGGTTTCGCCCAACTATTGTAAAGACATGACCTACGGGAATGATCTATAAAAAGGGCATATTTTGTAAGGGAAAGGGTTAATGCTGAAATGTAATTGCTGAATCTGAGTTATAGTGTGTTGTATTGCTGAAAGCCATTGTAAAGGCTCTGCAAGCTGAGTGCGCAGAGACCTATTGAGAGAGATGAGAGTCTGCAGCTGAGTGCGCAGACTGGAACTGCTATACCCTTCCCAAAGACTAATATAACAATAGTTCCTGTGGACGCACTCCCATCCTGGGGGTGAACCACATTAAATGTTGTGCAGTGTGATTGTTTATGTGTTTGCACTTGTCTGTTTGCTTACAATGAATGCTTGAAATCTCATTTATCAGTTGATATGTTCATACTTTTATATGTATTCGCCAGAAGAATGAGATGAGAATAATATGTTAAGTATCACATGTATGGATGAATGTTGAATGCACAGTATTTCTGAGTTAACGAATGCATAAGTCACTTAGATAAACACCTAAATAGGAGAGATTACGCTGTGCGACCCCCTTGAAGCGCATCATCGGAAGTGCGCAGAGTAGTGTATTTCATCTTGTTGCATACGACATAAGGCTAAATAATCTAAGGTAGTAGATGAATGAATAAAGCACTAAGTAAAGTCATCAAGGTTGGTTAAGTCCGAGGAGGAAGCGTATTCGTCAATTGCGTTGTCCTGTCGTTGAAACCTATCCGAACCAACAGTCCTTGGATGCGTTGGTTGTACAAGTGTCCCAACTTATAGACGTATCGACCATGAAGTAGGAGACTCCACACAGTCTTCATTCCGTAGCGCGAGCCTCGCAGCGCACTGCTTGCCAGTTTTCCAAAAATCACATCACCAGGTTGTGGAAACCTGATTCCGCAACCACCCCCTCAACTTCGCCTCAGGTGAGACCTCAGTCTGTTCGCAGATTGTTGCCGAAAAGGCCGATGAAAAGGGGTTTTGTTGGTTCCTTGAACCACAAAGCACTTGGGTCTACATTGGAAACCTCTAGAACAGTATAGTAAGCCAACAAATGGTTCCGTTGCCGGGATAAGACTCGGTGATGTGATAATGTGTTTGAAAAAGTGATGTGTAACAAAGACAAGATTCTGTTGATTGCAAAAAATTGGCATCCAGACAAGAAAGAGATTTGGGACTGGTGTGATAAGACAGAAAGAGACTTCGCAAGGAAGGAGAATAGACACCCACGTCTCTCTGATGTTTAGTGGTTGAAGAAATACCTGTGGCAGGAGATTCACGAAATTTTTTGGGCATCGTTTGGAAATGAGTTGCACGAGTGGTTGTCAAGGCTCGCAGAGCGAAAGAACTGTTTCCAGCCAGAATCACCGACCGAGTGGAATCCAGAGCTTACAGAGAGGCTCAAAGTGATAAATAGTCCACTTTCGCGAGCAGTCGACTTCTGGGTTGACAACATATTGGAAGGCTTCATGACAGAGTTCACTGTAGACATGTTGAAATCCTATAGCACAGCCGAAGCATAGTTTTTAAAAGGGTTTAGAGGTAAGTACCTGAGCAATCTCAGTTTATACATTAAAAAGATTTTAGCTGAGAAAGGCATTTTAAGAATGCAATGAAAATTTTGAATCTGTCATGGTAAATAGAATATATAGTGATTCCAACGAAGAAACCCATAATTTGAGAAGTGGAAAGAGACAAGTATACCACCAAGAAAAATCCTAGACCGCATGGACTCCGCGTAGATACCGAGATACCATGTGAGCTTAATAATCAGAACGCACCTCTGTCAGCTACTTATCAGCCTATTACGACGCAGAATCTTCAGGTTGTAAATACCGCGCCTCCCCTGTCTCATAATCCGTCAGTTCAGAACCCTCCCGTTACTAATATTCCTACTCCACAGAACGTCAGTACTGGTAACACCGCAGGAGCAGGTGGCCAGACCATTCCGACTCAACCCATTCCATCTTAGACTATTCCACTTTAGAACGTCCAACCTCAGATCATTCCTCATAATATTATCCCTAGCACTACTCAGAGTATCGCACCACCTAGAAGGAGGATGACTGATGATATCAAGCTACCGATATTCAAGGGAATGGGTCTAGAAGACCTTGATCAACATTGGTTTCTATGTGAAGCTATGTGGAGTGTTAAGAAAATTCAGGATGACGCTCTGAAGCAAGCGCAACTCATCACCACTTTTAGAGATAGAGCCTTGCATTGGTTCATGAAATATTCGCAGGGACATAATAGAACCTTGATAGAAATCAAGGCTACACTCTTAGCAGAATTTAAGAAGCCAAATTCAGAATCGCACTGCATCACAAAGTTAAAAGAGATTAATCAAAAACCTAATGAGATAGTCTAGGAATTTGACTAGAAATTCAAGACACTGTTGGACCAAGTGAGCTTTGTCATAGCTCCGCAACAACACCAGGAATGGTTCATAGCTGAGCTGTTTTCTCATATCAGACTACCGTTGATGCAGCAGAAGGTTGCATTGTAGGCAGAGGCCTTAGAGATCGCGATGAAGCTAGAGGCTTCGCCGATAGGTGAGACTAGCACTGGAATGTCTCAGATCCAGAATCAGTTAGCTACCTTAACCTTACAATTGCAGGATATGAAGAAAGGAAAACAAGAGAGACAAGATATCTGTTGTATAGGATGCAAAGGAGAAAACCACACTAGAGAACACTGTCCTTTATTTCAGGAGTACCTTAACAGTGGAGCACCAAATCCACTAAATCAGAATCAGGCACCGTGGTGTGAAATTTGTAGAACTAGAGGACACCGGCCTGAAGACTGTTATTTGATACAGAAGTATGTCAGACCCCTAAGAACCTGTATTGTAACTTCTGTAAGTCAGTTGGACATGACGAATCCATTGCTACGCATATGAGCTCATGAACGAAAGAAAGCGAGACATGGAGCATATGCGAGGTGGTGGAGTATACAGAGTCCAGGAAGAAAATCCGCCGAAACAAGAAAATGCACAGTATGATCAAGGTGCATATAGAGGCTGCGGTGGAGGATACCGTGGGAGAGGAAGGAATGCCGGCCCAACGCAAGGAAGAGGCCGAGGTCAAGTAATCTGTTATAACTGTGGTCAGCCTGGCCATGTGTCCAGAGAATGTACCAATGAATGCACTACTTGTAACTACTGTAAATCCTTTGATAATGTCATTGCGGCATGTCCAGTCTTAGCAACAGAGATGCTGAAACGGAAGCAAGATGTGCCGAACCCGAACATTCAGTTGATCGTAGCAGAGTAAAGGGCTGCAGATCTGAGTATCAATGTGGTGATGTGAAGTGGCACTACAATAGGATGAGATAGAGGAGTAGAAGCTTCGACTTCTGACGTGTTTGATACTAAGAAGAATCCCATTGAAACAATATGGATCAAAAAAGCTACTTGGAAAGCACATGCTTTCAACTTGGAGAAAAACAAACAAGTCTTTGAAGAAGCACGAGACATTTTCAAAGAAGCAGCACCTAGATCACCAAGAATCCCATTGCGCAGTGAAATACCACATATACAAGATATGCCCACTGCTTATGACAAAACGTGCCATGCAACAGAGATAGGCACCTCTGTTGCGCAGTTCCTAAGGAGCTGCATGAAACTGCTGACGAGCTCAGACACTCTAGCGGAATTACAAAAGTTTTTAAATCAATACGAACCACACAACGATAAGGAGACTGCCGAGAGCGCAGTTCACCATATTAAGGGCCATAAGAGAACAAGCCGATAAATGAGGCTTAGTGCACAGATAGGAGACTATGAAATTTATGAAATCATTCTGGACCTAGGGTCAGAAGTAAATGTCTTGACTAAGCAGACATGGCAGCAGATGGGGAGACCAAAGTTGTTATGGTCACCTATACAGTTGAGAATGGCCAACCAAGAGAAAGTCATACCTTTTGGAGGTTATCCAACATATTGTTGACATTGATGGAGTGCGAAGTCATGCAGACTTCGAGGTTATCGAGATTGTGGATGATAGTCAACCTTATACAGCGCTGTTGGGTATTGATTGGGATATGGATAACCTCGCCATCATAAATATGAAAACAAAGAAGATGATATTTGAATACCATGACATAAGGGTCGTCGCACCATTGGACCCTTTTCAAGGTGAAAGATACATTGAGATGATTCAAGACGAATCCCGAGCTCAAGACCTGGACTGCATTTACAAAATGACTATGAATGATGTTGATTAGATTAATCCTACTGCTGATGGAACACTCAGTTGGCGCTGTGATAGCTCTTGCATCTCAGATTCCAATGCAGGACTGGAGAATTGGAGGAACCGCATGAATGAAGTATCTCCTAGAAGATGCGCGCAGATAACAAAGTCACTGCGTTGGATTGGAAAAGAGGTAAGTCCAATTCCTACCTATGATAGTTCATCTAATGTTTATTCCTTTATCAAAGAATATACTGTCTCAGTTGCAATTGAGCATCGCTTACCAACATAAGACATAGCACTATGCGAGACACCTGCTAGATGGTGGGCTGCGCATAAGGAAACATTGACAACATGGGATCAGTGCAGAATCAAGATGCAGATCAGGTTCGCTGACAAGGTTGCACTACCCTTTGAAAAATATAATGGACAGACGGATCCAAGGGATCTTATTGAAATATGTTCACAAGCATGGGGGGAGAGACCGCAGACAGAATGGGTTCATCTGTTTGTACATACATTGGAGGAGAAGAATCCAAAGAAATGGTACCTGGATATGGAGTTGTGTAGGGGAACTACAGACTGGTCTACCCTAGCTGCGAATTTCTAGAAGACCTTCAGTTTTGAAGACGAGAGTCCTAGCATAAATGATGCTTTGCAGATTATTAAGGAAATAATATTTAGATCAGAATGTACACCTAGAAATATGACATTAGAGGAATTCTTTGGAGATATAGAAGTACCTGAAAACCTACAACCAGAGTGCACGAAACAGATAGAGCATGCCATGGAATGTTATAATCTAGTTGAAGAGTCCGAAGATAAAGAAGAAAGCGATGAGGAAGACCTGCTCAACATAAACATACCTGATTTAGAGGGACCGTGCAACGTAGAGGGACCTCCCCTGGAAATTCCAGACATGAGTGGACCTGTGAAAATGAGGAAAGTGAACATTCGCACCAACGAAGAGATGAAGTTCACATCTATCAGAGACTACTGGGATGAAGAGATGGTCGTGGAGATCGCAGACCTGTTACATGAGTATCAGAATTTATTCCCGATGAAGTTTACAGAAATGAAAGGTATTCTGGGCGACTTAGGGGTTATGAAGATACCACTTAAGCCAGGCGCAAAGCCTGTTAAGCAAAGGCCCTATAGACTAAATCCGCGATACAAAGAACGAATCAAGGCAGAAATCAATAAGATGCTCGACGCGGGGATCATCGAGAAGGTTGAAGAGTCAGAGTGGATAAGCCCGATGGTTATCCAAGACAAGAAAACTAAAGGTGAGATCAGGATCTGTGTGGATCTCATAAAATTAAACGATGCTTTGTTGCATGACCCATTTCCTACCCCTTTCACAGATGAAGTACTAGACAATGTTGGAGGAAATGAGGCATATTCCTTTATTGATGGATTTTCGGGATATCATCAGATAAGAATTGATCCAGCGGATAGGCATAAGACCACTTTTGCCACATAATGGGGGTCGTTCCAGTATATAGTAATGCCTTTTGGTCTGAAGAACGCGATTACCATATTTTCTAGAGTTGTGGTCACAACATTTGAAGATTTCATGCATAAGTTTTTAGAAGCCTATTTTGATGATTGGACAGTATTTGGGTTGCTGAAGAACCATTGCGCAAACCTCAGAATGATGCTCGAAAAGTGCAGACAGCATAAAATTTCATTAAACCTGAAGAAGTGTCTTTTTTGTGTGCCTTATGGTATTCTTTTAGGACACATTGTGTGCAGACAAGGCTTGATGGTTGATCCTGCGAAGATCGTAGTTATTGTAAACTTTCCAACATCGAATTTAGTCAAGCAACTGCGCACCACATTGGGGCATACCAATTACTACAGAAAGTTTATAAAAGGTTATGCACAGATAACTGAGCCAATGGAGAAGTTGTTAAAGAAAGACACTTAGTTTATCTGGAATGCAGAATGTGAACAAGGCTTTGACACATTAAAAGAGAAAATGGTAACTGTGTTGATCTTAGTTTTTCCAGACCGGGAGAAGCCATTTCATGTCCATGTTGATGCTTCATGTATAGCATTGGGTGTTGTATTAGCACAACCAGGAGAGGGAGGTATTGACCATCCCATTGCATTTTCGAGCAGGAAGCTCTCATCTGCAGAAAATAATTATACCACCACTGAGAGAGAAGGCCTAGCTATGGTCTATGCACTGAAAAAATTCAGGCACTATTTGCTTGGTGTGCACTTCTCTATGTTCACTGACCATTCTGCTTTGAAATACCTGGCCAACAAGCCAATGTTAGGGGGGGGGGGAATCTAGAGATGGTTGTTACTCTTTCAGGAGTACGAATTTGAAATAGTGGTTAAGCCTGACAGATTGAACTTAGGATCTGATCATCTTTCAAGGATCGAGTCAGGAGAAGAACCTACGAGCCTTGAAGACAATCTGCCCGATGCGTAGTTTTTTTCTATTCAGATTGCCGATGAATACTATAAAGATATCATAGACTTCTTGACTACTGGGTTGGCACCCATAGAGTTTACTATGCAGCAGAAGAAGTAGCTGGTGGTAAGAGAAGCAGATTTCACAATAATTGCCAGACATCTATACGAATTGGGGCTAGATGAAGTGCTGCGCAGGTGCGTGTTAGAGCACGAGAAGCCATTTGTACTGACTGATGCACATTTAGGAGCAGCAAGAGGTCACTACGCAGGATGAGCCACTGCGCAGAAGATATTGCGAGTAGGGCTATGGTGGCCTACGATTCACAAAGACTCGAAAGAACATTGCCAGAGCTGCGATGTCTATCATAGGATAAGAAGGCCGTCGCGAAGAGACGAAATGCCATTGAATCCACAGTTGACATTACAACCATTTGAAAAATGGGCCATTGATTTTGTGGAACCTATAAACCCACCGAGGAAGAGAACTGGTGCGAGGTACATTATTACTGCAATGGATTACCTCACCAGATGGGCATAAGCGAAGCCATTGAAGGACTGTAGCACAGTTTCTGCAGTTCATTTTTGAGAACATACTTACAAGGTTTGGATGCCCGAAGGTTTTGATGAGTGATCAAGGAACCCGCTTTCTGAATAGAACCATTGAATCCTTGATGGAAGAGTTCCACATTCATCATCAACGAAGTACGCCGTATCATCCATAAGAAAATGGAATTGTTGAAGCATTCAATAAGGTACTGGAGAATGCACTGACAAAAATATGCAATGTCAATAGGGATGACTGGGACCTGTGCATTCCAGCTATTTTATGGGCATATAGAACTACTTGCAAAAAGTTGATTGGTCACACACCTTTTAGGATGGCCTATGGACAGGAAATAATAATGCCAATGGAGTACATTGTTTTTCAACTTAAGAATAGTTGCATTCACAGGCATGGAAGATCGCGACGCATTAGAGCAAAGGCTTCTACACTTGGTTGGTCTGGAAGAAGATCGCTTCATTGCAGGATTTCACCAACAAGTGCAGAAAGAAAGAGAAAAAGCATGGCATGATCACCATATAAAAAAAAGACCTTTCAGGTAGGTGATCTAGTCCTCCTGTATGATAGAAAATTTAGGAAGTTTCCTGGAAAGTTTAAAATGCATTTGCTTGGCCCATATACTGTTTTACATGTAACTAACGATGGTGCAGTCCAGTTAGCCACGTTAGCAGGAGATATCCTACCTGGCCTAGTCAATGGAAGCAGACTAAAACCCTATCGGGATAGTCCTGCTTCGCAGAACCCTTAATGACTAGGAAAGGAGGAAGTTTCTAAGTGTCAAGTATAGTTGAAATTGGGCACTAGAAATGGGGAAGAGTCTGTATGTGAAGTGTGATGAAGAAAATGTATATACTGCACAACACTTGTTAAGAAGTGAAGCTACGCCCCCAAAAAAAAAGAAAAGAAAAAGAAAGAAAAAGAAAAAGAAAGAAAAGAAAAGAAAAAAGAAAAGAGGAACCATGCAGTTGCGAAGGCCAAAATGAAACTGCTAAGATCAAGTTGAATGAGAAAAGAAGCTAAGTTCAGAAGCAAGAAATCAGGCACTACGAAGTCACTGCGCCGGAGTAGTGATGACCCATCGTGCAGTTCAATGCAACACTCTAGAAAAGTGGCTGTTAGAATGTCGGTCGCAAATATAGCCGTTATACAGTACTTTTGCCATCGACCGCTCGAGCATTTAACGCAAAAATAGCCGTTCTGAACGAGTTAATGGAGGAAAGGACCAAGATCTTCGTCGGATTTGGCCAATGGCCACAACATTTAATTCTTATCTAGCCGTTGAGGGTCACGGAGGAGGATAGATGCACCTATAAAGACCGCTGTATTTGGAATCGCGGGCATTACTGAAACCCTTGAATTTTCTTGCGAGAAATACTTTGTGATTGTTTAGAGCAAGTTATCAGAAATCCTGTGGTTCTGTCCAGACCTATCCAGTGAATGTCTGAGAGGTCCTCTATCGAGCAAGAGTTCACAATTCAGGAGACTGTGAAGGTGTTTAGATACAGAGGAATCAAAGGGTTTATGAGAACCCCCATCCAAAAAATTATAACAGAGCAAGGTCAGGGTTCCCAAAGATCACCAAGACACGCGACAACAATGCAAGATAAAGGCAAAGAATTAGTGGGGTAGAAAATGAATCCAAAAGTGATGAGTTCCACAGTGCCACAAGTTCCGCTGGGCGACAAGGAAATACCATTGAAGCTAACCCCTGAGTATATCTCGCCGCATGCACAGGACGCACCAGCCATTAATCTATTAAAGAATGCCAAGTATGAGATCCCTTTCTCACCTATGTCGAAGCATGTCAAAGTGGGAGGAAATATGTTGGGTAAGATCCTAGAATGTAAGTGGGAAGACTTCGACCTGCTTCAGATGAAGAAGGACCCCAACGAACCTAAGTATCCAAAGTTCCAGTCAGATCAGTACATGTGCTGGAAGAAAGACGTGAAAGGGAACCCTGCCTTGGTCGCATAAAGTTGGTTATCCGGAGTAGTCGAATCGAGATTGCTTAACCTATTGAGACTCCCACACTTCGACCGAATGTCAGAGCTGAATGCGGTGGTGAGAACTCTTATGCCACGCATTCACTAGGGATATCTTTGTCTTGATCGAAATATGGACCTGAACATTGACTTGATCCACCAGATCACTGGATTAAGCAAGAGAGGAGAAGACCCGAAGCAGTTCTTTCAAGGAAAAAGCAGGGATAAGGAGGTCGCCGCGAAAATGAAGAAAACGCAAACCATCGTCAAAGGAATGAGAGGCTTTGTCATGGATGACATATATGATGAGGCTATGTGGTTTGTCACACAACTCATAGCCGAAAAAATTATGAGAAAATCCAGACCATTGGAAGTACCCGTAGGCGCAGTGCTACTTGGTGCAAAGGCCGCGGAGGGAGGAAGATTTAACTGGTGTCAGTACCCGTTGAATGATTTCCTGGAGGAACTGAACGATACACATTGACATGGCAGTAATTTCCATTATACATAGTTGATAGTGCTCATTGCGTTCATAGGGTGGAAGGATCTGAAGCATTACGTGTTAGGATATTCCTATACTTCATCATAGTCCCACCAGTATTTTGATCATTTACCTTTTCAGTCATGCATGCACTTTTAGGGTTTGCATGCAGCGTTTAGGGTTTGCATGCATTTGCATGCATTCCAGTCATCAGTCCCAACACCTAGCCCTCAGTTAGCTAGCCCCTGGAGCTTCCTTCCACTCAGTTTCAACCCTCCTATCCTATCATGCGCCCTCCTTTCACCTACTGCATGAGAAGGGTGCCTTTCTCACCTACCAGTCTAGTTTACTTCAGTTAGCCACCAGTCTTTCCTTGATTTGATGCCAGACTGAATCGTCACTGTTATTATCACTCCGATTGACCTCCGATGAGACATGAATACCTGTTCTAACTCTAGTTAGCTCCTCATGCACCCTCTACTGAGCCTCCTTCATTCAGTTAGTGTCTCCATGTTCCAGTTACAATCAGTTACACCTACCACACTCAGTTAGACTCAGTTTGACTGACGGTTGACAGTTACTTGTGCATTGATGACTCCACCGATGATGAGATAGACTACTAGTTGTGCTCCGATGACACTCCAGTGATCCTTTGATCACTCCATGAAGGCTAATTCGAATTGCCACCTTAGGCATTCGAATCCTCATGCATTGTACTATTTATTTGTCCATATTGTTATTAATGAATGAGTGTGTGTGAAGTATTTTTTCTTCTATTTGAGTTCTATTGTATTATTATTCTGTTGCTCATTATACTGCATTGACCACTCTTCTTCTATTTTCTTGCTTAATCAATTACTTTCTTGTGAGGTATACATCATCTCTTAGATATGCTATGAAGATTTTCACATGGTACCAGAGCATGTTGAGAGTATTGTTTATCTCCATTCTTGAGAGTTTTTTGCAGGTTATTATCAAGATTTCGAGTGCAGCAGTTTCTGCATTTGTGCAGCAGTAGCAGTTGCATATATTCTCTATTGTTTTTGCAGGTCTTCTACAACTTCAATGAATTCAGAAGAAATCCCTCCTCTTTCTCCATTCAACTATGATGAATGGAAACAAAAAATGATAGCATATTTGAAGAGCCATGATCTCTTTGATTGTTATTTTGAAAGAGAGTTCGAATCCTATGAAGAGAAGATTGACTGGTTGAATAAATGTGACATGGCCTTTGGAAGAATGATGCTTTCTTTTCCTGAATACATGTTATACCAAATCATTGATGATGTTGAAACTCCAAAAGATCTATGGTCCCATCTGGATGAAAGATTCGGCAAACAGAATGAAGGATTTGGTCCAAACCCCTTCAAGATCAAGCAAAGTGATGCATTCTCCCTCCTTGATGATCTCATTGATCATGAACCAGTATCAAACACATCTCATATTGAAGTTGTCCACAAAGAGGAAGAACTTGCAGATTCTACACTCATGCTCCAAATTTCTTCTATTTCTGTGCCAGCTCACACTCTAGATATTGCAGAAGGTCCTAAATCCTCTCTTGCACCAGAGTCTGTTGGTCTGCATCATGATCTATTGAATGTTTCAGAGGTCAAATCAGCTATTGGAGGTAATGCATTCGCTCTCCTCAAGCAATCACCTCTTATTTACTACTATATGATCATTATTCCATGCTTTCAGAAGGTTATTGAAGAATATGGCCATTTCCATTCACTTGGGATAATTTCTCATGCACATCATGGTTTTGATCTCACGCCTGCTGGTTCAAAGGAGATCTCAAGAAACCATGGTCATTCGCTTGGGATAATTTCTCATGCATTTACTGGTTTTGATCTCACCTCGTATGGTTCAAAGGAGATCTCAAGAAACCATGATTCAAGTCTTGGATCTAATTTGGATTCTAAGCAATCACTACTTGGGATAATTTCTCATGCATATGATAGTTTTTATCCCACCCCTGTTGGTTCAAAGGAGATCTCAAGAAACTATTCTTCAAGTCTTAAATCTGATTTGGATTTCAAGATATTATTTGATGGTTCCTTTTGGCATAATCTCACCCATGATGGTTCAAAGGAGAAGACAAAAGACTATCTGCAAATTCATAGATTTGATCCTACCTCAGCTGATTCGAATCACAGGTTCAAGGATCATCCTCATACTTTTGGATTTGTTCTCATCACATTCGATTTGAAGAGCAAGTACAAGCACATGATTTCTGAGCATGATCCACTTCTTCCCAAGAAGAAGATACCTCTGGACATATGACCAAGAATCACACCTGCTTGAGTTTGGAGCATTTATTTTTGTGTGTGCCTTACAGTCTGTTTTGAGGGGGGGGGGTCTTTTTCCCATGAAATTTTTCCCACTTCCTTGGGTTATTGAATGTTAGTATTCATTGTATTGGGTGACCTTTGGTCTTAGTTACTAGGGCCCAGGATGGATTAAGGGGGGGTGTTAGGATATTCCTATACTCCATCATAGTCCCACCAGTATTTTGATCATTTACATTTTCAGTCATGCATGCACTTTTAGGGTTTGCATGCAGCATTTAGGGTTGGCATGCATTCCAGTCATTAGTCCCAGCACCTATCCCTCAGTTAGCTAGCCCCCGGAGCTTCCTTCCAATTAGTTTCAGCCCTCCTAGCCTATCATGCACCCTCCTTTCACCTACTGCATGAGAAGGGCGCCTTTCTCACCTACCAGTCCAGTTTACTTCAGTTAGCCACCAGTATTTTCTTGATTTGATGACAGACTGACTCCTCACTATTGTTATCGCTTCGATTGAGCTCTGATGAGACATGAATACCTGTTCTAACTCTAGTTAGCTCCTCACGCGCCCTCCACTGAGCCTCCTTCATTCAGTTAGTGTCTCCATGTGCCAGTTACAGTCAGTTACACCTACCACACTCAGTTTGACTCAGTTTGACTGACGGTTGACAGTTACTTGTGCATTGATGACTCCACCGATGATGAGATAGACTACTAGTTGTGCTTCGATGACACTCCAGTGATCCTTTGATCACTCCATGAAGGCTAATTCGAATTTCCACCTTAGGCATTCGAATCCTCATTCATTATACTATTTATTTGTCCATATTGTGATTAATTAATGAGTGTGTGTGAAGTATTTTTGCTTCTATCCGAGTTCTACTGTATTATTATTCTGTTGCTAATTATACTGCATTGACCACTCTTATTCTATTTTCTTGCTTAATCAATTACTTTCTTGTGAGGTATACATCGTCTCTTAGATCTGCTGTGAGGATTTTCACATTACGTTGGCATAATAACTGACAATAGTGATTGCAGAGGAGCCCATTATGCAAACCTTTGGGTGAATTTGAATTTAGAAAGACAACACGCGTCAGCTGAAGTCTTCTTCACTTACTATGAGCAGCTGCGCGAAGTCATTATCACCACGCCGCAGATAACAAAAGAATTAACAACTAAATATATTCGCATTGTCAATTTTTATGCTGACATGCGTTCCATTCACATTTCAGCCAAGGCGCAAAAGAAGAACCCTGAATGGTTCCAAGGAAGCTACCACATGAATGAAGAAGACATTGATACCATTATGAAGGAATGGCCTCCTGAACTTAGAGTCGAAGGAATTGTGGAAATCGAAAGTGACTCCGCGGAGAGTAATCCCATTCCTACACCCATTGTCGAAGAGCCGTGGACAGGAAAAAGGAAGGAAGACGAGAGTCCTGTACAACAAAAGGTACAGAAGAAGAAGTAGAAAGTAGTTAAGGACCCGTCATAAGCCAAACTCCATGATGATGATTATGAGATGATCACATCTACAGTAACAACGCAGATGGAAGACCTGATGACCGAAAAAGATGAAAATAATGAGGCAATTCAAAAGAGTCTGCAGAAGAATATGACCACGCTGCAAGGTATTACAGAAAAGATCGAGGAAGTACAACTCATATTATCCTTGCCGCGAGACTCAGAATCGGAAGGGAAGTCAGGGGGCACTTCATAGCCGAAGACAACGCCTCTAGCCGTGACTTTTTCTGTGAAGTCGCGCATCGTCAAACTTGACCCCATAAGTGTAAGGCTACCACTGCCGAAAGAATTAATCTTGGGCACGAAGGACTTAGAGCACGCGGACCTCGACATTGCGAGGATATCAATGACCGGTCTACACAATCTGCATCTGTAGGTTGTGGAGGAGATCCATGAGCAAATTATAGACACTCTGAACCAGCACACTGAGCTACAGACAAGCTATAAACAGTTACAGGAATCAACCTCGTAGAGGGCCATGCAACTTCAAGTTGAGCACGATCAACAGAAGAGGTTAGAGTCTACGGTCGCTGCGGTAACCGCGGAGATATCGGAATGCGATGAGAAGCCAAAGCCTGCGGACACTGTCATTAAGATCGGCTAGGTGGTTAGCGATCTTAAGGTGGAGATGAAAGATATGGAGATCATTTATCAAGTGAAGATTGCTGTGTTGGAAGCGCAGAATCAATCGAAGACTCCACCTGATCAGTAACACCTTCGAGTAGAGGAAGTGAAAGCTGCAGTAGAAAGTATAGCCATTGAAGTGGATAAGTGCCAAACCTTGTTAGATGAGGCAAAAAAAACATTCACTGCCTTGGAAGAGGATCCAGAGTTGCTGGAAATCCAAAGTGCTTTGAAAGATAGGCAGGCTGCATTGGAACTGCTGGACGCAAAGGTCAAGGACCTGCTGCAAAGGGACCGAATCCGCAGATATCCAGAAGTTAGGGGTTGAAGAAAGAACTGCAAGCACTGCGAGACTGAAGTTGGAGATAAGTTGCAGCCCCTGCAAGAGGAATCCCATGAACTCACCCAAAAAATTGAAGAAAAGTTGAGGGAGCTCCGTGAAGGACAGGATTCAGTACAAGAGAAAATGGACGATGAAATAACAGCTGATGTGTTGGAAACTATCAAATAAATTGAGCATGACACCAAGTAACAGGTTGCAAAGTTGATTGCAGCATACCAAGAGCTCGCTGCGAAGTTAGCTTTGCAGGTGGAAGAAAAACTAGAAGAAGTAGAGGTTGAAGGTGGCTTGGGGATGAGCCATATGTAAGTGTTAGGGGCTTGTTGGGCCTGGCCCAAGTGGGGAATTTTTGTGCAAGTCAAGTTTTGGCACTGCGAAGTTAAGTGCAGTAAAGTTGAAGACTTTTTGAACAAGTCAATTTTGGGGAGTTGCAAGGTTGAGCGCAGCGCATCGTCGGAAGAGTTGCAAAGTACAACGCTGCGATGAGATCGATCTACGGAGATCCGGAAAGGAATAATGTTGGATGGAAGATGACACATATTCCGGTTAGATCATCGGTGGTCTATTTTTATTAAAGATGCTCCATGATTACCAAACGAAGGGTAAGGAGTAAGGTGGAGGAAAGCGACCGGTTGCACAAGCAAGGAACCACTACATGAACCGGCCGCATGAATCCATTAGAGAAGGAACAAGTCAGTGAAAGCGACTTGTTGGCATGTGCGCGACAGGGTGGATGATAGCAACGTGACCATGCGCAAATGATGGCCATGACGAAAGATTCACTACCAGAAACCAACAAGTCCGGTTAGCTGAAAATTGCGACAGTTTTGAAAAACCTTAGGGTTTCGCCCAACTTTTGTAAAGACATGAACTACGGGCATGATCTATAAAAGGGGCATATTTTGTAAGGGAAAGGGTTAATGTCGAAATGTAATTGCTAAATCTAAGTGATACTGTGTTGTATTGCTGAAAGCCATTGTAAAGGCTATGCAAGCTGTGTGTGCAAAGACCTATTGAGAGAGAAGAGAGCTTGCAGCTGAGTGCCCAGACTGGAACTGTTGTACCCTTCCCAAAGACTAATATAACAATAGATCCTGTGGACGTCGCTCCCATCCTAGGGGTGAACCACGTTAAATACTGTGCAGTGTGATTGTTTATGTGTTTGCACTTGTCTTTATGCTTACAATGAATGCTTGAAATCTCATTTATCAGTTGATATGTTCATACTTTTATATGTATTCGCTAGAAGAATGAGATGGGAATAATATGTTAAGTATCACATGTATGGATGAAAGTTGAATGCATAGTATTTCTGAGTTAACGAATGCAAAATTCATTTAGATAAACACCTAAATAGGAGAGATCGCGCCGTGCGACTCCCTTGAAGCATAGCACCGGAAGTGCACAGAACAGTGTATTTCATCTTGTTTCATACGACATAAGGCTAAATAATCTAAGGCAGTAGATGAATGAATAAAACATTAAGTAAAGTCATCAAGGTTGGTTAAGTCCGAGGAGGAAGCATATTCGTTAGTTGCGCTGTCCTGTCGTTGAAACCTATCTGAATCGCGCAGTCCTTGGATGCGGTGGTTGTGCAAGTGTCCCAACTTGTAGAAGTATCGACCGCAAAGTAGGAGACTTCACGCAGTCTTCAATCCGTAGCACGAGCCCTGCAGCGCACTGCTTTCCAGTTGCCGAAAATCGCATCACCAGGTTGTGGAAACCTGATTCCCCAGCCACCCCCTCAGCTTCGCCTCGGGTGAGACCTCAGTCTGTTCGCAGATTGTTGCCGAAAGGGCCGATGAAAAGGGGTTTTGTTGGTTCCTTGAACCGCGAAGAACCTGGGTCTACATTGGAAACCTCTAGAACAGTATAAGAAGGCAACAAGTTTTTTTTTTGGCAAAGGAAATTCCTCAAAATATTTCCAAGGACAATGAAGAAGGAGTTGTTGATCTTGAAGCATAACTATTGGCTACCTTAGAAGAGATAGAGAACTTGAGAAATATCAATGAAAAACAAGAAAAAGATTATATAGAAGCCAAAAATATACTGGCAAGGAAAATAAGAGCACATGTTCTTAAAAAGGATGCTGAGATTAATTCGCTTCAGGAAGAGCTAAAGAAGACAAGCTCATTAAATAAAAAATTTGAGAAAAGCTCTATGAATTTGAATAACATGCTTCTCAAACAAAGAAATGCTAATGAAAAAACTGGGATTGGATTGACACACATGTCAGAGAATCAACAGGCTGAATGTTCTCTAAATCAGGAAGTCAGTTTTATAATGGAAATTCTTGCCAGACATAGATCAAACCTCAATAAAATACACGAGCCATTGATTGAAGCCCAAAGACTATTGTCCTTGAGAGAGAAAGAATGTGAGAAACTAGAAAAGGAAGTCTCAAATTTGAGAAATGAAGAAGGTTTATGAAAAGATTATTTTGGGACAAAACTGAGAGAGTCAATGCGACCTTCACATACAGGGTATGTTGGAAGAAGAAATATGACATCCACTACTCCAAGAAGATCACCTTTTGTTAGGTATCAAAATACATTCTTTGGAAATTGTTAAAATTGCTATAATTTTGGTCACAAAGCTGTTGAATGCAGGGCTCCCATGAGAAGAATTTTTGTTAGGAATGAAAGAAAACAAAATCCTTCTAACCGATTTGTGAATCAAATCAAGAACTCTTTCTCTGTGCTATGTGATGAAGAAGAATGCTCCAATTGCAATAATTTTGGTCACATAGCTGCAAATTGTAGAGCAAGACAAGAAGAAGTAAAGATCGAAGACATCTGTGGGATAGCTCTTTATGCTCAAAAAGAAGAAAGCAAATGGTACATTGACAGTGGATGTACCAAGCATATGATGGGTGATAAAGAGAAATTTCTCAATCTAAGAAAAGAAAGAGGAGGTGATGTGGCTTTTGGTGACAATGCTACAACAAAAATCCTTGGTAAAGGAACAATGGCTCTAAAAGGAAATGCTAAAGCTCAAGAGGTATTATATGTTGATGGTATAAAGCATGATCTACTAAGTGTAGGACAAATTTGTGATGCTAATCATAATATTACTTTCCATTCTCATCATTGTGAAATTAGAAGAAATGGTTCTCAGAAAATAATTGGAAAAGGATCTTGATCTCCTGGAAATGTTTATGTCCTGGATGAAATCGAAGGAGAGAAATGCTACATTAGTCAAAATGACAACAGTTGGTTGCGGCACAAAATGCTAGCACATCTGAATTTTGATAACTTAGTAAGAATCAGTCAAACAGAAGCAACAAGAGGAATGCCAAAAATATCCAATCTTGCAAACAGACTATGTGGATCATGTCTTCACGGTAAGCAAACCAAATCTTTTTGTAAGCCAAAGATTCATCAGTCTACTTCACAACCTCTTGAATTGGTACACACTGACTTATGTGGACCTGCAAGAGTTCAGACACTTCAAGGTGAGAGGTGTTTCATGTTGTTCATTAATGATTATACAAGAACGATTTGGGTAACATTTCTTAAAACCAAGTCCGAAGCCTTGGAGAAGTTCAAATTGTTTAAAGCTAAAGTTGAAAATGAGTGTGGTCACAAAATCAAGTATCTCAGATCAGATAACGGTGGGGAATTCACCCTAACTGAATTAAAAAAAAGTGTGAAAAAATGGTATAAAAGGCAATACTGCACAACCAATACTCCTCAACAGGATGGTATTACAGAGAGAAAAAAAATAACAGTTCAAGAGGCTGCAAGAACTATGTTGTTGGAAGCAAAATTGGCCGAAACTTTATGGAGAGAAGTGGTAGATGCTGCAGTATACACCCTCAATAGAGCTCAATTAAGAGTCAATAGTGATAAGACACCATATGAGTTATGGATAGGCAGATCAGCTTCAATATGACACTTCAAAATATTTGGAAGTAAGTGCTACATTAAAATAAATGATGATCATCTGGGAAAGTTTCAAACTAGAACAGATGAAGGAATATTTTTGGGCTACTCAACAGAAAGAAGAGCTTACAAATGTTATAACAAATGGCTGAAGAGAATTGTTGAAAGTATGGATGTTAAAGTGGACGAAGAATTGTTACAAAAGTCGCCAAATCATGAAGAAGTGGAAGCTGATAGTGAATCTTCAGATGAAGAACAAGATGAAAATGAAGCAGCAGAAAGGGAAGAGGAATAAGAAGAACAACAGAAAGAAAAAAAAGATACCTCTTCAAATTGGAATAAATCACGAGCTCACAAACCTTCTATTAAATCTGTAAAAAGAGATCATCCTGAATATTTCATCATTGGAAATTTGGATGAAGGAATGCAATTAAGACAAACATCAAGAAGATATGTGGCTCTACTGTCAACAGTCGAACCAAAGAATTTCATTGAAGCATTTGAAGACAGACATTGAAACAAAGCTATGCAAGAAGAACTTGAACAGATTGAAAAAAGTGGCATCTGGGATTTATTCTCACACCCAAAAGATAGGAATGTCATAGGAACAAGATGGGTGTTTAGAAATAAACTGAATGAAGATGGAGAAATAATAAGGAACAAAGCAAGACTCATTTGCAAAGGATATGCACAGGTTGAAGGAATTGACTTTGATGAAACCTTTGCTCCTGTTGCTCGAATGGAGGTGATCAAAATGTTTCTTTCTTACTCATGCTTCAATAATTTTAGGGTATATCAAAAGGATGTAAAATCCACCTTCTTGAATGGAGATCTAAATGAAGAAGTCTACACTGAACAACCTGATGGTTTCAAGCTGCTTGGAAAAGAGGACTATGTTTGGAAACTGAAAAAGGCTCTTTATGGGCTGAAGCAAGCCCCAAGGGCATGGTATGAGCGGTTAGACAAGTACCTTTCTCAACAAGGCTTCAAAAGATGTAATGCAAACAACAATATATATTTCAAAACTGAAAAGAATGAACTTCTAATCACACTTGTCTATGTTGATGATATCATTTTTGGTTGCAATGATGATAAATTAAGTCATGAGTTTGTTGATTTGATGGCAAGAGAATTTGATATGTCCATGATTGGGGAGCTATCATTCTTTCTTGGACTACAAATTTATCAAACACCAAAGGGCATGTTTATATCTCAGTCCAAGTATCTGAAGGAGATGTTTAAAAGGTTTAGGATGGCAGACTTTGCTCCTGTAGGCACACCTATGACAACTAATTGCAAGCTCAATAAAGATGATCAGGTCCCACAAGTTGATGCCACTTTTTATAGGTCAATGATTAGCAGTTTGCTGTATTTAACAGGCTCTAGGCTGGGCATCATGCAAGCTGTTGGAATGATTGCAAGATTTCAATCTTGTCCAAAAGAATCTCAAGTGACAACTGTCAAAAGAATATTTAGGTATCTCAAAGGTACCTCTGAATTTGGGCTTTGATATCCCAAGAACCAAAAATTTGATCTTTTAGCTTAAACCGATGCAGACTGGGCAGGCGTCCTAGATGATCGAAAAAGCACCAGTGGTAATGCCTTTTTCTTAGGTGATTGATTGGTAGCATGGTCAAGCATAAAGCAACCATCTATATCATTATCCACCGCTGAGGCTGGATATATAGCTGCTCCTGAGTGTTGCACTCAGATTTTGTGGATAAAGCAATCATTGGAAGAAATTCAAGTTGACAACAATCAGCCTACACCAATCTACTGTGACAACACCAGTGCTATAAGTATATCAAAAAATCCAGTTATGCACTCAAAGACTAAGCTTATACCAATCAAGTACCAATTTATTATAGAACAAGTCAGTGAACAAAAGGTGAAACTAGAATACATGTGCACAAAGGAACATGTGGCTGACATTTTTACCAAACCCTTACCTGAAGATACATTTGAGTACCTTAGGCAGAAGCTGGGAGTTATCTCCCTCCAAAATTGATTGTTGTATTGATTGGGTGTCATTTGGGATTGGCTAGTGAGGGTTGTAGACAGGCTCTAGGGGGTTGAAAATAGGCTCCAAGTGCTAGGGATACCACCATACTGATGATTGGATGCATGCAGGCATGCAAATATAAAAAATTATGGTGATAATATTCCAACACCTGCCCGCAAGCTATACTATGAGGAACAACAAAAAGAACTAATGGTATGGCCCTGGTGACTAAGACCAAAGGTCACCCCGTACAACATTCTAAGTAAATAAGTGAGGAAAGAGGGAAAACCTAGTGGGAAGAAATCCCTCCCTCAAAATAGATTGAAGGATGCTAATGTAGCATCGCATCACTCACCCCAAGAAGAGATCTAAGGTAAGTGAATCTCTTCACCGTGAAGTTCTTGGTGAATATATCTGCAATCTTCTCTTCTGTAGGATAGTAGTGCAGTGTGATGGTACTGTCATGCACCAATCCTCAAATGTAAGGCATGTGAATCTCTATGTGTTTGGTTCTCTATCTCAAAACCGGATCTATGGAGATCCTGATAGCACTCTGATTGTCACAATAGATGACTGGTGGAGTACTGAATCAAAACCCAAACTATGACAAGATGCCCCCAACCAAATGCACTGTGTGGCTGCATTCACTACACCTATGTACTCGGACTCAGCTGAAGAAAGAGCTAAAGCAATCTGCTTTTTGCTTGACCAACAAATAGGTCCAGATCCAATCATGAAGACAAAACCAGATGTAGACTTCCGCTCTGATCTATATCCAGCCCAATCAGAGTCTATATATCCAAATAGGTTCAGAGGACACCCAAATGTGTAGTGAATACCATGTGTCTTTGTTCCTTGCACATAGTGCAAGATCCTCTTTGCTGCCTTCCAGTGAAGCCCATGAGGCTCCTGCATGTATCTGGAGACAACACTGACTACATAGGATAGATCAGGCCGAGTGTGTGTAAGAAACAATATACTCCCAATCAACTACCGATACAAAGTACTATCAACCAAGGGTGTAGAATATCCATCCTCAAGGATTATCCCTGAAAGAAAGGGGAATGCTGCTAGCTTGCATTCGCTCATATGGAACCTATCAAGAAAATATGATGCATATTTTTATTGTGCAAATTTTATTCTTGAATCACTCTGAGTGACTTCAAGAACAAGAAATTGCTTAAGCAATCCCATATTTGACATGGAAAAGGATTTGTGCAAAGCAATTTTGATGGATCTAATGCATGAAAAATTGCTCCCAGTAATCAATAGATCATTGACATACAGAACAATGAGAAGTAAGGAGTTACCATCATGCCTCATGTAGACATTCGAATTTGATTTGCACCTCTGAAAATATTTTGAAAGCAAGAAGGAATCCATCTTGGCATACCAAGCTCGGGGAGCTTTCTTAAGACCATACAAGGACTTCCTCAATCTGCAAATGAGTGAAGGATCATCAATATATCCCTTAGGTTGCTTCATGTAGATATCCTCCTCTAGATCTCCATGAAGGAAATCACTCTTGACATCCATATGATGCACTTCCCAGTGCTTGGATGCAACAAGAGCAAGAACAAGACGGATGGAATCCATCTTAGCAATAGGAGCGAATGTCTCATAATAGTCAATCCCATGAACTTGGGAAAAACGTCTTGAAACCAATCAAGCCTTATACTTATTTGAGACTCCGTCTGAGTCCATCTTTGAATTGTAAATCCACTTGCATTGAACAAGCTTCCTCCCAGGAGGGAGAGATACAAGCTCCCACTTCTCATTTCTTTGAAGAGATTGATACTCTTCTTCCATGGAAGCTATCCATCTTGGATCTTGGGAGGCCTCAAAGAATGTTTTTGGATCAGATCCAATCATAAGAAAACATCTCTCAGCTAGAAATGGATCTGAGGGAGAGAGTGCAATTCTTGTATTTTGAAGATCAGATCCATCTCTAACAAGATCAATGGTGGAAGCAGGAGTAGTGATGGCCCATCTTGCAATAGGAGTTGGATCATTAGGTGCTAGATCTTTAGGTTCTTGTGGATCTGGATCTAGCATTTGCACTTCTTCAAGAGTTATATTTTTCTCAATCTTCTTTAATGGATCTTTGCCATTCAAGCAAACTTTGAAGGTGCCTTGGGAAAACTTGTGATTGGGTAGACCCTCAACCACTTTTTGAGCTTGCATGTCTTGCAAGTGCTTGTAGTTGAGATGAAAAAACCTTTCATGTCATAGCCTACTCTCTTCATCTGCATGAGTGTGAAGAGCAGACTGCTTGGGGAGAGGAAGAAAGTGAGAGAACTCATAGAGTTTCGTAGTGTGGTTTACAACACCTTTTGTAATGATTTTTCCTGAAACCATGTTTTGTATTTCAATATCATTTGCAGAGAAGATCACTCTCTTGGGATCTTCAATATGAGTCATTTGGTAGACTGAAAGTAGATTTGCAGTAAGTGTAGGAACATAGAGCACATTTGAGAAGTACCCATGATCAAGGTTGATCCTTCCAATCCCCTCATAGGAGACCTCAGAATCATTCCCCAACATGGTTGAAGGGCCAATAGAGCATTCAAAGTCATAAAAGAAATCTTTGGAGGGATATTGAAAAACTTGGCCTATGTTAGTGGTTTCATGATATACCAATGAATTGACCATCTATCCTATAATACTTGAGGGATATCATATCTTTTTGTACCAATTTCGAAATGTAGTGTGCATGAGCCTCAACATACTTGGCCATGCCATGTGCAAATGGTTTGTAGGATACTTGAACCTATCACAAAACAATGTATATGCTGCTTCTCATGAAGTTTACGCTCATTCATGAAATTATGAAACAAATAGTTTCTATCACTGCATTCATTGCTCCTATATACCCTTTCAATGGGGGAATAAGCAATGGTCTATTTCTTCTTGCATAACTAAACGATAAGGCACAAACCAACATGAAACACACAAATAAAGGTATAATTTTGTCCAAAAATATACCTTGCACAATTAGAGTATGTAGATACCACCTAGTATCACCATTGTTGAAGTACTTGATTGCAAAATCATAAGCACCTTTTTACATATTTCGCAATCCTATTTTTTGCTTGCATATGGATCTCCTTCAGGCCCTACATAAACTCGATACCGAGATAACATCGAACACAATGTTAGGTCTACTATGAATAAATTAAATAAGGCTTCCAACTTGTTGTCTATATAAAGTAGTATCAATATTTGGAGAGATATAATCCTTGGTCAACTTTACTCTTGATTGATATGGTGTAGAACAAGGTTTGCAATTTTCTATCATAAACCTATTCAACAAATCAAAATCACACATAGCTTGAGAAATGGAGATACCATCATCCAATTTATTTTTGGATACCAAGAAATAAATGAAGCAAACTTAACTTTATCATCTAAATTGTATCATTCAAACTAACCTTCATACCAAGAACCAAATCACTACTACACCAAATGAGAAACAAGTTATTCAAATATAATACAATCAAAATAATCCCATCATCTGGATGCTTAACATAAATATTATGATATGATTCACAACCCATCAAACCACATTGAATAAAGAACCTATTAATTTTCTCGTACCTTGCCATATGTGCATGTTTAAAGCCATATAAATATTTATAATCTTGTAGATGTGCTATGCCGAGATGACGATCCTCGCTGGCATAAGGTGTCTTTTATTTACTTTCTTCATGTACTAGTCAACCACATAATAAAAAACATTAACATGAGTAGTTTTAGTGGTTTCCAATTTCTCCTCTAACTTTGAACTTGATGGGGAATTTGGTGGAATAATTAAAGAGGGAATATGAGAGAAGAGTAGAACCTGGAACCTTTTCATTGAAAAACATCATATTTTAAGATTGATTTCCTCTTGTCTACTTAGATCATAAAACCAATAAAACTTGGGTCCTTTGGAATATCTGATTATGATGCGTGTGACTCGCGGGATCCAACTTCTTCCACCATTCATCCAAAATATGTTCTTAAGCTACACATCAAAGAGTTCCAAAATGCATAATTGTGGGTTTCTTACCACTCCATCTCTCAAAAGGTTTCACATTCCTCATGACCTTTGTGGGATCCCTATTCAAAATTCAAACTGAAAAAAACCATAGATTCTTTCCAAAAAATATCCAATAACCCCTTCACCTGAAGCATACATATAGCTATCTGGACCAATGCCATGTTCTTCCAATCAACAACACCATTTTGTTGAGGAGTGTATGCCACAAATTGTTTCCGAGAAAGGAAATTTAATTGGGATAGGTATCCTTCAAATGCATGACTCATATTCATCCCCTCTCTTAGACCTTAGACACTTCACAAGTTCATCTAATGCCTTGAAATGAATAAATATATTAGGCGTTGTATTCTTATTCTTTAATAAATGCAACCATTTATACCTATATAAATCATCAATGAAATTTAGGATATAACTTTCACCTAGGAGGGAAGGATGATTAATCATTTAAAGGTCACTATGCACAAGTTCCAACCATGACTTTTCCCTCCATGCCTTTCCATTCTCAAAATGTTTTGGTGATGCTTTCCAAGAAGACACTGCTCACAAGATCATCGTTACAAGTCTACTTTAGGTAGTTTATGAATGATATTCAATCAAATGGTCAACTTCATACTCTTGAAATTCAAGTTCCTTAGTATTTCATGCAAAATATTGATTTCATCATCCACTTTGACTACACGTGCAAATGCCTCTCTCATCTCTATGGATCCTTAAATCCACAAACATATATGATTTTTGCTTTGTGTCCAGAGTACCCACAACAACAATAAAAAAATTGCTTTTAATATCCTTCAGAAACCTGCTAGGCTAAAACTCAGCTTTCATATAAGTTTGTGTGATTTGCGATATGAATGATCATTTTTTATTAAGTGGTACATGATAGACATAATTAATCACTCTATTTCCACAATTAACACTACCCCTACCAACAATAGTAAGTGTATAATCATCTACAAAAAACATATTTTCTTAGCCTCATTTCAAAGAAGAAAATAAAGAAGCATCCTTAGTTGTATAATATGAACTACTAGAATTCATGATCCATCAATTCCAAGAAGTATGGGATGTAATAATTGGGAAGGGCTATTAGAAAATGCATTAGTATAGAAATTACAGAATGGTCTACCAAACATTATCCTCCTTTTTCATGGCATCTTGCCATTCCTTCTTTGAATATCCGTTCTCAAACCTAGAAGGCTCAACCATCTTCTCATTGTCATGTACTAGAGACACTAATTGAGAAATGAATCTATGAAGGCCACCCTCTTGCACACCTCTAGCGAAAGTCCTCAAACATACTGGACTACAATATCTCTTTGTGCACTATTGATCTTCAAAAGCAATTACACACGACAAATTGATAATACAAGAAACTAAAATAAATATCTTTGTCAAATGAAGAATAAGAAAGATGTCATTCAACTAAAGAACATTGCTTGAAGGAATCCATGAAGGTATGAGGTCCAATAATTTCGTATGATAAGTGGCATAATTACCCAACTCTAGTTGCATTCCTTCCTCTTTCTCTTGAAGCTTGTTGAATATATTCTTGTTATAAGTCTTTTCCTAATTAGCACCACTATTCACATACCATATAACATTGGAGATAGTGTTGGTTGAGAGAGAAGAGACCATGGAGAATTCAATCTCAAGCTTGGACTCTAACTCGTCCAATCTAGATACAACCTCTACACTCCCTATAATTTGCTTCTACTATCGTTTAGCCTTCCCTTTGTTATTCCCTAGACGATGATTGTCATAATGTCCCTTCTGATGATACTTGAACCATTTCACATGACTTAAATCCTTCTTACATTGGTTTGAAAAACTAATATGAGGTTTAGGCAAATAAAACAAGGAAGTAAAATTAGTAGAAACCAAATTTTAATCAATCAGCAAGGCCAACATTGCAGTGCTATAACTTGGTTTAGAGGTCTTAGACTCTATTATACATGTACAATGCAATATGGTATCTAACACCTAGATTTAAATTTGGATATATAATACACAACTTATCTCTCTCAAAGCTTAGGAATCAAAACCCTGATACCTGACAAGATTAATCTATTTATAGATTTTCTCATGTCTTTTAAAGTTTTCTAGTTGAAACTCGATCATTTCCTCAATATTTCACCTTATGTAGCGACGCCTCTACAAATTTCATTTTAAAACATGTAGATGAATTTTCCCTATGGCGATTTTTAAATTTCTTTTAATTTCCCTACCAATCTTAGTTCCACAACATTTTCTTATGATTTCTTCATCCAAGCAATGATTTCAAGTCTTGGTTCATAGCACAAGGTTTTAGTTCCCATTTCACCCTTTCACAAGAAGATTTCTTGATTTTGTAGCCATTAGCTCATCTCGGCTATGGTATTCATTAGTTGTGTCATTTAATATTCCACGATGACTTAACCATCGACCTCCTTATTTCAACTTGATAAGAAAACATACTTAAGCAATTAATGAAAGTGGATTCAAACAAAATATTTTTGGGCGATGCCAATTGCTTGAGACCAAAGAAGCTTCTGTGTCGGGAGGTAGTGGTTTAGTTATATTAATAAGAGAAAATGACATTATTATATTTGATAGTGGAATGTATTAGATGAAATTCCAAATGAAACAAAAATCATATCAATGTAAGGGGAAAAAGTAAATAACGAGAAAATTATTAATAGTGAAATATAAATGAAAAGAAAAGGAAAATGGATAGAAAACAAGAAAACTCTAAACCTAAGATGAAAAGACCCCATTCTCTCTTTAAAGCCTCTTGTTTACTTTATTGTGGCTGAGAATAGGAGAGGATATATGAGGTCCATTCTCATTCTCACTCCTCTTTGTTAAGGTTGGAGAACCCCCTCCAAGAATGGAGTAAACTCTTCTCATTATTTTTCGTAGCATTGTTATTATTTGCGACAAATATTTCTTCTATTATGATATGGTCATTATTTGATGTAGGTATGTGGGTGAAAGGTGGGAGGAAACCCTCTTAGTTTGGCCATGAATTTATGTGGCTTCAATTGTATGATTTTTTATCATATCGTAAGTCTTGTGCTATTGACTATAGAACCCTCACAATATTGTTTCTCCTTGTTTGTTGTTTTAGTGCACTCATCATAGAGGAAGGGTGTATGGGCCATAGGAATTTCCATCATATTTTCATCCTTACCTAGGGGAGGCCACTTCCATGCACCGCCCAACCAAGGAAGGACACATTCATGCATGGAATGAGCCATCCGTTAGGAGGATACTTCCATGCATAACTCAATATTGGGAGGCCACGGTTGTGAATGGAGTAGACCTCCATTTAGTAGGGTTCCTCTATGACTATTACCAAAGTCTAGAGAAAGAGAGAGTGGAGCCTCTAGAGGGAGTTTCTTATGAGCCAATATCTGACTAGCCAAAATTTACAAAGAGGATACAGAAGAAACCATTTCCAATTGTCTCTCTCTAAGTATAGTCATCGAGGCACCGGACTTGGAATCCCAATCCTGCAATCTAAGTAGTTGGATTCCCATTTCCAAGGTAAAATGATCCCTTACCTTGTTATTATTCATGTTCTTTTCCTCAAACCTGTCTTGCATCTTTCCCATTGGATTGTAGAGTACATCACATTGACTTGCATCTCTGCCACATATTTTTCACACAAACATAGACCCTCATTTAAACCTTTACTCTAACAAAAGAAAAAATAATTATTGCAACAACGACAATGCTCCATGAAGCTTCCCAAACCTTGACCAATAAACTAGTTTCCCCCCATAACCCACATACCCAAATATTTTTCTTAGGAGGAATGAAAGATATTCCAGTAAGGTTGACTCACTAAGTTATTATCCCTTTCACTAAGGTTTCCTTCAATGTCGAGTAGGGTGGCCAATAATTCTTGAACATACTAGTGAATCCCACATGCAAAATTGTGATGTACCCAAGCCAGAATCTAGGCACACCAAATCAAAACTCAGCCAAAGTAGCTAAGATCCGATACCATTGTGATGTACCAAACTATGGATTTGGCACACTAACTCAAATATCGGGAAATACAAGGGCTACACTAGCTCAAGAATCCTTTGCAAAATGTACTGGGACCATTTATGTTTTGAAATAATCTATTGCTGAAGTATACTCCAAGTATTCCTGGGTACACCAAAATATGCAAACTAGATCCCTTCCATTAGCTCAAAGAGAGAGACACTAGGAATTGACTTTCGGGTAGGTAGGAGGCTCTGGAACTCGGGGAAGGGTTCTAGAATAGGTCTCTAGTCTCTATTATGATAGGTAATGCAGTAAAAATTTCTGCAAAAAAATTGCAGAGGTTGATTTGACCAATTCGATCCCTGGGAGTGAGATTTCCCGATTTGAGACTGCATAGTTTCCTTATTTTCAACTCGAATCAAACACTAGTAAAAGATTCAAAATTTAAAGTATGAAGGTGGGTTTCAAACTATTTTTTTGACTAGTTTCCAAATATGACTTCATATCTGTAAATGGACAAGAAAAAGACACTTTTTAAAGCGAATTACGAAAACTGGTCAGAATTGGCACACATTGAGCATATGTTCATAAACATAAAGATACAAAAGGAATTTATGCAAAACAGAGCTGGTTTTTATTATTATCATAGAATATCAAAGAGTTTATTACATCAAGGATTGCATGCTAGAACCATATGATCCAAAATATTCCATATATCAACTCACTAAACCCAAGGACACACCAAAAACACACTATGAGTAGCTGTAAACCAAAATGGGGAGTATGCTTATCCACCAAGCTACTTGATGATTATCACAACCTGTAGAAAACCTATAGTAATATATGTGAATGGATTTGGGTGCTCCACTGCTCAATCAAATTATAGAGGGGCACATCTCCCTATTGTTTGCAAGGGGCACATCTCCCAAGCACCGGAATTTGCTCAAGCAAACTCTCAATACAAAACAATAAAAATACTAGCCAAACTCAAGAAGTGTGCTTTCTATTGTTTATATAGCTTCATAGAAACCCCAAAACCACTTGCAAATACCATGGGACCCAAAAAAACCATGTACAAAAAACATGGGGAGTAACATAACCCTTGATTTCTTTCACATTGGCCACATTCAATGTACCATTTGATGACTTCCTCATGTAATTCACCCTCCAACAACCTCTTAGACCATTTTATAACTAACATTGGCCATTTCCACAACCCAAGGCACCCTTCTAACCACTTTTGACCAGTTCTCTCCCTTCAAATTTGAATTTGGTCCAACCTTCATTATTGATCTCCACTAACTTCCCCTATTTTAAGGAAACACTTGCATTAGGTGGTTGGAATCATTAATTTACCACTTGAGCATCCCTTTGACTATATTATTATTTAATACACCTCCCATATTCATCATTTGGCCCCAATCCACCAAGTGGTGGTCATAAATGCTCTAGAAGTAGTGTAATTTGCTTAATACCACATTTCCCCTTTTTAAGGAATGCAACCAATTTGCTAGTTGGAAATATTTAATATTTAACCACTTCTTCAATTTTTACAACCAATCTTATCCACATCTAACCAATGCGCCCATTTGACTCAAATTACTCATTAAATTCCCAATTACTTTCATAATTACCTCTTTGACTTAATTAAGTGGGAAACATTCTTCAATTAATCCCCCCATTGGCTATTTTGTCTTGCAAACTCGAATTAGGGGGTCTCATGTGGCCAAATTATCCAATCATAATTATTCTTGAGAACCTTAGTATAATTTTACTTAGGCAATTTAATTATTTTAGCCACCATATTAGTTTTTATGAATTTTTCCTAGGTTGCCATGGCCAATTTTCCTTAGGCCAAAATTGGGGACATGACAGTCCTCCCCTCCTAAATTTGCTTGTCCTCAAGCAATGAAGAAACCATAAGGAAAAACCATCACATCATCAATTCATTCCACTCTTAGTGATGAAACAAATCACCACCATGTGAGACACATATAATTCTTCCATGGGTCATACAACATACATCAACATAGGAAGTGTCACATGCTCCAAAGCATGTGCCTGCAAACCACTGATATGGAGAATCTCCATCATACACCAATAAGGAAAAAAACTCACCCATAATCCTCAAATAAGGAAGATCATGAATATGAGTGCCAATGCTGCGTCTCTGAAATATCCTCACTACACCTTGAGAATCATCCTCTCAAAGCATAGCTCCATATGCACCACCATCTGACCATGCACTCAGTGTGGAGACTAAGTACAAATACCAGGATCCCAAATGATCCTAAAAAATACAAGGTATAGAATATATCGTCCTATTCAATATGGAAGACTTGTACAAGGAGTCTAATGGAAGCACTATGAACACCTTGCAAAAATGTCATAAGTCCATACATGAAATTGTTTTCCCTATAGGAAAACACCACCGTATGCTGCAAATATGAACTCATGAAAATAGGATTGCTTCATCAAGACAGTTACCCCAACAATGCTCCAAGTGAGATGAATATAATGCATGAAGATGTCAGGGTCCCACTGCTGGCGCACTCTCCTAGTGCACAATGTCATCAGAAGCAAATCAATCAAGTATGGGATGTCGGGATCCCAATGCTTGCACACTCTATTAATGAGTAGTGCCAATACAAGAAAATATACTAAGTTTGGGATGCACAATATCCTCCAATACAATTTATTAAGGTGATAGAATGCCAAGATCCCAAAGCTGACACATTCCATCAATACATATAGTGATACAAAATAATACATCATGTCGAGAGATGCCAGGATCCCAAGTTTGACGATGCATTCTCCCATTCATAATATGTACATATAAATATATGTCATCATTGTTCGGATATCCACATCATCTATTTCAGGATACATATCTATTTCAGGATCATCTATTTCAGGATACATATCTACTTCAGGATCTTGCATGATCTATTTCAGGATATGCAGCTGCATGCACTTGCATGCATCCCAGTCACCAGTTTGATGCCTCCAACACCTTATCCACCTTCTTCTAGCACCCGGGAGCCACTTACGACAGAGTTTTAGCCCTCCTAAGCTGAAAGGCGCCCTCTTCTCACCTACTGCCAGAGAAGGGCGCACTTGTTCACCTACCACTGCAGATTCACTCCAGTTACATTCAGTTAGCTCCGATTCTCCCTGATTTGAGGCTAGTTTCACTCCTGACTGACTGTTTCACCTCCGATTGACCTCCAGTTCGATTAGGTGACTTGTTCTGACTCCAGTTAGCCTCCCATGCGCCCCCACTGAGCCTCCAGATCCTATATCAGTGCTACACACTTCAGTTACATTTATTACACTCAGTTAGACTCAGTTTGACACCTGGATGACTGGTTGTTGTGATTGATGAGCACCACCGATGATTTATGAGGACTCCTAGACAGAGTCAAGCTACTCCATTCTGTGATTCGAATGACCTCCTTAGGCAATTCGAATTGCTCAGTCATTGTGACAGTTTGTATTGTAATTCATTCACCCTTTATGGGATAGAGAGCACTGCTGCATGTTTTGCACAGTTTTGCACCATATTTTCTATGTTCATCTGTTGTGATTGATTTACTTGTTCATTAGATCTGCTGTGACTAATTTTACATGGTATCAGAGCCATGACAGGGACAAGATTTCTTTTCTACAGGTTTTCTACATGAAGAGAGAGCAATCTTTGCTCACCAATATATTTTAGCAGCGGCATGCAAAATCTCATGTGCATTCGCTCATGTGCATGCAAGGCTGAAAACATAGTGTTTGTTTGTGTGTGATTTGCAGGTTTCTTACTTCCTCCATGTGCATTCGCTAATGCAAAGATGGAGACTTCTTCTTCACAAAATATTCTTACTCCATTCAACTATGATGAATGGAAACCAAAGATGATTGCATTCTTGAAGAGACAATGTCTTTTTGATATGTGCATTGGTAATACAAGAGATTTTGATTCCGATGAAGAGGAGAATGATTGGCTCAATGATTGTGACAGAGCTTTTGGAGCAATGTGTCTTGCTATGTCTCCTTGTATGCGCTACCTCAGTAATACTGCTGAAAATCCAAGTGATCTATGGGTCCAACTTGAAAGAGAATTTGGAAAGCAGGAAGAAGAGGATCATGCTAGCCTTTTGGAGAACAAGCCTAGTGAGATATCCTTATATGCTCTCTCCGATTATGTCTTGGCCTCATCCATTATTCAAGATGAAGAAGAAACTGTAGATTCAACACTCATTCTCTCAAAGTCTTCTATTTCGAATTCTGAGCAAGATAAACAAGCTCATAATCTAGATTCCGAAGAGGTTCTTGAATCCTCTCTTTCACATGAGTTTGCTGGTATGTAGAATAATGATCTACTTGAAGTTTTTGAGGTAAAATCTGATTTTGGAGGTGAAGCATTCGCCCTCCTTCATTGCATGCCTCATATAGACTTATGTTCTATCATTTGCAAAGTTTCTCATATTTTTAATGAAGATGAAGAGCACTACCATCCGCTTGAGTTCAAATCTCATGCACTTTTTGCTGATTTTGGTTTTGATCTCACCCTTGTTGGTTCAAAGGAGATCTCAAGAAACCATTCATCTATTTTTGGAGCTGATTTAACTTCTATTGATAAGAAGTTCAAGTTTCAAGATCTATTTGATCCGATTGGAGCTATTCCTACCTCACTTGGTTCGAATCACAGGTTCCAGGATCATCCTCATATTTTCAGATTTGTTCTCACCATTTTCGGTATGAAGAGCAAGTTCATAAAGTCTCCACATTCGCTTGCATCCACTGATGGAGAATTCAAGCACATGTTTTTGGAGCATAATCCATTTACTCCCAAGAGTAAGATACCTCCAGACATATCTATTTGAGTTTGGAGCAGTTAAATCTTTTGGTGTGTTACAGTTCATTTTGAGGGGGGGTATTTTTCCCATGAGGTTTTCCCCATTTCCTCGGTTTATTTACTGTTATTAGTTTGGATTATTATTGTATTGGGGTGACCTTTGGTCTTAGTTACCAGGGCCCCACATTATTTTTGTTGGCACATCATAGTCTAGCTTGAGGGGGGGTGTTCGGATATCCACATCATCTATTTCAGGATACATATCTATTTCAGGATCATCTATTTCAGGATACATATCTACTTCAGGTTCTTGCATGATCTATTTCAGGATATGCAGTTGCATGCACTTGCATGCATCCCAGTCACCAGTTTGATGCCTCCAGCACCTTATCCACCTTCTTCTAGCACCCGGGAGCCACTTACCACAGAGTTTTAGCCCTCCTAAGCTGAAAGGCGCCCTCTTCTCACCTACTGCCAGAGAAGGGCGCACTTGTTCACCTACCACTGCAGATTCACTCCAGTTACATTCAGTTAGCTCCGATTCTCCCTGATTTGAGGCTAGTTTCACTCCTGACTGACTGTTTCACCTCCGATTGACCTCCAGTTCGATTAGGTGACTTGTTCTGACTCCAGTTAGCCTCCCATGCACCCCCACTGAGCCTCCAGATCCTATATCAGTGCTACACACTTCAGTTACATTTATTACACTCAGTTAGACTCAGTTTGACACCTGGATGATTGGTTGTTGTGATTGATGAGCACCACCGATGATTTATGAGGACTCCTAGACAGAGTCAAGCTACTCCATTCTGTGATTCGAATGACCTCCTTAGGCAATTCGAATTGCTCAGTCATTGTGACAGTTTGTATTGTAATTCATTCACCCTTTCTGGGATAGAGAGCACTGCTGCATGTTTTGCACAGTTTTGCACCATATTTTCTATGTTCATCTGTTGTGATTGATTTACTTGTTCATTAGATATGCTGTGACTAATTTTACAATCATAGAATATAACAAGATCATCATGAAACATAGGGAGATACAACAATATGCCATCACAAAAAAGCATGAATATCAATGTGGCTCTTCAAGTGCTTGTCCATCCAAACAACTAGACCATCATGTGCCAAGTGCACACAAGCATCAAGTGACCAATCAAATATTATCCAATGACATAGGTGAGGATCCCATGTCCTATAATGCTACTCCAAAAGAATTTAAGATGCATCAAAATAATCAGACGTGTGTTCTTTCATCCAAGAAGTGAATGAAGAAACTCTACCATGAAGTAAGGAGCAAAGAGAACAATGAGCCTTCAAGGGGATCAAAGGAGTACCATATGTGCATCCATGAAGATGTGTATCATCATAAGGTAACAAAGGATCCTGTTGAAAATGTAAATAATAAGGTGCTCTAGTCATGTCATCATCAAAAGGAGAGATAGGAGTTTCATACTCCTCATGTGGCACCATAAAAAGAAACCTTTCACCCATACTTCATTAGAATGAATGCTACAAAATGTGGAAGTGTAGGATGTAGGAGAATGAACCAACTCACCCAAATGATCAGAATGTGTGAAATTTTCATCATGTGAAGGCTCCATAGGGGTAGGATCATGCACCTCCCTCAAAAGTGTGAAACGTTCCTCATAGGTTGGTTCCAAGATAGTGGAATCATGCACTTCTTCAAAAAGTGTGTACCCATTATCAAGAGGAAACTCAAGTTCCTCTTCCACCACAACAAGTTCTTGGCTCTCATCAAACTCATCTTCAAACACATCAAGCAAATGCAAATCGTGATGTTTATCATGGTCCATCATGTCATGAGAATCCTCCAAGCAATCTACCATATGACAATCTGAAACATAGGAGGAAGAACAAGTATCTTGAAACCTTTCAAGAAGGTGCTCATTTTGAATTTTGAGCTTATGAATATACTCATTATTATTCAAGTATGCCTCATGTAACCCTTCATTAAGCTCAATCAAATTGTTTCTGTAAAAAAGAAAAGACATGAAATTACCTTTGATGTTGCACATTGCTCTTTGAATCTTCTCCATGTCTTCAAGGAAGGGTGGCTCCTCCAATAAAGAAACTCTCCAACAATAATTTGACACCAATGCTTGAGTGTCATGGAGTATTCTAAGGGCCTCATAGATATTCCTTTCATTCATCTTCAAAGACCCTTCAATGAAGGATGGTTCATGAGAGAGAACATACTCTTCTTCTTTTTTCCTTCGGATCAACTTCACATGGAAGCTCAAGTGGTGACTAGGAAGCTGATCTTGGTTCATATTTTGCGGCTACAAGGTATTCTTCTTCGTGCTCAATGGAGTTGGGACTTTAAGAAACCTCATCAAGGACGATCTCTATGTCACCAATATAGAGGGATGGGAATCCATTAGTATATGTATCCACGAAATATCGATACCCATCAATTGTCACGTCTCCTCTACGCGATTTTTTTTTTTGAAATCCTAACCAAAATACAATGCGGAAATTAATCTACTAGCTGTCGTTGCAGCCTAGTTAGCAATACTCCGAAAGTATGCCCAACAAAGGTCATTAACATATTAGTAACATTTTAGTCGCTTTCCAAAACAAGACTCGACAACGGCAGCATGGCTAACTTCCACTGCGTTAGCCATCAGTGTAAGAGTGTAATAGTTCACTAGAATTAAGATGCTGTCATTCTGCATAAATGCGACACTGTGTGACTTACCTTAGTATAATTATTGCTACCTTTAATAACCACCTTAACATCATTAGAGGTTATTAATTAATGATGACAACTCATTGGAGTATAAGTGTGAATTCCATTAATTTCGGTATGGTTACATACATGCCTAGGTGTCAACCTACAGCCTAACATTAATATGCCATAGTCCTTTAAACTAACTATGCACATAAGCATACATGATAAAACTAACATAAATGAGATTATCACTTTATACAAACATTACATATATATATATATATATATATATATTACAAT
Source organism: Larix kaempferi (assembly GCA_027924585.1). Classification (NCBI taxonomy): domain Eukaryota; kingdom Viridiplantae; phylum Streptophyta; class Pinopsida; order Pinales; family Pinaceae; genus Larix; species Larix kaempferi. The sequence goes on along the minus strand of BSBM01000047.1, from coordinate 58,361,440 downwards.
ATTAATATCTATATATCTATATATATTTATAGCTTAAAGTATTTGTATCTATACAATGGTATCATATTTAAATATTTCATTAAAACGTAATGCAATGTATGTTGGACTTTGATAAATTACAACATATGTTTATATATTATAACATAATATACATATGTTACCATTTGACTTACCCTAATGCAATATAATACAATAATGCAAACTTAATACACTATACTATATATATATATATTATTACACACACTATATATAGTATAAGCCTTGACATTATTAAAGCACCAATACCTTTGGCATGCCTTTTAAGGGACTTAGAACAATAATCGAATAATTTCGCTACCAAGGAAAACCATGTAATATAATGTGAAAACATTAAAGGGTGATATAAAATAAATTATGGTTGACTCGCATGACTTAGCCAAAGCCTCATTGAGCCAAGGCCCATGCGATATCTACGTCACTTGCCACATATGCCAACCATCGGCCCCATACCTTTGGCGCTCGTGGTGATGGCACCAAGCCAATGTATGATGTGGAACAATGTGATGGATCTTAGTGTTAACATTATGGTTTATGTTGCTTTTTTTGTAATGTTATGCTGATTGTATCTCCTGTCACCTTGCCACACAGACTGAGCTTGAATCAAACCCAGTTTTAAACCCTACGCTTCTTGCATGGCAGGTAATACGCCCACTCGACACTGACGTGGGTCGACATTCATTCCACAGGGAAACCCTTATTCGTGCTCCCGCGCAGCCAGGATGGCTCGTCGCACGAACTACCATTGCTCGAGGTCCCTGGATTAATGTTTGACTGTTGCAAGACGTAAATGACGAAGAATGTATGGCCGTAGATTGTGATCCAAGTTACTCGCTTGGGAGTTGCGATGGCATGACCATCGTTGATTTCCAATGTGGTTGTTGGTGACAACCCATGTTGTACTCTACAACATTAAAGAGCTCTAGAACTTGTTTCAGTGGTTCCCTACCTTCCTTCCGGTAAGGTAGTGATATACTCGACTCACCATGTAATGTAGTGGCTCATTTGGCCATCGACGAGCTCCTCCGAGCTCTCTTGCTCCGGTCATGGCGATGTCTCAGACTTAGGGAGGAAATGCTCCCGCAGTATACCACCTTGTTGACGTGAGGTAGCTTGTGTCATCGTCGTTGAGTGCTACGGTTTGAAGGTAAGAGTTGTTCATTTTGACATGCTATAATAGCTTAATCCTTCACCTGTTACGTTGGTAATATTCTTACGTTTTGCAGCAATTAACTTAATGTTTGGTTTGTGTACAGGGTAGTGCGACTACAGTTAGCCTCGCAACGGTTCCACTCGCTGGTAAGTGGTGATGTTATCACTATCGTCGTTAGCATTTTAAGGTTTTTACGCCAATAGTTTTTACCAAGATTATAACTATTTTTTGCGTTGGGTAATCTCCACGCAGGAGAGTTGCACTGTGGCTCGCTGGGTCGCTCTACGCTGTGCTCGCTGCAAGGGTCCACACCGCAACGTGTCCAGGTAACCCTACCTCCCTGGTCCATTCAGGTGCAAATGCCCGATGGTTAGAGGGTTACTTAAACTCGGGTTTTCCTTTGGTTCATTCTTTAAATGGCCCTCGACCGTCGTTGCTCGTTGCATGCGACTTTTGTTTAGTGCATGGAGGGCTTACACAGCCTGTGGGTGTATGTCATGTTCATCATTTTTACTTGTAGAGTGGGAAGAGCTTCGTCTAGCTCGAACCCTAGTGGCTTAGCCACACTGGGCGTCGCTGCGTTTTAATGGCTCGTTCGACCTCGACCTAAGAAGAGATAAACGATGTTTAAAGGAGAGCTTCGCTCTCGGGACTGTACTGTTTCAGTTTTGTAAATAATGAATGCATTTTGTGAACGAAACCTTGAACATGAGTTTGATGTAAAACATATGGAAACGTCGTAGGTGCTCTGTTGCTTATATTTTATAAATGAAATAGTGGTTATGTGTAAATTCTGTTTTCCATGTTTAAATGAATATGTGTATGCATTTAACTTCAAAGCACCGCCCGATAGGGGCTGGGTCGTTTCGTTTTGTCATTCAAATTGCACATTCATTAAATGGATTTGAATGGTAGAAAGCCCTTACAGTGTACAATGTTTGGTGAAATGGCTTGCTCCTCAGTGTATACCTATTTTATAATAATGCTTTGTTCTTTAATGCATAAATACATAGGCATGCGTAGTGGTGTAAGGGAGCAACCATGCATAAAAACGTACTTTTGATGCTTTCTTCATTTTATGCCACAAGATAAAATATGGATGATAAGCCCAGCATCTGTATAATGCATAATAAATTGTATTGAGGCTGTATTTCCATAAACGTTGTGATATAAATGTATGCGATAATAACAGTGATATTCGTTATTCTCTGCAAAGGGTTACAAAGGTCGATTTCATGCATACTGTAGCTTCATTTATATAATATGTTTCTAGAAGCATGGATTCACAATTGAAATGCGCAATGGTTAACATCGCGGCTATGCATACAATGTTAAACTTAGATGCTGGCAGATTAAAACAATCCGGTTGATGCCAACGGTTTAATTTGTAGGTTATAAAACCTTTTAAATGCACAATATCATTAAATTTGTATTTTAATATGTACATATATATATTTAGATATATAAATGTGGATTCAAAGCCACAGACTACGATAGCCCTGAGAGGCATATCGTGTCTCTACTATGCCCCATATCGAGGTCATCGATGATGCTCAAACGCTTCAGCGTTTAACGAATGGATTGCATTTAATAACTTGAAGTATAACCCAAAAATTATTAACAAATGTGAACATAACGTTAAGGAGACCCTAACTGTGCAGATACATAATAATATATGACTACGTATAATGTATCCAATGCATAAGTAGATTCTGCATATAAACATACCCTTTTTAAATAAATCAGAAATATACACTAAATGTCTTTTAGCCCCATTTGGGTGAATACATAAAAATATAGGACTTAAGGTTTTATAAACTTTTATGGCATGACATGTAAACCCTGGGTTTACATGTATTCCTGCTTGCATGCAGATACATAAACATTCATAGTTCTGTTCAATAATATGGAAATACAGTATTCTGGTTAAAATACATTCATATGAATAGTAGATTAGTAAATGCACAATAACTATTGTGAAATGCCTCTTTTAGGCTAATAACCATCAAATAAATCATAACTCTGTCCAGATGCAAATCTCAAAACTAGGGTTAACCAAATAGTAGATATAGACCATCAATCTTTCAGGCATTTACATTCAGATCATAACACTGTATAGAATAATAGAGATCTAGAGTTATAAAGCAGATCTATACTCAGAATCAATGTACAATATACAATACAAACATATCTGAAAATAATAGATCCTGCAACAGTACTTTTCAGGAATACATATAAACAATTTCCAATACTGTCCATAAAATAAACATAGTGGTTCAACAGATATACTTATCTGAAATCTTATGACCAGTGGAACCAAGCACAAACCTCCTAGCCTTAGACTAGCAAGTACTCCTTGTTTTCAGGTCACCCCCGAGATGAGTTCACAGTCCCCCAGGTCAGATTTTAGCTTTTTAATTACCCTTAACTTGTTTTACCCAAGTTATTCAGGATATTTCATTGGTAGAAGGCAACCCAACACCCAACTCAGTACCCCTGAGATCCAGGATGCTCCAGGGGATTTTAAGCCATAGCCATTAAGAGAATCAGTATAACACAGTCTATTCAGGTAAATGCAGTTCTCCTGCTTAGCTTGGGGTAGTTCTCCTACCTGCACACAATTAAGTGTCCAAGCTCTTACAAAACTGTATGATTCCTCTTAATCTGGACCAGTTTGGTTCTCCCAAATTCTCCCTCTTAATCTGGACCAGTTTGGTTCTCCCAAATCTGTCCTCTTGATCTGGACCAGTTTGGTTCTCCCAAATATGTCCTCTTGATCTGGACCAGTTTGGTTCTCCCAAATCTGTCCTCCCTCACTAGTCTTCATGTGTCTAAGGTTCAAGTGTCTTTCCCATTTCCCTTTTTCTCTTGTGTGTTCAGCTCATGAGATTGTAAATAATGAATGTCATAATATGTGTGTTTCAAAGAGTTTTCACTTTTTATTCTCTTAGGTGAAAATTCCTCATTTTATGAATTCTTTTAATTCATTAGTTTCTCAAATCTCTTCTTTAGGGTTTTCCATTTCTCTCCAAATAATAATTTATTATTATTATTATTATGTGGCATTTTCCCTCCAAACCTTAGGGGAATGTGACTCCCATCTCATTAATGTGCTGGTCCACATGGTCAATAGAAATCAATTCAACAGATTTCTAATGTCAACTAAGTAAACTGAAATAATACTTAGCAAAATATAATAGGGGTTCAAAGTCCAAAATTGGGGTATTACATCAATAGGCACCACATCAACCCTTAGGCCCCCATTAGTAGGCACCTCACCATGATACCCATTCGTAGGTATCTCATGACATCATTCATCAGTAGATAATCCTCCAAATATTAGGCACTCATAAGTAAGTACCTCACAATGAATTGGACACCCATAAGTAGGTTCCTCATGAAATATTGAGCATCCATCAGTGGATTCTCTCTGATCCAGGTCCAAAGTGTCATGAATCTCTTTGGGGTGATCTTTGATCCTTGTCCTTTCCTCCTTGTGTTAGCTAGCACAACAATGCTTCCTCATGTGCATGTGCAACTTCCTATGGATAGGTGCTTTTGTCTTCTTGTTGTTTTCTCCAACGTCTGGTGAAGCTTCACATTTGGTCCTCCTTTCTTCTTCTTTTCTCTGATTGGTACTTTGTTTGTGCTCCTTCAAGCAAGCTCATGCATCTTGCCCCTTGTTTTCTTTAGGATCAAGATATTTGGAGCCTCTTTTTGAAGTATATCCAAAAATTCTCATCAAGTAGGAAACACATGCATCCAATGAATCTTTGTATATTTCATAAGTAGGATTATTTTTACTCCTTCCGTACTTCTCCAAAGGCTGATCTTTGACAGTGGAACATGTGTCTTTTCCATACATATGGCTATAAGAATAACCATCATTTCTTCTTCCAAATATGATATGATGGGAGATACTTGTAGAAGGTACCTCCTGGACATTTTATTCCTCATAATGTCTACAATACTCTTTTTATTGCTTATCATAATCATATTGTCTGCAATACTCTTCATATTGCTCATAATAGTCATACTATCTGCAATACTCTTCATACTACTCATCATAATCATCATCATAGTAAGAAATGGATGCCATTTTATTCTCCAAAGGATGATCCAATGCATAAGTCCAAGGACCATGCTCTGATACCACTGTGATGTACCCAAACTGGAATCCGTGCACACCAAATCAAAACTCAGCCAAAGTAGCTAAGCTCTGATACTAATGTGATGTACCAAACTATGGATTTGGCACACTAACTCAAATCTTGGGAAATACAAGAGATACACTAGCTCAAGAATCCTTTGCACAATGTATTGGGACTATTTATGTTTAGAAATAATCTACTACTGAAGTGTACTCCAAGGCTTCCTGGGTACACCAACATATGCAAACTAGATCCCTTCCACTAGCTCAAAGAGAGAGACACTAGGAATTGACTTCCGGGTAGGTAGGAGGATTTGGAACTCAAGGAAGGGTTATGGAATAGGTCTTTGTTCTCTGTTATGAAAATTACTATAGTAAAAATGTCTACAAAAAAACAGAGGTCAATTTGACCGATTGGATCTGTGAGAGTGAGATTTCCCGATTCGGGACTACGTAGTTGCCTTGTTTTGAACTCGACTCAAACACTAGTAAAAGATTCCAAATTTAAATTGTGAAGGTGGGGTCCAAACCAAGTTTCTGTCTAGTTTCCAACTATGGCTTCATATTTTCAAATGGACAAGCATAAGACACTTTTAAAAGTGAATTACGAAAATTGGTCAGAATTGGCACACATTGAGCATAGGTTCATAAACATAAAAATATAAAAGGAATTTCTGTAGAAAAGAGCTAGGTTTTTTATTATCATAGAATATCATAGAGTGTATTACATTAGGTATGGCATGCTACAACCATTTGATCCAAAAGAGTCCATAGATCAAATCACTAAACCCAAGGACACAAAAAACACACTATGAGTAGATGTAAACCAAAATGGGGAGTATGATTCTCCACCAAGCTACTTGATTATTATCACAACCCATATAAAACCTGTAGCAATATCTTTTAATTGATTTGGGTGCTCCACTCCTCAAGAGGGGCACATCTCCCAAGCACCAGAATTTGCTCAAGCAAACTCTCAATACAAAACAATACAAATATTGGCCAACCTCAAGTGGTGTGCTTGATGTTGCTTATATAGCTTCATAGAAACCCCAAAACCACTTGCAAATACCATGGGACCCAAAAAAACTAGTACAAAAATAATGGGGAGTAACATAATCCTTGATTTCTTTCACACTGGCCACATTTAATGTACCATTTGATCACTTCCTCATGTAATTCACCCTCCAACAATCTCTTACAACTAACATTGACCATTTCCACAAACCAAGGTGCCCTCCTAACCACTTTTGAACACTTCTCTCCCTTCAAATTTGAATTGGTCCAACCTTCATGATTTATCTCCACTAGCTTCCCATATTTTAAGGAAACACTTGCATTAGGTGGATGGCATCATTAATTTCCCACTTGAGCATCCCTTTGACTAGATTAGCATTTAATACACCTCCCTTATTCATCATTTGGCCCCAATCCACCAAGTGGTGGTCATAAATGCTCTAGAAGTTGTGTAATTTACTTAATACCACATTTCCCCTTTTTAAGGAACCCAACCAATTTCCTAGATGGAAATATTTAATATTTTACCACTTCTTCAATTTTTACAACCAATCTTATCCACATCTAACCAATGCACCCATTTGACTCAAATTACTCATTAAATGTCCAATTACTTTCATAATTACCTATTTGAATTAATTAAGTGGGAAACATTCTTCAATTAATCCCCCCATTGGCTATTTTTGTTTGCAAACTCGAATTAGGGGGTCTCATGTGGCCAAATTATCCCATAATAATTATTCTTGAGAACCTTAGGATAATTTTACTTAGGAAATTTAATTATTTTAGCCACCATATTAGTTTTATGAATTTTGCCTAGGTGACCATGGCCAATTTTCCTTAGGCCAAAATTGGGGACATGACAAAAATTCATGGCCATCGAGGTGCAATTATTCAATGAAAGAGATGATGTCACATACCCACCCATCTATCCAATGCTAGGAAGGGAAGATGGCACTAAAATCTGGGCTTTTATAATAACTTAGCCAAATTCATTATGAAGAAAAGATATGGCATTTCAATAAAATGCATAGGTGTGCAGATGCAATTCAATTGAAAATGCAAAGCGGAATAAAACATCATCCACACACATTTAATACTCATCCAACATATCAAAATAATCATCAAATTAAACATTGCAGAATTAAATACACATAAGAATATACTCATCTTCATTGTAATGCTGTCCCAAGCAACTAGCTATGTCGCTGCAACGTTCCACCCAACCATAAGCCAGTTGTGTTCATCAATTCTCTCAACACAACTACGACCCCCGAGATGGGCATGCTTCTTACAAGGAAAAGGGGACATTCAAGCTCATTCTCAGCCAATTAATCATTTCATCTGAGCCAAGCCATTCCATAGCTGGGTTTATCAGGCTAAATATGAACCTTGGATGCTTGCACTCTAACTCAAGCCAAACCAATGGATACCCATACCCATACCCCAACATACTCTTTACACACACAACAAAACACAGTCATTGGGCATGGATACACATGTTTTAACAATAGGATTTACAAACAGGATGGCCATGGGATTTCCCCAAATCGTTTCTAGGCAAAAACGGATTCTGGGATGGGGAAAAACATTCACAGGGAGGAAAACGAATTCTCTCCCAACCAACTAAGCATTCAACAGCCAAACGGTCTCTATGGAACCCAAATTCAATTCCCCTTCTTCCCCACTGGTATACCACACAAAAACGCCCTTCTCCCAATTGAGAATGAAGGAAAACACATAATTTCCATGGGGAAAAACGCCCAGCCAACTCCCAACTTGTGAGAGAGCCAAACTGGTTGATGGATAATGGCTTGGGGAGCAATTCATGGCTCTTTTCTTGCCAAGGAATCCAAACACGATTTTCCATGCAGGGTGGCTTTCCCATACTCGAATTTGGACAACCATACCTCTCCATTTCCAAGGCATTAACTACCTCAACCAAGTCTTGGGAGAATGAATGATTGTGTACAAAAGTCAATATGGGTAGTTGAGGGTTTGATGGGTTATCTCATTGACATTTGGCTTGACCTGATTGGCTCCAAGGGTTTGAATATTTCCCTCCCAATTCCTTGTAAAATCATGTCCCCATCTCTTGTTGCATTGCATATCTAGTTGTGGGTATTTTATTAAAATGCATACTTACATGATGTTTGAAATTCCAATGTGCCTGGCTAGCACACAAACCATATGCATCAATAAATCAATGGCGGGGCCTTGGCCTTGAGCTCCTCACCATGATTTTTATAACAATATTACATCATTTACATTTTAATGCAATAAGTTCAAGATGGGGATGTGGCAGATGATTATAATTGAAATCGCAATGGAGGGAGATAAGACCATTTCAAACTCCTTCTCCATTTTTCTTTCAGGACCCGACAAGTGTTCCGAGAGGGAGATCCCCTTTAAGAATTGGTTTCCTTCTTGCATTTCAACCTAGTAGTTTGTGTTTATATCTCCTTTGACATTGAATGTTATTCAAACTTGGGAAAATGCTACATGGTAGAGTTCTAAAATCGTATAAATGAGTTGTTGGATTTCCCCCCCTTTATAACCAACCATGAGAAACCCTTGGGGACTTCACCATTATCGTTAGGTGGTAACTAGGGTAAATTTCCAGTACGTAAGTTCCAACCATCTCACCTAGAGGGTATCAAGAGAGTCAAACCCATAGCCTCTCCAACTTCGGGAAGAGATCTCATGCCTAGCTCATTACCACTTCAACTAACCCTAGGGATTGAAATAGGTCATTGGCTTATTTGATTAATATTTACATTTTCCAGTGTATTTCTAAACGTGAGAGTACATATGATAATTGTTAAGTCACCATTAACCATTAATTTTTAGACTCCTTTATTTTTTGGTGTAATGAGTTCGTGGAAACTAAATTTTGCTTCATTATTAATGGCTACTCCCAATCTCCACACATATTCTAATTCTATCTATCCATCGAGGTCATCGGCTATGCCACACATGCCTCCCCTCATATTCATAATTGGTATAGAGTAGGGGATAAAAAGGATAATATCAATAAATAAATAATATGAAGAAAATGACCGAATGAAATACTGGGATATTGTGTATCAATTACTTTTACTTCACTAGGGAATTATGCCCTTGATGTTTCTTAGGCTCTCAATTTTTGTTGGGATATTCCTATACTCCATCTAGTCCTACCGACATTTTTCATTATTTTGCATTTCAGTCATGCATGCATTTTTGCATGCAGGCATGTATCCCAGTCATCAGTCCTAGCACCTAGTCCTCATTTTTCTATCCCCGGGAGCTTCTTTCTGATAATTTATAGCCCTCCTAGTGCTAAGTGCGCCCTTCTTTCACCTACCGCATGTGAAAGGCGCCCTTCTTCACCTACCACTTAGCTACACTTCAGTTAGTTGAGTTATTTGTGGATCTCTCAGTGATTTGAGGATTGTTTGACTTGTTAACTAACTAAAACACTCTATTGGACCCCCAGTGAGACTAGATTGCCTATTTTGACTCCAGTCAGCTCCCCATGCGCCCTCCACTGAGCCTCCTTCACTACATTAGTGCTTCCATGTGCCAGTTACACCTACCACACTCAGTTAAACTCAGTTTGACACCTGGTTGACTATTACTTGTGCATTGATGACTCCACTGATGATGATTAGGACTCCTAGTGGTGTATTGTTGACACTCCACTGATGATGATGATGAATCCTAGTGTATATAAGCCATGCCCATGCAGGCTAATTCGAATTTCCACCTTGGCATTCGAATCCTCTCCACCATTGTATTATTTATTGTTCATATTATGATTAATGAATTAGTGTGTGATGTTATTCTACTCCTATTTGAGTTCTATTGCATCTGTGTTATGCTGCTCATTCTTTCTGCAATTCTTTCTTGTGAGGTATTCATCAGCTCTTAGATATGCTATGGGAATTTCACATGGTATCAGAGAATGTTGAGAGTATTGTCTATCTCCATTCCTGAGAGTTTTTTGCAGGTTATTATCAAGATTTCGAGTGTAGCAATTGCAATAGTTTCTGCACTTTTGCAGCAATAGCAGTTGCAGATATTTTCTATTGTTTTTTTGCAGGTCTTTCGAAACAGCTTCCATGAATCCGGAAGGAATTCCTCCTCTTATCCATTCAACTATGATGAGTGAAAACAAAATATGATAACACATTTGAAGAGACATGGTCTCTTTGATTATTGTTTTGAAAGAGAGTTCGAATCCTTTGAAGAAGAGAATGATTGGTTAAATGAAGGTGACAGATCCTATGCAGCAATGATGTATGCTATGTCTCGTTGCATGGTAACCCACTTCCTTTCTGCTGAATCTCCAAAAGAGATATGGGCCCATCTGGATGAAATATTTGGAAAACAGAATGAAGGGATTGGTCCAAACCATTTCGAGAGCAAGCCCAATGATGCATTCACCCTCCTTGATGGTCTCTATGATCATGAATATGCATCAAACATATCTCATAATGAAGTTGTCCACAAAGAATAAGAACTTGCAGATTCTACACTCATGCTCTCAATATCTTCTATTTCGAATTATGTGCTAGCTCACACTCTAGAAACTGTAGAGGTTCTTAAATCCTCTCTTGCACAAGAGTCTGTTGGTTTGCATAATGATGATCTCATGAATGTTTTAGAGGTTAAATCATCAATTGGAGGTAATGCATTCGCTCTCCTTGATCACGCACCTCTTATGTACTACTGTAAGATCATTTGTACATGCTTCAGAAGTTTATTGAAGATGTAGGGCATTTCCATTCGCTTGGGATAAATTCTCATGCATTTCATGGTTTTGATCTCACCTCTACTGGTTCAAAGGAAATCTCAAGAAACCATTCATCAAGTCTTGGAGCTGATTTGAAATCCAAGCAATCACTATCAGGTGATGGGTCTTTTGGGCATAATCTCACCTCTGATGGTTCAAAGCAGAAAACAAAAGACTATCTACACATTCATGGATTTGATCCTACCTCAGCTGATTCGAATCACAGGTTCCAGGATCATCCTCATACCTCTGGATTTGTTCTCATCACATTCGATATGAAGAGCAAGTACAAGCACATGCTTTTTGAGCATGATCCACTTCTTCCCAAGAAGAAGATACCTTCAGACATATGACCAAGCATCACACCTGCTTGAGTTTGGAGCATTTATTTTGGTGTGCCCTACAGTCTATTTTGAGGGGGGGTATTTTTCCCATGAGGTTTTTCCCCATTTCGTCGGTTTATGGATTGTTATTTATTATTCATTGTATTGGGTGACCTTTGGTCTCAGTTACCAGGGACCAGGATGGATTAAGGGTGGGTGTTGGGATATTCCTATACTCCATCCTTTTCCTACCAGCATTTTTAATTATTTTTCATTTCAGTCATGCAATTGCATGCATCCCAGTCATCAGTCCCAGCACCTAGTGCTCATTTTGCTAGCCCCGAGAGCTTCTTTATGATCATTTCTATCCCTCCTAGTGCTTAGTGCGCTCTTCTTTCACCTACCACATGTGAAAGGAACCCTTCTTCACCTAACACTTAGTTACACTTCAGTTAGTTGAGTTATTTGTGGATCTCTCCTTGATTTGAGGATTGATTGACTTGTTAACTAACTGAAACACTCCGTTGGACCCCCAGTGAGACTAGATTGCCTATTTTGACTCCAATAAGCTCCCCATGCGCCCTCCACTGAGCCTCCTTCACTAGATTAGTGCTTCCATGTGCCAGTTACACCTACCACACTCAATTAGACTCAGTTTGACACCTGGTTGACCGTTACTTGTGCATTGATGACTCCACTGATGATGATTAGGACTCCTAGTGGTGTATTGTTGACACTCCACTGATGATGATGATGACTCCTAGTGCAGATAAGCCATGCCAATGCAGACTAATTCGAATTTCCACCTTGGCATTCGAATCCTCTCCACCATTGTATTATTTAATGTTCATATTATGATTAATGAATTAGTGTGTGATGTTATTATGCTCCTATCTGAGTTCTATTGCATCTGTGTTCTGCTGCTCATATTATGATTAATGAATTAGTGTATGATGTTATTATGCTCATTCTTTCTGCATTTCATGGTTTTGATCTCACCTCTACTGGTTCAAAGGAGATCTCAAGAAACCATTCATCAAGTCTTGGAGCTGATTTGAAAGCCAAGCAATCACTATCATGTGATGGTTCTTTTCGGCATAATATCAGCTATGATGGTTCAAAGGAGAAAAAAAATACTATCTACACATTCATGGATTTGATCCTACCTCAACTGATTCGAATCACAGGTTCCAGGATCATCCTCATACCTTTGGATTTGTTCTCATCACATTCAATCTGAAGAGAAAGCACAAGAACATGTTTTTTGAGCATGATCCACTTCTTCCCAAGAAGAAGATACCTCCAGACATATGACCAAGCATCACACCTGCTTGAGTTTGGAGCATTTATTTTGGTGTGCCCTATAGTCTATTTTGAGGGGGGGTATTTTTCCCATGAGGTTTTTCCCCATTTCCTCGGTTTATGGACTATTATTTATTATTCATTGTATTGGGTGACCTTTGGTCTCACTTACTAGGGCCCAGGATGGATTAAGGGGGGGTGTTGGGATATTCCTATACTCCATCCTAGTCCTACCAACATTTTTCATTATTTTGCATTTCAGTCATGCAATTGCATGCATCCCAGTCATCAGTCCTAGCACCTAGTCCTCATTTTTCTAGCCCCGAGAGCTTCTTTCTGATCATTTCTATCCCTCCTAGTGCTTAGTGCGCCCTTCTTTCACCTACCACATGTGAAAGGTGCCCTTCTTCACCTACCACATGTGAAAGGCGCCCTTCTTCACCTACCACTTAGTTACACTTCAGTTAGTTGAGTTATTTGTGGATCTCTCCTTGATTTGAGGATTGATTGACTTGTTAACTAACTGAAACACTCCGTTGGACCCCCAGTGAGACTAGATTGCCTATTTTGACTCCATTCAGCTCCCCATGTTCCCTCCACTGAGCCTCCTTCACTACATTAGTGCTTCCATGTGCCAGTTACACCTACCACACTCAGTTAGACTCAGTTTGACACTTGGTTGACCGTTACTTGTGCATTGATGACTCCACTGATGATGATTAGGACTCCTAGTGGTGTATTGTTGACACTCCACTGATGATGATGATGACTCCTAGTGTAGATAATCCATGCCCATGTAGGCTAATTCGAATTGCCACCTTGGAATTTGAATCCTCTCCACCATTGTATTATTTATTGTTCATATTATGATTAATGAATTAGTGTGTGATGTTATTCTGCTCCTATCTGAGTTCTATTGCATCTGTGTTATGCTGCTCATTCTTTCTGCAATTCTTTCTTGTGAGGTATTCATCAACTCTTAGATCTGCTATGGGAATTTCACAATTTTGACCAAACATAATGTTATAGTAAGAAGGCGATCATTACCTATCATCAATATTGTTTAATAATGATAGTGATGTGTAATTGGTAAAATAGTTATAAAATTTGAGAAGGAAGCCACTTTAAACTACAATGTTCATATCATTGAAATTTGAAATTTAAAATTTAAGCACAATGGAATTGTAAACAAGGCATGTGGAAATTGAGTATAAACTTGGAATTATTGTGTTAAAGTATCCAAATAATAGAATGATATCTTAATGGTTAAAATAATGGATCAACTTGCTTGAGAGGGACACAATCCAAGTAGCTCCCCATCGATACTCTCCAACCATATTCACACAAATATTGACTCAAATAATGGTATGTATAGTTCTTTGCCTAGAATGTTTCCTATCAATACGACATGCTCTATATATTAAACTCAGACCATATTTAAGATACATTAAGAATAGACTATGACTTTAGAGGAAGTGTAGATGGTATGGGTCATTCCTTGGACTAAACCTATGCAGAGGAGCTGAAGACTAAGTGCAGAAATTTTGAGAACAATACAACAACGGTGGCAATGGATCCTGACAACTCCCTCAACTTCGATAGCCATTATTTCAACACATGGAAATTTATTATTAGTTCCTTGTACCAATCATGAAAGCCTTTGGAAATACTTGATTTTTATAACTCAACTTCTCCATGTATCCAACAAGTTCAATCTCTACAATAAGGGTTCTCTCTACCCTTATTAACTAGTTCTTCAATGTTCTTGTAACATTTTTTTTAGTTTGCTAGAAACAATATTTTTTTTCTAAAGTTTGAATGTTTGGTAGCAACATAAATTCCATACTAGTTTTGAAATTTGAATGTTTAGTAACAACATATACCCCATACTTTGGGAATGTTCATGATTTAGAGAAACAATTAAAAATGAAAACCTAAATAGATATTAAACCTACCCACATCCATGATTCCAATGACAACAAAATTTATCTAGGTTGTTTGTATTGTGGTCTTATACATTAATAAACACTACAAAATTTATATCTTTAGATGATTTCCCTTTTCATAGTTTTGGATTTCCATTGTCATTGTACTCATACACCTTTCATAGTGTCGTTCTCACACCTTAATGTTGCTACCAATATAACTTACATCTTGATCTTGGTTTTGCAAAAAATTAAAATGCTAACATGTATGCTTATATAATTAATTAACCAAAATAGGGAAAACATCCATTTGTGATTAGGTGAATGCATGAAAATGAGTAACACTTTTTGGCAAGGGGAGGGGGATGTGCTTTCATAATTCTTGATAAAGATATTTTTAAGTCCTCAATATAGCTCGAGAGGGAGAGCTAGATTGAGCTCCTTGATTTTATATAAACAAAAAAATACTACTATGGAACTCGATCCATCTATGAAGCACAATCCAACTACATTTTTAACCCCAAAAATCCATGATTGAGGGTTCATTTAACTCTCAATCGAGTTATTTGGAAATCTTCTTCAAGCCCTCGATTAAGCTTTTTAAAACACCTTGATTAATCTATATTGCTCGATGAATATTTTCTACACTTGTAAAATTTAGGGGGTGAAACCATTTCATGTCATTCATCTTGGTTGGTGGAGTTTGTAGTATCCCTAATTTGAAAGTTTACCCAATTTGGCCAATTTTCGAACCTTCGACTAGTCAAACCCCAAACTGTCCCAAATGATCCAAAATGGTTTCAAATTCTGTATGAAGGGTATTAGGAGGATATAGGACACTATAATACAACCTTTAGAAACCCAAGCATATATTATAAACATTCATGGTCTGCAATTTTCAAGGAGGGAAGAATTGGAACAAAACTAGTCAATGCATTGGTGGAAAACCCCACTAGGTTAGATACTAATAGGCCTCCCAAAAACTGTACGACCTTCCCACGTTTTTACTATGAGACTTGTCTTTGTTAGAGGACATCAAGAAACATTTTTGCAGCATTATATCAGATTTTAGGTTCGAATAGTTCTTCCAAATGAAAACAACTTGTAGAGCATAGAATTTATGAAAAAATGGTAGACTAGGGGCAATGAATTTATTGCACAAACTTTAATAAGACTTAAAGGGTATGCATAAAAAATTTTGGTCCTTCATTTAGATCCATATGCAGCTCGAAACATAGACAAAAACTCAGAAAATATATGATATCAAACATGTACAATATCATCCCAAAATCACCATGTGAATACAATGAGGGAAATAGCTCTAATCTCAATATTACTTGGAATTATTACATGAAAGGCTTCGTGTTTCGAGCTGTGGATATCATTATCATTTCATTACAAATTTATTCAGAATATAACATGTTCATATGGTCTAAATATCAGTCCTCCATAAACTATATGAAATAAGGAGTATGTTATCACACTTGTACATGAACATTGAGAAAGTGTTGAGAGAAAGATAGTAGAGAAAGAAGAGAGAACATGAATTGAAATCAAAGCTTCTCGAACCTGCATCAAAATGTCTCCATGAAGCTCTATTGAGAGGTATGAACGGCCTTTCCTTCAACCAAATTGGATAGGAATCTTTCGCCCATGAAATTGGTTCAATGATAGGGAGGATGAACATCCACCATGCAAGGACAAGCTAAAGCTCTCCCAAATTGCAAAGATGCAAATAAAAAATGAGCAAAATCTGCTCTATTTTGACTTGGCCTCCTTTTAATAACTTTAGTTGACCCATTTACCTCCTTCGAACTCAAATGATCTCCTAATTACTCATGAAATTCGAATTAGTGGGGGTTATGACCGTTCATTGGCCCCACATGAAACTTGGCTCATCTTTTGTCTCCAACTCCTCCATGAATTCGATTTGGGGAATCTTTTGGATGCTTTGGAGATGTGTAACTCCTCTCATGTTCCCTCTTGGTCTATTTTAAGCTCTTACATTGTCATATATGTCATAGAATCTTTCATAAGTGTCATACGTGTCATAATGCTTGGCATAGTTGTCATAGAATCTGTCATTGCCTATTTTTAGCCCTATGACTCTTCCTCTTCCTTCATGAATGTTACCTCTTCCCTTCCAACTCGAATTTGGGATGGATCCATGTTTAAAGGAGGAATATTCTCTCATGTTGACCCCACATGTCCACTTATGTGCCCCCAAGTCCAACTAGGACCTAATGCCACTTCATTTTGGAGCATTTAACATTTATTCCATAATTTATTGGCCTTATTTTCCACCATCAATTTAGAATATTGAATTTTCATGAGAAACTATAGACATTGGGGTTAAATGTCAAGATTTTAATTGTTCCACATAACCGTTAGGAATTGGGTAGGCCAACTTAATTATTTATCTGAAAATCATTTAATTGGGGACATGGAAGTCCTCCCCACCCAATATTGCTTTTCCTCAAGCAATTTCAAACATGGATGTTGAAGAACCTGCTTTTCTTCCAAACTTTGCTTCCAACTTGTTTTAAAGATCATTTAAAAAATCATACTTGCACTGAACAACCTCTTGAAGTTGCCATTGATTTTCCAAAATTTCCAAAATTTCATGTTTCCAAGAAAATTTATGAAAGGAAAGGCCATGCTTCCACTGCTCCACTCTAATACAATCACTTTCGTAAGTGGTGACTTGAACTTCCAGCTTCTTGCTATACCCCAAATTTGAATCCAATGATACCAAAAGTGATCCCATGGTCCCAAATGATCTTGTAGTATGCATGGTGACAAATATATGTAACTAAACTCCATACACACCAATCATATGAAAACTGAGTCCAACTAAAGAAACTAAAACAATACTCGACATAAATGAACTCAATGAAATGAAGGTTAGCTTTCTCCATCAAGCCAACAACCAAGGTACTGTTCCAAATGAACTGAAAACAAGCAATGTCGGGATCCCATTGCTTGTGTTTCATTCCAAAAGATAGTCATTCTCTACCACAATTTTTTTTAGGAAAAATATTGCCCACATTCCATTGCCTTAGTTGCAAATCTTTGAGTGGCAGTGTCACATGTGGAAAAATAACATTCCAAAGAATACCAGGATCCCATTTTCTCATCTACATCTTTCCAAGCATCAATAACAACAACAAAAATTCATCACTATGAAAAATGCAAGGAAGGATGTAAAGATCATACCACCACACTGGAAGTTCAACATTTCCAGTGCACAATTGAAACTTTGAGGGCCCTTGCATCAAAATATAAACTTCTTCAAGGTTGGGTAGAGACCAAGAGAGACTCTCCATCATGAAATACATATCCTCAAAGTGAGGCTGAATGCAAACAAGTCTCCCCCAATTAACCAGATAGTGCTCATGTGCCAAATGCAGACAAGAATAAAGAGTGAGACCATTGGAGCTCAAAGGACAAGGTTGAAAGTCCCATGTCTCATCACCAAAAGAGTAGGAATCACCCAACACAAAAATATGTCCATGCTGCTCCAAAAGAATGTAAAATGCAACAAAATAATCAACCATGTGTTCTTTCATCCAAGAAGTGAATGAAGAACCTCCACTAAAATCTAAACCAAGTAAGGATCAAAGAAAATAGGGAGAATCATATGCCTCCTCCAAGGCTCTGCAACTCTCTCCATGAGGCAGCTCATAACACCTCTGAACAAGAACAAGTGCTTGTATTTCCTTCTTGTTTGAATGTATCCTCTTCAAGCACCTGCATATCAACATGTACCTGATGTTCCACCATCATATGAGGTTCCTCCTTTGTAACATAAAGTCTTTCATCCATTGAATGACTGTCTGATATATAGGAGGGTGTAAGGTACCTTTGCAACCTCTCTTGAAGTTGCTCAATCTGCAACATATATTTTTCAAGTGTATTTTGGTTGGACTCCAACTCATTTGAGATATTTTCATTCTCTTTTGCATCCTTCAAGTTTATTCCATAATACAAATCAACAAGCTCAATTAAATAATCTCTATCAGAAAGCAAATTCAAAAAATTACCTTTGGTGTCCAACATTTCCTTCTGGATTTCCTCCATGTCTTCAAGGGAATATTTCTCCTCCACACACCAACAAAAAATTGAAACCAGTGCATGTGTGTCATGGAGAGTTTTCAAGGCCTCTTGAATCTTCTTTTCATCCATATTCAAGGACCCTGCAAGAAAATGAGGCTCTTGCAAATGAACCTCCTCTTCTTCCTTCTTTCTTGGACCAACTTCATGAAGCTCAAGTGGTGATGGGGAAGTTGATATTAGTTCTTCTTCAAATGATACAAGGTCTTCATATCCATGGTCAATGGAACTTTGGACTGTAGAAACACTTTCAAAAGTGATCTCTATGTCACCAACATAGAGGTGTGAGCACCCATCAGTAAGTACTCCTTCATAGTTCAAGCATCCATCAATAGATTCTCTTTGATTCATGTCCAAAGTAGAGTGTGTCTTAGAATGATATTCAGTATTTTCAATGGGATCTTGTTCATGCTCATGTGATGTGTCTTCATCTTTTTCAGAGTCACTTAGGAGTGACTTTCGACCCTCTTCACGTAATGCTTCTTCTGCTTTACCTATTTCAGAACTAGGTAGCTCACGGGTCTCCTCATTTCGCTCCTCCTTTTCACTCAAACATATATGATTTTCTCTCCAAGGTATTTTGCAAGAATGGCATAAACCTTTCTTCACTAACTCCACATATTCATTCTTGGGACTATATCCAAACACCCAATCGCCAAAGTCTTTAAAAAGAATGGCCTTTTGTGTATCTCCCTTATACAGATCAAGAGATGCCTGATATTGTTGGGGAAATTTTTTACATGTTGCTCTCAATATTTGTAATTCATTCATAGAATTATCCTTTGTTGGTTCAGAACATACATCTTGTTGACACAGTTTTGTCGACAGGGGTTCACCTCGCACTGCTGTCAACAAACACCAACCAAACACCCTTAGGCATCGGCCCAGAAATATTTTACCCTTTCAAGCAACACCTGCATATTGATTGATGTCTTGCCCGAGATGTCTAAGGGGGGCTATAGGAACCAAGTTTCTACAGTAGGGAGAAGACACACGTTAACCCTTATCTGTCGCCACAGAAACCAGAGATCTATCTTCGCATTATGCTAACATTAGACATAACGCATATTATCCAACATCATTCAACAAAACATCAGGATAGCATCATTACATGTTTAACATTCATACTTCATAACATCGCAATAAATAACAAGCACATAAAATATAAAACACAAAATAAATGAACATCCTCATTCATTAACTCATCAAAAGGACTGCGGAATGAACTTCACAGATAACAATCCCGAGCTACTTAACACATATTCATATATTTAGAGCAAAACTACCGAAGGAAGACAAAATACATCAACTTGTCGATGGATATTCTTCTTACTTTGATTGATATCTATCTATTACAATTGTATATCTATTTATAGGCGCCTATGGTGGTTACAAAATGGTCCAAGTGACCAATCCTAACTAACATGGACCAAAACTCCCGCTTTCATCGGATTCTTGTCTTTCGTGAATGGTCTTTTCCTTCGCTGGTGACCCCTTCATTGCTATCGGCTCCTCATATTCTATGCTCTAACCCCATGCCAACAGGCCCCCAACACAAACTTGTGGATCGCCCTCAAGCCACCTTAGCTGGACATATCTGGTGCATTTACTTGGGACTTGAAATCATCGTATGCAACTCTAATCTGATCGATAGCTTCCTTTGCCGATACTTTAAGTACTGCACAATATTCTACCTGTTGTGTTTTTGGGTGCTCACCACTAATCTGTTGCTCCTTTTCTAGATCTTGCTTGACCTGTGCCATCCCTACCATTTCTTGTATGGCCAACTGTTCTTCCTTTGTTTATAACTCATCTAGGTATGTTGTTCTCCTTTGCTGCGTTTCCCTCGCCTTATTCACTCGATGTTGGAGTTCCTTCAATTTCGTGGCCTTTTTCATCTGTGTGAGCAGGGGCATCGACTTAAGCGATCCCCTCAATGATTCCAGTTGTGTCTCTGCATCGATGAGTTGCGTGTTTAGCTGGTGAAACTATTCATCTTGTACTAAAATTCCCTAGAACTCAGTGACTTCTTCAACAATTTTCCTGGCTGCCTTTTCCATCTCTGCGATCTCTGTTGCAGTTTCTTCTATCGCATCCTAGCGATTCTGGATTTGTTTTGGTGGCGTTCTTGGAACTGCCCTTTCCTGCAACGCCTCATTTTATTTTCGCAAATATGTAATAACTACTCCTAACAGAATGGATTTCGCTTCTGGCAGCATATCCCGGTCTACTTCTGGGGCTTCCTCACATGCCTTGGATAATGCATTCTCCAATCTCGTTCTATCTTCCATTTCCTTGGATTTATCTTCTTGGAGATGGCGTGCCTCCACCTTTCCATGCCTGCTGTTTGTATCATACCATCTGTTCATGTATTGCGGCCTTGTGATCGCTAATTTCTTCACTTGTGGCTGTGTGAATTCAATGTAGTGACAATATCGGTGGTATGTTAAAATCTACCATGATTTCGTCGTGCTTTCTTAATGCCACGTCCAAGTATTCCTCACATGTTTTCATAACATTCGACAATATTTTTACTAACCTTGGTTTGTGCCGATTTCCACCTCGATTCTTCTTTTTGATTGACTGGGTGTGACTTCCCCCTGCGACACCCTTGTTTCTATGACTGCATTACTTAATGTTGATAGGAGCTTTGTTACTCGGTGAAAATACTCTATTTCATGTTTTGTTACCTTCATGCGGTTTTCTTCTGCCACCTCTGTTATTTTATCCATGAGCTTGTTCCTCAGGAAGGCCACCACTTGTGCGGTCCATCGTATGCTTCGTTCTCGTTTCTTTTCGCTGCACTTGTAATTCTGAATCCGTGGGGGTGGATGATGAGGCCCCATCATGACCCAGTTTATGCGACTGTTCTTTTGGGGGATCGAATTCTCCTACATTCACTTTCCCACTTTCTAAGTCCTTATCTTCCTCTGGTGGCTTTGGTCCGGTTGTCGAACACCCATTCTCCAAATCTGATAGTTCCTCCTCTGCTACTGGAATTTTCCATTCTGCTGGCCATCCTTCAATGATTGCATCCAGTTCCTCCTTGGTGAGTTTATATTATGTTGACAGCCCATTCCTTTGCTTATCTTCCCGTTCCTGGATGTAAATTGTTTGAGATTCGACTGATAGCCTTGCAATCTGTTGATACTTCTTCTCTGCTTGTTCAGTTATCCGCAGTATCGCTTGCGCATCTATCTGCATCATGTCTAGGAAAAGATAGAATTGCACAACATTAAATTCTTGGTGTTCTTTGTCAGTTGCGCCCACAAGTTTTGGTACCACGCACCTTCTCATATCTTGGCATCTGTTGTTTCCATGCCTTGATAATGCGATGGTTCCCTCCATCTAACTAGTGCGACCAACAACAAAAGCCACAAATATGTAAATGACTTCCCTTTTTCCTGTGCCACAACGACGTCCTCCAGCAACTCATTTAACAGGAAGAGTGACAAGTTCATTTGCAACCCTGCTGCACATTGTTCTGTGAATGCAATGATTCCCGATGTGCATTTTTTTGGTCGGTTCTTTCGTACCAACTTGACTGCTAATATCTTTGTTGCAACCCTGATAGCTTGGTCCTTAATCGTGTCAATTAAGTATCCTCTTGAGTTTTTCTCCACGCCATACTTCGTTTTAAGCTTTGCATCAAGATTTTTTTTGTTGTCCTTTCCCTGAAAGAATTGGGAAGGGTCTTCTCCAGCCTTGGGTAGTCCAGTGATTCTTGAAATCAACTCGACTGTGACTGGGATCTTTTCATGAAGACATAGATACCCTCCATGAAAACAGGCCAGTAATTGCTTGACGCACACATTCACTTGCATTGATCTCCCAAAGTGTGGTATTTGGGTGAGGCCCAGTAGTCCTGATTGCTCCAAGCCTAACGCCCAATTTGCTAGTTCTTTCATGATCAGGCCTCCTTCTCTATGCGAGACATTGATGTAGGTGGATTCTGCGCATCATGGGTAGGCCATGAGGTCATGGTTCTTGTATTGTAGATTCTGCAAGTTGTCCACAATGTTTATGGTGTGATGAACTCCTTTCGATATTGTCGACATATTTATTACATATCTTGCATTCTTTCCCAAGCGAAATGCTAGTGTCCCCTCCTTTCTTGGCGGTACATACCCCAGTATGGTTGGGCCAGGTTTCCCTCCTCGCAGTGTTGTTTAATTTCTGGCAGTGCCCGATGTGCCTTCTTCTCCATCTGCAAGTCACACTGAACTGCGGGTCTCTCTCTTCGGCTTCCTGCCGATGTCAGCAGGTCGACTAGCACTCCTCTTCTTCCTGAATGATATTCCAGACACGATCTTTGGTTTCTTAGGCATGATCAGCGTTGGCTTTGGGCGTTATTATATGCTTGTGCTCAAACCACCTTGCAGTTTCTTAGCTACCTTGCTTAACACACAGTGAGTCGAATTGTCCCCTTTCTCTGCATTTATAACTTTGATTTCTCGTGTCCCATCCATCTTGCCGATTTTGGACAATTATTTCCAAATACAGCGTAGATTTACCAAATACTATGCATGCGTTAGTAATTAATTGTACCGTTACCTGTTTGCGTCGCCATCCGTCGTGGCTTAACTATTGCATTTATGACTTGATTTGACCCATTCACATTGTGGACTCCATCGACAGACACCTCACCTTGTCGCTTCTTCTGTATGTTGTGATTTTTTTGTTGATAGACTCAATGTGGTTGCTTTTTTTTTTAGTCCTTTTCCATGCTAGGCAACTCCAACACCTTCTGATACTTCATAGTGGATGGTGTCAGGAATGGATCATGCACACATGCGTCATTCAGTTTCCTTAGGTCGACGCAAATCTTGACTTCGCTAGTATTCCTATCTTGGACCACCATCGGACTGATCCATTCAGATTCTTCTACCGGCTCTATGATGCCTGCATCCAACATTCGCTCTATTTCAACTTTCACTTGCTCCTTGTACCTTGGATTCCATCGATACGGTCGATGTTTGACTAGTTTCACATCAGGTTTCAGTGGAATCTTCATTTCGCCTAGTTCCCCGGAAACGCCTTTCATTTTCAAAATTTTTGTTGGGAACAGATATTGAAATTCGTGTAGTAGATCAATGACTTTTGTGATTGTCGCATCATCCCAATAATATCCTATGCTTGCGAACTTGGGGTCTACCTCCGACCCAATATTAACATTCTTGATGCGCAACGAATGTTGAAATTTGTCGAAGGGAATATCTGGTGCTTCGACATCTTAGATTCCTTTCGACTCTGGTATATAAACAACTTGCAGATCATTCTCGTCATCCGGTCCTCCTATCACGTTGTAGCACTCCAAAAACATCTCTGGCATCATAGTCCATTGTGACCCCATCAGTTTTTCAATCGGGACTGCTTCAAGTACCTTCTCCTGAATCTCCTGCAATGTGCTATGGGTGAAGGGGTTTTCATCCGAGAAGCTGAAAGTTTGGATAAAGTTAATGGTTAGCTCTTCCCACGTAGTCGTTCTGTTTCGCAGTTCTACTGCGACGTATTGATTCCGCGGTACCTCATCCAATGTATGGATGAACGCATGGACCCATTCCTTCTGTGGTATCACTCCCCATGCGCTTTGACATTCCTCCAAGTGATCCTTTGGATCAATCCTTCCACATTATTTCCTTCCGCAATACCCTTCAATTTATCCGAAACAGACCTCCATTAGTTGTCGACATGGAGGCCAGCTTGTTATCACCGACTTGTGTGTTTCCCACCATCGCGCTGGTGTATCCTTTAGTGCTTCCTCTAATGCCAGCAACCTCTGTGGTTTTGCTACTCTTTATTCAAATTCGGTGATGAATTTAGTTAGATTGGGAAATCCTTCGTATGTTGGTAGTTCACAAACTTCTGTCGCCACACATCTCAATGACTGGGTGATGCATGCACACCTCCTGAATGATACTTCATGTAGTGGATTCTGCCAATTCTCAAGTGCTTCAGCGAAATTTGACGATGCTGAGCTAACGCTTTGCCACCCCAATTCTCCGTCGGCGGTGGGATTAATATAGTCCTCCGAGATGTTATACACATTGTCCCATCCTTCTGTGAATTCATCCCGCATTGGATCGACATACCTCTACCCTTCTGATTGATCTAGTGGTGCGACAACCCTCATGTCGCAGTTCTCAAACGACATTGTTCGTTTTCTGAAGTTGATCACAGCTTGATTCTCCATTTCCCAATCTATCCTTAACAACACCGGGTAGGGGCTCGTGTTATCAACTATTTCTATCGCATCAAAATCTGCATAGGTCTTTAGTCCCTCTATCTCAACTGGGATGTGACATAATCGACCGATGGGTGTGACCTTGCTCTGGTTTGATAGTAAAAGCTGTACTGGGGACCATGCTAGCTGTGGTTTCCCCATTGTATCCCATGTCTTCTTTGTCAAGATATTCACATCTGACCTCAAATCCATAATAATGGGGTCGACATTGAATGCACCAATCTGCGCATTCATCCTCATATCTTTCCCTATCTTCTTTCTGTGAAGTCGATTTACTGTTCGAATTTGTCGTCCATCCTCCTGTCGGTGTAGTAGGCTGGCTATGAGTCTGTGAGCGCATCTTGGTCTTTCACTAATTCCAAGAAGCTTTATAAGAAGGTTCTCAAGGTGTTAATATTATTCTGTGAATTCGTTGTATCGAATACTGGCGGCATCTCATAGGTGGGTTCCTTCTGGCCAATAGGTGGTTTCCTCATCCGTCTCATTGTCTCTTGCACTTTTGAAAAGGTCTCCCTTTCCGCTTCTACATCAAATCAGACTTGTTTTCTTGCTGTCGATCGGACACTCGACTGTGGCCTGTCTTCCCCTGTCGCAACCTCTCCTCTGGTCACCACTGCGACATTCACAGGTTGACTTCTTATCTCTGTTGAAATATTCTGTACATTTGGAGGTTGATTTTGATTTTGATTTGGATTTGGTTGAGGTTGGGGTGGATTTTTAGTTTGCTATTTCGCAATCAGCTGGGGACAATCCTCAACGTTGTGGTCTAGTGCGCTACAATAAGTACACTGCGGAACTGGGCTCAGGAAATCTATTTGATAATGTCCGTCTTGACCACAATTGTAGCATACAACTGGCCCTCGACCTTGTCCAAAAGCTCCTCCTCGATCAATGCCTCCACCTTGACCTCCACGGAATCCTCTTCTGAATCCTCCTCGCGGTTTTCCATATGGATGTTGGTTGTACTACGCAGGCTGATACTGTGGTTGGTCGTACTGCGGTGGGGGTTGACTGTACACCAGGTGTGGTTGGCTATAGTGGATCCGTGACTGGTTATACCGCTGATTGTAGTGCGGATGCTACTTATTGTACTGCTGTTGCTGTTGTACCGGGGGTTTCTCTTCCCCTTTCATAAAATACGTATCTACAGTCCTTTCTTGGAGCAAGTCATACGCCCTACAGGCCTTGTCTTTGTGCCCAACCGATCGACATAAATTGTAGAAAAGATTCGTCAGTTTAGACACCATTTTTTGTAAATATACACACTCCTTCGACCGATGCCCCCTCATTTGACAGATTCGACACCACGACATTCCTCCTTGACTAAGTGGATTCGATGTGCCAGACTGTAAATATTCTTGGAAATCTGGGCACTGGTCTTTATGATGCCCTTCTAATTTGCAGTGGGTGCACCATATTTCCTTGCACACTTCTTTCCCCTTTCTAATGTCTTGGAGATGGATCATCAGATTTTCTAGCTGCGCTTGAATGTTGATTAACTAAATGAAGATAATGATCCTACTAGTCTGTCCAGCCAAACTCATTCCATAAAGAAAACTAATCTAACTCATACATCTAGGAATTCAATTGCAGTTACCTTCCTATAGAAATCAACCTTGCAGTTATAAAATTAAGAATGAAAATAAACTAGATTACTTTTGCAAGAAGTTAAATCCTATAATGATCAAACTACAATATTCAATCTTTACCAAAATGATCCATTTAGTAGCTGCTGTTACTCAATCACAATCTGCCTATTCTAATAAACCAATTGAAGATACAACAACAACCAGAATCTAAACATAAGCTTGAACTCTAACTGATAATTACTGGAAGTCCTAGAAAGCATAAACAACTGAAAGATATTGGAATTGAGCTTGGCTGTTACAGTTGATTCGAACACACATGCATTAAAATGAACTAACCAACACAGTCGATTGTCACACCACTCTGTTATAGCTATTCAAGATGCAATCGTGAACTACCAAAAGGAAAGCTAACCTCTGTTGCAGCTAACAGTAACATCTACAATGATTCCACACCACACAACAAAAAGAAAGCTAAGTTAACCTACCTACTTAAGACGACTATCTTTGTGAGAAGGCGGGCCCTAGCCTTCTAACAGAGACGCCGAGAATCACAACAAATTAAGAAACAAAAATGAAGAACTTTGCTCTTATATTAATGGTGGAAATTGGCAGTCTCAGTTCTCTGTTACAGCTTATGCAAAATGGTAATTGTCCAACCCCAGGCTACAAGAGCCTTCTCATATTTATACATTTGAAAGTATTGATCATGATCCACTAAAATCGTACAGCAATGAAGATCTCCGATCTTCATGCTGCAGAGTTACAGCTAACTGTTACAACCGTATTAAACAAGGATGTTACTCGTGAAGGAGCTATTACTCCAGTAATCAATGGATCAATGGATTTGGAAAGCTGGAATGCGACCTGTCTATTGCAGCTGGATTCTGTTTCAGTGGACGCTTGTTACAGATTCTCGTGGAGGAATGCGCTGTCCCTTGGAGTTATGAGGAATCTGGATTTGAAGAGTAACAACTGATGCCATTTGGCTGATACACCTTTGCTTTAGACCTTGACTAAATGAAATCACACAGATTAGCATAAATCAAGGACTAGGATCCAGAACCTTAATAATCTTAGGCATAAAACAAATAAAGCAATAACAAATTATACCTATCAATATTATTGGTTGATCTGGAGAAAAGGCATAGGTATAGCTTATGAAAATAGGATGTAATCAGGGAAAAATGATGTAATGAGGATGGCCAAAAAGGGGCATTTCCTGGACCCAACATCTCCCCCCAACTATCCGATTGCATGTCCTCATGCAACAACCTCCACTAGTCCGAATATGAGTCTGAGTTGAATTTGTGAAGATTTGTGAGGTTATAGGCAAATTTTGGTGTTTCCCCTCGAGGCACAAACCCATAGCAGTCTGTCCATTTCTCCCAACACAGCTTCTCTTCTTCTTCAGTCAAAGCATAGCCATTTCTGTAAGGACTCATATGCAGCCATATGAGAGGGAATCTGAATCTCAATCCAATCCACCAAGGTCCACATTTTTCCATACACTGCACATATTTAGGGACTCTTGTCAAGGCTTTCCTGAAATTCTCAAAGTAGTAGGGGTCCCCTTCCTTTAGAGATGAAGAAGAATATAGCCATATGTATTCACTTCCTTCCAGAGCACTCTGCTGCATATTAAGAATCATCAGGACACATGTGGTGAGGATTTTATCTCGCAAAATTTCAAAGTATTGGGAAATTGTAGGAACCCTGAGAGATCCAGCATGGTTTTTTATGAGTTCTTTTGGATCCCAAGGTTCACCCCTAATCCAGAGAGTAGAGTTCTCCTCATTCTTGAGGATGGGTTGGAAAGCATCTCGCCATTTTACATGGTTAATGACTAAATAGGCAACTGCCCTCAGCTGAACATCCCCCAAACAAGGCAATGGATTGGATGGAGAGTCAATATAACAAGCCCTATCATGTAAATACAATTCACATAACAAATGCTGATCCTCAAAATCACTTTTCAGAAAAGTTTCAAAAAACTAGGTAGTTGTTGCCAAATAAAATGATCTCCCTTCTTTTAGAGCCCTTAATTGAAATAAAGTTGTCTGTTCATGGAGAAAGACAGGGTAAGAGGGGGATGGATCCCTGCAACTCAATAATTCTAGGGAAATAGTATACATTTTGTCTTTTTCTTGTTGCAGGGACTTAAGTTTCTTCAATCCTTCCAATTTTTCTTGAAGTTTCTCCCATCGGAGTTTTTGGAAGAATAAATCCTCAGCCCACTTTTCTCTCAACTCCCTAATGACATTTCTATGTTCTTGGAGAGAAATCATACCTTTCCTAAACCGATCAATATATTTGTTCCATTTATCCAACTCGAGATTTAGCCAGAGAATCTTTTTCTCTAGCCATTGAAATCTTCTGTTCTCCACATCCTTCTCATCATCAGAGTTCAGATAAATGACTTCCTCGTTTGCTTTGGCAGTGTAACAGTTTCATCCTCCATTGGTGTTGCAGTGGTCTGTGCCTGTAATGCCGTCTCAACCATGGATTTTGGGGATGCTGGTTCTTGTGTAACAACATCCTTTCTTTCCATATAAACCTTATCCCTCTCAGTTTGTGTTACAGTCTCAACAAATGTGCTTAGGACTGTTCGTTCTTGTGTGACAACATCCTTTCTTTCCATTTCAACCTCAACCATCTCAGTTTGTGTTGCAACTTCAACAAATGATTTTGAAAACAATGGTTCTTGTGTAATAGTGTTCTCTTCTTGATCCTTGATGTCAAATGTTGCTATCTAAGTTGCAGCCTCACTATATATTTTCAAGGGTGCTGGTTCTTGTGTAACAGTCCCCTGTCCTTCAATTTCTTTGAACTGCTGAGATTGTTTCTAGGTTATATCAAATCCCTCCGACTGATGAGACTGGTCTTGAAGAAGTTCAGTGTCCGCTGATGGCTGGGACTGCAGTGTTTCATCTCCTAGATTTGAATCAGAAATCACTTCAATTTTTGGCTCATTTCCCCCCATCAATTCTACTTATGGCATTTTTTCTTCCTCCTACTCTACCTGTGCATGCTTTTGTGATACAAATCCCAACACAATAAATCTATGTCCTGCTGCAAAGAATATGTCTCCACACTCTGGGAAAACAGTCTCTCCTTTCTCCTCATTTTCTAGTGCAAGAGATGAATTTTCTAATAAGTTTGCAGCATCTAATAATGTGTTCAAATTCTTCTCTGCTTGTTTTCCAACTACTCCCTTCCATCTTTCCAACTCATTTCGCAATGTCTACACCTCCTCCTTTAATAATTCATTTTCATGTAGGAGATTTTCGAATTGAGGTTACTCTATGGAAGGTTCCTGCATAACAACAGATGAATTAGGGTTCAAAATGGGAATTTCTATATCTAACCCTGTTACAGGTGCTATTTCTGCCATATGTAACTCGATATTTGCTCTGACTGCTCCTGTTGTCTCTGCTAAGGGTGCTTCATTATTAACCCCAGTTGCATCCACTGTCATTGCTTCTTTTGTTGTCTCCGCTGCCTCTGCTGCTGTTGTTGTTATAGCTGCTTCTGCTGCTACAGTTGATCGAGTCCTTTTTTTCCTCACCATTCCCACTAGGTGTTCTTCACTGCTTACTGCTACTGGTGCTATGACAGCTCTGGTTTTTATTTTCTTTGTTGTAGTGGATGTCTGACCCTTGTTCCCTGACCTTCCTCTTCATTTCTTTGACACATGGGTCTTTTTCTTGGTCTTCTCTTCTTCAATAATGGTCCCTCTTATCTCATAAGAGGACACAACCTCCAAAATTTCCACAGTCCCTTCTCTTGCTGTTCCTGCCTGATATCCTTCCTCCTGAATTCTTGCTTCTGCAGTTGCAGCTTCTACTGTCGCAGCTGCTCCAGTTTCAGCTTCTTCCACCTGAGTATCTGCTTCTGCAGTTACAGCTTCTGATGTCACTGCCTCCTGCGCCATGGCTTCCATCACAATTTCCTCAGCAGCAGGGTTTTCTACTGGTGTTTCTTCTCCCATACTTACCTCCTCTTCCTCCTCAGTTTGGTTCCCTAATTATCCAACCTCCCCCCCAACTGGATTTGAGGAACACCAGTCCTCATTACCTTTTCCAACACCCTCCATTTCTAATACAGGTTCTATGATTGGCCCATCTCCAACCATAAATTGCTCCCAGGTTAAATTACAATTTGAAATGGCTCTCAAGACTAAGAATTTAATTAAGCCATGATTAGTAAGGGAGGAAACTGGGTGTTGGGCAGTTTTTGCATAATCAACCATGGTTTGTAGGGCTTTAAGAAGATAAAATGGCACATTTACCAAATTGCCATGGCGTAAATGAGACAATAAGGGATGTTTAGAGAAGGAAACAATTTGATATCTACCTTCACAAGAGATGTATCTCTTCATGAAGACTGCCACTTGATTCCAGGGTCGTGGTAAAGATGTCAGTGCCAACCCACGATGCTTTGGACTAACATGCTCTCCGACTGCCAAAAATTCTCTCACAACATTTGCATTATGTGCCTTTCGTCCAAATGACTTCTTCCCAACCTGGGGTAAGCCAGTAACCTCTGCTATGATCTCTTCTATAACATCCACGCGCACTCCCCTGACCTCAGAGTGAGTGTCAGTCAGGTTAAGAAAAAATTGTAATGTAGTTTATGTGTGGAAACCGTTCAACCGTTCAAAGTATTCCATCAAACCTGCTGCTGCGAAAATGTTAAGAACTTTTGCATTGGTACGTACAACTTCCGTATTTACTGGTTCATGCCGGAATGGGTTACCCATCTTAATCTCTCCTCAAAATTCAGAATGAATACAACAATTAACAGTCTAGACATGGGAGTTGCAGCATACGAACATGCAAGGGATAGTTCGAGTTCGAAAATAGGGTATTTTAGGAAAG
Source organism: Larix kaempferi (assembly GCA_027924585.1). Taxonomy (NCBI): domain Eukaryota; kingdom Viridiplantae; phylum Streptophyta; class Pinopsida; order Pinales; family Pinaceae; genus Larix; species Larix kaempferi. The sequence goes on along the minus strand of BSBM01000047.1, from coordinate 58,329,934 downwards.
TCGGCATAGGTGTGAAGTCCAGGTAAGATGAGACGGTTATGGAAAGTTGGCATAATTGAAGTATTTCGGTATAACTCGGGTAAGGTGTCGGGAAATAAATACAAATGTGATTCTGACATATTCCTCGGTGGTTAAATGGTATGGGTTCGCTAATCGAGGGCTAAGACAGTGCATAATCGTTATTACCGTATTTAATTTCCTGCCAAATCATGTAAAAGGTCCGAACTATACCTTTGCGTTTATGCGTTTAGCCGTGAATTAATCATTACAGCTGGCCTTCGCCATCACGAGTATAAATGCGCATGTGCTGAAGTGATGTGGCCGCCTCCACCCGAGTTGGCAGACACCCAAGACACCCAATAGATTCCTTCGTGGCGAACTGTGATTGGATATTGTAGAGGAAGCAACTAAATTGACGCCCAATTGAGTCATTATTGGCATCATCATTTGGAGAGCAGGTAGACTGGTGGGGTCACCTCTGTACCGGAAAAATAAAATGGAAATGAAAATGGCGGAGTCATAGCTGTACGGAAAGAGAGAAATGGAAATGAAAGTAGCGGAGTCACAGTTGCTAGATTTAGAGAAATAGGAAAGAATGGCGGAGTCGCAGCTGTACGGAAAGGGTGAAATGGAAATGAAAATAGAGGAGTCACAACTGATGGATTTGGCGGAATGGTCAAGAATAGCGGAGTCGCAGTTGCTGGCAAAGAGCAAAAATGAAGCGAAAATAGCGGAGTCGCAGCTGTTGGATTTGGAGGAATAGTCAAGAATAGCGGAGTCGCAGCTGTTGGTAAAGAGCGAAAATGAAGCGAAAAATAGAGGAGTCGCAGCTGCTGGCAAAGAGCGAAAATGAAGTGGAAAATAGCGGAGTCGCAGCTGTTGGATTTGGAAGAGTAGTAAAAAATAGCGGAGTCGCAACTGTTGGATTTGGCGGAATAGTAAAAAATAGCGAAGTCGCAGCTGTTGAAATAGGAAGGATGAGAAAGGTAAGGAGTCGCAGCTGCGCAATAATGAAGTAACAGGCAAATTTTCAGCTGGCTACTAAAAGCTAACAAATCATCCATCTTCTTAAAAAGAGCTTTATTAGATCGAGAACAATGCAAGGTGCCTGCAATCGTCTGGCCCAGTCACGACCGCTGTTCCTCCAATTAATTCTTGCACATAATTCTTCAAAACAAATCCTGATCAAATGCAAAATGAAAACTAGATAAAATACAGAATGAAAAAGAAAATAAATTATTTGTGTACAAATCATGTGGATATTGCAGTTCTTAAAAATTGACAGGGGTTGAGAAAAATCCCTGTCCCGACGTTAACTGATAGTCTGGATCATCTACAACGTTTGAAACGAAAGCTTCCCTTGAGATCGGCTTGTGATGCAGTCACAGCCGATGACCATTTGCAAATAATGGTGTTTTATTTTCATCAATGGTGATCAACCGAATTGTTCCATTGTCAAATACCCAATCTATTTGATAGGGGCCCAATCAATGGGTATGCAACTTGCCTTTAAAGTCCCTCTTAAACCGTGAATCATACAACAGAGCCTAGTCTCCTTCTTGGAAGACTTTCTTCTTTATAAATAGATCATGCCACTTAGAGCGCTATTGTTGGATTAGAGCTGTATGATGTACTGCAGCTGTGCACTTCTCATCCAACTCATTGAGATGATTTAGTCGGTCCCTCTATGCCTCTGATAAATCAAGGTTTGCTTCCATAGCTATTTTCAAAGTCTTGATTTCAAATTCAATTTGGAAAACAACATTCTTACCATACACTAACTCATATGGGGAAAAAACAGTGGTGTTATGCCATGTAGTACGATAGGCCCATAGTGCCTCTGGAAGTCTTTCAGCCTAATCTTTATGATGGATCTTTACTCTTTTGTCAAAATATCCTCGATGACCTTATTTGTACTCTCCACTTGGCCATTGGCTTGTGGATGATATGGCGAGGTTATTCTGTGTTGAATATGGAATTTCTGTAACAGTGCTTCCATCTTGTGAGACACAAACTGTGGTCCACTGTCTGTAACAATCTCCTTAGGTACCACGAACAGAGTAAAAATTTCTTCATATAGGAAATCAATCACATCCTGATCATTAGCCTTAACCAAGGCTACGGCTTCGACCCATTTGGTTATGTAATCTATGCAAACCAAGATGTGAACTTTCTGTTTTGAGGGAGGGTTGATAGGCCCTACAAAATCTAGAGCCCACTTATCAAATGGTTCAACCACAAGCTGTGGTTGCAAAGGCATTTCATCTAATCTATTGGGTTGGCCCATCCTTTGGCAGCTATCACATTCCTGAACATACTTCTTTGCGTCCCTAAACAATGTGGGCCAAAAATAGCCCTGTTGTTGCAGCAACATCCCCCCAAAATTTTTGTACATATTGGGGCCCTCCTTTTAATTTTTCGAAACACTGCCTTAAGAGGTTAATTCTTCTTTTTTACTTTGTTTTCAACTGAAGATCCTGCTTTGAAAATTTCAAGTTTTTATTCTAAGGATAAAATTCATGAAATTCTCCTGAAGTTGTGGAACCATTTGAGAAAGCCTCTCGAAATTGCGGAAGTATTCAAGTTTGTCTCCCGAAATCCCGAAGAGTTTTCCTCTTGAAATTGCAGAACCATTCAGGTTTCCCTTCCAAAACTGCGGGAGCCATTTGCATAAGCCTCTCGAAACTCAGCGGAAAGACTTAGAAATTATTTCTTGAAACTGCGGAAGCTATTTGGGAAAGCCTCTCGAAACGGTGGAAGAATTCAAGAAAGCCTCCCGAAACTGTGGGAGTCATTCGCAAATCTTCCCCGAAGCCGCCGAAGGACTTAATGTCTTTGAAAAAATATTAAGTTTTTTTTCCTCTCGAAGTTGCGGAAGCTATTTGTGAAATCCTTTCCGAAACAACGGAAGCGTTCACGTTATTCTCCCGAAACCCCGCGGAAAGACTTAGACTTTTATTCAAGTTGCGGAACCATTTCAGAAATCCCTCTCGAAACGGCGGAAGAATTCAAGAAATCCCCTCGAAACTGCGGGAGTCATTCGCAAATCTTCCCCGAAGCCACCGAAGGACTTAGTGTCTTTGAAAAAAATCTTAAGTTTTTTTTTTCCTCTCGAAGTTGCGGAAGCTATTTGCAAAAGCCTTCCGAAATGGCGGAAGCGTTCACGTTATTCTCCCGAAACCCCGCAGAAAGTCTTAGACTTTATTCAAGTTGCGGGAGCCATTCGCCAATCCTTTCCGAAACGGCGGAACCTTTTAGGTTTCCCTTTTGAAACTGTGGAAGCGTTCGAGTTCTTTTCCCGGGAACCATTCAGGAAAACCTCCCGAAACGGCGGGAACCTTCGCGAAATTGTTCCGCAATTGCGGAAGCAATTGGCGTATCTCCATCAAAATTGCGGAAAGAAATCCAATATTCTCCCGAAACTGGGGACAACTCAGCGAAACCGCTCGCGATAAGTTTCCAAAGGTTTCATTTTGGAAGGATACGCCAATCGCTTCCTAAATGCCGAGGCAGTTCGCCATAACGTTCCGCAATTGCGGGTGAAATTCGTAAGTCCACCCTGCAAGTGACGGTCGCGCACAAATGCCGAGACGGCTTGAAATGACCGCGCCGTACAAAAAATTAAAACCCCATTTTAATGGCACCACCAACCGGTTTAATGTCGCACGTGTCTAACCTTTTAAAAGGACGGTGGGGGTTTGGTTGGTCACATTGTTAGTTTTCGTTCAAACAAACATTGTTGAGAAGACCACGCCGGACCGCTCCAGCTCAGCTCGTCCATGACCGCGTCCACCTCACTCAACCACTATCTCGTTGCCAGGTAGGTTTTTTAACTGCTATTTTTGTCTCATCTCCACGTCAAGTTACCTTTGGGTTTTTTCCCGTCCATAACGTGGCCGATAGACATTGGTTGCATATGTCGTTATTTTTTTTTTAAGGCCACCGAGGCACCTTTGGTTTCTCGTTCCTACCAGCTAAAAGCCATAACTATGACCACCCGAGTTTTTCACCGGCCACATTCCAGGTGTCGTCATCCTCATTCAAAATTCGAGCCGGCCACACAACGTCTCGTAAATGTTATTAATAACAGTAGTGGTCGGTTGAACCCCTCACCTTTTGATAAATGTGGAAAGAGGTCCCTTGTTTCAGCATAAGATTGTTTCAATCCAAGCTCACCCGCCATTGACCATTAGAAGTGCAACGATGAAGGATACCCTCTCTCCTAGGGCTAGATGGGAAGCAGGTTGTTTCCACGTCGTATGCTTACCTTTTCGGAAACATTCCAAACTTTGTCTCCTTAGGATAATCAAGTCTCAGAACCATATTTCTTGTTTGGAGTGATTTATTTTGCTTCCCCAACATACAGCTTCATAATTTGTCTATGTTTTAGCATGTTAAATTGGTCCTTCTCTTTGTTAAAATCTCATAACAGGTTGCACATTTATTTTTTATAATGACTTGTATTTGGTTGCTAGCAGGGATAAGCCAGGATGCCAAAAGGTGGTAGAAAGAAAGCTAAAGTGATGGAACCAGAGCCAGTGCCGCTTAGGACTGAAACTATGTTCCAAGATACTAAGTGTACCACCGACATTCCCCCCGAAGTCCGTTGGGGCGATATTTACAAGATGATCAGGGACCAAGATATCCCGGATGTGTTACTGGAAGAAGAGCAGATTTACATCAACATCAGAACTTCAGGCATAGCTAGGGCTTCTACCCGCCCTAAATTGTTCCCATGTTCTAAATTGATCGGGTGGATACTGGAACATGCTAATTCAGAAACAAGAGTATTACATGACAGCAGGGGAGAAGCTTTCGCTTCATTCCATCCAGCATATATTGCTGCAGCCTATAAATTCTCACATCCCCAGCAAGCTCTGAGTGATGAATGTTTGGGCTAGATGAAGAATATTGAGATGGCCAAAAAATTATTGGTCGCAGGCAAGCACTTAAGAAAGAGAGGTAATGATGAATACGATGTTCAGAACCTAAGACCTCCTTTTAGGTTAATCGCCCTGATGTAATGCAGAATTTTCAGCATGCCCAATGGCACTGTATATAGGATACAATGGGATCCCATCATCCACTTCGTAGCATTCAAAGGGACTGTGTTTGACTAGGCTACTATCCTTTCGGATAGTTTGGCATCCAGAGTGGCTGCTGCAAGAGAAGGTCTGGCCTTAAAAAAGTCAGAATTTTACATGTCTTCCTATCTCATTGACTGCATTTTGGCCAAGCTATCTTTCCCCAACTTAGGTTGTACATGGGATAAAGCCAACACCCTGGTTTACACTGCTTACAAGATAATGTGGGCTCAAAATTACAGAGCAAGCTATAAACTCATCTGCGAGGAGTTCATCATGCCTCTATATGAGCAAATATTCAAGGAAGAGCCCAACTGTCTGTCAGAAAATGCCATGGAGATCCTGGAAAACTATGGAGATTTTTATTTCTCAGAGCAGGGCACCTACATCAGGATGTTTGGAGGGACCAAAGCACCATACATTTTTCCAAAGTATGCTACTGACTATGTAGTCCTCAAGGAAGCAGTGAGACAAATTTTCCTTGATGGAATTGGAGCAGTGCTTAACAAGCAACATAAGGCTTCTTTCCCTCCTTTACCCTTCTGCATAGGAGCCTACAAGTTCTCAGGGGTTGCATCAGCCGAGGAATTTGTTCAAGAACTGAAAGCTTTCCACTTCGGCGAAGTGATCTTCCACAGAAATGATAGGCGGGGGAAAGTTGCTGAGAATTGAAAAGAAATTTATGCTCATTTTGAATACGCTCATCATTATGATGCCAAGGAAGAGGCATTCAGAGGCATCAACAACATGACCGAGCTATAGATTTGTAGCCAAAGCAGTGGATCAAGCTCTAGCTCTACCTCAGCCCGAAAAGCCAGCCTACAGAAAGAGAGACAAGCAGCTGATGCCTGAGCCCAAGAAGAGCAAAGGTTAAAAGAGGAAGCAAGGTTGCAGCAAGAAGTTGAGGTTGCAAGATTACAACAAGAAGCAGAAAATGAAAGGATGCAGAAAGAAGCTGAAGATGCAAAGTAGATGGAAGAAAATGAAAATCAGCGGCAAACTGAAGAAGAAGAAAGAAAGCGAAAAGCTGAGGAGGAACAAAAGGCGGAAGAAGAACTTAAGGCATCCAAAGATGCTCAGGCAGGTGGCTCCGACACCCAAGATATGGAAATAGACATACCTCAAGCAGGTGTTCCCAACACCCAAAAGGTGGAGGAAAACACAGCACAAGCAAGTGTCTCCGATGCCCAAAATGTGGGAACAGATTCAGCTCAAGTAGTCCAGACCCCACCCGCAGAAGCAGAAATAAATGTGATAGATCTCCTAATTGTCCCTTACACTCCATCAGAAGAGCATATGGTGTCTCGGTGGGATGAATTTGTGTATGATAAGAAGAGAAAGGCAGTGGTCCTAAAATCGGAAGAGAGGATAAAGAGACTCTTCCAAGAAGATATTGTTACCCGGCGGGAGACCACAGTAATGCAAAATACAAATAAGGCTCCCTTAGCTATGGCATCCGCCGTTGTAGAAGCAGCAAAAGCAACGCACGACAATGTGGCCGATATAGTTAAAGAAGTTGAGTCAACAAAGAGGAGAGCTCGCATGTTACAACATAATGTGGCTAATGAGCAGGCGTACAGGGATCTCGTGGTGAATAGGTATAATTGCATGTCTGTTGAGCATAAAGAATTGTCAGACAAGTATAACCATTTAGAAGAAGAAAAGGAGCACCTGGCAGTCTAGATGATGGTTTTAGAAGCAAAAAAGAACGATGCAGAAGCTCGAGTGTCCCATCTAGAAGCAGATAAGCATGCATTGGTTGAGCAATTAGAGAAGGCAGAGAGCAGAGCAATAGATATGTCTCCCTTCCATGAGCTGTCCTGTAGCATCCTGAAACAAATGCATGACACTCAGGAGCTGATTACTGAGGAAGTGTGCAAGCTCAAAGCCATGATGGTTATATTAAAAGAAGTTAATGCAGAGGCCAATAGGATTAAGGGTAAATATACTCGGGTTAAAGCAAACATCCTCAGCCAGATGGAATGGAGAGAAGGGAAGGTTGATTTCCCCAAGCATCTCCCATTCAAATCTGTAGATGGTTTTAATGAAGACATAGCCCTTTTGAAATTCTGCAGGAACTGTAGCCTTAAGCTAATGGCTAAGATCCAAGGGGCAATGGATAAAAGTAACAATCTTTATCAAAAAATCCATGAAGTGCATGGTAAGTGCAAGTTGAGTTTCCCTCAGTCCCTTGATGAGTTCCCGAGCAAAGAACAACGTTTATCTGACTTGAAGGAAGAATTGGGTATCCAAACAGAATATGTAAAGAAGATTGATGTCTTAGCCATTGATGATCTCCATCATTATATTGGGATGTCATCAATACACCACCATTTGCTTAAAGAAATCCACCAAGCGGCAGTTGTAGAAATTCAGGGTATTGGAGTAGAGCTTGGTAAAGATGTGACTTCCCAGAAAATCCTGCTCCCTTCCTCAGCGAATGTAGTTATCAGAGACACTGGTGTTTGGTTCAGTTACATTGTAGAAGAGGAAAAGAAAGCAGCAGCAACAACAGCAGTAACAGCCAGCCCGAGTGCTTCTCTCCCAGCTGGAGCGCCTTCCCAAGAGTGAACACGCTGATCCTAAGGCGTTGATTCCTATTTTTGTTTTTTTTTTGGCCTTTATATGTCTAAAGCGTAGAGCCATTGGACAGCTGTCCTTTTCTTTTTTGGGAATTTTCTATTTTTTAAAAAGGGTCACAATTTTTGTTTATTAAAAGGGAAAAGTCTGGAGGAGACAAGTGTAAAGAGCCAGGTGGCAGCCTAAAGGGAATTTTGTAATATTATAAATAGAAGTTTAGGAAACAGTGTTAAAGACTTTTGGCAGGGAAATAATTTTCTGAACTTGTACGAGCTATCTTGCACTTGTTTCAAGAAAATAAAATATACCTAATAAGAGCCTGGAGAGGACATCTTTTGTATGGAAATGGATATTGGATGCATGATGGATTATTCCTGTAACTTCTATATTCTACTGTGAGATCTTTCTTTACTGTCTTGAAATATTTCTTTGTATTGAATGATCTTACTTCTCTCTATGCAAATGTATTTTCTCCTACATGAGTAATGGAATGTGTTATACTTAATTAGAAGCTATCTTCTGATATCTCTTGCTTTTGCTGTGGATCTATCTTTAAGATTTAATGGTTCTCTGTTTATTTTTAGATAAGTCTTACAGCTTATTACTCATATTTACAATTTGCTCCTTGCAGGGATAGTTTAGATTTATTTCAGTTTTAGACACAGATTTGTTTTCCAGTTCCGCATTTAGATTAAGTTAGACTAGGCACTTGCATATCATTCTAAAACATAAAATCAAAAGAACAGTGGATCGGGCCATAACCGGTATAATTGGAGCAAAACTCCAAACCCAACGGTTTCCGGAACCGCTAACCGGACGGATTCCCCACACCAAACGGTGGACAATCTAATTGGGATAGTCTACCGGGGAGAATCCCTTTCTGATTGATGCTGCGATCTTCGGGGCATCAACAGTTTTTGGCGCTAGAAGGAGGGCCTGAAAGTGCATGGCTAATAAAGGAAAATCTCCCACTGCCATAAATGTTACTGAAAACCCCCTTAAAGAAGGAATTTCAGACAACCCAAATCTTGAAATAGAAAATCAAGAAAACCTCGTTTCTGATCCTAAGCCTCAAGAAGCATTATACGCTGTGCCTTTTGCAGAAATAGAAGATTTGAGGAGGCATACACAATCTTACGTTAGACAGCTAGGTGGTTTAAACGCAGTGAATTTTCTCCCTAAGAAAAGTTCCCCTAGAAAAGAGCGACAATACACCCGTGATTCGATTCTTGTGCAAAATTTTGAAGAGCTTGTGAATTTAACTTTAGAAGAAATTACAGAACCCCTGAACGAGGTCGATCTTGAAGACTTAGAAAATATTTCAGATCAAGACAATCTTGGAGAACTGATTACTCCAAAGAAAACTCCACTAAACTCACCTTACAATTCTCCACCAGATTCTCCACATAGAGACATGGCCGTACCTGCTTGGAGAGCAAGGGGAGTGTTGAATCTAGCTGGGCCTTTCCACAATCTTCCGAAAAATCCAGAGAAGGTCTTGCCTAAATTCAACCCAGGGAAAGCCATTTCAGCCGAAGATCATCACAAGCGTTTCTACTTAGCTCTGAATATTTTGAACGTGCAACATGAAGATGTAGTTTGTAGGCTTTTTCCATACACATTTGAGCCGAAAGTATCATCCTGGTATTTTAGTTTACAGCCTAGCTCAATATCAAGCTGGGATGAATTTGAAAAATGTTTCTTAAAGAAATATGGAAACCAAAAGATGGTAGCAATGCTTATGAAGGAATTATTGTCCATGAGGATGGAAAAGAAAGAAAAGGTTCAAGACTTTAATCAAAGGTTCACAACACTCTTAAATAATTTCAGTGAAGCAAATAAACCAGCAGAGGAATCTCTGGTTGAATATTATACAACAGCTCTTGAAGGACCCATAGCAATGTTCGTTAAAAGATCTAAGAAAACCACCCTCATAGAGAACTTCGAAGAAGCTAGAAAGGTAGAAGAAGAAGTAGATAGCATTGCTAAACATGCCTTAGATGCAGAACCAAAACCAGCAGCCAGTAAAAAACCCTTGCTGCTCACTAGAGGTAAAGAAGAGTCATCTACATACATGGAAAATGTAGTCAAGATGATGCAGAAGTTGTCCAATAAAATTATAGATCTCGAGAAAGATAAGGCTGCCAGTACTTCGAGGAAACCTTTCAAGCCATTTTACAAAAAAAGGGAAGACGACGATCAACCTCATCCACCCATGAATACTTCCCCTGTTTTAAACCTCAATGAAATCGGGATGGAAAACTTCTGCACCTTTCATCAAGAACCGCATTCGGAAAAGAGCTGCCCACAATGGATTAACTCCATGAGTTTAGTCATGAACCAAATGCTGGATTCACAGATTCCAGATCAAGATGATCCTCTAGAGGAATCGAGCCCTGAATTAGAAGAACCCCCTCTGGATACTACTATGGTGCTATGGGATTGGGTACCTATAATTGAATTAGCAGAAGAAGATCCCATAGAAATCTCTCCCTCTGCTGTGAATATTAATACTCGCAGTAAATGCCCTATTACGGATCCTGTGCCAAACACGGCTCCTCCTAATCCTAAAGTTTCAAAAGAACTTCCTAGAAGGCATATAACAATCATTCCACCACAACCTAAAGTTAGCAAAACGGCGGCCAAACAGCCGAACATTGACACCATAGTTCAGCAACCTAAGGTCACAATGAGTAAAACAGATCATCCAGCCCGAATTAGGAACGAGTCTGATATAGGATATGACATTATTGAGGATATAAAGAAAGCCAAAGCAAATGTGTCAATATTCGACATGTGCAGTTTGCCTCACCAACGAGACAAGCTGCTGCATGTTCTGCAACCCCAGCCCAGCACTCCATTAATGGACTCTCAAGAAGATCCTGAAATTAATGAGGCTAGTATCAGCGGGAAATCTAAATCTCAAACATTGCCTTTCCTGTTGACCTTTGAAATTTTCAATCACAATGTTCACAATTGTTTGGTAGATTCTGGAGCATCTTCCAATGTCATGCCACTGTCAATTTGTAAAAAAATTAACGGGCAACCTGTGCCATCTCCGGCCCAAATTATCTAGTTAGATAGGACTGCGGTCAAAGTGATTGGGGAGATGAAAGATGTTCTCATTAGATTATTAGCCGACTCTAGAGTCTGTCAGTTTATTGACATAATGGTAGTTGATATTCCTGAAGCCTATGGTCTGATATTAAGTAGGGACTGGTCTACCAAGCTGAATGGTTACTTTGCAACTGATTGGTCTCATCTGTGGTTGCCTTATCAGAACAGGCAGAATCAGGTCAAAGTCCTGAGAGAACCACACATGAATCAAAATGTAACTCAACTAGAGGGAAAGAATGAGGCTGTAACCTTCTCATCCTCGGTTCTGGGGAATTATTTCTTAGAAATTGATCCGGGTAATTATCAGTCTGAAACGATTAGTCATGAATCAGATGAACAGTCCGATCTCCTTCATTTCTCTTGGACTGATGATGTTGACTTCAATATAGTTAGTTTAGTCACTGAATTAGATCATAGAGATACTAACTTAGCTGAATCAAAATATATTTTTTGGAAATTATACTTTGACGGTTCTAAAACTCTGGAAGGATCTGGAGCCGGTTGTGTTCTGATGGATCCAAGAAGAAACAAGTATTTTTTGTCCTGTAGATTAGAATTTGATTGTACTAACAACATGGCGGAATATGAAGCTTTGGTACATGGATTAAAGAAGGCCATTGGTTTAAATGTTAAATACCTAAAGGTTTTTGGTGACTCAGAAATAGCTGTAAGACAGGTACGAGACACCATTCATTGTCTCCCACCTCATTTGAAGGGTTATCAGGCTGAGGTATGGGATTTAATTATGCATTTTGACGCTTTCAATATAAAGTCTATTCCTAGATTACAAAATTATGCAGCTGATTTGTTAGCAACATCCGCCTCTAGATTGGTGCCATCTAATAACAAATGCTCAATTGAATTAATTTTCAGGCCTTCCGTTCCCGATAACATCACAAACTTCAGAGTTTTTGATGATGACGAACAAATTATCAGTTTTCTAACGAACGAAGACAACTTCCAAGGAGCTATGATAGATGAAGAAGAACACGATTCTGATTTGCTAAAGAAGGATGTAAATAAAGGAAATTTCATCCCCAAAGGGGTAAGGTCCCTCGAAATGCTGTTCGATCTTCAAAATAAGTTCAAAAGGCCAGCTAATACCAAAACTAACAGTTCATCGATGCAACATGAGTTAGTTAATTTAGGCACCAAGGCAGAACCAAAATTTGTCAACCTTGGCAAAGGTTGTTCACCAGGAGAAAGAGATAGGTTCATCAAACTATTTAAGCAATATAAGGATGTTTTTGCATGGACTTATGAGGATCTGAAAACGTATGACGTCCGCATTATTCAGCATGTTATACCGATGAAAGCGGGTGTCAAGCCATTTCAACAGCAATTAAGAAGGATGCATCCTACTCTGGAGCCTCTGATTCAAAAGAAATTAAAGAAACTCCTGGACGCTAAAATAGTCTTTAAGGTCCGGCATTCTGAGTGGGTTGCTAACTTGGTTCCCGTAAGAAAAAAGTCAGGAGAGATAAGACTATGTGTAGACTTCAGAAATTTAAATAGAGCTTCGGACAAAGACAACTACCCCGTCCCTTCAATGGAACAAATCCTTCAAATGGTGTCGGGATCTGAGCTATTTTCTCTTCTCGATGGTTTCTCTGGCTACAATCAGGTATTAGTAGCCGAAGAAGATTGTCTTAAGACTACTTTCCGCACTAAGTGGGGAACTTTCGCATATAGAAGGATGCCATTTGGCCTGATAAACGCATGAGCTACATTCCAACGAGCAATGGATATCGCCTTCTGAGGATTGGGTGGGCAATGTGTTGTTGTCTACTTAGATGATGTGACAGTTTTTTCAAAGAAAAGGGAAGATCATGTTGTCCATTTGAAGCATATTTTTTCTCGCTGTCGGAAATATGGTATTTCTTTGAATCCCAAGAAGAGTGTGTTCACTGTTCCCGAAGGTAAACTCTTGGGCCATATTATTTCCAAAAGAGGAGTGTCAATAGATCAGGAAAGAGTACAAGATATCAATAAGATTCCAATGCCTTAAAACAAAAAATCTATGCAGTCCTTTATGGGCACTATCAATTTTGTCCGAAGATTTGTTCCAGATTTTGCGCAAATTGCTAAACCTTTACAACAGATGGTTAAACAAAGCATACAATTCAAGTGGACAGATTTAGAAAAGGATGCTTTTAGAGACATCAAGGCAGCTATAGCTAAAGCTCCTTCCTTAAGAATCCCATATTTTGATAAGGATTTTATCTTATACACATTTGCTTCGGATGACTCCCTCGCGGCTGTACTCACTCAAAAGGTGGAACTAGGAGACGAATACCCAATCTCGTTTATGAGCATTGGTCTGCAGGGGGCTGAGCTAAATTATCCCATGGTGGACAAGCATGCATACGCTGTCTTCAAAGCAGTCAAGCAGTTCAGGCCATATATTATTAAGAACAAAACTAAAGTTATAGTTCCCCACCCAGCTGTTAGATCCCTTTTCGTTCAAAAGGAACTAGGAGAAAGGAGAGGGAATTGGGTCACATCTCTTCAAGAATATGATTTAGAATTTAAACCAGCCATGATCATCAAAGGGCAAGGCCTGTGCAAATTACTTGCAGGAAACTCGATTGATGAAGAGCAACATTGGAAGAATGAAGCTGAGCTAAACTCGGTTGAAGTATGTCCTATCTTCTCAACTCCTCAGTCATGGTATAGAGATCTGGTGCATTATTTATAGCAAGGATACCTACCTGAGCACTGGAACTCTAAACAAAAAAGGGCACTCCGTTTGAAATCAACACCTTATCAAATCATTGATGGGATACTTTTCGGAAAGAATTATGATGGAGTTTTCCTTAGATGTCTAGAAAAGGAAGATGCAAGTAAAGTTGTTAAAGAATTACACGATGGCCCCGCAGGTGGACATTATTCAGGAGAGACAACAACACACAAGATAGTTAGAGCTGGATATTATTGGCCCACTCTGTTCCGAGATGCCCATACGTACGCACGAAATTGTGATGTATGCCAAAGAAGTGCCGGGAAATTACCTAAGGCAGCAGGACCCTTGCAACCGGTTATTATCTCTGAGCCTTTTGAGCAGTGGGGTATAGATGTTATCGGATAAATAAATCCAAATTCTTCATTGCAACATCGATACATCCTGACGGCTACCGACTACTTCACTAGATGGACGGAAGCTATCCCGTTGTGCAAGATCAATGAAGATACAGTCATCAGTTTCTTTAAAGAAAGCATCATAACCAGGTTTGGGGTTCCAATTTCCCTTGTTTTTGATAATCCTCCCTATTTTTCGTCTTTCAAGTCACATAGATAAATTTAAGATGCACTCAGTTCAGTACCTTGATTGCTTCAATCCCTCATACAGATGGACAATATCACACAGGATTTGAACCAGTGTCCATTGTGAAGCTTTCTCTCCAGGTCAAATTTGTTGTACAACATGGAGTCTAGTCAATAGTGAGTCATTCAACGCTTAAAGATCCATTTGTGGGGGAAAAATTGTTATTTTTATTATAATGGGTGTTTGGAATGGCCAAATGGAGTCCCCTCTCCCATTCTCTCTCTTCTAGAAGCCACTCTCTACACTTGGCTGATTTTTCCTTGGTTGTGGGCGCCCAAACACTGAAAACCTCATGCTACTCTAAGACTGGTAACAAGTTCCTCTTGATATTGTTTAACATGAGTCTTGTTGCTATTTAACCTCTGTTTTCATTGAAATGAATCCTATGTTGTTTGCTTGAAGCCGGCTTACTGTTTCCTTCATTCAAGCTTTGTTTAGAGACTATTTTGTATAAAATAAGCTCATCTTTTGGGGGTTCAATTTGTTAGAAGAAGTGTTGGAAACAAATGATGGACAACTCAAACATCAATCCACACAGCCACCAGCGAAGGCTTAAGAGGTGGGCTTCTGGCCAAGAATAAGTTAGTCTTCTCTTGCATTTTGTTTGCATGAAATGCTTGGGTCATAGCACCACTAGGTTATAGTGTTATATTGTTAAACAATGACCTTTATATCTTCTCATCTGAAACCCTTCATTATCTGCGATTCAAAGTCATGCCCGAGCGGTTAGCTTTTTCATGAAATAACCTCTCTTGCTATTTTTAATGAGTTATATATTCCTATTTTGTATGCTCAAGTGGAAATGTTTGGCTATATTGTAAAGCTCAAGCCATTGTTAACATTGACCAAACCATTGGCCTCAAGGACCCTATGTCCATATATCCGTTTGGTCGTTGAAATCTGGCAAAAGTAAATCCTCCCATTTGCATAAAATTGTTGTCAAGAAGCGTGAACGGTAAAGTGGATGCCTTTCTGGGTTCTTAGCAATGACTGATCCAAAGAGATCAAAACCACATATCTATCCTGTTGTGAGTGTTATATGCACATGGAAAGAAATTGTACATAATATTTGCACAATATTGAAGTTCTTTGGTAAGATGGAAATGTAATGTAGGTACACTCTTGTATGATGACTAGTTTCACTATGTATGTTTGTGAAGATTAAATGGCATCATAATCCTGAACTGCTGAGTTTTGAATATATAGAATGTAAAACGAAAGCATTTATACTAATATTAATGCATTTATAGTATCCTTTATTTGACATCGGTAAGTTAAAGATATTTTGACATCTGTAATTTAAGCTCTAATATATCTTTACTTCCACATCTAGTAGATTAGAAAAGGTTAATTTGGTAAATTCAATATATTATATCCTTGTCTTTGGTAAGAAATATTTTTTTTAGTATGCATCAGGTAGTGACTGGTTTTGGGTTTTCTCTTCAGTGCAAAATTTAACTAGAGATCTCATTCCATTATGTTTAATGTCTCCTCTGCAAACATAGAGTGTTTAATATCTCCTCTACTCAATCTTTTGAACTCCTTTGAAACTCCCGAACTTTTTCAAACCCTTCCCCTTCTCAAAACTTATTGAACTTTTGAACCCACTAACTATGGTGAAAATCACTATTTTCTTTACAGTGTTTAATATGCAATGATTTTTTTTAGCTTCCCCTCAACTTATCAAGATTTTTGAACCTGGTCGGGTAACTATGGTGAAAACTACCAATTTTCTCCTATGGGTTTAAATCTTCAACGAATTTTTCTAGCGGATAATAATACCAAATGGTTCAAGGTCAAACCCATGATAAAACACTCACTATACTACAAATCGTGTGGCATAGTAGAAGGCATGTCAATTAACCTATGCAGATTTTTGTCATCTTATGGCCATGCAAAATTAAATGCCTTTCCTCAAATATCAACCAACTTTACTCTTTTGAGCATTTGATTTCAGTGGCCCATTGATCAGGGAAGATATTTTGGTCGCTTGAAGTGCTAATATTTGGATGCACATTCGAATGGATAAAATATTTCTTTGCAGCTATAACTAGCAGTCCACTATATTAACTATAGTTTGTATTTTTTGTATGGCCTCTAATCCCAAGTGGAAATCTTATAATTATGATTCAGGGTAGTTTTGATCATGGTATCCACCCAAGATAGTAAACTTAAGGAGGTTGCTTAGGAAACCCACCATTCTTGGGGTTATATGTCCTATATTTACTTACAAAGATTTTAGTTTTAATAAAAAAAAATTCCTAACAATTTGGGATTGGGACTTAATACTTGAGCAAGTAAAGCAAGTAAAATGTCATTTGTTAAAATTAAAACATTGGTGTTTGCTTGGAACAAGACTTTTGGAAATGTCTATGAGCATAGACTGCAAATTTTATTTCACGATGAGTTTGAGATTTTTGAAGTTGCGGGTTGGTTGTAAAGATGTATTTTGGTATAGTCAAAGAAGTGTTAATGTGATATCCGACTTGGCCAGAGAGTTTTTCAATGGGAGAGTCTATCAATGTTCAAACTGCCATTCTAGCATAAGGTAGTAGATATTTTAATTTGTATGTGAAACTAAATGATACCCTTAACGACAATCATAAAAGATACCCTTGAGAGTATTATATGTTGAAGTCGCTGGCCTTAATTTTGTAGACTTGTTTAAAGCCTTAAGCATGCATTCAATGTGATAAAGCATCTCTAGTAATGAGAACAATAGCAAACCTAAAATATAATGGAGGAAAACCATTGGCATTATTATATTACTGGCTCGTAGAGTCTGGCAGAGTTCTCCAAACTATGGTTATGCTTTGCATGATGATTGTTAGGTTAATTCAATTGAGAGTAGAATTCTACTTTAACATGAGGGTGATGACAATCTGATGGAGCATCAATGATGGGTTCTGGAGAAGTGGTTGTTTTTCCAAATACATGACATGTACTTAGGTTGCTACGTAAAGAACCAACTAACATTGTGGTGGCACACATATGCCTCAGTGGATAGAGGTGGACCCATATGCAGTATTCACATCATCAAATCGTCTAGTTATCTATTAGTTGTTGAGTTGTTTCTCCTTTGTAAAATAGTTAGAATTGAAAAGTTGAGTCTTGTGTTAAGGGGGTTAATAATTTGAGCATGCTATTTTCATGATGGGGTGAGAGTATTACAATATAACAGGGAAACAAATGTTTGTGTAATATGGTCACTTTATATGTGACGTGTGACCGATGTAGTATTAATTGCTAAAGTTAGATGTTAGGTGTTGAATGGTCGTAAGTTCGTAACCATTTAGGGGTATTATAAAGACTCTTGACCTTAAAGCTAACTTGACATTTGAAAATAACAAAACTTTACGGTACGTTGTCAAGAAATAAACAAAAGGAGTTTTCTATCAAGGTTTGTAGAATGGCTAGAGGCCCTAAAACAATTACTCACCAAGATTGAAAATTTTGAAGATCTTACAATAGGGGAAAATATTAATGCCCAAATTTCCCCAAAGGCATTGGTCTATAGTGTTATAGAGGAAGAACTGTTGGAAGAGATTGCTCAACATATTATTGGTTGATGTATCCAAATTGATAGTAAACTATGTGAATGAAGAAGGGAGAGGGGATTTTACAAGAATATCCCAGGCAAAGGTTTTGATTCCAAAAGAGAAAATAGAAAAGTATGAATAGGTCTAATCATGTCTTAAAAAGGTAGAGGAAAAAAACATGTTATTATCAATGTCTTTAGAACATGAGTTTGAATCGACAAGCAAGGATAAAGGTAAGGAAAATGATCCACTAGAAACTAAGTAAATGGAGATCTAATTGTTGAACAAAGTTGAGGAGGTAAATTGTTTGCTTTAGCAATTGAAGTAGGAGAGAAGATGCCACAACATGACACAAAAGCTATCTGACATACTTTCTCATTAGAAAATTCCCTTAAGAAGGCTAGTCTATTCCTACCTAACTATTATGATACAACCTGCTTAAGTCTATTTGCCAAAAGGTTTGCTATCACTCAGAACACATTAAAAACAAGTAACGGGTATCCACCCTCCTAACTCTATTTTCAAACCTCTGGGGATCAGTTTGATAAGCCCTGCATTTACATGTTCTCCCATTGTTGAGGTTCTATTGCCTCAAGAAACATTAGAAGCATACCGGACCCAATAATTGGCTATAAATTTTTGTACCGTTAACAAACGAAACCATCTTAATCCTAGAGACTTCCTATATTCCATCTCTTGCATAGCTTTAAGTAACTTCTTAGAAACTAAGGGCCATGACAAGAGACTTATCTCAAATTGCGAGACTAATGAGGCACTGCTTCTCTGCCTATCCCCTTGGCTTCTTGCCGACAGTTTTGGCATCCTGTAGAATAAAATATGCTATCAAAATGGTACAGGAGGATCTTTTTATTTTGTCTTCATTTTTTGACAATTCATCCTATTGGTCTTTGAGAATTTAAAATCTTCCTCACGTGTTATATTTTTTTTTTCATTTTATTCATAAAGTAATTAATGTTAAACTTAGGTACATCATATCCCTTCTTGTCCTAGATGATTTCCTCAGAAGTTTTCAGTTGCAGTTGCTGCTTGAGATCGCCAACTCTTCACTGTTTTATCTGTATGAAACAAACAAGGCCCCCTCTAAGTTGCTCTGCTCAATAGATTCTAAGGTATTTTTCCTTTCCCCTTAACATGCAAGCTACCCTTTTACCCCATCTTGTGAGAAATTTTGCTGTCATGTGCACTGCAGCCTCGAAAGAAAATGATCCATACTTTATTGTCACTCACATAAGCAACCATGCTCCAATTTCAGCTAATAGCACAACACATTCATCTGAACCCCGAAGGAGGCATTTGTTGGTTCCTATTGCTATATAGGAACTGGGTTGTACTCTTCCATTGTATGAAATATATCGTTGAGACCTAAAATAAAATAAACCAATGTTGTATTTAGAATTTCAGAGTGATACTCGCTTCATCAATTATGTTATACAACTTGTCTGGATGCCCATTTATCAAGTTCTTAAACATTTCCTCAGTATTATATCCTTCATTGAAATAATGCTTTAAAAATGAGGTGTAATAAAGCTCGTATACAAATCTTACAACAGGTTTTAAAGTTATGGTAGTGTGCTTAAAATGGGTATACGTTCTTGCATAATTGTTGGCTAAGAATATTTTCATTTAGCATGAAGAGCATACTTACAAATGCATTCAATCAAGTAGAAACACTTTGTTTCTCTAAGCTTTTTAGTGACACTTGATTTCAAATCATAGATTACCAGGCTATACTTTAAGTCAATGTCAACTAGTGACCAAACAAAAGTCAATGTGACTAGAGTATTGTTGGTTCAAATTGCAAAAAACAAGAGTGCATAGCACATCTAAAAGAAATCTAGGCTAATAACAACAAAGACAGATTTAGAAAGGGAAAGATAGAAGGGTTTAACCAATGAACGAAACCTTGTGTAATGTATGATGAAGAAAAGGGACTAGTCTTAGTTTAGGGTATTTGAAGAATCTACATTGTCATTGTGTTTTAGTTTGAATCAGTAGGTAAGTTAAAATTTCAAAGAATATGTCTAGAGGTGAACTACCCATTGTTACTCACGGGGGCTTCACTAGAAGGCAATATAATACCACGTTCATTCATATTGCGGTATTAAATATTCATGAAAACCTAAAAATTATATTGCTTATATATTAAGGGGCAAGGGGTTTTTTTTTATTTAATGTAACAATACAAAAATACTTTGGGGTCTTTTTTATATGGGCGGGTTGACAAATATCCACTAAATGGAGATGGTGGGATCACGGCCGGATGAGAAATCGGGTTGAGGCAAGGCTCGGGCTTACCAGTACATAGGGAAATCGCATCTTGAGGCATGCTGGAGGCCAAGGGGTTTCTTGGTGAAGTGGGTTTCCAGTCGATCATAGTCGAGAGACAGTGGTCATTGACAGCCAATTGTTACCAATAGCACTCAGCCAGTTGTTACCAATAGCCTTGGGAGGCTCTAAGCCTCCAGGGCCTGTTATAGGCCCTCGATAGGCCTTGGGGGCTTGAATACCCAACCACTCGTGCCTATTACAGGCCTTGGGAGGTTTAGTCAGCATCCTAGAGCATGTTACGGGCCCTGGGGGCTTGGATACCTAACCCACAACAAGCTTAGTCAGCGATTGGGGAACTGGAACATGCAATCTAAATGTTGTACTATGTGCATTAGCTCTAGTGACATACAAGAAGTGATCTCCTATCTCTTCTTTATACCATTAGATGTTGCAAATCATAATGATATGTGGTGAGTAATTGCATTGTGGGTGAAGTAATGTGTATCCACAATATACATCGAAAGAAGCAAGGTGCATTGTAGAATGCATGTGGGGTCATAAGAGGGGTATCATATCAATATACTAGGTAGAAATGTAAAGGGGTATAAAAAATGTTAATGAAAAAGTTGATACATACAATATCTAGTGAAAATAGGCATTAGAGGAAATTTGGGTAAAAAATGGGCCTCCTACGGAAAATAATAAAATAATAGTAGTGAAAGAGTAAAAAAACTACTTTTGTGGATCGTATTTTCAACTTATCTCCTTGTAGGTTTACTCAAATTTCAAGCGGGAGGACTCTTTGGATGCATAATTAAATTATGTAGCCAACAAGTACCCATGTTGCATACTTTTAACATCATCCATACCATGAAAAATTGAAAATACATTAAAAAACATGTTTTTAGTGAGAGAAAAGATGTTTTTTAATGTATTCTCAATTTTTCATGGTGTGGATGTTGTTAAACGTATGCAACATGGGTGCTCGTTGGATGTATAATTTAATTATGCATCCAACGAGTCCTCCCGCTTGAAATTTGAGTAAACCTACAAGGAGATAAGTTGAAAATACGATCCAAAAACGTAGTTTTTATTTTTTCCCTCTAATTTTTTTAGGTGCTCCCTTTTTTAATTTTAAAGCATTTTGATTGGCTAATACATGATGACATGGAATTTGCATTATTTTTTGAAGGCCCATTTTAAATTGAAATTTCCTCTAATGGGTTTTTTTAAATTGGGAAGGCATATTGGGAGGGGGTAAAAAAAACGATTTTGGAAGGTATTTTCCAATATTTAGTGAAATTAGGGGTATTGTTTCATATGCCACGAACGAACGTGCTATGATAGCGGTTTATTGAGTGAAAACCCCGTGTTGTCACTTTGATAACCACTTCTCTGCACTTCTAGTTGGTTTTTCTCCAACTCAAGGGGGATTTCCTAGATAGAATCGTTAGGCTATGGCCCAATGAGGGCACAATGTGATATCAAAGAGTTGGCCTTGTAAAACTTGAGGTATTTATTTGTAGTATAGGTGAGTGCAAATCCCTACGGAAAAATGGAGTCTCCAGATAACTCCCCCCAAGGGCCTTATTTATATATGTTTGACTAAAACCTCTTCACATGAAAAGAAAGCTTCCTATCCAAAAACTGTTCAAGATTCATTCAAAATTTCACCAAGGAAGAGTGGCCACTACAACACAAACCTTCAACTTATGCCCTAGCTTGTACCCTAGCTTGTGCCATTCAATTAAAACCTACAAAGGTAGTCAAACCGCAAAGTTACCAACAACAAAACTAAATCACAAAATACTGAAGCTATTCCATTGGAGCAAACTTACTGTTTCAATGAACTAGGAGAATAAACCTTACAACGATAAAAATAACATGTCACTTGAATATTAAGCCATCCAAGAAATCCCACGAGAAGAAAACCTTTTAAACTTCAAATTACTACATGAAAAGATATAACATTTAGGTTTCAAAAGAGAGAGTTCTCAAAATCCAACCATGCCAAATGAGAGAGAGCAAAGCGTTATATAGTTTTAAGCTCCTCAACCTCTTACAATAAAATAATCATAAATACCTAGCATATGATGGGAGTAAACAAATGACAAAAACCCCACTTAGCCAATAAAATCCTAACAAATCATAAAATAAAATGAAGTGGTCAATTGCCACATTTACAGTAATTAGAGATACAAAGAACACAATTTGCACAAATATTTTTAAATATCCTCACCCATAGTGATAAGTGGTTAGACCCATTCCCCTTTAAAAAATATCATGAATAAATAGTCAAACCTTATGTACATTGTCTCAAAGATACATGAGGCCTCAAAGGAAGGGTCACTTCCAAAGCCCCAAAATTCTCCATATTTAGCCTATGCTCCAAAAAGTGTCCATAAAGTAACAAATCCTCCAAATGTTGGCCCTTTCACTCAAAACTGAGCATTCTATAAGGATGAGTGCGACCTCCATATTTGGGTGTGTTTCTGGACATCTTGGCCCTTGCTAAGTCATGAGTTATTGGTATATTTGGTTTGCATTTTGTTGGATATACTCTTGGGTTATAGTGGTAGCCCCCAACTTTGAACCTGGACCGGACGAGTTATCCATTCCCGTGGTTAAAAAAAAAGATGACGATTCACCGTACATAAAGTGGGCATCATTTCAAGTGGGGTCCCACAATCCTTCCAACAAGTTCACCCATCTTTCTTTGATCATCTGCTCAACAACCATTTTAAATGGGACGACCCAAAGAAATGTGAGATGCATCTTCATAAAATCCCACGTAATCCTTCATGCATTCCTAATCTGGTAGCTTCACATCTTTTGAAACTTCTCAACGTCCATATTTTAGAGGCTTTGCAACCAAACCTTCTTGATGGACAACATTGGAGCCAACCTTTTACTGAGGTCGATCCTGAGAAGCATTCATCACCAAGTGGAAAGGATTCACCTAAGGAGCATTACAATAGCCCTGGAAATTCATAGGATGGCGATGCTTGACGCTTCCAAGAATCTCAAGTTCCCTCAAAAACGCGATCAGAACTTACATAAGTTTTCTCAATTCTCTTCAAGGCAAAGGCATTATCACCATCCATCACTAGTCTACAAACTTCATTAACATCAAATGTTGGTTGAATTCCTTCTTGGGAGGACAAAGAAAATGTCAAGTGTGATTAAGGATCCTTTTATATTTTGATTTGGTTCAAGTATCTTGACCTCTATCATTTACAAAAATTGAGTAAAAAGCCCAAATATTCCAAACCAAGAATTCTAAAGTGAAAACCACATGGTGCAATACTGACTTATTTTGTGCTTTCTTAGAAACTTGTTTTTCTCTACAAGTTGATATTAATATTCCAATATGATATGACAAAACCAAATGTAGTTGAATTTGAGCATCTCCACCTTCAACGACCACCCACCTCTCTCGAGTGTCAATATGCATTCTTGACTTACTTTGTGCTTCCTATGTCATATTTCAATATAATGTGACATAAAGGTAGGTGAATGTGGGCACCTCTCATTGGCATGTGATCCACTCTCGAGATAGCACCTCTTAAGTGATATGACACATTATTGACTTACAACCTTATTGACTACATTATTGACTTACAACCTTATTGACTACAAGTTGATATTAATATTCAAATGTGACATGACAAAACCAAATGTAGTTGAATTTGAGCATCTCCACCTTTAACGACCACCCACCTCTCTCGAGTGTTAATATGCATTATTGACATACTTTGTGCTTCCTATGTCATATTTCAATATAATGTGACATAAAGGTAGGTGAATGTGGGCACCTCTCATTTTCATGTGATCCACTCTCGAGATAGCACCTCTTAGTGATATGACAAATTATTGACTTACAGCCTTATTGACTACAAGTTGATATTAATATTCCAATATGATATGACTAACCAAATGCCGTTGAATTTGAGCATCTCCACCTTCAACGACCACCCACCTCTCTCGAGTGTCAATATGCATTATTGACTTACTTTGTGCTTCCTATGTCATATTTCAATATAATGTGACATAAAGGTAGGTGAATGTGGGCACCTCCCATATGAGACATTATTGACTACAAGTTGATATTAATATTCCAATATGATATGACAAAACCAAATGTAGTTGAATTTGAGCATCTCCACCTTCGAACCACCCACCTCTCTCGAGTGTCAATATGCATTATTAACTTACTTTGTGCTTCCTATGTCATATTTCAATATAATGTGACATAAAGGTAGGTGAATGTGGGCACCTCTCATTGTCATGTGATCCACTCTCGAGATAGCACCTATTAAGTGATATGACACATTATTGACTACATTATTGGCTACAAGTTGATATTAATATTCCAATATGATATGACTAACCAAATGCAGTTGAATTTGAGCATCTCCACCTTCAACGACCACCCAACTCTCTCGAGTGTCAATATGCATTATTGACTTACTTTGTGCTTCCTATGTCATATTTCAATATAATGTGACATAAAGGTAGGTGAATGTGGGCACCTCCCATATGACACATTATTGACTACAAGTTTATATTAATATTCCAATATAATATGAAAAAACCAAATGTAGTTGAATTTGAGCATCTCCACCTTCAACGAACCACCCACCTCTCTCGAGTGTCAATATGCATTATTGACATATTTCAATATAATGTGACATAAAAGTAGGTGAATATGGTCACCTCTCATTATCATGTGATCCACTCTCTAGATAGCACCTCTTAAGTTATACGACACATGATATGAAATGAAGGTAGATGTAATTGTAGGGTCACCCAGCTTTACAATGCTCACCTAGAGGCTTTTGTGTCAAATGTTATATTGCTTGAAGAGTCGAGTTAAGAGGAAATTATAGTCGTTTTGGACATTTTCAAATATATATTCACCGCTCTGTCATTGTTTCTCGTGTGTTATAAGAAGGATTGTGTGTATTACTGCTCTGAGCAAATCATATCATGGACGATCCTAGTTTCCTCTCTGGATTTATTGGTAAAGGCATCGACATAGCAATCGACCAGATTCTTCACCATGCTAACATTGCGCTCCGGTGCAGGAAAGAATTGAACTCTTTGAGAGATCTGGTAAGAAGAATAAAGCCTATTGCAACACAAATCCATCAATACCGTGTGGAATTGAATAGAAAGAGAGGAACTTCCATTGCTAAAAGAGATAATAATGCTTCACAATGGGTTGGGAAGCTGCACGACCTTCTCCGACAAGCACTGCCAATAGTGGAACAGTGCGCAGTACCAAGTTACGATATTTTTGTTGGATTTAGAGACGTCTAATTACAATAATTAAGTTGGACATACGTGTATTATGATTATGATATCAAATACTGTCGAAAGATTACATTTATGTAATGATTAAAACATGCCAAACAATGTGATTAATTAAGTCATGGCATTATACGTATTTAAATAAGGATTTGGATGCAAATACATATAGAATAATGTTAATCAATTATAATTGTTAATGGACCGATTATAGTTGATTAAAATAATAGCAGTAATAAATTGAGCTAAATAAGGAAATCAGAATTTATTCTGATTTATTTCAGTTTTTTCTGAAGTTTCCCGATTTGAAGTTTTTATAAAATCGGAAACTCCAGATTTCTTTTCAGACTTGTTTCCCAAGTATTAGCTAAATTTCAGCAGCCCTAGGATTAGAATCTTTTTCTTTGGCACTGCTATAAAAGGGCTGAGTCTCCAAGGCTTGCAATCATCCAGAAAAATTGTCTGCTCCATTTGAAGACAGGATACTCTCCAGAGAAAAGGATTGCAAGTTCTTGGAAGGATTCGAGAGCCAACAACTCAAGTCAAGACCAGGAGCATATCAACCCAGAGCCTTGGAAGCTGTCCGCAGCCTTTGAAGATGGAAAGTAAGTTCCGCTGTGCATTAAGTTTAATTTCTTACATAGGAGTAGATCTTGGTTAGGGTTTAAAGTAATTAGTAAAACCCATCAATTGGTATCAGAGCCTCCCTTATGTGAGAATTGCAGTTTGAAATCCAAGTCTCCATGGCTGAAATTGCTGCGTGTGATCCCCTGAGTATGAGATGTGTTTTGTAAGAAATGCTGTGTGTATTCCACGAAGTTTGAAAACATTTTGGGCATATTTCAGTGATGGCTGGAAAATCGATTATATATCTCTGTTTGTTGATAGTGAAGTGTTAAAAACGTTTTGCTGAGGGTATTGATTGGAAAAACGAATTCATATGTTGTATGCCTCTGTTGGAAGTTTAAAAACGTTTTAGCTGAGTCTGTGGCCTGGAAAATGAGTTTAAATGCTCTGCAGTGGCCATGGAAGTTTTAAAAAACGTTTTGGTATTTCTCTTGCATTTAGAAAAACGATTTTTGGTTCATTTAAAAACGTTTTAGCCCATAGAAGGGTTTCCAGATCTGAATCGTGCCCACAATAAAACTCTGTCATATCCTTTTTTTTTGTGTTCCAGGATTGTTTTGATGGCATATCGTTTATTTTAAAAAATTCTGTGTGTATCCATTTCGATTTCTCTGTATATCCATATCGATTGGCGTTTCCAGAATTTATGAAGCGATTTGTAACCCGTGTTTATGCCTTGCTTGAATTTAATCTTTATAAGTGCCAGGATTCGAATCCAGTGGTCACAGGATAGCTGGGTTTACGCCTTGTTGGAAATTGATCCAGGGTATTAGCTATGGCAGGAATATGGTTTTATTTTAAACCTTGTTGTCTTGTATGCCACGATTTCAGAAGGATAACTCATCTAGGTGTTTGGAAAAATAATATTTCATTATTATGCTAGGTATATATTTTTAAAATATACTTTGACCTAGGGCATAGAGCATGTATTGGAAGGTAAACGTATAGCTCTGTTTTTTCTTCTTGAGTTTGAATGAAAACACCCTTGGAAACTCTGTATGACAGAGGGATCTTGAATGAAAACTTTTTGGCTTTTAGCTCTGTAATTTTTCTTCCTAGAATTGACATGAAGGCGTTTTGGGCATTATGTGTCTTCATTTTCTGTCTTGCTCATTTGTTGGAGTGAATGCATTTAGCATCTGTATGTTGGTTGGAAAATGATTTGTTTTACTCTCTGTATTTTCCCATTGGAATATGAAAAACGTTCGGGTATTTCTCTTACGGCTGGAAAATGGTTTTTAGTACTTTGTATTTTCCCTTGGGAAGATTAAAAACGTTTTGGTAATTCTTGTATGGCCAGAAAACGATTTTAATACTTTGGATTTTCAACTGTTAAGATTGATGATTTTAGGCATAATTTTGGAATCTAACTAAAGGCGTTTTATACATGTGTTGTTTTCGCATGAGTCAAGCATTGATGTTCGCAAAACGAACCGCTCTGTGTAAGACGATTGCAAGGATGACTCATGACAAGCTCAATGGACGTGGGTGTTAGCTTTCCCAAAGGAGGGTTGGCACCTGCTAAGTTGTTTGGTGCATAAAGGTGATGTTTAACAAATAATTTGCAACACACGTATGCTGGCAATGTCTAGAAAAGCATTTGGGGCTTGGTGCACCAGGTCCGTTAGTGACCTGCCTTCCCCACTTGACTGGCCTGGTAGTTAGCAAATGGATATGTCAATCTGGCCCAAAGGCGGAAAAGACAATAAGGTAATGATTGCGCCCAAAGGTGTTTTTCATTATTGAGTGGTGTTTTGGCTAAAAGATTCAATGGAGCACATAATTTAATTTGGGCCTTTAGATGGATTTTAGAATTATGATTAAAGATCAAATCGTGATGCATAATATCTAATTTTTTTTTCTTTTCTTCTTTTGTTCTTCAATTTTCAGATCTAAACATAATGTCAAATCTAAGTCAAATTAAGCCCCTCATGGGGAACAATTTCAAACAGTGGGAAGAAAAGCTGAAATTAGTCTTAGGGATCATGCAATTGGACACTGCACTGAGATTTGATCGCCCCAAGCCCAATAAAGAGGGTGAAGAAACTCCCCAAGAGAAGGCTGATATTGATAGATGGGAGCATTCAAATCGCATGTGCATAATGGTGATGAAGCAAACGATCCATGAGACTTTTCGGGGCATAATACCTGATACAGAGACCGGCGCTATTAAATACCTTAAGGCCCTTGAAGAGAAATTCACAAAGAGTAAAAAGACTGAAGTTAGTACACTCTTTGTGAAGTTGGCAACAATAAAATACAAGGGAAAAGAAGGGGTTAGAGAGCATGTTATTGAGATGACAAGACTACAACGTGCCTTGAAAGGGCATAATTATGACATCTCTGATGAAGTTCTCATTGAGTTCATTTTTCTGTCTCTCCCGTCCAACTTTAGTCAATTCAAGATGACTTATAATTGTCAAAAAGGGACATGGACACTACCTGAGTTTGAGGCTCAGTTGGTGCAGGAGGAAGAGAGACAGAAAATGACTAAGGGGGAAAGTGCTCATGTAGTAACATCTAATCATAAGGTTAAAGGCAAGAAGCGCAAGTTTGCTGCCAAGGTAGCTGCAAACAATGCCGCGCAGAAAAGCAAGAAGGAAGATACTTCTGCGAAAGCAGAAGAAAGGAACTGTTTTTTCTGCAAAGCGTCAGGACATACAAAGAAATTCTGCACTAACTATCATGCATGGTTGGCAAAGAAAGGTATGTCTCTTGCTTTAGTTTGTTCTGAAGTTAATTTAAGTTCTGTATCTAGATATACTTGGTGGATAGATTCAGGTGCAACGACTAACATCAGTATGTCGATGCAGGGTTGCCTAAGCCATCGCAAGCCAAGTGAGGCGGAGCGCTACGTTTACGTAGGAAATGGCAATAAAGTAGAAGTGAAAAGCATAGGAAAATTTAGATTATTATGTAAGACAGGATTTTATTTAAGTTTTGATGCTTTAGTGGTTCCATCTTTCAAAAGGAACCTAATTTCTATATCTTATTTGGACAAAAATGGTTATGTATGTTCATTTGGTAATGGAAATTTCAGTTTGTGTCAAAATTCTAAGCTTCTTGCTTCTGGTATCCTGTCTTCTTATGATAATCTTTATTTTCTAGATATAGACACTTCACATTCAGAGGCACTGCATGTAGATAATAGAAAACGTAAATTAACTTGCGAGAAATCTCCAACGTTATGGCACAAGCGATTAGGACATATCTCTATGAAAAGGATAGAACGTCTAGTGTCTAATGATATTCTCCAACCTTTAGATTTTACAAACTTAAGTGATTGTGTGGATTGTATAAAGGGAAAACAAACTAATAAATGTAAGTATGATGCAAAAAGATGTAATAATGTCTTAGAATTGATTCATACGGATATCTGTGGTCCTTTTCCAAAAGCTACAAGAAATGGTCACCGTTACTTTATCACATTCATAGATGATTATTCAAGATATGGTCATATTTACTTAATAAAAGAAAAGGTGGAAGCATTAGACGTGTTCATAAAGTTCAAAACGGAAGTTGAGTTACAACTTAACAAACGTATAAAGTCCATTCGTTCTGATCAGGGTGGTGAATACTACGGTCGTTATGATGGATCAGGAGAACAACGTCAAGGTCCCTTTGCAAAATACTTAGAGGAATGCGGAATTGTGCCTCAGTATACGTTGCCAGGTTCGCCTGCAATGAATGGTGTTGCTGAACGGCGAAATCG
The DNA here is from genome assembly GCA_027924585.1 of Larix kaempferi. Taxonomy (NCBI): domain Eukaryota; kingdom Viridiplantae; phylum Streptophyta; class Pinopsida; order Pinales; family Pinaceae; genus Larix; species Larix kaempferi. The sequence continues at coordinate 58,300,351 of BSBM01000047.1, read as the reverse complement.
CACCCTTAAAGACATGGTGAGAAGTATGATTGCTCGTACAACTCTACCTGAGAATTTGTGGGGAGAAGCCTTAAAGACTACAGCATACATACTTAATAGAGTGCCTACTAAAGCAGCTAACAAGACCCCTTACGAGTTATGGGTTGGGCGCAAGCCTAGCTTGAATCATTTGAGAGTTTGGGGATGTCCATGTGAAGCTAGGCCTTATAAGCCAAATGAAAAGAAACTGGACGAAAGGACCATTAGTTGTTACTTTATAGGCTATTCTGAACGATCTAGGGGGTACAAATTCTATAATCCAACAGAACATACAGTTTTCGAGTCAGGAAGTGCGAAATTTTTTGAGGATAATGAGTTTGTGGGGGGAGATATGACAAAAGATAGTATTTTTGAAGAAGAAGAGACGAATGCGAATGAGACTATGGACCAAAGTCCTGGTTCTGTTCAAATTCCGATTGCGTTTAGAAATGAGACTATGGACCAAAGTCCTGGTTTTGTTCAAATTCCGATTGCGTTTAGAAATACATCTTCTGACAATATGCAAACTTCATCATCACAAATAACTCAGTTAAAAACTCAACATGGAATAGAGAACACAAATGGACCTGAACCCAACCCAAACCCTGACATTGACATGACAAATGTTGATGGCCTAGGGCCTGTGGGAGATTCAGAAATTGATAATGATGTTCCTCCTCCTGTTGAAGATCAAGTTGTAAATGAACCTCAAGAAAATCTAGTACCTGTGCCAATTAGGAGATCTACTAGAGAGAAAAGATCTACACAATCTAAGGATTATGCATATCTTCAAGAACATGAGTTTGACATTGGCATGTTTGAAAATGATCCTGTTAATATCAAACAAGCTGTGGAAAGCTCTAACTCTCAAAAGTGGATTAATGCCATGAATGAAGAGATGAAATCTATGTATGACAATGACGTTTGGGATATCGTTCCGTTGCCTAAAGACAAGAAACCCGTTGGTTGCAAATGGATATTTAAGACTAAGCGGGATTCTAAAGGCAATGTTGAAAAATACAAGGCACGTCTTGTTGCGAAAGGTTTCACACAGAAAGAAGGCATTGATTATAAATGTTAAAATTCAATATGCTAAGACAGAAAATAGCAGCATTACATTCCATTTCACAATAATAGCATATACATGATCACTGAAGAAACAACAAGCACAGCATAAACACAAGAGACAGAGATTTATCCTGGGAAACCCTCATGGGGTAGAAAACCCAGCAAAGCTTCCTCAATATAGATGACCAGCAATATACAAAGATGAAACCCTGAGACATGATCTCCTCCTCCACAATAGCAGACCTCTCCTCCACAAGTGCGCTATCCTCAAGTGAGTGAATGTGTATAATGAGGAACACACCTCCTCTATTTATACACTACTCTGATATGTATTTTACACAAGTACATGTAGGCTCGTATTTAACCATTAGGTTAAATACCCCATTATAATTGACTGGGCCGACCCCTCTAGGGTGGTCTAATAACCCTTTGACCCACATAACACATACAGGGCCGACCCCACTAGGGAAGTCTAATAACCCAAGTTACCACATTCCGACGGAGGAATAAACATCTCCGGATATACAATAAGATCTTCACGGAGGAATGAATCATCTCCGGAATAATAAAGTACAAATATAATATTCTTTGAAGTTACAATATCTCAACACTCCCCCTTAACGAGAAGGATATTATAACAGCATCTGCACGAGCAAGAAGTCATCAACATCATACATGATACATCTATAAATCATTGGAAGCTTTCTCAACATCATCAGTAACTCAACCAGTTACTGGAATATCTTCAATACTGGAACATCAACATCTTCAGTACTGAGTCTTTATCTTCTGCAGCACTCAAACAGCTACAGCAACATCAATATTTGAATCCTCACGATTGTCAGCATCGCCATCACACGATCATCAGCATCGTCATCACATGATCAACAACATCGTCATCTCACTATCATCAACATCGTCATCACACGATCATCAACATCGTCATCTCACAATCATCAGCATCGTCATCACACGATCATTAGCATCGTCATCTCACGATCATCAGCATCATCATCATACGATCATCAACATCGTCATCTCACGATCATCAGCATCGTCATCACACGATCATTAGCATCGTCATCTTACGATCATCCGCATCGTTATCTCACGATCATCAGCATTGTCATATCATCTCGATCTACAGCATCTGGATCATCTCGATCTACAGCATCTGGATCATCACGATCTACAACATCTGGATCATCTCGATCTACAGCATCTGGATCATCTCGATCTATAACATCTGGATCATCTCGATCTACAGCATCTGGATCATCTCATCTACAGCATCTGGATCATCTCGATCTACAGCATCTGGATCATCTCGATCTACAGCATCTGGATCATCTCGATCTACACCATCTGGATCATCTCGATCTACAGCATCTGGATCATCTCGATCTACAGCATCTGGATCATCTCGATCTACAGCATCTGGATCATCTCGATCTACAACATAAGTATCCTCAACCATACAAGTACATTAATCAATACATGTATCATCAAAAGTATGTATTCTCACCAATACATCTATCATCAAAACATGTATTCTTACTAATACATATATCATCAAAAGCATGTATTCTCACTAATACATCTATCATCAAAAGCATGTATTCTCACTAATACATCTATCATCAAAAGCATGTATTCTCACTAATACATCTATCAATACAAGTATCCACACTGATACAAGTATACACAACAGCAGCATACCCTGCAACACACATGATCCAATTACGGGATGGTCAATCCCTCTCACTTTAGGACATAGGTCCAAGGATGATACAATCCTGATCCACTTATGGGATGATCAATCCCTCTCAATTTAAGACATCTCTCATGTCTATGGATGATGCAATCCAGATCAACTTACAGGATGATCAATCCTTATCCTTTTAAGACACCTCACCATGTCTAAGGATGATGCAATCCCGAATCAACTTACAGGATGATTAGTCCTTATCACTTTAAGACACCTTACCATGTCTAGGGACGATGCAATCCCAATCTACTTACAAGATGATTAGTCCTTATAAATTTAAGACACCTCACCATGTCTAGGGATGATGCAATCCCAATCTACTTACAGGATGATTAGTCCTTATCACTTTAAGACACCTCACCATGTCTAGGGACGATGCAATCCCAATCTACTTACAGGATGATTAGTCCTTATCACTTTAAGACACTTCACCATGTCTAGGGACGATGCAATCCCAATCTACTTACAGGAGGATTAGTCCTTATCACTTTAAGACACCTCACCATGTCTAGGGACGATGCAATCCCAATCTACTTACAGGATGATTAGTCCTTATCACTTTAAGACAAGTCTCATGTCTAGGGACGATGCAATCCCATCACGTACATTTTGAACCCAGTTCATGGACGATGCAGTCCTCACGTACATTTTGAACCCAGTTCATGGACGATGCAGTCCTCACGTACATTTTGAACCCAGTTCATGGACGATGCAGTCCTCACGTACATTTTGAACCCAGTTCATGGACGATGCAGTCCTCACGTACATTTTGAACCCAGTTCATGGACGATGCAGTCCTCACGTACATTTTGAACTAGTGGTTCCGGGATGATGCAATCCCCATCACTTTATTCTCGAAGACCATACGTCTACGGATCAATTCAGGGACCAAGGTCCGGGGATGATAAAATCCCCACTTCTCGGAGACCTTACGTCTACGGCTCTCTTTAGGACTGAAAGTCCAGGGATGATCCAATCCCCTCAACTGTCCACTAAGGACTTCATTCTCGAAGACCTCACGTCTACGGCTCTCTTTAGGACTGAAAGTCCAGGGATGATCCAATCCCTTCAACTGTCCACTAAGGACTTCATTCTCGGAGACCTCACGTCTACGGCTCTCTTTAGGAATGAAAGTCCAGGGATGATCCAATCCCCTTAACTGTCCACTAAGGACTTCATTCTCGGAGACCTTACGTCTACGGCTCTCTTTAGGACTGAAAGTCCAGGGATGATCCAATCCCCTTAACTGTCCACTAAGGACTTCATTCTCGGAGACCTTACGTCTACGGCTCTCTTTAGGACTGAAAGTCCAGGGATGATCCAATCCCTTTTCTTTCTCGGAGACACTTGTCTACGGCTCACTTTAGAACAAGTGTTCAAGGATGATACAATCCCCACATGTATTCTCATCAATATACTATCGATCCTGGGAACCCATACAGAACCTGATTCACACTTCTTCTTTAATTGCACCATTAAGAGAATGGTCTTATCTAGCCACTTGGAGCAAACATCTCATCATGATTCTCTTCCTCTTTCTAAGAGAATCTTCTAGCCACAAGCCTTCTATATTTTGTTTGATTTGTAAATCTTCTTGTTGAACATCCATCACTTGTTCGGTGTTCATTATTCTTCATGATCTTTCCTACAAAACAAAATTAAGTACATGATTAGTAATCCTTCATAATCATGAAATCATGATAACCTATTATGCATACAGATATCATTTATATAGTTATGCAACTATCTTGACCAATACTTTGGCACAACACTTTCCCATATCCTGTATGCATACAGTGGCTATCTACATGCCTTCCATCTCTACCAGAACATACTATCGAGAGTGTGCACAGCTCTCAGCATGTCAGCAAAGAGGTTTCATTCTAGACAAGCAACAATAGAATGTTTGTCCAACTTACCAATCATATGCATATTAGTAGTATAATGTTCAATGCTCTATGAATGTTTGCACTCAACATGATATGTTCTAGGAATACAAATATGCATACAAGAAATATCATTTACTATTTCAAATAACAACTCAAATACTTATCTTTTATGTTTGTGTGGTTGCCTCCCGCTTGATCTTCTATATGTCCTTTGAACTTCTATTCATTCTATACCACTGTGCATGCTCAAGTGTGCACTAGTGTCATCCTCATGATCTCATACACAAACATTCATTCATTAGTATATTCTCAAAACATTCTAATTCTAAATAATCTTGAATATGTATAGTCATGATCATTAGTATTCAGGGTTTCAAGTAAGTCTTCTTTTACTCATGCATATTCTTGTTTGATCATAGTACTCTTCTGGTTAATTAAATCATGCATAAACCCTTGATTACTAACTTTATGAATAAGCATAACCAATCATATCAAGTATACTTATATAAGGGATCCTAACACAAGGTAAGATTCATGGGAAACATACCTGGATTAGTATACCTACTTGGTTATGTACAACATACCTAAACAATCTCTTCAATGATTTAGAGATCCTGAGCTAGAACCTGCATGTCTCATAGGTTAAGCATAATATAACAAAGTCATACATACCTCGTAAGTAGAACAAAGATTATGGATGAGTCTTTGTCTTCATGTTTTCATGGTCATGGAACCTGATTTGTCTTTTGTGATGTACCTGTATCTTGTTAGCAGACAACATCAACCTCACACAACATCATAATACATTAGTACAATCATAAGTGTCAACACCCTAACCAATGAATATCTTCTATCATGCATTCATAATTTTGTTAAGGTTATACGACAAATCTAAAATCAAAATTGTACTAACTGTAATAACCTGAAGACAAACATACCATAAACTTAATCATGGACAAATATCGAAACATACCTCGATGAGTCATACCTGTCGAGATCGCTTGCATTCTTCTTATGTAAGCCCTTATCCTCATCTCCCTCTGAGACAGGAACTTCTTCACTTATGCAGGTGACCAATCCATCTTCTTCTAGGATTAACTCAATCCACTTGATTTGCAAGAACTGGACCTTGATGAGCTGATCAAACTGGTATATTCAGAATTTGAAAACTGCAAAGTTTTACTCCTTAATTTTGCCTTTGAAACTTTCGGATTCACTGGACGTGACCCTGAACTGGGGTTTGATGAAGCCCACTCTTTTGCCCCATCAAAAGGTTTGATCCAAAGCTCTAAGCTTCTATTTTTCTGAGGAGCTTCCAGCCGTGGTCACAGATTTCAAAAATTCCCATTTTTACAGAAGCCCTAATTTTCCACTTTTCTGATCAAAGTCCCGAACTAGGGTCTAATCAAGCCCGGCCTTCTGCCCAACCAAAAATTCTGATCTTGGTCTCTAAATTTCTATTTTGATGAGTAGCATCCAGCCGTGGTCTCCGATTACAAAAATTCCAACTTTCTTCAAAGCCCTAAATTCCGGAAGCCATGAATGAAGGTACCAAAAAATAATTCTGTTTTGACAGAAATATGTACCTGATTGTTTCTGGTGTAACTCCGAAATTTTTGATCCACAGGGTTTGAAAAAGTTTTCTGAGATAGCCTGACCTGTTAGCTTTCCATCCTGACAGGTCTGACCTCAATTGGATGTTCTGAGAGAGAGTTATGCCAAATGTCGCAACGTGACCTGTTTTGGGAAAATACAGGAGAGTGAACTTGTACGGCGTGCCACGTGTCACTGTTTGACCTTCGGCCTCTGAAAAAGTTTTCTGAGATAGCCTGACCTGTTAGCTTTCCATCCTGACAGGTCTGACCTCAATTGGATGTTCTGAGAGAGAGTTATGCCAAATGTCGCAACGTGACCTGTTTTGGGAAAATACAGGAGAGTGAACTTGTACGGCGTGCCACGTGTCACTGTTTGACCTTCGGCCTCTGAAAAAAGTTTTCTGAGATATCTCGGCCTGTTATCTTTCCATCCTGACAGGTCTGACCTCAATTGGATTCTCTGAGAGAGAGTTATGCCAAGTGTCGCAACATGACCTGTTTATGGGATAATACAGGAGAGCGAACTTGTACGGCGTGCCACGTGTCACTGATTCAACTTCGGCCCCTGAAAAAGTTTTCTGAGATAGTACAGTCTGTGTACTACCTGTCACTTTTCACGAAATTTTATTTGGAGCTTCCTAGCCCAAGTTATGACCTTTTTCCCAAGGTCACCTGATTTTGACTCAGATCTGGAAGAGGCAGAAACCCTATATTGTACAGATCATAAATCACAAGTACAATGAATTAGAGGTTGTCCTTTGGACACAAGGTACCTGGAGATTTTAACTTCGTCCTGTAACAATTTCAGATCCGAAAACTTCGCCAAAACGGATTTATAGCGAAAGTGCTACGATGACTGGTTTTTGCTATGTAAAACCCTAACCTTCAAATTGTCGTAAGTAAAGCAAGTGTCTTTAGTGCCATACCTTGTCTTCCTTCAGGTTAGCTCTGATACCATGTTAAAATTCAATATGCTAAGACAGAAAATAGCAGCATTACATTCCATTTCACAATAATAGCATATACAGGATCACTGAAGAAACAACAAGCACAGCATAAACACAAGAGACAGAGATTTATCCTGGGAAACCCTCATGGGGTAGAAAACCCAGCAAAGCTTCCTCAATATAGATGACCAGCAATATACAAAGATGAAACCCTGAGACATGATCTCCTCCTCCACAATAGTAGACCTCTCCTCCACAAGTGCGCTATCCTCAAGTGAGTGAATGTGTATAATGAGGAACACACCTCCTCTATTTATACACTACTCTGATATGTATTTTACACAAGTACATGTAGGCTCGTATTTAACCATTAGGTTAAATACCCCATTATAACTGACTGGGCCGACCCCTCTAGGGTGGTCTAATAACCCTTTGACCCACATAACACATACAGGGCCGACCCCCACTAGGGAAGTCTAATAACCCAAGTTACCACATTCCGACGGAGGAATAAACATCTCCGGATATACAATAAGATCTTCACGGAGGAATGAATCATCTCCGGAATAATAAAGTACAAATATAATATTCTTTGAAGTTACAATATCTCAACAATAAAGAGACTTTCTCTCCAGTTTCATCGAAAGACTCTTTAAGGATTATATTGGCGCTTGTAGCACATTATGATTTAGAACTTCATCAGATGGATGTAAAGACGGCGTTTCTCAATGGTGACATTGATGAAACGATCTATATGAAGCAGCTAGAGAACTTTGTATCAGGTGATGCAGGGTCTATGGTTTGCAGACTTAAGAAATCTATCTATGGGCTAAAACAAGCATCTCGACAATGGTATCATAAATTTCACAAAATTGTTAGCTCATTTGGTTTTGAGTCTAACATAGTAGACGAATGCATATACCTTAAGTTTTGTGGGAGTAAATTTATTTTCTTGGTTTTATATGTAGATGACATATTGCTTGCCAGTAACGATAAGGACATGTTGCATCAAACTAAGAATTTTTTATTTAAGAACTTTGAAATGAAAGATCTTGGTGATGCATCATTTGTTCTAGGGATTGAAATACTTAGAGATAGATCTCAAGGTATTCTAAGGTTATCCCAGAGGAACTATATCGATAAGATTCTAACAAGATTTGGCATGGAAAACAGCAAACCAGGAGATACCCCTGTATCAAAAGGAGATAAGTTTAGTCTAAAACAATGTCCCCAAACTGACTTAGATAAAAACATCATGAAAGATATTCCCTATGCCTCAGCCGTGGGTAGCATCATGTATGCACAAGTATGCACGCGTCCAGATATTGCGTTCATCACTGGAATGCTAGGGAGATATTTGAGTAACCCAGGTATGGAACACTGGAAGGCAGCCAAGCGAGTGTTGAGATATCTAAAGAGAACAAGGGACTTTATGCTCACGTATCGGAGATCGGAACAGCTCGAGGTCATTGGATATACTGATTCTGATTTTGGAGGATGTGTCGACAGCATGAAGTCAACATCAGGATACATCTTTATGATGGCAGGCAGTGCCGTGTCATGGAAGAGCGCTAAACAGTCATTGGTGGCCTCCTCCACTATGGCAGCTGAATTTGTTGCATGCTATGAAGCATCTAATCATGGCGTATGGCTGAAGAACTTCGTCACAAGTCTGAAAATTGTGGATTCTATTCAGAAACCACTCAAATTATTATGTGACAACAATTCAGCAGTGTTATACGCAACCAACAACCGAAGTTCGTCAAAGTCAAAGTACATCGATATTAAGTTTTTGGTTGTAAAAGAGAGAGTGCAGAATAATGAATTATGTATAGAACACATAGGTACAGACTCCATGATTGCTGATCCTCTTACTAAAGGATTACCACCCAAAAAGTTTCACGAACATGTTGCCCGTATGGGTGTAATATCTATTTAGGATAGTTAGAAAATGTGGGAGTCTGAATATGTTTTAAGTTTTGTTTTTGGATGTTTTATGTAATGCAATTGTAAACAATTTTGATGATATATACAAGTTGCATTCAGTTTCAGTTTCATTATTTCTTTCTTTAAAATTTAAACTTTTGACCTCATACAGTAAAGTAAAGGTGACTCAATTAGAAATAGGCACGTCTAATCACACTTGCGTGTAATTTCTAAACTATATGTCCAAATCAGATTCATGTCATTCAGTTATGTTGGCAGCGTGATTTATGTCGGTTTAGTTGCGATTAAATGTGACAAGTGCTGCTTAAGTCCTTTGTTAACATAATTGATGGACAGAATTGTTTAAGAAATACGATAAGAAAGACAGAAAAGTTGCATGCAATAAAGTTAAGGATATATAATCAAAAGGTTGCACTTGTCCATGTGGGAGATTGTTGGATTTAGAGACGTCTAATTACAATAATTAAGTTGGACATACGTGCATTATGATTATGATATCAAATATTGTCGAAAGATTACGTTTATGTAATGATTAAAACATGCCAAACAATGTGATTAATTAAGTCATGGCATTATACGTATTTAAATAAGGATTTGGATGCAAATACATATAGAATAATGTTAATCAATTATAATTGTTAATGGACCGATTATAGTTGATTAAAATAATAACAGTAATAAATTGAGCTAAATAAGGAAATCAGAATTTATTCTGATTTATTTCAGTTTTTTCTGAAGTTTCCCGATTTGAAGTTTTTATAAAATCGGAAACTCCAGATTTCTTTTCAGACTTGTTTCCCAAGTATTAGCTAAATTTCAGCAGCCCTAGGATTAGAATCTTTTTCTTTGGCACTGCTATAAAAGGGCTGAGTCTCCAAGGCTTGCAATCATCCAGAAAAATTGTCTGCTCCATTTGAAGACAGGATACTCTCCAGAGAAAAGGATTGCAAGTTCTTGGAAGGATTCGAGAGCCAACAACTCAAGTCAAGACCAGGAGCATATCAACCCAGAGCCTTGGAAGCTGTCCGCAGCCTTTGAAGATGGAAAGTAAGTTCCGCTGTGCATTAAGTTTAATTTCTTACATAGGAGTAGATCTTGGTTAGGGTTTAAAGTAATTAGTAAAACCCATCAATTTTTGCTCGTTATCAGATGAGCAGAAAGATCAGTCAATTGATTTCAGAGATCAAGAAGCATCTGGAACTGGTTCCTTTAGTCCTACTTGAGCAGCAGAGCCAGATGCACGTGGAGATGAGGAGAGAAATCGCCCAAGCTTCAAGCAGTACTTCTGGATCGACCTCTCAAGCTCCAACCGGGAGCTTCTTCATTGAGGAAGCCCTTATAGTCGGACAAGACCAAGCCTTTGCAACTCTCGAGAAGTTGATGATCGATGATGCAGAGGGCAATTCTCTCTTTGGCATTGGCGTTGTTGGGAAGGGCGGATAAAGAAAAACTCTGCTTATCAAGACCGTCTTCAACAGCCAAAAGGCGAGGGCTCTTTTTCATGATGACCTATTGCTTTGGCTCACTGTTTCAGAGTCTCCTTCTTTCCTAAGTCTTAGAAATGAACTCTGTAAACAAATAGCTGTGCAAACAAAGGAACATCATGATCAAAGCATGAACGAAGAGAATGTAAAAAGATGGTTGAGTCAGATAATGCAAGCCAAGAGGTTTTCCCTCTTCCTCGATGATGTATGGGGAGAGGGTGGGAAATTGTTCGACGAACTGGGTCTCAGCAGACGCACCGAGCACTCGAACTCCAAAATTATTGTAAGTTCGAGGAATCGGAGAGCACTGTTTGAGATGGGAATTGCAGATTCCTCTACAATTACAGTGGGGGATTTGAGTCAAGAAAAGAGTTGGGAGTTGTTTGTTCATCATGCATTTCCATATAATGGAAATCCGCCCCTAAACTTAGGCGAGAGAAGGGCAAAACTTGTGTGTCACAAGTGTGGGGGGCTTCCCCTCGCCATCAAAGTGATAGGGAGGGCAATGGCAGGCATTACTGATGCACATGAGTGGGACTTGGCAATCCTTAGGATGCCAAACGCCAACAACCAAGACCATCAAGCTATCTATAATCGCCTAAGGTGGAGCTACGATGCACTGGGGAACTATGATGTCAATCTCCAATTGTGCTTTCTCTGCTTAGCTGCCTTCAGAGAAGATGAAATTATTGATGTTGAGTCCCAATTGATTCCTTTGTGGATAGGAGAAGGGGCTCCTTGAAAGGAATCAGCGTGGCCACGATCCATTTGAGATGAGAAGAATTTAGGCCAACCTTTTAGCGGATCATTGTTTGATCGAGCCAGTTCTCAAATACGTTAATGGCCGCGTGGTCCGTTGCAGGATGCACGATGTGCTGCGTGACTTGGCAATACAAATTGCTGAGCAGGAAGAGAAGTTCTACTGCCGCGCAGGTAATGGCTCGATAACGTTGATTGAAAATAAATATACAGGATGCACCAGGCTTTTCTTGAATTCCAACGGATTGAGTTCGGTTCCCAACTCATTCAAAGATTCAGAAATCTGTTCACTGTTGATTGGTGCAAACAAAATTACAAAAATTTCAAGAAAGGTGATAGGGAGCATGATCTCTCTCAAGGTTCTGAATTTGAATGGCGCGTCCGTCGAGTCATTGCCAAAGAGTGTGGGTTGTTTGAAACAGCTAGTATACCTGAGCTTAAGAGGCGTTCCCATCAAAAGATTGCCTGCAGCTGTTACAGATCTTGCAAGTCTTCAAATCCTTGACCTCTATAACTCTGGAATCACAGAATTACCATCCGGCATTCATAAGTTGAGGTCCCTCAGGTATCTGAATCTTTCCTGTTGTGATGATTTGCAATGCCTTCCTCGTAGATTCTCAGACCTTACCTCTTTGCAGTACTTGGAAATGTCTGGATCTGTTAATGTATGGATCAAACATGACAAAAAGAAAGCTGCCTCCATTAATGATTTGGGTGCTCTAACACAACTAAAGAGGTTGCGCTTACACAACGAGGCAGAAACAATTTGCGAGGGGACAGTAGGCAGTATAGTTCAAATGGAGGCACTCGAGTTGCAAGATTCAATGATGATAAGTTTACCTCATGACATGGTGAACCTACCAAACTTAAAAAGACTCGGTTTAAATTGTTTTCGACTGGTTAAAATGGAGAACATATTTTGTGGATTTCACAGTTTGAGTCATCTTCAATTAGTGGGTTGTTTTATGTTGGAAGAACTTCCAGAATTGCATAAACTTAAGAGTTTAAGGCAATTAGATATTTGTGATTGTTCTAAGTTAAAGAAGTTTCCCAAAGAATTTGGTGAGAAGGGGGCCCTTCCTTTGTTGGAAATATTTTCTTTGGTTAAGTTAGATAAAATAGAGGAGTTGCCAACAATATCATAGGGTGTAATGTCTTCACTCAAAATATTCACCATCATAAAATGTGGAGCAATAAAGATATTGCCTGAAAATGATTTGTACCTCAAAACACTAAAAAAAAGAGAGTATATGGTTGTTCCATGGTATTGGAAAATTTAGAAAAGATCAAGATACTGAAGACAAATATAAAAGTAGAAATGGTAACAGTGTCTCTGCTGTAGAGACGCAAGAACTTATAGAAAGGTATCAACAAATATATAAGAATACCAATGAAAAAGGTCGACTCTATGGTGAAGTTTGGTACAATTAGCTTTTCCTTTTATTAGGAAATCTTAATAAAAATTTGCTTTATGATTAATGTTTTCACTATTATTCATTCTCATTTATAATTATATATTGTTTTATTATAAAAATTTAGTTAACTCTATTTTAACATAAAATTATAATTATATATTATTTTATTATATTTTTTTTCAATATAAAATGTAATGTGATATAATATACTAGCAATTGCCCCCAAAAGTTCAAGAAACGCTAAAAGGAACGAGAATATAAATCAATTTTCTGTAATGCAAAATGTTCAATTTCATGTGAACATTTTGTATACATACTTAATGTACACATCAGAACCAAATTAATTATCTCTACATATAAAAACAATTAATTAAACCAATAATAAATACTCATCATAATAATCCCAGGCTTTTCATTAGTTAATAAATTTGTTGTAAAAAGACAGCATGCATTAACTACTAAAATTACAAAATTCACAAAATTTCCAAGAACATGCTCCTCTAAACTATTCTCAATAAAAAAATAAAAATAATGCTCAAAACGTGCATGCATATGACAAATCCTAGAATCTACCATAGCATGCTGCTCAGGGATAATTTTAAGGACTAAAATTATTTCAATTTATAAGGATTTTATATAGTTTATATAATAATTTGGCGATATTAAGAGTGAAAAAAGTTTACCCCATCAAAATTGGGCCAAATGGGGCTTCAAAAAATGCAAATTGGCTAATCATTTTTTGGAAAAAAACATGGAAAAATAGCCCATGGGCTAAATTTCGCCCCTAAAGCTCTAAACTATTCTCAATAAAAAATAATAATGCTTAAAACTTGGAAACTCATGTGAATCTTTCATGAGTTACCAAGGGATAATTATTTATCCATAATGCTAATAAAAACTATTCTCAATATTTAAAAAAAATATTATTTATAAAAAAATTACAATTTTATTTGATGTTTACTTTTATTCTATTTTAAATAGGAATAAAAAATATAAATTTATGTGTTCATCAAAATAACCCTCAATGCTCAACCATCTCAACTTTTAACATAAAAACTCAACACCCAAAATCTATTTTTCTATCATGATAATCCAGTGTCCAGCATTTATTCTTTGAACATTCCAAGTTATGCACATCTATATCATGATAATCCAGTGTCTATAATTTATTCTCTGAACATTCCAGGTTATGCACATCTATATTTTAGTTATTAATCCAATTCCAGGTTATGCACATCTATATCATGATAATCCAGTGTCTATAATTTATTCTCTGAACATTCCAGGTTATGCACATCTATATTGTAGTTATTTATCCAGTTTTCTCAAGGCAGATCCACTATATAGAGACATTTGAGGTTACGCACATCTGAACATATAAGTTATGCACATCTATATTGTAGTTATTAATCCAGTTTTCTCAAGAGGTTCCACTGTATAGAGACATTTCAGGTTATGCACATCTGAACATTATCTAGGTTATGCATATCTGTATTGTAGTTATTAATCCAGTTTTCTCAAGGGGTTTCACTGTACACATTTCAGATTATGCACATCCGGGAAACATTAGGAAAAACCAACTTTGAAAATTTGAACAAATTATTTTTATATTTAACCATCAACGTATTACAAGGATTTTAAACCAATGAAAGGAAATTATATTCAAAGTTAAATCAGGATCGTAATTGGAAAAGAGAACTCTTCCCAGCAAACAAGCAAACTAATCGGAAGAATATTTTTATTAACAGAAATCACATCTCAAAAACAAACTATCCAACTTAATTGAAAGAAAGCCATTAGAAACAGCTTTTTCATTTAGACACCCTCCAACTTCGGAAGAATATTTTTATTAACAGAAATCACATCTCAAAAAGAAACTATCCAACTTAATTGAAAGAAAGGCATTAGAAACAACTTTTTCATTCAGACACCCTCCAACTTCAGTGTTTCCATTATCTTATATAAATGAGAACTCCATGGGATTGATTTTTCTCATATTCTTTTCATTCTTCCCACCAAATCATGAAGCTGCTTCCTTCCAAGAAAACATATGGAGAAAAGTTGAGAGTGTTTTCCATTGTTGTTACATACTCTTCAAGCTTTTGAAGATTTTGTTGGCTTTGTTTTAGATTATGGAGGTCTTTCGAAGCCTTTTCTACATATGCCCAAAAGCATGAGTCCGGAGTAAGGGATGCACGCTTTGTGCGGGATCTTGGAGCTCTTGAACTGCGAGATTTTTCTTTGGCTTCCATCCATTTTTGAAATTTATGACAATTGTGTCTTCCATCAGAAATATAGTTGTCGTAGCGATGCACGCCTTGTGCGAGATCTTTGAGCTCTTGAACAACGAGTTTTTTCTTTGGCTTCCATCCATTTCTGAACTTTATGGCAATTTTGTCATCCATCAGAAATATAGTTGTCTTTACTGTTGGTGCAATAATAATATGCAATATCCAGAGGCTCTACAAGCCTTCCATATGTATTGCCAGCATTTATCCACTTATTTACGGTTTGGAAACACTTGGAAACTCATGCCTTATCCAAATTTCAGTAATACCGAACCAAAACTCTCCCAGCTTTACCCTACATGTATCACCACTGATATCTTTCCTGTCATTTTGGTTTTGACGGAATCATAATATCCAAAGCCACTTTTTTCTCACAATCCTCTTTATACCACTCCATCTCTACCATAGTGCTTTGCTTTAGGCTCAATTCAAAAGCTAGCTTATCAACATTTGTGTTATTCTCTTTTTAAGTTTTTCCAGCTCTTTCTAGGGAATGCGGTGCACTTTCATGCTGCACAAAGTTGTCATCACCAATTCATGAACCCATTTGAAGCATCCATTATTGTGCCAAAACTAAAGAAATAAAATTTTAAACTACAGATAAAGGCAATGCTACATTAGAATCTACTATTGCTTTTCATTTTTTATATACCATGTTCATTGCATAAAGCTCAAAAAGCTTTGGACTAGAAAAACAACATTAAAAAAAATGGTAGTTCATTGAATTGCAATCTCGTTACACAGAGACGAGTAAGGTGGGGTAGATGTTGTCTTCATGTGTGGTTGTATGAAAAACCTATCCATGATAACTCCATATGTAAGGCCTGAAAGTTTTTTATCCTTCTTGGTGTATAATATATTCCGGTTAACATCCATACTGATATAACCACCCAACAAAATCACTAAATGCAATTTGTTTGGTTCAAATTAAACTAACAAATGGAATTGAGTATAACGTGAGCTCAACACCAATGGATTTTTGCTGCAATGAGTACCCATCTTGTAAGAGTCTTTTGAATTGGAATTCACTATTCTTCTCTTTCTTATGGAGTTTTGCATAACCTACTCCAAAACAGGACCATACCTTATGTGCTCTAAAAGGCAGGCCTGTACAATCTTGTCAAAAGAATTTTCGTGGCTCTTCACTGTCAAATGAAGCATTTCCAATACTGTTTGAGGGTTTTCAGTGCAAGCTGCTCCATTGCTTGAGAAAAACATGTAAGTGCCAAAAGGTCTGTATGGGCTGCTTGGAGAATCCAGGACATGATTAAGAAGAGTCTTACCAGCATCTTAAATAAAAGAATCAGGGACATTTATGCCTTGCCAATATGGAATAATACCAATGAAGGGTTTAGCGATGGACTCAAACGGTGCAAGGACTAATAGTAATAGAGAGAAAGATAAATAGTTTGCTAATAATAGTAATATTACTTTCTCATATAACGGGCTTATCGAATACTTATTTTAATTGTTGGGCATTCAGCCCACATATATTATAAATATGTAATGACAGAAAACAACAATGTATAGCAGATTTACACAATACATCAATCACACAAGAGACACCGAAATTTACGTGGTTCACCCACTGGATGTGGGCTACATCCACGGGACAAGGGCAGGCAGTCTTATTCATCGTCAACAATAGATTACAAACTATCCCGAAGAGGGCTTAAAGCCCCAGCTCAATATCTTCCTCAATGGGCCACATATTTAAGCAAACCATCAGTTATGTGTAACTGATTATACCGTTGGTGAAACCACCGTGAACCAACTTGACCTCAACCGTCAATTGGTTGTCACATTCCAACAATCTCCACCTTGAGAACAATTTACTTGATGCCCTGCCCTTGTCCATTTGTGCTTCTAAATACCAAAGCACCCATTTCACTGCTTCACCTGGATTTTTCATGTATCCACTGACAACACCAACCGCATGTGAAAATATCTCATCGCATACATCACACCAGTGTACCATACACGAGACATATAACCCTTTTCTTCATTACATGGACATCAACTTGAAGAAAGCTTATGATGTTTATCGGTTTCACTGAGTATCATTATCATGCACTCATCCTATGATAACCAAAACTTACCATCAATCCGTCTGTTGTACATTTACACTCAAGATTGTTTTGCTACTCCCTGATTCTTCATCATAAATGTCCAACCGAACCAACCTGTTGAACGGTTGATCGTATCCATGCTTGTGCTTGTTTCAAGCATAACGCCAATAATCCAAAAAACGCCACGATAATGAATACCATAAACCCAATGGTTACACCCACTTCTTGTAAAACCTGGTTCACCATGAAGAAATCAAAACATCTTGTACCAAACACTTGAGAGTGCTCTTCAAGCCATACAATGATTACCTTGAGCTTGCAAACAAAATCTTCCTATGCAATCGTGAGCACCTTCTATGCTCCACCTCGAACTTTACATCCGAAGCCCTTAGCCAAATCTGGCCAAGACAACCAAATGAGCCTTTACCGCTCACTTTCAGGTCTTTTTACAATGGAGTTAACCAAGCCTTTAAAATAGGCTTCATTACATGTAATCTCATGGGAAAAAAACATATGCACACAACAACCAACTCATGCCCTACCCCTTTTAGTTTACCTAAATCTACATCTAGTTTCATAGGTAACTAAACAACCTAGGATATGCATGCCATTCCAGGTCTTACAGTCATATGCCCAATTACATACAAAATTTAAATTTTATAACTCCAAAATATAATAATACAAATGTTTTTTTTTTTTTTTAAATAATGACTCCACCATTACCACTTACAAATACCACCAACACTCTCACTCTCTTGAATAACCCGTTGACCACCCTTAAACCAAGAACACAGCCTTTCTTAAATGAACACTTTAATTGTTTTTACAATTACCTCGACATAATACTTTTACCACATTGAGGAATAGCCATGAAACACGTCTTCGATTCCAGCAAACTGCAGAACCTACCATAAGTAGAAAAAAAAACGTCCAGCTCCCGTCCTTTCTTCAATCCTAGCAATTTCATAGCGCAACACAGGAAAAATGGTGGCGGCTTGCTGATTTTCACGTGGGTGATCTTTCCTACCTTCTCCCTTCACGATGGCTTCCTACCTTCAGTTCACGCAGGCTCGAAGACTCCTTCTCCTCAACACATAACGCTAATGGCGGCTCTCCTCTACTCCACAAGGGTCCTTCCTCTCGAATGGTGGCTCCTCCAAAAACTTGGACAGGCGGTCTCCTCCCTCGAATGATGGCTCAGTGGCTCCTCTTTGCCAGCGGATCTTTTCCTTACTACGAGTCTCCATGACTCGTGCTGGCTGCGACCTCCACCACCGCTGGCTGCTACACCACCGGCTAGCAACTCCACTGCACCGGCTACCTCGGCTCCTGCTCGCTCCTCTCCACGGCAGCTACATCCCAAAGAATTGGCCCTCATGCTGGTTGGTGCTGGCTCCTCTCAGCGGCTGCTCCAATTCTCGAGGGGCTCCTCTAGGCGTGCTCGGATCCCACTGCAGATGGCTCAGCTCTGTGGATGACTCCTCCACTACCGGCTACCTCTGCTCGACGGCTCGACACAGGGCTCGTTCCTCCACGCTCGGGCTCCTTGCTCGCATGATTCACCACTGCAGGCTCTCCCTTCTCTGCACGATCACAACGGGACCGGCTGATGTCTTGGGCAGAGCTTCAACCACTGACTCTCCTTCACAGCCAGCGTCCTCTACCTCTGCACGGCCCAGCAGCATAGCCTTCATTCTTTCTGCACGGACTCCTTTTTGGATGGCGAGCACTTGCTCTTGGATGGCAGTATTGAACTTCACGGTTCTCTCTGAAAGCTTACGGCGATGACAACCCTTTCGAATGCTCTTTCTTTGGAACTGCGGCTACTCTAGTTATCTGCAACCTTTTGCTCTTCACCTGAGCTCTGATACCACTTCTTGGGCATTCAGTCCACATATATTATAAATATGTAATGACAGAAAACAAGAATGTATAGTAGATTTACACAATACACCAAATACACCAATCACACAAGAGACACAGAAATTTACGTGGTTCACCCATTGAATGTGCACTACATCCACGGGACAAGGGCAGGCAGTCTTATTCATCATCAACAATAGATTACAAACTATCCCGGAGAGGGCTTAAAGCCCCAGCTCAATATCTGCCTCAATGGGCCACATATTTAAGCAAACCATCAATTATGTGTAACTGATTATACCGTTGGTGAAACCATCGTGAACCAACTTGACCTCAACAGTCAATTGGTTGTCACATTCCAACATTAATAACTTAATAAGTGGTTTCATCGTCTTCTCTAGTATTTAACCACCAAAAAACATGAGAAAGTCATTAAACTTGGAGAGGATGTTTAGCACACTATGAAATGCAAATAATATGAAAAATCAAAGTACCAAATTTCATTGAAGAGGAAGCACACAGATAGACTTCGCATGGGGAAAAAATATACGCTCCCTTACAAAGGATTCCATTCATATTCCTAAACATCTAAATATATAAAAGCATAAGCTGATGCTTTCCTTCAATTTCTTGACTAGATCTCTTACGGATACTCTAGCAGGACTCCCTATATTATCTTTCTCTGCAGAGAATAACCAGCTCAGTGGGCCTCTACCTCCATGGTTGTGAAAATTGAAGGAAGCTGACTCTATTCTGTTGGCTACAAACTGCTTTAGTTGGCACATTGCTCCAAAGCTTGGAAATTGCACTTCTGTTAATCATATAACTCTGAGTAACAATCAACTAATAGGATACATTCCTCCAGAGCTTTGCAATGCCAAACCTCTTAGTGAGATTGATTTGGAAAACAATTTTCTTGTAGGAGACATTGGAAACACCTTCATCAATTGCAGGAACCTCACCCAGCTGATATTGACAAGCAATATGGTAAGTAGTAGAATTCCTGATTATTTAGCAGAGATTCCATTGATAGTTCTCGATTTGGATGTAAACAACCTCACAAGCCCAAACCCTGAAAACATACGGAATTCAAGCAACGTCCTGGATTTTAGTTCAGTCCAACCATTGGCAAGGCTATTGAAGGAATTGATAACAAATCAGTTAAAAAAAATTGTGCAATTCCTTATTTGCATACCTGATGATCTCATGACCATTTCAATCAAACTGGGGTTAATGTTGTGATAAAGAATATGGAAAATTCCAGATTGATCATTTGCAAAATCCAAATATATCCTTTTAATAAATATGGATAAAATATTTTATAATATTCCCTAGGAAATGTTTTAGATATTTGGCAAGAGCTCTCTTCGAAATCTATAGTGGGTACTCTCTAGAGTCGTCTAGAAAGGATAATTTTTTTAGTATTTTCTACAATCCATACTGAGTTATTTCTATAATGCTCCAGAATAGTCTAACATGAAGGATTGATTCTTTGGAAGAACAATCCATCCAGAATATTCTTTGTTTCCTGTCCTAACGGAGCAAAGCTTGCCCTCACCCCTTTTTCACTTTCCATCCTGCATTCACTCCCACAACAGCTTCTTTAACTAGTCTACTCCTTCGGTAACTAATAAAACTGGATACTGCTGTATGTAAAGTTGCATAGAAATTTTTTATTCCTCCCTTCAAAATCGTAATATCAAGAATCAAATATGCTAATACATTCGAAACATTACATAAGTCTTCTCTTTAAAGTAGTAACATCAGTAATTAAACAAGCTAATGCTTTTAAACATTTTATTACAATTTCCTTTAAAATAGCAACAGCACATGTCCCTTTGATGTGGTAACTTCAAATTTGAGTGAGATTACTTTCACAATGTTTCTTGAATAAGGTCAAAAGCTAAGGTAGCGGGCGAAATAAGGTAGTTATGGTCAAAAGCTAAGGTTGCTGGCATAATAATTGTACTAAGTGGGACAATGTCCTCTTTCAGGTCAAGGTTGCATTGGGACAATAAATTCCATAATGAAAATTTCACATTCCTCTTAAGAGAGAACCTTGCAAAAGGAAAGATGTCATATCAACAATGTATAAATCTTAAGAACTAAATAGCAGTGCTTACATAATTTAAAATATTAAAAAATACATAATTTAAAATACTACAAAAATACAGTGTAGAAATAAATCTTTCCTCCTACAAAGTACACACAAAGGTTGAACATAAGGTTGGGTGTGTTTCTGGACGTCTTGGCCCTTGCTAAGTCATGAGTTATTGGTATATTTCGCTTGCATGTTATTGGATATACTCTTGGGTTATAGTGGTATCCCCCAACTTTAAACCTGGATCCGACGAGTCCCGTGGTTTAAAAAAAAGATGATGGTTCACCGTACATAAAGTGGGCATCATTTCAAGTGGTGTCCCACAATCCTTCCAACAAGTTCACCCATCTTTATTTGATCATATACTCAACAACCATTTTAAATAGGACGACCCAAAGAAATGTGAGATGCATCTTCATAAAATCCCACGTAATCCTTCATGCATTCCTAATCTGGTAGCTTCACATCTTTTGAAACTTCTCAATGTCCATATTTTAGAGGCTTTGCAACCAAACCTTCTCGATGGACAACATTAGAGCCATCCTTTTACTGAGGTCGATCCTGAGAAGCATTCATCACCAAGTGGGAATGATTCACCTAAGGAGCATTACAATAGCCCTGGAAATTCACAGGATGGCGATGCTTGATGCTTCCAAGAATCTCAAGTTCCCTCAAAAACTCGATCAGAACTTACATAAGTTTTCTCAGTTCTCTTTATGGCAAAGGGATTATCATCATCCATCACGAGTCTACAAACTTCATTAACATCAAATGCTGGTTGAATTCCTTCTTGGGAGGACAAAGAAAATGTCAAGTGTGCTTAAGGCTCCTTTTATATTTTGATTTGGTTCAAGTATCTTGACCTCTATCATTTACAAAAATTGAGTAAAAAGCTCAAATATTCCAAACCAAGAATTCTAAAGTGAAAACCACATGGTGCAATACTGACTTATTTTGTGCTTTCTTAGAAACTTGTTTTTCTCTACAAGTTGATATTAATATTCCAATATGATATGACAAAACCAAATCTAGTTGAATTTGAGCATCTCCACCTTCAACGACCACCCACCTCTCTCAAGTGTCAATATGCATTATTGACTTACTTTGTGCTTCCTATGTCATATTTCAATATAATGTGACGTAAAGGTAGGTGAATGTGGGCACCTCTCATTGTCATGTGATCCACTCTCGAGATAGCACCTCTTAAGTGATATGACACATTATTGACTTACGACCTTATTGACTACAAGTTGATATTAATATTCCAATATGACATGACAAAACCAAATGTAGTGGAATTTGAGCATCTCCACCTTTAACGACCACCCACCTCTCTCGAGTGTTAATATGCATTATTGACTTACTTTGTGCTTCCTATGTCATATTTCAATATAATGTGACATAAAGGTAGGTGGATGTGGGCACCTCTCATTATCATGTGATCCACTCTCGAGATAGCACCTCTTAAGAACTCTAAAGTGAAAAACCACATGGTGCACTACTAGCTTATTTTGTGCTTTCTTAGAAACTTGTTTTTCTCTACAAGTTAATATTTATATTCCAATATGATATGACAAAACCAAGAATTCTAAAGTGAAAACCACATGGTGCAATACTAACTTATTTTGTGCTTTCTTAGAAACTTGTTTTTCTCTACAAGTTGATATTAATATTCCAATATGATATGACAAAACCAAATCTAGTTGAATTTGAGCATCTCCACCTTCAACGACCACCCACCTCTCTCGAGTGTCAATATGAATTATTGACTTACTTTGTGAGCTTCCTATGTCATATTTCAATATAATGTGACATAAAGGTAGGTGAATGTGGGCACCTCTCATTGTCATGTGATCCACTCTCGAGATAGCACCTCTTAGTGATATGACACATTATTGACTTACAACCTTATTGACTACAAGTCGATATTAATATTCCAATATGACATGACTAACCAAATGCAGTTGAATTTGAGCATCTCCACCTTCCATGACCACCCACCTCTCTTGAGTGTCAATAGGTATTATTGACTTACTTTGTGCTTCCTATGTCATATTTCAATATAATGTGACATAAAGGTAGGTGAATGTGGGCACCTTCCATATGACACATTATTGACTACAAGTTGATATTAATATTTCAATATGATATGACAAAACCAAATGTAGTTGAATTTCAGCATCTCCACCTTCAACGAACCACCCACCTCTCTCACATGTCAATATGCATTATTGACTTACTTTGTGCTTCCTATATCATATTTCAATATAATGTGACATAAAGGTAAGTGAATATGAGGTGATCCACTCTCTATATCATATTTCAATATAATGTGACATAAAGGTAAGTGAATGTGATGTGATCCACTCTCTAGATAACACCTCTTAAATGATAAATAACACCTCTTAAGTGATATGACACATGATATGACATGAAAGCATATGTAATTGAAAGATCACCCAATTTTTTTTTTTTTTCAAACGAAAAAAAACCGTCGCTCTTCATAAAATTGAATAAAAAAAAAAACTTGCTTTTCATAAAATTGAATCAAAAGGATTTACAATAAAGCACTTAGGGTCACCCAGCATTACAATGCTCACCTCTCAAGTCGCGCGATGCATTATTGACTTATAACCTTCACAGAGACTGGCTTTTATGTCAGTGTTATATTGCTTGAAGAGTCGAGTGGAGGGGAAATTACAGTCGTTTTGGACATTTTCAAATATATATTCACCGCTCTGTCATTGTTTCTCGCGTGTTATAAGAAGGATTGTGTATATTACTGCTCTGAGCAAATCATATCATGGACGATCCTAGTTTCCTCTCTGGATTTATTGGTAAAGGCATCGACATAGCAATCGACCAGATTCTTCACCATGCTAACATTGCGCTCCGGTGCAGGAAAGAATTGAACTCTTTGAGAGATCTGGTAAGAAGAATAAAGCCTATTGCAACACAGATCCATCAATACCGTGTGGAATTGAATAGAAAGAGAGGAACTTCCATTGCTAAAAGAGATAATAATGCTTCACAATGGGTTGGGAAGCTGCACGACCTTCTCCGACAAGCACTGCCAATAGTGGAACAGTGCGCAGTACCAAGTTTCGATATTTTTGCTCGTTATCAGATGAGCAGAAAGATCAGTAAATTGATTTCAGAGATCAAGAAGCATCTGGAACTGGTTCCTTTAGTCCTACTTGAGCAGCAGAGCCAGATGCACGTGGAGATGAGGAGAGAAATCGCCCAAGCTTCAAGCAGTACTTCTGGATCGACCTCTCAAGCTCCAACCGGGAGCTTCTTCATTGAGGAAGCCCTTATAGTCGGACAAGACCAAGCCTTTGCAACTCTCGAGAAGTTGATGATCGATGATGCAGAGGGCAATTCTCTCTTTGGCATTGGCGTTGTTGGGAAGGGCGGATCAGGAAAAACTCTGCTTCTCAAGACCGTCTTCAACAGCCAAAAGGTGAGGGCTCTTTTTCATGATGACCTATTGCTTTGGCTCACTGTTTCAGAGTCTCCTTCTTTCCCAAGTCTTAGAAATGAACTCTGTAAACAAATAGCTGTGCAAACAAACAAACATTATGATCAAAGCATGAACGAAGAGGATGTAAAAAGATGGTTGAGTCAGATAATGCAAGCCAAGAGGTTTGCCCTCTTCCTCGATGATGTATGGGGAGAGGGTGGGAAATTGTTCGAGGAACTGGGTCTCAGCAGACGCACCGAGCACTCGAACTCCAAAATTATTGTAAGTTCGAGGAATCGGAGAGCACTGTTTGAGATGGGAATTGCAGATTCCTCTACAATTACAGTGGGGGATTTGAGTAAAGAAAAGAGTTGGGAGCTGTTTGTTCATCATGCGTTTCCATATAATGGAAATCCGCCCCTAAACTTAGGCGAGAGAAGGGCAAAACTTGTGTGTCACAAGTGTGGGGGGCTTCCCCTTGCCATCAAAGTGATAGGGAGGGCAATGGCAGGCATTACTGATGCACATGAGTGGGAATTGGCTATCCTTAGGCTGCCAAATGCCAACAGCCAAGACCATCAAGCTCTCTATAATCGCCTAAGGTGGAGCTACGATGCACTGGGGAACTATGATGTCAATCTCCAATTGTGCTTTCTCTGCTTAGCTGCCTTCAGAGAAGATGAAATTATTGATGTTGAGTCCCAATTGATTCCTTTGTGGATAGGAGAAGGGCTTCTTGAAAGGAATCAGCGTGGCCACGATCCATTTGAGATGGGAAGAATTTACGCCAACCTTTTAGCGGATCATTGTTTGATTGAGCCAGTTCTCAAATATGTTAACGGCCGCGTGGTCCGTTGCAAGATGCACGATGTGCTGCGTGACTTGGCAATACAAATTGCTGAGCAGGAAGAGATGTTCTACTGCCGCGCAGGTAATGGCTTGACCACGTTGATTGAAAATGAATATACAGGATGCACCAGGCTTTTCTTGAATTCCAACGGATTGAGTTCGGTTCCCAACTCATTCAAAGATTCAGAAATCTGTTCACTGTTGATTGGTGCAAACAAAATTACAAAAATTTCAAGAAAGGTGATAGGGAGCATGATCTCTCTCAAGGTTCTGAATTTGAATGGCGCGTCCGTCGAGTCATTGCCAAAGAGTGTGGGTTGTTTGAAACAGCTAGTATACCTGAGCTTAAGAGGCGTTCCCATCAAAAGATTGCCTGCAGCTGTTACAGATCTTGCAAGTCTTCAAATCCTTGACCTCTATAACTCTGGAATCACAGAATTACCATCCGGCATTCATAAGTTGAGGTCCCTCAGGTATCTGAATCTTTCTTGTTGTGATGATTTGCAATGCCTTCCTCGTAGATTCTCACAGCTTACCTCTTTGCAGTACTTGGAAATGTCTGGATCTGCTAATGTGTGGATCAAACATGACAAAAAGAAAGCTGCTTCCATTAATGATTTGGGCGCTCTAACACAACTAAAGAGGTTGCGCTTACACAACGAGGCAGAAACAATTTGCGAGGGGACAGTAGGCAGTATGGTTCAAATGGAGGCACTCGAGTTGCAAGATTCAATGATGATAAGTTTACCTCATGACATGGTGAACCTACCAAACTTAAAAAGACTCGGTTTAAATTGTTCTCGACTGGTTAAAATGGAGAACATGTTTTGTGGATTTCACAGTTTGAGTCATCTTCAATTAGTGGGTTGTTTTATGTTGGAAGAACTTCCAGAATTGTATAAACTTAAGAGTTTAAGGCAATTAGATATTTGTGAATGTTCCAAGTTAAAGAAGTTTCCCAAAGAATTTGGTGAGAAGGGGGCATTTCCTTTGTTGGAAATATTTTCTTTGGTTAACTTAGATAAAATAGAGGAGTTGCCAACAATAGCAGAGGGTGTAATGTCTTCACTCAAAATATTCACCATCATAAAATGTGAAGCAATAAAGATATTACCTGAAAATTATTTGTACCTCAAAACACTAAAAAAAATAAGAGTATATGGTTGTTCCATGGTATTGGAAAATTTAGAAAAGATCGAGATACTGAAGACAAATATAAAAGTAGAAATGGTAACAGTGTCTGCTGTAGAGACGCAAAAAGTTATAGAAAGGTATCAACAAATATGTAAGAATACCAATGAAAAAGGTCGACTCTATGGTGAAGCTTGGTACAATGAGCTTTCCCTTTTATTAGGAAATCTTAATAAAAATTTGTTTTAAGATTAATGTTTTCACTGTTATTCATTCTCATTTATAATTATATATTGTTTTATTATAAAAATTTTGTTAATTCTTTTTTAACATAAAATTATAATTATATATTATTTTATTATATTTTTTTTCAATAAGAAATGTAATGTGATATAATATACTAGCAATTGCCTCAAAAAGTTCAAGGAATGCCAAAAGAAATTAGAATATAAATCAATTTTCTGTCTTCCAAAATGTTCAATTTCATGTGAACATTTTGTATACATATTTAATGTGCACATCAGAACCAAATTAATTATCTCTACATATAAAAGGAATTAGTTAAACCAATAATAAATACTCATCATAATAATCCCAGGCTTTTCATTAGTTAATAAATTTGTTATAAAAAGACAAATTATAGTCGTTTTGGACATTTTCAAATATATATTCACCGCTCTGTCATTGTTTCTCGTGTGTTATAAGAAGGATTGTGTAATCGCATCAGAATGGAGATAGATCTACAGGATCGGATTACTTTTTCTCATATCTTTCGGGAACATAATGGAAAGGCAGATGAATTATTCAAACGAGCTTTAACAGGTATTGGAGGTATAATATCTTGGGAGGAGTGGATGGACTCCAGCATCCAGGATTGTGGCGAATTTTACTTTTTCTAGAAAAATTTTGATATGATTTTTTGTAGTCTTCTACAGATCTGTACTGTAGGGATATGAGTACAGATGATATGTAGTATGTGTATGGTTTATTGTAACTGATAAAAGACTATGGGTACACCCTCGTACTTATGCAGAATGCATCTTTCTCTTTAGAGAAGGAGAATATCTTTGTACTATTTGATTCGATGAATAGCAATAATACGTTTTTTTTTCGGTTGAAAAAAAAGATTGTGTATATTACTACTCTGAGCAAATCATATCATGGACGATCCTAGTTTCCTCTCTGGATTTATTTGGATTTATTGGTAAAGGCATCGACATAGCAATCGACCAGATTCTTCACCATGCTAACATTGCGCTCCGGTGCAGGAAAGAATTGAACTCTTTGAGAGATCTGTTAAGAAGAATAAAGCCTATTGCAACACAGATCCATCAATACCGTGTGGAATTGAATAGAAAGAGAGGAACTTCCATTGCTAAAAGAGATAATAATGCTTCACAATGGGTTGGGAAGCTGCACGACCTTCTGCGACAAGCACTGCCAATAGTGAAACAGTGCGCAGTACCAAGTTTCGATATTTTTGCTCGTTATCAGATGAGCAGAAAGATCAGTAAATTGATTTCAGAGATCAAGAAGCATCTGGAACTGGTTCCTTTAGTCCTACTTGAGCAGCGGAGCCAGATGCACGTGGAGATGAGGAGAGAAATCGCCCAAGCTTCAAGCAGTACTTCTGGATCGACCTCTCAAGCTCTAACCGGGAGCTTCTTCATTGAGGAAGCCCTTATAGTCGGACAAGACCAAGCCTTTGCAACTCTCGAGAAGTTAATGATCGATGATGCAGAGGGCAATTCTCTCTTTGGCATTGGCGTTGTTGGGAAGGGCGGATCAGGAAAAACTCTGCTTCTCAAGACCGTCTTCAACAGCCAAAAGGTGAGGGCTCTTTTTCATGATGACCTATTGCTTTGCTCACTGTTTCAGAGTCTCCTTCTTTCCTAAGTCTTAAAAATGAACTCTGTAAACAAATAGCTGTGCAAACAAAGGAACATCATGATCAAAGCATGAACGAAGAGGATGTAAAAAGACGGTTGAGTCAGATAATGCAAGCCAAGAGGTTTGCCCTCTTCCTCGATGATGTATGGAGAGAGGGTGGGAAATTGTTCGAGGAACTGGGTCTCAGCAGACGCACCAAGCACTCGAACTCCAAAATTATTGTAAGTTCGAGGAATCGGAGAGCACTGTTTGAGATGGGAATTGCAGATTCCTCTACAATTAAAGTGGGGCATTTGAGTAAAGAAAAGAGTTGGGAGTTGTTTGTTCATCATGCGTTTTCATATAATGGAAATCCGCCCCTAAACTTAGGCGAGAGAAGGGCAAAACTTGTGTGTCACAAGTGTGGGGGGCTTCCCCTTGCCATCAAAGTGATAGGGAGGGCAATGGTAGGCATTACTGATGCACATGAGTGGGAATTGGCAATCCTTAGGCTGCCAAATGCCAGGTATCTGAATCTTTCCTGTTGTGATGATTTGCAATGCCTTCCTCGTAGATTCTCACACCTTACCTCTTTGCAGTACTTGGAAATGTCTGGATCTGTTAATGTGTGGATCAAACATGACAAAAAGAAAGCTGCCTCCATTAATGATTTGGGCGCTCTAACACAACTAAAGAGGTTGCGCTTACACGAGGCAGAAACAATTTGCGAGGGCACAGTAGGCAGTATGGTTCAAATGGAGGCACTCAAGTTGCAAGATTCAATGATGATAAGTTTACCTCATGACATGGTGAACCTACCAAACTTAAAAAGACTCGGTTTAAATTGTTCTGGACTGGTTAAAATGGAGAACATGTTTTGTGGATTTCACATTTTGAGTCATCTTCAATTAGTGGGTTGTTTTATGTTGGAAGAACTTCCAGAATTGCATAGACTTAAGAGTTTGCATAAACTTAAGAGTTTAAGGCAATTAGATATTTGTGATTGTTGTAAGTTAAAGAAGTTTTCCAAAGTTAAAGAAGTTTTTCAAAGAACTTGTGAGAAGAGGGCATTTTCTTTGTTGGAAATATTTTCTTTGATTAAGTTACAAAAAGTAGAGGAGTTGCCAATAATAGGAGAAGAGGGTGTAATGTCTTCACTTAAAATATTCATCATCATAAAATGTGGAACAATAAAGATATTGCCTTAAAATTATTTGTACCTCAAAACACTAAAAAAAAATAAGAGTATATTGTTATTCCATGGTATTGGAAAATTTAGAAAAGATCACACAAATATAAAAGTAGAAATAGTAACACCCAAGAACTTATAGAAAGGTATCAACAAATATGTAAGAATACCAATGAAAAAGGTTGATTCTATGCTGAAGTTTGGTACAATGAGCTTTTATTTTTCTTTTATTAGGAAATCTAAATAAAAAATTGTTTTATGATTAATGTTTTCATTATTATTCATTCTCATTTATAATTATATATTGTTTTATTATAAGAACTTAGTTAACTTTTTTTCAATATAAAATTATAATTATATATTATTTTATTATATTGTTTTTTCAATATAAAATGTAATGTGATAAAGTATAATATTCTAATTATTTTATTCTATAACATTTTAATTAAAATTTAATAAACAATTAACTAAAAAATAGATAAAAATATCATTCTATATCTTCAACTCATTAAAAAATGTTTTTTATTTTATTCCATATCTTTTTTACAAATCAAATTTTAATTTCTAATTTATAAAAAAATTAAATAAATGAATTTACATAAATATTTAAAATATACAATTTCAACAAAAGTGAAATTAGCAACATAGTTTCTTAATACCTTGCTTTTTAGAAAAATTCAAGTACTTGCCTCTTAAAAATAGTGACAAAAATCTAACTTATAGTCTATGAATATCTTGCACTAAATCATTTGTAAGATGAACAAGAGCCACAAGAATGACAATAAACTATTAGCTAATAGGAGAGCTTCTTGTGTAAGGCCTAACATTTTGTTGTTTTTACTCTGTACAAAGTTGATGTTCAAATCTTATTTAAATTGATAATTTTGATTGGATGTTAATTTCTAATGGCATTTTATGATGTATATATGTGGATTGATGTATATTTGTTAAATTTTAGTTGGAAAATAAAAATTATGATACAAAGTATAGCGTAAGTATAGAAAGAAAATTATTATTATATATAAACAATAATAATGCATTGGTTTTCATCTTTTGGTTAAATTTGGTGCTTTATTAGAGAATCTACCATGTTTGTATGGTGTTACAAAAGTTAGCTTTACATAGAATGAAATATTCTTCATTCTTACAAAGTTGTATGCATTGGCCATAACTATGAGTTTAAACTTGGCTATATAGAGAAGGAAATATTGTCCATTTTTACGAGCTTTGAAAGCAAGGAGCTATGTTTTCTACATGAGTTGACTTGCTGATTAATAATTTTAACCAATTATCTTACAATGTTGGAATGAGTTTATGACAATGAGGAACACGATTGGTACAAGGAAAAACAACACTCATTCATTTAAAGGATAGAAGGAAGATGTTTACAAAACATAAACATAATTTATAGGATCCTTTCCGAATAAGTTTCTAAAACAACTCAATTATTAAATACATAATAACTTGATAAACACAAAAACAAACAATGGTACAAGATTGGAGAAAACAACAATGCAATTTTACTATTAAAACAATAATGTAATTTGGTGTATTAAAAAACACATAATGGACTATATTTATAATGTAATGCTCATTTATTTAGTTCTCATACAAAGGATATTGAAACATTAAAATACATAAGTTGTTCACTAACTCATGCATAAGTGTCACACATCCATCAACTCATCCCATAAGAAGTGGATGGACTTATTATGAATCCATTGCCTTCCCTCGACGAAGTTTTCGTCTAGTCCTCAACAACAAATGCCCCCGCAGAAGTTCAAGACCCCTTGGTGTCTTAGGAGCTACAAATAACATGATCACTCTTGACTCTCTTCATCGTGTACATATTTTGAGCTTGCATCAAAATCAATAAAATTTTGCTTAATAGAGTTTTTTTCCCTGCTGGAAAAACTAGATGGTGAAAATACTTGAGAATAACATTTTGTTGTGGCTTTAGCTTGTGACATTGACTTCTAATGTTCTTAGAATTGGTTCCCTTCAAAGCACCAGTGAAAGCTATAGACATTGAAGAATGTTCTTGTCCACCGATGTCTACATCATTTTCCATTTCCTTATGAGCAAAACATTTTATGCAGATGTTTTCCATAGCTCAAAGTGTTTTTTCAAATCGCTACAATCTCTGCACACCATCAGGATGTTTCAAAATGTTATAATGACAATGTTGAAGTCATTCAATCGAGTTCTAATACAAAGACGAACAACATATATACCTGGAAAGTAGACTTGTGATCTCCTTCTAAGGACACAAATGAGAATGTTAACGGTATTTTTTTTCTTTGGAGACAACTTTGGAAGTAGTTCCATGATGCTGGATATTAACTACAATAAACATATTGATAGGTGTTGCAATAAAAATCAATATATTCATGTTGGAAATTAGTTACAACTCTTTTTATGAAGATACAAATCAAATTATAGTACTGCAACAAATTGTCAAGCCAAGTCCAAGGTTCAAAATATCTAGAGGCTAATACTAAAAAAATTACTTGGTTGACACAAGACAACACCAATATACCTCATATAAATCTGCTAATGTATTGCAAGGTGCAAGCTCTAAGGCTTGTTGTAAACTGAATACCAGTTTTTGGAGCTTAGAAATCAACAACTCTTTCATTGTCCAAACTATGTAGCTGTGACATGTTCATGTTTAGGACAATCCTACTTGTATACTATATGCATGGGGAAGATGGAGTTATAAATTTTGCTACAACATATTGTTGATAATTGATTACCAAAGCAATTTGAGATGTAACACATATCCTTCATGCCTAGAACTTACTTCAATATACTCAACTAACAACAATAATGTAAATTCGACCTTATATAGACCAAATAGTGTTCCAAAGAGTATTGAAATTCAAATGGATATAAATAGGCCTTCCAATCATGTCAAGAAGATTGTCAAGTTAATCTAATAAACAACTTACATCACAAGTAATCAAAGAGTCTTCCATGGCACAAATGCATAACCAAGTTAAGGTAACCACAATCCTTTTTCAATTAAAGATACTTATTCAATAACAAATGGAGAAAATTACTCTTAAAATTTACTCAAGGAATTTTATATTTTGTCTCACTTGAGTTATCTTACCAAATTACCATGAGCATGGCATTCCTGTATAACATTTGGTGATAACGTTGGGTTACACGCGAAAGAATTTGCTTCTTTTCTCACTTGGAGAACTCAAAATTAATCTATACATGACATTAGCTCAAAGACTTTAGCAACATGCAATGAACTAAAGCCATGCCAATTCCATAATGTTTCCATTAACAATAATTGGTTATTCCTATCTTAGGCATTTACAATATAGTCGTCCATAACTTATTAAATCCTATCAAACCATAATAACATAGCAATAACAAAAATATATTAGATTTGATGGCAATGTAGAACAAGACTACGTAACTCAACCTAGAGACTCTTATATATGCTTAAACTAAAACTTGTTTCGTAGCTCCAATGTGGTATTTCACACGAAGAAGAACATCTCCCATGTAGCGAAAATAATTTATAAACCTTTGTAAGCCTACAACCTTAATAATTAGAAATACAACCATGATGACATTGATGAGAAAACAAAGCAGATAGCACATTGAATAATATAAACATAGGTAGCATGAATAATGAGGATGTTGATACCATTAGCAACATAAATTTTACATCAAATGAAAGAATACAATTGCAACACTAACCAAAGCTACCTAGGGAAAATAAACTCCACATATTCATTTTCTAAGCTACAATTGGAAACCTTATATCATTGCATGAATCGTGCAACATTTCAAAATGCTTAACAATTTACGTAAGAGTCATAAAATGAAGTAGATGGCCAAATTTGAATTGGGATTTGAGGAAGAGCCTAATACAATGGAAAAATACAACAAATTGGTTGGGGGAAACTTCAAGAGAAGAACAAATACTCAACCATTGTATCTAGCTCTAAGAATAGGTTTATGCTTTCTAAATCTCGAACTCAAGAGGGTATATTTAATGACTTGGATAGGACTCAATCAAGAATGAATACATGTTCACAAAACTCCATGAAGAAGCAGAAGTCAATAATGTGAAGCAAGAATGGGAAATGTAACCAATGATAATAAATCCAAGAATGCTCAAAAGGATAATAATAAGCTGGGAATAACAACTTCAATAAGTCCCTTGGATGGGGTGACAAGGGTGCATTGGCCAATAGATGTTTCTTCATCAACAACTAGTCAATGTCTCATCACTGGCAATGCAATACCCCCTCATGAAGATGCATGAAGATCATTATACAACAAGTAGAGAAGGTCAATGCCATCAATCCACAACATGGGAATAGTCGACAAATGTTTGATGATTTCAATTCCATTCTTATTTGGTATATCTAGACTTGGCATTGAAAAAAGAAGAGGATGAAAGGTGAGTGTGTCGATTTCCTTCTACTTTTTTATTTTCCTCCATTTGTTTAAAGAATCCATGGAAGTTTATAAATCCCCCAGTAAGAATTGGGAAATTGTTGGAAAGAAGGTAAGGGTAAGGCCCAAAAATGGAAAGAGGAGATAAGCCATTCTCGAAAACCACTAATTGGCTCTTCTCCAAAGTACATACCAACACTTTCAATTCTAGTCAAGAACAACAACCAATATGAGTAATCAACACATTCAAGTCCACTCAAGAACAACAACTAGTATAACATAGATATACATTGAGATTGAAATTTTTATGTAAAAATAAAAATTTTCAACAAATATAGATGTTTGACACTTCTAAATTTTCACATAAGGGGAATTTATGTTGAGGCACACCCAAGTATTTTAGTAATTTCCTAATAGATAGGTCACTAAGCACGACAAACCATGCAAAGTTGCAAAGCGACCCATTCTAGTCTTCGAGGAAGATTTCCAAATAGATTTTAGCCTTTATAACAAAGTCTTTATTTCAACTTAAGTATCCATTATTTAGCTTTACATCAAGAATATGATTAAAAACCAACCAATGATATTTATATGCTGGATTATATTTCTTAAATCTTTTTGTTTGGCTCCATCTCTAGTGTCATCATAAATGCTATGGCCCCTCAAGTCCAAGCTCAAGGAAGATATTACCTAGGATCATAAGGCTACGTAATCCTTTTAATGATTAACCTATCTAGGCTGGAAAGGTTGAACTTGACCATAAGAGATGGCCAATCCTTTTATTCTTTGGTTTGAGAGTCATATAAGTCCCCAATTGTTGTAATCCCTCTTGTAAGCAACTATTTGTCCAAGAACCATACTCACTCTTCTAGGGTTTTTCCTAATAAAACAATCTATGATCACTGTATATAATGATCATTGAAGAGAAGGATAGAATGAAAATAGCCACACTTCCAAACTAGTCTGTGCTTGATGACCTCCAAAGCCTTCCAAATATTGTTAGTAACAAATGCCCCTTTAATTATTACCTCATAACTAACAAGCAAAGTTTGAAGATTTAAATATCTACAAACATTTTTTCACGTGAGTTGGGGTTTTGAGGGGTTTGTTGTGTTGAGGTAATGAAATTTATGAGCATAATATTTTATGCTTCCTACCCTTCAACAACTATGTTGATCCATTTAAGACACATTTGTTGCACTTGATTGTGGGTAGCAATGATTCCCATTCTTCCCTAGTCCTTAGGTGCATAACAAAAGTCTCGACCAAATTTTTAAATCCTTTCTCTCCACTTGTATTAGCCTAAAGAAAGCCTCCAAACATTTTTTCAAGTTGCTCATAACCTCTATCTAGGGAAACACAAAATGGTGAATAGTAAACATGGGTGGCACATAGGAATTTAATTTATAATTGAAATTTGGTAGCCAAGACATTATTTTTTCTATCCTTCTATCAAAATTTTAGCTACCATTGAATGGACACCTTCCAAAGATCATTGGATGAGGCATGGAAAGAAAATGAGATACCTAAACATTTGATCACTTGTCCTCATTGAGTCTAGGCCCGACCTTCACTTGTAGGCCAATCAAAGGTATCCTCCTAAACCATCATTGTTAGAAAAAGTTATACCATTGGAAAACATAAAGAGCATATAATAACTATTTCCTAATATTTTATGCACTTGCACCATTAACATAAGAAAAAATGTGAACAATTATAAGGGACAAGAGCAATGGAATTTCGAGTGGTAAAACTGTTAATTTTTTTTTTTGTCTTTAATTCATAATTATAGTAGTACTTGAAATCAATGAACAGTCATAAGCATTCACATTCACATTCAACACTCAAATTTACCCCGGGGAAACCATCTATAACTTGAGGGAGAAAACCCCAGCAAAATATTCCTTAGTACATTGATAGATAGTAGAGAATGATTAGCCTCGCAATGAGCAGATTACATCAAACACCCCTGGTACAATTACAGAGAAAGATAGAAAAAGAAGAGAACTCAAAATTAATATCACCACTCAACCAATTCTCTAATATTCATCACATGCACAAATTTCTTTGAAGGGAATTCGTTCCAAGATTAGATACATCAATCCTACATGGAAAAGTGCACCATACTTATCATGCAAAAGCTTTAACTATGTGTACTAACTTTAGGATGAGATCGCCCTTTAACTAGATGCTAGACCACTTACTTAGGTGGCTAACTTAAGTGTCGTAACTCAAGTGTCGTAACTCAAGTGTCGTAACTCAAGTGTCGTCTTTTAGTTTAACTCAAGTGTCGCAACTCAAATGTCATCTTTTAGTTTAACACAAGTGTCGTCATGCAAAACACTTAATTAATTAAATCTTCTTTGTTAACACTTAGTTAACTCTTTTAACTGAAGTCCTTCTTGATAACATCACTAAAGTGAACAATTCGGGTTCTCCTTTAATTAACTGAAGTCTTTCTTTTTAACATCACTAAAGTTTAACAATTCGAATTCTCTCTTATTTAACTAAAGTCTTTATCATTACTAAAGTGTGAAAATCGAGTTCTCTCTTATCTTATCACATCTTTCTCTATCTCTTGTTTTATTTGCATGGTCCACATGTGCCAACTTAATTATTTATCATATCAAATATACTAAGGATATTTTTCCAATGATGTGATCATTTTGTTCTACTATCGTTCCAAGTGGCCATATGCTAAAGTAATTCACTCTAGAGGTGACTTAATAGCTCAACCATGGTTAGTAGTACATCACACACCATTCATGCTTCGGCATGCAAAGCATTACCTCAACACATGATACACCACCTCAACACATGAGGATCTGTCTTGACACACAAGCCTCTTAGCCTTAACAAGCAACACTGTACAACATCATCACTTTGACATACAAAGAACTTACCTCAACACATGAGGCTTATTCATTCTTGAGTCCAAATCAAGATTCTTCTCCAAGTTTCCCGAGTCCAACTCAGGCTCCTATAAGGCACTACCTCGACACAGGAGGCTCAATCTTGACACACAAGATTGACTTGGAGAATGACTCATGATGTTGTAACTTTAACAAAAACCCCTACATTGTGAAGGGGAAACATCCGCTATCATAATATGAATCAATTTAATCAACAACCTATGTTACAGTGAATCCTTCAAAATCCCTAAATAATAAAGCTCTACAAAAATTCACCACCCACAAGGAAATAGATTGAGCCACCTTCCACAAGACTATATTGAGCCTCCTTAATGGATGATTCATACTAGATTAATAACAACATAAATACTTTTTCAATATATAATCCTCAATAGTGAGGAGGTCAATTCATATAACGAATGCCATATATTTATAATAATGATTAAAAAACCAACTTGCTAAGTCAATTGGTTATATACATGTAAGAATGAACAACTTAAATGCTAATCTTAAGTAACAACAACTAATTGGTTGTGGATCTTGATCTTCCTTATTCATAGGTTTTGTTTCAGCAGTGTCTAGACCCCAGCCCATGACGGGGGGTTTTGGGGGGGCTTTCTCCCCAAATATTGTCGCCATGGGGGGTCGAGGGGGGGCGGAGGAAATTTTGGAAAAAATGCCTTGTAAAATGTTGTAATTGTAAGTTTTAAACATGTGTAGAGAAGCAAATCATACAAATTATCTTAAGCAAAAAAGAGATTACACCACAACATTCGCACATAGTACACAGAGATTTACCCTGGAAACCCTTAACCAGGAAAACCAACAAACCTTGGAGCCACCACTCCTATTTTTCTCATCATCCCATTATGAATCACTCACAATACAATATAGGTATTATGCAACATCCAAAACCCTAATCCGTTAAACCAAATTAGTCAATAGACCCCAATCCCTTAACTGAGATTAAATTACATATTTTTAGAATAATCCCCAAAAATTGCATGCGATCCCCAAAGGAGGGATCGTCTCCTGCGCCGCTGACAGGCGCACTCTCCCCTTCACATACGTGCAGAGAATATAACACATACCCAACAATAATTTCATAGTCACGACTTGGTCAATAATGGGTGATTTATGGGCCCATGGTATTGGGTGTTCCATAGTATTTTCCCATGGTAATCGCTCTTTAAAAGGAATGCATTGTAATACAGTTGTGTATTGTTGTAAAGATCTCTATGATTGTGTAAGAGAGATTGTGAGAGAGTGAAGAGGAAGTTGCAACGGATGTGTTGTAGGTTGCATCCCTTCATTTGTTGGATGGTATAATAATAAGAACTCATAATTTATGTGTGGACGTGGACCATCTTGGGTGAACCATGTTATATTGATGTCTCTCTTGTATTGTGTTTATGTGATTTATATTTGTATCTTTTCTATTGTTATTGCTATGCCATCCTGTTTTTATAACACAAACAAGGTTCTCCATAAAGCCTATGAGATGCAAATTATTAGACCCTAATAAGTCTAATGATATCCCATTTTATGTACACTTATTCCCCACAAATGGTGACTTTAAAACATGCAATTACCATCATAGTAAAATTTAGTGCATTTATAAATGTGGCTACTAGACAACATTACCACATATAGTCTATTATTCCCCCTTATTGCTGACTAAGGGAATGAATGCACATAACCTTACTATTGACTAGGGGAATGATTGCACATACATAGAAAGATGTTATTACATTAACAATCCTAGATAACTATGTTTTATCCATATGCAATTTAGACCTAGACACATTATAAAATTTGTGAATGTATTCCATTGCACAATCCAATGCTTCCATCCCTTCAAGCAAGGTAAAGGAACCACCAACAAACTGGCCATTGACAAGTTTGACACTCTAAGTAGAGCCCAACAAAATAACACCCTTATAAGACCCTAGTACTTTCTATTTTGGAGCAGGTATCCCAACTATATTGCAACAATCAAATAAAAAACATGTATCAAGTGGACAATCTTATTTGATCAACATGAAGAGACCAATTTCCTGATATTTTAATAGGTTGATAAGCAAACATATTATAGCATCAACAAAGAGTATCTCCACAACTTTGTTAAAAAAAGGACAAAACCAATAACCTTAAGCATCATAAGAATGGAAGGATACTTTGATTCTATTGTATTCTTTTTTCGAAATGAATTTTGATAAACATGTTTCTAGTCCATAGCATTTGGCTCATTCCATTCCTTCCTAGATATAAATGGGCATTATCAAGAATGTACTAACTTGTAATGAATCGTGTTTATGTAGGAATGATAACTTTTGAGGTAATATGCTTCAGTTGTAACATTAATTGCTTGGATAGGATTTTTCAAAAATTCAAAGTGATTGGATACTAACTAGTGAGCAAATCAAGATGCCTAGGATATGGGATAAACATTATAATCCCTAAGTATTGGTTTATTCTCCAAATGATTGATTTTGAGCTACTTATGTGTTGACTTGTAGTAAGTCATACTGAAACAAAATCGCATGTGGCCTTATAGAACTTACATGGATATCTATCAAGCATTGATGTCATTTCATCAATTGTCTCCATCAAGGTTGTTTTTAGCACATCCAAAGTCAACTCCTACACACATAGAGTTGATGAAGAAAAAGAAGAAGTTGAATCCAAAGATAAAGAAACAACATAAGTTGAATCAAAATAATAAAAAAAATAGAGGTTGATAAGATGAAGTGAATGGAAGACGTAATTTGGAATAAAACAAAACAAGAAGTAGAGAAAAGGAGGCTTTAGACAGAAACAAAGAGAAATAAGAAAGGTGAAGTTGAAGATAAAGTAGAAAGGATAATGATTGGAGTTGAAGCACTATTGAAACATATTGAGGAAGAAGTAGATAATAAGAGGCTTGAGGAGGAAACAATAAAGAAGAAATCAAAAGAAATTGACAGAAAATATAAGTCACCAAGCAAACAAACACTTCTCTTCAAGAAAAAAGTGGCAATATCCCCTACTAGGAGAATTATTGGATGATAATTGACATCTCCCATAGGTCCCAATCTCCAAAATTTTGTGTACTAGGGCCACTAATGAAGTAGATTGGTAGAATTTTCACCAAACACATAAGATGAAAGTCATCGCTTACCAATTAGTGTTGGTGGAGACCATGGGGGTCACTCCGATGGATGTAATTGAGACAAATGTAGTATTATTAGCTTCAGTTGGAGTGGCCTCCCTCCAAGCCATTGAATTTAACTTTACTAAATTGTCTATGGAAGTCGAAAATTACAATAAAGAGATTAAGATTTGGAAAATTAGGTTGAGTATTACATAGTTGAGCAGATGACCATTGTTGACTTTATAGAGTGTAATCTAAAAATTCAAGATAAGGTGAGCATTGTATAAACAAAACTTTATAAGAGTCTATAATACTTGTAGAACAAATATCAAGAAGTACTTTCCCTCTTTGATAGGTTGAATGAAAGGAGAAGGAGATGGGAGGGATGGTATATATGTATTTGTCTCCTAAAACAATGGAAACAACATTAAGCAATCACTCCTTATGATGTTCCTAAATTGAATGATAGAGACATCCTTAGAAATGAGTTTATAGGGATTGAATTCTAGAAATATGCTTAGATAAAATTGAATGAGAATGTTTAATACTTATTGAGTGACTATGAGTAGCTTTGAAGTTGTAGAGAAAATCATATACAAATGCCAAGTTGAAGTAATTTCAACATTGGAAGAAGGCCAAAGATAAAAGAGGAATACAATATAACATATTTTTAGGATCAGCAAGGCAAGGCACATACGAGTATACTTCTACCCTAACTAAAGAAATTATCTCAATTAACACCTTTAGTAAAGTTGGAGAAATTTTTGGATAAAGTAGGCCATAACTTAGCTCTCTTCCTAGTCCCAATTGAGAAACACAACTATCCACATTCTCATGAAATACAAAAGGTTTATGAGGCTTGGAAAGAGTATGTCAGAGATAAAAAAAAATGTGGAGGGGCAATCTTTTGAGAATTAAGTAGGAAATGTGAATAGTTAGGTGGTTCAAGCCTTTTAGCTTCCCATATATTTTTTTTCATAAATAAGATGAAGCTAAGAGGATAAGGGGTGATTTTTGCTTGGCAATGTAATGGAACTTCATGCTAATTGAAAATACTTTGTTGGCCATATTTTTGGAGAATTTTGGTATTTTGTTAGAATTAACTACTTGTGTTGCTCATGATACTATGGAATTATGTAAGATATGATATTACAACTATAGACTTTTCTCTTGTCTATTTATATATATTATTAATTTTAGTATGTTTTGCTAAGAATTGTGTATGAAGTTATAACTTTCAATTATAATTGTATATTTATCTCCATTACTGTTAGTTATCTAGGAATTCTTGCAATATTTAATTCGACGATATTTCTTGTTTATTACCTGCATTTATTTGTGTTGATTCTATGTATATTAGTTAAGTCAATTCCTATCCAAGATAAATTAGATTAGATTTCATCTTAGAATATTTGCATTATTATTTTCTAATTAAAATCATAAATCGTGTAACAACAATCAAGCCATAAAACAAATTGTTTTCCAATTCAACGATAAAATTCTAAACGGGCCCTTTCATCGAGTAAACATGTGTGGTTGATGAAGGGCATTCATTTGCACCAATATGTAGTCATTTCAACTACATATTCATCTTTAACATGGTTCTTTTCCCTCAAATTTCAAGTAACAATCCTCCTTCCAATAATTTCACCAAATAGTAGAATGCATTACATTGCATTGAGCCTCAACAACTTCTCTCTCACACTACCAAAGGCCTCATTGGACTTCTCTCAATCTTCACATAATGAAACATTTATGCCTATAGTAGAAATGAGCCATGTCCACTAGTGATAAGGATGTGTGTTATATCAAGATGCTTGGAATAAGGAAAACCACCACAGAATATAACCAAATCCCATTAAATCTTGTTTTGTTGTAACTAGAGCACCACCATTAGTTGTCTCTATTGCAATGTTGTGACAGTTCAAAGTAGGGTTGGAATCAACAACTTAAGGCCACTCTAGAATCATTAGTATAATTAAATACAAACATAGTTTTATTGACCCACTGTATTGCTCATAAGTTTTTACACCAATGGGGGAGTGATATCGAACAATGGAAGTTGTGGTAGCATTAAATCCCCTTCACTTTGGAGTTGCATGTCAAGATACTTATTAATAAATGTAATGAACATCTCATGGGAAGAGTGTAAAGGATGGGACCCCCCATTTACCATAACACGAACCTCACTCATATTCACTCCTAAATTGTCCTAGGCATCAACCTCTCCATTTTGTGATCTTAGAGCCTAAAAGAATGATAGTTTTGTAACATATTGGTTCAAAGAAACAATCCTTTACTTAAGGTGAGATAATATAAAGTTTTGTAGAGGGATTTGTTGATACGAATATCAAATGATGATAAAAAAAATTTGATACTTCCACTTGGTTCACTCCATTCTCCTTTACATGGCTAGGCCTCTAAAAATGCTAAGGCCTCCTCTTCATTATTAAATGAAATCCCGAAACGCCGTGCATACTCATTTTTTTTTTCTTTCAATGGGGGTCATAATGACCTTCCCCCTCCATGCCAACCACCCCTAGATTTCTTTTGAGGCTCCATAATAAAGTAACAAATACTTATTTCTAAATTAACTCCATTTATGGAATTTAAAATCCTCACTCGAAGGTGCCATTTGTATAATTAACTCAATTTTTTGATTTGGGGTTTAGAGTTCACTTGCTGTTCAAAGATCAAAACTTTAATACATATATTCTATTCAATTTCACAATTTACTGCTCTATTAGAAAATTTTATCTCTTATAGGAGTCCTCACATTACTATCTACTCCTTAAGGGGTGGAAATTCTTAACAAAATATTGAACAGTGTTGGGATAGCCATATTTTCCAAGAAAGGAACTTTGGCATAGCAGGCTGAGCTCTTTGAAGACGATTTTTATTGGCCACGGTCCCAACATATGAGTAGTTCCATGCCATAGATATCTATTTGCAATCTTATAGGATTGAAATTATTTTTCCTAACTCTTGAAAGAGAATTGTCCGTATTTGACTAGTAAAATTCACACTCCATAAACACATGTTTGGATGTCTCTTTAGCTCCAAGGCATAGAGCATACCTGAATGGGCCTTCAATTCCTCTCTTTTTCAAATTCTAAAAAAATAGAGGTTTCCCATGCACCATGATCCAACAAAAAATCCTAACATTTTCGAGATAGTCTCCACTCCATATGAATTTCTAGGTTTTTTATTGAGGGAAAGATCCAAAGTAGCCAAACTATGGCTATAGACTTATTTGACTATGTATAGTCCACATACTATCCACCATCTAGTTAAGTCCTTGAATGTTTTGCATATAGGGGTCATTCCACGAAGATGAGAAAATAGAGATCTCAACTAGTATATGATATTGTCAAGAGGATGGAGAGTTTTCCATTGTATCCATCACTTGAATATGATGGATCCCAGTGGGATAAATCAAACAAGGCATTGATCCGATGCTCGAAGAGAAATTTCTTAATGACTGGTAACGATGCATATTGATAGAGAGGTGGTTGACCTAATATTTTCTCTTCTAATTTTTGAATGAGTTTCCCATTTCTACATACCCTTCGTAAAAGGCCTTGAATATTAGCAGCCCTTGATAAGAACCAAATAGGGGATCCATATATCTAAAGAAGACGAATGTCCAAACTTCAAACTATTTGTTTACTAATATATTTCATGCGGAGTACCTCCTTTCACCATTTCTTCTTTTTGGTAATGAAAACCACAAAAATTATATATATCCTATTGTTAGATTCATTAAGAGAGGATCCCTAATCACTAGAATCCTATGATCTAGAGGTGCCCTCATGGTGGTCCAATTTACCAGATGGAATTTTTTACTATTGGCATTTTCTCCTTGCCAGAGAAATATTTTTATTTCCTTGCAAATCATTTGCATTATTCATTATGACATTGGAGTGTTGAACCTTGATAGATAAAAAGCACTAACAAAATGGATTTGATCAACGTTACTCAACCAACTAGATTGATCCATTGAGACCCCCATTTAGGAATCCTATATTTGTTTTTTCTGCATGATTGATATTCAATCATTTACCTTTGAATATATTATTTCATATGAGGATCCCCAAATATCTCAAAGACATCCAATTACTTGTAGGGATAATTCAATGGTCTTAACAATTTTCCATAGAGTATGGATAGTGTCATTTCAACCACATACATTGCTTTTGGAGTTGCTAATACTTCTCACAGAGTAGTTACGATAAGAAACCTATGAAAGGTTTCTTGAGCCTATAATCAATTGTAATTAGTATGCATATCAAGATTATGAATGGTTTATCTCCTTGATTCCTCTAACAAGTTTTATTCCCATCAAATTTCTATGATTTCTCTTGCTCGAGCTTCCTTCCTAGATTTTTCACCATAAGGATTTATAACATAGGGGATAGGGGGAATCCCTACCTCAGTTCACACCTTCTTTGCAAAAATGATGTCAACTTGTCATTCAAAGAAATATATATATATGGTCGGCCAATGCAGGATTTAATCAAACTGATGAATGCTAGGATATTTAGACACTTAGGAGTTAGTTAAGATCAACTTGTTATAATATATCCGTTAGGTAA
The DNA here is from genome assembly GCA_027924585.1 of Larix kaempferi. NCBI lineage: Eukaryota > Viridiplantae > Streptophyta > Pinopsida > Pinales > Pinaceae > Larix > Larix kaempferi. Next base: position 58,255,574 of record BSBM01000047.1, on the reverse strand, counting down.
AGTGTGTTTCTTTAGTATTCATTAGTATGAACTTTTATATATGTAATCTGATGGTCACGATATGTTCTTGACATAGAGTGATCCGACGGTTCAACTTCTCCTTGATATTAATGACCATTGATCAGAGGCTTAGCACCCTCTTGGTCCATGATCTCCATTTAAAGAGGACGGAGGGTCATTTTCCAATTGATTGATTATGAGAAGCTCATTTGTAACATTCTTTTACCTTTGCATAATAATATTGCCTCAAGTATATATTTGGCTAGGGCCGTGGAGTGTTCCCCTCTTTGAGGGTTTAAACCACATAAAAACATCGGTATGTTGATCTATGATCTATTTGTGTGAGCAGTTGCTCAAGGTGTTCAATATTTTGGCAGTATCTTGTGATAGTTGAATATGGTATCGGAGCTCTTATGAATTTCTTCTTCCGTTGGCGACCTAGATCTTGAACCAGTGTTGCCGAGGACATGAAAGGATTTCTGGTTCTGATATTTCTATGCATTTTTGGGTCGTGAGAGGTGTTCCATTGCGTCCAAAGTTCCATTTCTAGTTGGAAACACTTTTCGATTCATCGATAAAGGTTTTTCTTTTCCCTAGATGCAACCATTTTACCAGATCTAAAGGTATATTATTTACAATTATGCATTTTTAAATATTTTTATCATATTCTTTCAGATTTCTGCATTTTTTTGTTTTATTTTTGGTTTGCTACCTTTTCAGTCTACATATGATCTTTCATGTGTGTGTTGATGTTTCTCCATGGTTACAGCATCGGTAACATTCTGCATACATTCTCCCATAGAGGTCAAGAGAAGTGACCACTGGTTGGTAGAGGATGGTCCCTAGCGTAGCCTTGATTAGTCATGAGAAATGATTAAGTGTAAACAAGAATGGAGATTCTTACTCTGAGAAAGAGTGATACAAGAAGGAATCTATAGGTCACATTGCATTCTCCTAAAAGGAGTGCTCTGAGAAGTAGTGATCTATTCTATATTAGGGTGAGTTGACATATTTATTTTGATAGGGAATTCTATGATCTTATGAAATATACAAGTCTAATCTAATGTTGAATTTGACATAGGCTCTAAGAAGTGTCTGGGACTTCTTAGAGTGGGATCAAATCAACATTGGAGTTCTATTGGTGAATTTGACCTAATGATGATAATAATAATAAAAGGGAAAATAAATGTGATAAGGATTGTTGATTAATTGGAATGCCCATTTCTAATGACTTAAAATTCCAACTTCGGGAAAAGTTGGAAATTATGTTTTGTAAACACAATGAAAGTCGAGGTCATCAACTTGAAAATGAGTTGATTACCTTAAATCCAATAGATTTCTCTTGCATACAAGACTATTGGTCTAACTAAAAGACCCTTAGACTCTTACTTGATGAATACAACATAAAAAGGAAAGACGAACAATGTATTTCATATTCTTTCCAAGCTTGGACCTTCCTATTATGTTTTGTATCTAAGTTTTACTCCATGAAAGAATCTTTGGGTTTGATTCACTATAAAAATCCCACTCCTGAATTTTTTTGTGATTCCTTGATTAGAGAGCAAGATAAGCTCATATATCTTGGAGTAATAAGCAGTGTTGATACATCTAGAAAACCCTTAGTGGCACAATAGAAAGAGAATTCCAAACATCTCAAGAAGCAACATCCTCACAATAATAAGAAAAATAAGGGTCCCAAACCCTCTTAGCAAACTCATCCTTCCAAAAATGACAAAGGAAATGTAACAAGATTAAGCGTCATTGCAACGTTTTCGGGAAAGATAATCATGATGAATCCAAACCAAGGATAATTTTAGGGGCGAAATTTAGCCCATGGGCTATTTTTCCATGTTTTTTTCCAAAAAAATATTCGCCAATTTGCATTTTTTGAAGCCCCATTTCGCCCAATTTTGATGGGGTAAAGTTTTTTCACTCTAAAAATCGCCAAATTATTATATAAACTATATAAAATCCTTAGAAATTGAAATAATTTTAGAAAAATATCGCCAAATATTTTATAGTTGACATTTTAAGAATTGGTAAGATTCGCCAAGGTTTATACACTTTTAAATAAGTATGGGTCCTTAAAATTATCCCTGATCCAAACATTTCAAGAAGATGACATCCTTGGAAGAAGCAATGAAGAAGAAAAATATGCTACCTTGAATCGTCTCCAAAATCTACATCTTAAGGACATGCGCTTTGTGCTTCTAGTTTTTCCTTTAATGCATCGTCTTCTTCTTCTTCTTCAAATGAGTGGCTCATTCATTATGGAGCATCCTATCATATGGCTAAGGATAAATCCATATTTTCTACTATGAATGAATGTGACACCAAACAAATATTTATTGGTGATGATAGCTCTCTTAGTGTTGTACGATTTGGAATAGTTCAAGTAGAACATGGTCATTTTAATGATGTACTATGTGTTCCAAGAATTTCCTGCAATTTGTTGTCAGTCTATTAAATTACTCATTTTGGTGAAGATAAGACTGCAATGTTTAAAACTCGCCAAGTTGTAATCAAAGATCCTAAGAATGTCCTTTCCACTGGAATTGTTGATGATATTACCAAGTTGTACAAATTTAACAAGTTCGGGTCATCACATTTTCCCTCAGTTTTTGTTTCTCATAGCGATGACTTGAACAAACTTTAGCATGAGCAATTTGGTCACTTAAAAAATTGCTCATTGCAACAACTATGTAACGAAAATATGGTGACATGTATTTTGATGGTATCTTGCAGGGATGGTGTGTGTTCTAGTTGTGTACTCAGAAAACATCATCGAGACAGTTTTGACAAACGTGCCTCATGGCATAGCTCAGCCCCCTTGTAGCTTGTGCATAGTGACTTGCATGGTCCTCTTCCATCTGCTTCCTATTCTGGTTTCAAATATTTCTTAACATTCATTAATGATTACTCTAGACTCACTTGGGTTTATTTCCTAAAACTTAAGAGTGAAGTATTTTCCATGTTCTTGTCCTACAAGGCCCTTGTTGAAAAACAATCTGGTCATCAAATTCTTAAGTTAAGATCTGATCATGGGGGAGAATATGTTAACAACATGTTCACTACTTTGTACACTATTGAGGGATTTCAACAACAACACATTGTTCCATATACACCACAACAAAATGGTGTAGCTGAGCAAAAGAACCACACCTTAAAAGAAATGGTTGATTGTATGCTCCAAGCTAAGGGACAAGGTTTTCAATATTGGGATGAAGTCGTAAATTGTGCAAATTGCGTAGTTAATTGTACCCCCACTAAATATTTACAAGGCACCACACCGGAATAAGCACGGAGTAAAATTAAACTAGCTATAAGTCACTTCCGTTTGTTTGGTAGTGAAGCATGGGCTCATATTCCTAATGAAAAACGACAAATATTGCAGCTTAAAAGTGAAAAGTGCATATTTGTTGAATACTCTAAAGAAGTAAAAGGTTATAGACTTCTTCAACCACATTTGCACGATATAATTATTAGAAGAGATATTAAATTTGATGAAAATCTCTCATCATGTGAGCCTAGTTCAGCATCTGTGCCATCTGTGGCCTGCGAACCATCTTCGATGTTTATGCCATCTTCTATTCCCAACCTCCTTGAAAATGTTCCTAATCTAGCTTCTGATGATGATAGTGAGGATGAAAATCCATCTCTGCCTGCACCAGTACAAATGCTTCCTCAATGGGCTCCTTCAACATACGAAGTGGTTAGTGATCTTGTAAGTGATCCTGGAGATCAACACCAAACACGTTCTTAGTTCTGGCTAGCGACTTCTCTTTTGGCTCAAGTTTCATATAATCTTGATCCTGAGACATTTGCAAAAGCTTTAGGGAATATAGATATGGGATGCATGTGGGGATCTAGTCTTCACTAATGCTATGCTTCTTGCTCCAAAGAATGTTATGAACACCATCAATATTGAATTAAGGAAATTCCTCTAGCAGGGAGGGAGAACTCAAAGCAAGAAATTCCACCTTGTGAATTAGAATATGGTCAAGGGTTTTAAAAGGCAAGGAGGGCTTGGTTTGAGAGACCAAAGACGGTTGAATATAGAAATGGGATCTAAATTAATATGGAGGATGATTTCTGGGAAGAGAGAATGGTAGAAGGAAGTGTTGAGGAAGAAATATATAAGAAAACCTTGTCTAATAAGCCTTGATCATCCACTGGTAGGGAAAGGCACCACTATTTGGGAACTATGAAAAACTTCTACTGGCCTAATAACATACAAACTCTATTGGATTTCTGGAAATGGAAAAAGAATCAAAATCTGGTCGGATAATATTCTTGGGTCCCCCCCCCTCTAGAGACATTCCCAAATCTGGAAGGTATTTGTGAATGGATGTAAAGAATCAGTCTTCACAAATTGCATGATAGCTTTGAATGGACGAGTTCTAGGGCCGGGAAAGGCTGGATAAATCTGAATCCTCCCACCCATCGTAAAAAAATGTACTCCTCCTTCCAAATGCATTTACATGGAAAATCTCCATTACATCCTCGAATGAAGGATAGGAGAGGCTGGGGCCGCTCTGGGAATTGCATAGTTAAAGAAGGCTACAACAATTTGGAGACTAACAACTACAGGACCTCTTCCAAGATATCGTTAAAGGTATGGAATTATGATTGTATCTCGAAGATCATTTTTTTCTTTGGTTACTAGCTCACAATAAACTCCTCACTGCTGAAAATCTCTTCAAGAGATGGATTGAAGGTCCATCACGATGTGTGCGATGCAAAGAATCCTTAGAAAACTCTCATCATTGTTTCTTAGCCTAAGATTTTTCTTCTAAGGTATGGGAAAAAGTAGTTGGGAATCTTTGTGAGAACTTTGTAATCCAGGGGCAAGTACAGGAGATGATCGAAAAATGGAAGAACGTTTACCTAAGAACCTTCCGAAAGAAGCCAACTATTCTAAGAATCTGGAATGCAGTTCCTATGAATATATGTTGGAAAGTATGGTTAGAAAGAAATAAATGAATTTTTAAGGATAAGAAAGCTAGTCACAATAGAGTTGCATACAGATCTATCAACTTGATCAATGAAAGCCTGGGTTCCAAAGGAATTTCTCTTCCTAGCTTGGAACCTTTATGAAGAAAAGAAATCATATGGAGCAAGGAGTTTCTATAGATGAGTTCTCTTCAATCCAAAATTGATTAGCAAAATACAGATTGAGAAATAATGAAGAACAACAAAGCTTTCAAGTATTGGTGGGAGTCGCAACAATGCTACTCCCTATTCTTTGACGGGGCTTCTAAGGCAACCCAGGGGAGGCAGGTGCGAGAGGGATCATTTTCGATCTAGGAGGAAAAATTGTCATCTCTTTTGCTTGGGGTCTAGGGGTAAAACAAAACAATGGGGCAAAATGGCTAGCTCTCCTCCACCGCATGGAAATAGGCTCGAAATTAAACATCTCCAAACTGTTGGTTTTCAAAAATTCTAGACAAGTCATACAAAATATGAGAACAAGTTATGGAAAAGGTGCTTCTCGATGCAAAAGGATATACCATAGAATTTCTCATCTTAATAAGCCTTCAGAGGTATCCTTTTTACATGTCCTAAGGGAGAATAATGGTCATGTCGATGATCTAGCAAATCAAGGAGCCAAACTCGTTCAAGGAATGGTGAATTATGCTAATGGTAAAAAAGAGTTTAATCATGTTCCCTAATCCCCATGGAAATGTAGGTTTCATTAACATTGCCAACATTAGTATGGAATTTTTGAAATTGGATATGTCTCCCCACTCTCCACAAAGGGAGATGCGTGGGTGTACGCATGATGAGTCTCCCTCTTTATATATCAGTGGCAAGAGAAATGAAGAAGCATTAATGACGAACCTTATGGGTGGAGTTTGCACAAGTGGGATGTTCATTTTGGCAGATATGCAAAGGAGCGTTGAATCGAGCCCTATTCCATTTCATGCAGTTGAGGTGGATGGGGAAAGTGGGTATGTTGAAGGGGATCTGAAGAAGGAGACCTACGAACTGTTGGAAGCACTCTTCCTTTGGATTCAGGAGCTCGGAGACACTGGTTTCTCCCAGAGCATGACACATGGAACAATGGCAGGTTTTGTAGAGGATTTCGCATTCATGAAGGAAAACATTGAAGACTTTAAACAACACCTTCGCGATATTTTTGAAGTGGTTTGCAAAGGGGTACAGGCCAATCGTGAGACTGCAGTACACTTATTAAGGTATATTTCGAACTATCTCTCTTGTCAAGACTCTTGAATTGATGATTTAGAAGGAAATCTGAAATAACTGATGGGCACAGTGGACATTATCAAAGAAAAAATCCTGAAGATGGAGAAAATGACTCAATGCAGTCATTCCCAAGAATCCACAGTTGAACATGTTTGTCCAATGGATGAAACCTCCGTCCTACAACCAATATTTGGTCTTCAAGGCAAGCAAGAATAGCAACATTGGTCCCTTAACAGGTTTTTTGAATGTCTTTTTTGTTTTGCTTAACCGACAGTTTGTAAGAGTTTATCCCTCTTATGTCATGGTGAACTCTCAGGAAGCAGATCGAAAATTTTTGCAGATCTAAGCTAGTGCAAGTTCTGGTTTTATCCTCTCATACAACATCAGAATTTAGACTTCTTCTTATGACTATGTAATGAATGGTTGTGCACGGCCTTTTTTAATACAAATGGTTTTCAAGTTTTTGTTTAAAAAAAAAGAATATCGTTCCTTAATGGTGAACGATACTGGGGATCTTGTCCCTCTTCCGAAAGGAAGAAAACTTGTTAGATCTAAATGGATATACATAACTAAGTATGAATTAGATGGAAGTGTTGAAAGACTGAAGGCAAGGTTAGTTTCCAAAGGATTTTACCAAGTTCAAGGAATTGACTACATTGAAATCTTTGCCCCTTTTTCCAAAATGAATTCCATATGCCTTGTTCTTTCCTTTGCAGCCTTACATAAATGGGAGGTCCATCTAATGGATTTCAAGTCTGCCTTCTTGCATGGGGATTTACAGGAATAAATTTACATGGAACAACCATCTTCGTCGCTTTCACATGGAATATTGTAAACCAGCCCCAACTCCCTTCCAGTCTAGAGTCAAACTTTTTGCCACTTGTATTTGACCCGAACTTGATGCCACTTTGTATCGTCAGCTTGTTGGTAGTCTCTTATACTTGAATTATACCCATCCTGATGTTTCCTTTTACATTGATCTTGTTTCCCACTATATGAAAACACCCCATCAAATCCATTAGAAAGCAGCAAAAAGGATACTTCGATATATTCGAGGTACAATTCAATTTGGGATTCATTATAATTTAGGGGGACTCCTTTGCTGGTTGGTTTCACTGATTCAAATTGGGCAAACGATCCTGATGATCAGAAGTCGACTGCAGGTTGTTTTTTCAGTCTTGGTTCTGGACCTGTCACTTGGTATTGTAAGAAACAACAATCTCTTGCTCTTTCTTCAGCAGAAGCAGATTATCGAGCAGCAATTAATGTCAATCAAGAAGCTTTGTGGCTTCAATAGATCATTTCAAATTTTGGATTAGAGTAGAAACATACGACTATTGGTCACTACCTTTTAGTGTGATAATCAGAGTGCCATCAAGCTCGTCAAAGATCCATTCCAACATCAACACAACAAACACATTGAGCTACATATGCACTTCATCAGAAAGCTTGTTCATGATCGCATTCTTGAAGTGCTCTTTTGCCCTATAGATGATCAAGTTGTAGACATCTTCACAAAGTCTCTTACATAAGTGAATTTTTATAAACTTCGATCTATGTTAGGAGTTCAAGAATGTGTCATTATGGGCGGATATGCTCTAATGCCTCCTTCCTTCTCCTATAATGTCACTTTTGTAAATCCTTCAATCCTATCCCAGGTTGTTCTTAAGGGGGGATGTTAGGATATTTATACACTTAGGATTTAGTTAAGATCAAGTTGTTATAATATATCTGTTAGGTAAAGTGTGTTTCTTTAGTACGCATTTGTATATATGTAATCTGACGGTCACAATATGTTCTTGACATAGTGTGGTCCAACAATTCAACTTCTCCTCAATCTTAACAACCATTGATCAATGGCCTAACACTTGATTGGTCCATGATCTCTATTTAAAGAGCATGGAGGGTCATTTGCTAGTTGATTGATTATGAGAAGCTCATTTGTAACATTCTTTTACTTTTGCATAATAATATTGCCTCAAGTAGCTATTTGGTTGGGGTTGTGGAGTGTTTCCCTCTTTGAGGGTTTAAACCATGTAAAAACATCGATGTGTTGATGTGATTTGTTTGTGTGAGTAGATTCTCAAGGTGTTTGATCGCTTGGAAGTATTTTGTGATAGTCAAACAATGAAATGGGGTGCAAAGCAAAATTTCTATAGAAATTCAAAGAGGAATGGGTGCCATACTCTATAAAAAGGCATTTGACATGTCAATTGTTATAACCATTCCTTTTCCATATTTGGAATGGATAGGGTGGATGGCTTATTAAACAACAAAGAGATTATTTGTAATTTTTATCTGCTTTAGAAATTCCCCTTGATTATCTAAAATATGATTGGGTAATAAATGGCTTAGCATGTTAGCTAGGACTTTGGTTAGAAGTAGGCTTGAACCTGGCAATGGAAGTAAGATTATTTTCTGTAGGAATCAATGCCAGAAAGAACTAAATGATTCATCCCCTAATTTTGGTGTTCATCTGGTTCCATTTAGAATTCAGAGGTCACATCTAATTATATTACAACAATTTGTATAAAAATAGGTGGTGAATCCATCCAATCTCCACCCTTATCTAGATCCATATCCCAAATCACCCGAACAAATTCCTTGTCCTCTATGTGCCAAGTTAAGGCTCGATTGTTTGTTGTTCTAATCAAACTTAGAATGGTTTGGAGAAGATATTTTGTGGCTTCTTTAGAGGTAGGGTCTTCCTTTGTGTATTTTATAGTCATTAGAGTTGCATTACAAAGAGCTTCAAATTTTTGAGTTCATTAGATAAAATGGGCATCATAAAAAAAGTTGTGTTTGAGTAGGAAATTCAATAACCAATAGAATTTCAATAAATTGGGTCAATGATAATTGTGAGTTGGAGCTATACAAGTCAAACATGATTATGTGCCCTATTATTATTTGATAGTAGTTAACTACATACAAACCTCAAATTAGTTAAGATCTTTGTGAGATCTTCTTGAGATATGTTAAATATCCTTATAATAAATATGGAATATTTTATAATATCACTAGTTATACTCATTGAAAAAATAGCATTCATTAAAATAATAATGGGGTTCTTTTGGAAATTGGTAATTATTCCATATTTTTAGGACAGTGAAGGGAATAAATAAATAATATTTTATATTATGTTGAGTATTTTGGAGATAAAAAATAGAAACATATTTGTCACGTATTTGTAGTTTATCTCACTATAAGTTCACTAAAAGTATCAAGTGTGGGTACTCATTAGATGAAAAATTAATAGTTTGCATCCATTGAGTACCCACACTTGGTAATCTTGGTAAACATGTTAGCTTTCAAGATTATTCTAAAAGTGTTTATTGTATGTTTTTGCATGTTTCATAAGATGTGGGGTGCATGGTGTACAATTAGCCCTTAATTGGTCTGTGATGGAATTTTACATTGGACGTGGCTAATGTTGGTTGCTAGACCTTGTATGGATGATTGCATGACATTCTTCCTTTGGCATTGTAGACCTATGGAGGTTGGTGGCTTATTCATTTATCTAGCTCATGAAGGGAGGTTTCTTGCTTGGAAGATGCCTTCCATTGGAGGATGAGCGTTGGGAAATTTAGAGGAGGGAATTGAGCTCTAAACATCATGGTTTTGCTCAGTTTCTTACATGAAGGCTTACACTTGACTTGAGGATGCTTGGGTTGAGGGAATCTACATGTAGGTGTGGTGATCCCTGAGGAGGCACATGACCTTGGAGATGCATTAGAGCTTTGGAACCTTGGAGGAGCATTGGACCTTGGTGAGTATCACTAATGCCTTGGAGCCTTGCTTGATGATCATTGTTAGTTTAGATATTAACATGAGTCACCTAGATTAGATTGTTTCACATGCATGGACCTACTTGTGTCTTATAGGTTGCTTGTAATGGACTAGGTCCACATGTCATTGTTGACCTTCCCTACTTCTCATATAAATAGAGGAAAGAGATTCATAACCATCATCAATCATGCACATATGGTGCTTATTCTTCTTTACACTTGGATTAGAGATGTAATAGGAGAAGCACCTCTCTCTCTCTCTCATTCAATCTTCTTTGTAATTCATCTCTTTTTGTCTTGAGACACTAGGGTCTCTTGGATCATTATTGAAGTTTAGGGATATGGTTTGATCCCTAAGGAGGCATCACAATTAGGGTTTGATGATAAACCCTAAAGTTGTACTTGTTGTTGAGGAAGAGGAGGAGATTCCTTGGATGAGGTCAAGAAGGACCTACAAGTGGTGATTCTATCTTGTTGGAGTATATTTGGTGGAGCTAGGGGTTTTCTTGGTTTCCCTAGCTAGGGTTTTGGAGAGCATGGGGGTTTGCACCAACTTGTGATAAGATTATATTATGTACTTAAACTTCATCCCTTATATATATAAATTTTTCACCTGTCCAAAATTGCTTGATTGCATATTTGATTTTCAGCCACCATTATCCTCATGGTTTGGTAATTTCCAACACTTATATGTCCCATTGTTTTGACATGAGTTAAAGATGAAATTGGTAATGGATTTACATTTATATTGAAGATAATATAACATATTTTCTGTTTTAAAGCTACATTAGTTGCATTAACTTCATATCTCGTTTGTGCATGAAAAGATTACCCTATATGACTAAAACTTATTTGCATATATTTGGTATCTTCTTGCTTGGATTTCCTAGTGTAATGGGGTTGATGTGAAGTGAAATGTTCTCCACTATTTGCTGTTGTAATTTGTATCTCAATTCATCCCTAAGGTTAATAATTCACAGGGACTAGATTTGTTGAATCTCTAGAGGTAAATTTATGAATTTGCAAAAGAAACCTCAATTCATGAAATTTCTATAGAACCTAAAGTGGGATAAACTAAAAATACATGAAAAAATTGTGTTTCTATTTTTTACCCTTCAAATGTATTAATTCAAGTATTCAAGTTTTAGCATGTGAAATGCCTTTCCCTTACAACTGATCTTAAATTTCCTCTAATGTATGTGTGTGAAAGTATACCTTCTAATCATGTAACTATAAATGTTATATAAATGGATAATAATGAAGTTATTTTTAGCATTACTATATTATGAATGATTTTTAATTTGTTATAGACATTTAGATTTAATAAATATACAAAATGTTACTTGTACATGTAACAAATGTAACAAATTAGATTTGATATTAATAAAATATTATATAAATTAAATGTATTACCATTATATCATTTATTGTGTGTGCACAAGAATCGAAATATTTCATTATTATTTTGAACTCTCATCTTGTAGCTCTACATCAACCTAGATTACATGGAAAATATGATTAATTAGAAAATATAGATTCGCCTTCATTTCACAACATCTATAACATAGTATGAGGTGGCATACACTCTAATAATTTAATATTTTCCCTAGTAGGCCCATTTTAAACCTCAAATTTGCTCTAAATTTGATTCTTTGCTCTCACATGTGATTTCTTGAACATGATTTTGAAGATGTTGGGCACATGCTTGTTTCTGAAAAATGCTCATGTTTCTATAACATGCTTTTAGCAACAAGCTTCTCAATTTCAATTTCTAGTATTCATCTTCCTTTATAAAGGCTTTATGTAGTTTCCCTGCTAGTTCAATTTCCTTACCCTAAAAAAAGTTGATCTCTTAATCATCCATTGTCGATTATAGAGCACCCAACTATTGTTGTAGCTCCTTTGTTTCCTTGAGTTTTGATTGGTTGCTCTTATTTTGGATTCCCATATAAAAGACGAGGACCCTTGAGTTGGGAGGATCCATGCCTCAATAACTACCATGGAGTTGTCATCATGAAGCCAAAGTGGATTAAATTTGGAAGGAATCAACCCATAATTTTCTCTCTTAAATTTTAAGGAGTATAAGCTTATGATCAAAAACATAACATGAAAGAAAGGATGAAGTGATATTAATTTTTTCCAAGAGGGAGGAGCTCTGAAGAAGAAAGCAATCCAATCTCTCGACAATGTTCCCAAGCTTAAGACTTATGTTTGTCCATGTAGATTTCCTTTTACTTGGTTTAGGGTTATACAAATCTCAATCCACAATCAAATCATCCACTATTTCTTTGAGAGGATCTCTAATGAAGAAGGGCCCTAATTTATCTTTTGAGGAGAGAACCATGATTAGATGTTCAACCAAAATCATTTTGGAAGTTAGAAGGGAGTCTCGAAATGACCTAAAAAGGGCCCAACATTCATGTTTTTTTCTATAGTGAAATGAGGTGTAGATATTAAAAAATTGAATCTACTTACATGTTGATTTGAGAGACAGGAGCATGTACACTTAATGTTGTGAAACATAAGACTGGAGGGATTTTAGTGCTAACCGATCCCATGGCATACATATGCCTCCAGACGCCCCTCGCATACTTACAATTGTTCCTTTACTACATTTCAAAATATTTCCTATTAATTCCAACATATGGTTGTCTCTAAGTTTTGTTTCTTGGAGGAAAATTATGCATGGGTGTTTTGAATGGATCAAATATCTTATTGCTTCGCACTTTTCATCACTACCCATTAACCCACCAAGGAGTAATGGGTAGTGATGAAAAGTACGAAGCAAGGAGTAAAGGGTAGTTAATGTCGTATTGCTTGATTCAACCAAGGAGTGCTACACTCAAGGGTGCACACATCAAGCTCCATGGAGATGTTGTCCATCGGCAAGGCTCCAAATGCAAGGGTGTTCCACGAGGTGTGTCCAACGCTCCACCAATCCTCCTAATCCATGTACTCAATTAGGTCAACACCCCCTTGCATGAACATTGTGGTAGCCCAAGCATCCTCAAGCTAACTCCAACCCTCCATATAGGAATCCAAGCTACTCCATGTTGTTTAGGGCCTAATTCCCTCTTCCAAGATGCACAAGATTGCTCCTCCTAAATGGGGTGTTCTCCAAGTAATCATTCATCTCCATGTCGCCATCCTAAAGGAGGTCACCCAAGTTATAAAGGGAACTCCAACACCCTAAGGAAGAATACCAATCAAGCACCCAACTAAGGTCGAGAACCACTAAATAAGCTACTCCAATGTTGAGATCTATCGTCGACCATCTCACATATGCATAATCCATCTCAAACCATCGAGGGGTTGAAAATACACCATGTAACATGTTGCCACCTGGATGCACACCAATGGGGAAACGCGGAAAAAACATTCAAGTTGCTCGATGTGGCCTTGGGGGCAAGTCGGAGTCAAGTGCTATCACCTGATAACTCAACTCCTCCGTCTAGGCTTACTCCTAGCGAAGCCAAGGGGGGTGGTCCCTAAAAAGAAAAAGAAACTATGGTGTTTATTATATGAAATAGAAAGACAACTAATCTAGGAGTTAATTAAAATTTCCAACAACAAAAACAATAATGAAATAAAGAGATCAACAACATATCACATAAATCATCATCATCTTTGCATAAACATAGACAAACTCAAGATATTAAGCAAAAAATAGACCAGTTCCTACAATAAACAAATGAAAAGAAATAAATGTGTCGTGGATTGTGAATTGATGTGTGGATCCTCATATGTGTGGATGTGTATCTTCTTTCGAGCTTGAGGTATTCTGTGTCTATCATCATTGCATTTGATTGTTGGTGTATAGCTAGATTTTGAAAGGGAAGTGTCTCCTAGTAAGATAGAATAGTAGATTGATCTATTATTTATTATGTTGAGTTACAATAGTTGTATTAGACTAACATGTTATTTTTGTTTAAATACTTGCCTTCTAGATTTCTATTGTAGTTCACATCGGTGCTTTTAACCCTTCTTTTGCAAGTTGATGTAAGTCTGCAGGTTGCTTAGGTTGGAGAACATGCGGGGCGTGTTAGCATACTCTTGTCTTCAAACCACTTTCTACAGGAATTTGTTCCCTCTAATCCCCACTTCAAGCGACTCCATTTGCCCAAATTCAAGGGCTTAACACACTTCACTCTTCTCATCCTCTTCTTTTCAATATTCTTGGTTACTTGGTTACTTACCTCAGATTTATATTTATCAAGCGAATTTGAAGTAGATCAGATTTATTTTTGCTAGATCATAGTTGTTTTTTCAAAGCACAAATCTCAAATCTAGACCTAGTACAAGCATTATTTTGTTACAAGTTAACTTCGACATATCTTAAAGCTTGAACAAGTAGTATGTTAAGATTGGTTTAAAAGTTTTACTTGGTTGTTTTAGAGTGTTAAATTTGCTACTCTTTTGTAGCATGCAAAGATCCTAAGGAGGCAAGCTTCCTAGCTTGTCCTACTTAGTTATTTTTTGCAATTTTACTTAGCATTTCTACATGGAATTTTTGGGGTTTTTTCTAGTAAGTCCCAAGCAACTTTTAAAGTGCTTTTGGGCATTAGTTACTAGTGTTTGTTTTCTGGTTTGCAGGTTTTATTGATTAATTAGAGAGGCATGCTGGTGAAATTTGTGATTTGAGCCATCCAGAGTGTTCTGGAAGCCTTCTTCTTGATTTGAACTTTTTCTTTTGCAAATTTTGTAAACTTGTTAGTCCTATTCTTCAAAGGACTACAAGTGTTCTCGAAAATCATTGTAAAAAAGAGAAGTAAATGAGAGTAAGTGGGCTACCCAGTGCCCACACCCCATCCCCCTATAGGGAATCTGTGTCGTCTCATTTTTTGTGTTTTCCTTCTTAGTTTAGATTTCCTTTTTTACTTTTAATAAAACGAACAAACTAAAATTAACCTTGTTGGTTTTGCTTCAACGGTGGACCACAAGTGTACTCAGGACCTCACATTTTAAGTTTTTAGTTTTTTTTACTTTTCAAAGCAACACACACACAATCTGTCCTAATGGATTGTACAATATGTTTTAATCTTTTAATCATTTTGGAATTGCTCTCCCGAGTAAGCCATTGTGTAAGGGCTTGCCCGATAAAGCAGTCTTCTGAAAGAGATTCTTTGTCGTTAGTCAAAATGATAGAAAATCTTATAAATTTTGTTTTTTTAAATAAACGAAGACTCATTCCGCATATGCTCTTGACCACTGCAGCTTAGTCTAGCAAGTTGGCCAACCAGAAAGGGTGGAGTGACTAGTGTAATAGGACAATCCAAGTTAGTTTTCCTTTGAGAACTCGAGCGGTCGTGAAGGGTGACTACCACAAAGCCAAGGGGCTACTTTAAGCAAGTTATGCCTCGCCCCGTTGGACACTTGGTAAAGCCACTTCAAGCGCTCAGTTCGAAGAGTTAAACTCATTTGGGCCAAACCCCAAATAAACCCACTCCTTAATCCACCCATTAATAAAAGTAAAACTAACAACGAGATTATTGCAATACTTTCCCGACACAACACAACAATATCATTTTCACATCTCGAAACTAGTCATTATACATTAGCTTTGTTTAAGTCAATATGCAAAATGTTGTAATGCCATTTAATTTCATGTGTTGTTGCTTAATTCAATTGCAAAAGTTTCTATTCAGTAGTTTTATCATCACTCTAACTCCTAGATTACTTGTGTTTGTTTTTCTTTCTTTGAGATTAAACACTTTAGAATTTTTTTCTTTATTAGGGTCCACCCCCCTTGGCTTTGCTAGGAATAAGCCTAAACAAAGGAGTTAAGTTTTGAGTGACATCTCTTAACTCTGACTTGCCCCCAAGGCCACACCGAGCGAATTGAAGATTTATGCCATGTTCCCGAGGCTATTTCGAGGCGGCAACATACCCCACCCCCAAACATAGAGTAAACACTTTCGAAGTAACCCAAAAGCTAACACTCATTTGCATATTAAAAATGTTGGGCTTAAGAAGCGTGTTGATAAGTTAGAGGAAACCAACACATGGGTTGAAGATGAGGCCAATTTCTTCCAAGTTTCAATCACTAAGCATCATGAGGATGTTGCTATACTTTGGGATAATAATGTTCATCTATTTGACGAGTGTCAAGTTTGAAGAAATATTATGATCTTCTTCTTTCTCAACTAGATGAGAATGACCAAACCATCGAGGGTTACAAGATTGCAATCAAGGTCTTGAACATGAAGTAAATTACAATCCTTTTGAAGAAATATGATAAGAAAGTTGTTCAGTAGATTATGAGGATTGATGTGATTATCAAGAGCCTCTCTCAATAGTGTATTCTTCCACTTTTGCCTTTGATTACACTTTTGATAATAATTATGGTGGTGATGATGCTTGTATTGATAAAAAGGGAGATCTAGATTATGAGGATTGATGTGATGATCAAGAGCCTCTCTCAATAGTGTATTCTTCCACTTTTGCCTTTGATTACACTTTTGTTGATAATTATGGTGGCGATGATGCTTGTATTGATAAGAAGGGAGATCTTATTGTGCCTTCCTCTCAAGAATTTTTGGCTACTAATGCATTGACTTCTCATGAGTTTGATAAATATACTAGGAATATTGGGTCTATGTTGTTATGTAAGGTGGAATATACAGGCAATGGAGTACTTGATAGATGAATGAAGGTGCCAATAGAAGTATTGTTGAGCTAATATCTTCATGAGATTGTTGGAAAGTTAGAATGTGCGAACCCAACTTGTTGAGGTTGGATTGTGAACTCATTAGAGCATTGATCATTGGTCCATCGATTGACTTCTTGTTTGATAGCATGGGAGAGTTTTTTACTATCAAAGGAACTTGAGTTCGTGTTCTAATTGCTCGTGCATACGCTCATGCTTCTTCAACATTGTGTGGAGGATGTTTGGGAGGTTTAAGATTTGATAAGAACCATTTGTTGTAAGTTCGATGCATGAGTTGCTTCACTAATTTCTGAAGGGGACCACGTGGAGTAGTTTTGGAGGTGGTAGTCTACAAGGTTCTCTTTAAAGAGCATTATTGCACCTTGTGTTGACAAGTTTATTCATTCACAACATTGAGCATTTGTATTTCTCCTTACCCATATAAAATTAGGGAGGGGGTGGGGGGGATGTTAATTTTATTAGTGTTACATTTATCTTCTCAACATATTTATCACCATGGGTTCGAAATATAACTTATCGACAATATCAAGGAAAATATCAATTATCAAGAAATTTTGAAAACTATAAAAAATAATCATTTTTTTCAAATTTTCAAATATTTAAAGCAACAACAACATCTAGCAAACACATTGCTACATAAATATGAAATAAAACAAATATATAAGACATCCAAGATGTCATGTGATACATCAAACATCGATACAAAAATATGATGAGTCATAAGTATTAAGTCCTGATAGGATATGGCAGATCAAAGTAAATCCCACTCCCCAATTGATCGGCTGATGACAATGAAAACAATGGATTTCCCTTTCTTTGCTTGAGGGAAGATAGTCACGATATCCTTGGAGTGAAATCCCCCAACACACTCTTGCAAAATGAGGGTTAAAAGACCAAGAATTTGGTTAGGCAAAACTGACATAAGGTGATAATTTCCAAATTATCATGATAATTACTAAAATTATCGCGATAATTACTAAATTACCACGACAATTTCTAAAAAGGCAAATAGCATGATAACTTGCAACAATAATATCACAAAGGGATTTAACTAACTATTATATCAACTTATTGACGACATATTGTCGATAAGTGGAACAATGGATTTTATTGTTGGCCTCCAAGTTTTGTTCAAGGGGGGGATGTTGGAATATTGTGATATTGGTGAACCCAACTCATTGAATGGATTGGCCAACCCACTGGGAGTCAACCAAATGAAGGTATTGATCAAGCAATCAACTAGACACCATTTGAATCAATTGAGGCCACACTTTGGACATATGTAACCCAACTTATGCGGGATGTCTTGACCGACTTAAGTGGACATTTGTGACTTATGGTCCCACACTTCTCTCGCACCATCCTTTGAGACAATATGTCCCAACAACTTGCCTTAAGTAACATCGAAAACAAACTTGTTAGTATTCAATGAGATGCATAACTTCCTACATCTAGAAAGACCTGTCTTAAATGCTAGCCATGATGTACTTCCATTCATGGATGGTTTTTCTAACTATAATCTAATTCATATTGGAAAGGAAGATCAATATAAAAGTGCCTTGATTATACCTCAGGGCACCTTCACTCTTCACTTTCAGGGGAAGATATAATAGGAACCCATTTTAGCCCATGGGCTATTTTTTGAACTTTTTTTTCAAAAAAAAAGATTGGCCAATTTTCTTTTTTTTTCAAAAATAATCTGTCCAAATTCCAAGGGAATTTTTTTTTACTTCAAAAATCACCAAAATTGTCCAAAAACTATATAAAGTCCATAAATTTGAATATTTTTATAAAAATTTCGCCAAACATTTTATGGTTGCAAATTTAAAAATTAGTAAGATTCGCCATGGTTTCTACGCTTTGAGAAAATTATGGATACTCAAAATTTTCCCTGGATTTCATTTTATAGTAGACCTTTTCCTTTTTTGAGCATTTCAAAGAGGGCCTTTTGATGACTTTAAGTTCCCTCTAATGCTTTGCAACTCATGTCTTGCAACTCTCGAGACTTGCAACATTAGTCCACTCATCTAAAGAGGTCTCAACAAATGTCATGATATAACCCCTGGATAACATGAAAGCAGTCCAGCAATTCAATCCATTGGTGTTCATATCTCCAAAGATAAGCAAGTGGATACAATCTTAGATAGTTTTCCCCCGTTTTGGGAGTCTATTATGAAGACTATCTGGAAGGGTCTTTAGAGATGAATATTTTGACTGGAAGGTTTCTACAGAGGGTGGCAGAAGGTAGACCCTGAAGAATTTAATGCAAAGGTTGATGTTGCATTCTCAAAATAATGTTTAAACTTTAAACACAGTTGTCAGCTGGATCAACTTCGAGTAGAAGATGAAAGAGTGTTGTCTAACTATGGATTCAACAGAGAGGACAAAACAGATGAAGAAGTCATCACCTTTAAAAAATGGATGACAAATGATAGGATTTGACATTTTAGATTTACCCTATATGCTGAGTTTTTATTTGAACATAATTTAAGCCTGTAAACATAAATTCTGTAAGGATAATCAATTAAATGTCAACTCTTAAGAAGAAATTTCATGTCCCAATCATAATTTACGTATTTCAGACTGCCACAATATTCAGAAAGGCTTTAAAATATGTAGGCCTAAATGGACACAACTCTTGCCTCCACAGGTGGACCAAGGTGACCCATAAGAGATACAATTACAGTAGTGTCAGCCTATTACATGTATTATTACATCATTCCGAGAATGACATGACATCAAGTTCAGCCCCTTCCCAATTAACAGCAGGTTGGATTGTGTGTGGGCGGGGGGTGGGGGGGTTGGCAAAATGTCATGCCCTTGCAGGCATGAAGGATCCGGAAAAATAGTGGATGTAAGTCCCCAAAACAATAGAGAGGATATTCATGTAGTTTATGTTCCCCTTTTAGAACTACCCTCGCCCGCACTGTTACTTTGGAAAAAGAGATAGAAACCAAGAATCCCAATCTCATGGCCCCTATCCATTAAGTAATAAAACAACAATCAGAAATTCTATGAAAATTTTGGTTTTGCATACCACAACACAATTGATCACACTGCCTGTTGGAAATTTCTACTCACCAACATGACCACAAAAGCTCTGTTCAGCTTGTGAAAGATATTTCACTATTTCTTTCCATTCATTGCCATGCCCTTGTAGGCATGAACGATCTAGAAAAATAGTGGATGTAAGCCCCCAAAACAATAGAGAGGATATTCATGCAGTTTCTGTCCCCTTTTAGAACTACCCTCGCCTGCACTGTTACTTGGGAAAAAAAGTTGGAAACCAAGAATCCCAATCTCATGCCCCTATCCATTAAGAAATAAAACAACAATCAGAAATTCTATGAAAATTTTGGTTTTGCATACCACAACAATTGACCACACTGCCTGTTGGAAATTTCTACTCACCAACATGACCACAAAAGCTCTGTTCAGCTTGTGAAAGAGATTTCAATATTTGTTTCCATTCATTGAAGGAAAGTGGAAAAACATACTTGTGGCAGGAATGCATCCTTTGATACATCCTCTATTTTGTTCTGAAATGTTTAAAACTACACTGGTACAATATATTCATCCAAGATATCTAAAAGCAACTCTGGAAAGAATGTTAAAAGCATGGAACAACCAATCACTCAGCTCCTGAAACAGTAGGTAATTGAATCATTCTCAAGATGTATCACCTATTTATAGAAATACATTGTGTACTTCAACGTGAATGCTCAGAAATGTAAATCACTTGTCTCTAAAAAATACCCGCTTTTAAATATTTGCATATATAACAAATAGGCTTGCATTATAATAAAGTGTATTTTTCTCTTTTCAATGTCCATGCTAAGAAGGTTGTCCAGAGTCCAGACAGAAGGATTAAAGAACACCAAAGAAGGGATTCACAATGGCAGAATTCAGCTCTGCTCCAGCTGAATTCAGTATTAGCATGTCCACTTTATCTCGAGGCAGGAACAAAAATTCACCACTTTCATCCTTCACAAAGCCACATAGCTCAAGAAACTGAATTCCTCCATTCAAGCTTCCCACTCGCTCCTAGATATAGGCGACAAAAAATGTCAGATAGGAAGATTCTATTCAATCTCAGAGATAGCTCCCGAACAAGAAGTTTGTGTTAGTATAAAATTAAATTTGAAAACGCTACCTGAAATGAGGGATTGCTGAGACGAACTTTTCGAAACTTCTCTTCGTCTGGATTTTTTGCAACATTACCTATGTAGGTCAGAAGTGTTTGGAATGCTCTCTTTACTTTTGCATCGTCTTCCTGTTCCAAAGGTTAAGTAGAAGAATTTAGAAAACTAATCAGCTAAAGGAATTGAACTCCTTGATGCTCTAAAATAACCAAGATCCATAGACGCACAATTTCATCAGTAAGTAAACCTGAAGGTAATGTCTTCTGGATCATGTTAAAGACCAAATATGAAATTAAAAACTATTGCACAATTTACACAAGCACCACATGCAACAAATTTCATATCGTTCACTAGTCACATCATGCTAGTTGACTTGCTCACTATACACTACCCACATCTCATGTTAGCAAAGATGTGATTTTGCAAGAAATCCATGCAATTATTTGGGTTTATAGGTTTCATTACAATGCAAATAGATTATAGTGCATGTGTAGATGAAAATCACTGTAGAGAATGCAACCAAAATATGCAAGCTTAATTAAATTGCAATTATCTACTGAGGAAATAATGAATAAATCCTATTGCATTTAAAAGTTACTTTTAGTTCTATGTTATGTGAGATCTAGTTGTAAGCTAGTGGCAATACTGTTTGGCTTACCGCTTCTTAAAGATAACGATCAGAAGCATATTTCTGAACTAGTGCCCTTACCAACAGGCCCCTTGCTAAAGTGATGCTCAATCCTATTACTTACAGTTGGATGTTTGCTCTTTAAGTGACTCCTAGGCTAAGTTGTACTGGAACGGATATGGCTACAGGGAGGGAAAGGGATACATCAAATTTTCCAAAAGGTCGGATACAATATGAAAGGAAACTACAAACAGATTATATATATATATATAGATAGATAGATATAGATATAGATATATAGATATTCAAAAACACCATGAGACATACATAATTCAGATTAGCATTCATCAATTACATTTAGAGGCATTCATGTCATTCATAACAATTGAAATTAGCAAATTCAAATATTGTCAAAATTTGAGGAATGCATTCAGACTGAGGGAATACTTCCAGAGATTGGCAGAGGCAGTTATCAGAGATTCAGACATAGTAGAGCAGAGGGTACATTCCTCAGAGCAGCAGTTGGAGCTGCATGTAGATCTAGGGCTTGTCCCACCAAGTTTCTCTACTTGTATAATTTCTGATTGTAATACTCTATATTTTGCTCTGGCTCGAGATTGAAGAAAGCAGATAGTTGTTGGTTTTCCCCATTAGGGTTTCCCAGGGTATATCAGTGTGTTTATGTGTATTTGATTTCCAGTTCCATTGTGCATTTAGAGACGAGCAGATTGGGTTTATTGTATTATTGCTTATAGATCAGATCTGATTTATTTATGTATGTATCTGGAATTCTATTGAAAGTAGTATATCAGAGTTAAGCCCAGCTCTTGTGATAAGAGTGTCAAAACCTAAATGGTATCAGAGCGTCGTCTCTGAGAAGAAATCAAGGGTTTAAACACAGTGGTATTGCAGAGTGCACAGTTTATCAGATCTGTGACATAAAGTCCAGATCTCTGGCATCCCGCATCTCTCCCCCAAAGTTGAGGAGGTCACAGGTTCGACTCTCTTGATCCCTTTGGGGTTGGGATCTGTAATCAATGCTGATGATTTACCCTGTTTACCGTCCATGGATCATGGGGAAATACTTGGAGGGATTTCCGCAAGGTTTTCCTTGGAAAAGAGAATTAGGACTTAGGCATAATAAAGGCTTAGTAATAACGTGATGTAATAATGAATTATTTTGAGTAGTTAAATGGTTAGGAATTTGGGAGTTAGGTACCATACTCCATTTCACCTACTATGTAATAAGACATTGCATCACCTACTTATATATGAATCCACTATTTCTCACTCTTATGTGTATTATGTCCACAAGTATGTGTAAAACTCGCAGCACCTACTATGTAATGAGACATTGTTAATTTTGTACCTAGGGAAGTGTTCCCCAAGTGACAATCGCCTAATGTCACTTAGAAGGGGGAAAAATGTGACCCTCACATTAAATGACATTAATGAGACTTTATAACATTAAAGTCACTTTTTGCTAAAGTTAAGTGGGTGAGTGAAATATTTATTTAAGTGATTTAAATAAAGTGATTTTTTTACTCTCATTGATTCTTATCCATTGGATTGGATCTTTCTCCACCGTCGGATTAGATTCTCACTTAGGGTTGAACAAAAAGCATGAGGGAGGCACTTTGAACTCACTTTTGTGAATGAAGTGAGGAGAAAAAGAGCGAGAGAGAAAAAGAAACCTTGGGCACGCAGTTCGAGGAGCATTTAATGCATGTTACAGTGGGCACGCACTTCGAGGCTTTCTGCTGGGCATTGAATACGCTGCACAGATTTGTTGACAGCATTGTTTCTTCATAACAGCACAGATTTCGAGGTGTAGGTACAGCAGTAAGAAGGGCACGGTTTTCAAGAAGAATTTGGGCACGAATCTCAAGGAAATTCTGGGCACGAGTTTCAAGACAGGTAGCACACATCCCTAGGAAAATCTGGGCACAAATCCCGAGCATTTCTGCACTGTTTTCGAGGCAGATTGCTTGGCACAGAAACCGAGGTTGATGCACAGTTTTTGAGGCAGTTTCAGTGCACAGAAATCGAGGCAGGTTGCACAAAGTTCAAGGAAGACCGTACTGTACGGATACTGTACCTTCATGCACAGAAATCGAGGCACTCATTGCACAGAAATCGAGGCTGCTGTTTTGGCACAGATTTTGAGAAAAGTGCTGGGTGAAATTTATTGGTGGAGATAAGTAAATTTTCTGCTGTCTAAATTTATGTACTAAGATTTGCTGAAGAAATAAAATCTCTCTCTCTTACTGGTTTTCCCCGTGGGGGTTTTTCCAGGGCACTGTTGCCGAAAATACTGAGTCTATGTTTTATGGTGTGCATGTGTTTAAATATTTGTTTTTCAGCCTGTTAGTGGTATTTTGCTGTGTGTTTAATTGTTACAGTAAATTTCATAAGTAGCCTTCAGCCTATGCATAACCAGTTGTAGGTGAAAAACACTGAAATGTTGACATAAACCAGCAAGCAGTAAAACCCTGAAAAATCTATATGGTATCAGAGCGAGGGGGCAGAAAACAGTAATATTTTTGCAGCACACAGAAATTTCCAGAACTCAGAAATTTTGTGATTTTTTTCTGTCAGTGAGCAGCATTCTGTTGGGTTGAAGTTGAGATGGCTACAGGTCTTAGGTTGGAAGATAGGCTGAATGGAGCAGAGAATTTTGTGTCATGGAAGGCCAGAATTTTATTGATTTTGGAGGAGAATGAACTATGGGTGGAGGTGGTTAAAAGTACTATAGCCAACCCGGTTGTCATTCCAGATGGTACAGATGCAGCAGCTCTATCAGCCTTCAACAAGAAGGACTGTAAGGCTAGGAGGATTATCCTTGACGCAGTTAAAAACCACATAATCCCTCACATTTTTGGGAAAACTAGGGCACATGAGATGTGGAGTGCCTTAACCAGTTTATATGAGAGTTCCAATGAGAACAGAAAGATGGTTCTAAAAGAGAAACTCAAGAGTATAAAGATGAATGGAGGAGAGGGAGTCACAGCATACCTCACTAGGATTTCTGCAGTTCGAGATGAACTGGCAGTGGTTGGTGAAGTGGTATCTGCTACTGAGCTTGTACGTACAGCAGTGAATGGGGCTTCAAAGCCTTGGGGTGCATTTGTGCAGGCCATAGTGGATAGAGAGAACCTACCGTCTTGGGAGAGACTGTGGGATGACTTTGTGCAGGAGGAGACCAGGAGAGGTCTCGTACAGGGCAGTTCATCACAGGGTGGGGTAGATGAGGAGAACGTGGCTTTGACAGCCAAGGGGAAGAAGAAGAAGGGTCCCAAGAAGGGTGGGGCCAAGAGGCAGCAACAGCAGCAACTGCAGGGTGGACAGAAGAAGGACTTGAGTAAAATCAAGTGCTATTGTTCTCAGGCGTTTGGGCACTATGCTTCACAGTGTCCAAGCAAGAAGAAGAAGAAGGAACAGGGACAGCAGACAGCAGCCTCAGCAGAGGTTGATGATTTTGGTGACAGGTTTCAGAGGGAGTTTTCCCTATATGCTGGACAAATTGAGAGAGAGTGAGTCTCTTTAGCCACTAGCACAGATATGGATATCGAGAGTGAGCATTCATTGTTGGCAGGCCATCAGACAGGTCCATCCACCACTAGTACATGGTACATTGACAGCGGAGCCTCGAGACACATGACAGGTACTCAAGAGTTGTTCTCCGAGCTATCACAGACAGTTGTTCTCCGAGCTATCACAGACAATTAGAGATGTGGAGGTGGTACTTGGTGACAATACCATTGTTAGAGCAGTTGGTCAGGGGAGCATTACATTTCAGAGGGAGTCTATGAGTCCCATGATTCTGAGTGATGTGTTGTATGTCCCTGGGCTGAAGAAGAACCTTGTTTCAGTTTCCACTATTGAGCACAAGGGTCTTGGGGTGTGTTTCTTAGATGGGAGAGTGCAGGTTTTTCCCCAGGACTACAGGTGTATCTACTCCCATGGACATTGGGATTAGATGTGAAAAGTTGTACAAGCTATTGTTTCAGCCGCAGCATGCTCTAGCACACAGCAACAGTAGTGAGCTATGTGAGCTATGGCACAGGAGGATGGCCCACCTACATCACCCAGCTCTGAGATTGTTGAGGAGCATGGTTACAGGTTTACCTGAGTTTAGCACTGAGCAGAGTGATGTGTGCAGGGGGTGTGCTTTGAGAAAGTACACCAAGACTGCTTCTCCAAGCAGTGACACGAGAGCAGCATGAGTGCTTGACTTGATCCATTCTGACATTTGCGGTCCTATGTCATCAGTCTCTTTGACTGGTCATGAGTATTACATTAGCTTCATTGATGACTACTCCAGGAAGACCTGGATCTACTTCTTGAGGAGCAAGAAGTCCCCATTAGTGTTGAGTGTCTTCCAGGGGTTCAAAGCCCTTGTGGAGAAGCAGACGGGGAGGAAGATCAGGATGTTGAGATCAGACAATGGGGGTGAGTATACCTCCAAGGAGTTCGATGCTTTTTGCAATCAAGAGGGTATACAGAGACAGTTGACAGTTCCCTACACTCCTGAGCAGAATGGAGTAGCAGAGAGAAAGAACAGGTCGATCGTGGGAGCAGCGAGAGCCATGCTTCATGATCAGGGGTTACCGTTCTTTCTATGGGCAGAGGCATGCAACACTGCAGTGTATTTGCAGAACAGGAGTCCTCACCGTGCTTTTGGGAGGATGACTCCAGAGGAGATGTATACAGGCAAGAAGCCTGAGGTGAGCCACTTTCGCATATTTGGTTCTTTGACTTACTCTCACGTCCCTTCTGAGAAGAGGACGAAGTTTGAGCCCACTGTAGAGAGAGGTATCTTTGTGGGTTACGATGAGACTTCGAAGGCATATCGACTTTACATTCCTAGCCAAAAGAGAGTTGTACTGAGGCGGGAAGTGAAGTTTGATGAGGAGAGGGCCTTCAGGAAGTCGAGAGAGTTAGAGCAGCGGAAGCCACCAGCTCCCACACCTCAGTTGACACAGGCTTCTTCGATACAGGTTTCAGGTCCACAGGTTTCTGGAGTGACTGGATCACAGGGTACAGGCACAGCTTCTAAAGGTTCAGTGGTTTAGGTGACAGGTACTTCAGGGACAGGTTCAGGTTCACAAGTTACAGGTTCTTCAGGGATTGGTTCATCAGTCACTGGTCCTCGGGGTGTTGGACCTTCTGCTTCTGGGAGTTCCTCGGATGACGATAGACCAATTTGGGAGGAGCCTTCAAGGAAGAAGAATCCTAAGTGGCTTCAGGACACCTTGAAGAAAGCAGAAGCATTTAGTAGACCTCAAGAGGCGATCAGGTCAGTAGTTGAGCCAGACAGATATGGGATGGCCCTTGTTGCGAGTCTTCGTGACTCTGCACCCTCCACATTTGAGGAGGCTTCTCAGCATCAGGTATGACGAGATGCCATGATGGAAGAGTACCATTCCATCATGAAGAATGATGCTTGGGAGATTGTGCCGAGACTTGAGGGGAAGTCAGTGGCGACTTCCAAGTGGCTTTACAAGATCAAGCATGTTGCAGATGGCAGTGTGGAGAAATTCAAGGCTCGGTTTGTGGCTCAGGGGTTCTCACAGGTTGAGGGAGTTGACTATGATGAGACATTTGCTCCAGTTGCTCGATATTCTTCCATCAGAGCAATGATATATATAGCAGCAGAGATGGGTTGGAAGATCCACCAGATGGATGTGAAGACCGCATTTCTCAATGGTCTTCTGCAGGATGAGGTGTATTTAGAGCAGCCACAGGGATTCGAGATTCATGGGAGAGATTCTCATGTGTGTGTTAGATTGCCAACATAAGATCCAAAGAGATAATGTAACCTCACAGTGAAAGAATTAAGGAATTAAGGAAGAAGAGAGAAGCAATAGAACATAGATCCAATAGAGGCAGAATAATTACACACACTACATTAATCAGAATAGTAACCGGGTAAATATACAATGCTGAGTATGAGGATTCGAATTCACTAGGTGTAATTCGAATTATCCTTCATGCACAGATCCATAATCAGTGGAGAGTCATCAGTGCCAAACTAGGAGTCTATCTCATCATCAGTGAAGTCATCAATGCACAAGTAGTGATCAACCAGGAGTTAAACTGAGTCTAACTGAGTGTGGTTGGTGTAACTGGCACATGGAAGCACTGATATAGTGAAGGAGACTCAGTGGAGGGCGCTCATGGAGCTAACTGGAGTCAAAACAGTCTATCTAGTCACACTGGAGGTCCAAAAGAGTGATAAGGTCAGTTAGGAGTCAGTTAATCCTTAAATCAAGGAAGAACTGAAGATAACTGAACTAAATTGGACTGGCAGATGAAGAAAGGCACCCTTCTCATGCAATAACTGAAAAGAGGGCGCACTAAGCTCTAGGAGAGCTAAGACTAATCCGAGAGAAGCTCCTGGGGCTAGTTTGCTGAGGGCTAGGTGCTGGTGCTGATGACTAGGATGCATGTAAAATGCATGCAAACCCTAATTTTGCATGCAGGACTAAAAATGTAAATGACAGGAATGTTAGAAGGACTAGGATGGAGTATAGGAATATCCTAACACCCCCCCTTCATCCATCCTGGGCCCTGGTAACTAGGACCAAAGGTCACCCATACAATCAATGAAATGATAAAAAAATACTGCCTCAATTTTTCTTTTTCATTTTTTTTTTGTTTTATATTTTTGAATAACTCAAGGAGCCATCACTCTAAGCAGAAAAGAAACAAGCTTTCATCAGTGAAAACTTTGCAAAGAGACTTGGTACGCTGATCCTCTGTAAAGTGCGAATGCAAGTGCTAGAGAATGTGTTGAATGTAGCAAGTCTTTCAGGAACCTTTTCTGTCACTGGAGCGAATGTATCATGATGAGTTTTCCCAAAGAATGGAAGAGTAAACCCCATCATCATGCTGCATCTCTCATGGAGAGGTGGATGGCATAATGCAAGGTTGGCATGGTGTGGAAGTCTGGTAGTGTGATGATCCTCAACAGTATTCTCAGTAGTAGCAAGAGCTGTGTGAGCCCATGTTGACCTTGTATATGGACTAAGAATAGGTGTTGATTCTGGATTGCAATCTTTTTGAACTATGACTTCTACATCAGAATCTTGCTCTTCTTCTTCATCGGAAGAGAAGTCACTCTGATCTTGATCGGAATCTGAAGAGACACTTGGAGAGAAAGGCACAAAGTGAGAAAATTCATATGCCTTTGAGGCATGATTAGCAATCCCATTCGCTATAACCTTTCCAGTGGATATTTCTGTGATCTCGACAATGTTTGGACCAAAAGTAACTTGCTTTGGAGATCCTGTATGGGTCATCTGATAAACTGATAATAAATTTGCAGTTAGAGAAGGAACAAACAAGACATTTTTGAACTTACCATGTTCCATATGCACTGTACCCACTCCTTTTGCAGAAACCTGAGTGTTGTCTCCCATGTGAATGGTAGGCCCATCATGGAGATCTAGAGAAGAGAAAGATTCTTTTTGTGCCATCATGTGGTTGGAAGCTCCAGAATCTATGAGGAGAGCTTTTGTGTTTGAAAAACCAGCCATCAATGCATGACAATCATCAGATCCATTTCCAGAATCAGACATCTTTGCTTCTTTTGGAACAACAATTTGGTTTTGTTCAAGAAGCTTGGTTAGAAGATCAATCTTCTTATGCATGCAGGAATGCTCAGGATGGTTTCCTCTCTTGCAGTAGGTACAATTAGGTCTCTTTTGTTTGTCATTCTTGGATCTTGAAGGTTTCTTTCCTTTGCCTTTTTGTCCCCCCCTTGCATTCGCTCCACTTGATTCACCAGCTAAAAGAGCTAGATGTCTGGAGATTGTGATGGAACCCATTTGAATCAATTTGTCTTCTTCTTGAATGAGAGCGGTAGTAAATTTTTCCAAGGTAGGAAACTTCCATCCAGGGATTGACATTCGCCCAGAATGGAAAGTAGAGACAAAAACAGAAAATTGAGATCCAAGTTTGCTCAAAATGGAGAGTACTAATTGCTCATCACTTTTGGTGATGCCACAATGCTTGCATTGAGTAACCAAATTCTGAAATTTTGAGATGAATGTTTGAATGCTCTCAAAATTGCTAGGTTGTAGAGAGGCCAATTCGTTTTCAAGAGTGTAGCCTCTCATCCCATCTTGTTTGCCAAAAAGGCTCTCCAATTTGGTCCATAACTCTTTTGGAGACTTCAAACCTTCAACATGGAACAATAGATCTCTGGACATGTAAAGGCATATGTATCCAAAAGCTTCATCCAATTTGGTTAGATGCTTGACTTTATCTCTAGCTATATGTGGTGTGGCATCTCTTTCATAAACCAATCTTTCAAACCCTTTTGTCATCAAGAAAATCTTCATCTCATCCCTCCATTCGAAGTAATTGAAAGGAGTGAGAAGTATAGGAGAAGAAGGAGCATTCGAATTGCTCATCTTGACTGCTTGAATAAGTGCAAATAGAGAGCTGCTGAATCTGCTGCTGCAACTTCTAGAACTTCGAAATACCTGCAAAAAAAAACTCTCAAGAATGGAGGTAGAATATACTCTCAAATGGCTCTGATACCATGTTAGATTGCCAACATAAGATCCAAAGAGATAATGTAACCTCACAGTGAAAGAATTAAGGAATTAAGGAAGAAGAGAGAAGCAATAGAACATAGATCCAATAGAGGCAGAATAATTACACACACTACATTAATCAGAATAGTAACCGGGAAAATATACAATGCTAAGTATGAGGATTCGAATTCACTAGGTGTAATTCAAATTATCCTTCATGCACAGATCCATAATCAGTGGAGAGTCATCAGTGCCAAACTAGGAGTCTATCTCATCATCAGTGAAGTCATCAATGCACAAGTAGTGATCAACCGGGAGTCAAACTGAGTCTAACTGAGTGTGGTTGGTGTAACTGGCACATGGAAGCACTGATATAGTGAAGGAGACTCAGTGGAGGGCACTCATGGAGCTAACTGGAGTCAAAACAGTCTATCTAGTCACACTGGAGGTCCAAAAGAGTGATAAGGTCAGTTAGGAGTCAGTTAATCCTTAAATCAAGGAAGAACTGAAGATAACTGAACTAAACTGGATTGGCAGATGAAGAAAGGCGCCCTTCTCATGCAATAACTGAAAAGAGGGCGCACTAAGCTCTAGGAGAGCTAAGACTGATCCGAGAGAAGCTCCTGGGGCTAGTTTGTTGAGGGCTAGGTGCTGGTGCTGATGACTAGGATGCATGTAAAATGCATGCAAACCCTAATTGCATGCAAACCCTAATTTTGCATGCAGGACTGAAAATGTAAATGACAGGAATGTTAGAAGGACTAGGATGGTGTCAAAACCCGAAAATTTCCGACAAATTTAAAATTTTTAAGATAGCAATAAATGTTATTAAATGCATTCCTTGATCTGTTTGATTTAGTTAAGGGATCACAACTATGTCTGAATAACTTGTCTTTTTACTTACATTTATAATGTGAGTCTTATTTATTGTTACTGATGGTTTTTCTGTTTTCAACCACAAGGGGGAGTTGTCATCGCAGACTGGGCTTACTTAGCTTCCGAGTTAATGCATCCAATTGTCTTTCATTTACAGGTATTCAGGTAAAGTACGGGTCGCTGCAATTAAATTTTTTTAAAGCATTGTAATTCCTTTAACTGTACCAAAATGTCCAGTAAAAGTCTAAATATGCGAGATAGGTCGTCGAGTGTAAAAAGGTAGAAGTTTATTTCCTGTAATATTCATATATTCTTACTGTTAGAGAGTTGTCCATTTTTGCATGAGAATCTGATAGATATTGTTCCTTATCAGACTATCTTAATTACCACCATGGAGTATTGTTCTTTGATATTATTATTGTGTTGCAATAATATCTCTTATCTATCATTATGTAATATCACGGAAGTATGGAAATCAAACCATTTGCTTAACGGTTGTTACTGTATGATTTATGAATACACTTACAAGGATCTAGAAATTGGCAATGTATAATTTACTTATTACTTGCACTGTATAATAATAGGTCAGTTCATATCTTCTTATGGTATTCCTTTAGGGTTTGCTTTGATTTCACCACTATTCCTATTTCTGGATTATTAATAATCAAGGCTTTCAGCTATTTTAAGTGACAATGATATAGTAAAATTTGCAAGTTATATTGCTTGGCTTCATCTTAATATTTTGTGGGTTCATAGATTTTGATTGTACCCCTTGCCGCTTCTCATGAGGCTAAGCTTAAGACATAAACATGGATAGGGTGTTTTATACTATTTACAAACCTTTCTTACATATAACTTTTATAATGAATAGTTTTCTCCGTGACTAGAATACCTCATGCCTGAGTTTTTTTTTTTAAAACAATAATCAAATTGCATGAACTAATAATTCATTGTTTAATCTATACGATGCTAGGTTTAAAAATATTATCTTTTTGTATGATTAAAAAGAATAACATATATCTATGTTATTTTAATCTTGAAGAATAGACAACATCAACTTATATTACTCATACTATGATTTGATTTTATCAACGATGATGAGTATCTCATTAACCTTGAAGTTATTGACGAGGTATGATTTTAATGGTTGTAGGGTATCTATGTATATGGTTTGCCTACTCGTGAAATGAGGTAAATGGTGCAAATTTACGCTATGTGATCATTACCATAAAGGAATATTCAACCCATGATCAAAGTGCATCGACTCTATGATTTTTAATTGATGAACAAATGATTTGTGGCGCAACAAGGAACTATAGAACGTAACCCACTGCATGGAAAAATTAAAATGTGACGTGGAAGTTTCTACGCCAAGTACTGATGATATTTAAGTGTTGGTTTAACCCTAAACTCGGCATTTTTCCATTGCCTTCGAGCTTTGTCCTTCTGTGGAAACCCTCCTGTCCGAATACGAACCCTACAGAGATGTCAAGAGCTCGGCTCTTCTGCAACTTGAATTCCTTCGTGCTTAATCGACTCTTTACAAGAGAATCAATGTGTTTTTGTTAATGGTAACTGTGGTTGTGCAAATCCCAGGTTGTTTTTATCCTTTTCATGTCGAAGTTCATCCCTGTCTTTGCGTTGCCATTACTCATGGCTAGGTCCTACTGAAGTTCTCAATGTAATGGCTGTCTTATTTCTGCCAGCTCGTGGCATTTGTTGACGAGGGTTGGGGGTTCTCACACTTCCCTTGCTTACAATTTGCATGCTGAAAACAGTGTTTAAGCTGCTCCTCGAAAATGGTAAGTTACAGGACTTCACCCTTATCGTTTAAGTTTACATTTTTTTGGATTTTATATAACCGCGTTTATTAACTAATACCAAAATGTGAAATGCAGGACCTGTCTGCTCGCGATGGTGTACAGGACGCTTCCCTCAATTCGGTGGGCTTCTCCGGGTAAGCCTGGTCGATAGCCATGGCATTCCTCCTTGTTGGTTGTAAGTTTTAGGGTCTGTGGTGCATGTAGGGATATAGGGTTTACAGTAGCATTTGGTTATGTTTTGTAAAGAAAACGCTAAGGGCTTAGATCCCAGGTTGTGAATAATGTTACGGCCAGGGTTCCATTTGTAATTCTAGTTTTATTTTTGTGTTGATAACTCCTGTGGACTTTGGAGCCGGCCTGTAGATGACATTAAGGCCTCGTAGTTTTTAAATACCGGTTCAACAGTTGTACTCAGGGTTTGTTAACGCGTTTTTGATATTATAAATACCTGTATAAACGAGTTTTGTTGAAAACTTGTATGTGTTTCTCCTGTATGATTTAAATGGTGTTAATGCATAGGTTTGTAATTTCTAAGCTCTTATAGATGATTATATACTGCTGCCGTAAGTAAAACTTCATGTCTGCAACCCTTGTGTTTTATTTTAAAAGGAAACGCATGCAGAAGGAATAGGGTTCTACACGACCTCTGCTGTCGTGGATGGTTTTTGTGATTGTGGAAATTAATATGAATTAAAAGAACTCAATACTGAGTTCGGGATAAGGGTTTGCTGTTTCATGTTTTGTTTTTAATAGTTGATGCTATCGTCGTGATTTCCTTCTGTTGTTAGTCATGAAACTAACAAGAGATAATGTAATTAAAAAGAAGCTCGACAATGAGCAAAACTACCGTTCTGAGTGTTTAGTTTTGCTATGGATTTAGTATCCAGGTTTGCCTCTGCTGCTAACTTTTAAATGTCAAAAACTTGAAATAAAAAGGGGTTTTGAATGAACACACCTTCGTGTCTTGGTTTGGTTACTTGTCTAGTTTTGTAAATAAACTCTGTCAAAAATAAGTGAGTCAAATGGAAGTTAATAATACCTTGAATGAGCTCGATGCCGAGCCTAAAACGTTCCTGCTACACCTATTGTTTTATTTATAAAATTCTCAGTAGGGTTAAATGAGAGGTTTGTAATGTAACGCTTGTTAAAATAACAAGTAGGGTTTTGTGATGAGAAGGGAACTCGACACTGAGCTGTTAATCTGTTCTATCTGTTTTGTTTGGTTTATGTTTTCTCTACTAAATAAATTTTTATTGTTAAAACATTGGAATGAACAGTTTCCATTTCACTCCTCAGTCGTGATGTCATCTAGTGTTGTGTTTTATGTTTACAACATCTCCTATAAGGTTTATTGACCTAGATATGATTTGTTATAATATCTATGTTTAGGTTTGTTGTTTGTCTCCTATGACTGTATAATAAATTTTTATCATATACAGGGTACCAATACCTGATATGCCGCCCCTATTTGTTTATAAAAAAAAATATAACTTAACTAGTTCTACAATTATAACTTATACATCATTACAATAAGTATGAACAGTTTTCTCGTGCAGATTATAAATACATTAATATAAATAGAACAGAGATTAAATCATACTGACAATACAGAAGACACAGTAACTTTTAACAAATCTTACTTCTGATATTCTAGGATATTTGACCTGCTAATTAATTAATTCCTATTCAGACATATTAACAATAAATGCAACATACATTCATTCATCCTTAAAGAACATAGAGGAGTAATTAGCAGAACCTGTCTTGATTTGTGGACAACAACAGCAATGGGAGGCTGTTCCTCCCTACCAATTCTTGGAGAGTGCCCAGACAGCACTTCTCAGGACCCTCGAGCTTGCTCTGGTCTCCCTGGCTGGAACTAGGTGCAGCAAAACAATTCACTCAGCCAAACAGCTAAACTGGAACCAAGTTACTGCAGCATCCCATATCAAAACACTCCCTTATTGTATTTTCCCTCTTCCTCAATGGGACTCCTGAATAGCATTCACCTGAATGTATTCTCCCTCCCGAACTATTGAACCCCCAGCTCAGTTCATTGAGTACTATTTAAAAGATTGCCTAGGTCTTTGTTGGGTTAACTGTCATTAATGAGCCACTTGCTCAGATTCCATTTTCTTGGGGAATCATGACCCCAAAATATAGGGAAGTTGCCACCTGCAACTTAGGAAGTGTTTGAGGATGCTGCCACTTGTCTTTTGCCTTTCCACCTAGTTCCATCCACCAGTTAGACCAGTAACCTCTTTTAACAGCTCTCCCATGCTGTTGTCTCCATAATTTATTTATTAATAATAAAATATTCAGAATTACATTCCATTACTTGTGACTCTGCTGAGTCACCAATTTCTACTAAGCATTAAATTTAACATAATGTCTTAGAATTATGATAAAATAATTACATTATTTTCACAAAATTGGGGTATGTGACAGATGGAGTATAGGAATATCCTAACAGTGTGCAAGCTTAGGAAAGCCCTGTACGGACTGAAGCAAGCTCCTAGAGCTTGGTACTCCAGGATCGATGCATACTTGACTTCGATGGGATTTCAGAAGAGTGAGGCTGATCCCAACCTTTACTACATTGTGGTCGGTGGAGATCCTCTCATTCTTCTGTTATATGTTGATGACTTGTTTATCACTGGAGATGAGCGTCTTATTGCACAGTGCAAGAGAGACCTTGCAGCTGAGTATGTGATGACTGATATTGGGCTGATGCATTACTATTTGGGGATGGAGGTTTGGCAGGAGCCTGGACATATTTTCCTTGGACAGGGGAAGTATGCAGTTGATATTCTGAAGAGATTTCAGATGGAGGACTGCAGGCCTATGTCTACACCGATGATCACCAACTGGAAGCAACTTCATGCTTCTCAGGGTAAGTTGGTGGATCCCACACTCTATCGTCAGCTCGTTGGATCGTTGATGTATCTGGTCAACACCAGGCCAGACTTGTGTTTTGCGGTTAACACTCTTAGCTAGTTCATGGTGGAGCCTAGGAGTGCGCATTAGACTGCCGCAAACCACATACTGAGATACCTAGCAGGTACAGTGGATTATGGTCTGGACTACAGGGGTTCGGGTGGAGTCAGCTTGGTTGGGTTCACAGATTCAGACTGGGCAGGTTGTGTGAGGGATCGGAAGAGCACTTCCGGTTGTTGTTTCAGTTTGGGCTCGGCAGCAGTGTCATGGTTCAGTCGGAAACAGAAGTCCATTGCATTGAGTTCTGCTGAGGCTGAGTATATGGCGGCCAGTCAAGCTACTTGCGAAGCACTGTGGCCTCGTAAGTTATTGGTAGATTTATTTGATCAGCAGCTTAGACCTACGGTGATCTATTGTGACAATCAAAGTTGCATTCAACTCTTTGAGAATCCGGTGTTCCATGACAGGTCGAAGCACATTGAGATCAGGTACCATTTCATCCGGGACTACATCCAGAGAGGGGC
Source organism: Larix kaempferi (assembly GCA_027924585.1). Taxonomy (NCBI): domain Eukaryota; kingdom Viridiplantae; phylum Streptophyta; class Pinopsida; order Pinales; family Pinaceae; genus Larix; species Larix kaempferi. Next base: position 58,219,439 of record BSBM01000047.1, on the reverse strand, counting down.
AGTTGAGTTGCAGTATATTTCCACTGATGAGCAGGTAGCAGATATCTTGACGAAGTCTTTGGGGAGGGGGGAGTTTGTCTTCTTCAGAGATAAGTTGGGAGTGGTGCGGAACACCTTCCTCGGTAAGAGGAAGTGTTAGTGTTGTACCTAGGGAAGTTTTCCCCAAGTGACAATTGCCTAATGTCACTTAGAAGGGGGGAAAATGTGACCCTCACATTAAATGACATTAATGAGACTTTATAACATTAAAGTCACTTTTTGCTAAAGTCAAGTGGGTGAGTGAAATATTTATTTAAGTGATTTAAATAAAGTGATTTTTTTACTCTCATTGATTCTTATCCATTGGATTGGATCTTTCTCCACCGTCGGATTAGATTCACTTAGGGTTGAACAAAAAGCATGAGGGAGGCACTTTGAACTCACTTTTGTGAATGAAGTGAGGAGAAGAAGAGCGAGAGAGAAAAAGAAACCTTGGGCACGCAGTTCGAGGAGCATTTAATGCATGTTACAGTGGGCACACACTTCGAGGCTTTCTGCTGGGCATTAAATACACTGTACAGATTTGTTGACAGCATTGTTTCTTCATAACAGCACAGATTTCGAGGTGTAGGTACAGCAGTAAGAAGGGCATGGTTTTCAAGAAGAATCTGGGCACGAATCTCAAGGAAATTCTGGGCACGAGTTTCAAGACAGGTAGCACACATCCCTAGGCAAATCTGGGCACAAATCCCAAGCATTTCTGCACTGTTTTCGAGGCAGATTGCTTGGCACAGAAACCAAGGTTGATGCACAGTTTTTTAGGCAGTTTCAGTGCACAAAATTCAAGGCAGGTTGCACAGAGTTCAAGGAAGACCATACTGTACGGACACTGTACCTTCATGCACAGAAATCAAGGCACTCATTGCACAGAAATCGGGCTGCTGTTTTGGCACAGATTTCGAGAAAAGTGCTGGGTGAAATTTATTGGTGGAGATAAGTAAATTTTCTGCTGTATAAATTTATGTACTAAGATTTGCTGAAGAAATAAAATCTCTCTCTTACTGGTTTTCCCCTCGGGGTTTTTCCAGGGCACAGTTGCCAAAAATACTGAGTCTATCTTTTATGGTGTGCATGTGTTTAAATATTTGTTTTTCAGCCTGTTAGTGGTATTTTGCTGTGTGTTTAATTGTTGCAGTAAATTTCATAAGTAGCCTTCAGCCTATGCATAACCGGCTGTAGGTGAAAAACACTGAAATGTTGACATAAACCAGCAAGCAGTAAAACCCTGAAAAATCTACAGACATTGCATCACCTACTTATATATGAATCCACTATTTCTCATTCTTGTGTATTCTGTCCACACTCGTATGTGTAAAACTCAGGCCAAAGAAGAGAACGTATTTACTACCTAGTGTTGATATTGCCAATCTCAACACCCAAAACCTTGTGATGCCATCAGGCCCAATACCGCAATAAATGTTGACCAACCCTTGTGACCATAATCAACACATTCTAGGGGTTTTCCAAATTTGTGTGCACCAAAATTTTAAATCATACATTTCCTTCTTCCACCTGGTAAATCTTCTCAATAACTACACATTTTCAGCCCCAATGTTCCATATGACTTCTATGTGGCTATTCTGACCACAATTACATGCCCATCAGTACACATGTCCTAGCTTAAATCATGCAGTGCCAGAACCTTATGTGGGCCTTCTCTGGCCACAATTCCTATGTGCCCATCATGTGCCAGCCCTGACCTCGACCATGCAACGTCATGCTCACATTTACAAAGCCATCATCAAGTCCAATACCACAATAAATGTTCAACAATCCCTGTGACCAACATCAACACAATTTTACAATTTCAGCCAAAATTTCAACTCATGCACCAAAACCTAGAAACTTACCTCTCCTCCGTCTTGGTAAATATCTCAGTAGCATATATTAACCTAAAGAACACCAACTCACCTTAAGAGATATTTTGTGCCCTGATGTTCTCTTCCATGTGACTCTCGTTTGCTTGCACTGGCCATAATTCCCGTCTGTCGATCATATGTCTTCCCTGGCCATGATCCTGCAGTGCCTGCTCTGGCCACAATTCATGCTTGCCCATCATGTGCCTTCCTTGGCCATGATCATGCAGAGTCACAACCTTGCTTAACAATTTCCTGCCTGTTGTAAACAGATCCTACTAGACTACTCTACCACCCAGAAAATGTCACTATAATTTTCCCCATGCTGTCACATTCCAAAACATTAGTAATGTTGAAACTTGTACCAAGGAAGTGTTCCGCTAGCAATTTTGCCTAAGTCATTAAGAGAGAGAAAAGTGACATGACCCTCGTAATAATTGCTTGAGATGAGCAATTAATTCACTTTAGAGTGATAAAGGGACTTTTAATATATTTAAGTGGTGGTTGAGTGAATTTAATTTATGGAGAGAGATAAAGTGCATTTATTCTCATCCATTGATCTAAACCAATGTGGGCCCTTGGATTAGATAACCGTTCAGCTACCCTAGTGAGGCAAACCAAATGACAAGGAACATGAATTAAAAGGGCATTCCCTCTTCCACTGTTGAGCATCCAAGAGAGTTGGAGCAAGTCGACCTTCCTTGAGAAGAAGAGAAGTCAAAGCATGAGAGAGAGAGATAGCAGCACAATACCAAGACCGTACAGCAAAGCACATTGGCACGATTTTCTAGAGTGAATCTAGAACAGAATTTGAGGCTGTTACAGCAGTGTGTGAGAGGCACTAAAATCGAGAAAGAGGCAGTGTTCAAGGAGGAACCTGAGCACGATTTTCCAGGTGTTTGACTGCTCTTTTATTGATGTCTGTACAGTCTGTTCATACAGTGAGTTTCTGTAGCAGACTTAGCACAAATTTCGAGGTGAGGAGGCACGAAGTCTGAGGCAGACCTTTATTGAGTCTACAGGCACGAAAATTTCAGACCTTACAGCAGCACACAGTTCGAGGAAGTGACTGTCATTTCCTGACAGTCCGCACTGTGAGTTTTCAGCACACTTTTCGAGAAGGATTTGCACAGATTTCAAGACTGTATTGCACAGAAATTGAGGGTTGAATAATTGTTTTCTGGTTGAAATAAGTAGTGTTTGTACTTGTACTGCTGTACTATTTTTAAGAAAATAAATTCACTCTCTCACAGGTTTTCCCCTTAGGGGGTTTTTCCTAAGCCAAATTGGCTAAAAATCCTGGTCTGAAATTTTCTGTGTGGCTGTTGTTTTAATTCTGCACTCAGTCTTTTGGTAAAATTCTCATGTGCTTCAGACATGTTTGAGTAAAATTTCATTTGAAGCTGAATGTTGAATGAGATAGTGTATTAAACAGTAATCTGAGTTTGACTGGTAGCCTGTTTGAGAAGTAAAAATTTACAAGTAAGCCTTCTAATAAACTCGGCTACTTTTTGTCCAGATCTCTCCCAACCAGACTATTTCTCTAGGATTTTATTTCCCAAATCTACGAATTGTTTCCTGCTGGAAGGATCAAAACTGCCACATCTCTGTTCAGAACTTTATTTCATGAATCTATGAACTACTGCCTGCTACTAGAATTTTTCTTGCTGAAATTTCATCTGCAATGTGATTACTTATCTACCTTTCTTCTTGTATCTACTAGTGTTCTAAGACCACTGCTATTGTCAGAATTATTTGAGTTGTCTCACTGGTTGGTTTCCTCAGATGTTGGTCGTCTATTTGCCAGCACCTAACTGTCAGGACTCAGAATCTGGCTTGTGGGAGAGTCATTGTTGTGTGCTGAGAGAGCCCACATAGGAGAGCCACCTTTGTCTCCCCGTTGTCAAAGAAACTCAACCTTGTCTGTGCTCGTCACACTCATTCCCATTGACCTACAAACATGATACAACCCTGCAATGCCCTGGCCTGCTATCTTATCAGACACTACATCATTCATAGTACCCTGCGACTGGTCTAAGCAACTAACTAAGATTGAAACTAATTATCTCTAATGCCATGTTATATTACTCACATGTTACAACTCATTACCAATGTTTTGAAACTCGGACTTGGTCGAGGGTCAACTTAAACTTGGACTAGGACTCTGCCATGACTCGGACTGGTTTGAATTTAATGACTCAGTTTACTAAAAATATAATTTTAATGAAAAACAAAGGGCAGACCAAGTGGAAAACATAGCAATTAGCACCCAAGCGAAGTGCATTAAGATCATATTTCTAAATGGTCCAAAGGTTTTGGAGGTGTTATGCCTCAGAGTATCTGCAGCATTCAAACGGGTCTACCAGAGAAAGGAGTTTCAAATTTTTGATGTAAAGGCCAAGTGCTTCTATATATGTTTTGGGGGTTAAATACCCCGGATCAGGGCATTGCAGGTCCCCTTGGTTTTGTCTCTATGATCACTGGCTTAGTGGCACTGCTGACTACTTCATGGATGGACTATATGCCCAGGGGTTGGTGTCCAGGGCTTCTAGGGGTAGACCCGTTAGGACACATAACATGGAGATGATTATATTTTGTAAAGGGTTGTCACATCCTTATTAGCACATCTCACACTCTCACTTGGACCTATTTACCAGCATAAAACCCCTTCTCTAGGTCTCAAGACCCCATGACATCATCCTTGAAGATAAGAGCCTACATTCCTAAAAAGGAGGACATTGAGGGACAAGAATTGTTGGGGTTAGTTGGGGCATGATGTCCTCCTTTCGGCTCAATTGTGCATTTAGTGAAGCCATTTTGCATATTTTATTCTTATTTTGTCTTAATAGGGTTTAGTCCCCAAGTTGTGGGTGTACAAGCACTAAAATATTCTATTTTGTCATTATCTTGTAGGCTTATTTTATTTTAAAGTTGAAGGTTTGCTCATATAAATAGAGCAATCTCAACTCGTTGTAAACACAAAGACAAGGATTCAAATTATGAAAATTTTCTTTTTTCTCTTGGTTTATGAGCTAAGGAGCTAATACACACTTCTCATGGATGATCTTTTTTCTTGCTTGGAGGATGAATGTGGATGATCTAGGGTTTATTTTGTGCTCTTGAGAAGTAGATGCTAAGAATGGTTGAAATAACACATGCTCAAGGATGACCTAAGGTAACTCCTTGCTCATTTCTGTAATTTATTTTTATTCAAGCACATAGTCTAAGTTTTACTGTTATTTCATTTACTTCTGATTTCAACAAATTTGATAACTTTAAACCAGTAGATAGATAAAACTTGAAATGATAATCAGCAGTAGAGAAAGTACACAAATAGACCTCACATCAACACATATATTTACCGTGGAGAAACCCTTAGAAGGGAGAAAAACTCCAGCAAACAATCTTCCTTATATAAATAGTATATCAGGGCCATATTACAAAATCATCATGAACTATGCTCTTCAATGAGTTTTGCCAAGAAAATAAATACCTTACTGTATGACCAGCAAACTTAGAATCTAGGACGGCCTTCTTCAATCTTCACTAAAGCAGTAAACTCAGGTACAAGACAGCATCAAACCCAGAAGATATCAGCTCATGAATCAACAGTATACTTAGGTATAGGACAGCAGTAAACTATGGCAGAAATATTCTTTTCCTTAGCTCTCAAAACTCAATGAAAATGAATGAATTACATGGGGGGGTGAGGGCCTGTTTAAATAGCATGGGTGGCTGCCCTAAGCAGCCCCCAAAGGTCAACCTAAAGGCTGGCCCATGTGGCAGCCAAGGGCTGCCCCCCTAACCTTAGCTCTCAAAACTCAATGAAAATGAATGAATTACATGGGGGGGTGAGGGCCTGTTTAAATAGCATGGGTGGCTGCCCTAAGCAGCCCCCAAAGGTCAACCTAAAGGCTGGCCCATGTGGCAGCCAAGGGCTGCCCCCCTAAAGGTTGGCCTTTGGGGCAGTCAAAGGCTGCCCCTTTCCACCGCCTTAGCTAGTCAACTCCACCGTCCTAAGCAACTCAAGTTGCCCCCCAACTTGCCACCCTAAGCAGCTCAAGCTGCCCTCCAACTAAGCAGCTCAAGTTGCCCTCCAACTAAGCATCTCAAGTTGTTCTCCAATATTGACACTTGACACAAGTTTACATGGTAATTTTTAAAATGAAAAATAGCTTCCGAAGCTATAATTTAACACTCGCTCTTAGCGAGGAAGATATAATTTACCAACTGATACATTATTTACATAAGGAAGATTGTTTGTTTCTAGCCCATAGGAATTTTATATTCATCCTAACTTTTGTTGGATGCCTTGACTTTTGCTAAATGCTCACAAGGCTTTACGTCTTGACTTTTGACATGACTCACAAGGCTTGTCCATTCGCCTTGACTTTTGTCATTGTCTCACAAGACTTACTATCTTGACTTTTGGTATGGCTCACAAGGCTTTTTCATTCGCCTTAACTTTTGCCATGACCTCACAAGACTTATTAAGGCATTATCACTTTCGTTTTGACTTTTGTCCTGGCTCACAAGGCTTGTATGTTTGCCTTGACTTTTTGCCATGAGTCACAAAACTGTTTAATCTCCAGATCTCCCTGGCTAGCTTCAAGTTGGTCACTTATGACCTTAGACCTTGGAGAATGCCTTTTTGAAAATTCTCTTTCTTAGAGATGGAGGCATTCTCTACAACTCCAAGTTTGTCTCTAAAGTGAGCAAACTTCACCAACTGCAGTGGTTTTGTCAGGATATCAGCTACCTGGTCATCTATTGCAACATACTTTAGCTTGATCGCATTTCGTTGTACCATATCTCTGATATAATGGTACTTTAGATCAATATGCTTTGATCTGTCATGAAATACCGGATTTTTTGTGAGCTTCATGCAACTTTGATTATCACAGTGGACAATCGTAGTCTCAAGCTTTTCATTAAACAACCCAGAAATGTGTTTTCTGAGCCATACTGCTTCTTGCTGGCATTACTTACAGCAATATATTCAGCCTCAGCTGTGTTCTGAGGAATAGACTCATGTTTTCGACTGGACCAGGAGATCATGGCTGATCCCAAACTAAAGCAGTAACCAAAGGTACTTTTTCTGTCTACTGGACTTCCCTCCCAATCTGAATCTGCATAACCATGCAGCATCACACCACCACTGGATGTGAACTTTAGCCCATAAGCTATGGTACCTCTAAGATATCTCAGAATATGCTTACCCGCCACCCAATGTCGTTCTCTTGGCTCAGCCATAAATTGGCTTAATGTGCTCACTGCAAACTGCATATTTGGTCTGGTATGAGTTAGATACATTAATGACCCAACAAGTTTCCTGTACATGGTGGGGCCCACCAAATATTCTCCTGAGCTTGAGTCATGTAACTTCTTTAAATTTGCAACCATAGGAGTTGAAATACTCCTGCAATTCATCATACCAAACCTTTTCAGTATGTCTACTGCATATTTTCCTTGAGATAGAAAAATATCGTTTGGTTTCTGCCAAACTTCTAATCCTAGGAAATAGTGCATCATTCATAGATCTTTCATTTCAAATTCAGCATTGAATCTCTCTTTGCATTTGGCAATCTGCTTTTCTTCTCCTGCAAGGAAAAGATCATCTACATACAACACCAAAATCAGAGGTTGATTTTCAACAACTTTAAAATAGAGGTTAGAGTCTGCGGTACTTTTACTGAACCCTAATCCCTGCAGAAAGCCATCAATTCTGTTATACCAAACTCTGGGTGCTTGTTTAAGACCATACAGGGCCTTTTTTAACTTACATACATGAGTTTCTTTTTCATGCATTGTAAAGCCATCAGGTTGTTCTACATATCCTTCCTGTTGTATTTCACCATTAAGGAAAGCAGTCTTTACATCCATTTGATGCAATTTCCAACCAAGTACAGAAGCAAGAGAGATAATTGTGCGGATAGTAGTATACTGCAAATATCTCATCATAATCTATACCTTCTTTTTGGGAGAAGCCTTTGGCAACAAATATTGCTTTGTACTTTTCAACACTCCCATCAACTGCATGTTTTATCTTATATAGCCATTTGGATGAGACAACTGACTTATTTTTGGGCCTGGGAACTATGTCCCATACATAATTCTTCATGATGGACTTGTATTCCTCCAACATGGCATCTTTCCAAACCTGCAATTTGATAGCTTCATTAAACAAAGAAGGTTTAACATCACTAATGTTACTTACCAAAGCAACATAACCTGTAAATCTTTGAGGCCTTTTGCTCTCTCTAAAGGTTCTTGAAGGGGCTATATGTTTCTCTGCTTCTTGCAGAGTTCCTTTGAACCAAGCAGGTCTTCTCTTGATAGGAGGTTCTTCAAGAGACCTTTCTAACACCTCAACAGGTTCCAACACTGAATCTTGATCCATTGGATCATCATGACTTTCCTCCCTCTAAAAGTCAGAACCAGAAGTCTCGACTGGATGAGAATCTGGCTCATCATCAATCTGAAGCTCTCTAGATCATTTAAAAACAACTTCCTCATGGAAAGTTACATCTCGACTAACCTCGATATGTTTCTGACCTGGGATATAGATTCTCTAAGCTTTAGAAGATTCGCTATATCTGACAAAGATCTCTTTATTTCCTGAGGGTTCCATCTTTGTTCTCTCCTCTTTAGGCACATTGATGTAAACTGGGCACCCGAATACTCTTAAGTGATCTACATTTGGTTTCTTACCAGAGAAAGCTTCTTCAGGAGTTTTATCTTCTAGGATAGCATGTGGACATCTATTCTGAATGTATACAACTGTGGCTATAGCTTCTGCCCAAAGAGAATTGGGAAGATCTTGATCAAACATCATAGCTTTTGCAGCCTTACAAATAGTTCTGTTCTTTCTTTCAGCCACGCCATTTTGCTGAGGATTGCACGGAACAGTTAATTTACGTTTGATATTAACTTCCTTACAAAAACTTTTGAACTCACAAGATTCATACTCCCCTCCATTATCAAATCTTAGAATCTGAATGTGTTTTACTGTCTGGTTTTCTACTAAAGCTTTGAATTCTTTAAATTTGGAAAAAACTTCACTTTTCAACTTCAGAAAATAAATCCAACATTTTTTAGAAAGATCATCAATAAATATGACATAATATAGAAAACCATTCAAGGAAGGAGAAGACATTGGTCCACAAGTATCAGAATGAATAAGCTCTAAGATCTTTTCATTTTTTCTACTACTATGAGGAAAAGATTTCTTTGCATTTTTTCCAAGTAAGCAACCTTTGCATACTTCATCTTTATCAGAGAAAATAGAAGGCATACCACTTACCATAGATTGAAGTCCAGGAAGAGCTTTGAAGTGAAGGTGACTGAATCTTCTGTGCCACAACTCGTTGGAACTGACTATAGAATGAACAAGAGCATGAACAGAATGATTCGTTACCTTGTACAGACCTCCTCCTCGAATTCCAATGACTTCAGCTAAACTTAGCTGACCACCTTTCAGCCAAAGAACTTCTTTACCATCCATGGAAGGCCACCTTATAGCCTTTATCTTCAAGTGTAGACACTGACAACAAGTTCTTCTTCATGCCAGGAACAAATAAGACCTCGTCAATATGAATGATGGATCCAGATTTTAATTGAAGAGAGATGGAACCGACCCCACTAATATCATAACATGAGTTGCCACCCAGCTATACATGCACTGAGCAAGTCTTCTTCCTGTAATCTAAAATAATATTTTTGTAACCAGTCATATGTTTTGAAGCTCCACTATCAACCAACCAAGTGTTCTGATCAATAGTTAGATGACCAGAAAGAACGGACACTAGGTAGAATTCTTTTATGTTCTCCTGTCTCTCAGGAGATTCACTTGCCTTCTTACTTGATCCTCTTTCTTCAACAGTAGATGCATGATGCTTCCTTTTATGGAAGACTTTCTTCTTGGATCTGCAGTCTTTAGCAAAATGTCCCATCTTGTTACAACTATAGCATAAAATTTTAGACATATCAAAATTTGTACCTTTGAAGTTTCCTTTGAGATTGTTTTCCTATAATGCCTTTTAAAGAAAGGTTTCTTTCATCTTCTTGTTTTTGCAACCAAAGCAACATTGTCATCATTAGCAACATGATTTCTTGAAGTCATGCGGCTTTTCTCCTGAAGGAGGTCATGCCATAAATGCTCAAAAGTAGGTTGAATCTCTCTATCATTCACACTGGAAAGGAAGGTACTCCATGAAGATGGAAAACCATCAAATATGGTTTGAACAAGATCGTCATCATCAACAGTTACCCCTGTGACAAGTAACTGATCACGAATCTGAGCAATTTTAGAACAAAAGGATGCAACAAACTCACCTTTCTCCATCTGTAAAAACTTCAATTTGTTCTTCAAATTTTTCTTCTGACTAGGTGTGGTCTTCTCATACAACTTCACAAGAGTATCATAACAGTCTTTAGTTGTCATCAGAGAAGTTAGCATTGGCATGATACTATCTTTTACAGAATAAAAAATAACTCTCTTTGCCCTAGCTTGATTCCTTCTGAAGGTTGCCTTACCAGCATTAGAAACTGGTTCTTCCACCACTATAGTCACAAAATGATCTAGTTCTAACTATTGGAGAATATTCATAATCCTGAGTTTCCAAACGTTAAAGTTTGAAGCTCCCTCTAGCCTATCTTCAGGCTGAACAGAATTAGAAGAAGACATGCTTGAACAAGAAACTTAGGACTGTGTTTTATAAAACTTAAATCCTAGGACCTGTGTAGGCTCATGAACTATAGAACTGAGCTCTGTTCACATCCAAATCTCTGATACCATGTAAATTATTTTTATTCAAGCACATAGTCTAAGTTTTACTATTATTTCATATACTTCTGATTTCAACAAATTTGATAACTTTAAACCAGTAGATAGATCAAACTTGAAATGATAATCAGCAGTAGAGAAAGTACACAAATAGACCTCACATCAACACATATATTTAGCCTAGAGAAACCCTTCGAAGGGAGAAAAACTCCAACAAACAATCTTCCTTATATAAATAGTATATCAGGCCCAGATTACAAAATCACCATGAACTATGCTCTTCAATGAGTTTTGCCAAGAAAATAAATACCTTACTGTATGACCAGCAAACTTAGAATCTAGGACGGCCTTCTTCAATCTTCACTAAAGCAGTAAACTTAGGTACAGGACAACATCAAACCCAAAAGATATCAACTCATGAATCAACAATATACTTAGGCATAGGACAGCAGTAAACTATGGCAGAAATATTCCTTTCCTTAGCTCTCAAAACTTAATGAAAATGAATGAATTACATGGGGGGTGAGGGCCTGTTTAAATAGCATGGGTGGCTGCCCTATGCATCCCCCAAAGGTCACCCTAAAGGTTGGCCCATGTGGCAGCCAAGGGTTGCCCCCCTAAAGGTTGGCCTTTGGGGCAGTCAAAGGCTGCCCCTTCACACCGCCTTAGCTGGTCAACTCCATCGTCCTAAGCAGCTCAAGCTGCCCCCCAGCTTGCCACCCTAAGCAGCTCAAGCTGCCCTCCAGCTTAGCAGCTCAAGCTGCCCTCCAACTAAGCAGCTCAAGCTGCCCCCCAGCTAAGCAGCTCAGGCTGCCCTCCAACTAAGCAACTCAAGCTGCCCCCCCAATGTTGACACTTGACACAACTTTACATGGTAATTTGTAAAATGAAAAATAGCTTTCGAAGCTATAATTTAACAATTTTTTGGTTGCTGTTGGCATGTCCTCTCTTAAGGTAGGTCTAACGCAACGTTTTAAAACTCGGACTTGGATTCGGAATAGATCGAGGGTCAACTCGGACTCAGACTCGAAATCGGCAATGAATCGGTAATGACTCGGCCTATTTGAATTTAATGACTCGGTTTACTAAAAGACACATAAAATATTTAAACTTTAATACAGTAACAATTCAAAGTCAAATTTCACACTGTCAACGACTCCCATAGTCACATAATTCATCCTTCAGTGTTCACTCTTAACTGGTTCAGGGCCTTAGGCACTCAGCACTATCAGCAGTCTGCGACTCAAGCTTCAGCGCACTACCAGTAGTAGCAGCCACACTCCAAACTTCAAAGTTCAACTTCAAACACAGTCCACACTCCACAACTCACAAGCCCAAACTCTAGTTCCACAAAGCGCGACTGTGTCACACGGCACAGTCGATGGTCACCATCAGACGCACAGGCCCACACACAAGTTCACAACGCACTCTGATTTCGTTGTAGCTACCGTCTACTGTCATCCGAGGGAAAGTAGGATAGAAAATAGAGAGGGGGGGTCGTTTTATAAGCCTCGCCCCAGGGTTTGCATTAGAATAGGAAATAATTAAAAAAAATTATTGTTTTTAACTCCATCGTGGCTCTACATAACAACTCGTTTAACTCAGGCGAGTCGACCTATAAATTGACCTAGTCGACCGGTTTGTCATCAACTTGCCCGAGTTAGTAAGTAACTCATCTAATTCGCTCATTAACTCGCCCCCCGACCCGATTTAACTGTTGAGTCAGCTTGGTCCAGGGTCAACTCGGCCAACTCAGTTAAGTCCGATCCGAGTCGGTTGTGTTTTAAAACATTGGTCTAATGTTGCTCATAAGGTGCTTTGGACTGAATTAGGGTTTTATGTTGGCATTTTGTCTACTTGCTTAGGGAGACCTTCCTTTATAGGAGCTCTCCATTGTCACGTTGGGCCTTGGACTTCCATATTTTCCCTACTTAGTGTTAAAGTTAATGCAGCTACGAGACCCATTCTTAGGGAGGAAGGTACCCTAGTGAGTTAACTAGGGTTCCTGGTCAGTTAACCAAGCAAAGTAAGTCCCTAGAAGGTACGCTAGGGTCCCCAGCAGTCTCTTGGGGTTCTTGGTCGGGGACCAAGTAGGTTGGTGCCATGGCAAAGTCCCTAGCATGTGGCTAGGGCCCCTATCCGTCTTTAGGGTATTCTGGTCTGGGGCCAAACAGTTTCTTGGTCACGAGGACCAAGCAGATCCTACAGGTTGAGATAATGACATCGTGGTCTGGGACCAGGCAAATTCTTGGTCTAGGACCAAGTAGTTCCTCGAGGTACATACCTGTTCAGCTAACCAGGTGGATCTTGGTCAGTTAACCAAGATGATGATGTGTGATGCCCTCCTCTCCTAGGTCTCCGAGATGGTTGAGCTAGGTTGTCTTCCCAAGGGATTGGTCAACCCTTGATGGAGTCACTAGCACTTGACCTTAGGAGCAATCAGGAGGACCACAGGATCACATCGTCCAGTGTGGACCTTCCTTATACAGTGATGATGAACTTTCAGTTAGTGAATGGAACACTTGTACATTTGAGAGAGAGATGAATGGTTGTAATCCCACCTTGGTTGTTCACCCTTGGTCTTCCCACCTTGTTGTTCTTGACCTTTTGGTTAGAAGGGTTTTCTACCCACCTTGAGTTGTCTTGACTCTTACCACTTTGATGTTTTTGGTTTTATGGGTAAAAGGGTTGTTTACCCACCTTGTTGTTACACCTTTGGTCCTATGGTTAAAGGGTCATGTAGCATTCCTTGTTTTACGATTTGACTTGTGTTGGTGTGGTCTTGTGTTGACCACTTGTTGGTCCTTGTGCTAAGTCACCCTACCCTTAGCCATGACCTTGGTACCCTCACCTAAGAACATTATAATATTAATTTATTTCTTATGTGTGGTGACCTTCCTTAATGTATGATAGTACCCACTCCTAAAGTTATTTTATATTCTAATTGTCGGTACCCTCTTTATTTATGGAAGCCTAAGTCATTAAAGAAATATAAGTATGACCCTTCTACAAGCCACCAAGACAATATAAATTCAAGTCTATCTCTTCACTTGAACATCATTCATTCATTACAACATATCTCAGCTCTGATCCGATATGACGTCAAGGGGCTTTTCTGCAGTCAATCTGATGTGACGTCTAGGGTTTCTGCAAACTGTCAAAACGAATTTCAGCAGACCTTGTTTGCTGATTGGACTGGTTAACTCAATTCGTCCTATTTATATTGCTGCTATTCCCCCAAGGCCAAATTTTTCTGTGGTCTTTGAAGCATTCTTAAGTGTTGACACTAACTGTGTCAAGTAGCAGAAATTAATTTACAGTGGCTGTTTTATCTCTGCAATTTTATTTTCAGTGCATGAATAGAAATTAGAAGTCTGTCTTATTTTCAGAATTATCCTAAAGCACTGAATATTTGCTGATGGCAATCTACAGAGCTGAATTAATTCCTCATACAATCTCTGTGTCTTTATCATTAATTTTTTTACTCCATACAAGGCACCGATCCCTTGCATAAGGTTCTTGAAGGGTGTTTGCATGTGTTACCGGATCCGCCACCCCAGTGTGTAGGATCCACGGATCTGCGGATCCAATATGTATCCAAATTGGAACCGCCTAGGATCCATCATGGATATGGATCCCCTGCAGAAGGAAACGTATCCTGGTCCTATGAAACGGATTCTGTGAAAAATCAAACAATTCTTGAAATTTTCAAACGGGTCCTGAAACTTCCAGTGTGCTTCTATGACCCATTGATCCCCCAAAAAATTGTTTTCTAATGAAAAAATTTAAACACCCTAAACAGCTAATGGCTAAAATTGTAAAACCCGTTCCTTCTCAAGGTCTGATCTATCCTTATGTCAAGATCTGCTCTTGAACTCTGGTATATCAATATCAAGTTTTGCTCTCAATGTTTTTATTTGATTTATCTTTATGGTCAAGGTTTGCTGTCAAGGGCTGATCTATCTTTCCGTGCAATGTTGTTGCTCACTTCACCTACACTGTTATGTAGTCTTGCCATAGCCTTCAAAAAAACTACTTTATTCCCTGCTGATAGGGGCATGTGGATGTGGCTCACAAAAACACTGTTATGACTTGCTTCAAGTTCATGCTGAAATGGTTTTTAAAATTATCAATATCAATCATGGTTACAAGTACAACTCATCAAATTATCAATTATGGTAAATGAAATCTCTTTTTCTGGCAATAACTTATAGTTCTACTCTTGTGTTTCATGACTAGTTTTGATTCTTCACTCTATATTTTTATTCATTATATAAATATTTTTATATTTTTTTGTACTTTCTGTTTCCCCGGCGTATCCGGATCCTGGGTTTTAAAAATCTGGCGAATCCGTATCCGAATCCATATCCATATCCTGGTAACTTATGTGTTTGCAGGTGTTCTTCTTTCATTTAGGGCCTCTTCCCTGGGTTTAGGAGTTACCCGAAGAAGATTAAGGAGTTAGACCGAGGTGACATTGGGTCTTACCTCCGTGTACATGCGTACCATCACTAGTGCAAAGGGACTGCTAGTTTGATCGGCAACAACAGGAAATCAGAAACCCATGAGAAGATGAAGCGGACACAAAGCCAAACAAAAATATCAGACAATGCAGTCCAGCATTCTTTACCCCTGCTGAAAGCAAAAGTTCTCCACCGTTTCTGAAATCATGATGTCAAAGTCAAGCAATTTTCAAAGTAGTCGATCTGTAAGCGGGTTGAATGACAGATTTAGTCATTGTTGTTCTGGTATATGTCTGAAAAGCTGGAATTGCAGTCCTGATATCTCAAATGAAGACCCAAAAGCCAGACACAGAGCAAATGTACTCTGAAGCATACCCCTGTGAAAGTTTTATAACCCCAACCCGGTTTCACGTTTCTCAACTTCTCTGCATGTAGTTTAATGCCCAAACCCAATCATGCATATATTTCTCATATAAAAATATTGTTTTTACTTGAAAAGTTGAAACACATGAGATTCTTTCAAATTAACTAACTCAGAAAATCAACTTTCAACCTAAATGTTCATACTCAGAAAATTATATCAGCCATGCACATAAAAATTTGACCCAGTATTTTTGACCAAAATGGTCCAGGACAAAACCCCTAAGGGAAAACCTGTTTCTGAGAGATTTTATTTTTCAGGGAAATTTTACAAATTACAACAGCAGTACTTATCTCTTATTTCTGTCTCGAAATGCGTGTCAGAATCACTCTGAAGACTGCTGTACGGACTGACAAAACAATACCTTGAAAACTGATCTTGTACGGCCTCACACGTGCGAACTGTACGGACAAGTACAGTACGGTCTGTCTTGTTTTCTGTGCCTCGAAATCTGTGCACTGTTACAGCTTATCTCTGCCTCGAAATTCATGCCCTGTACGGTGTGACAGCAGCAATTAATGCTGTACCTTTCCTCAAAATTCGTGCCAAATGAATGTCTCGATTTCAGTGTAGATGTATGGCCTGGAACAGTACGGACTGTCCTCGATTTCTGTGCAAAACTTCTTGCTATTAATGTTAGTTTTTGTACCTAGGGAAGTGTTCCCCAAGTGACTTTTTGCCTAAGTCACTTAGAAGGGGGGAAAAGGTGACCCTCACATTAAAAGCTACTTAATGAGACTTTATAAAGTTAAAGTCACTTTTTGATAAATTTAAGTGGGTGAGTGAAATTTATTTAAGTGATTTAAATAAATGTGATTTTCACTCTCATTGAATCTTAGCCATTGGATTTTGATCTTTTTCCACTGTTGGATTAGAACCCACTTAGGGTTAGACAAAAAGCATGAGGGAAACACATTTCACTTCACTTTTACTTTTGGAAAGTGAGAAGAGAGAGCAGAGAAGAAGGGCGCAGAGATCGAGGCAAGGGTTTGGAGTTATTTCCATTGGCACGATTCCCAAGGCAAGTTTCAGCCATTAATTGCAGGCACAGAAATCGAGGAGTGTACGGACTGCATTTATTGCAGGCACAGAAATCGAGGCAAGGGTATGGACTGCATTTATTGCAAGCACAGAAATCGAGGCAAGGGTACAAGCATTTATTGCTGCACTGTTTTCGAGGTGTACAGATCCATACTGTACGGTGTTTGCACAGATTTCAAGGCATTGTTTTGTGCACAGAAATCGAGGGCAGATTTGCACAGAAACCGAGGCAAACATTTTGGCACAGAAATCGAGGAACCTGCTGCACAGTTTTCGAGATAATTTTTGGCACTGAAATCGAGGCCCGTACTGCTGTACGGACTGTTTTATTTCTGCACAGATTTCAAGGGACAGCTGCACTCAGTTCGAGGCTGCTGGCACACATCCCGAGGCTCTATCTTTTGGCACAAAAATCGAGGCATAAGCTGGGCACTGTTTACTAGAATTTCGAGATGAAATCTATGGTGGAGATAAGTTGATATTTCACTGTATTTTCTGTACTGAAATATTTTGCTGAAGAATAATAAAATCTCTCTCTCTCTTACTGGTATTCCCCGTGGGGGATTTTCCAGGGCACAGTTGCCGAAAAATCTGAGTGTCTCTTTTATGGTGTGCATGTGTTAATATTTGTTTTTTGCTGTTAAGAGGTAGTTTACTGTGTGTTTAAGTGTTACAGTAATTTTTCATAAGTAGTTTGCAACCTATGCAAAACCGGTTGCAAATGAAAAACACTGAAAAGATAACATAAACCAACAAGCAGTAAAACCCAGAAAAATCTTCAATTAATGCCTCAATTTCTGTGCCAGTGTTCTTCTGGAAATTTGTGCTAACTTCCTTGGAAACCATGCCCATCTCAAGCTCTTGGTTTCTCTGCAAAAAAATTATCTATCTCTTCTCTAGGTCGAATTCTGTCAAACCCTTCTCTCTTGCTCCTCCTCTCCAAAATTTATCTCTTGGAATGTGAACAAATGAATCAGGTTTGCCTTCCCCTAGCATTTTTGTTCATGGCAACTTCCTCCTCTTCATCCAATGGCCAAGATTAGATTAGATCAAAGGCTCTCAATAAATGTTCATTAAAATAATAATTAAATAATATCTAGTGCACATGTATCATTTAATTATGTGAGGACCTTTTAATTTATTACTCACTTGAAATAATCACTTAAATGAACTTGGGAAATAAACCATGACTTAAAATTTAATAAAGTGACTTTATAAAAATAAAGTACTTCACACTTTATTAAAAATGACGAGGGATCACTCTTTTAAAGTGTTCTTGTCCACCTCAAGGCAACACAAGGTGAACAACACTTCCTTGGTAACTTTTCAACACCCTAAAAGTTACAGCAGAAATCTTTTGATTAGTCATAAAGCCAAGCACAAACTTATGCACCAGGTAGTACTACTATATCTTGTTGATTTTTGTACCTTGGAGGTGTTCCCCTAGTGATTTTGTGCCTAAGTCACTAAAGGAGGAAAAGTGACATGACCCTTGCATTAATTTCATGAGATGTATAATTAATTCACTTTATGAGATATAAAGTGACTTTCTAAATATTTAATAAGTGAGTGAATTTAATTTAATGGTGAGTGTTACGTGGTACCAGTACCAGTACATTTTCCAGTGTATCCCAAGGAGATGGGAGCAAAATTTTTAACTCAGAGGGTGCGTTATAGCCACATTTCATAGGTGGGATCATGGTCAGATCCTCTGGCTCCCTCCTGGGGGTATTATGGCTTAATTGCACTGTTGACTGCCTCATAAAAGAGTTTGAAACCCTGAGGTTGGTGTTCGGGCCCCCCCAAGGATGGGTCATTGGACCACATGATTCCCCCATCACTTTTACACTGATGGCATGATTTTCTTCAGTACTGGGGCCCATGCCATAGCCCCAGGTCTTTTCCTGCACCCTCTTGCTGCTCCAGACCTCCAGCGCCATCTCTTCTTGGCCTCCACAGAGGATGACATCATCCTTCATTGGCTAATGTATGCTTGCTCTAAGGGGGGGCGTTGAGGGATTTTCACTGTTTTCTGGGGTTGGTAGGGGTATGACGACCCCCCCTCTACATCGTTCAGTCCAATGTGGTCTTTTCAGTCATTTTTTACATGTTGGAGTGAATACTGGGGAAAATGTCCCATTTCACACACTCTGATGATTATTTTATATTATTTTTGTTATATTTCTAAGTTGACATTTTATAAACTTAAATTGACATTTAAAAAGGCACGTCGGCCTGGATTTATTTTATTTTTGTAAAGTGAGTATGAGAAGGATATAAATATATCTTCTCCTCACTTCAAAACTTAACAACACAAGGGATTATATCTATTTTTCTGATTTCAACCCTCCTTAGGCAATTGAGGGAGGCGCATTTCTTGAGGATGATTACATGAGCTTGTTTTGGAGATTCTTTTGTTCTTGCATCTTGTTTGGGTAATGCTAGGAGTTGTTTGCTTGACACATGCACACCAAGGTATCTAAGTCTTTCTTCTTGATATCTTCTTGTTGAATATTGAAGTCTATGCTTTGTCTAATGGTAGAATGGTAGTTATATTGCTGCATTTTGCCTCAGCCAAGTAAGATTTTCAGCGTTTTGTTGCCCTAGTAAGAGATTGAGCCTTTGGTCTCCAAGATTTGTCTTGGCCAAGTCTCATTGAACCAACCCCTAAGGTTGTTGGGAGAGTCTTTGGCCTGCCAAATCTGGCAAGTGCCATCTCAAGGAGTAGACCTATCCTTTGAGCCCTAGGTTAGGTTGAATTGTCTACAAACCCTAAGTTGTTCACTCCTTTTCACCTAAACCCATTTTCTGAGTTTGTACAATTGTAGATATTATTCTTAACCTAGATTTATTGCTAGTTAGTTTTTATTCTTTTATTTTTATGAAGTTAGTTTTTAATGTTAAAACAAAATCCTAAGACCCTAATTGCTGCGTGTTTACACCCTAGCTGCTGCACTAAAACCTCCTCAACCTGAGCCTAGCCCCCTTTTTGACCCTCACTCTCCTCACTACAGAACTCGGCCTCCTCCCTAGGCCTCCCTTCCATCCTCGGTCCCCTAACCTAGCAACTCGGGCCCTCCCTTTAAACCCTGCCAAAACCTCGGCCTCTTCCAAAGTGCCCTCGCTGCCCTTTTCCATCCACCAAGGGCCTCCCTTTCAGCCTGCCCACCTCGCTTGCTCCTTTACCACTCCGCGGGCCTTCCTCCTTCTCTATCCTCCAGTGCTACCCTTTTTCTCCTCTACCGCAGCCCTATCCCAGCTCCCTTCTATCCTTCTCTCCTTTCCTGACCCCTCTCCTCAATCCGAGCCCTACTCTACCTTTCAACTCCCACGCCCTTTCCTCTTCATCCACCCAGCCTTACCCGAGTCCTACCATCCCTCCTTCATGGCCTTTCCTCTTCCCTGTATCCTTTCACACAGGTCTGCCAAATTGGCAGCCCTTGTGTGCCCTAATTGCCCTCTCACCTGCACACAAACCAACACA
The DNA here is from genome assembly GCA_027924585.1 of Larix kaempferi. Lineage (NCBI taxonomy): Eukaryota > Viridiplantae > Streptophyta > Pinopsida > Pinales > Pinaceae > Larix > Larix kaempferi. Next base: position 58,199,350 of record BSBM01000047.1, on the reverse strand, counting down.
GAAAATCAGATCAAAGAAAGTAGTATTCTGCACAGTATTGGGGATCATTTTCATTGGTTTTTAACTTTGTCTCTGTGTCTCTGAAACTTATCTACATCAGATCTAAAAGAAGCCTGTTGTACATTACTATTTATATGTTCGATGTTAGTATTATTTGGATCAGTTTAGCATTGAGCTTTAGTGTTGGTTTATATCTTGTGGTAACATTTAGAGGTTGTCCTTAATTGCCCACGTGAATGCTGAAGTGATAATGACAATTTTGATTGATACTTTAACCTTACTTGAATCAGTGAGCACTACAAAGTCTGAAAGTAAACTAAGGCTTACTGTTGAAGGGTCTCTTGGAGTGGTAGAGAATGAACATTGGTAAATGGCATACCTTGCATATACTATTGCTGCTATAATTAAATATAGACATTGAACTTGTCGCTAAAATCTAGCATTCCTTGTAGTCATTTATTGTCATGCTACAAACCTATAATTGATTAGTGATTGACATTGAAAACTACGAATTAATGTATGTTTAGTTAATGGTTGGATGATTTTTATCAATATAGTCTTTTGATCCAATATTGACTACTATAATACATGCTTACACGTTTATACATTTCATCGAGTAATCTAAGCGAATTATTGACTCTGATCATATCATTTGCACTCACTGGCATTGATCAATAATATTTTTTACTCCATTAGGCACTGATCTAACCATAAGATTGCATAGAATATAGTTGGTTGGTTGTTTTAGTGTCTTTACAGGATTCCATAAGGATACATCTCCTTGGAGGTTTCGAATTCCTAAGAAGTTAGAACGGTGACCAATGTGACATTGGGTCACTATTCTTAATTTTGCTTACTGGGAATTAGCCCTGCTAATTTGCCCGGTAACAGTGAGAAAAAGTGAATTTATCTCATCCATTGATTTTTCATCTCAAGATCCAATGTGGGCCCTTGGATCTTGTGACCTTTCATTTACCCTCATTGAGCAAGCAAAAAGGCATTGGGAAAGTAAGAGGCACTTCATTCCATTCCATGAGCATGTGTGGAGAGGAGGTTGACTTCTTGACAGGAGAAAGAGGAGGTTGACTTTTTGAGAGGAGAAGAAGAATGCAGGAGAGAGAGAGATAGCATTCGTGTGATTTCCAAGACACATTGCACAGCAGTTTAGAGGCACAATTTTCTAGGTGGCTGGCACAGTTTTTAAGAAGAACTGCTGCACACATTTCCAGATCTCTGGCACAAAAATCAAGGAGAACTGTACAGCAATTAATGAAGGCTGTACTGCATTAAATTGAGCAGTCCATACAGTGTCATTCTGTAGCTGAGAGGCCACAAGTTTTGGGGCTGAGAAGAGCCCAAAATTCGAGTATTAATTCTGATGTAGCAGTGGGCACAAATACCAAGGATGAAGACTGAACTGGGAACGAAATTCAATGAAGAATACTGACTGTGAGCAGTCCGTACAGTGCTGAGAAGGCATGAATTTCGAGGCTGTTTGTGCACAGAAAACAAGGCTGTCTTCAGCAATGTTTTCAAGGCAGAAAGTGGTCTTCAAGGGTTGAGATAAGTTGTGCATTTATTGCTGAGTATACTGCTGTACTTTTCATTGAAGAAAATAATTAAAAATTCCTCTCTCACGGGTTTTTCCTGAGGCCTTTGCCTAAAAATCAGTATCTGAAACTTTTCATATGTGTGCATTTATTCTGCTCAGAATTTGTAAATTTTTCTTGTGCTTCAAGTCTGAATTAGTTTATGACTATGTTGCACGAAACTCCTAAAATGCCACGTACCGGTACCGGAAACTCGCGGAAACTTGGAAACTTCTCCGAAACTTCTAGGAAACCTCCAAGGGTCCATGAGCGGCTTGGGACCCATAGGAAATCTAAAAAACCCTAGTTTATGGAAAATGAAAACAAATTAACCTCTAAATCATTTTCAAACCTACCTACAAATTAACCTCTCATTCATATTTTATTGTGAGGTAATGTGTTATTAAAAAAACTATATATACCGTGTTTCCCCTGACGTACCCATTTTGGGGGGGTCACGTTTCCAAGCGTTCCCGTTTCCGAAACTTGTAAACGTTTCCACGTTTTGTGCAACTTAGGTTTATGAGAATTAACCTTCATTTTCAGCAGTCAATGGGTTTGGGCATTAAACTATGATGTTCAGTGAAACTTGAAACCGGGTTGGGAAAGTGAATTTTTTACATATCTAATCTGGTTCTCGAAATATAATGAAATTTCTCGTGATCAGAAATGTAAAGTGACCAAAAAGAATCCATTTCAGACTGAGAGTCTTGTACAGTTATACTTTCTTCATAATTCTTCTAAAGATCCAAAATGTCACTAATTCTGTTCACAGTGACTTGGCCGAGTTGTCTGCTTCAGTACCAAACCGGCCACCCAAACCGATTTGGAGGCCGAGTTGAATCAATCGGGGGTCAATTCGGCCGAGTCCGAGTACAATTTAACCGAGTTTTAATACACCGCTTATTAGAAACATGGTCACTGAATAAATAAGATATTAACATTAGATCTTGTTGTTTACTCCTCCATTACCACTTACACGAGGAATGGAAAATGGCAACCGAATACAGGAACTTGGTAGCAACAAAGACTGACAAGAAAAATGATTCACTGTGATTCTCAGCCATAAAATAATGTTACTACTAACGAGTATGAAAACCAACTATGGGAAACATCATAGGGTTCCACAACACACTGCAAAACAGGGTGAATGTATCTTAATTTGTCTGCAATTCTTGCCCAAATTCTAAATTATATTAAATCAATTTTCATCAACCAATTTCAAATAAAAGATCCCAGGTAAAGTAATACCCATAGAGAAGCTATATATTTCAAAAATATAATCAATATCCAGTTGATATTATTGTCAACCAAATCTTAACTTTGATATTACTTAGACACCATTTTTAAAATAAATTACATCCATACTACGCCCAACGAGTCCAGAAATGAATACGAAGTTAAAAAAATCAGGAACAGATACATAATTCACAACAGAACTTCAGTAGGGTCATCATGAGGTCCAATCTACAGGGACAGATTCATAATTCACAAAATAAGTTCAGTAGGGTCACCATGAGGTCCAATCATTGAAACATATTGGCAACATCGAATAGCATAAAACTAGTGATTACAGTACCTTGTGGCTCTGTTTAAGTGAACGGAGAGAGTTACGCATTTGTTCTGCCTTTGTTGCAGGTCTCACTGGCAATGAAATCTGTGCCCACACATCAGGATTGACATAACAAAAGAACAGCTTATTCAACACTCGTCAATACTTTTCCATTGCATGCTGGATCATTTTGAACACAAGTAAATTAATAACTGGTATAGCAGGCTCAGTTTTTGTCAATGTGGAAAATATGCTCGTCGTACCTTTGTTTCCTGAACTGCTGGTGTTGGAGTTTTAACTTTATTCGGATCTTCAGCTGGCAATCCTAACTTCCGCCTTCTCTCTGCCTACTTGAGTCTTGTATCATAAAGACCATCAGAAACTGTTCATTTGCTATGAATTGATATAACTTCAAATATAAACATGCCAAGTACAGCTAGTGAGATATATGATTCCAAACAGGAGATAAGTCATAATATGTAGAATTTTTTTTAATGAATAAACAATAAATAATAATAAGAATAATAATAATCAATAATTAATAAGAATTCCAAACAGGAGATAAGTCATAATATGTAGAATTTTTTTTAATGAATAAACAATAAATAATAATAAGAATAATAATAATCAATAATTAATAAGAATAATAAGAATAAGAATTACTAAGGGTCACAATCCATTATAAAGAGTCACCAAGGTGCCCGTTAGGGGATATATATATACGGCCTTCTCATTGTCTTCTCATTGTAATCTCATCATCTCTATTTTCACTATTTATATATTTTGTCCTTGAGCATTATGACCAGTTGTCCTATTTAAATTGGATATTCAGCAATTGAATTATTGTTCACATTTGGGAAACAAATCTTGTTCGTTCCATTTGGTATCAAAGCCTCGTTATCTGGTCTGGCCTTTGGCCATTTACTTTTCACTGTTTAGACTTTGTCTGATCCTGCTTTTGGCCACTCACATTTAATTTCATTTCACAGTTTCCCAAACTCTGGGTTCTTGACCAAAATCAGCCTTTGGCCAATTCAGAATTTCAGCTAAACGAAGATCTCTCCACTACAAATTGAAAAAATATCAGATATAAAGAAAGAAAAAAACGTCCGCTGCAGTTTTGAAGAAGAAAAAAAGAGAATTACATGTGGATAAAAATAGAGCTGCATAACCGTACCCCCCCATAAAAAAACGTATACAGGGTGAAGCATAACAATACTCTTCAAGTTGCAGAGCCACTGAAATTAATCTCTGTCCACCGGTGGAATAGTCGCTGCATAACTCAAAAATATTAAGAAAACGCTCAACATTTAGAAATTGGTGAACCAACAGCTACATATAGACTTTTTAATTTAATAATAAGAGAGCATATCTCTATTACAGATTCATAGACCAATCGAAATAGGTTTGACCACCAATTACAAATTGCTGCCAACAAGATTCTACAGGCCCTCGACGATTATTGATATCCTTGTGCATTTGAAGCGCACTGAAATTATTGACAAATCCGCAGCACAGAATATATTGTTATCGTAGAGGTAACACAGAGCAGATATCGCATATTTCTGTTGTGGTGGTTTGATACACAGTCGCCTGGGTGATCTATATTCGCTATCAAAAGTCGCTTCGCCGTCCAGCTATAAGGAGTTGTTCACTACATTCATTCACCCAAGGTTACCTCTTAGAATGGGTCACAACCAAGCAGTCACGACTCAGCGATTGTGGGATTGGAAACGTTGACAGTAATCATGTCCATTACCTGGAAAATGTTAATGCCAATAACACTCACCGCAGAAATCTCAGAAAATAAGTATTTTATATTACCAAGGCCAACTAAGAACGTTTTTTTAAGTCGTTAGTGAAGTGAAAAAAAAATATAAGGTGTCATGTATATATATATATATATATATATATATATATAGTTCAAGTGATTAATTTTTAAGGAAATTCAAAGGGATTAAAATGGATTTTAATACACAGGACATAAGATCTTATAAAGGTATTTCAATACTATTCGTTACAATAATAAAAGTCCAAGGTACTATTCAATTAAGACACATTACATTCATCTTTATCTAAACGAGAAGGAAAATTACATTAAGACACATTACATATATATATATATAGTTCAAGTGATTAATTTTTAAGGAAATTCAAAGGGATTAAAATGGATTTTAATACACAGGACATAAGATCTTATAAAGGTATTTCAATACTATTCGTTACAATAATAAAAGTCCAAGGTACTATTCAATTAAGACACATTACATTCATCTTTATCTAAACGAGAAGGAAAATTACATTAATATTGATTTGGTGAATCAATTATTAATTCCAGAACCTAGTATAATAAAAAAGAAAAACATTTTTGGCAATGGATATGAAAATAAGGATTTACAGTTAAAGAAGAGAGTTGGGAGATTATAAACTCACATCCCAATTCAATGTTACAACTATGAATAGAGAAGGCATTGACATAATTATTGGTCCTTCGTTACCATCGCTCTTTCAGTGAAAAATAAACCATACTATTGCTATTCATAGGAGAATCAAATAGTACATATATGCATAAATCTATGGAATAGACTTATCAAAGCTGTCCAAGAAACTGTTTGAAAACAGTTTTCACCAAAATACCAAGGTGAGCAAAAGAGCTGAAGCTATAACAAAAAATAAACAGCTGTTACAAAAAAAAACATGAGAGCAAAAAAAAAAGGTCTCTGCAACCAGTCATATGCCAAGAAGTTTAACAGTTCAAATATCAAAGATCTGAGTCAGGCCTGAGTAAATACAAGTAGACTCAAAATGTTCCTCCCAGTAGATAACACCTTCCGCCCCAGTGTGAGCATCCTTCGATAGTTGATCGGCAATGGAATTAAACTGCCTATAAATATACTCAAGTGTGATATGTTCAAAGTGCTGTAATAATACTTTAATCCTCATGCACCAATGATAGAGGGGCAAATTTTCCAGCTTATATTCACCCCAAGCCCATTTAATGGTCACTCTGGAGTCACCAAAAATAGCCACGTCAGATTGCCCAAGGCAGTATGCAACCGTCAGAACACACCAAAAGCCTAGAATCTCAGCCTTCATATTCGTACCATGTCCACAGTTCAGTTTTAGTGAAAAGTAATGTTCCAGGTTGATGTATATGACTCCTCCAACAGCACAGTAACCTGCAGTCGCTGCCCCATCAAAGAAAATAACAGCTTTTTGTCGTGGCAGACAGAAGGGAACAATCTTCTTGGATCTCACCAAGCTGCGGTCTGTACATTGTTCCTCAATCAAGTTGACAATATTTTTAAAGGTCCGGTCTATGTGTGGTTTACGATCTTCAAATATATGCTGGTTACGTGTCAACCAAATAGCCCAGGCCGTCACCGCAGGTAGGTAAGGAAAATCTACGGCAGTTCTATGCCATTCGAGAGCATTCAGAGTAAATGAGGCCTCACCCCACACAGAAGAAAAATTAAAGTGTTGGTGGAGTAACATCCAGAGTTCCTTGGTGAAACAACAGTCGACAAAGATATGTCTGACAGACTCAGATCTGTTCATGCAGAGATAGCAAACATTCAGGCCTTCCAACCCTCTACTGGCCAGTCTGTCCCAGGTTAATAGTTCACCCCTCAGAGCCCGCCACATAAAGCATTTGATTTTGAGGGGTATGTTCCAATTCTAGAGAACTTTGTACCACCATTTGCCTGGAAAGATACAATGGGTGCTGATAATGGCATGATAGGCAAGGCTGGCCATAACAGTGCCCGTTTTAGTATTTTTTAGCCAAATAACTGTATCATCCTCAGATGTAAGCCTGCATCCGATATCATTCAACTTCTTTATGTATAAACACCAGTTAGTAGCATATTCATCAGCAAAGCCCAGATCACGAGCATTTAACCAATAAGAGTGGTTCTGATCGGAATCGGTATGCCTGATATTATTGAGTGTCTTATAATAATATTTACAGACAGCCCAAAAGTGGGTCCTTTGTGTGCTGGTCATCTTGGAATTTGTACAGATTTATTGATAGATGGAAGCATATACCTTTTAGGGACACCCCCCCTAGGATTGGAAAAGCACAAATCTAGACAAAGATGCATCTAGCGATGACAGGGCTAGGTGGCCTATAATTATTAGGCAGGTATGTAGGTGCAAATTTCCGTGATAACATAAACCATCTTTCAGCTGTTCCTGAGCAAGACAGATACTATGGTGAGTTGTTTGACCAAGATCAGTTGGCCAGCATTGGAACAAAGGTAGGTAGAGGACTAGGAGTTGGTGTCCATTGCCCCAAAGGGACTTACTCCTTCCTAGAGGCCTTTTGCTCAAGCTGTTTGTGTTCAAGAGACCTTGCCAAAGTTTCCAAACCTTTGGGCTGATCACAAGAAGGAAGGAAAGTTAGAGATGAGTAAAGGTGATGTGCTTCCAATATCATGAGATGGGACATTATGCCAAGATGCCAACCAATGTCTATTGAAAAGGAAAGGTAAGGAAAAGCAGCAGATACAAGATGCAAGGATTGCAAACACTGTAGCAGGAAAGAATAAGTCACTGTATTGGCTTGATACCACCTTCTCATTGGTCTCTTCTTTAACTTCTAAAAATGTATCTAGTGTTGATTGGTATGTGGACATTAAAGCTTCAAGACACATGACATATGAAAGGTCTCTATTAAGCAGGATTCAAGAGCAAGAGGGAGGCATGACTGTGTAGCTTGGTGATGATGCCAATTACCCTATGAGAAGATTCGGCTCCATTTCATTTTCGATGCCTTTAGGTGATGTTCTTGAGCTAAGTGATATTTTGTTTGTTCCTAGTTTGAGGAAGAACATTCTTTTAGTGAAGAGTTTTCTTTGATGGACAACAGTGCACCATTAGCGATTGTGGCCTAGCAAGTCCAAGGATTCTGGCTTGAGGGGCGAGAGAGGGTGGCCTTTATATGTTACTCATTGATCCAGTGGCACTTGTACATTCCAGCAAGTGGTTGGTAGGGCCTTCTAGCTTTGAGGAGGCACATGCACGGCATGAGGTCATAGAGCCAGGTATAACAATTGTATATATACCGATTGCATCGTATGTTGATGAGGATGTGAGATCTCTTAGTTCACATGGTTCTCCTTCAATGACCAAGAAGAATGTGGAGATTATTGTTCTAGATTCATAGGCTCAAGAACACATGAAAAATCCCACATCAGCAGTGAGGGAGACTATACCTCCTAGGAGATATGCTAGTCATTTTGCATTAGTTTCTTCCATCTATGGGACTTCCAGTTATTCATTATCGGGGAGGTCTGATTCCTTGATGGCAAATGATGTTGAGACTGATTCCAAAGTTGCAGTCGAGGGGAGTATTATAGAGTACAGGGCCAAGGATCATGCATTCTCTTAGATAGAGGGAGTTGACCATGATGATACTCTTGCTTCAGGAGTCTCTCAAGATGAGGGAGTTAACCCACTTTAGGTTGATAATTTAGTTCCCAGAGGATTTGAGGTACATGAGAGGGATTCCCTGTTGGAATTAGTGCAACATCGGAAGTCATTCTTAATGTATTTTATTGTATTGTCTTGTACATCCTACTGGAGAATATATTGATGTAATTAATCATGTAAAACCCTTGAAAGAATCAATGTAAACCTTGGGGATAAATTACACAAAGAAAAGATTAAATAAACATTATTTTATTTATCCCCAAGTCAAGTTGGCCCTGTCAATTAGACAAGTCAGCCCAGTTAGGGAAAAATCCAGTTTGGCAAGTGTATAAATAGAGAGGACCTGTGCCTCATTTGATCACTCACTCATCACAAGCAAGTTCGCATTACTTGGAGAGAAGTCCGCATATGCAGCAAGGAGAAGTATTTTTGGGTTTCTACTTGGAGACTTCTTCCACTTTCTTTCTCTTATTCTTGTACTCTATTCTCGGAATTGATCTTCTCTATACGAAGGTTGTTGGATTTTCTCCCTATTGGGTTTCCCAGGATAAATTCTTGTGTTTATTGTTTCTGTGCTTTGTCTTTCTTCTAGTGATCTTATTGATTATATGCAATTAAATTATACAGCTATAATTGAATGAAATTCTAACATGGTATCAGAGCAGTTCTAGAAGAAGCCATTGCCAGAAACTAGGGTTTCAAATTTTGCCCTACGTATTCCACAGAATTAGCTCGACCTTACCTTCTCTCAACTTGTCTTGCTAAGGACGCATCTTTTTGTGGAGTTAGTTTCTTAAGAATCCAATCTTCATTTTTGACCTAGATCCTGCTAGGGTTTCTGGTCCGGATCTGCAGTTAAAATGATTGGAATGAAGATTGAAGATCGTCTAGGATGGGGCTTCCAATTTCAACTCATGAAAGTCTAGGGTTCTTCCCATATTAGAAGAAAATGATCTTTTGAAGTTTGTCAATGAGAGGGTTCCAGAACCAAAAGCTGAAGAAGAAAAGTCCCATTGGAAATTTGGAAGAAGAATGATGCCAGAGCAAGCAGACTCTTGGTGGACTCAGTCAAAGACCACTTGATTCCTCAAATCTCACAAAAGAAGACAGCTAGAAAGATGTTCAAAACCCTAAAGAAGCTATTTGAACATAAAAGCATCAATGTGACTCTCACATTGAGGAACCAACTATCAAGTATCAAATATGAAGATGTCCAAGTCAAAATCAATTGCCTCATACTTCATGAGGATCACAGAACTAGAGGACAAGTTAAGTTCCAGTGGAAAACCCATTGATGATAAGGAGCTTGTCATTGTTAGATTATGGTAACTTTGGGATGTCCTCCATGACTCAGATGCCTTGCATGGAGGGACATCAGTACCATAGGCATCAGGATGGAGTAGAGAGTGAGATGCACTCTACTCAGTGGCATGAGCCCAGCAGAGGCTACATGCAGAGCTTAAGGGGAGATTGACCTTTGCATGCATGAGTATTGCATGACCTGCCAGCATTCAGTGACTGATGCAAAAGTGAGTTTTGCATGCACCGGGAATTAGGGTTTTGGCAAACCTAATTCATCGGTGAGATTATTTATAGAGGCAGGGGGTCCCCAGATGGGGTTACTCAGTTGTATCATCAGAGAGAGATACTGCCAGAGTGAGGAGGACGAATCTGTCCATGTGGGGCGACTTTCTGAGATAGGGAGGAGTTGCTGCAGGAGCTAGGAAGGTCAGATCTGAGCTAGATCAGTGACCTTCAGTTCCAGAGAGACTAGATCTCCAGTACTATGAGCTGAGAGAGCTCCACAGTGTGATTACTGATTAGATTGGAGGAGGCCAAGTTTGCTTGGAGGAGGACGTTTTTCCTGAGGAGGAGAAGCTCATTGTGAGCTGGATTGACCGAGTTGGAGTCCGAGACTTTCAGGATAGCCTTGCCTTGAGATTTGAGGAAGGTTAGAGACAATCGGAGCTCAGATCTATTGAGATCCGGAGCAGTACGATCATTTGACATCCAGAGGAGGAGGGCACACTTGTGCATGCAGAGAGGGCCGATTTCATCAGTGGGCAGTCTTCAGAGCGAGCAGATCAGAGCAGAGTGATCTAGAGAGGGCAGATCCATCAGAGGCACCGTCAGAGCACTCAGATCCAGATTGGCAGTTAGGGCATACTTCGTCAGTGCATGCATGAGCTGGATGCATGCAAATTAGAGTTTGTCCTGGTCAAAGGTATTGAGTTACTGGCTAAGGTAATTTTGTATTGTACTGCTTCTTTTTACTTCTATATGCTCAAGGCTCGAGAGAGAAGATATCCCCCTAGTTAGTTGGTTTTTCCTGAAAGGGTTCCAGGGTACATCTGTTGTCTATTGTGGTTGATTGCATTTATATGTTGTTGGTAGATGCAGATCTAGTGGTTTGAGTCTATGTCTTTATGAGTATGTATTGACATTGAGATTCATACTACTTGAGGTCTCAGACTGATCCAGAGGGAGTAGTGATCTCTAGATCTATATATATTTACATGGTATCACAGCCCTGTTGAGGATCAGTGTGTGTAGTCACACATAGATCTACACTGGTGGTGACTAGATTTGAGATAGATCTAGTAGATCTATGGAGATAGAGGGCAGATCTACCAGATCTGAACATTCCCGTTCAGATCTGTGGTTGTAGAGGTCAGATCTATCGGTTCAGTTGGTTGGTGGTCAGGTCTGAGATAGATCTGGTAGATCTGTGATCAGGAGAGATTCTTGTTTACTGTGGGTTACAGTTTCTTCAGTTGGGTGAGTATGGCTATTGGTTTGAGAGTGGAGGACTGGTTGGATGGTGCCTCCAACTACAATGCATGGAGGGCACGCATTACTCTCTTGTTGAAAGAGAGTGAGTTGTGGGATGTTGTGTACAGCACGACAGCAAATCCTGTTACTGTTCCGTCTGATGCCACTGCCAAAGCAGTGTATGAAAAAAGGAATATAAAGGCCCAGAGGATCCTGCTTGATGCGATCAAGGATCACCTTATTCCACGTGTCTCTACCAAAGACAATGTGTATGAGATGTGGGATGCATTAACTAGTCTGTACCAGAGCTCAAATGAAAACAGGAAGATGGTTCTCAGAGAGAAGCTGAGAAGCATCAAGATGGGGAAGGATGAGAGCATGGTTACCTATCTCACCAAGATCTCTCAAGTGAGAGATGAGTTGGGAGCAGTCGGTGAGAAGGTAGAGGACAGTGAGCTAGTTCGGCATGCCTTCAATGGCGTGTTTGTAGCATGGGCAGTGTTTGTTCAGTCCATCATAGGTCGTGAGAACCTTCCCAAGTGGGATCGACTATGGGATGACTTCACACAGGAGGAGACCCGGAGAGGGTACATTCAGAGTTCAACTTCTACCATTCCTGAGGAGGCGGATGTGGCTCTCGCAGCAGGTGGGAAGCAAAGGGGCAGACAGAAGAAGGATCTGAGCAAGATCAAGTGTTTCGCCTGCAATGAGTATGGACATTATGCGAGACAGTGTCCGCATAAGAAGAAGGGGAAGCAGGAGAAGGATGAGCAGGTGGCCGCAGCAAAGGAGGTTGATGAGTTCTCTTCTCGGTTTGAGAAGGAGTTCTCACTAGCCCCAGTTCAGTCAGGACATGATAGTAGCCCACCAGAGATTCAGGCTGATCAGAGATGGAGAGTGGACATTACTCTCAGCAGTCATATGATAGGAATGCAAGATGCATTCCTGATCCTAGAGCATACAGTAGTACAGTTGACTCGGGATGGTCAGGGGGTTAACCATTTAGTTGTTGGTGTGGGCAGAGTGAGATTTATGCTTGACCATGGGGAGCTCTTGGAGGTATCAAGAGTGTTCTTTGTTTCAGGACTGAGAGGGAGTGTTCTCTCAGTGGCAGCATTAGCAGCTGCAGGATACCCTGTAGTGTTTCACAGGGATCAGTTCTTCACCTATCCCAGAGGAGTAGACCCAGTGTTATTTGGTCACAGGATTGATTGTGAGTACTTGGTTCATGGACAGCCTACTTCGGGCACATCAGGATGGCTGAGTGCATCCTCTTCAGATGCAGAGGGGGATGATGGGCGAGATGCTCACAGCAGAGATGAGGCCAGGAGGAGTGGGCCTGTTCAGCAGATGGGTGAGCAAGAGACTCACCATGATGAAGATCAGGGCAGTGATTGCGGAGTTCCGATGGATGAGCGAGATACTCATGACAGTGATGACTCACAAGAGATTGAGCCTTTGGGCTCATATCAGATGGATGAGCATGTTGCTCATGCAGGTACCAGTCAGAGAGTGAGCTGGTATGACATGGTTGAGATGGACTTGGCTCAGGAGAGAGCTCAGTCAGTTCAACCAGTGTAGAGACAGAGGGAGTTGACTTACAGAGCTGAGTCAACTCAGAGTCACATGCAGATGGTCTACAGAGCAGTAGATCCACTTGACAGAGGTCTTCAGGGTTGGTTACAGTAGTAGAGACTCAGAGGGAGTCTGAGTCAGAGTGCAGTGACAGAATCAGCAGTGGTTGACAGAGGGGCTTCTCCCGAAGAAGCCACACAAATGGAGATTGATCAGAGTTCTTCAGGTCAGAGAGCAGTGTCAGGCAAATCAGTTAGATCAGTTAGATCAGTGACAGCAACAGCGGACTTGATGGATCCAGGCATCAGTTTCAGGACTTCCCTCATTAAGAGGGAGTGTTAGATTATGGTAACTTCGGGATGTCCTCCATGACTCATATGCCTTGCATGGAAGGACATCAGTACCATAGGCATCAGGATGGAGTAGAGAGTGAGATGCACTCTACTCAGTGGCATGAGCCCAGCAGGGGCTGCATGCGGAGCTTCAGGGGAGATTGACCTTTGCATGCATGAGTATTGCATGACCTGCCAGCATTCATTGACTGCATGCAAAAGTGAGTTTTGCATGCACCGGGAATTAGGGTTTTGGAAAACCTAATTCATCGGTGAGATTATTTATAGAGGCAGGGGGTCCCCAGATGGGGTTACTCAGTTGTATCATCAGAGAGAGATACTGCCAGAGTGAGGGGGACGAATCTGTCCATGTGGGGCGACTTTCTGAGATAGGGAGGAGTTGCTGGAGGAGCTAGGAAGGTCAGATCTGAGCTAGATCAGTGACCTTCAGTTCCAGAGAGACTAGATCTCCAGTACTGTGAGCTGAGAGAGCTCCACAATGTGATTACTGATTAGATTGGAGGAGGCCGAGTTTGCTTGGAGGAGGACGTTTTTCCTGAGGAGGAGAAGCTCGTTGTGAGTTGGATTGACCGAGTTGGAGTCCGAGACTTTCAGGATAGCCTTGCCTCGAGATTTGAGGAAGGTTAGAGACGATCGAAGCTCAGATCTATTGAGATCCAGAGCAGTACGATCATTTGACATCCAGAGGAGAAGGGCGCACTTGTGCATGAAGAGAGGGTCGATTTCATCAGTGGGCAGTCTTCAGAGCGAGCAGATCAGAGCAAAGTGATCTAGAGAGGGCAGATCCATCAAAGGCACCGTCAGAGCACTTAGATCCAGATTGGCAGTTAGGGCATACTTCGTCAGTGCATGCATCAGCTGAATGCATGCAAATTAGAGTTTGTCCTGTTCAGAGGGATTGAGTTACCGACTGAGATAATTCAGTATTGTATTGCTTCTTTTTACTTCTATATGCTCTGGGCTCGAGAGAGAAGATAGCCCCCTAGTTAGCTGGTTTTTCTCGAAAGGGTTCCAGGGTACATCTGTTGTCTATTGTGGTTGATTGCATTTATATGTTGTTGGTCGATGCAGATCTAGTGGTTTGAGTCTATGTCTTTATGAGTATGTACTGACATTGAGATTCATACTACTCAAAATGGTCTTCCACCATCTTGGGAGTCATTCATTCAAAGCATAAGTGGTCAAACCAAGCTGCCCAAATTTGATAGGTTATCAGCAGATTGTACTCACGAAGAGACGAGGATAGCAACAAGACAGAAACTCCATGGCACTCAACCTGAGGAGAATCAAGCATTCATGGCCCATGCTGAGAAAGGCAAGGGAAAGGGAAGAAAATTTCATAACCATAAACACCAAGGAAGGATATCAAGCCCTCCTCCAAATCAGAAGAAGAAGAAGAAGGATTTATCACATATACAATGCTTCAGGTGCAAGACCTATGGTCATCATGCCAACAATTGTCCAAGCTCAAACAAGAGGAAGCATGAAGCCTCAACTGCTGATGTAGAAGAAGACCATCATCATAAGAAGCAAATGAATGAAGATCTTATAAAATTCTTCTTCATATCAGCTTTATCAGGTATTGTTCCCACCACTAGTGATACATGGCTCATAGATAGTGGTGCTTCTAGACATATGACTGGTTATAAAGAAAATCTTTTAGAAATAGTTGAGAAAGAATCCCATCTCCGTGTTTTACTTGGGGATGAAGCTAATTACATTGTGAAGGGATATGGGGCTACCTCTCTCCAATTAGAATCTAGTGACACATTACATTTGAGTGATGTGCATTAGAATCTAGTGACACATTACATTTGAGTGATATGCTTTATGTACCTGGCATGAAAAGAAATCCTGTCTCCATATATGCCTTGGAGGACAAGGGATATAAAGTTGCATTTTCAGATGGAAGAGTTCTTGCTTGGCACAAGAACTCAAGCATGAACACAGCAAAAGTAATCGGTGTAAGAGAGGAGAGCTTGTACCGATTAAGCACCCCACTAGCTCAAGCACTAGTTCATGATTCTACCAGCATGGGTGAGCTATGGCACAAAAGACTAGCTCATCTAAACTATAAAGCTCTCCCAGCATTAAGAAATATAGTGACAGGTCTAACAGTGTTTCATGTAGACCATGATGGAATATGTAGAGGATGTGCACTTGGAAAGAATGCCAAGGGATCCTTCCTGAATAGTGAGAGAAGATCTAAAGGAATTTTGGATCTAGTGCACTCCGACTTGTGCGGAGCCGTGATTGTTGCTTCACTGGGTGGCTATAATTATTATGCAACATTTATTGACGACTACTCACAAAAGACTTGGATATACTTTCTCAAGACCAAGGAATTCGAGGAAGTGCTAACCAAATTCAAAGAATTCAAAGCACAAGTTGAGAATATGTCGGGAAAGAGGATCAAGATCTTGAGATCAGATAATGGTGGAGAATATACCTCTATATATTTCAATGATTTCTGCAAGGAAGCAGGAATTAAGAGGGAGCTCATAGTTCCCTACAACCCTCAACAAAATGGGGTTGCAGAAAGAAAGAATAGAACAATTGTGGAGGAAGCCAAAGCCATGATACATGACCAGAGTCTACAAATGTTCTTGTGGGAAAAAGCGTTTAGAACAGCTGTCTATGTACAAAACAGATGCCCTCATAAAAATTTAAAGAACATGACTTTGGAAGAAGCTTTCACGGGAGTGAAACCAGAAGTGGGCCACCTTCGTATCTTTGGTTGTCCAGTATACATTCATGTGCCGAAGGAGAAGAGGACTAAGTTAGAACCTTCAGGAAAGAAGCGAACTTTCATGGGATACAGTGAGTCTTCAAAGGCTTACAAAATTTACATTCCAGGATCAAGGCAGATTGAAGTCGACGGGGATGTGTCCTTTGAAGAAGAGTTGGCTATCAGGAAAGGCAAAGGATCTGATATGGAGATCGATGATGAGGAGATGCTAGAACCAAAGGAGATGAGATCATCCCCCCCTCCAATAGTTCAAAGGGAGCTAGTAGAGAAGGATGAACCGATTGATCCCATTGAGCCAGTTGATGCTCCCACAGATATTGCGATATGCCAGAAGAGGTCTAAATGGGCACAACATGAACAAACATTGCAGGATGCAGAGGGGCATGAAGCTCCACATGGTACTTTTCGAGAAAGTAAGAGACCTTAGAGGTTCTCGAGTTATGTAGCATTGATAAGTCACATCATTGAATCAAAACCTACCACCTATGAAGAAGCATCCAGACACCAAGTTTGGAAGGATGCCATGATGGAACAATACCAATCCATCATGAAGAATGATGTGTGGGAGGTTGTACTGAGACCTGAGGAGAAGTCAGTAGTGACTTCCAAGTGGATTTACAAAATCAAGCATGGAGTAGATGGCAATGTTGAAAAACACAAGGCTAGATTTGTTGCCAGAGGATTCTCTCAAAAAGAGGGAGTCAATTATGATGAGACATTTGCTCCTATGGCTCATTATACTTCCATCCAGACGATCATTGCTATTGCTTCAGCTATGGGATGGAAGTTGCATCAGATGGATGTCAAGACCACCTTCCTCAATGGTGTTATCGAGGAAGAAGTATATATTGAACAACCAGAAGAGTTTGTTGTCCATGGAAAGGAATCTCATGTATGTAGGCTGAAAAAGGCCCTATATGGACTCAAGCAAGCACCTCATGCTTGGTATGGACAGATAAACGGATACTTGGTGAGCTTGGGATTCACCAAGAGTGATGCAGACCCCAACCTTTATTACAAGGTTGTGGATGATGAGCCACTGATTTTGGTGCTTTATGTTGATGATATGTTTCTCATAGGGAATGAGAAACTGATTGTATGGTGTAAGAAGAAGCTTTCCTTTGAGTTGGATGAAGGATCTTCGATTGATGCATTACTTCTTGGGATTAGAAGTATGGCAAAGGCAGAAGGAGATTTTCCTAAGTCAAGGAAAATACACCATTGATATTCTAAAGAGATTCGGAATGTTGGACTGCAAGTCCATGGCCGCACCGATGGATGCAAATCTGAAGAAGTTGAGGGACTCTACTTCAGATTCAGATTTGATTGATCCCACTATGTATCACCAACTGATTGGATCTCTAATGTACTTGACGAACACCAGACCAAATATATGTTTTGTTGTGAATGCTCTCAGCCAGTTCATGTGCGAACCGAGACAGATTCACTGGGTTGTTGCAAAACATGTGCTTTGGTACTTGTGTGGCACTGTGGGATATGGCGTGAGATATGCTTCAGAATGTGACTTGAGGTTGCAGGGATATTCAGACTCAGATTGGGTCGGATGTGCTGCAGATAGGAAGAGTACTTTCGGGTGTTGCTTCAGCTTGGGTTCTGCAGTGATTTCTTGGTGCAGCAGGAAGCAAACCTTAGAAGCACTCAGTACTGCAGAGGTCAAGTATATGGCTGCTAGTACAACAGCTAGGGAAGCTGAATGGCTTCGAAAACTCTTTGCGGGATTGTTTGGCGAGATTCCAGAGCCAACTGTGATTCACTGTGATAACCAAAGTTGTATACAGATGTCAGTGAATCTTGTATTCCATGACAAGTCAAAGCATATAGAGATTTGATATCACTACATTCGTGATATGATGCAGAAAGGTGTGGTTGAGTTACAGTATGTTCCAACAAATGACCAGACTGCAAATGTTCTTACCAAGCCTCTTCTCAGGATAAAGTTTGAATACTTTCGTGGAAGGCTTGGAGTGGAAGAGAACGTGTCCCTCCTTGAGAGGGAAAGATGACATGAAGACAGATGTTTACCTTGCTTTCACACAAGTACCTCTACTCGTCCAGGTTCTCATCCAGGTATGGGAGGATCCGATCGACAGTAGAGACGGACAGGTAGTAGATGGTCGTGTGAAGCTTGTTTACACACAGGTACCTCTACTCGTCTAGGTTCTCAGCCAAGTATGGGAGGATCCCATCGACAATAGAGACGGACAGGTAGTAGGTGGTTGTGTGAATCTTGTATCTCTACTCCTCCAGCTTCTCAACCAAGTTCTCAGCCAGGACAGGTAGCAGATGGTCGTGTGAAGCTCTCGGACATCCAGGTCGAATGGAGAGGCCATTGCATTCTCCGGATCACTCTGGGATAGAGTAAGGAGATCTCTTAGACATCCTGAGATGGGATGGAGAGGCTGATGCACACTGGCACACACTACTCTTGGACTCACCAAAGGACTGGTTGAGTTGGTGCATGTTCCCCGAAGCACTGGGCTAAGCGGATGCACACTGTGTTGATTCCCGATGGACTGGGATGAGATGAAGCTTGTTGTACTCTCCGATGGACTATGTAGAGTTGTTGAGTTGATGATCCACCGATGGACTGTGTAGAGCAGAGGCATGATGACACCTCTCGAAGGACTGAGACTGTGTTAACAACCTTCAATATGTATAGAGATGATCGAGGCAAATGTGATGTACAGATGAAATGCAGATGATCGTGATGTCGATGATGACCGTGTCTAAGAATACCTTCCTTGTTGAGAGGGAGTGTTGAAATTAGTGCAACTTCGGAAATCATTCTTATTGTATTTTATTGTATTTTATTGTATTGTCTTGTACCTCCTAAGGCAGAATATATTCATGTAATTAATCATGTAAAACCCTTGAAATAATCAATGTAAACCTTGGGGATAAATTACACAAAGAAAAGAATTAAATAAACATTATTTTATTTGTCCCCAAGTCAAGTCGGCCCTGTCAGTTAGACAAGTCGGCCCAGTTAGGGAAAAATCCAGTTTGGCAAGTGTATAAATAGAGAGGACTTAAATCCAGTTTGGCAAGTGTATAAATAGAGAGGACTTGTGCCTCATTTGGTCACTCACTCATCACAAGCAAGTTCGCATCACTTGGAGAGAAGTTCGCATCTGCAGCAAGGAGAAGTATTTTTGGGGTTTCTACTTGGAGAGTTCTTCCACTTTCTTTCTCTTATTCTTGTAATCTGTTCTTGGAATTGATCATCTCTATACAAAGGTTGTTGGGTTTTCTCCCTATTGGGTTTCCCAATACAAATTCTCGTGTTTATTGTTTTTGTGCTTTGTCTTTCTTCTAGTGATCCTATTGATTATATGCAATTAAATTATACTGCTATAATTGTATGAAATTCTAACTTTCCCATGTTGACAGGTTGATGATGACCTTGAATAAGTTATTACCTATACCACAAGCTTCAAACCTAGGATTGAGGATTTGACTTGTGCAGATCAGAGGATCTCATCTCTGTGATTTTGATAGATCCACTTGTCTCAATCTTGTATGGAGATTTGATTATCTTTGCAAGATGTCCTCGGTAGTACATGATGTGGTGTCCATTGGTGTTGGCCCATGATGTTGATTTGGAGCATGATGAAGGGTGGCAGATAGCTTTTTCTCTAGGGAAATATTCCTTCATATTCATAAGTGATCATTATTCATGGGAGGATTGAGATATTGTGATAGCATGGTTGACAAATTCTTTGCAGGTGACAATTTCTTTACAAATGACACTAGTTGATTCTGGGATCGTAGCTAGTACTCATTTGCAAATAGCAAGTTTGGTCAAGTTGCAAAGGGGATTGACAAGTGTCAGACACTTTCCTCGTAAAGAGGGAGTGAGTTTTTTGGGTGACTCCAAAAGTGTTTACACCTTGTTTGGGGTGCTTCATGAGATTTGGGGTACATGGTATATGGTCAGCCCCTTGATGGTTTGAGATGGATTGGCACATGGGAGATGGTCCATGATGGATTTGCACAATTGTGATATAGCTTTCTCAGTGGATGCTTACCCTTAGTTGATTGTTTGCTTGGAGTCCTTCCCTTAGGCATTGGAGACCATAGTTATCAAACCCAGACTAGTCATCGAACCAACAGACCTCAGGAATCGGAATCGAACAAAAACTTATAAAAAAAACGAACCACACAACCAAATTATATATAAAATATTCAAAATTTGAAAAAAATATATACACTCATGTGTATCCATCAGAATTCAAACCATTATACACATATATGCAAAGTTTCTCATGTATATAGCAAGAGTGCATAGAACCAAAATATCACCAAGTGCAATCCATATATGAACCAAAGTACGTTAATAAATTGGTTGTACACTAGGGATTCTTCAAAAATTAGTTTTGAGGCCACTAACATCAATTTGAATAATCAACACCACCAACATCAAGGTACATAGAGGGGTTGATGTGCTTGATTAAATGCCAATCTCATACCCTCATACATGATAGAATCCAGTGGAAACATTGCAATCCGGAAATATAAAACCTGTTAGGCCTATTGAATTTTGAATGGGATCAAAAATTCTATTTTTTGCATTTGAAGTCCTATGAGGTTGTAACCACTCTCAAACATCTTGAAACAATTAATGGTAATGTTAAAAATTTAAGTAGAAGGATAGAAAACGAAAGATAAGGAGAATGTCACTTTTACTTTAAGAATTTAATATTACCATTTAATATTGCCGATGATGACTAGGTCTAGGGTTTACCTTTGTTCTCTACCTTTATATAGCATTAGTAGGATCCTAGGATTAGTTCCCTTCCCCTCACTTAATTTTTTGGGTTTTTTATGAAAAAAAATTTAAAATTGAAAAAAATCACGCCCCTGTATGGCCTTTACGGAACCGGTCTGTTTCGTACAAAACCTATCGGTTTAGAGCAGGGAGGTCGGATCCATACAAGAACCAGCCGATTCCGAGAACATTTAAATACAAGAGCTGAATTCAAACAAGTTTGAGTTTTTTCGTAGAAGTTTGATGAATTTACAGCTTGTAGGATAAAACTCGCCAAATCTCATGACTTAGCAAGATGGTATTCCCTCCAAAAACAAACTCCGGGCCCCAACAATCAAGCAAATCCCTAAAAAAAATCTTGTTCGTCTTCATTTCCGCGGGGGATTTTTTTCCTCCTGTTCCACGAGTTCGAGCAAGTTAGCACGAGTCTAGGCGAGTACGCCAAGTCTGGGAGGAGTACACTAAGTCTAGCGAGTAGCAAGAGTCTTCGGCAAGTGCTCGGCGTGGGGGATGACTCGCCTTTACTCGCGAGTACTCACAAGTCTCTGGCGAGTCGTGCTTCACTGATATATATACAATGATGATATTATGTCGTCATCATCATCATCATCATTGTCGTCATAATCATCATAATATCATCATTGTACATCATCATCATCACCTAACACTACTATCTAATATCATCAATCATATATATATATATTAGAAAATGACAAAAGCTCAGAAATCTGCCCATTTAACAGCCAACTGTAATCTGATGTCAAAAGCTTCATAAACCTCTGATATTAAATTTCTACAGACATATAGAGAACCACAATTCATAGGTATCAACTTTTAATGAGTCTGTAAGTTAACATACTGCTCATAAAGCACTTTAGCAGCGGGAAAACATGTAATCAGCAGACTGTCATAAAAATTTCAGACACAGAAATTAAATATCAGCTAACTGTAAATACACATGAACACAATATTTTTGGTCAAACTTAGACCCTGGAAAAACCCCACATCCTGGGGAAAACCAGCATGCAACAGAATTTATATTAGGCTGAGAAATCAATGATACGACACAGGAGAAACTTCAGTATACAGAACTTTACCAGCACTTTGAAAATCGTGCCAAACCCAGATTCTGCTAATAGCACATACACTGTACAGTCAGCAGTATGGCCTCCCTACCCTGATTGCTTCCTCGAAATCTGTGTACAAGGTCAACCTCAAAATCTGTGCACATTAATACTAAACCAACAGCATTAAAGGTACCTCGATTTGTGTGCCAACTCTCAGTTGTACAGCCCCTTGATTTCTGTATAAACTCAGCAGTACGGCCCCCAGGGAATGTGTAAATTTTTCTGAGTTTTCTGCTTAATGGTTTATGTCAACATTTCAGTGGTTTTCATTTACAGCCGGTTTTGCATAGGCTGCAAACTACTTATGAAATTTTCTGAGACAATTAAACACGCTGAAAATTCATTCTAACAGACAAAAAAACAATTTAAACATGCACATCATAAAAGATAGAGACTCAGAATTTTCGGCAACTGTGCCCTGGAAAAACCCCCACGGGGAAAACCAGTAAGAGAGAGAGAGAGTTTTATTTCATCAGCAAAATATTTCAGTACAAATATTACAGTCAAAATGTACTTATCTAACCACCCAAGGTCACCCAGATTTCTGCCTCGATTTCTGTGCCAGACTGTATCTCGATTTCTGTGCCTCACTATCTCGAAATCTGTGCCACAACTATGTCTCGAATTCTGTGCACAACTCTGTCTCGATTTCTGTGCATGAACAGCACCTCGAAAACTGTACCAAAACTTCTCGAAAACTGTGCAGCAAACTGCCTCGAAAACTGTGCAGAAAAATGCAAATTGTATGGACTGTACGGATTCTAGAAAACTGTGCCTGAACTTTCTTGGAAACCGTGCCCAGATTTTTGTCTAGAAATACGTGCCTATCTCCTCGGGAAATGAGCCCAGCTAACTCCTCGAAAACTGTGTTGTACGGACAGCATTAAATGCTGCAGTACGGATTCTCGATTTCTGTGCTAACTGGAGCCACCTCGGGATTTGTGCGTGCTGAAATATTAATGCTATCTTGAAATGTGTGACCTCTCTCCAAGCTGAAAAACAGTGCCCCGATTTTCGTGCCAACTGAAAACCTCAAGTGGCTGCCTCGAAATTCATGCCACACCCAGCTTTCTCTCCTCTCCTCTCTTCACTTCAATAAGCAAAAAGTAGTGAATGAATGCCTCCCTAACCTTTTTGATCAAACCCTAGGGTTCTTTTTAATCTAGTGGTTGAGATTGATTTAGATCAATGGATGAAATTAAATGCTCCATTTATTTCTCATAAATAATTAATTTCACTCACCCACTTTAAATTTATCAAAAAGTGACTTTAATGTTATAAAGTCTCATTAAGTGCATTTATTGTGAGGGTCACCTTTTTCCCCCTCCTAAGTGACTTTAGGAAAAAGTCACTTGGGGAACACTTCCCTAGGTACAAAAACTAACACTCCCTCTTACCGAGGAAGGTGTTCTGCACCACTCCTAACTTGTCTCTAAAGAAGACAAACTTGCCCCTCCCCAAAGATTTCGTTAGGATATCTGCTACTTGCTCATCAGTGGAAATATACTGCAACTCAACTGCTCCTCTCTGGACGTAGTCTCGGATGAAATGGTACCTGATCTCAATGTGCTTTGACCTGTCATGGAACACTAGATTCTCAGAGAGTTGAATGCAACTCTGATTGTCACAATAGATAACCATAGGTCTAAGCTCCTGATCAAATAAATCTACCAATAACTTGCGAAGCCACAGTGCCTCGCAAGTAGCCTGACTGGCTGCCATGTACTCAGCCTCGGCAGAACTCAATGCAACGGACTTCTGTTTCCAACTGAACCACGACACTGCTGCCGAGCCCAAACTGAAACAACAACCGGAAGTGCTCTTCCGATCCCTCACACAACCTGCCCAGTCTGAATCTGTGAAACCAACCAAGCTGACTCCACCCGAACCCCTGTAGTCCAAACCATGATCCACTGTACCTGCAAGGTATCTCAGTACATGTTTGGCGGCAGTCCAATGTACACTCCTAGGCTCCACCATGAACTGGCTAAGAGTGTTCACTGCAAAACACAAGTCTGGCCTGGTGTTGACCAAATAGATCAACGATCCAATGAGCTAACGGTAAAGTGTAGGATCCACCAACTTACCCTCAGAAGCATGAAGTTGCTTCTTGTTGGTGATCATCGATGTAGACATAGGCCTGCAGTCCTCCATCCGAAATCTCTTCAGAATATCAACTGCATACTTACCCTGTCCCAGGAAAATATGTCCAGGCTCCTGCCAAACCTCCATCCCCAAATAGTAATGCATCAGCCCAATATCAGTCATCTCATACTCAGCTGCAAGGTCTCTCTTGCAATGTGCAATGAGACGCTCATCTCCAGTGATAAACAAGCCATCGACATATAACAGAAGAATGAGAGGATCTCCACCAACCACAATGTAGTAAAGGTTTGGATCAGCCTCACTCTTCTGAAAGCCCATCAAAGTCAAGTATGCATTGATCCTGGAGTACCAAGCTCTAGGAGCTTGCTTCAGTCCGTACAAGGCTTTCCTCGGTCTGCACACATCAGAATCTCTCCCATGAATCTCGAATCCCTGTGGCTGCTCTAAGTACACCTCCTCCTGCAGAAGACCATTGAGAAATGCGGTCTTCACATCCATCTAGTGGATCTTCCAACCCATCTCTGCTTTTATAGATATCACTACCCTGATGGAAGAATACCGAGCAACTGGCGCAAAAGTCTCATCATAGTCAACTCCCTCAACCTGCGAAAACCCCCAAGCCACAAACCGAGCCTTGTACTTCTCCACACTGCCATCTGCAGCATGCTTTATCTTGTAAAGCCACTTGGAATTCACCACTGACTTCCCCTTAGGTCTCGGCACTATCTCCCAAGCATCATTCTTCATGATGGAATGGTACTCTTCCATCATGGCATCTCTTCATACTTGATGCTGAGAAGCCTCCTCAAATGTGGAAGGCTCAGAGTCACGAAGACTCGCAACAAGAGCCATCCCCAATCTGTCTGGCATAACTACAGTCGTGATCTCCTGGGGTCTACCAAATGCCTCTGCTTCCTTCAAGGTGTCTTGAAGCCACTTAGGCTTTCTCTTCCTTGAAGGCTCCTCCCATATTGCTCTATCCTCATCTGAGGAACTCCCAGAAGTAGAAGGTCCAACACCTCGAGGACCAGTGACTGATGAACCAGTCCCTGAAGAACCTGTAACCTGTGAACCTGAACCTGTACCTGTCCCTGAACCTGTCCCTGAAGTACATATCACCTGAACCACTGAACCTAAAGAAGTTGTGCTTGTACTCTGTGATCCAGTCACTCCGGAAACCTGTGGACTTGATACCTATATCGAAGAAGCCTGTGTCAACTGAGGTGTGGGAGCTGGTGGCTCCCGCTGCTCTAACTCTCTCGTCTTCCTAAAGGCTCTCTCCTCATCAAACTTCACTTCCCGCCTCACTACAACTCTCTTCTGGCCAGGAATGTAAATCCGATATGCCTTCGAAGTCTCATCATAACCCACAAAGATAACTCTCTCTGCAATGGGCTCAAACTTCAAACTCTTCTCAGAAGGGACGTGAGAGTAAGTCAAAGAACCAAATATACGAAAGTGGCTCACCTCAGGCTTCTTGCCTGTATACATCTCCTCTGGAGTCTTCCTCCCCAAAGCACGGTGAGGACTCTTGTTCTGCAGATAAACTGCAGTGTTGCATGCCTCTGCCCATAGAAAGAAAGGTAACCCTTGATCATGAAGCATCGCTCTCGCTACTCCCACAATCGACCTGTTCTTTCTCTCTGCTACTCCATTCTGCTCAGAGTGTAGGGAACTGTCAGCTATCTCTGTATACCCTCCTATCTGCAAAAAGCATCAAACTCCTTGGAGGTATACTCACCCCCATTGTCCGATCTCAACATCTGAATCTTCCTCCCTGC
This sequence comes from Larix kaempferi, assembly GCA_027924585.1. Classification (NCBI taxonomy): domain Eukaryota; kingdom Viridiplantae; phylum Streptophyta; class Pinopsida; order Pinales; family Pinaceae; genus Larix; species Larix kaempferi. Next base: position 58,173,524 of record BSBM01000047.1, on the reverse strand, counting down.
CTGCTTCTCCACAAGGGCTTTGAACCCTTGGAAAACACTCAATACTAGGTGTGACTTCTTGCTCCTCAAGAAGTAGATCCAGGTCTTCCTGGAGTAGTCATCAATGAAGATGATGTAGTACTCAAAACCAATCAAAGAGACCAATGACATAGGACCGCAAATATCAGAAATGGATCAAGTCAAGCACTCCTGCTGCTCTCGTGTCACTGCTTGGAAAAGCAGTCTTGGTGTACTTTCCCAAAGCACACCCCCTGCACACATCACTCTGCTCAGTGCTGAACTTGGGTAAACCTGTAACCATGCTCCTCAACAATCTCAGAGCTGGGTGATGTAGGTGGGCCATCCTCCGATGCCATAGCTCACTGCTGCGGCTGCGTGCTAGAGCATGCTGCGGCTGAAACAATAGCTTGTACAGCTTTCCACATCTAACCCCAATGTCCATGGGGGTAGATACTAGATACACCTGTAGTCGTGGGGAAAACCTGCACTCTCCCATCTGAGAGAGACACCCCAAGACCTCTGTCCTCAATAGTGGAAACTGAAACAAGGTTCTTCTTCAGCACAGGGACATACAACACATCCCTTAGAATCATGGGACTCATAGACTCCCTCTGAAATGTAATGGTCCCCTGACCAACTACTCTAACAATGGTATTGTCTCCAAGCACAACCTCCACATCTCTACCTATCTGTGATAGCTCGGAGAACAACTCTCGAGCATCTGTCATGTGACTCGAGGCTCCGCTGTCAATGTACCAAGTACTAGTGGTGGATGGACCTGTCTGATGGCCTGCCAATAATGAATGCTCAATCTCCATATCCATATCTGTGCTGGTGGCTAAAGAGACTCTCTCTCTCTCAATATGTCCAGCATATAGGGAAAACTCGCTCTGAAACCTGTCTCCAAGTCATTAACCTCTGTTGAGGCTGTTGTCTGTTGTCCCTTCTTCGTCTTCTTGTTTGGACACTATGAAGCATAGTGCCCAAACGTCTGACAACCATAGCACTTGATTTTACTCAAGGCCTTCTTCTGCCCACCCTGCTACTGCTGCTTGGCCCCACCCTTCTTGGGACCCTTCTTCTTCCCCTTTGCTGTCAATGCCACGTTCTCCTCATCTACCCCACTCTGTGATGAAATGCCCTGTACGAGACCTCTCCTAGTCTCCTCCTGCACAAAGTCATCCCACAGTCTCTCCCAAGAAGGTAGGTTCTCTCTACCCACTATGGCCTGCACAAATGCACCCCAAGGCTTTGAAGCTCCATTCACTGCTGTACGTACAAGCTTAGTAGCAGATACCACCTCCCCAACCGCTGCCAGTTCATCCTGAACTGCAGATATCCTAGTGAGGTATGCTATCACTCCCTCTCCTCCATTCATCTTTATACTCTTGAGTTTCTCCTTGAGAACCATCTTTCGGTTCTCATTGGTACTCTCATACAAACTGGTCAAAGCTGTCCACATCAAGTGTGCCCTAGTTTTGCCTGAAATGTGAGGGATTATGTGGTCTTTAACTGCATCAAGGATTATCCTCCTAGCCTTACAGTCCTTCTTGTTGAAGGCTGATAGTGTTGCTGCATTTGTAGCAGTGGGAATCTGAACCGGGTTTGCTGTAGTATTCCTAACCACCTCCTCCCATAGTTCATTCTCCTCTAATATCAATAAAATTCTAGCCTTCCATGGCACAAAGTTCACTGTCCTATTCAGCCTATCCTCCAACCTAAGTCCTGTAGCCATCTTTCAGCCAACCCAACAAAGTGCGTTCACTAACAGAAGAAAATACTAAAAAAATTTTGAGTTCTGGAAATTTCTGTGTCTACAAAATATCATTGTTTTTTGCCCCCCTCGCTCTGATACCATGTAAATTTTTCTGAGTTTTATGCTTCCTGGTTTATGTCAACATTTCAGTGGTTTTCATTTACAGTCGGTTTTGCATAGGCTGCAAACTACTTAGGAAATTTTCTGAGACAATTAAACACGCTGAAAATTCATTCTAACAGACAGAAAAACAATTTAAACATGCACATCATAAAAGATAGAGAAACAGAATTTTCAGCAACTGTGCCCTGGAAAAACCCCCACGGGGAAAACCAATAAGAGAGAGAGAGAGTTTTATTTCATCAGCAAATATTTCAGTACAAATATTACAGTCAAAATGTACTTATCTGACCACCCAAGGTCACCTAGATTTTTGCCTCGATTTTTGTGCCATACTGTATCTCGATTTTGTGCCTCATTGTCTCGAAATCTGTGCCACAACCGTGTCTCGAATTCTGTGCACAACTCTGCCTCGATTTCTATGCATGAACAGCACCTCGAAAACTGTGCCAAAACTTCTCAAAAACTATGCAACAGACTGCCTCGAAAACTGTGCAAAAAAATGCAAACCGTACGCACTGTACGGATTCTAGAAAACTGTGCCTGAACTTTCTTGGAAACCTTGCCCAGATTTTTGTCTGGAAATACGTGCATATCTCCTCGGGAAATGAGCCCAGCTAACTCCTCGAAAATTGTGTTGTACGGACAGCATTAAATGCTGCAGTACGGATTCTCGATTTCTATGCTAACTGGAGCTACCTCGGGATTTGTGCCTGCTGAAATATTAATGCTATCTTGAAATGTGTGCCCTCTCTCCAAGCTGAAAAATAGTGCCTCGATTTTCGTGCCAACTGAAACCCTCAAGTGGCTGCCTCGAAATTTGTGCCACACCCAGCTTTCTCTCTTCTCTCCTCTCTTCACTTCAATCAGCAAAAAGTAGTGAATGAATGCCTCCCTCACCTTTTTTATCAAACCCTAGGGTTATTTTTAATCTAGTGGTTGAGATTGATTTAGATCAATGGATGAAATTAAATGCTCCATTTATTTCTCATAAATAATTAATTTCACTCATCCACTTTAAATTTATCAAAAAGTGACTTTAATGTTATAAAGTCTCATTAAGTGCATTTAATGTGAGGGTCACCTTTTCCCCCCTCCTAAGTGACTTTAGGCAAAAGTCACTTGGGGAACACTTCCCTAGGTACAAAAACTAACAGAATGAAGTTCAGACAGCATTAAATACTGTGTCACAGTCTGGGAAAGTGTGCTCACTTTCTTCTCTTGAGAACTGTGCCTCTCCTCTTTTGTTTTGTCTTCATCAACAGTAGCAATCACTTTTGGAAATGCGTGCACCACTCAGCAGCTCTTTCTCCTAGAACTGCTGCCCACCTTTCTGCTCAGCAATACTCTATCTCTTGCATAAAAACTCGTGCCCACTGAGAGACTCCTCTCTCTCCTTGGAGCTCGTGTCTCTTTCTCTCCTCTTGGAAATGCGTGCCTCTCCTCTTTTCTTTTCTTCAGATGTATGTAAAATGAAGTCTCAAGTCTCAACACCTTTTTATTTACCTCATTAGGGTAACTGCCATGACTCTTCAAATTCAATGGATGAGATTAGATCTTGGCCATGAGATCTATGGCTAGGATCTAATCTCTCATTCACTTAAAACTCCTAAGTGAACTATATAATAAATTTTTCCTTTCGAAAAGTCACATAACCCTAAATAATTAAAAAGTACACTTTATGACTTAAAGTCACTTTAAAAATATAATAAAGTGAAATTCACTTTTAACTCATAAAGTCACATCAAAAAGGTACTTTAATAAATGCTCATTAATAAAGTCACTTTAATACATTAAATGAGACTTCACATCACCTCGGATTCCTGCACCTAGGCACCTGATGCAGGAGTACCTCCGAGCTACAAAAAATGCTAACAATATATATATATATATATATATATGACGTTTCCCCATGTATCGCATCTGGATTTTTTGAAAAAATTGCATATATATATATATATATATCATCATCATCATCATCATCATCCTCATCATAAATATTATCATTGTCGTCATAATCATCATAATATCATCATTGTACATCATCATCATCACCTAACACTACTATCTAATATCATCAATCATATATATATATATACATATATATGACATTTCCCCATGTATCGTATCTGGATTTTTTGAAAATTTTCTGTATCCACCCCCCCATCTGTTTCTGTATCCGCTTCAGTGCAACTTAGCATATACAGACTCGTTTAAAATTAAAAGTCAGTGTAACTACTAATGAAATTTTATCAACTAACAAATCAATAGAAATCTGATGAGATATAAATACACAGCTCAAAGTTAATCAATTGTATCCTAATCAAAAAGAATAATTTTTTCAACAAATCCTTGTCGTCAACCTAATCACTAAAGTTGCCACTCTGATAAGTCCACTGCCAACATCAACATCACTCTGAACAAAAGGGACACGTTGTTCATGTTCCAAAGAATCTAAAATCCAATATGACTTCTTTCTAAAGGCATACTAGGAGTCATGATCTGAGAAGTTCCATTTGAAAATGCTATCAACGGATAATTATACTAAAAGTCAAACTAGAATGGATTAATGCTTCTACAATGCAACAATTTTGCTTAGGTCTTCAGTGATCTTCTCGTTTTGTTTCCTCATGTGCTTCAAGGATGAAGCCTTCCTAGACAAGGGGGCATTTAATGTATCTAAATTCTGACATTAATTATTATGGAAAGTCATGCCCTCTAACATAGTTGTGTCCCTTCGTAGTATATATGTCAGTGGTCTTAACTACATGACTTGATGCAGACTTTAGTTGACTCAAATGTCGTTGCCACACAAATTTATTCGAGTCTCCATTTTCCACAAACATCACAACCATAGTTTTCATTTTGCATTGATATCATGATCTTTGTCATGATATGTATCCCATTGGTACTCAGTTCATATCAATAAGAGATATAGGATACAACGGAGTCAGGGACCTGGGTGACATATCCAACAACTTAGCATTTCATTCTTCATTGACACGAGCATATTTATAAAATCCACTTTTTGTTCCGAAGTTATCTTGGACTTGCACATTATCCTTGATTCTATACAGATTAAATGTCCAACATGCTTCCTTGTTCATCACTTATGTCAAACTTAAGAATTCCTCCAATCAAAATCCTAGAGAACATACATTTATACTATAGGATAGTCTTACCACTCTTCCCTATTGCCACTTTAACCCTATCACACTAGCATATTTATAAAATCCACTTTTTGTTCCCAAGTTGTCTTGGACTTGCACATTATCCTTGATTTTATACAGATTAAATGTCCAACATGCTTCCTTGTTCATCACTTATGTCCAACTTAAGAATTTCTCCAATCAAAATCCTACAGAACATACATTTATAATATAGGATAGTTGTACTAAACAACTCCAAATGGCCCTTCTTTTCAACTTCTTCCTTGCAATTTCAAAAATCTAGGATAACAACATTCAAAAGATAGTATTTAACAATGTGTATGCCACTGTTTCATTCGTTAGGCTGTAGAATAACAAAAAATGTATTTAAGATTCTAATTTCTAAAATCTCCATCTTTGTTTTTATAAAGATTTTTTATAATCCTATGACATAACAAACGGAGAAAATGGAATATAGTTTGTTGAATGCTAGATCATTTAAGTTCTAAGTTTTCTAGATTTTAGAAATTGAAAGGCAAAAGTGGAAAAGAAGCACCATTTTGGTGCTGTGATGTATCATTCTTGATGTATTTTTTAATCTTTGGTTATGAAATATAAGATGCATCTTCCCACAAAAAAAAGATGTCTTTAAAATGTGTCCACTAGAACATCTAAAAAATACAAAATGTACCCTATCTATTTAACTTGTCAAGTACCCTGGAAAATGGACTAGTGTTTGGGATAAGTTAACAATGTAAGTTGGCTGGATTATACCAAGAAAAGCAATGGTGCAGCAACAGAAAAAAAAATGTCTTTAAAATGTGTCCGCCAGAACATTTAAAAAATGCAAAATGTACCCTATCTATTTAACTTGTCAAGTACCCTGGAAAATGGACTAGTGTTTGGGATAAGTTAACAATGTAAGTTGGCTGGATTATACCAAGAAAAGCAATAGTGCAGCAACAGAATTGACCATAAAACTGAGTTGCATCATAGCTGCCCTAGAGGAAGACCAAGCAGAATTCAGCAATATGGCACTTGATTCTATCAGGATATAGCATCATGTTGCCTATTAAGTTGTACTTAGTTGGATTTCAAGCGAGCCGGCAAAGTTTGAACAAGGATACTTGTTCATGATCAGAGTTCAGAAGTCCTTCAGCCCTTCCAGACCCTTTTATTTTTTTGCTCCCACATGTTCATACCCCCTTGGGGGAATTGTAATAAAGTGTGCTAGCATGAACCTTTTGTAAAGAACTTGGCCTTCCTAGGACTTAGACATCAATCCGAGTATTCCAAGGTGTTTTTTCCCTTGTTAATTATGCACTGCTGAACAAGTTGTGTATAATTCTTGAGCTTTTCACTCACTCCTCCAAAGCTGGTCTTGGTGGTTAGGCTAAGTTGCCAGGGTACTTGGGTACTGGGATAGGTACGGGTACGCCACTTTTTGAAACATGGTACTTGGGTACGTCAGGGTAATGTATATATATATATATAATTTTCAAGTTTATAAATTATATTATATATTAATATTTATTATCAAGTTTTTCTTAGTTCAATGTTCATTGTTCAACAAGTAAACAGTAAACTCCAACACACATTGGCATTGCACATTGCTTGAAATTCAAATTGCATATTGATATTGATATGAATCATCATCATGATATATGTCCATTGTCATACTACATCCAAAATTTGACAAATGGCATTTGCCACATTTTCGAACATGAAATACAAAATACTTATTTTCGTACATGAAATACAAAATACTATTTAAATGCTAAACATCATAGTTGATTTCAGATTTGGCCTCCTCAAGCCATCTATGCTAGACCAATAGCATATGCAACATCACTGTATACATCTAATTTGAAGATGTAATGTAAGAATTGTGAGACATGAATCATGATACATATCCCTTGAAATGCCTCAAAGGCTGAAAGTTATTTGTAAGAATAATAGTTTGGCTTGTGTAAGGAGCTTGTTGCACTAACCTAAAATTACAGGTTTATTATTTTATAACAACACAGCTACGTAAGTATGTCTATTGCTATTCAGAAATTGTGTAATAGCAAATTGAGATAATGTGTTTATTCATGGTGTGGAAGTTATTGGAGCAAATGGCTGCACACTTGGACATCTTTGGTAGAGGGCCCCACCAAACCCTACCGCCTCTTCACTTCAAAAAAATTTTAAAAATTGGATTTTGAAGTCCACGGGCTAAGATTTATGGGCCAGAAGTACCCCTAAAGTACCCAAAATCATGGTACTTTGCCTTTTTTGGAGTACCAATACCCGACTGGACAGTGGAAAGTACCAGGTACTTGGGCAAGGTACCGGGTACTTCTTGAGTACTCCCAGGAGTACTCATTCCTGTACCGGGTACGGCGGTACGGGTACCCAGTACTGGCACACGTGCCTACCCCCCCGGTACGGGTACCATGGCTACTTAGCGGTTAGACCTTAGGAGGTTATTAAAGTTCACGTGTCAATGTATATTAACATGCTAGACACTAATATCGAGTCATATGGACATGTTCTAGGTCCCCTAGGTTTTTTTTTAAGTTCCGAGAAAAATAAATTTTCCCGTAAAATTAGGCTATTTTTTTTAATAGTTTAATTGAGAAATTTAAAAATGTAATTAAAGTATGGTTTATGGGTTAAATTTGTCAAGTGGATGCTCGTTTTCTAAGCCAAAGCACCCATTTAACCTATAAACCCACTTTTCCTAAGTTTTGAGTGAGTATTTCTCTCCAAAATTAATATTTACTCGAAAAAGGCCAAAAAGACCAAACAAATGGCCAAATAAAACATAATAAAGTCAAATTTGAGATCCCACGGATCAAGAAAGTTTGTCGGATTCATATCTCCGATGATTGGCCATCAAATCCAAGGAAATGTTGGAGCATCTCTTCACCGATTTGATTGGAGATTGGATCTCTATCAAAGGGGGGCACATTCCTCAATAAGGGGGGTGCATATCTTTATTGGTGGGCGACTTTGTGATGTGGAGCTCTCATATTGATTGGTGATAACTCCAAGAGAAGAGGTGCACCTCTTCATGAGAAGTGGCGTCATCCTCCAAGGATGGATCAATCAAGATCCCACATATCACTCATGTAACTCGCCCTCTCTTCATACATGGGCTGCCACATGGTTATTCGCCCTCCCTCCATGAATTCACCCTCTTGGGCTCTCAAATCTATAAAAGAGAAGCTTTTCCTCCTTCACGAAGTGTGGAACCTTCGCTCCCATTGTAATGCTTTTTGTTGAATATTGTTAATGAAATAAGGCTTTGGAGGTCTCAAGTGTGTCTTCTCTCAAGTTGGATGAGCATTGCTTCATGTGCTAATTGAGGTAAATATAGGATTAATTTTTGCATTTGTTTATTTCTTGTCAATCTTTAGCCTAATAAATGATTAGGATTAATCAATAGGAATGAGTAGTGTTGTTTAATTGCTCATTTAAAATGTCTATGTTAAAGATTTAGGATTTTGCATACTAGTTTGTTTATGGGTATGCTCTCCTTGTTTTTAATTTAGATTTTACTAAAAGATTTTACGAATTCTGTGCAAGTGTGAAGGGATCCATAGGTGCTTCGTTGGATTTTACAAGAGATCTTGCTTGCTTCTCTTGTTCTCCAACTCTTTGTGAGAAACATAGTCCTTCTCGAAGCTACAAAGTGATTCCATTGCCCATTTCTCAAAGGGGGCACTTCTTTCACCTTCTTCTCTTAAATCTTCAAACAATCTTTCGGTTACTTGGTTACTTCCTCTTATGTTTTAGATCTACTTTGCTAGGAAGCTAATATCAATCTAAATCTGATATATAAGAGTAGTTTGCTTAGATCTAAAAATTCATAAAGTTTTATCATTCAAAAAGATAGATCTAGCTTAGAAACTAGTTTGTTTCACAAGTCTTTTCAAAGTAAATTTTTAACTTGCTAATCAAGTAGTTTCTTTTTGAGTTTAAAGTGTTTAAATCTAGCATATAAGTGCTTTATTGGCTTCCTTTTCAAGGCTGTCCAAGACCCTAAGAGGGTTGGTTTCTAGCCAATTCATCTTAGTTATTTGTTTGATTAAAGTGAGTTTTTAACTTAGAATTTTTTAGCCTTTTTTCTAACTTGCCCAAGTCACTTTTAAAGTGATTTTGGGCACTTTTTCTGCTAAAACTCTTTGTTGGTTTTTGTATTGTTACAGCAGAAAAAGAGGCTTTGGGACACCATTTTGGACAAAATCAAGCACACTGAGACATCCTTGAACCCCCATCTTTTTTTCCTAGCTTTTCACAAAAGCTTTTGTAACCTCGTTTCTCTAAGATCGATAAAGAGAAAGAGGAGTTCTTTTTAGTTTAAATTGCACTGTAAACTCATAATAAAAATCGCTTTTGAAGTGAGTGTTAAAGTTAATGCAGCTGCGAGACCCATTCTCAAGGAGGATGGCACCCTAGTCAGTTAGCTAGGGTTCCCGGTCAGTTAACCTGGTAGTGTAAGTCCCTAGAAGGTACCCTAGGGCCCCCAACAGTCTCCTAGGGTTCTTGGTCTAGGACCAAGCAGATTGATGCCATGGCAAAGTCCCTAGCATGTGGCTAGGTCCCTTATTTGTCTCTAGGGTATTATGGTCTGGGACCAAACAGTTCCTTGGTCACGAGGACCAAGCAGATCCTGCAGGCTGAGACAAAGATATCATGGTCTAGGACCAAGTAGATTCTTGGTCAAGGACCAAGCAAGTGTTGCAGGTGGTTGATCAACATTCAGTCTAGGACTGAAAGCTCAACCTGGGGATGAGAACCATTCTCTGGGAGAATGGAGGACCTGGTCAGGGACCAGGGGGGTTGATCAACATGATTCAGTCTAGGACTGAAGCTCAGCCTTGGGCTGAGAGCCATTCTTTATGAACAGAGGATCTTGGTCAGTTAACCAAGATGATGATTGTATGATGCCCTCCTCTCCTAGGTCTTCAAGACGATTGAGCTAGGTTGTCTTCTCAAGCGACTGGCCACCCCTTGATGAAGTCACTAGCACTTGAACTCAGGAGGACCACAGGATCACATCATCCAGTGTGGACCTTCCTTATACAGTGATGATGAACTTTCAGTTAGTGTATGGAACACGTGTACATTTGAGAGAGAGATGGATGGGTTGCTAAGTTGCAGGAAACGTGCCCCCCCACGTCCCCTCTGTCTATTTCCGTACGGAAACGAGGAAACGTGTACGGAATGCGAAGGAAACCCGTTTCAAAAAACAGAAACGCGTTTCTCATTTAGGAAACCCGTTTCAAAATCGAATTTCACCATTTTAACACATTTCCGTCCAAGTTAGCCCGTCAACGCTCGGTCAAGGTGGATTTTTAAAATTTTAATGAAGTTTTTAATATCCGGCTAGGGGTCTAGGCAATTTCCGAAAGCTTCTAGTGTCCGTCCAAGCCTTATAAATTAACATTGGCCCCTCTCTTTACTCACACGAACATTTGCTGAGCGACTACCTCAGCGGTCGGCTGCCTTAGCGATTGGAGTGTGTGCAATTGGAGTGTGAGAGAGTGAGTTTGTATGCAGATTGGCTGCCTATGTCACTATGATTTCTAATTGTGTTGGAATCTTGGATTTAATCTGTAAATCATTTTAGATTTCACATTCAATTTTTTAAATGTCCTATATATATATATATCGCGTTCCCCATTTCCTAAATTTTGGGGGATCACGTTTCCAACAAGTCCCCGTTTCGGAAACTCGTCCCCGTTTCCCCGTTTCGTGCAACTTAGATGGGTTGTATCCCCACCTTGTTTGCATACCCTTGGTCTTCATGCCTTGTTGTCCTTGGTCTTGTGGTTAGAAGGTTTACCACCTTGTCCTGTGGTTAGAAGTGTTGTCTACTCACCTTGAGTTGTCTTACCACTTTGTTATTTTTGGTCTTATGGGTAAAAGGGTTGTTTACCCACATTGTTGTTACACCCTTGGTCCTATGGTTAAAGGGGTCATGTACCATTCCTTGATTTATGGTTTGACTTATGTTGGTGTGGTCTTGTGTTGACCACTTGTTGGTCCTTGTTCTAGCACCCCCCTTTTAATGTGGTACCCCTTACTATGATGTCTTAACTTTATTTTATATTTTTATAAGAAGTGGCCCTTATTAATGTATGGTGCCCTAACCTATTTGTTGGAAACCCTAACTCGATGAAGAATTAGAAGGATCTTTCTAGAAGCCTCTAAGAGGCTATAAATACAACTCTAATTTTTCATTTGCTTAATCATCAAGACATATCTTAGCTTTGATTTGCTTGGGGACTATTCTAGGGTTTATAGCACTCAAACTATGGATGACGTGAAGGCTTTAGGAGACTGTTGCTACTGCTAGGGTTTTGCTATCCCAATTTTGTGAATGCCCAGGGTTTGTTTCTGCTTGCTTTAGGTTCTCGCTGCCCCTTTCCAAGCTTGTAAAGTAGTGTTGCAATCTTGTTGGGGGAGGCCACTACCCTAAGACTGATTTGTGGCCATTGTTATGGATTGATCTATTACTCTTGCTGCATGTAATAATTGTTTTGAGGGTTTCTTCTTCCACCTGGGAGCTGCCACTGCCTAACTTGTTCACCTTAAGGGAGGTCGTGACCCTTGGGAAGCCTGTTGTCTTTTGTTTGACTACGTTGAGGGATGGCCGCTCTATTTGTGGACTTTTCTGTTGTCATTTGTGGATTGTTGAGAAGGCTACAGCCCTAGGGTTGTTTATTACTCCACTGTGGACTATTTGGGAAGTGGTTGCAGCTTGTTTCGGGTTGCTACTGCCCTAGTGGAAGAGTTTGTGTCCTATCTGAGCCTGCTTGGGGCTGTTGGTTTCCATTTGTGAAGGTCGTCTTCCCTTGTGAGCTATTGTGGAGGCTGCTGCCCCTTTACTGCTATTTTTAGGGCTGTATGTTGACACTTGTGGAGGTTGTTGCTTGACTGGGCTTCATTGGGTCATATCTATTGTGTTGTTGCTTACTTGGGTCAGATCTACTTACTTAGGGTTGCTATTTGGTCACCTGTGGAAGTCCCTGGCTGTTGGGATTTAGTTTGGATCAGATCTACAAAGATTTGAGGTCTGTTATTTCTTGTTGGGTGACTGCCTGGGCTGCTACTGTAATTTGACTATAAGTGACCACCTTTGCTTGGTTTGAGGGTTGCCACTTTAGACTTTGTTTGATGTTTCCCTTGTGTCCTTCTCTGTTTGACTGTCTTGGTTATCCTACAGCCTCTTCCATCTCTCTCTCTTAGGTTTGTACTAACCCTCAGGTAAGGGTCAGATTGTTCCTATTGATTGACTTGCCTCTGAGAGGCACAGTCTGTTCTGAAAGTTAGTTTTTTTAGTACAATGGAAGGTCCTATTCCATCAAGTAAGTTGTTGGACTTGTTCTTTTGATTTTGAATTAGATCTATTGTTACTGCATGTTTCAACTTTAACAAAGGGACCTCTTTGGGAGTGTTAAAGTTGAAAGAGATGAAAATTATGTTTTATTTCCTAGATCTAAATCTTGTATTGCTACAGTTGTACTATTTTTTCTTCAGCATTAGTTTAGCAATTTACTTTTGCATTAAAGTATAAAAACTTTTAATTTTTTGCCTCAAACCCTAACCTAACCCAAAAATCAACAGTGAGCTCATAAGAGCTTACTTCCCATCCCCCTTCGGGGGGTTTGCGTCGGTGTCCTTTTTCATGCATTTTTGCATCTTTAGTTTTTTAATCTTTGTTTTAATTTTGTTTGGTTAAAATTAACTTAGCTTAACTAAAATATACCGTCGTGGTCCAATCCAAATATTGGGCCATTGATTCACTCAGGACATGGGAACATTTTAATTGTCTGGTGCAGGCCGTATACTTTGATTATTACAATTTTTTCAAATTTTGCAAAGTAAACGGATACTAACCCACTACTTCGGTAGTGTGGTAATTAGATAACTTTTCCTTTTTGTTTAGTAATTCATTTTTTTTAAACGAAACCCCTTGCTTTCCCGAAGTACGGTTCACTAATAAGGGCTTTCCTGAGTACTAACCGCAAATGAGACTCTTGGGTGCTAATCTAAGCAAGAAAACACAGTTAAAATCCTTAAAATTTACAAGGCTTTGTCCCCGTATGCTCTGGATCTCTACAGCTTTGATTGACCAGTTGATCAAACCAAAAAGGGACTAAGTGACTAGTAATTAGCTTTCACATCATTCAATTAACCTCCCAAGACAAAAATCCAACGTCTCTTTTTTGCTTCATGTGGGCAAATTTCACAGAGAAAGCGGGAACAACTAGAAAATGACCGCAAGGCTCCGTAAGGCTACACCCTCAATTGGTGTAGGTTTGGACATCTCCCTGTGACTCCATCTAGCCCACATTTTCTCATGTGGAGCCACTTAGTGAGTCTGGACATATTCCCTGTACCTTCATGATATATCGAGAATCCCGTTCCCTAATAATCCACTAAATTCTCAATAATTTAAAATTGACCAAAAGCATTCGCAATACATCTTTACAGCACTCCGTTTTGACTCCATTTTCAGCACTGGTCCTTTGCTTTATTATACAATCTTTGTTTAAATCTATCATGTGTTGAATGGTTGTGTGATCTATATGATATTTATGATGTTGTGTTTAATTTCTATATTGCAATCTCTTCTTTCAATTTCATTTTCCTAAAACTCCTAAAAAACTTACTCATTTACCAAAACCACTAAATAGTTTAATATTCCTTAGTAACTTTTAGGGTCTACCCCCCTTGGTTTCATTAGGAGTTTGCCTAAACGGAAGAGTCAAGAATCAAGTGATAGTACTTGACTGAAGGCTTGCCACTGTAAATCTTTGATTCAGAAATCACTACTCCCTCTGAATCACCCTGAGATCTCAAGCAGTTTGAGTCTCGATATCAATACATACTCATATAAATATAAACTCAATAGCTAGATCTCATTACCAAATTGAAACACATGCAATCACACAAAGAACACCAAATATAGCCTGGAATCCCCAACCAGGGAAAACCAGCAATCTGTGGGGCTATCTTCTCTCTCGAGCCCAGAGCATATATATAAATGGACAAGTACAATACAGTATTACCTCAAAGGTAACTCAATCCCTGAACCGAACAGACTCTAGATCTGCATGCATCAGCTGATGCATGTATTGGAAGAGTAAGCCCTAACTGGTAAACTGGATCTAAGTGTCTCTGCAGGTGCCTCTGACTGATCTGCCTCTCTGTATCACACTGCTCTCTCTGAAGACAACCCTCTAGAGAATGCGACCTCCACTGCATGCAGAAGTGCGCCCTCCCCTCTGGATCTCTGATGTTGGTACAGGACCGCATCTCAGCAGATCTGAGCTCTGATCATCCTTAACCTTCCTCGAATGTTGAGGCAAGGCTATCCTGGAAGTCTCAAACTTTGAATCGATCGATCTGGCTCCAAATGAGCTTCTCCCTCCTTGGGAAATGCGACCTCCTCCAAGTGAACATGTCGTCCTCTAAACTGAGCAGAATGCTCTCTAATGGACTGTCTCAGTCCACAAACCTAGGTTCCTAGTGACTCTGGAGCTAAAGGTCACTGATCTAGCTCAGATCTGACCTTCCTAGCTCCTGCAGCAGCTCCTCTCTCTCTCTCAGAAAGTTGCCCTGCATGCACAACTGCACCCTCCTCACTCCAGCACTATCACTCTCTGACAATACAACTGAGCAACCTCATCCGGGGACCCCCTGCCTCTATAAATAATCTCACCGATGAATTAGGTTTACCAAAACCCTAATTCTCGATGCATGCAAAAGTCACTTTTGCATGCATCCAATAATCGCTGACAGGTCATGCATATCTCATGCATGCAAAGGTCAAATCACCCCGGAAGGTCCGCATGCAGCCACCACTGGACTCATGCCACTAAGTAGAGTGCATCTCGCCCTCTACTCCATCCTGATGTCTATACATCTAATGTACCTCCATGCAAGGCATCTGAATCATGAAGGACATCCCAAAGTTACCATAATCTAACAGCCACCAAGGACACACCGAGCAGCTTGAAGGTTTCTGTTGCGCTAACCTCCAGGTGTGTGAAAGGCGGCAAGACATCACAAGTTTCTTCCCGTTCAAAATGCTTTCTACCAAGAGAGAAATAATCTGCCGTGATCCTGTCCTTGAAGTGAAAGCGGTATTAGAAAATCTAGTAACGGTATTCAGGTCTTTGTTTATCAGGATTTAGTTCAATTATTTAGAGCAGAAAGCTCTACAGCCACAAAATTTTCAAAAATCCATTTTGGAAAGTTTCAGATAAAAGACTGAGCTGCTCAAACTGCATGGCACTCTTAAGTTTTGCATCAGTTTGTTCTTTCATAAACCAACAAGGATGAAATCTGAAATCTATCTGTGGGATTGTCTGGAAACTAGATTTTGAAATTATTGTGCCTCTATTTCTTAACAAAAGTAAGAGAAATGGTGAGGTTCTCATATCTTATTTTCCCTTAACAAGCCAGAAGAATAAAATAGCTCCAAGGTCACCATGCGGCTTATAAAGTTTATATCAGAGATACTCCATCACTGGGAATGGTGTTGATTCCTATTATATAGAGATAAGTTGTTGTCACCAATCATGGAATTGGAAATTGCTCAAGGCTCCTAGAAAAAACATTTTTATATACTCTATTAATATGATACCCATTTTAAGATGCCATTGATACACTGCTAGGTTAAAAACAGTAACATAAATAATGGGCATTGAATTAACAGTGATTTGACCATACCTTATCCTCCTCTAGCCGCTGCTTTATCTTCTCTCTAGCTCGTTTCTCCTCCTCTTTTTCTGCTTTCCTTAAAGCCATTATGCTGTTAGAAGAATAAAAAGTCAAAAATCCATCCCTATGATAATCACAAATTCCAACAACATAAGAGGACCATTGGAATAAGACAGATATAAGGAAAAACAGCTTTGGCATAGCTCATTGTCAAAGAAATATGATCAAAGAAAACAAAGCATGCACAAAAAACATCTGACCGTTTCCTTTCATTATCTTCCTCAATTCGTTTTGCTTCCAACATTTCCTTGCCAATCCGAACACGTTCCTAAGATCAGTTTAGCAGAAAAGTTATTTTATTGCATCAAAAGTCTTTGTGGCATACCCACCCGGCACTCCCAGCCATGGGACAGGTAGCCACAAAACAGGGCTTTACAATTCCATAATCCAAACTTCAAAGACCATATCCCCATAATACTAAATAAGCCTGCCACACAGGCAGGACCAGAATTACATAAAATGTTTGCAAAGGTGTGATAATTAAAATGCAGTGGAATTGGACAAGCATGGATTAAAGAATTCCATGGAAACCAAATGCCCATGACCAAGTTTACACATAATCACACACACAGCATGCAAAATACATAGATTTCCATAACAGAAAATAACATCAATTTGAATATTCATAAACAATGATAGAACAATTATTTTTTAATAGATGATAGTCCGAAAAACTGGCTGCACATGAGCAATATTACACCCAACCGTAGGTATCCAGTGCAACTATATCCCCAAGCCACGATATCTGATCACTAGGGCAAAGGAACCAAGCAACAAGCTTCATTCTCTCTCAAACCAACTCATCTACTCTCATGCTCAGCCAATCTGCTCAATACAGAGCACTTTGGGCATCACATCCAACGATCAAACAGCCATGACACTCTCTTTCACTTCCACATTCAACACAAACAAGATCTTCCCTTTCTTTTCTTAACAGCCCCTCAATGATATTCTTCCCTTCAGTGCTCTTCAATGTTGGCAAAAAGAGCCCAGTCTGCTGTATGCCTTCTGCTACAAGAAATAATTGTTGGCTCTCAAGCATCGAAGGAGAAGCAAATGCACAATGGGTGATGGAGAGCTAACTTGCCCAGCTTCTATGCTCACCTACAGCCATCTATCTTTCACCAAAGGCTGCAATTTCCTCTAAAAAGGGCTTATTATTTGTCAATTTCTGGATTTATTGAACAATGGAGAATACAGCATGAGAAGTCTGGACTCTAGAGCATGAACATGAGAATAATAACATAAATGTAGTGAATGGAAAATGAAAATGCCAAGGAAAAAGATGGTTGACATTACTTCTAACAAGAGGATTATAGGACTCTTACACTTCCCCATGATGACTGTACTCAGCCCATGCTTTCATACTTCCCTACCCACCTCTTAAATGCAATCAATGATTGGTTTTTCTATAAGTCAACAGGGATGGATGGTTTCATTTAAGGCACATAATGGAAAAGAGACGAGATCTAAGACTAATACTTGACAATAGGAATTACTTTCCCATAGGCCCCCTTTCCTCTTCCACTCTGGTGGAATCATAACCCCTCTCATTCTCTCTACAGCCATCTTGGACCATTAAATATTATATTCCAGTTAACATATTGACATAGCTTAAGTTCATGGAGGCAAGCCTACCACATGGTCCGTATAATCATATCCACATCATACCTGCATACCCATTCACTAGTTGGACCTTGGCCTTGAGCTCCGCAATAGGAATCCATACTAGCATATTTACAACATTTGCAAATGGGGTCATTTTTTTCAGCTCACATGGCTTAACTCCCATCATTATAAACATGCATTTACAATTTATACATATTCTGATCCAATCCATTCCATGGGTTAAAACTGAGGTATTACAGTCTTCTAGGGTATACTAAAGGAAGCCCTGTGAGCCTGAGCTCTGAAAGTAGAATATAGTTTTTACATACAATATATAAAAAATGAACAAAGCAGCATTCTGGCATTCTATGATATTTTTTCATAACAATTTGCAGCAATGCATATTTGGAATCAAAATTTAAATATTCGTGAATTGAACAGATGTTTTGTAATTTAACTATTTACAATAACACTAGAAAAATTTGGCTGTATATCAACAAATGGAAGTCTTAAGACAATTCCAGTAACAAGCTAAACAGTTAATGTAACATTGTGTCAAGACTTCATACAACCAACAAAAGCTCACTATTCGCTGATCCTACAAGGTCGTTATTGCCAATGCCAAGGAGTAAACATGAAAGAAGTTATAGAAAGCAAATATTTTAGGATGATAAATACAAATCAATTAGCAATACAGTGGTCCCCTCTTTCCATATGGATTGTAAAGCCTCCAGTCATGATCAATTTATAATTTAGACTAGATATCCAAAATACCTCAAATTATAGCAGCAATGTTACATCAACAAATTCTTATCACAACATTGACAAAAGAGTGCCTATTAACAAGACAATTTACAAATTCATTAAAATAAAAATGGAGGTACCTTTTCCCGTTCTCTTTCCATACGCTTCTCCTCTTCTTCTTTCTTTTTGCGGGCACGCTCTCTACATTTGCTCACAGGCAGCACAACAGAATAAGTCCACTAAAAGTTCTGATCAGTGGCTTTTTATAGAGAATAACAGTCCTCAATAAATTTTCTATAATTATTCCAAATACCAAAATATATTTCCATATATGCTTTGTCTCTGTGAACAAGAAAATACTGAACAGACATCCCAAAAAAGAATTAAGTTCAGTTTGGAGCAAGTGCCTTGCAAAAACAAGGTAAATAAAACAATGACAAGACAAAAGACTGAACAAACTAAGCCTGCTTTGTTTCGGAATTTGAGCCCAGAAAAGAAGGAAAAAATAGATTCAGATATATAGAATATGAAACTTTTCTTGGATATATACATTAATAATTTAAGGGCATGATCTTGAATATTAGCACGAAGAAGAGAGGGAAACAAGAGGGTATGGTAGCTAGGATCTGTGCATGCTTTTACATTGAATCCTGTTTTGAATTCTAAATGAGATGGTTGAGTGTTGTAGTGACCTTGCATGTGGATTTCTGCTTTTATCTTGATTGGTGCACTCCTCATTCCATGGATGTAGCATTTGCACATTCTTTGATGAGTTGGCACTTGGGATATTGAGCTGTTTGGAGGTGATGTCCTAGCTTGAAGGACAATGGTACTTCTGGTGATGCGTGCTAGCTTATCAGCAAATATCTTTCGATAGAGTGCTCTGATTGTCACCAGATCAGTGCCATTAGATGCAGAGTTTCCATGGGATTTTCAAAAAGTGGTTATAATAGAAAATCCAATAAGTACTGAAGGAGTTGGCGATTTCAAAACTGCCATTGAAAAAGCCCAATCCGCATTTTGACCACACATGCCACTTGGAGGGTGCGCTCTGGTTAGATGAGCCAGACGTCCCATCTTGAGGAGGTATCTTTTGTTTTATTCCCTTAGAGGAAGGACACATCCACCTTGGAGAAGACTCATAACATAACCACCATATTATTTTATTCATTATTGACTTCACGACATAAATTGCTTATGATCTATCATTATTTTATTGATTTTTTTGGAAAGAGAAGTGAATCTAAACCACTTTTTTCTATATTTGGAGAGTTTGTTGAGCAAATAGTGGATCTAGGGAAGAAAACTATTATTTTATTGTAAAGGAAGTTGAGCTACACTCTATATAAAGAGAGTCCCTTCCTCATTTGCACTCATGGTTGATTTGTGAGGTTCTCTCCTCTTGGAGATTCATTGAATATCTAATGGAAGGCTTGTGGAAATTCTTGAAGTTATTTCTTTTGATGTAAAGCTAATGTTTGTCATCTTAAATTGTTATTGGTGTATGCTAGAGAGCACTTGCAAAGAACATGTTTGAGAGGCCAAGCAATGGTTTGTCTACCATCTTGTAAGGGGTTTATGTGAAGAACTCTCCATATTTTCTCCCTTTGTTGTTCTATCAATGAATGTTTTAGCTTGCTTCTATCAAAACATTGTAGTTATTCTAAAGCTTCATTATGGAACACACCATAATAGCATTGTTTCATTGTTGCACCTTTAGGGCCCCTCAAAAGTTATTTATTTATGGTTAAACAACACACTAAGGCATATTGTAGCATAGCTCTTGTATCTAGATCATTTACAAATTGCTCTCTTGGTATAGCCCCTTGATTCCATTTTCCCTTTATTGGATAAGCATTAGTCCTTTATCTTCCATCACTCTATTTTCTATACTACAAAAAAACAATGTTTTGCTAAGCTAATCTCTTCATATCACCATGATCTTTCCTTGTCATAGCCTTAGCAATCCTATCTTTAAGGATACCCCCCTTGTGTTGGAGAAGAGCCAACCAAAAGTTGGATAGAGTGTTACTAAGATGACAGTGGGAAGCCCCTCTAAGTTACTCAGTGGGAAGCCCCTCTAAGTTACTCCTGGGTTTGCAATATGTGCTTAGGATTTTCACATTTGAAGTGCGAATTCTAGAGGTAAACACCTTCAATTGATCAACGTGCTTCAATGGATCCTTCTTCTATACATCTACGAAAGGGCACCCTCACTAGGTTGTGGAAATGTGTCGATGTCGGAGATATGGTGTTCAAGAGTGGTTATATAGTCACTATATGGCCCAAGTACAACATTAAGGAGGGAAGTCGTGTTGTAAGGCCTTCTCTCCAAGTCAGATTAAGTGAGGATTTTGTAAATAGGGCCCACACTACTTTGAATTACACATCCATTAACCTACTCACTTATGTATCTTGGCATAGGGAAACATATATTGTAGTTGGACACCCACTAAATATTGTATTCGAACTCTCTCAAGTGTATTTGAGTTGGGTATCCATAAATCTACTCTTAGGGTGTATTCAAGCTTTCTCAACTGCAT
Source organism: Larix kaempferi (assembly GCA_027924585.1). Taxonomy (NCBI): domain Eukaryota; kingdom Viridiplantae; phylum Streptophyta; class Pinopsida; order Pinales; family Pinaceae; genus Larix; species Larix kaempferi. The sequence goes on along the minus strand of BSBM01000047.1, from coordinate 58,152,819 downwards.
TCAAACTCTCTCAAATGAATTCAAATTGGGTATACATCAACCCACTCTTCCTTCGCATTTTTCCGTAGCTAAGCTTGTGTCACAATGGGTATTCATAAACCCACTCTCATTTGTATCAAGTTGGATACTCATAACCCACTCCCATTTGTATTCTCACTACAGCCAACGTTTATCACGTTGTGTATTCACATAAACCCACTCTTATTTCTGGCTACGGTTGATCCTATACTGGATTGGGTCTCGATAAACCCACTCTCCCATTTGTATTTCATATATCTCCATGGCATTATGCTCAACTTAAGGAGGGACATTGAAATGATGGTGTAATCTTCACATCCAACCATGGCTAACCTCACTTTGTTCTATCATTATTATTGTGTGTTAGTGTTGCAAGGGTTAGGCTTAGAGCCAACCTCGTTGACAATAATTTATTATATTCCTAAGTGGTTAAGATCATCCTAGACATTATGTGGGCCCATAACCCCTCTCGAGGAGGGCACCCTACCCTCTTGAATTTTGTGTTAATACACACTCAAGTCTCATATGTAATATTCATCATGTGATCTTCTTGATCTCACTAAAACATGATTTAGCCTACAATCACCATAACCTATTAATTCACTCTAGCATTTAGGGTTTTATGTTCTGTTGCCCTAATGATGTGTTTCTTCCTATATATCAATGTTCCACGGAGTTTCCGGGATGAGCGAGCGAGGAAACGCACAAGGGGGGACGTGTGGAAGCAACCCCAAATTTTAGGGAAATTTTGGGGAAACAGGGGGACGTCAGAGTCATAAAACTTAATTTAAAATATAATTATTATTAATCCCAACAATAACTATTACCATGTAAAAAATAAAAAGCAAAACTAAAAACTAAATTCATCATTATGGAATGTACATCTATTAGTTATTAACATATCAAATTTCAAATTTGTAAATGATACCAAACTATGTTACTATTACCATGCAAAAACTAAAAACTATTATCAGTATGCAAAGTATATCTAAATTCAAATTTCAAATTTGTAAAAGATAATGCAACAGATTCTGAAGTTTGAAATAGTCAAATAGATACTGAATAGTTGACACAAAGAAGTTAGAACAGTGAAATAGACAAAAGTGAAAGTCTATTAAAAGATTAAAATTTCTCAAAAAATACTAAATAGTAAAGAGTCAAGGATTGTCATCAGTATCTAGTATCTAGTATCTAGAGTCAAAACTGAAACAATGAAAAGTAGTTGAAATGAATCAACATCGTAATCAAATAAGCATTGAGTGTGCTCCATTGACTGGTGTGAGAGGGTAGCTTTTAGGAAGGTGTTAGACTCTTAGGTTAGTCTAGGATTTAATTTAATTTTGGTTTAATTATGTTTTAATTTTTTAACACTTTAATATTTTAATTTTTAATTTGCATTTATTTTTATTGTAAAAGATGAAAATTGGGTGAGGCTTTTGGGTGTCCCCCTAGGGGGGGATTCTGGGCCCCTCCCATGTGGGAGGGCGCCCAGAAGCCCCCCCTAGGGTGGAAACGCGTTCCACACTTGGGGAAACGTGTTTCCTCGAGTTTCCCCCAAAAGGGGGACGTCGGGAAACTTTTCCCTAGGAATTTGCCCGTCCCGAAAGTGTGGGGGAGCGAGGGGGCACGTTTGTTGAACACAATGGCCACACTAAGGAGGGGGGGGTGAATCAGTGTGAGAGCAATTTAAACTTTTTCTACCAATCTTGTATGATTATTTCACATTCACTTCAGCATCATATTTATCAATGAATTATATATCAACTAAGCACATGTCATTCATCAATTAAAACACATCATCATTAACACATTGCACAAGAGACACGGGATATAGTTTTGTAATCTTTTGTATTTGGTTCAATGGCTAAAACCGTGAGGCAATTCAACACCAACTGATACAATGAGCACCAACTCATCATCTAGGACCCAGCCTAGTTTTTCTTAGACCCAGCCAAGAAAGAGATACAAGACCCTGCTTGTATTTATAAGTACAAATTAGATTACTGTCACCAATTCAATCATCTGGAAGTCATCATCATCTGCCTATCACTGTCTTACTGCATATTAATTCCATTACTGTTTGTCCCAGCATCTACTGTGCAGGTGATTATATCCTAGTTCTGGTCACCAGCAAATACCTTCTGTTTTCATCAAGATAACTCTGTTCAAGGGCATCATTCTTTTAGCATTCTGGCTATCATCATATTGTCCTCATGTCATCATTCTGGTTACTTGTACATTGTTTTGTCCTGAGTATATCAATATTCAATTCTGTCCACCAAATATGCTGTCATCATCATTCCAGAATGTCTTTATTTAAGACCATTATCAAACCCTGTCTCAGCATATCTCCATATCTTCATCATTCTGGTCATAATTCATTTTATTATGAACAACTTGAACACATCATTGTCAATATTCTGTACCAAACACAGTCACCATGTCTTCATTTAGCAGCTGCCAGCTTTGTATTACATACACATTATCATTCTGTTCACAGACTCCATCTTTATCAATTACCCAAGCATAATGTCTTCAGCACTTACCCAGCCCAAAAATAAGAGATAAAAATGATTTTAACTGCTGCTGATATCCTCCTCACCGAACTGTCCTCTGTCCCCCGAAATCAGTGCCTCTGTCTACTGTAGCGAATTTCCTCAGAGCTCCACGAAATCTCCATTGTTCCACGAGTTCTGCACTGACCCCCGAATTTCCACAGAGCTCCTGTCTATCCTCCACAAGCTGCACTAATTTCTCCTTTAAAATATTACACAGCAGCCTTCCATAATTGTCAATGAATTACTTTGGATCTGTTTAGAAGAATGTGCCAATAACAACCCTCAAATCTGTCAATAAACTTCTTCAATTCTGTTCAAAAAGATGTGTAAGAATGGCTCTTACTTTTGCAAACATTCGCTACAAGCTAGGCCAACATATCTCTACAATTGCACAACCCCCAAAACAGTCCTTAAAAAGGCCTCATGTTGCCTCAGACTTCTATTTCGTCATGCTGCCTCACACAACCCAGATCTGCTACTTCGCAGCCTCAGTCACTCTCAGAGCTCACACGAATTCTCTTTATAGTGACACTAACTTCCTTTATTTATACAATTCGAGTACTATATCTTAGGAGCCGACCTATCCTTCAAATTCATTAAAAAATAAGATTAAATCCTCTTTTCTTAGGTCGGCTGACCCAAAAGGTGGGGTTAACATTGCCACACAACTTCAAAAATTAATATCTCTTCAACCGTGAAGAACCACGTGACGTGCCACCTATTGTTGGAAACGGCATGGGGTTAACATTGCCACACTACTTCAAAAATTAATATCTCTTCAACCGTGAAGAACCACGTGACGTGCCACCTATTGTTGGAAACGGCATGACGAGGGCTATCATCGTATGAGGGGCTTATTTGCAAAAAAATGGTCCTTCATCCTTAAATTCTTCAATTTGTACAGGATGTCAAAGACCCTACACATAAGGGTGCCAAAGACCACACAACAAACTGCAAGAGTTCCAAGGACTTCTTCAAAAACTTCTTCAACCTATCAAAGCAGGTCTATGGGCTCCTTACAAAGCTATCATATTATATTCAATCAAGATGCTTCAACATGTCAACCAAGACTTCTTCAACAAACTTGTCGGCTTAAAGACCATTTTGTGGGTTCAAGGCTTCTTCACCATTCATATGGGCTTAAGAACCATTTTGTGGGTTTCATCATAGCACAAGAGTGTCAAGGACTTCGTTATAGAAGCCAATCTCCCTCAAGGGCATCAAGAGCGAACTCATAGGCTCAAAGACCAAATTGTGGGTCCAAGGACATCTAGGGCATCACCATCTTACCTCCATTTAGCTTGTGGGCTTCATGACTTCATCAAACCACAGAATGGGTCATTTGGCCCATTAGGTGTGCAAAATCCCATCACCTTGGGGTCTTATCATTGCCATGTCATCAATACTTCAATTCATTGTTTGATATCATCATGTCCTCAAGCTTCTTTGTCATTAATGTTGCCATCAATGACAACTCTACTCAACAGCATTCCCCACCCTAAGGGAGGCATCCCCGTGGAACACTGTTGTTTATTGCATAAATTAGGGTTTGCATGTTGGTCTCATTTTATCCCTTCATTCTCTTGTGAATCTCAACATGAACATCTAAAAGTTTGTTGGTTGTTGACAACATGCTCTTTGCTGCCTTTTTTTGTAATATGCTTTATAAGTTTGTGCCATAAAGTTTATACAAAAGAAATTTGAAGTGTATTTTTGAATTTGTTGTGGAGGAGGTTGACTTTATACTCACCTCAATCTCTACTTACATTAATTAATTGTGTCGTAAAAGAATGATGGAAGTATGTGTCTTTATTGGACGTACTAGAGCTGCTGGAAAATTTGGCCAGAAAAATATGTTAATGAAGATTGAGACAAGAAATTCAAAGCTTTCAGATAAGGAGGATTTGATGCTAGAGCATATCATTACTGGATGACTTTCCTAAAAAATAGATATGCTCTTTAGACTTTTAGCTATTATTAGAGATTTGATTTTGGAAAGCAGATAATATCAGAATTTTGTTTTCAGGTGGATGGGTGAGGATAGATGGTTATGGCTAATAATAAGCTGTTAGGAATACTAATCACTAGTTGTGTTTGAAAGGTTGTTTCTTTAGGGGGTGGCTGTGCTTTTGCATCTATTCTTTCAGAGATGCAAAATGAACATAGTGGATGCATTAAGTGAAGCTTTGATAAACCCTTGTATTTTGGGTCATTTATTGATAATTCAAATTCTCTATTTATGCCCTTTTTTTAAGCAAATGAGTTGACCTGTTGTGATGATCAGAAAACAAATGTAGAGAAATTGTAAGTATTATAAAAAAAAATCAGCAAGGCTATGGGTTCATTAGAATAAGTGATGTTGCTGCAGGGAGAAAGTGTTCTGGATAAAAATTCCTGCTACAAGAAAGATTGTTCAGGATCGACTAGGAGGCTGTGCATTCAGAGAATCTGCTTAAGTTAGGAAGCTCGCCTCATAACCAAATATGAAAGGATATAATATTATTGGATAGTTTGCTTTCTCCAAAGTTTAGCACTTTCTCAATAGGCGAATACAGATGACCAGACCTTCCACCAGCCTCTATTTCTTGTAAGTTGGTTTGACAATCTTATACCAACTTTTTGTATTCTCCTGCCAGTATATGCTTAAGCTGCGCAACCTTCTTCTACCATTGCCTTGTATTTCGTTGCAGGTAGATACTATTGGTTGGTCTGATCTTCTACTCAACTAAGCTCCCATGATATTTTCTAGGGAAAAATCCTGTGCATTATATTTTGTATACCTCTCAATCTAAGTTGCAGGAAACGAGCTACCTGCCCACGTCCCCTGTCCGTTTCCGTACGGAAACGACGAAACGCGTACGGAACGGTACGGAAACCCGTTTCAAAAAATGTGAAACCCGTCTTGAATTCGGAAACTTGTTTCAGAAATTATGAAACCCGTTTCCAAATCGTATTTCGATTTTGTGCCACGTTTCCGGCCAGTCAACGCTCAGTCCGCGAAAATTTTATTTTTTTTAATAAATTTTCAGTTCCGGTTTAGGGTTTTAGCTATTTCGGGAAGCTTCTACTGTCCCTGACTCCATTAAATTAGCATGCTGCCGCTATCCTTGGCGATTGTGAGTGAGCAATCTGGATGAGTGTGAGCGTGAGGGTTTGAGTGTGAACGCGAGCTGAGTGTGAGCGTTTGAGTGTGAGCATGAGTGAACCGTGACCAAGTGTGAGGTGAGTGTGAGTGAACGTGAAGTGAACCGCGAGTGAGCGTGAGCTGAGTGTGAGTGAACGTTAAGTAAACCGCGAGTGAGCTGAGTGTGAGTGAACGTTAAGTGAACCGCGAGTGAGCTGAGCGTGAGCCTCCGCGTGAGTGAAGTGAACCGCAGATTGGAGCAGCGACAGGACCAGCATAGCAGCAGTGACTCGGTAAGAGCTGCGGATGCATAGTTCATTCCAGAATGTTTGAAATTGAAAATAATAAATAAAAACTAGTGTTTTATTTAATGAAATGTAATGTACTTCACAATTTTTAGAAAGCAAAGACATAATAAATTATAAAATCTCTCTGCATTACTTTTAGTTGAAATTTATAACAGTATGATCAATGTGTCGACTTGCCAGAGCTGTATGACGGTTGTTCTGTTTTTTCTTCAAAATATGTAAACGAACTTACTGCATCTGCCATTGAATTGTGTTCTGATTGCAGAGTCAATAGGCAAGCAGAAATAATTTATAAAGTTGTTTTACATGTTAAACCAAAAATGCTATTGAATTCTCGATTTACATGGTTAGAATTTTAATCAGTAGGGAATCGAATATGCTTCACAGATCCATTTTTTTTGTTCTTATTTGTTTTTTAAATTTTTTTGCAGCAGAAATGGCTTCCAGCCAAGCTACTGGTTCAGCCCCTAAGCTCAACAAGAGGGCTGAATACTATCCTCTTTGGGCTCATGTTCAAAAGATTTCAAGATGTGGAGGTGGTGGCTCATGGGAGTGGCGATGTACTCTCTGCAAATCTCAGTATAAGGGCTCCTACCCAAGAGTCAGGTCACATTTCTTGCATGAAACAGGAAAGGGTGTTGAAGGTTGCCCAAAAACAAGTGACCCAATTGAGAGGAGGAAGTATGAAGTTGAGCAAGATGAGGCTGACAGGCTTAAAAGAAGACATGACCAGCTTGCAAATGCTTCCATTCAGCCTCCAAACACCGAGCCAAGGATTGTGCTTGAAGCAAGGAAGAGGAAAGCAACTCAACAACAAGAAGTACAAGCATCAAAAAATCCCAAAGGGACTCCTTCAATTCAAGAGAGTAGAATAGCCAAATTGGTGAATGTTCAAGGGAGAGAAGAAGCCGACACCAGGGTGGCTAGGGCCCTCTATGCTTGTGGGATACCTTTCAATGTGGTTCGGTCTCCTTACTGGCATGATCTTGTGCGAGCAATTAACACAGCTCCTGCAGGGTACAAGGGGCCAAACTATGAAAAAGTCTGAACTGATCTCCTAAAAAAGGAGAAGAAGCTTGTGGAGGATATCTTAGCACCGATTCGTGCTTCATGGGGCAGCTTTGGGGTTACCGTAGTCTCAGATGGATGGACAAATACCAGGTGTAGGCCACTGATAAACATCATTGCCACTTCACCAAAAGGAGCAATGTTTCTAAGGGCTGAAGACTGTTCAAGGGAGGTGAAAGATGCTCAATTCATTGCTAATGTTTTAATCAAAGCTATTGAGCAAATAGGGCCTAATAAGGTGGTGCAAGTTATCACGGATAATGCACCAGTTTGCAAAGCTGCAAGTTTAATTGTTGAGAGTAGGATTGAGCACATTTTTTGGACACCTTGCATTGTCCATAATCTGAATCTAATCTTAGAAGAGATCCACAACAAAGTTCCATGGATCAAGGAACTCACAGGGCAAGCAAGGGAGATAGTTAAATTCATCACCAACCACCACCAATCTCAAGCCATATTTCGAGAGTACTCCAAATTGGAGTTGTTGAAAGTTGCTGAGACAGGATATGCTTCCAACTTCATCATGTTGCGTCGCCTTGTTGAGGTTAAGCAACCATTAGTTTCTATGGTAGTCAGTCAACTTTGGGTTGAGTGGAGACAAGCAGATTCAGAGCGAGGAATTGTTGTGCACAGATTGTGCCTTGATGAGGAGTGGTGGAGCAAGATAGATTTCTTGCTCAAGTTCACAACCCTTGCATTTGAGCTTCTTCGAAGTGCCGACACAGACCGACCTTTCTTGGGAGAGGTATATGATGGCATGGATACCATGGTTGAGAAGACTATGGAAATCATTTTGCTCTAGTCTCCTCAGCTTTTATATGTTGATGGTGGATTTGTTGATTTGGTACATAAAATCATGGTTGACAGGTGGAATAGTTTCAACACTCCATTGCACACTTTAGCACATGCCTTGAACCCAAGATTCTATGATGAACAACTCATTGCTCAAAGCAATGGGAAGAGGAGGGCACCCCATCGGGATAGAGAGGTGGCTAATGGAGTGAAAAAGGCCCTTACGAGAATGTTTCCAGCTCATCTACACAGGGAGGTGAAGGAAGAATTTGCTAGTTTTGCTGCAGGATTGGATGATTATTTAAATATATCATCTTTGGATGAGAGAAGCACCATGAGTCCGGTTAGGTGGTGGATTTGTCATGGAGCAAATGGTGTGCATTTGCAAACACTTGCCATTCGTATTCTTTCACAAGTGGCAAGCTCTTCATCGGCAGAAAGGAATTGGAGCACCTATGGTTTTATTCATTCTGTGAAGCACAACAGGTTGGGTTTACAAAAGGCTGAGGATCTTGTTTATGTGCACTCCAATCTTCGCCTTGCTTCTCATAGGGGTCCGAAATATAGCAGTGGGTCTTCTAAAGAATGGGATGTGGATCCAGAATCATCTGACTTGGACATCTCTCTTGTTGCCCTGAATATTGAGGAACCTAGAAGTGGAGTTCGCCAATCTTCTTCCGGTCAACAATCCACTATTAGGCATGCTTCTTGTTCTATTTTTCAGGATGAGTATGAAGATGAGCCTGAGGATGATGACTATTAGTCTTTGGGCTTGAGCAGATGTTTTTTTGATGTGTTCATTGTTCATGTTGATGTAGCTTTGTACTTGTAGCCTCATATATAAAGGCTGATTTTTGATATATATGTATTAGCGGCTTAGCCTCATTTATGAAGGTTGTTTTTTGGCTATTTCCACTTGCATTATGGAATCGTTTATGGGTAAAATACTAAAATGTGTTGTTTTTTGGATATTAATACTTGCATTATGGAATCACTTATGAAATTATGAGTAAAATCGTAAATGTGATGTTACATGTATGACTATGACTATGATTTCTAATTTTGTTGAATTTAAAATTTTAATCTTTAATAATTATATAATATATATATATATATATATCGCGTTTCCCCGTTTCCTAAATTTTGGGGGGTCACGTTTCCTACACGTCCCTGTTTCGGAAACTCGTCCCCGTTTCCCTGTTTCGTGCAACTTAGCTCTCAATGTTCATGACTGCATCATATGAGTATCTGGCTTTCTTATATGGCTCAGTGGGCTAGTTAAAGGAACGATACAAGTGCTATTCAAAAAGGGACGCATTAAGGGATCAGATTATAAGAAATTAATCCAAACAAACTCTGACCATATCAAACCATCCATTCATAGTGATACCAAAGAAGTTTAAAAGTTTTTTATGGCTAACAAGGTACTAGAAGATATTTGCCAATGGATGCGTTATATCTCTAACTGACAAGAGCCAACCCATATTGAAACGAAAAAGAGAGATCGGTTTGAATGAAGTCCAGGTCATGCCCATGCCTTTGGAAGATTCAAGTTTATGATAGTTGATACAAAAATTCTAGATAAGGACAAGTTATGCCATATTCAATTTCACCTTATTGCTTCACTTTACAAAATTGGTTATTGTCTCGCAGAGACAATTCTTGACTATTCAGTCCTGGACCTAATGTAGTGAAACTCATCACCGCTAATGCATCAACGAGCAGAGCTACATGATAGATAATGGAGAATTAGTTATAAAAAAATTTCACCCTAGTGATATAGGAGAATGGAACCTACAGTAGCTGAAGCTCACTCATACCACATATTTTCCTCAAAGTGGTGGTGTTAGTGTTGATGATTAAGCCATAGCTAGCCACCCCTTGATCACCCTTATCCAGAACCTCACAGTTCCTCCCCCACTCATAATCACCAACCATGCTTACCTAGCTTTCACCCTACTAGACACTCACCTCCCTCCACCCCCACCCCCAACAAGTTAACTTGATAACCCACATACTACAATTCAATTTGATATCAAGAACATTGTTTCTCATACATTCTACCTCTCACAACGTATCCCCATTTCATTGCTCTTCCCTTAATATAGCATGGCCAAATATGACCCATTATCAAAGGCACTTATGCTCTAGACTCATACCCCAATACCATTCACCACAACAAACTTGTATGTTCCCTAGGCCTTTGCCCCATCAACCACTAGTTGACAATGAATGCAAGACCTTGCAAAGATATTTCCATTTTTCCTCACTTGTGATCCACCCTCCATTCCATCTGCATGCCGTGAGCATTGACATCTCCTTTGACATGAGAATCAGAGCCTTCTACCATCAAGGGGGTCCTAGCTTTATTTGGCCCTTAGTACTTCCCCTAAAACCTATTGGTATTCCCTCCTAAAACCTATTGGTATTCCCTCCTCCCTAAGAAAACCTCCCTTCCATCTAACATTAAGTACCAATCTTGAATTTCACATGTTAAATGCATTTATTACTTGTCATCTTAACCCTTTGTTATTGTCCACCCACCACCTCATGCCACTTATATTCCCTAAGAGATATTCAGAGAGCTATGCATACCTTGAGCAATAGTAGAGCAACTAATGGGGAAGCACTCCAATCTCAATTTCTCAAGCATGGTATTCATTCTCTTCCATTCTATAATTTTTACCCCTCCATTGATGTAGTCAACTCGAGCCCCTCCCCCTCACCTCCCACCCTACTAATAGACAAAGCACATCATCCATCCAATTTTTAAAACAAGTAATAGCTCCAATCCAAGTAATTATAGGATGCTCTCAAAACATGGTTTTTAGAGCATTTGGAGAGGAACAAATTTAGAGTTAAAGGACAAGCAAGTTTTAGGAATGGCTACCACACTATTGAACAAATATCTACACATTGGGCTATTATTAAGAAGGCTAAATAGTAGTCATCCAAATTCGTCTATGGTTTTGAGGACCTCTAGAAGGATTTTGATTTGAACTCGAGGGAATCTGTGTTCCAAAGATCACAATACATTGGTATGTTTGAGGCTTTGAGCCTCTCATTATTGCCACCGTATGGATTTGAGACACTTATTGGACGGCTTCATACATCTCAAGGATTTTCTAACTTCATAAGGAGCACCATTGAGGTCAAGCGAAGATGCACCCTATCACATACATTAATTGGGATTTGCATTGATGAGTTGAAAACACACCTCAAAGAGAACACCCATTTTAATGATCATTGTTGTGTACACCGTGTTTTGATTACACTAATTTTGTTTGTAGATAATGTAGTCCTCTTGTCCTCATCCCCAGAAGGCCTTCAAAGGCAAGTAGGTGGATGCTCTCACTAGTTTTTGTACCATAAATAGATGGTGTTGAACCTTAACAAGACTAAGGTTATGATCTTCAATACCTCTAGAAACAATCTGTTAGATTTTCATTTCTTCTTTGGAAGGGACAAGGAGGAGATCATTGCAATACACACCTAATTGGAGGTCCAATTCACAGGTCCTAGATTTAATATGAGACCTTCCCAACCCAACCTCAGCAAGGGGCATACATCTCTTTTTGTTCTTGAGCTCCAATGTTTCCCCTCACCTTTTCAAGGCATTCCAACAAAGATACACCTTTTGGACACCATCATCAATCCTATCATTCTTTATACCACTAAAGTTTCGGGACCTACTCTAACTTAAACTAATTGGGAACATGTGGAGAGAATCCAATCTATCATGCTCCAACCTATGACCCATTGAAAATGAAACATCTCGCAGTCCATTGTTCATAGGAAGTTTGGTGCCTATACTTTAGGCCTTGATAGCATTTTCAAACTTGTGTTTTTCCTTCACAAAATTTGCACTCGCAAGGACTCAACCACTAGATGAAAAAGATACCCCTATTTGGCCCTTTACTCTTCAAAGTAAATCTCCTACATGAACCTCTGTAAACATGGTTATTCTTGTTTCTTAGAGGCTTCTTTGCTCCTTCGATAAATTGGCATTTCTATTGCCCACCTCCCTCCATTTAATTTTTCTTAGAAGACTTCAGGTCACCTTCTCCCCCAAAGTAAGGAGACCAACAGAGAAGTCAAGGATTACACATACTGGCACTACATTCATCTCACTTAGATCCCCCCCACTCCCCTGAAAAAAAAAAAGTAAAAACTCTTGGTCCCAAGATGACCTTTTATTACGAGCATTTTTTGCAATTGAAGGACAGTCTCATTATCTACCCAATTACATTCGACACAATTGGTGACATGTCCTTAGGATTTAGCTTGGCTAGTTGAGGGTTTGTTCGTTGAAGTCATATGACCACATCCCGCATATAAATAGGATATGTCAATTGTGCCATCTTCAAGAGATTGAGACTGAAGAACACTTTGGCTTCAAATGTCCCATATATTAAGAGATTCGAGGGAGATATCACTCCTTGATTCATGATGCTAGAGGACCTCGTGCCGTCTTCCTTTTCTATCTCGCTAAGGGTTGTGTAGATTTATACATATGCAAAGTAATCACTCATAGATAGGAGACCTTGTAAGACCCATCCAAACCATGCATCACTTAGGATCATTGATCTGTAAATTGTCATGGTTATTCCACTAGAAAAGCTCGTCACAACAGATCTTACAATATTTTGAAATCCATTATCATGAGGTGTTATAGTTTAGATTTCAAATTTACTATTACTAGCTTAATGTATGAAACACTAAAAATTAACTAGAACTAAAATGAAAGAAGCTAGGCAAATAGTACACCATCCACACAATACAAAGAAAAGTGCACTCACTATGGAGTTGACATGGACATTGTGGCCTAAATGGCTACTACAGAATCTTCTACTTCCTTTGTTATGCAATTCAATATCCCACTTGGACCCACTCTTAGATGCTTTGCTCAACTATGGAACAATAATCAATACAATAAGAATGGAACCCCTTCATTTCCCACCAACCTGATATTTAACATGGTTTGATAGTTATCTAGGGTTAGGGTTAGGGTTTTTGTATGCCTCAACCCCAAATTAGTGTTAGAGTTTTGGACCCTCTAAAATCTTCTTGATGTCCACATGTGACTATCTCCACATGTATGAGTAATGGGAGTTAACATGGCATCCACTTTGTAAAATGGTCAACAGGATATGTCAAATTGCAGGGGGCATAACTTTCTCACACGAACTTTGATTGAGATGATCCTCGCACCATTGGAAAGCTTTTGATGTGTAGAATCTAGACCCCAAATTACCAAAGCGAAACCTACCCCTAAAATGGGCCCTACAATCCAATAGCTCCAATAAGAATGGAACCCCTTCCTTTCCCACCAGCCCGATATTTAACATGGTTTGATAGATACCTAGGGTTAGGGTTAGGGTTTTGTATGCCTCAACCGCAAATTAGGGTTAGGGTTTTTGTATGCCTCAACCGCAAATTAGGGTTAGGGTTTTGGACCCTCTAAAATCTTCTTGATGTCCACATGTGACTATCTCCACATGTATGAGTTGTTAGAAAGTGACAACAAGGAAGGTCTTCCTGCATGCATGTGTCCTTGCATGCAGAAGACTCAAATCAGGAAAGCCAATAAAATGTATTTAATTTACTTTTCCTAAGTTTACTTTGGTAAATAAATAAAAGTGATCTAATTAATTATTGACTTAATGAACCACTTTTTTATAAAGTGTAAGTGAAATATTTAAGTGATGGAAAGATCTCATCTTGGCCATCCAATCTCACCGGAGGATCTCAACCTTAGATCTATAGTGAGATTAGGTTATCTGCTTAGCGTTGAGTTATAAAAGAAAAGATCTATGTTGCACGGGAACCTGTCCCCCCCAAAAAAAAGCCTCGTACCCGCTGTCCCCGCGTTTCGGGGACTTGGGGACCCCTAGGAAACTTCCCTAATCTTTTGGGGACTTCATTAGGGACTTGGGGACTTGTTGGTCGTACCCAAAACATCCCCAACATATTTTCGGGTAGGTTTGGAGACATTCCAAGTAGATTTCAGAGATGTCTCGAGCAGATTTTGGAGATGTTTTGGTCATGTATCTTCAATTCTGACAATGGACAATATGATCATTTATCTCATCCATATTTTTTGTATTATTCTAAATCTAAATCTAAATCTATGCAAGTTGTAGCTCAAAATATGGGTCGTGTATGATGGATTTTGATTTGGGTTATAGTGATTTAACTATTGTCCTTTTAGCAACATCATTACAAGCAGCAAAGCCTCCATGTCAACAAACTAAGAAATGAAACAACTCAAAGGTTTGATCCTTTTGGGTATTGCTCTTGTTCTTCTCATTTTCAGGGTGATCTTAGCTTTTACATATTTTACATAGGTGTCCATGAGTTATTCAAGCCCAACTCTTTCCCCATCCCAACCTCAAGCACTGTGAAAACAATTGGATAGTAATGACTTAGATTGGGTACATAACATTTGAATAAATTCATATTCAATATCCTTCTTTATCTAAATCATGAATCTAATTTCTTTACAGATTGCAAGCATGTATATCCAAAAGTGTTTTGCAGTGGTTTTCAACGTAGTTGTAAAAATCTACAAAACCTGTTCTGAAGGGAATGCTTCTTAACCCACTCATTATAAGCAAGAAATTTAAGGAAGAAGATTTGTTATAGAGACAAGCATTCTTTTCATAGACCCTACATGGACCTTAGTGCAGATTGAAAATAGTTATACTTAAGTTTCCTAAAGCTAAACTACATTTTATTCACGTTCAAGTGTCAATAATGCTCACAAGTCCTTTTCTTATTTGCTTGAGTTTTTTCAAAACTAGCAAGTGTAAGGGATGTGCATAATACTATAAAGTATAAACTATTGTGCTTACAAGCAACTACAAATGTTTATGGTGAATTCTAATTTTTAAAAGTTTTTAATATATATATATATATATATATACTGTTGTCGTCCCCAGCCTGCCGTCCCTTGAAAAATTGGGGGTGCGCTCTAGCCATCCCGGGGACTCGTCCCCTCGTCCCCTAAGCCAGTGCAACATAGGAAAAGATCAATTGGTGGAGAGGACACAATTGCATTCCGACAGAGACAGAGGAAAAGAAGTGTGAGAGAGAGAGTTTTGTGAAGAAGAAGGAGGAGCAGCAATGCAGTGAAGGAAGGAAGATTTGCAAAGGAGAGAGACAGCAGCAGGAAGAGGTTACCGTACAGAATTCCGTACATCCGTACAGTCGTACGGATTCCATACAGCAGGCCGTACAGCCGTACAGAAGCAACAGCACTGCTGCGTTGGGATCCGTGCCCACTTACAGGTTTTTCTCAGTGATTTCTATGGTACGATTTTTTCCAATTTGGCATAATCAAAATCTAAATTGTATTGCTCCATATTTTCTGAATAAAATAAAAATCTCATACTGCTGCACCAGTTTTCCCATCTTGGGTTTTGTTTGGGGGTTTATACCCAAAAAGTCTGAGTTGTCTCTATTGATGTGATTGCTGGCATGCTGCTATATTTCTTTCAGTATTTATTTTTCGCTGCATAGTGAAGAAATCCATGTGTGGTTATTTGTTAGAAATTAATTTGGCATGCATTTAGCCCTAGTTGGATTTTAAGGAAATTTACATGAGTAATGGGAGCTGACGTGGCATCCACTTGGTAACATGGTGGTCAACAAGATATGTCAAATTGCAGGGGGCATAACTTTCTCACACGAACTCTGATTGAGATGATCCTTGCACCATTGGAAAGCTTTTGATGTGTAGAATCTAAACCCCAAATTACCAAAGCGAAACCTACCCCTAAAATGGGCCCTACAATCCAATAGCTCCAATATTTCCACCAAGAAAGTGCCAAAATAGATGATAAATTTTATATTGATCCATTTTGGATGAATCATTGCCTCCTTTTTCCAATTTGTGTTGATGATTGTAGGTGCCACCACAAGTGATGGACATGGATGATGATAGATTTGTGAGAGACAATGCACATCCTCCTGCGTAGTTATTAGATACCACAACTTTGTGAGTTCATGTGGCCATACATGCTCCTTGTGTAGCATTACCTCCCTACCAAGATTGAGCATCCAAATACCCATCACCAAATTCTTCTTTTCAACACCCATCACTAGATTATTCTCTTTATCCTAAAATTTTAGCAAAGTTTTGACCTATGAATAGGACACGTCCCCCAGGGCCTCCATATCCATACTCTCTATATCGGACATGTGTCCTGTCACAGGAAATGTGCCAAAATCATGTCAGAAACATGTCCTAATAGTGTCCCACATGTCCGACTATGAACCTTTGGAGACTTGAATCATGAGTCTGATTCACAAACTTCACACTACCAAGGGAAGAACAAACACAATAGTGTATGAAATGCATAAATCTGATTAAGCAGAAGAGCTGCAACATTCACAGGAATCCAACCCAAAAGTGATTACAAGGGAAAGTGAGGATCAAAACTCATAGGATCCAACCCTTCCTCAATCTCTTAACCATGATTAAATAGACAGCTTGTCCTCCTGAAGAATGTGCTCCCATGTCTGATTAAAGTGTGTATGTGATGCCAGAAATAAGAATGTGCTCCCATGTCTGATTAAAGTGTGTATGTGCCCTGCATGCTGAGTAAAAACCTAAAGATAGGGGTAAAGGGCATGCATTGTGAGCTGGTTTAGAAGCTAAGATGATGCACTATCATGATCTGCTAAGAATGGATGTGTGAAATGCTGATAATTGTGCCACTTTCCATGCTGAAAATAGATGTAACACTCCTTATGTGAGGCATCTTGCATGCATGCTCAGGAATGCACCCTCTATATGCTACTTTCAGTGAACAATAACTTCCAACGGATGCATCCTCTTAGGCTGCTAACAATATCATGAAAAGAATCTCAGTATCTATGTAATAAAGTTTGATTTTGATTACATCAAATGACTTAATGAGAAAACAAAAGTTAATGGTTCAAATTCTAAGTTCTAAACTTCCATCTTATGATGTGCATTGAATATTCAAATTTCTTCTGTGTTTGATCATCGTTGATGTTACATGCAGTTAGTAACTAGTTGTATCGATACTTTCTAAAAAAATTGGATATTTATACCCATATTTCATATTTATAATTATTTTATTAATATATATGAAGATATATGCTTATTTAATTTTATTAATATATATGAAGATATATGCTTATTTAATTTTTTAAATATATATATATATATATATAAACAGTGTCCCCGTGTCCTGTTTCCGGGGTCATCGTGTCCCGTGTCAGATACTCGCATTTCTATGTTTTCCATGTCCCAAGCACTCGTAGTAGGTGACTTCGGTTTTGACAGACCACTCTCAAACTCCTCCTAAGTTCACCCAATCATGCCCTCTTGGTCACAAACACTCACTAAAGAACATTCTCAAGCTTTGCATCAACTCCATAGAATATATGATGACAAGAATGTTTGTACTCCCCCCTCTACTTCTACCTCTATCTTTGATGTTGAATGATGTTTCCACTCTTTCTAGGGTTCACCCTTCCGATTCACCCCTTTTCATGTGTTGCTTTCGCCTATTGTGCTTTCATTTGTATATTTTCACATTTTAGCATTTGGAAATTATTTCGACTCCCCCATATTCCAACGTTAACCAATTGTATTTTCTAGTCCCACTGATCTAATCCTTGGTCATTTTGTGGACATCAATGAAATTATTTTACCTCACTAACCGATGATTTCTCTTTTAATTTGCCCTTAAATTTGTTTGCATTGAACTCATGAGTTATACAAAATTCAAATTTCAGAGGCTAGACAGACTGACCCAAAAAAGCATCAAAAAGAAGATGACAGTAGAAACTTCAGCTAGACAACCTTCATTAAAAGACGAGTCGGGTCTAACCCAAATGTGCACTCCACAAGAATTTTGTTGCTGGAAGATAAATTTAAAGGGGGCACGAAAAGTAAACCCTAACGAAAGCAGGATATATAGGTTTAATCAAGGATCACTAGGTATAATCCTGATTTACTTTCATGAAGGGTTTAGAACAACTATTAATCAAGTAGAGAGATTGATCAATTAATCCTTACGACCCAGATGGTTCATTAAGTGAGCATTCAATGGAAGGAGCACAATTGCTTGTAGTATAATCTAGAAAGACAAAATATAAATCAAATATGATTGATATGAATGTGAAGATACAATTGAACAATGTCAACTCTCTACACAATACTGAAGAGATGGGCCATGACGAATGGTTGTGACCTTAAGGGTTTAATTCATAATAATTAATACTTAAATAATTTGTTTTATTATATTATATATTATATTTGGTACATTGCACGCCCTCCCCCTTGAGGGATGCTTGGCCTTTAAAGCATTGGTAGAGAAGGTTGTTAATGTCAAAATGTCTCATTCTCACAAGATTCAACCTCCTCTGGCAAGCTCTTCACTTGATAATATACTCTTGATATTGTCCCAGGTTGAGGAAACAAGATGAAAGGATTTTCGAAGCTTCAATCAGCAATGTCACATTGTAAAAGGATCTATCCATGATTCCATCCTAGGATGAATTTTTAAGGGATTGTCTATTAATAAAGTTCTCAAATTAAACTTATTTGACTGCAATCTGAAGTATATCTTGAAGTAGAGTCGTTGCATTGTCTTTGGAGTTTCATTGACTCAGTTGCCAATAGGGACTGGTATCTGTACGTTGCCTACTGCTCTTCAGAGGCCATTGCATGGTTCACCCACCTCCTCGAGATGAGTGCAATGTTGGTTCTTAGATGTATCTTGTTTCATACAGTTAGTTGGCATATCGTAATCGATAGACCACCTTCCCCTATTCAAGTACTCTTTAGATGCTTGTGGCTACCTCCTACCTAACAAGAAAGAGATGACCAAGATTCTCGAGGAGGATATTTACAGACAATATATCAAAGCCACTTGGATTGCCCCTCCAAGGTGGTTGAAGCCCAAGATAGCCTTTTATGTGTCATACTTCATGGACCTAAGGAATGGCCTCATCATTTGGCCCCCTTACACACTCTACAATTGGATGCATGGGTTCAGGATCCCCTTGGCCCAGTTCTGGGTGGGCTCTCGCCAGCATTGAGTGTAAGATGAACACCAGATTCCATGGGTGGACAGATTATGTCAGCTGTACCACAGATAAGAGACTGGGAGAAAGGAGAACTTTGTACTCAGATGCCCCCCAATATTATGAGATATGTGGACAGCACTACTGTTCATTCAAAAATCTCATAACTCCCTGTTATAACCAAATCTTCACAGACAGATCCACCTAATAACTATAGGCAACCAACCCTTAGTCACTGTTGGATGCCTCTCCGTTCAGACTGGTGCTTGCCCAATCTTAATGGGGTGTACGCTGTCATCAATCCAATAAATCTGCATAGAATCCAGGTTGATTAGCACACACAAAAAAAATGTGAGCTGCCTATAAGCACTCAACAGCAAGAATAAATTCTTACTTAGATTAATGATGGTTGGGACCAGATGCCTAGAACAGTATAACTATTAACAACGAGTGAAGAATAATATAATGGAAATTATATGTGCCTTAGGTGAATCAGAAACCAAAATAAGTCCATCAAGCTAACAAAACATTGCAGGACATCTAACAACTTTCGAGTCAATAGATTCCAAAAACCAGAAATAAGGCATAGTAGAATCAAACCCAATATTACTCAAGAGGTCGAATTACACAATAGTGGCAACACAATGCTGGCTGCAATAGCTCCGCAAGCATGTAATGGAGGAAGTGGATCTTCAGAACAGGTGTGTGAAGTAGTGATGAACTCTCTGCTGCTACAAACTGCTCATAAACAAAACTATCCAACCCCATCAACGCCTCTCAAGCCTGTACATGTAGAGCTGAGATTCTCAAAGCTAATTTGCCCTAACTGCTAGAGAAAAGGAAAGAAAACATAATAAGGCTAAAGGCCCTGCATGTGTACCAAGTGCATCACCTTGCTATTTAGGGTGACCTTTTGTGCTGTTTTCCAAAAACGAAAAGGAGATGTGATTCTATCCTCCAAACTTATCCTCAACCCTTAAATCAGAACTTGCCAGGAAGTCTCTTAAAAACCGCTGCTGGTTACCTTATCTCCACTGCTAGAAATTCACCTAACCCTGCTGTAGCTGCTATTTACTTATTTCACCCACAAGGACTTCCCAACTATATCTTCAAACAGTAACCTAATCTCCACAATTCACTGCATCTCCATCTATTACTGCGAGTGAAATCCTACAGGTTCATCCCTATTGACATCGGCAATCTGTCCTTTTTCTTAAACATAAAGAAACTGTCAAGACAAGGAAAGAAATAAGTTTCCGTCAGCACCAGAACAAAGGTAAGAGACCTCAAGATAAGCACTCTTTTAAGTCAAAAGTAAGATGTTTTAAATGTAACAAGCTTGGTCATTATGCAAACGTTTGTAGAAATCCTCCTAACAAGAATTGGCATAAAGGAAAGCATCATGCTTCAGCTGCTACAGAAGAAGAAGAGCCTCAACAAAAGAAATCTAAAACTGAGACCAAAGAAAAAGATCAAAGAGAGTACTACTTGATTTCAGCACTCTCAGGCTCCATCTCCAACTCATCAGACTCATGGTGGATTGACAGTGGGGCCACTAAGCATATGAGTGGATACAAAAAGGCTCTTGTGGGTTACAAGGCCAAGAAGTTCAATAAGAAAGCAGAGATGGGAAACAAAAGTACCTTTGAAATAAAAGGAGTTGGTTCAACTACCTTAAAGCTTGATTCAGGTACGTTAATTTATGTTGAGGAAATTTTATATGTTCCTGGTTTAAAGAGGAATGTTCTTTCAGTGGCAATTTTTGGAAGACAAGGGGTTCTATGTAGCTTTCTCAGAAGGAAAGGCTCTAGTATGGACTAAAGGTGGAAATTTGAGCTCAGCTTTTGAGATTGGTGTCCGTGAGGGGGATCTTTACAAAGTCTCAGGACATGTTGTTAAAGCTCTAATGAATAACCCTTGTCAAGTTTTAGAGATCAAGAGAGAGTCTTACAGTGACTCAGATATAGAAGTCCATGAGACTTCTCGTTCAGAGAAACAGGGGGAGAAGGCCAACAAGCCTTCAGTTGATCTCACTAAGGAGCCTATTGTGGAGTTCCAAGGTTGTTCCAGTGGGAGCCATCTCATTGATTCAAGTTTAATCATTGATGTGGAGTTAGCCAAACTTCAGGTTTGGAACGATGCTTTCCAGTTGAAAATGGATAATGATATATGAAAAGTGATTCTCAAACAACAAGGGAAGTCAGGTGTAACTTCCAAATGGATCTATAAGATCAAGGTGTTTGTTGACATTCAGAGCTCTTTGAAGCTCTCAGAAAATCCTGCATTCTATGACAGGTTGTTTCACCATGACAAGGACATGGTGCAGTTGTCAGTTGTGTTGACTAAGCCTCTGTCTTCAACAAGCTTAGTGTTGCTGAGAATGTCTCTCTTGCTGAGAGGGAGTGTTAATTTTTTAGTGCAGCTACGAGACCCATTCTGAGAGAGAATGGTACCCTAGTCAGTTAACTAGGGTTCCTGGTCAAGATAACCAGGGAGAGTAATGAGTAAGACCCTAGAAGGTACCCTAGGGCCCCCAGCTGTCTCCTGGGGTTCTTGGTCGAGGACCAAGCAGATTGATGCCATGGCAAAGTCCCTAGCATGTGGCTAGGGCCCCTATTTGTCTCTAGGGTATTCTGGTCTGGGACCAGACAATTTCTTGGTCACGAGGACCAAGTAGATCCTGCAAGTTGAGACAGAGTCATCCTGGTCTAGAACCAGGCAGATTCTTGGTCAAGGACCAAGTAGATCCTGCAGATGGTTGATCAACATTCAGTCTGGAACTGAAAGCTCAGCTTGAGAATGAGGACCATTCTCTGGGAGAATGGAGGACCTGGTCATGGACCGGAGGTTGATCAACAGGACTCAGTCTAGGACTGAAGCTCAGCCTTGGGCTGAGAGCCATTCCTTGAGAATGGAGGTACTTGGTCAGTTACCAAGATTATGATGTGTGATGTCCTCTTCTCCTAGGTCTTCGAGATGGATGAGTTACTTGGTCTTCTCAAGGGACTAGCCACCCCTTGATGAAACCACTGACATTTGACCTTAGGAGAAGCTTAGAGGACCACATGATCACATCATCTGTGTGAACCCTTCCTTATACAGTGATGATGAATTTTCAGGTTATATGGAACATTTGTACATTTGAGAGAGAGATGATTGGTTGCACCTTCTCCACCCTGGTTGATTTACTTTTGGTCCTTACACCTTATTGTTCTCGGTCTTGTGGTACTTTGTGTTGTTTACCCACTTTGAGTTGTTTTGATGTTTTTGGGTATTAGGGTTGTGTGCCCACCTTTGTGGTACACCCCTTGATACTAGGGTTTTTGGGTCATGTACCCATCCTTGTTGTATGGTTTGACTTGTACCATTTTATTGGTCTTTGTACCCTAGTACCCACCTAAGTTACCCACTTTTATATTTTATGGGTTGACAACCACTTGAGTCTATATTCCATTTTTTATTATTATTTATTTTTTATTTTATTTTTTATCTTTTTATTTTATTTTTTATCTTTTTATTTTTTTTTATTTTTTTTTTTAATCTTTTATTATTTTTTATTCTTTTTATTTTTATCTTTTTTATCTTTTGATTATTTCCTAAATTTATGGAGCCCTAATTTAAGGATTATTTTATTAAACCTTCTAGAAGTTCTAAGTCCCTATTTAATGAAGACTAATTCCCTCATTCTTATCATCATCTTGGCTCTAATCATTTTGAGGTTGACGTCAAGGGTTCTTGTTGCTTGTTGCGGTCGTTTTTCTGCTGGAGATCATCATTATCCCAGATCTGATTGCTAGATCTTATTGTTGTTGCTTGATGTGGCCGTTTTTCTGCTGGAGATCATCATTATCCCAGATTTGATTGCTAGATCCGATTGTTGTAGGTGGACGTCATACTGCTAGGGTCTTTTTATTTTTTCTGCTGTTGATTTGGGACTAGGCCATGAGCCTTGCTAGATCTGATTGTTGTTGCTAAGAGTCCACTCATGGAGGCCACATGCCCTAGCTTGTATTGTTGGTTGTTCTTTGAACTGGTAAGAAGATTGCCTGCCCTAGAAAACTGAGCCGTGAAGTCTAGGGATCTCTTTTGCCTGTTGTGGTGTTTGTTATATTTGTTGAGGGTTGTATTGATTTTTACTGCGGCCCTTATATATCAGATCACATGTGTTATTTCAGATCTACTGTTGCCATTGCTAAAGACTAATTAAGGTCTTGTATTTATGCTGATTTTTTGTTGAGTGATTGAGGTCATTTTTGTCATCACCTAGGGTTTAGACCCCTTCTACTTACATCTATTGGACTTCAATTATTCTAGGTCTTTATTGTGACTTTCACTGTGTTTTATGACTGTCATTGACCTACTTTGTTTGACTGTACTACAGCCCTCTCATCTCTCTCTCTCTTATTTGTACTACCCTCTTAGGGTCTGATAGTTCCCAAATTTGACTGGCCTCTCTGAGGCTCAGTCTTTTACTGAAAGTAACTCTTCTGAATATTCTTATAGGAAGGGCTTCACACCCAGGTAAGTATCTTCAACTATATCTCTTTCATTATTATGTGATCAATTTATATATTTACATTACATGTTACTGAAGATTAATTCAACACAGTGATCTAACTGGTAGTGTTAAAATTACCTTAACACAGTGACCGACCTGATAGTGCTAAAAGTGTGAAGCTGAAAGAAATGAAAATTATGTTATGTTAGAGTTTACTACTGCATTCAATGTTTGTAAATGTTTATTAAATGTATTTCTGCATTAAAGTATATTGATTTATTATTCTTTTGCATATAACCCTAACTTGATGAAAAATTCACATATATGTACCTTGATGTTGGTGGTGTTGATTGTTGAACTCCGCTTTCATGACCTTATTAAAAATGTACTCTTCACTCAAGCAAAATCACTTATTAAGAATTGGAAGCTTTTTCTACCTTATTTTAACGATTGGATAAAGAAGTTTCATCAAAATTCTAGGGTGTTGAGCCATTGACCAATGTCCTTGGAGGATCAACTTTGAAATTCGAGTTAGAGGCAAGAGCTAGAGCCTAGAGGAGGGAGGCATAGGGTGCTATTGATAAATAGGATCCCAATATAGCTATGTTGCACAAGTTTCCAGAACGCAAGAACGTAGGGAACGTGGGTATGAGTATTGGATACATCTAGAAGTTTCCCCCAAATTTGCAGCAAACGGCAGGTTGGGAACGGCAATAATAAATATTAAAAAATATAAAATAAAATAATTAAAAAACATGAGAAGGGAAGAGACATAGAGAAGAAAAGAAACATTAATACAAACTAGATGACTTAGCTTATCCCTTATATTACAGTTGTAACTAGAACTTCTTAGTAGATGGAAATGGAAGTAAAATCAAGATTACCATCCATGTCATTGATTATATAAGGTAGACTCTTTCTAAAGTGGAAACTTTTAGAAGTTATAGTCCCTATATTTCTGGTTATATGTATTGAGTCAATTTTCAGTTTTGTGTCAATTATGATTAAAATGTATTAGAATATTCAATATTATATGTTTACAAGATATTCTATGTTAGGTTATTTTCAAAGATGTATAAATAATCAAATTTAAATTATTATAAAATAAAAATCAAGATATTTTTTATTTAAATGTAATGTATGAATTTAGTTTTAAAGTAAGATTTAAAACTCTTTTCGATTAGTTAAAAGTTTTTTTATGCATAAAGTAAATAGTAAAATATATAAATTTACTTTCTTTTATTTAATATATTAAAAGTCAAACTAGATTTACATTTATTATTGATTAACAGTAACTACAATTCAGCTTAGGGATGAGTGAATACTCCACCACAGGCTATAGACAGAGATCAGTGCACCAACTCGACAAAGTAGCACGAAATAGACTTTTACTACAACTTAGTTTTCTAGAGAAAAATCATGAGTCAACCATGTATACGTATGGTCACGAGGAAATAGGAATGTCGTTAGCAACCCACGTGGCAATCATGAATGCATGGAATCTCCCGATGAAGGAAACGCGCAAAAAAAGTCCCCAAGTTCCCTATTTTAGAGGATAAAAGTTCCCAGTAAGTTCTCAACCATCTGGAATGGTTCCCGCTGGATTCAGGAAAGTTTCCTACTCAGCTTAGGGACGAGTGAATACTCTAGCACAGGCTATAGACAGAGATCAGTGCACCAACTCGACAAAGTAGCACGAAATAGACTTTTACTGCAACTTAGTTTTCTAGAGAAAAATCATGAGTCAACCATGTATACATATGGTCACGAGGAAATAGGAATGTCGTTAACAACGCACGTGGCGATCATGAATGCATGGAATCTCCCGATGAAGGAAACGTGAAAAAAAAGTCCCCAAGTTCCCTATTTTAGAGGATAAAAGTTCCCAGTAAGTTCTCAACCATCTGGAACGGTTCCCGCTGGATTCAGAAAGTTTCCTACAAGTTCCCAAGTTCCCCGGAACTTCGGAAACTAGTTTCCTAAAAGCCGGGAACAGTTCCCGTGCTACATAGGAATATAGGTAATGATTCTCTGACATGTATGATTTATGATTTATATTTCACATATATATATTGCATTTCCCTGTTTCCCAAATTTTGGGGGGTCACATTTCCCCCGTTTAGAAGTTTCCATGTTTCGTCCTTGTTTCCCCGTTTCGTGTAACTTTGATGACAACAAAAGGAAGAGTATCCCACAACCAAGTTTGAAGTAGCTGAAAAGTGGTGGAACACAAAGGAAGAATGCGAAAGATCAAGAGAATCCCACAAGTCATGCATTCATAGAGGAGCTAAGGAGAAAAGGAAAAGGGAAAAAACTCGCATGGATAAAGGAAAATAGCAGTGAAGCACCACTCGGGGCATACTCGCGAGTACCCGCCAGTCTTTCCGAGTGGGTTCCCTCCCCGAGTAACTACGGAAGACTCGTTTGCGAACTCATTGACTCAACGGGACTTGTTTACTCGCGGAACTCGGCCAAACTCGTAAACGACTTGTGAGGAATCGGCCTGCAAAAAAAATCGTGCGTCGCGCGCGAACTGATTTTTTGGAGGGAAAACGACACCGTGGGAGGCTAGAAACCAGCCAACCCGGTCTCAATCGCATCCATCACTTGTCTGTCTTTTAGCAAGTGCTGAGAGAGAGTGTTGCCTGCTGCTAAGAGACAGTCTGCGACTCTGAATTAGTGCTGAGAGAGAGTGTTTGCTGCTGTTGCTGAGTGAGTGTTGTTGCTGAGTGAGTGTCGAGGAGAGAAGCCCGAGAGAGAGTGTCTGTGACTCTGCTACTGTGTTGCTGAGTTTGTGCTGCAACCTGCAAGAGTGTCACGGAGTCCGGACTGCCTGCCGTGAAGCCGTTAGCGTGAATTGTGGTGCCTGGTGCAAAGACTGGAGCAGTGGAGAGTGCCGCCGTGAAGCCATCGACCTCCATCCAAGCAACCAAGCGATAAAGTTAGTGGGTTGCGTTTTTTTTTTAATTTTTATGCAGTAATAAATTTATTTTTTAAAATGTAATAATTTGTTTTAAATATAATAGTTTGAACTTTGGTAACTAGTTTAATTTAATTTCTTTGTTTTTTAAATTTATTTTTTATTGTTTTTATTATTATTTTAATATATTATTGTAAAGTTTTATTAATTTTTTTTTAATATATTGTTTCGGCACTCTTTAATATATATATATATATATATATATATATATATATATTTTTAGTTTTATTGTTTACTGTTTAATTTTTTACTGTTTCGGCAATGTGTTTATTTTTTAATTTTAATTTTATTATTTAGTTTTTAATATATTTTTTCTTTTTTAATTTTATTTGTTCCTGAAGAGTGTTTCGGCACTGTGTTTAACTTTTTTTTATTGTTTCGGGCCTCAGCATTGTGTTTCTTTTTTAATTTTAATTTTATTATTTAGTTTTTAATATATTGTTTTTTTTAATATAAAGTTTTATTAAAAAGTTTTTAACTTTTTTAATATATTGTTTATTAAAAATTAAAAATTATAAGTTGTTTGGGCACTTTCAATATTATTTTTTAATATAACTTTTAAACAATTTATATTAAACTTATAAATTATAAGTTTTATTGTTTTTTATTTTAAATTGTTTTTTATTTTGAATTGTTTTTTATTTTAAATTATTTTTTATTTTATTTTATTTTTATAATTGTTCGGTAGCTTAGGCTAATTTTTTTAAATATTTTATATTTGTAATTCTTTTTTAAATTTTAAATTTTAATTTTTTTACTATTCTAGACTTTAGTTAGTTTTATGTAGGTAATGATTTTTTTTTAATTTATTTATGTAATAATTTATTTAAAAGTTATGTAATATTTTTTTTAAATCTATGTAATAATTTAGTTTCTGCAAATTAATTTCTTTATTCTTTTTAAATTAATGTTTTATTGTTTTTAACATCCTAAACTAGACTAGGATTAATTTATACATGCTAGAAATTAATTTAGGATTTCTATTTTAAATTCTGTGCATTTTATGCACTTACTTTATTTCATAAATCTTATTTTTAATATTGTATTTTTAAGTTATTTTAATTTTCGCCGAGTCTTGCCGAGTCTGTCCCGAGTCTTTCCCGAGTTTTTCCCGAGTCCACGAGTCATATGCCAGCCGAGTCTTTGCCGAGTCCGAGTCATGCAACATTGGAAAATAGGCATCTAGGAAGAGGGGCTGTCTAGATTCCTAGAAAGCCACATAAAACTGGATAGAGATTCATGCATGAAAACCCATTTTTACAGGTTATGTAGGATTATTTTTCACTACACTACTTCATGGAATCTGACATAGAATAACCGTAATATTTTAAGACAATTATGTAGATATTATATTTTAATATATGCTCATATCGTAACCAAAATTTCCTAATATACTTCCATGTCCATATCCATATCATTATTCAACACTATTTGATGGATTCTGACATAGAATAACTATAATATTTTAAGACAATAATTATGTAGATAGTATATTTTAATATATGCTCATATCGTAACAGACTTTTCTAAAAAACATCCATATACTCCCATGTCCATGTCTATATCCATATCATTATTCCACTTCATATACTAGTAAATCAGATAAGAACCTTTGGATTTATGAAGAAAACTAAACATGCCTTGCCTTTCCTTTGAAATTATAAGGGAGATATCAAAAAGTCATTTTTGCAAACTTTCCGAAAATGATATGGCAAGCATGTTCTAGATATAAGATAGTTAATGGTGGTGTAACAATATGTCAAATGTTTAACAGCAACTTCTTGAACAATATGTCAAATGTTTGACATATTGTATATAGATCATCTTTTGAAGGCATGCTTTAACGTATACAATATGTCAAATGTTTGACATATTGA
This sequence comes from Larix kaempferi, assembly GCA_027924585.1. Classification (NCBI taxonomy): domain Eukaryota; kingdom Viridiplantae; phylum Streptophyta; class Pinopsida; order Pinales; family Pinaceae; genus Larix; species Larix kaempferi. Next base: position 58,124,532 of record BSBM01000047.1, on the reverse strand, counting down.
CTATTGTATATAGATAATCTTTTGAAGGCATGCTAAAGGAATTAACTCTTTTTACCCAAAATGATCTCTCTCCAAACAATGAGAAGTTAAAATAGAATATAACAGATTCTGCACAACTGAAAGTGAAAAATAGTAATATGCATTAATACAACAAAAGGATTCTAGGTAAGGAAGAATACTAACCGTAGTTCTTGTGTCTTTGCTTTTATTTCCTCAGGAGACAATGTTGGCTTTGCAGGGTCAGCTTTTGCTAGGGCAGGTACCTAGAAAAGATGCATAAAATTATCTAACAAATTGCAAACAAACAAGATATTGTTAAAAGAGAAAAAAAAAATTGACTATAATAATGTCCATATTTTGATTCAGATTTGGACATGTTGAAACCCAATGGGCCAATACTAAGATGTAACTCCACAATTATTAGGTACGGACATTTTCTTTGTGGTTAGATAGGCTTGCACAAGACAATTTCATAAGAAAGAACAATTCCTATGAATCTAGAGTGTACTCCAAGCCAACAGTAAAAGCCCATTAAATCACTTGTATGTGTCCTAAGGAGAAGATGGAACCTATCCATACAAGCATTGGCTCATTAATGAGGTGGTTAAGGTATTTCAAAATGCATTATAATGAATCTCAAAGGACTGCCTAAGGACTCACAAAGCCATGCACAATAAAATTAAATACACAATAATGTGAATAAAGCATAAAACAATGGCATCCTTCATAATTTCCAAACAGAAGATGTTATCCAAGGGAAAATAACTTTAGAAGTCACAAGTATTGACCTTTTTCATCAACCATCACAAGCGATGAGTTAATGTGACTCAATGTTAGGAGTCAAGACATGTCATTTTACTATAAGGAAGCTATTTGTTACCTCCCAAACCTCCACTTCAAATGTTACAAAGTCTTTTAACATAGTGCAACCGTAGGAGCACATAGAAACATTGTCCCTAGAAAGTATTTTTTTGATGTTTTCTTTAGAATAAGATGGATGGAATTTACCAGCCTATCCAATTGGGTTATGGAGTCAAGATCAACAAACAAGAGGGTTTGGATGTTGTGAAGAGGCATAGTTAAGCTATGCACAATTTGCTCTAACCAACCACGAAGGTCTTTTAATATGCCAGCTAGGATAAACCATTGGATAAATGCTCTATGAAGAGGCATAGATCTTTTAATATGCTCTATGAAGCCAAGATAAACCATTGGTTTAATAGATGTTTATCTATCGTAGGGAGATTAACTTTGAAGAAGTTCATATTAGAGGCAATCCTTGTAGTTTGGTACTCTTTGGCAAATATGACTAAATGGGTTGTGATAAACATAAATAATAATAATAATAAAACTAAAAGGCATAGCCTAACTAAGGGGCACGACCTAACTAAAGCACATAATCGTTCAACCATAGTGACTAGTCAATGCATATAAGTATACCATCACATGGCATTGTATCATCCGTATTCTATCTATTCTATCATGTGTCATTCATCATTTATATATAACTCGTCATATATGGATTTTAATTATCTATCCTTCTTATCTTGGACATTCTTCAGTAAATGAATTGTGTTCATTTCATTTGGTATTAGAGAGTTTATGAACGAAATTGGTTCATTTCACTGGTATCAGAACCATGTTCTGATTTGACTTTTGACCACACTCATTGTTGTTAGAATAAAGTCACCTTATGACTTTAGGTGGGGCTCAAATTCACTTTATTTGTAAAGCAGTTTATCCAATGTTCGTAAATAGAAATGACTTGCTTAGTGAACAATGGTATATAAGGAGGTGAACTCCATTGTAAAAAAGAAACCAATTACTCATACTATCATGCTGTGTTATTTTGTGCATCTCTCGCATGTAATAGGTTTCTTAGGTCATTTGTAATACAGTATCAAAGTCGAACAGTGCCTAGGGCTAGTCCGCTATGTATGCTCTTCTCTTGCATCACATGACGATCTGGAGAACCAGAAATGCATGATTAGATGAGGTCATGGGATCGAAGGAGGAAGCTTCTGTCCACTGCCAATACTAAGATATGCATGTGAAGAACGTGAAGGATCAATCCAATGGAGGAGCAAGTCACCAACATATCCAGGTTAATCCGTTGTCTTAGAAATTGATCAACTAGCTTTGTACAACCACCAACTATCGTATGAATGTTTTGCCGTACAATCCAGCTACCATACACTTTAATCAAGTCATTGTACAAGTTTCAGTTGCATGTACACTCTAATCTAGCCTCCATACAATTTTTCAGTCATCGTACAAGATTAATTCAACTGATGTACGATTCAGCAGACCATACGACTTAATCCAACCATTGTATGACTCAATTCAGGTGTTGTACATCTCAGTTCATCCATACAGCACTGCCATTACCATACAGTTAGTTGTACAGCTATTTCGCTGTCATACAATCACCCTATAGGAGGTTACAAAGAATTTGGTCAGCCATACAATCGTCATACAGGAGGTTACAAAGAATTTGGTTGCTGATTAAAATAGTTTTTGGCAAATCTGATATGAAATTAATAAATTTTGTGGTTATATATTGATTTCTATAGCTAAATTTCAGCATCTATTTTTGTCTTCTAGGATAAAATGCCATTTTGTCAACATCCTTGAGAGAATAGTGACAAATCTGACTATTTCTTGCATGATTCTTCTTTTATTTTAGCAATTTGTGGCAAAAATAGTCTGTGTGAGTATATTTGGCTATAAAGCAATGGAAATGCCATTAGAGAAAAAAAATTGGCTTTAATTTCTACACTTGAAAGTGAAAATTCAGATGTCATTGATGAATAAAAACTTGTGGAGAATCGTAAAAGGGACTGAGACATCGCCAACAAATCCAAATAAACTATTGGAATGGTAAAGCAAAGATGATAAAGCCAAAGCTAACATTGGTCTTGATCTCTAAAACTTTGAATTGCAACATATAGACCTGGAAAAATCATGCAAGGTAATCTGGGACAATCTGAATAAGTTATTTGAAGCACAAGCAATTAATGCAAAGTTTTCTTTGAAACTACAATTATTCAGATGCAAGATGTCTACCAAGATCACTATGTCTAGACACAACTAATCTCAGAAATCTCATCAGATAGTTCGCTAAGGTCAAAGCTACAATAAAGGAAGAAGATGCCAAAGCCATTCTGCTAAAGAGTCTTCCTTCTCAATATAACAATGTAATCTTTAGTCTTAGCCAATTACCTTCTCAAACTCTAGAAGATATGATTGTTGCTCTTTCAGCCAAAGAAAAGAGAACCATTGCAAGAGAGACCAAAAGTAATTCGTCACCTGAGATGGCATGATACTCAAGAAACAATAGAAGCAGATCAACCAAAGACAAGGGGGAGATGGAATGCTACTACTGCAAGAATATGGGTCACATGGCTTAGCACTATAGATTTCAAGCCAATGATGTCCTTGAGGGAAAAATCAAAGACAAATCACATTCAGTTAATGCAGCCATTGTTGAAGATCCACCAAATGCTGATCGTGATGATGATTTTACTAAAGGATGGGCCTTTTATGCATTTTAAGAAGTGCACACTTTGAAGACAAGATGGGATCAAATGTAGATACAGCTCAACAAGGATGGTTGCCCAGTTAGTTCGAGAGTTGATGGATCTCAAGAATTATCCCCCATGAGATTATGAAACATGCATGTGGATCATAGTTGATAACATTGGCACTGGAAAAAATCATCAAGGGTCCTAAATATAACTTCTCGGCAACATTGGCAAAACAATCGGGAAAAAATCGGCAAACCATGGAAAACATTAAAAAATACAAAATATATTCATTTGTTCATAATTTTAAACATATAAAGCAACAACAACATCAAATAAACACATTGGCACATAAATATGGAGAAAGCATTGATATATATGATGTTGATGCCAAATAAAAAGTGATACATCAAAGTCGATATTGAATCCTGAACCCTGATAGTTGTCCAATCAAGGACTCAAAAGTGGACAACCAATACAAAATGACATCACATATATGTTAATTTTTCTTATTCCAGTCCTAGATAAATATTTCCTGGTGATTTTTCTTGCTGAAAATTAAATTGTAGCCCACTGAATATTTTATACTGCTGGAATAATTAACAGAAGTTTTAAATCGCGAAAGCAAAACAATGGAAAACAGATCTCCAACACATGCACAGAATTTCTACCCTCCAAATCAGCTTTTCATTCAAATAACTTTCAAGCTTACAAGGTCTCCCTTACTGGGAAAATGGCCCAATGAGAAAATACAATCAAAAAACCTAGCAAAACTACCCCACTGAGAAAAATCCCCCTGCTGCAAAACTGCCCCAGCAAAACCCCTGCCCAATCTGTTGAACCGTATGGCTTGTATTGCTCTGTACGGCCTTGTATGGATCCGTACGGTTTGTTGTATTGTTCGTACTGCTTGTACGGATCCGTACGACCCTATATAGATCATTGTTGCTACAATCCGGCCTATACCGCCCTTCCTCATTGGCACGTGTGGCTGTATAGATCGTTGTACTGCCATGTTGGCTGTACGATCTACTTGACTACCCTGCAAAGTCTAGAACCTCTTCCTAGCTGGTACGACCCCCTAGAAAATCTCTTTGCCTGCTGCCTTCTTCTCTCCTTCCCAAATTTGAAAGTGAAAGTCCTTAACTCTCTCAAAGCTTGTGTGTCTTGTGTCTTCTCCTCTTACCTTTGCTGCCTTTTATTTTGTTGAGATGAACCAAAACCCTAACCTCCTAAGTGATCGATGGTTGAGATTAGAGCTCCTCCTCACTTGAAATCAATGGCTGAGATTCAATTAATTAACTTAAATCACTAATGCCAAAATACCTAGGCATTTTATTAAATTAACCTCAATTAATCTAAAAAGACATTCACTTTAATAATTATCTTAATAAAGTGAATTTCCAAAGTTCGGAGAGGTATTAATGACGATTTCCGCAAGTTAGATACAAACCCTTGTGGAAATCCCTATCTGATGTACAAACATCAACAACATATAAATGTATCTCATCATGAGATAGATGTACAATCATACAATGACAAAAGTCACAAAACTAACAGCTAGCTATCTGATATCAATGTCCTCTCCCACTTTAATGGGAAAACGTCTTGGGTTGTTTCCAGTCCTGCCGCTAGCAGTAGAAGGCCCTGGCCCTGCACCAAATATCAGATGGTGACTGATGGGTTCCGGTGTAGGACTAGCTACATCAATCGATGTAGAAGGTGGTGTTAATGCAAGCACATCAACCTCCATGAAGTCTTCAAGCTCCTCCTCCTGCTCCTCCTCCTCCTCCTAATGTTTCTCCTCCTCCTCTGACCATGTCGGTGCCTCCTCCATGATAGGTGCCTCACTCTCTACCCTCGACTTTGACAATACATCAATATTGTCCAAGTTAATGGCATCCACATCTGGTGTTTTCTCCACCTGCATCACCCACAATTGGAGATTGTAATGGACATACACCAATTCATTCAGACATGTGAACTCCAACCAGTAAGAGGGTCATAAAAAAATTAATGTATTGAGGCTCAAGGGTCATAATATGTAAGAAGATAATAAATTACAATAAATGTTATTGTTTTGTTCAAGTTCTAACATGTTGCATTTCTTTAAGTGTATTTTATCAAATACAGTCCAATTGCACTCACATCTCGAAGCGCTATAGGTTTGCCTAAGGACTCAGATGGCGAATTTTCATAAATTTGGTGCCCTTGTAAAATAGTTTCATCGTCAAACATCTACAACAAATAAGAAAGAAAGGTCCTTTCAACTGTCAAATAAAATAATAAAACACATAATTAAATTTTAAAAATTTAAAGTTCTAAATTATAATTAGTAATCACTTACATTGCATCAAAATGGTCCTTTCACAAATAGCATCGGCAAAGCCAAATAGTCCACTAGCCTCCTTATACATCTCCATCTCGTGTGTAATTGTGTGGCAAGAATCAACATCAGGTACCATCCTATGAAGACATGTGAGGAGCCCTTACATCACCTCGCCGTCGAAATCAAAGTTACATTTAAAGGAAAAGGTAGGGTTGAGAAAAAGTGTTGCTACATGAATGGGTCGATGGAGCATCTCGATCAACCGACTATCAATCAAATACCATAACATCATGTGTCTATTATAAAAAGACCGAATAGTTTCTTTGGCCCTATCCATGGCCTCATACAAATAGCCCATTACGAGCTTATCATTGTCATCCAATCTCAGAACCTTTACCAAAGGTTCACTAATTGAGCACACTTCTTCCACTCTTGCTAAGGAGTCAGTGTACAACAATCTAGCAAAAGCTCATCCATCCTCTTTCATGTTATATGTACAATCACCACACTCATCACAAACAAACATTTGCTTCACAACTCAAACTGACATTGAAGCAAAAATTGAAGAGAAATGAAGTTGGTAACAAAACGTGTGATTGCAAGACACATCAACTCCCTATTTCTCGTGCATCTCCTCATGAGGATAAGAACAAAAGCATGGTTATAGATGAATTTGGGGATGCTCCTAGCCTGATCAACGACCTCGATGATGAAGGGAATTCTCCCCACATCCTCCAACATCAAATCAATACAGTGTGTAGCACATGGAGTCCAAAACAGTGAGAGGTGCCTCTCCATAAGAAATCTACCAGCAACCAAATAATTAGCTGCATTATCTATTATGATTTGCACCACACTATGCAAACCAATCTCCTGGTCCTATCCATCAACTCACATAACAATGTTACATCGTTTACTTGTGTCAATGCATCAAACGGATTTGTTAAACATGGTACATTTAGGACAATGTACCAAAAAATTGAAAAGGGTCCTACCCTTCCTATCTATCCAACCATCAGACATCACAATGCATCCGGAGGTCTCCCAAGACTGTTTGAACTCCTCCAATTTAGGGTTGATGTCATTCTTTTTTACTTGAAGAATTGGGCCCCGCACCTCCTCATAGGTAGGCACTTATACCCTGGGCCAACAATAGCAATGGCATTACACGTTGGCTGAAAAATGGATTGGTTTTAGTGATGCTAAGAGGTAATTCACTCCAAACAAGCATCCTCCCCATAATCCTCGCTGCTTCTTCCTTCTCCCTTTTTTTAATCACCAACCTGATGGAAGGTTGCGCACCACTTCCAATTCGTGGAACAAAAAACGATGAATCCCTCCCAATAGGTGAATCCATGCCCGTGAAGCCCCTACCACTACCTCAATGGTATAATTATATATCCCTGATGTTCTAGCCACTCCACTAGTTGCAAGTTCGGTTATGTCTGCAACTGCCTCTTCCCTCTTTCTATCTTCAAGTGAATCGAATCATGGGCGATGCACATGTAATTTCTAGGTAAAAAAATCCCTGGAAAAACCCCCAAGTGAAAACCAGTACTAGGATGATTTTAATAGAATAAAATCTAGGCTCTCGTCCTGGAACAATGGCCCACCTAAGGAATAATACAATAAACACTAAGATAGCCTAGCCTATCACACCTGGCTGCTTCCTTCTTTGTTGCCCCTTGCTCCTTTCCTCGAACCCTGCCCCTGCACACTTGGATGAAAATCCTTCTCCAGCCAATTCAATGAGATCTTCATCTCACTATCTCACTCTGTGTGTCTTGTGTGTGTCCTCTCCTTAGGCTTTCTTTTATAACATCTCAATAACCAAAACCCTAACCCTCAATCCCCAAAGTGATGGATGGTTGACATTAGATTTCAGGCCCCACTTAAGATCAACATTTGTGGCTTAATTTGAAGTTCACTTTTAGTCATTAGCCAACATTAAGTTAATTATGTGATTTTCCTAGGTTAGATTTAGGAAAGAGATACAAAAGTCACTTAATAAATTGAACAAGTACCTAGAGAAGTAATGGACAAATCCTGCATGCCTAACACCTAGCATATGCAAAAGTACTTGTCTGAGCTATAATCATAACACTCCCTCTTAGCGAGGAAAGCACTTCTCGAACAGCCACCTGGAACCGATTCTCTCTCCGACCATGGCACAATGTCACACACATCATCTTGCACACAAGCATCCCTCCAACCCTGCTGGTCAGTTGTTCCCTGATCATTGGAAATCACAGAATCGATGACACTACATATTAGTGCCATGACGTTTGGAAACTTCGTCAAAGGCCTACTCTCCTCGATGTGCACCTAGGAGCCTTCTCCAGCTCCTGAGCATCCATCAATGTCATCTCATACCAAATAGGTTTCCTAACAAAACTGGAAGGGGATAACACTTCTTTCCATCTGAAGGTTGACTCCCCACACTGGAAATCTGTGAACTCTGCTCACCCTTCGAAGCCTTATGCTCCTTGTTCTCTTCCACTGACATCAATCCATGATCCAAGATCCCCTTGGAGACACCTACAGGCTTTCCATGTAGCCTGCATACCCTGCCCTCTCTAACACCAAGAACTCGTGTTGAGTCAATGCCAGATCCCTTCGCCTGAATAAGAACCCAACCACCCTCGAAAGAGATGGCATATCTAGTGTCCTCCATTGTCAATATCGAAAGCAAATTCATTTTGAGATTCGGAACATACAACACATTTGCCACCTACAAAGATCCTCCTGACTCTAGCTGGAACCTTGCTGTCTCAACTCCCTCTATACCACACTTGGCATGGGTGCCAAGCTCCACATGCAAATCTGAGTCTGTCTCTGACAAACTGGTCAACAACTCATGTGTCCTTGTCATGTGATGAGCAGACCCACTATCCACGAACCAGGAACCAGGAACCAAGCACTACCAAAAACTGTGCTAGAAAGACAAAAGACTAACAAGAACTCCTTCTCGAACTTCTCAGCAAACTCTTAACTTGAGCTTTGCAGATGTTGCTACCTGCCGAGACTTATTCTTCCCTTTCTTCCATTATGGACACTGTGAAGCATAGTGGCCACACTTGTGGCACGCAAAACATTTCTCTTTTCTCAAATCCTTCTTGTTCTTCCCCGCCTCTGAAGTTGACTCTCCACTTGTATTTTCCTTGCTCTTCTTTGCATGACTAGCAAGAGCAACGTTCTCCTCATCATTACCCTTCTGTTCGCCTCCATATCTCCTCTTGGATGAAGTCATCCCATAAACTCTTCCAATCAAGAAGATTTTCTAGTGCAACAATCCCTTTGACAAAGGGCGCCCATGGCTTAGTGAAGCCATTCAGAGCTATCCTCACCAACTATGGATCTCCTACTGTCTTCCCAACTACTACCAACTTATCACGAACCTATGTGATCTTGGTAAGATAAGAAGCTATTGTATATGATCTGGACATCTTGGTGCTCCTGAATTCCTCCCTCAACACCATCTTTTTGTTCTAGTTGTCATTCTGATACAATTCCGTCAAATCCTCCCACATTTCCTTGCCTAACTTCTTATCAAATATGTGATGGATCAAATGATCCTTCACCGCATCTAAGATTATCCTCTTGGCATTCACGTCCTTCAAATTATGAGCGGTCAGGTCCTTTGGATCCGTCGGTGGGGTCATCATTGTGTTAACAAACCCCCACAACCCATTCTCCATGAGAACCAATGTGACCCTCGCCTTCCAAGGACTGTAGTTGATTGCACCGTCCAACCGATCTTCAAACCTCAACCCTGCTACGACAATCTCCAAATCAGAAATTCACTAGGCATTTTCATGAAAGAATGTGCCCGGACTCTACTGACCAAATCTACTGCCCATTACCCAGATCTCTGCCCGAAGTTGCCCGCAGCCCTCTACTGTTGCTCGAGGTTTATCTAAGGCTTCCTGAACCTTCTACAGTCTACCCGACTACTTTTCTAGGCTGCCTGAAGGCTACCTGTTGTCTCTGCGACCTGTCCGTTGGTTGTCCTACTGCCTTGGTCCTACCGAATTGTCCTAGCGGTTGGTACGGATCTACCCGTGACCTGTATGATTGCCCAACAATCCTTGTGACCTGCTCGTAGTTCTACTGGCCCTGCAGCCTGGCTAGCGTCGTGCAGCTACTGTGGCTACGATCGTGTACAACGGCTACGACTGTCTAGGACAACTGTTCACGCTTCCCTTCTCCTCTCCTCCCACCGCCTCCTTTCCATTGTTCTCTTTTCCCACACAACCTCTATTGCGCCTTACTCCCTGCTACTGCTACCTTTCGCCTATGCCTCAACCCTACGACTTCCACTACCTCCCTGTCGGCTGCACCTTCCACTGACGAGACTTCCACCTCCTGGCTACCAGCCTACTACCTCTACCCACCACCATGTTGCTACCTCCTTCGCACAACCCCCGACTCTCCCAACTCTCGCGCGCTCCCCCACAACCTTCAACTCCACACTGACCTAATTCCTACTTCTGCCAGCAACTAGCCCGCTCAATCTATTCGGCTCACGCACGGCCCAATCTACAGCCCGTGCAACCGTACATCCGTACGGTTGTGCTTATACAGTGGCCCATATGACCCCCTTTCCTTTTTTTTGTTTAATCTTTTACTAGCAAAATTCAAAAAAAATGTTTATGCTGCTAACAATTACGATCTTGTGCACTAGTGTAACATGGCTTCCTCCACATAGTAGATGTAGCTCTGATAGCATGTTAAATTTTCTTTACCAGCACTAGGCAATTAATTCCTAGCAAATCTTAGATTTAACTGAATAAATGCACAATTGGGTTATTAACGATCTAAATCAATAAATCAACGGAAGCATTAAATAGGAAACCACAACACATTTGCAGATGTAATTTATGGGTAAAACACCCTTGGAAAAACCCCCAGGGAAAACTAGTACTAGGATGATTTTATTAGAATAAAATCTAGGCTCTCGTCTTGGGATAATGGCCCACCTGAGGAATAATACAATAAACAGCAAGATAGCCTACCCTATCACACTTGATGCTACCTTCTATGTTTCCCCTTGTTCCTCTCCTCGAACCCTTCCCCTATACACTTGGATGAAAGTCCTTCTCCAAACAATTCAATGTGATATCACTATCTCAGTCTATGTGTCTTGTGTGTGTCTTTCTCTCCTTAGGCTTTCTTTTATAACATCTCAATGACCAAAACCTTAACCCTCAATCTCTAAAGTGATGGATGGATGAGATTAAATCTCAAGCCTCACTTAAGATCAACGGCTATGACTTAATCTGAAGTTCACTTTTAGTCATTAGCTACATTAAGTTAATTAATGTGTTTTTCCTAAGTGACTTAGGAAAGAGATACAAAAATCACTTACTCGATAAATTGAGCAAGTACCGAGAGAAGTAATGGACAACGCTTGCATGCCTGACACCTAGCCTATGCAGAAGTACATGTCTGAGCTATAAACATCAACACCTTACAACAGAAAAACACCCAACATAAGGTTGGAACTGTTATCAGTTAAGTTGCACTTAGGTGATTTCAAGTGAGCCTGTGAAGATAGAACAAGTCTACTTGTTCATAATCAGAAGACCAAAAGTGCTAGCAGGCCACCTTGGCCCATTTTTTTTAAATAAAATCACATGTCCATGCCCTGTAAAAAATGTCATAGCATGATGCTTTTGTAAAGAACTCGGCTTTCCTAAGACAATTATCAGTCCAACTAGCCCAGAGTGTTTTTTCCCTTGTCAATTATATGTTGTTGAATAAACAACATATAATTTTCGAGTTTTTCACTCACACCTCCAAAGTTGGGGTGGTCAGCATGATTTCTCAATCTTAGGAGGTTATTAGAGTTCAAGTGTCAATGTATATTACCATGCTAGATATTAAAATTGAGTCGTATGGACAGGTGTTAGGTCTCCCTAAGTTTTTTTTAATTTCCGAAGAAAATAAAATTTTCCGTAAAACTAGATGATTTTTAATGGTTTAAATGGAAAAATTCAAATTGTAATAAAAGTGTGGTCTGGAGACGGAATTTGGCATGGGGATGTTCGTTTTGACGCTCATAGCATCCTCTTTACCCTAGGACCCACTTTCTCCATGTTCCAAGTGATTACGTCGCCTCTAGGCGCATTATTCCCTAAAGATACTACAAAGTGGCATTTTAATGCTAAAAAAAAACAAATTGCACCAAAGGAAAAGTAAAAAATATTTAAAAGAGTCATTGGGCATGTGCCAAATGACTTGGCATGCCATGTCAAGTGGTGGGTGACTTAGTTTAAAGGTTAAAGCACATATGATATGGGTCGAATCATAAAGATATTGTTTGGATTAAATTTTGGGATGCGTCGTCCCTCTCTTCACGTGTATGATCACATGGGCGATTTACATTTAATGGGAGGAGATCCCAATGTAGAGGGGGCGCACCTCTTGTGAGGTGGCGCCCACCTCATCCCCTAACTCCCACTTATCCCTTTAAACGCTACAAACCAATCCCTTGATTATTGCTTGGACTCGCCCTCACGCTCGAGATTGAAGATTGCGCCATCCTCCATGTGGTTAACGATTATGTTAAGTGGCATCTCTTGAATGGGTTGGTTGGGGAGTTTGGTGAGGGCGCATCTCCTTATGGAGATGTGGCACCTCCTCATTCAAATCACAACAAACCAATCCCTTAAATATATAAAACTTATTCGCTCCTCTCCTTGAGCTATTCGTCGCTCATGTGCTCTCAAGTCTATAAAAGCAAGACCACTCTCTCATTGCAAGCTAGTTCGAGTTGCATGAGTAGAGGGCTTGCCATTGTAATTCTTCCATTTTTTTTGTATTGTTGGAATAAAAGCAAAAGATTTGGAGGCTCATTGGTGTAGTGTGCTTTGTTGGATGATCATGGCCTCGCATGTTTGAGGTAATTTGTATGTGATTGTTTTGCTCTTGCATTTTTGTATGGTGGATCTAGTCTCAGTAGGATTGTTCTCAATTGATAAAAGAAATTGTTTAATAAGCTTATTACTCATTTTATTTTACTCATATATGCTTGAAGACTTAGATCTAAGATTTTAATAAGTTTATTACTATGTTGTTCTAAAAAATTTATATGTATGTGTAACTAGATCTCACAAACCATCTTGCAAGTGTTTTTTTGAGTAGTTGCAGGTCACCATTGGATAGAAGCTTGAACAAGATTGTTCACCCTCTCTCCAAGAACATTCATGTTGCTTATAGTCCAATAGCATTCCACCGAAGACTTCTATAGTTATTCTCATCCGGCATCGGGCCTATCTCTCCTTCTCCTTCTCCTTCAAAAAAGCAATTTTCCTTTGGTTACTTAGGCTTATTGCTTAGATCTGATTTCAAATAAGTTCATATCATTATCAGATCTAATTCATAAGTCTCATCTATTTAGATCTAGATTGCTTAAAGAAAGTTAATCATTTGTTTAAACTATATCTAGCTTCAAGAAAGTATTTCTTTAAAAAGTTAATTGTTTGTAGATCTAAAAGCTTGTTAGATTAGCTTTCTTCTTTGGCTATCATAAGTTTAGATCTAGCAAAAGTGAAAGTGCTTCATTGGATGCCCGCAAAAGCAAGCCAAGATACTCAAACGGACTTGTCATTTTGAGTTATTTTATTATTTCTTTTGCAAGTAGATTAACTTATAATTTTCTCATAAATTTTGTAGTTATCCTTAAAACACTTTTAAAAGTGATTTTGGCATTTTCTAACACTAATTCGTTCGCTGTCCTAAATTTGTTTTTAGCAGGTTTTTGGACTTTAGTGGCAAAAATCAAGTTTGAGGCCAATCCAAAGCTTCCCGGAGCTTCCTAATGTCATTGGGCAATTTACACTTGTATTTTTGTAAGCTTTTGGATCTAGATCTGTAAAGATCCAAAGCATTACTTTCTTCCAAGTTCATTGTAAATCATAAATAAAAAGAAGAGCAAGTGGGCTACCCAGCACCCACAACCCATCCCCCCTGGGGGAATTCGCAAAATTTTCGTGGAGTGATTTTTTCTAACATATTTCATTTCCTATTTTAATAAATCAATCTAGTACTAAAATTTAACGTTTGAAGTGTCCAATCCAAATATCGGTCTTCAAACTTACTCATGACGTAGGAACACCTAATTTCTATTTTTGCAGGCAGTATACTTTACATATCAAGCAAGCTTATTTTTCAAAGTATTTTTGCCAAGGAAATCAATAATAACCCACCACGCTCTACCGAAGCACTGAAAGAGAAAAGATATTCGTGGTGTAGTAATTAGTCCAACAATTTACTTTCAGTCTTTGATTTTCTTAAAGTAACAAACTCGGCATTGCTCTCCCGAAGTATGCTCTCGCAGTCACATAAAGGGCTTTGTCTGAGTACGTGATCGGATGATCAAAAAAGAGACTTTTGCCTATAGTAATTAGCATAACATTTTATTTTAAGTTATTTATCTTTTCTGCAATCAAAACGGAATAAACATTTAGTTCCAACTCAAAGTATGCTCTTTCCCCTTGCGGGCATTTGCCTGGGCCTGTGGGAAATCAGATAGAGTTGTAACTACTCTTTAATTATTCACATCTAAATAAACAACTCATACTAATAAAATTAACTACCCTGAACATAGTGAAAATCCGGCACTAAGAGCTTAATTACTGTGGGGGGGAGTTTCTCAGGAGAAGCAAGAACCACTAGGAGGCGACCTCAGGGCTCAGTTAGACTACACCCTTGTTGGTGCAGTGTTGAACACCGCCCTCGAGACTCCATTCCAGCCCACACGTCTTCGTGAGGAGCCACCATTAATTAACTTTCGGACATTACTCCTTGTACCTCACGATATATCTGGAGCTCCCCCTTCCTGTAATCAAATCCCATCTCATAATAATTTAAAACTGACCAAGAAGCACTCGCAAAACATTTACAATACAACAGCACGCTATTTCGACTCCATTATTGGCACTGATCTTGTTTATATTTATTTCAATCCTTGAATCAAATATTATGTGTTATATGATCATGTTATGTTGTTGATCTAATTTTTGCAAGTGAATTTTGCTTCCAGTCAATCTATTCCAAAACTCCTAAACAACTTACCCAATCATAAACCTAAAGCTTAATCAGCCTTAGTAACTCATAGGGACTACCCCCCTTGGCTTCATTAGGAGTTCTGCCTAAACGGAGGAGTTGAGTGTTGAGTGACAGTATCTCAACTCGAAACTTGCCCCCAAGGAACGCACCTAAGTTGCTTGAAGATTTCTGCTGCGATAACCCTCGGGTGGGTGTTCCAGCGGCAACAAGAACCTTGAACTTTATCATGGGGCCGATTTTAATTGTGCAGTACATGACCGACCCCTCATCAATGCATTGAACCATCACTTGAAGCTTGCAGGGGCCCTAGGAGAGATAGTCATGTCAGCCATTATGAATGAGCTCGAGTTCCATGATTTTATTGTTCAATCCCTCAGCGTGTTATGGTGCCACCCCACTTGTACGCGTTGAGAAATCATGGAGTCATTTCGTCATTTCATGGGGGTGATGTCACATATGGGCTCCTTTGTTATTATATTTTAATCTTTTAGATGGAGTTACCTTTGTATGTCAACTTGAGACAACACATATTTTATGGAGTCATGGGAGATTATGAGAGGCATAATGGGGTCGTCCTCTTCTCCCTCAACCTTGTAGACACATATTCTTGGTTAGTTATGGAGGCCTTTAACAGGTCAATGGAGTCATTTTTGTCAAAAAGGGGCATTAGAGTAACCTCACAACAAGGAAGCATTGATTAGTAAAGAAACAACGACTCATTCTATTGAATTAGAGAAGTCTTTAGACATAAAAATCCAAGTCATGCAGGAAGGAATGAATACAAACACAATCGATATTACAACTCAGAAATATGCAAATCCAATAGAAATAAAGATATCTTCAGATGTCGAAGTTAAAACAGTGGAAAATCCAAGTGTCCTTACTAACTAAAAATCAATGATCAACAAAGGACGTGAGTGTATCAAGAAGACATAATACAAAAAGTGAATAAGGGAAACACAACAAGTATGATAAGGAAAAATCATGCTACAATGGTACCCTATCAACATCCAAATAACAAGAGTCGATGCTTTAACCGATCTGTGTATCATGATTGCTCAAAACAAGGCCAATATTCAAACTACATTTCAAAGAATATTAATTATGATACAATTCGGTCTCAAAACAAAAGTCGATGCCACACGAATCCATTAAAGATCGAATTAGGGTGGTCAAAATCTTTTACAGTTCGACAATTCTACTCATCTATTCAAAGATCATATCGTCTCATGTCTTCAACCTCAAGAATGAGGTATTATTACATAGTATTGTAGGCCAAACAAATACGTTGTATTTTTTGTAAATGCTTTGAGGACAAAGCATCCTTGAAGGGATGGACAACATAATAACATGAATATACAAATAAATATGAATAAAATAATAGAATAATATTCAATAATCCATGAGGGGTGGTAGGCACCAGGGGGGGTATTATATGCTCATTATGAAAATCAAGTATTGACCTTCAGATGGGTTCTTGGCGTAACAACCAAGAACCATGCTGAAATTCATGCTTTGTATCTTGGGATCACTCTTCTAGTGTTGAACAAATGTTGGTCTCAGCAAAAACTTTGATATTTGCCAATTCCTCCCTTATTATAGTGTTAGCAAAAATGGGCAAGGGCAAAAATGGCACAATTTTGACCAAAATGTTGCGAAGGGTTTGTTACACCTCAGAGTGTCTGAAGCCTTCCTTCAGATGTGCCAGAGTTTCTTTTTCTGATGTAAAGGCCAAGTTTTTGGGGCTATATTAAGTGGAGAGTTGATATTGGGGCTAAATACCCCTAATCAGGTCATGGCAAGTCCCCGTGGTTTTCATTCCAGGAAGTGTTGGCTTACTGGCATTGCTAACTGCCTCTTGATGGGTGAAAGTCCCCCATCTTGTTGGGCCACTTGGGCCCTGGGTTAGTGTCTGGCGATTCTTGGGATTGGTCCATTAGGACGCATGGACACACTCATATTTTGTTTTGTACAGTTGATTCCGCATGTAAGGGCTGTCATACCCAATTTAGCACACCTCAGTTTGCCCACTTGGACTGATTGTTTTGATGGATAACTCCTCCTCCTGGTCTCCAGAGTCCAGACCCATGACATCATTCCTTAAAGAAGAAGCCTACATTGTTAAAAAAGGAGGGCGTTGATGATCAAGCATCTGTTGGGGTTAGTTGGGGCATGAGGCCCTCGTTTTGGCTCACTTTGCACTTGGTGGAGCCTAATTGAACATTTTATTATTATTTTATGTCATTGTATGGTTTAGTCCCCAAGCATGTGGGTGCACTAACCTTAAATTTTATAATTTGTCATTAACTTTGTAGGCTCAAATTTTTAAAAGGTTGAGGGTTGTCCCATATAAATAAGACAACCTCACCTCATTCGTAAATCATGGACAAGGGTTCAAATTATGTATTCTTTTCTTTTCCTACTGGTTTATTCGAGCATTTGAGCTAGTGCACACCTCTCTCTCGGATGTCTTTTCTCTTGCATGAAGGATGAATGGAAGGATTTCTAGGGTTTGATTGTCCATGCTAAGTGGATGCTAAGAATAGTTGTAATAACTTGTGCTCAAAGGTGACCTAAGGTGCATTTTCCTTGCTCATTCTTGATTAATGTTGGTAAGTTTATCTCCTAATCCTAGTTTAATGTCACTCTTGAAGTGCTTTGGACCGAGGTAGGGTTTGTTTACTTGCTTGAGGAGACCTTCCTACCAAGGAGCTCTCCATTGTTCTATTGGGCCATGGGATTCTCTATTTGCCCTAATTAGGGTTTCTCTACCTAACCCTAGAGGTTGCTAGCTTTACCCTAGTTGCAAGTATTAGAAACCATCTTATGAGGAGGTAGCCCCAGGGTTTGAGACAAGGAATCTAATACCTTATCTATCAATCCTCTCTTTATCAAATTTTACATTTTTTTACATTATTTTATGCATAAAAATATTTTGCAACTAGAAAAGGCCCTAAAAATCTAAATCAATTCAAAAATCCAAAAATAGTTGTGATTTAGTATTTATGGTCCACCCTATAATTTCGCCCTAGGGTTTTATCAACAAACCCTAGAGGCCGTCCTCTTTTGAGGAAGTGCATTGGGATCCATGAAACCCTTGTAATTCGTGAATTAGAGGGTGTGTGATGTTTTTGGCTTATCATCCCGCTTTGCCCTAGTCCAATTGTCCTCTTTTCCTTGAGGGTGTACTTTTTGGAGTGATTGCCTTGGAAGTGTGAAATTGCTTTGAAAGGCATGATATTTATTTGGAATTTGTGATAAAGTGAATAACTCGATTTATATATGATTCTTGTGTCTTGATTTGATATTGTTTGACTCCAATAAGCACTAAACATAGCTATTAAGGTTTTGTGGAATGTATTTGTGGCTTGTTGGTGGTTGCAGGTATCTTTCATTGATTAGAGTCTCCCCGTAGTTTGGAGTTACCCAAAGTGTTGAGAGGTTAGAGTGTGGTGACATTGGGTTTAAATCTCTCTTGAGCTCCTAGTGTCACAAATCTCTCATTTAAGTCATCCTTTCGGATGCTAGTGTAGTCCACCACCATGGCTAGGGTTTGAGATTGCTTTCTTTACAACGATCTCTAGATCCCTACAATATTCCACATAAATCCTAAAGAAAACTGCTCTAATACAAGTATGATTTGTAAACTGTCATGGATAACCCATGAACAATTTGTCACAACAATCTTAAATGCTATTGCAAATACTATGATGTTATGCTCTCTTATGCAATGATTGCTTACAATTGGAATGTAATATTACAAGCATAATCCTTAGAATATGGAAATGAACTGAGGATTTAGGAGAAAAGCTACAACAATAAAAATAGAGCACACCATTATCACATTAAACACAACATATAACCTGGGAAACCCAATGTGGGAAAACCTAGCAAGAAAATGAGGACTATGTAGTGCTCTTTTCTTCTCAGGTATATAATACAAGATGTTAAACTTAATCCCTCACCTAATGTACCAAAGCCCTAATTCACAAGGTGAAGACTCAAGGGTAACTAAGAGGGAGGCCACTCACATCTCACCAGTCGTCTTCTACTTTTAGGCCGGGATTTAGTCCAGCAGAAGGGATACTTCCTTACAGGTAATAGTCTAGATCTTTTGATATGGATTTATAAGGGTTTGTTAGACTAATTACCAATCTGTTTTTTATGATTTTATGTAAGATATTTCCAAATTTAACATGCTTTTAACAGCAGCCCTATAAACAAAATTTTAAAGATGATTCTGTAAGGCGCCCCATTGGGGCAGATAGGCAATTATGCACAAAGACAAAAATTTAAGCGTCAAAGCACACCTAATCTCATTAATAATGTGCATATTTATACAATGAGAGTGTCACTTGGGTTTAGCTTCCCAAGTGGACTCTTGGACTCTCGGGCGACTCTTGGTCTACCTCAATGGCTATTGATCTTCTTCATGTGAATAACAAACCATAATCAAAGATTTTCCTAACACCAAGGATTAGGCTCTAACAAATCTCCCCTTAATCTGAAGGGTGTATATGAGTCCAAGAAAAAGAAGAGAGTTGAATAACTGGAAGTGGACAGCTACCACCTGCTGAACATTTCCATCTTGACGATCCTTTGCCAAGAAAGTTAGCTAGAAGCTTGCACTGGCTCCTACTAAATACAAGTGCTCTCTGAAGAGATGGATTTGGCTGACCACCAATTGAAAGGGCTAGCAGAAGCTGAAATCTTCTACTATGTGTGTGGTTTAACGCTGACCACAAACTCTCAAACTTGCGACAACACTCGCTCAGAGGTTCTCTAGAACTTGGCTCGAAGGATCAGAGGTTCTATCTGGAATGGTGGTTTTAGGCTGACCACAAACCAACTAGAGAGCTGAAAATAGGAAGTGAGCAGCTACCACTTGCTGAACACTTCCAGCTTGACAACCTTTTGGCAAGTAAGTTAGCTAGAAGCTTGCACTGGCTTCTACTAATATAAGGTGCTCTCGAAACCGGTGGTTTTAGGATGATCACCAACTCTGGAGCTCAGTCAAACATAGCTCTTCACAGGATCGCTTATTCTGGCTCGCTTGTACTCGCTCGCTTGTTACTAACAGTCTTCATTTCCACCTGTCAGGAACAATGTGAGGAGAGAAGAGTCTCATGGTGTCACAACTAGACACAAAACACATGAATACTCTATGTCATGTATATCTTTTGTCTTCAGAAACATGCATCTCAGAACCTAGCATCTCTGAATCTAGTAGCTTTCCAAACTCACTGCGGTTCAGACTCGTTTGATGTGACTTACTTGAGGAAGGATGTAGGTGTTTGTTGTCAGAGGGACAAGGCTTTGAAACTTCTGCAAAGTAAGAAGCAGTACAATATTCTGCTGCAAGTTTCACTCTTGCAGGTTTCTTCAGCTTCACACACCGATCTAAAGAATGGTTACACTTCCCGCAATGCTGACAAGGATGAAGATCAAAACAATTATTCATATGGCCAACTCGGTCACAATATTGGCATCTGGAACTTTGAATAAGTTGTACATCTAACATGATTTCACTATTTTCTGGGAGCTAATAGGAATCATTTTCAAACAAAGGGTTATTCTGAACAAGCACTAGTTCAGAATGTTGATTCCTATGTTGTGCATCTTCCTCTTTTGCTTTCAAATTCTGCAATTGATTGATGACAGTTTGGAGTGTGTCTTTACTAATTGTGATTGAGTCGTCTACAACTGTATGTACTAGAGTGTTCAGCAACTCTAATGTTTCTTTTGTATTAGACTTAATGAAGATAGTTTGAGGCTTGCTTGTGCAGGTAGGACCAAGTACAATGACTCAATCAGATTGAGGGCTTAATGCAACTCTGCCCTTTACAAACAATATTTCATTCAAACTTAGAAAGTGAGGGGTGTCAGTCTCAGCCGAAAATGCACCCGCATACAATGTGCAATTCAACTTAACTTCATTTTGGTACTTTACAAAAACACATATGCAAGTACCCAAAACAAACACTAGAACTTACAAACAAAACACAATTGCAAGTTACATTTATGGTTGTTGAATTGAGGAATTTGCAACTTCTCTTCTTTTGGAGCAGTTGAAGCAACAAGCTGCAAACTTGCTTGGATCCTTCAAGTGGGCACACCAAACCAATCTCGAATATTCTCTGCAAACTCACTTCTGTCAATTATATGCAACTTATCTTCACAATGATGTAGGATAATTGATGGCTAGAGAAAGAGCTATCAATCTTGCACAGTGCATTTCAAGAAGTTATGTGCATTATGCAGGTCTACATACACATTCTGCAGCACCATTAAAACAATTCCGCAGCGTTATACAAATTCAATTCTGCAGCAACCAATGTTGCCCCAAGTTTCTGGGACGCGGGGACGTGGGAGCGGGGAAACGCAGAAACAACATATGCAGAAGTACCCCCCCAAATTTTAGGAAACGTCGAAGGGTACGTCAGGGTCTTCAACATTGGGGACCCCACCGGGAATACTACAAAATTTATATTAGAATACATAAAAATTGAAAGTTGGAGCATAAGTCATCAAAGTCTTTAATTTTATAATCTAAAGATTAATACAAGTTTACAACATACATCAAGTAAAATAAAATGAAATACAACCATACATAAGCTATAATTGATAAAACAAATTCAGAAATACAACCATATTGAATAGCGAAATGAAATCGAGGCTAATGAGAAGGAAAATGGTGGATGGTGTGGCCCTTTATCATTTAATTTTTTATTTTTTGGTAAAAAACTGACAAAGGAAATGTGGGGACATCATCTTTAGGAGGGAAACGTTTCCCTTCTGTGTTTCCTTGAGTTTCCTTCAAACATGAACGTGGGGGGACGTTTCCAATGGAGTTTCCAAGTTTCCGAGACGTGCGGGGGCGTGGAAACGTGTTTCCTACCCTTGGGGATGTGTACCCGTGTAACACTGGCAGCAGCATGTAATTTTGCAACATCACACAAGTTCAATTCTACAGCAGTATGCAAATCACTTCTACAGCACTATACATTTAGATTTTGCAGCGCTGTCATTTAGTTCTACAATGCTATAAATTCAAATCTGCAATGCAATTACACAGAGATTTACATTCATCTTCATCTCCAGCTCAATTTTGTATCGACAATGCATGATTAAACTTCAAAGCAACCAACATTCAACCCAAATCCAATGCAACAATAATAATAAAATGATAATACCAGTACGCAGCAGCACAGGTAATTCTTTGAGCAATCTTTACGAAAAAATAGCAGTCTTCATGAACAGAGATGGTTTTCAAAGCAAGTTGTATCCACGCTAGGTCTCCTCCTTGTAACTCACAACAAATGGTGGAATAATGAGAACAGTTGATAGAAGTAGGGCACGCAAATCGAGAATAAGAGTTTCTGCACCATCAAAGCAATCAACTCCTTTATAGAGAGGGACTCCAAACTGCAACCCCAGTAGAGAGAACGATCATTAGGGCTCCACAATAGCACAACTACAATGGTGACTTCAATGATGAGATCGCGCCAGTCATAAAAGACTTCAACACTATGCACCAGTGTTAAAAGAACTTCAACGCAACCAAAGACAATGTAATAGCTCTATGCTCCACCACCGGTCTTCAACTCAGTCTTCAAGTGTCATGAGAACACTGCCAAATGGAGTTTGTAGTAGATAACAGTGGTCGTAGCTCATCAATGGTGTGAGGTGGTCATACCTCTTCACCAATGTGGAGTTGCAGCATTAATAGAAGAGAAGAATACCACAGTCTTCACCAACCCTCAGTGTACGGCATCAAAAGATGATATGCAGCAGCAATGGAGTCACAACTCACGTTCCACAAGGTTGCATCTCCATGGACTAGAGGAGATAGAGCAATATGCATTCAACATCTGTCTTCTCGCACTGTTAACACCAAAGGAGAAATCTTCCTCAACAATGCCACGCAGACAACAAACTTCAACATGACCCAGCTACTCGGACATGCAGTTCTCAAAATACAAATCGCAACTCCACAATCTACATAGAGACGTTCTTCAAAACACAGCTCAACCACCTTCATGCAATTGCATTAATAATGGAAAATCCACGCCTCAAATCACAGCTCCCGAGACTAATTTCTTGCAGGCTCAGTTCTGAAGTTCAACGCACAACAAGAGCATTCAATACATTCACCAATTCCATGTCGCAGCAATAGTATTTACACTATGGTGGAAGAAGACCCAGTCTTCACGCTAAGAGGCAGCTCCATGTTTAAAATTGAGATGTAGCTTCACGCACCACACAAAAAAAAGATGCACTCCAAAATAAACTAGGGTTTTTGCAAAGTTAGACTGCAACATAGAGCTCTTCAGCGTAGTAATAATATATGGACACAACAACTTACACAGCTCCACGCATGGAGAAGAGAGTGTGCCCAGTCTAAACCACTGTGGCAGCAAATACAGCAGTGGCATCCATAACATTAGGGTCTTGCTCACTGTCAAGAGAAAGGACATCATCATCATAGAGTCCTTTGGAGAATAATGGGCAAATGGATCTGTCAATAACAAGACTACACAAAATCTCAAGCTCCACGCTTTCGCAGTTAGTCTATGGTTCACGATCCACACTCAACGCAACACTTCACATGGAATGTGGATGTTCGGAACATAATCACCTTCTGAATCGATGCTTGATGCAATGTGTCCATAAATGGATGCATTGGTAAACCCACAATTTATGAATAACGGAAACGACACTCGATCAACCATGAACAAAGAGTAAATTCAGAGTTGTATTCCCATGTATGGAATAGCTTGAGTCCTCTATGTTTGTGCAGAAAGAAAGGAAAGAATGAGCGTCGGAGATCAAAAGGCTTTTCAAAGCTTTCCTGCGACCTTTAATCCCACATCTTCTCTAACCCAATTTGTTAGTGCCATATTCAGTGAGTCCTCTAAACTTCACGTGTCCATGTGGTTGTTGTAAATTATAATGATGGGAGACATCCAACGAGATGTAATCCTCAGATTAAAACCAAACCCTACACAAAAATTGCAATACAGTCTAGATGTTCTGAATTCCAAAACCCACATATACGATGACAGTGCAAAGAAAAGAGTGGCAGACGAGCTCCATTTCTGCATTCACCTGGTGAGTTGGCAGAAGGAAATGTAATGAGCGAGGCACTAGTACATGGCCAAGTTCGTCAGGAAGGATGCATTCCATCTATGTGTTTGTATCCATCCATTTACGTGTTTGTAATCATCCCATCCAGTCCTTCGTGTTAATAAGATGCTTTAATGCGTTGGACCACATAGGATTCAAACTCGTAGCTCTACAGGTCGCAGCCCACACTATAGGAGGAGAGTCCACGCTCATCTTCCCTAGGGTGCTTCTCCAAGTCCGTCCGTCACAACAAGTAGTTGCAATTGCCCCAGAACTGACTAGGGGTTACGCTCAGTAGCAAAACAACGCCCCGCATCTCCACACAACTCACGCTGTAGTTGCAGTAGATCCAATGCACAATGGGAAGAGTTCACGCAGTTTGCAGCAAAGAGAGGGCTTTCTTTTCTTTCTTTTTTTCTTTCTCGTGTGTATGGAGAGTAATTGAATGGGGCAGTGAGGTTTGGCAGAGGGAAGTCCGTGTGAGAGAGGAGACGTTACCGTAGCTTGCAGGCAGAGAATAAGGAATATGACAGAGAATAATTGCGGAGAGAGCTCTTATGGCAGGAATAATGCTTTGAGGAGAAACGCCACAATACCAAAGCACCAAGAGTCGAGAATCTAATGGCAGATTCGCTGCATACATTGCAGGCATGCAGAATGGTGAGCAGGGGGCAAAGAAACGTCTTTGAAATATGGAAAATGGACAGACTGAAAGCAGAGGAGTTATGGCAGTGTTATTGATGAGAAAACACTGGTTAGGTGCTCGCAGACAGCCTGGGAGCAGGACGCAAAGAGTAGCAAGCAGGAGGGCACAGAATTAATTTAATTAATCTGCCAGGCAGAATATGGCAGGATTCTGAGAGCACAGGAAGAACGCAGGTCTGAGTAAGATAGAGGCCAAACTAAAAGGTCAGAACCTGGGGCTCTGATACCACTGTAAGGTGCCCCATTGGGGCAGATAGGCAATTATGCACAAAGACAAAATATAAGTGTCAAAGAACACCTAATCTCATTAATAATGTACATATTTATACAATGAGAGTGTACCTTGGGTTTAGCTTCCCAAGTGGACTCTTGGACTCCCGGGTGACTCTTGGTCTACCTCAATGACTATTGATCTTCTTCATGTGAATAGCAAACCATAATCAAAGATTTTCCTAACACCAAGAATTAGGCTCTAACAGATTCCAAGGCCAAATCAAGTGTGTTGTAGTAATGTTATCTTGCTGGTACAAATTACAGATTTGATTAGCACGAATCAAGCTCATTCTACGTGATAAACAGTGAGGGTTGCAGCTTGATTTGCAGATATGAGAATTCTGATTTGCTTTATTTTATTTCAGATCTGTTAGAGCAGCAGAATAGATTTATTGGTTGAAGGAAAGACTAGTGCCTAGCAACATGTTGGGCTTATGGGGTCAAGAGATAGCACATAATATGGACTCTTCTCTTCTTGCAAAGGGAAAGAGGTATGCAATCACACACAAAGCTTGCAACCTACTTTCCTTACTGATTACAAGGGCAGTAACAAGTGATGCAAGTATACATACTTTTACACCATAGAACTATTACATGCAAGGGAAATCACCATCGATCATCATATATTCCTAGTACTTTCTTTCATAGAAATGACACTAGTGAAATACATGCATAAAGCTTAGGGTGGGAAGAGCAAGAAGGAAACAATTCTCTAAACGCTACTTCAAATCAAAAGATGTTACTCACTTTGATGTTACTCCGCACATAGATCTTCCACAAGCAAATCAACCGAAGTAGGCTCAGCAACAAGGTTCTGATGCATTAACTTGAATAAACCTCCAATAGCACCAAAGCAATATTACCAGAGTTTCTCTAAACCATCAACAACCAATACATATGGAGGAGCCTTGCTTTTATGATGTTCTAGGCTCAAAGCCTCCACAGTAAAATATTAATTCTTAAGCTCAAACGCCGGATCTATCCTAGGAAATCATAAACAATGAGTCTCTCAACCAACTTGAGAAGATAGATTCAACAATACATAGACAAAGGGTGGCAATGCCACATGTAAGCATCTCCAAATACACAAGCTCAATCAAGTGATGTGCTCTTCTAGAGTAGTGTAGGAAGTGGACCGAGGCTCCAACGTCCACCTCAAACCAAAAATGAGGACCTTGTCAAGTAATCCAAGAAACAATATAATACTCATCCAACAAGTGCACCCTCATAGAAGCATAAAATAAAGCAATATAACCAACTCTAAATGGTGCATTCCTCCAAGGAGACCTCACACATGTGGCACGTGTGGCCTCTCTTCATGTGCTTCCCCCTCAAGAAGAGCATGAAACATTCAAATGAGGTCTCCAAGGTCCAACTAATCCTCAATGGTTGTCCGAACGGTTATATTCCATGGTATGAGGGGTCAAAGTATAACCAACTAATGATTTTATGTGGGGTAAGAAACAACCACCGTGGTCCATGATGGAAGAGGGGGACAACCCCATGAAATCACCGAACATTTGAATAAAATAGTCCAAGAACCCCCACATATATGCCACCAAGTCAAACGCTCAACCTCTCCAAGGTAACAAATTCATCATCAACACATGGGGGTGTAGCAAATAGTCACTCTTGCTAGGGCGTTGCACATATACATCAATAATAAGCCCCTAAAGGGGTCAAAACATAGGTTTATCACCATAATACTCATCTAGCATGTGTAACAAGTGGAGCACTCCATCTAGAACAACCATATATGATGTAACAATGTGAAATACATATGGAATACACCCAAAATAACTAGGGCGCTCAAGCTAGGAAGCCTCCAATATCAACACATACACAAAACATATACATATGGAATACACCCAAAATAACTAGGATGCTCAAACCAGGAAGTCTCCAATATAAACACATATACATATGGAATACGCCAAAAATAACTAGGGCACTCAAGCTAGGATGCCTCCAATATCAACACATACACAAAACATGCTAGAAATAATACAAAAGGTGATCAATAATACCATGTAATCCTTCCATATAAGTATCAAACCAAATACATATGCCATCCTCATGTCAAATAAGACAAGAATGATAAGGGAATAATATGTGAGAACCTCTGCATATCCTCCATTATATAAATCAAGTACCATCCCTAGCATATAACCCCATGTTGAACGACATCTCAAAAACTCTAGTGTGATGCATCAATCCACTACTAAAATCCTACAAACTCTAGGGGCATAAGCCAATCACTCTGCACTAAAACAACTTTCAGTAGACATTGCGCACCCACCATTGAGGTAGTGGTTGGCTATGCCACAAGGGCAATGTCTGGAAAAGTGTGTGCATCCATAATAACCCCCAAGTATCAAGGATCGATCCATCAAATAAAATATATCTGCACTACATCAGTGAACAAGGAACAACATGAAAGTGGCTCATTATGTAGCAAGAGAAGTAACACATGATACCAAGAAAGATGGACTTACAAGAGTTACAATAGACATTGTGGCCTAAATGGCTACTACAATGTCTTCTTCTTCCACTATTCTACTCAAGTCTCAAATATCCCACTCCTTTGATCTACTTAACTATGGAATAGTTAACCATTACAATGGGAAATAACTAACAAGAATTGGTGGTCAAATCATAGGTCAACTTGCTAGAGGCAAAACATCCTCATACATACTTTGA
The DNA here is from genome assembly GCA_027924585.1 of Larix kaempferi. Classification (NCBI taxonomy): domain Eukaryota; kingdom Viridiplantae; phylum Streptophyta; class Pinopsida; order Pinales; family Pinaceae; genus Larix; species Larix kaempferi. The sequence continues at coordinate 58,096,803 of BSBM01000047.1, read as the reverse complement.
TTAAGGTTCTCTTCGGTTATTCGAAAAGCTCTAGATGAGTAGAACAACGTCAAGGGGCTAGAAAATTCACCCACAAAGTTTTGACCCCAAGGACGGCCAATTCAAGCCCAAAACATGGTCCAAAAGTTTCAAAGCTCCAAATCACCAAATCAAGATCTGCCCTTAAGATGGGTCTCCCAAGCCAATGGCTCTGATTTTCCTCCCTAGAAAGTAACAAATGGATGACAACTATATATTATATAATGATCCATTTCAGAACATAATGAGATTATAAAGTCAAATCCCACTTGCTTGTGGGTCTCATCAACAGGGCAACCCGGGTTCAATTACCCTTAGGGGTGAGGTAGTTGGGAGGAGACACCCAAAATCCAACCAGTTGAGGGTTGGTGTAGCCCAAGCTAGGTGCGATCCTCGAGTGATTTTGACAGCTTAGATGCCCCTCGGTCATGGTTTCTTACACTAAAGGCCACTCCCGGAAGTCAAGGAGATTCTAGCAAACAAATAAAAATAATGAGATTATAAAAATTGTATTATGTTAATCTACGATACTAAAACAAAGATATTTATCCTATTTCTCAATTAATGTTTCCTTTGGTAGTACTTGTATCGGTGGATCTTTGTGGTGTGTCACTACTATTATATTGTTTGATTTGAATCACTATCTTATTTATCATTTATGGTATATGCTTCTTCTATATGTGGTGAATGTTTTTCTAAATTATGTTGAGCATTCTTTCTCACTTAAAATAATGACTAAAGAGCACTATATTTTACCACCGAAGTTGGACACTGAACATCTTCTGGTAGTGTGGTGGACCCCTTCATTGAGGCCTCATGGAGGAGCCATTTACTTGGAGAGCACCTTCAAGGGATGTGGACCTTTTTGCATCATGGAGGAGGGCTTCAAGCCCTAGTTGGCATGTGGCAGGTTGGTTTCCTATTCGGAGGATTGGATTGAGAATAGTTGGGGTTTCAACAGTTTTGCTTCTCTTGCAGAGGTTAGCGGACACAATGGAGCCTGTGGAGACTCATGTTGGAGTGGTGAGGAAGTTACATCACCTTGGAGTCATTATTGTGCATGACATTGCCATTGGAGCATGACACTTGTACTCTTGAGTGGACGTCTCACTTGTGTGGCCTATAGGGGCTCATGTAGGTTGCTTTTAAGAGCTTAGACCCACAGTATTGTTGGCCTCCCTTACCTCCCATATAAATAGAAAGAGAGTCCTTTTATACACATCATCACATCATCAATTGTACACTTCTCTTTGTACTTGTCTTCTAGGAGAGATTTGCTAGGGTTTCCTCATGAACCCTTGGAGAAGCTAATGGAAGGGAAGTCACACGTCTTAGTTGGGAGTTTTCTCTTGTTATTAGGGTTTGCTGGTGGAGGAGATGTTGGCGACCCTCTTGGCTTTCCCTCTCTCTTGGATCTTCACTTGTACGTGTTTATTCCCTCTCTCTCTCTCTCTCTCTCTCTCTCTTGAGGCACTAGAGCCTCTTCATCTTATTGTGTATCTTGGAGCATCTTGGAGTTCTAGGGTTAGGATTTTACCCTTGGAGATTGGAGATTAGCATATTGAGAGAAAACCCTGGGTTGGATTTGTGAAGAAGAAGAAGAGAAGAGGACATCTTGCCTTGGAAGATGTGTTGGAGAGATTCTTACACATTAGATCTTCTTGGTTGAGTTATGGTTTGATGCTAAGTTGTAGGAAACGTGCCCTCCCCCCACGTCCCCTGTCCGTTTCCGTACGGAAACGAGGAAACGCGAAGGAACGCGAAGGAAACTCGTTTCCAAAAAAAGAAACCCGTTTCCAAAAAAAGGAAACCCGTTTCCAAATCCATTTTGAACATTTTAGCACGTTTCCGTCCAAGTTAGCCCGTCAACGCTCGGTCAAGGTTAATTTTAAAAAATTTTAACGAAGTTTTTGATATCCACCTAGAGGTTTAGGCAATTTCCGGAAGCTTCTAGTGTCCGTCCAAGCCTTATAAAATAAAATTGGCCTCATATATGGCCTGATTTTGGATTTATATGTATTAGCCTCATTTATCAAGGCTGTTTTTGGTTATTTCCACTTGCATTATGGAATCATCTATGGTTAGTATGTGTTGTTTTTGGATATTACTACTAAAATGTGATGTGATGTTACATGTATCATTGTATGACTATGACTATGTCACTATGATTTCTAATTGTGTTGGAATCTTGGATTTAATCTGTAAATCATTTTAGATTTCACATTCAATTTTTTAAATGTCCTATACATATATATATATATATATATATATATATATATATATATATATTGCGTTTCCCCGTTTCCTAAATTTTGGGGGGTCACGTTTCCAATGCGTCCCCGTTTCAGAAACTCGTCCCCGTTTCCCCATTTCGTGCAACTTAGGTTTGATGATTTACCCAAGCTAGGGCTTTTTGGATGGTTGGATTTTTGTACTAGCGCTGAGAGAAGGCTATGGTATGTACTTGTACTTCACTTGAGCTTATATATGAAGTTTCCAGCGGTCCATATTTGGTGCCATTTGCAAATCTGAATTTCCAGCTATATGTTCTTTCTGCTTTGTTATTTACAGTGACTTATCTTGCTGATTTAACATAGTAAAAGAGCAAATTGTTAAGTGATTTAATATCTAAAGGAAGAATATAAGTGGCTGCATTTTTAGCTGTTATACTACTGTATTTAGTGCTGTTAAAGTACAATTTTTTAACTGATTGTTGGTTGAAAACTTATGTCTTGATTTGGTATGTTTTCTCCTTGAATTTCCGTGAAGTTTGGGGCTGTTAAAAGTGAATTATCGTGATCTTTCTGCTGCTGTTTTACACTTTAATTTACAACAGTCCTAAAGGCTGAAAATTCTAGGACTAAGATCCAAGAAACTTTCTAGGAAGAAGGTGACATTTCAGTTTTGTATTAATTGCTCGAGTGCATGAAATTTCCACAAGAATATTTCCACTAAATTTGGAGGCTCATGGACCTATTTGCAAGATTGGAGATGGTCTTATGGGAAGCCATTTATAAACTACAAAACCAAGGAGCTCTATTCTCAGATTCTACTGACTTATCCAATTGCAAAACACCTTGACAAGGATTGGAATGTTGAGGATACTAAGAGAAGGTGGATGTGTAAGTGTCAAAATATCTGGTAGTTACCTCTTCTTTTAAGACACAAGGTACTTGGATGGTTGGTTCTTCATAGCAATTTAGCAGTTAAGGATAAGCTGCATCACATTGGCCTTACAAATGGATGATGTGTGATTCGTCGCAAACCAAAAATAGATAAGCATGTTATATGGAATTGCAAAGTTGCCAAAGCATTTTGGGTCTAGATTATTGAGGAGTACAATGCTCTCTTTGTTGTTCCTCTACATTTGGAACGGAACCTTTTTTGGGACAAGTGAATATTTGGCAGGTAGGTAAGAGTGTGTGAGACATTATCACATCGATTGGCATGTTCTTCTGGGAACAAATCTTTCAACCAACCATTCACAAGACGGCTGCTCTATTCAACGTGGGGAAAGTTTTAGTTTTAACATTAAATCTGGTTATATAAATCTCTGTCAGGATTGACATACTAAGGAAAGATGTAGATACTCTTGAGCTCGGAGCCAAAACAGACACACTAGCTCTCCTTGCTTATGTAGGGAGGAGGTAACCCATGTGACTGCCATCTGATACTATGACATGTCATTCTTGATGTACACATATCCTGATTCATAATTAAATGTACAACATATTTTCCAAAATAAAAAACAGTTCCATAAGAACATGCTTTGGCCATAGAAGCAAGGGCTATTTAACCTTTTACCTCTAAAACTAATATTACCACATTCTGTTAAGTACATACACGCTAATCGCTTGCAAGAGTTAACATATATAATTTTCTACTTCTAAAATCTAGTTAATATATGATCTTTAACACCAAAGTAAGCATAAAATGAAATAAAACGTTACCATGGGCATTTGATCAATCTCTGGATCATTTTCATGTTCCACCACCCAATTCACAGCAGCCTCAAGATTATCATTGCCTAGGGAAACAAATAAAGCTCAAGTCACACCAAATATAATAAAATAAAGGAGCTGAATTTATGTCAACATTATTTATAAATTATATAGTGCATGAAGGAAAAAATAAAATAGTTTAAATATCAAATATGGAACTATCAGTTTCCTGACTGTTGACCAATAATAAAGTGTGCCATAAAAATATTGAAAAGTATTGATCATGACATGTGATTTGAAACATTTTTATTTCATTAAAATATTTTGGACTCAAGTTTAAACATAAGTGACAAAATAAAATAGTAAAAGAGGATATGTCTAGCATTAACATTAATTACTAATGAGTTGGACACATGTAATATGCACAAATAGCCAAGCATAATTTGCAAATATGAATATTAATAATAATATCTAATTTAAGTCGCGAATGCGGGTGTTAATCAAGACCACGTGTTTCGAGTGGGTAGACGCATGGTGAGTGAAGGACGGCCGCGTGGTGAGCGGGCTTGCAAGGAGGTGTTGGGAGACAAAGGTTTAGCTGGAGGCAAGAGGAATTAAATGGGAGGCGTGCGAAGGAGAGTGAGTAATGAGGGGAAGAAGGATGAAGGAAGGGGACAGTTAGTTGGAAGGGACAGCAAGAGGATTGACAGTCGAGAATTAATGGAAAATCCAAGGTGGGATGACTTGTCTATAGGTGAAGTGTACCATAAGGGCATGCAGGGCAATGGCGGCGAGGCAGCTGATGGAAGCCCTGGGGAAGCAATAATCCTGGTTTTATTGCCAATTCGAATAGCACGATGCAGACATTGAATGCAGGCATTGGCGGAGGGGTTATAAGAGGGCAGGCAAATAGTGACCTTGAGAAGGACGAGGTGAGGGGAAGAGTTGAAGCATTGATGTTAAGAAACAAGCTTGACGCTCTATCTATTCATGAATTGGTTATGGCACCTCGTCAAAGGATGAGGAGCAGGCGAGGTGGGAGAAGCAGGAGGGAGAAATCAATCCTGGAGAATGAAGAGGAGCAAATGTATATGAAAGGAATCCCTCAATATGTGGACGAATGCATCTCGGAAATGGAGGAAGAGGAGATGCAGACCAGAAATGAAGAGCAGGGAGCGTCGACAGGGTTGAGTTCGTATTGGGTCATGCGGAAGCTGCTGGCCAAAACCATTATGGAGAGAGAGAGTTTTGGGGACCTGGTAATGCAGGTCCTGAACAATCTGAAAGAAGATATGCTAAGAAATCTCGTGGATGTGGAGGGGGTGATGGGCCTGGCCAAGGCTTTGTTTGGTCCTCGCATGGCGCAAGAGGAATATCCTCTGACGGCTCCTGAGAGGTCTACACCAGCTCGAGTGGATCCTACGCATCCTTCATTAATGCGCGAGGACAATTCGCAGGAGGCTGCAGTGGCTCGAGTGGATCTCGAGCATCCCTCACCAGTGTGCGCGGACAATTCGCAGGAGGCTACAGTACAGCCAGCTACAAAAGAAGGGTAACGTCGAGTTTTTCTAGCAACCTCTCCTTTTTTCTGTTTTTGTATGATCAGGGGTTCTTGTGTTTTAAATGTTGAAAGTTGTAAGGGCCATGGGCCCGAATTATGGGAGAACGCTGATAAGGCTATGTGTCGCATCTGTTACAAAGGAAGATTTTGATGTTGAGCCCACAGAACTGGGCGTGCCATGTTTGGGAAAGGAAATTTTGGGGAAATTAGGGTGGCTTTGTTTTGCTCTAGGCCGTGAAAAGGCATTGGCAAATCTGGGGTATGGTCTGTAATGGGATGGGAAAGGCAATTGTAATTGGTTGTTTTGGTCAGGAATGGGATGGGCAGGTTAGTAGACAGAAAGGGACTCTGGTTCGCTCAAGGCTTGGGCAGGGCCAATTTTGTAACAATATGTATAGTTATACTGTTTAGTAATTAAAAGTTTCAGCTTCTTACTCACAAAAAAAAAATTAATAATATCTAATTTAAGGTCAAATCCTGGGCATAATAATAATAATAACAATAATAATAATAAATAAACATGAGTCATATTAATAATAAAAATAACTAATAATTAATAAGTTTAGCATTTAGTGAAGAGAGAGAGGGCACACCTATTCACTCTCGTAGCCAGTCAATTCCTATAAAGGTATACCGTCACAAGAAAATTCTAATCATCATTCGTTCATTTTATCAAATATACGTTTATATATCTTTAATCTTAATTGCAGAATACTTATGTGTTATAACGCTTTCGCTACATTGGTATCAGAGCTGCAGTACAGCTGCCCCTACAACAATGATCTGTACACTGCAGTCAGTCCATACAAGGCCCATTTATTCAATTTGTCACCATCATGTTCCATAATGCCATCGTACAGCAGGTGTCATCCTATTCCATAATGTTCATACATTCTCGTTCATACTATCTCATGTGGTCTATTCCATATTATCTGTATGAACCTGTACCTAACCGCCTTTTGATACTACTCACATGGGGTTACAATCTTAAGGGGCTCGTGACTTTTCATATGGTCGTAGCCCCCCCATCATTTTAAAAAAAATTTACGGTTGCCCTTTTCTAAGTCAGCTTACACCAAAAAAAAAAGTTCCTAATTTGGATTATAAGTGACTTTGGTTATGTAGAATTTTCTGCACTTTACTGTTTGCTGGTTTATGTCAACATTTCGTGGTTTTCATTCCCAGTCGGTTATGCATTGACTGGAAACTACTTATGAAATTTTCAGTAACAATTAAACACACAGCAAAAATGCACTAACAGGCTGAAATACACATTTAAACATTCACACCATGAAAATGATAGACTCAAAAAATTTTGGCCAAAATCAAGCCCTGGAAAAACCCCCACGGGGAAAACCAGTTAGAGAGAGAGAGATTTATTATTCTTCAGCAAATGTAATTTCAGTACAATAATTTTTTTCCAGCAAAAAATGTACTTATCTTCACCCAGAAAAAATACACAGAGGCTGCCTCGATTTCTGTGCCACAGTATTGTCTCGAAATCTGTGCTAATTTCCAGCACCTCGAAAATTGTGCCAACCTCAATTTCTGTGCAGATTTGTGCCTCGAAAACTATGCCAAACTGGTACAGTCCATACAACTGTACGGACCTCAATTTCTATGCCCAAAAATCCATATTGTACAGAATCCGTACACCTCGAAAATCGTGTTGTACGGAATACCTCGATTTTTGTGCCCACAACCTGCTATACAGATGCCTCAGTTTCTGTGCTGAAATATTAAATGTTGCTGCCTTGAAAATCGTGCTGCATTTAATGTCCTCAAGCTGCCTTGAAAGTCGTGCCACCTGAAAACCTGCTAAAATGCTCTCTTGAAATTCGTGCTCTTGGTCTCTTGCTCTCTCCAGCTCTTTCTCTCGTCTTGAATCTCTCAAAAGTGAGCTCAAATGCCTCCCTCAAGCCTTTTTGTCTAAACCCTAGGGTTGTTCTAATCCAACGGTGGAGATTAGATCTCATCCAATGGTTGAGATTCATTGAGAGTGAAAATACCTTTTATGTAAATCACTTAAATAAATTTCACTCACCCACTTAAGATTTATCAAAAAGTGACTTTAACTTTATAAAGTCTCATTAAGTAGCTTTTAATGTGAGGGTCACTTTTTCCCCCTTCTAAGTAACTTAGGCAAAAGTCACTAGGAGAACACTTCCCTAGGTACAAAACTAACACTCCCTCTTACCGAGGAAGGTGTTCCGCACCACTCCCAACTTATCTCTGAAGAAGACAAACTTCCCCCTCCCCAAAGACTTCATCAGGACATCTGCAACCTGCTCATCAGTGGATATATACTGTAGCTCAACTGCCCCTCTCTGAACGTAGTCCCAAATGAAGTGGTACCTAATCTCAATGTGCTTCGACCTGTCATTGAAAACCGGATTCTCAGAGAGCTGAATGCAACTCTGATTGTCGCAATAAATCACCGTAGGTCTCAGCTGCTGATCAAATAAATCTACCAATAACTTACGAAGCCACAGTGCTTCGCAAGTCGCCTGACTGGCTGCCATATACTCAGCCTCAGTAGAACTCAATGCAACAGACTTTTGTTTCCTGCTGAACCACGACACTGCTGTCGAGCCCAAGCTGAAACAGCAACCGGAAGTGCTCTTCCAGTCCCTCACACAACCTGCCCAGTCTGAATCTGTGAACCCAACCAAGCTGACTCCACCCGAACCCCTGTAGTCCAGACCATAATCCACTGTCCCTGCTAGGTATCTCAAGATGTGCTTTCCGGCCGCCCAATGCACACTCCTAGGCTGCACCATGAACTGGCTAAGAGTGTTGACCGCAAAGCACAAGTCTGGCCTGGTGTTGACCAAATACATCAACGATCCGATGAGCTGACGATATAGTGTGGGATCCACCAACTTACCCTCTGAAACATGAAGTTGCTTCAAGTTGGTGATCATAGGTGTAGACATAGGCCTGCAGTCCTCCATCCGATAACTCTTCAGAATCTCCGCTGCATACTTCCCCTGTCCTAGGAAAATATGTCCAGGCTCCTACCAAACCTCCATCCCCAAATAGTAATGCATCAGCCCAATATCATTCATCTCATACTCAGCTGCAAGATCTCTCTTGCACTGTGCAATAAGACGCTCATCTCCAGTGATAAATAAGTCATCAACATATAACAGAAGAATGAGTGGATCTCCACCAACCACAACGTAGTATAGGTTGGGATCAGCCTCACTCTTCTGAAATCCCATCGAAGTCAAATATGCATCGATCCTGGAGTACCAAGCTCTAGGAGCTTGCTTCAGACCGTACAAGGCTTTCCTAAGCCTGCACACATGAGAATCTCTCCCATGTATCTCGAATCCCTGTGGCTGCTCCAAATACACCTCCTCCTGCAGAAGAACATTGAGAAATGCAGTCTTCACATCCATCTGGTGGATCTTCCAACCCATCTCTGCTGCTATAGATATCACTGCCCTGATAGAGGAATACCGAGCAACTGGAGCAAAAGTATCATCATAGTCAACTCCCTCAACCTGTGAGAACCCCCTAGCCACAAATCGAGCCTTGAATTTCTCCACACTGCCATCTGCAGCATGCTTGACCTTGTAAAGCCACTTGGAAGTCACAACTGACTTCCCTTCAGGTCTCGGCACAATCTCCCAAGCATCATTCTTCATGATGGAATGGTACTCTTCCATCATGGCATCTCTCCATACCTGATGCTAAGAAGCCTCCTCAAATGTAGAAGGCTCAGAGTCACGAAGACTCGCAACAAGAGCCATCCCATATCTGTCTGGCTCAACTACTGTCCTAATCGCCTCCTGAGGTCTACCAAATGCTTCTGCTTCCTTCATGGTGTCTTGAAGCCACTTAGGCTTCTTCTTCCTTGAAGGCTCCTCCCAAATTGGTGTATCCTCATCTGAGGAAGTGCCAGAAGCAGAAGGTCTAACACCCCGAGGACCTGTAGCTGATGAACTAGTCCCTGAGGACCCTGTAATCTGTGAGCCTGAAACCTATGATCTTGAACCTGTGCCTGTCCCTGAACCTGTCCCTGTACCTGTAATCTGAACCACTGATCCTGTAGAAGTTGTGCCTGTACCCTGTGATCCAGTCACCCCAGAAACCTGCGGACCTGAAACCTATATCGAAGAAGCCTGTCTCAACTGAGGTGTGGGAGCTGGTGGCTCCCCCTGCTCCATTTCTCTCGACTTTCGGAAGGCCCTCTCCTCATCAAACTTCACCTCCCGCCTCACTACAACTCTCCTCTGGCCAGGAATGTAAAGCCGATATGCCTTTGAAGTCTCATCGTAACCCACAAAGATACCTCTCTCTGCAGTGGGCTCGAACTTCGTCCTCTTCTCAGAAGGGACGTGAGAGTAAGTCAGAGAGCCAAATATCCGAAAATGGCTCACCTCAGGCTTCTTGCCTGAATACATCTCCTCTGGAGTCATCTTCCCCAAAGCACGGTGAGGGCTCCTGTTCTACAGATACACTGCAGTGTTGCAAGCCTCTGCCCATAGAAAGAACGGTAACCCCTGATCATGAAGCATGGCTCTCACTGCTCCAACGATTGACCTGTTCTTTCTCTCTGCTACTCCATTCTGCTCAGGAGTGTAGGGAATTGTCAACTGTCGCTGTATACCCTCCTGACTGCAGAAAGCATTGAACTCCTTAGAGGTATACTCACCCCCGTTGTCTGATCTCAACATCCTGATCTTCCTCCCCGTCTGCTTCTCCACAAGGGCTTTGAACCCTTGGAAGACACTCAACACTAGTGGGGACTTCTTGTTCCTCAAGAAGTAGATCCAGGTCTTCCTGGAGTAGTCATCAATGAAGCTAATATAGTACTCGTGACCAGTCAGAGATACTGAGGACATAGGACCGCAAATGTTAGAATGAATCAAGTCAAGCACTCCTGCTGCTCTCGTGTCACTGCTAGGAAAAGCAGTCTTGGTGTACATTCCCAAAGCACACCCTCTGCACACATCACTCTGCTCAGTGTCGAACTCAGGTAAACCTGTGACCATGCTCCTCAACAATCTCAGAGTGGGGTGATGTAAATGGGCCATCATCCTGTGCCATAACTCACATAGCTCACTGCTGCTGTTGTTGTGTGCTAGAGCATGTTGTGGCTGAAACAATAACTTGTACAGTCGTCCACATCTAACTCCAATATCCATGGGGGTAGATACACCTGTGGTCTTGGGAAATACCTGCACTCTCCCATCTGAGAAACACACCTCAAGACCCCTGTCCTCAATAGTGGAAACTGAAACAAGGTTCTTTTTCAGCCCAGGGACGTACAACACATCCCTCAAGGTCATGGGACTCATGGACTCCCTCTCAAATGTAATGGTCCCCTGACCCACTGCTCTAACAATGGTGTTGTCACCAAGTACCACCTCCACCTCTCTAGCTGTCCGTGATAGCTCAGAGAACAACTCCTGAGTACCTGTCATGTGTCTCGAGGCTCCGCTGTCAATGTACCACGTACCAGTGGTGGATGGACCTGTTCGATGCCTTGTCAACAATGAATGCTCACTCTCCATATCCATGTCTGTGCTGGTGGCTAACGAGACTCTCTCTCTCTCAATCTATCCAGCATATAGGGAAAACTCCCTCTGAAACCTATCACCAAAATCATCAACCTCTGTTGAGGCTGCTGTCTGCTGTCCCTGTCCCTTCTTCTTCTTCTTGCTTAGACACTGTGATGCATAGTGCCCAAACGCCTGACAACAATAGCACTTGATTTTACTCAAGTCCTTCTTCTATCCACTCTGCGGTTGCTGCTGCTGCTGCCCCTTGGCCCCATTCTTCTTGGGACCCTTCTTCTTCTTACCCTTGGCTGTCAGTGCCACGTTCTCCTCATCTGCCCCACCACTTGATGAACTGCCCTGTACGAGACCCCTCCTGGTCTCCTCCTGCACAAAGTCATCCCACAGTCTCTCCCAAGACGGTAGGTTCTCTCTACCCACTATGGCCTGCACAAATACACTCCAGGACTTTAAAGCCCCATTCACTGCTGTGGGTACTAGCTCAGTAGGAGATATCACTTCACCAACCGCTGCCAGTTCATCCCGAACTGCAGAAATCCTAGTGAGGTAAGCTGTGACTCCCTCTCCTCCATTCATCTTGATACTCTTGAGTTTCTCCTTGAGAACCATCTTTCTGTTCTCATTGGAACTCTCATACAAGTTGGTCAAGGCACTCCACATCTCATGTGCCTTGGTCTTCCCGGAAATGTGAGGGATTATGTGGTCTTTTACTGCATCAAGGATGATCCTCCTAGCCTTACAGTCCTTCTTGTTGAAGGTTGAAAGTGTTGTAGCATCTGTGCCATCTAGAATGGCAATGGGGTTGGCAACAGTGTTCCTCACCACCTCCACCCATAGCTCATTCTCCTCCAAAATCAACAAGATTTTGGCCTTCCAAGGCACAAAATTTTATGTCCCATTCAGCCTATCCTCAATCCTTAGACCTGTAGCCATCTGAACACCAACCCAACAGAACGCTGCCAACTAACAGAAGATAAAAAAAAATTGAAGTTTCTGAGATCTAAAAATTTATGTGTGTCTGCAAACTATCACTGTTTTCTGCCCCCCTTGCTCTGATACCATGTAGAATTTCTGCACCTTACTGTTTGCTGGTTTATGTCAACATTTCGTGGTTTTCATTCCCAGTCGGTTATGCATTGACTGGAAACTACTTATGAAATTTTTAGTAACAATTAAACACACAGTAAAAATGCACTAACAGGCTGAAATACACATTTAAACATTCACACCATGAAAATGATAGACTCATAAATTTTTGGCCAAAATCAAGCCCTGGAAAAACCCCCACGGGGAAAACCAGTTAGAGAGAGATTTATTATTCTTCAGCAAATGTAATTTCAGTACAATAATTTTTTTCCAGCAAAAAATGTACTTATCTTCACCCAGAAAAAATACACAGAGGCGGCCTCGATTTCTATGCCACTGCTGTCGCGAAATCTGTGCTAATTTCCAGCACCTCGAAAATTGTGCCAACCTCGATTTCTGTGCAAATTTGTGCCTCGAAAACTGTGCCAAACTGGTACAGTCCATACAACTGTATGGACCTCGATTTCTGTGCCCAAAAATCCATACTGTATGGAATCCGTACACCTCGAAAATCGTGTTGTACGGAATACCTCGATTTTTGTGCCCACAACCTGCTGTACGGATGCCTCAGTTTCTGTGCTGAAATATTAAATGATGCTGCCTTGAAAATCGTGCTGCATTTAATGTCCTCAAGCTACCTTGAAAGTCGTGCCACCTGAAAACCTGCTAAAATGCTCTCTTGAAATTCGTGCTCTTGGTCTCTTGCTCTCTCCAGCTCTTTCTCTCCTCTTGAATCTCTCAAAAGTGAGCTCAAATGCCTCCCTCAAGCCTTTTTGTCTAAACCCTAGGGTTGTTCTAATCCAACGGTGGAGATTAGATCTCATCCGATGGTTGAGATTCATTGAGAGTGAAAATAGCTTTTATTTAAATCACTTAAATAAATTTCACTCACCCACTTAAGATTTATCAAAAAGTGACTTTAACTTTATAAAGTCTCATTAAGTAGCTTTTAATGTGAGGGTCACTTTTTCCCCCTTCTAAGTGACTTAGGCAAAAGTCACTAGGGGAACACTTCCCTAGGTACAAAACTAACAGGTTATAACTTATATGTTATAAAGTGAAGTCAATGAAAAATACCCCCACAACATGTGCCATCAAGCAACCGCCATGCAAAGGGGAGATGTGTCGGCGCATTAGTATTGAGGCATGTGGGAGGGCAAGTGGCCACTCCCATCAGCCTGTTAATCAAAACCAAGTCTTGGTATGATTACTCCTTTATGCATCCGGTACTTCTCTTGGCTTGACTTTTGGTTCTGGGTACGAAGTTCTAAGTTGTTCATTATGGGCACCTTCATGGCCTCTCGTGCCACATCGATCCATGATGGGAAGGCGGATTTTCATATGGGAAGGTTTCCCAAGAAGAGAAACCATAGACGACTTCTCCCTCGCTGCTCCCCAAACCAGTGGTGTCTTCGTATCCTCACACCTGCAATCTCGTCTGTTGAATTGCTTTTTCTCCTTCTCTTCTATGGCAGGCCTCCCTCAGCCAAGCTTGTCTCTTGGGTTGGTTTAGCGATAGTGAGGACCAAGGTCACCGAACGCAAGACTGCAAACGGCCCAAGGCGCACCCATATGCCACGGGGCCTCTGGAATATGGAAATGGCAAGACATTTCTTTGAAAACAAAGTGAGTCGACAAGCTTGGGAGCATACCAAGCGCATGGAGATGAGACACAGGAACAAAATACTGAGGCATGAGCAACAGAAGCTTATAGAGGATTCTGGGGAAATGGTTGAAGACTTTGGCTCCTCCAGAACTAGGGAAACCCACCACAACAGAACCCTTCAATTGTTTTGAACCATGAAAGCTCTATTTTGTATGACTTTTGAGGAATGTATGGATGGTGATACGAGGAGAGATAGGCACAGCACTATGGTGGAAGCTCGGCTTGCAAGTCTCAAGGATGGCATGCGTCGTTTAGCTCAGAACCATGTCACCGCCGATGAGAACATCAACAACAAGTTGAATGCACTGGCAAAAGAATTCATGGGAAAGGGGTACAGTGCAGCCACACCTGCTCGCCCTCTTGTAAAGCAAACGATGCTCAAGGGCAGTCTGAAAGCTGCTCCTCGTGAGGTCAAATGGGAAACCCCAGCCACTATTGTTATTATCTCTAATGATGAGTCAAATTAGATGGGTCGCTTTTCTTTGTTTTCAAGCTCAGATAGACTATTTGCATTAGTATGTTTAATAGACTTTCAACACATCTTGGTTTTAGTTTTGTTGGTCATACCCCCCAGCCTGTGGGGGAACCCTATGACAGTTAGAATTTCAAACTGCTATACTTAGTTTAGCCAACAATGCTTCTCGGCAATCTTCAGTTTTGGGACATTTGTTCTTTCATGGACATTTGGACACACCATGCAACAGGCTATTTCGCTATTGACATGTACAATTTTTCTACAAAGTGTAATATAAATTCGAATTTTACAAAAATAAAAAAATAAAATAAAAATTTAAGTTACCTTTTTGAAAGGAACAAAATTAAAGTGGGGTCAGAAAGGAAAAAAGAAAAAAATCAAGATGGTAAGCAAAGACAAATTACATCTTGATTTAAACCATTATAGAGATGAAGTCAACAATGTAAGACACCATCTCGATAACATTGAGAAAGGCCAAAAAGAATTGGCAGACGGACAAAAAGAGCTAGGCAACAGAATCGATAGATTAATCGAGAACATGCATAAATTATTCACAGATAGAGTTAACAAGGTAGCCGAAGAGTCAGAAGAACGTTGGTTAGAGGAGACAAAAATTAGAAACGAGGACAAGGATGAAGTAATAGGGAAAATTAATGATCACAGAAAAAATTGATAGACTAACTAAAAGGGTAGATGCATTTTAAGCACAACCCTTAGCACATAAAAGAGCACCACCAAGCCCTGAAGAAAAATATGCAAGTCATCGAAGACATCAAGATACCACGTGTTATTGGAATAAAATCAAAATTGACCTTCCAAAGTAAGATGGATTAGACGATCGGAAAGCTATCGTGTGTGTCAATAAAATCGAAGGAATCTTAGCTATGGACCCACCTACTAACAAATTGGAAAAAATAGTGATGGCATCCATATACTTAGAAGGTGATGCGTATGATTGGTTCACTTGGTCCAAGAAAACTAGTGGGATATCCATAAATTGGCAAATGTTCATAGAAGACTTCATTAACAAATTTCACGACGATGAAGAAGACGACATTTTTACCATGCTCACTCATTTGTAGAAAACATGGACAGTGAATGAATGGGAAGTATTAGCTACAAGATTCCCCGGACCCCAACCTTACATAGGATCAGTTGCTAAGATTGTATATTTCAAGGATGAAACCCGTTATCCGTAACAAGCTAAAACTATCAAGACCAAGGAATTTAGTAGAGGCCAGAAGCATGGCAAAAATAATCAAAAGAATGCTCTATACTCAACATGAGGCTGCTCTTGGAAAAACGACAAAATCATCCAATTATAGCACATCAAAAAATTACAACAAATATCATCACTTAAAAACAAACAAAAAGAAGGACAGCCCCTGCCATAAGTGTGGAAAACACTGGACTCCAAGGCATAATAGATGTAAAAATGCGTCATTACGTAACTATCGAATAGTGAATGGAAAGCAAGTAGAAGTGTCAAATCCAAAAAAAGAAATCATTGTAGCATACAACTCAAATTCAAACAATGATAAAACGCCACAAAAAGTATCACTATTAACAATTTCATGCACATTACTAAATAGTAGTGATGATGATGTGTCGCAAGGGGGAAATATTCAAAAAAATAAAACACAAGTAACCACCAAATATATCCCTCCTCCATCTTAGAAAGATTAATCAGGTCAAGGTTCCCAAAAAAGAGGCACAAAAAACAACAATTTCATCTACAATTAAGACCAAAAACTCATGACCTAAGACAATGAAGCTCATAGGAATTGTAAAAAAATAAGAAACTAACAATCCTTGTAGATTCTGGTAGTACTCATAACTGTGCAAACATCAATGTTGCTAAAAAGTTAAATCTTTTTGTGTACCCCACAAGAGACCTCACTGTTAAGGTCGTTGATGAAAATCACGTCAACAACAAAGGAAGATGTCATAAAATCTCAATTCAAATACAAGGATTAGAACTACAATCAGGATTTTATGCGTTATCGCTCGATGGGATGGATATGGTGCTAGGTGTATAATGGTTGATACAATTGGGCACTCATACCACTAACCTCAAAAAACAATTCATGAAATTCCACTTATACAGTAAATATTATAAATTATATGGTAATGAAGATTATATTCCCATGGAAGGTGAACTAAGACCACGAGAAAAAATGAAGAAACACAAAGAAAGCATACAACAACAAAAGCAAGAGAAATATATGCCCAATAAGAATCAAAATTTTAAGTTAAATAATGAACTCAAGACTTCAAGGGCTAATACACACCTTGCAAAAGAATCTTGCGAGTGCCCAAGTTGGAAGCCCAAGCAATTTTCTAAAGGTAGTCAAGGACAAAGATGTCGCCACCAAGAAGCATGCTTAGTTAGAGAGAATCCAATTTATTATGTTTAAGGACAAAGCATTCCTTAAGGGGGTGGCAATGTTGGAAACATAATAATAATAATAATAATAATAAATAAACATGAGTCATATTAATAATAAAGATAACTAATAATTAATAAGTAAGTTTAGCATTGAATGAAGACTCAAAAGACACACCTGTTCATTCTTGTGGCCAGTCATTGCCTACAAAGGTATACTGTCACGAGAACATTGTAATCATTATTCATTCATGTTATCAAATATACTTTTATATATATTCAATCTTTATTGCAGAATACTACTGTGTTGTAGCACTTCTGCTACAATATTCTTCCATTAATTGATGGAGTTCTCTTGCTTGATTGGTGGAAATCATTCACCGCTTGCTTGGAGAACTCCCTACATGGGATAAGGAGCGTTGTGCAACTTGGAGGAGGGATTAGGCCCTAGTTGACATGTGGTAGCTTGGATTCTTATTCGGAGGATCGAAGTTGGCTTAGGAATGCCTAGGGCTCCAATAGTGTTCTTATATGAACAACTAACCCAATGGAGTAAATTGCTTAGGAGGATAGATAGAGTCCAAGGAGGCTTATAATGGAGGGATGTGGACTTGTCTTGTGTAGCTACATCACATTGGAGCCATTATTGTGCATGACATCACCTTGGAGCATGACACGTGTATTTTAGAGTGTAGCATTTCACTTGTGTTCACCTACAAGTGCTCATTGTAGGTTGCTCATAAGTGCTTATGCCTGTTATTAGCTAAGTTGTACTTAGTTGGACTTTCAAGTGAGCGGGCAAAGTCTGAACATGTTACATGTTCATTATTAGTGATCTGAAGTCCATCAGGCCTTTTTGAGGGCCCATTTTTTAATTTTTTCTTCACATGTCCATGCCCTGGGGGGTTTGTAATAAAGTGTGCTAGCATGGTTTTTTATGTAAAGGACTTGGTTTCCTAGGACTTGTCGATCAAGTCAGGTATTCCAAGGAGTTTTTTCACTTATTAATTATGTTTTGCATTTTAGCAGGACATAATTTTTGAGTTTTTCTCCTGCTCCTCCAAAGCTGGAATGCCCAGTGTGGTGGATACTAGGATAGGCCTTAGGGGGTTGTTAAAGACCATGGGTCAATGTATATGAACATGCTAGACACTAATTTTGAGTGATATGGACATGTGCTAGGTCCCCCTAGGTTTTTTTAAGTTCCGAGAAAAAAATAGTTTTCCGTAAAAACAAGCCATTTTTTAATGGTTTGATAAAAAAAAATTGAAAATGATGTGAAAGTTTGGTCTATGGGTCTTTTTTGCCATGGGGGTGCTCATTTTCAAGCTCAGAGCACCCACCATACCCTAATTCCCACTTTCCTAAGTAGTTGAGAACTTTATTTTTTACTTATAGTCGAAAAAGCCAAAAAAGTCAAAAAAGTGGAAAAAATGCAAAAAAAGTGAAAAAAATATGAAAAATCAAATTCCAAATTTAATGGGATTTGGAGTAAATTTTGGATCAATTATAACTGGGGGGATGTAAGAAGTGTTTTGGAAAGTATTTGGGGCAGCTACATTGGTGGGAACCTTTCCCCATTTGGGGGGGGCGCATTTCCCAAGGGAGAGGGGCGCATTTAGTAAGGAATATGCAGCTGGTTTTTAGGCACCATTTGGGCTTCGTTTTGGGCATCCCAAATAGAGGAGGCAACCAAACATCAAGCCTTACTTCATGGCATAACTCACTCCACCATTTTGCCCCACCTCTCCTCAAGCAAGTGCGCCCTACTCTCCTTCCTTTCTTTATATATTGAAGGCTGCCCACTCCATTTTTCACTAGTTGGAGTGTGGAGCAAACCTAGTTGTAATTGTTTAATCTTTCGTTTGTGAATAAAGAAGACTTTGGAGGTCATTCTTGTGAATTGCCTTTGATGAGTGGATGAACTATCTTGATCTAATGGAGGTAATATGTACATAGGCTTTGTTTTGCATTTGTATCAAGTGTACTCATTTGAAGGATTGGTAGCAATTTTATGAGATAAGTTAATTCAGTTAGATAATTGTTTTAGCTTTTTGATATATGTTTGTTAAGAGATCATACTTGCATGTTTTCATTTGTTTATGAGTATGTAACATGATTTCTTCCATATATACGTCTACACTTGATCTTTGTTTGCAAAGTTTGTGATGTGCAGGTTCTCTCAATTAAAGAAGAGAAGATATTGTTTGTTTCTTCCATTTCTAACACTTGTTTTGCAGATACAGTCCCTCAGCATTCCACAAGCTAAGCTCTAAAGCTTTTGGTTTCACCTCAAAGTTTTCTCCCTCTTCCTCTCTCTTTACTCTTACTTATTCTGGTTACTAGTTACTCGTAAAGAGTTATAGCAGATCTGCATACCATTTTATAGTCATAAGTAGATCTACTTCTTGCTCTTAAGATCTAGTGAATCTCTTTTAAAAAAAAAATCTCTCTCTTTCTAGACCTATTTTGCTAGTTTACATACAAAAGGTCATTTTTATTCAAAAAAATCTTAAGACTTGAGTAGCAAACTAGTTGTTTGGATTTAAAGTTTATCTTGCAAGTTTAAAAGTGCATCTCATTGGCTGCCTCAAAAGCAAGCCAAGATCCCAAGGAAAGTTTGCTATCCTTGGTTATTTTCTGTCAGTTTATCATAGATTAACTTAGTCATTTTTTTTCAGTCATTTTTTTAGTGACCCAAACTCACTTTCTAAGTGTTTTTGGGCACATTTTACTAATATTTGTCCGTTGTTCTGCAGCATTTTGTGAACAGATAGGAGAAGACTCTGCCCAAATTTTGGTAGATTAAACCATCTAGAGCACACAAGAACCATAAATTTTCATCCGGAAACTCTTTACATCATTTTTTGTAAGCTTTTGAGTCAATTTTGAATGACTGGGGCACTTCTATTCGCATTGTAAAAGACATATTAAACGAGAGCAAGTGGGCTACCCACACCCCATCCCCCCAGGGGGGGAACTGTGTCGATTCAATTTTCGTTGTTTGCAATTTTTTAGTTTAAATTTTCTTTTTCCGCATTTAATAAAATCAAACTAGGATTAAAATTTACCTTGTTGGTCCGTTCCATTGGTGGGCCACAAGTGTTGGATTTTGTACAACTTCAGAAGATATTATTCATTGTATTTTATTGTACTTGATTGTACCTCCTAAGGGAGATGAACTTGATGTAATCACTTATGTAAACACATGAAAAAATCAATGTAAACCTTGGGGTGCAAAGAAGCAAAAGAAAAATATTAAAATTAAATTATTAAACTGCCCCCAAGTGAAGTTGGCCCCGTTAGGGTATTTTTCATATTAGCACTTGTATAAATAGAGGAAAAGTGCTCCTCATTATTCACTCACTCATTCAAGTGAAGTTCGCATCACCCAGAGAAGGAAGTTGTTTTGGGGTTTCTACTTGTGGAAAGCATTTTCACATTTTCTCTTTTATCTTTGTACTCTGATCTCGGGATTATCATCTCTATACGAAGGTTGCTGGGTTTTTCCCAATTGGGTTTCCCAGAATAAACTCTGTGTTATTGTTTTGTGCTTTGTCTTTCTTCTAGTGATCTTGGTTATGCATTTATATTATTATGCTATGAATGTATGAAATTTAACATGGAATCAAAGCAGTTCTAGAAGAAGCCATTGCCGAAACATTGTCGACGGAACTAGGGTTTCATCTTGTGCAGTCTTCATCCATCATTTTGGAGAAAAAGAGCTATAGGAATTTCGTTTTTGGCAAGGCACATCTTTTGGTGAAAACGGAATTCAATTCCGAGAATTTTCAATTTTTGACCTAACTCGATCGCTGCAGCAGAATTAGGGTTTCAGTTTTAACTCACTTCTCTCCATAGATCTAGATCAGCCCTACCTCAATTCAACTCTCCTTGGCAAGGCACATCTACCTATGGTTTCAGTTTTTCAAATTATCAACTTTCATTTTTGACCTAGCTCTTGCTAGGGTTTCTGAACCATATCTGCATCCAAGATGATTGGTATGAAGGTTGAAGATCGTCCGAAAGGAGCTTCCAATTTTATCTCTTGGAAATCTAGGGTTCTTGTAATGCTAGAAGAAACTAACCTATTACAAATTGTAAATGAGAAGGTCCCTGAACCAAAAGCCGAAGAAGACAAACCCCGATGGAGGAAGAATGATGCCAAAGCAAGAAGGATTCTAGTGGACTCAGTAAGAGATCATTTGGTTCCACAAATTTCAAGAAAGAAGACTGCTAGGAAAATGTTCAAGACCATAAAGAAGTTGTTTGAACACACTAGCCTCAATGTATCCATGACATTGAGAAAACAACTCTCAAATATGAAGATATCCAAATCAGAATCCATTGCCTCATATTTCATGAGGATCACAGAACTAAGTGATAAGCTCAGCACCAGTGGAGATCCTATTAATGATAAGGAGCTTGTCCTCACTACTCTGAATGGTTTTCCACCATCTTGGGAGTCCTTTATCCAAAGCATAAGTGGTAGATCCAAACTACCAAAGTTTGATAAGCTTTGGGCAGATTGCACTCAAAAGGAGACAAGGATTGCAGCACGACAAAGACTCCATGGAACTCAACCAGAGGAGAATCAAGCATTCATATCCCATGCCAAGAAAGGCAAAGGAAAGGGAAGAAACTTTTATAAACACAAGCACCAAGATAGGAGATCTAGTCCTTCCCCAGATCGGAAGAAGGAGAAGAAGGACTTACCTCAAGTTCAATGCTATAGGTGCAGGAAATATGGACACTACGCCAATAGTTGTCGAAGTTCAAGTAAAAGGAAGCATGAAGCCTCAACTGCTGATGTAGAAGAAGACCATCATCACAAGAAACCAAGGAATGATGATCGTTCAGAGTTCTTCTAGGAGATATGAAGATCCAGATTGCAAGAACAAAAGTCTCTCATGGTTCCCACAAGAAGGCAGTGGGAGCCCACACACAAAAACAATAAGAGATAAGTATTTTGTTTTCTTGCTTACATAGATCTGTTTTGTCTTATATGTATTCATCACTATTATATGCAGATCTAATGTGTTGAGCAGTTGATATAGTTTACATTGTTATATTTATTATGCATATGAGCTACACATAATTTCATGAAACTAGTTTAGATGATATCTCCTTCCTGCATGCTTAGGGTAGTGCACACTCTTGATGGCATGTTCTAGTGGAGATAGCAGATATCTAGATAGTTCCCAAATGTGTTTGGTAGACATGTTCATGATTGTTGTGATAAAGTATTAGCTAAGATGCATGTGTAAACTATTGTCTTTACATTTTATTATACAATGTCACTAATCATCAATCGGGATTTGACTTGTAGGGAAAAGACCATGTGACATGGCCTACAAGAGAAGGATGATGTGACCTGTTCCGAATCAACAAGTGGTGGACACATGAATCCCATTGATGTTCAGCAAGAAGCTTCCAGGAATACGACTCTCAGCCTAGAAGGATGACCTCAGAGGAAGCTTTCACAGAAGTCAAACCAGAAGTGGGCCACCTTCAGATTTTAGGCTGTCCAGTCTACATACATGTGCCCAATAAACAAAGTTAGAACCTTCAGGTCAGAAGGAACCTTTGTGGGACACAGTGAGTCTTCAAAGGCTTACAGAATCTACATCCTAGGATTCTGACAGCCAGTAGGGATGTGACCTTTGAAGAAGAGATGGTTGTCAGGAAAGGCAAAAGATCAGACATGGAGATCGATGATGAAGAAATGCTCAAAATGAGACCATCTCCCCCTCCAATTCAAGAGGGAGCCAGCAGAAAAGGATGAACCTATCGATCCCATAGATCCAGTTGATATCACCAAAGATATTGCAAGTCGGAAAAGACCTAGATGGTCACACAGACACTGCAGGGTGCAGAGGGGCATGAAGCTCCACATGGCGCTTTCAGAGAAAGTAAAAGACCTCAGAGGTTCTCTAGCTATGTGGCACTGATGAGCAACATTATTGATTCAGAA
Organism: Larix kaempferi; assembly: GCA_027924585.1. Lineage (NCBI taxonomy): Eukaryota > Viridiplantae > Streptophyta > Pinopsida > Pinales > Pinaceae > Larix > Larix kaempferi. The sequence continues at coordinate 58,074,165 of BSBM01000047.1, read as the reverse complement.
TCAGAACCCACCACTTACGAAGAAGCATCCAAACATCAAGTTTGGAAGGATGCCATGATGGAAGAATATCAATCCATCCTGAAGAATGATGTGTGGGAGGTTGTGTCGAGACCTGAGGAGAAGTCAGTAGTGACTTCTAAATGGCTATACAAGATCAAGCATGGAGCATATGGCAGTGTTGAGAAATACAAGGCCAGATTTGTAGCCAGAGGATTCTCTCAGAAAGAGGGAGTCGATTATGATGAGACATTTGCTCCTATGGTCCGATATACTTCCATCAGATCCATTATTGTGATTGCTTCAGCTATGGGATGGAAGTTGCATCAGATGGATGTGAAGACAGCCTTTCTCAATGGTGTTATTAAGGAAGAAGTTTACATCGAACAACCAAATGGGTTTATTGTCCAAGGAAAGGAGTCTCATATATGCAGATTGAAAAAGGCACTGTATGGACTCAAGCAAGCACCCCGTGCTTGGTATGGACGGATAGACAGATTCCTGGTGAGCTTGGGATTTTCCAAAAGTGATGCAGACCCCAACCTTTACTACAAGGTTGTAGATGATGAGCCATTGATTTTGGTATTATATGTTGATGACTTGTTTCTCACAGGAAATGAGAAACTTATTGTATGGTGTAAGAAGAATCTCGCCTCTGAGTTTGAAATGAAAGATCTTGGATTGATGCATTACTTCTTGGGATTAGAAGTATGGCAAAGGCAGAAAGAGATTTTCCTAGGACAAGGAAAATACACCATTGATATATTGAATAGATTCGAGATGTTGGACTGCAAGTCCATGGCTACTCCGATGGATGCAAATTGGAAGAAGTTGAGAGATTCTACTTCCGACTCTGATTTGATTGATCCCACCATTTATCGCCAGTTGATTGGGTCATTGATGTATCTAACCAACACCAGACCAGATATATGTTTTGCTGTCAATGCCTTCAGTCAGTTCATGTGCGAACCAAGGCAAATTCACTAGATTGCTGCAAAACATGTGCTCAAATACTTATGTGGCACTGTGGGATATGGATTGAAATATGCTTCAAATTGTGACCTGAGATTGCAGGGGTTTACAGACTCAAATTGGGCTGGATGTGTTGCAGATTGGAAGAGTACTTCCGGATGTTGCTTCAGTTTGGGTTCTGCAGTTATTTCCTGGTGCAGTAGGAAGCAGAACTCGGCAGCACTCAGTACTGCAAAGGCCAAGTACATGGCTGCTAGCATGGCAGCTCGAGAAGCAGTTTGGCTTCGTAAACACCTAGCAGGATTGTTCAGCCAGATTTCAGAGCCGACCGTGATTCACTATGATAACCAGAGTTGTGTGCAGATATCAGTGAATCCTGTATTTCACAACAGGTTGAAGCATATCGAGATTCAATATCACTTCATTTGCGATATGGTGCAGAAAGGTGCGGTCGAGTTACTGTACGTGCCGACAGACAACCAGACTGCAGATGTTCTCACCAAGGCTCTTCCCAGGTTGAAGTTCGAATACTTTCGCAGAAGACTTGGAATCGAAGAGAACGTCTCCCTCCTTAAGAAGGAAAGATAACATTGAGATACTTGCGCTGCTTTGCCCAGGTGCCTCTACAGTCCAGTTACTCTGCCATATATGGGAGAAATCCCATAGGCAGATGAGTAGGACAGTCAGCAATTGGTTGGGCTCACCCAGGTGCCTTCTGCAATCCAGTTACTCAACCAGATATGGGAAAAAACCCATAGGTAGATGAGTAGGACAGTCAGCAGTTGGTCGGGTTCACACAGGTGCCTCTGTAGTCCAGTTACTCAACCAGGTATGGGAGAAATCCCATCGACAGATGAGTAGGACAATCAGCAGTTCGCCGTGTGATTGCACAAGTGCCTCTACAGTCCAGGTACTCAGCCAGGTATGGGAGAAATCCCATAGGCAGATGAGTCGAACAGATAGTAGATGGTTGTGCCCTTTTGCTCGTCTGAGATCTCAGCCAGGTATGGGAGGACTCCATCGGCAGATGAGACAGACAAGTAGCAAATTGTATAGCAGAGATGGTACAGCTGATAATCTCAGATATCCAGGATTGAGTGATTCTCCTGGATCCAAGATTGAGTAATTCTCCTGGACTCACCGCAGGACTGGTGAAGATGATGCACTGAGACTGTGTAGACAACCTTCAGTATGTATAGAGATGATGGAGACAGCATGGATGTACAAGATGAAACCCAGATGAAGACCGAAGAATACCTTCCTCGTTGAGAGGGAGTGTTGGATTTTGTACAACTTCAGAAGATATTATTCATTGTATTTTATTATACTTGATTGTACCTCCTAAGGGAGATGAACTTGATATAATCACTTATATAAACACATGAAAGAATCAATGTAAACCTTGGAGTGCAAAGAAGCAAAAGAAGAATATTAAAATTAAATTATTAAACTGCCCCCAAGTGAAGTCGGCCCAGTTAGGGTATTTTTCATGTTAGCACTTGTATAAATAGAGGAAAAGTGCTCATCATTATTCACTCACTCATTCAAGTGAAGTTCGCATCACCCAGAGAGAGAAAAGTTCGCACATGCTGGAGAAGGAAGTTGTTTTGGGGTTTCTACTTGTGGAAAGCATTTTCACATTTTCTCTTCTATCTTTGTACTATGATCTCGGGATTATCATCTCTATACGAAGGTTGTTGGGTTTTTCCAAATTGGGTTTCCCAGGATAAACTCTGTGTTATTGTTTTGTGCTTTGTCTTTCTTCTAGTGATCTTGGTTATGCATTTATATTATTATGCTATGAATGTTTGCAATTTTTTAGTTTAAATTTTATTTTTCCGCATTTAATAAAATCAAACTAGGATTAAAATTTACTTTGTTGGTCCATTCCATTAGCGGGCCACAAGTTCACAAGTTTCACATTTTTTAACAATTTTTTTTTTTTAATTTTAATCAACCCCCCTTGCTTTCTCGAAGTACGGTTTCAGGATAAGGGCTTGCCCGAGTACTGGCTAGAAAAGAGACTCTTGGGGTTTAAATAAAAAGAAAAACATTGTTCAAAAATCCATAAAAATTAACAAGGCTTTGTCCCCATATGCTCTGGATCACTGCACCAGAAAGGGACTTAGTGACTAGTAATTAGTTTCATTTTCCCAATTAACCTCCCTTTTACGAAAATCCGACGTAAATGCTTATTGATACGGTGTGGGGAAATTCCTCAAAGGAAGCGGGAACCACTGGATAGTGACCTCGAGATACGGTTAGACTGCACCCTGGTTTGGTGTAGTGTTGAACACCTCCTAGAGACTCTGATCCAACCCACATTTCCAAGTGAGGAGCCACTTGTGTCAAATTCCGGACATATTTCCAGTGCCTCACGGTATATTGGAAATCCCCCATCCCTAATAAACAACTCATTACCAAAAAATAATAAAATTTACCAAGAACACTTGCAAAACATTGTCATTTCATTTCAAGCATTTCAACTGCACTTATTTGACTCCATTATCAGCACTAGTCTTGTTGTTGATTATTTTATGATGTTAAATGTTTCAATGCTAATGATGATGTGGGACAATGAATGATATCATGTTTTGTATTGCTTTGTTCTTGTAATCAAATTTTCTAACTCCTAGATTTTCTAGTTTTGTAGATTAAACACCTTAGATTTTTCATTTTTAAAGGTCCACCCCCCTTGGCTTCACTAGGTATAAGCCTAGACGGAGGACTCGAGTTTCAGGTGACAGCACTTGACTTTGGCTTGCCCCCAAGGCCACACTGAGCGGCTTGAAGATTTATGCCGTGTTTTCCCAAGTGTGATTCCAGGCGACAGCATTTTGGCATCGTTGTTGGGGATAAATATTTGTATTCCCAAAATACGACTTTTGAGTTTTCCTTTTTGTTTTTGCTTTGTTTGATGAATCTTTAGATTAGATCTTTAATTTTTCATCTGGCGACTCCACTAACTTGTTTCTTTTTTAAATTATCAATCAAAAGCAAAAAATAGAAATTTTTGTGAGTATTTTAAATGCGTATTTTTACTCTCACATGGCGACTCCATTGAGGGGGTAAAACCCTGTTTCTCATAAATTTGTTCAGATTTCTTGAGTGTAGAGATGAGCCCATGCAACACTCTCATTATTTTGACAATTCCATTGATTCGGTACAAGATATGATTACATTCATGCTTCAGATTTGGTGCCTCATGCTTTGAGACTATGGATGATGATAAGGAAGAACTTCGTGCTCTCCTGCTTGAAACTTTCACTCAATTAGATTTCTCAAATATCCATGGTTTTCCTAATGAGAAGCTATTTGACATTGCTCCATAGTTCTATGGAAACAATGGTGATTCCGCCACCTATCATATTGTTGCTTTCTTCAATTTGGTGGTTGATTTTAATATTTATCACGAGGATGATTTGATGACCATATTTGCTTGGACCTTGGAGGGGAATGCAAGGAGTTGGTTTTGTAGCCTCTATGACAAATCCATAGTTTCTATGGCTGATTTTCTCAAGTGTTTCCTTTTTCATTGGCATGAGGGAGAAAAGGCAGAAATTAAGTAGCTTGTTAAAAAATATAACTCTTTCCTCCCTAGATTATAGCATGACCCTATTGAAGAGTTTCATGAAGAACCCTTGATTGAAGATTTTGTTGAAAACCCTCCTCATGTCACCATAACAGAAAATATTGAAGATTTGGACTATTCTCAAGTCTATTTTAGTAATGATGAACACATGTGTATTCTAGATCTGCCTATTGAGGAATCCATCATAGAAGTTGTCAAAGAAATTCATGAAGGGTCTTTGATTGAGGTTGTTTCAGAAGAGCTTCCTCATTTTGCCATTGAAAATTTGAAATTTCCTCAGGATTACATCAGTGAGGATTATGACATTTGTACTTCAGATTCACCTAAGGAAGAAACCATTACAGAAGCCTATAAAGAAATTTATGATGAATTATGTATGGTTTATGATGACACTCCTCCATGTTCTCCACATAGTGGTGAAGTTTTGGATAGTTTTACACCTTGTAATATCTTTCAAACCAAACCTTCTGAGAATGATTATTGTGAACATGAGGATGGGTATGACCAGGGTTTTGATACAATAGACAAAGACTCCCCCTTCATTTACAGAGATGGGCATGATGATTATTGGACGGATTTAGAAAAACCCATCTTTGATATATCAAGAGAAGGGAGTGTGAATTTTGAGACCTTGGGGAATCTTGATATGGAAAAGGAGCCCGCAGATACTTCTTATGATCAATCAGAGCCATGCATGAGTATTAATAATGAAGACATGGATCAGCAGTGTAAAGAAGAGTTGGGTATAATGCAATCAGTGGAATGTCAGTTTCAGCCTTCATCAACACATACATAGGTTCCTCATGATTTGGAGCAGCCTAGGGCTTATTCTTTCACAACAAGTTATTATCAGAAGAGCCTTTCAGATCAATATGATGAGGTAGTAGATCGGCCTCATCATTCGGACTCATATCTCAGTCCTATCCAATCTTGGATAGAAGAAGCCTACAGGGGGACTTACCAGTTTGGGGAGAAGTTCAATGATATTTTTCATTCCTATGATCACCCATCCATCCCTCCAAAATCCAGAATTATCACGCAGGTTTGCATTTTCTGAATAAGGGATCCTTGTTTTGGCCGGTAACCAAACACAAGGTGAAAAGTTTTTATATAGATGAAATGTTAAGATGGTTGCATTGGATTTATCATTTTACTTAGCATTTTGATTATGTTATGCTTAGAGTAGGAAAATAAGCTCATCAAAGCAAGCATTTACTTTTTGCATTTCTTTTTTCAGTATTTTCCTTTTTGTACTTAGAAAATTTTCACTAGTTAGTTTCGCTTTTTGAATAATGCAACTTATGATTCATTGGCTTCTTATAAGAACTTGTGCTACTGAAGGGTTTTGTTGTCAAGTTGAGATGTTTTTACAGGTCATAGAAACCGATTCTGGTGTTCTCATATGCTCTCCTTGCTTGAAGACCAGATCAAGCACACGTCCCGCAGTTGGAGCCAAATGTTACCAGCGAAGTTGTACTTAGTTGGCTTTTCCAGTGAGCGAGCAAAGTCTGAACATGTTACATGTTCATTATCAGTGATCTGAAATCCATCAGGCCTTTTTGAAGGCCCCTTTTTTAATTTTTTCTTCACATGTTCATGCCCTGCGAGGTTTGTAATAAAGTGTGCTAGCATGGTTTTTTATGTAAAGGACTTGGCTTCCTGGGACTTGTCGATCAAGTCAGGTATTCCAAGGAGTTTTTTCACTTATTAATTATGTTTTGCATTTTAGCAGGGCATAATTTTTGAGTTTTTCTCCTGCTCCTCCAAAGCTGGAATGCCCGGTGTGGTGGATAGGCCTTAGGGGGTTGTTAAAGTCCATGGGTCAATGTATATGAACATGCTAGACACTAATTTTGAGTCATATGGACATGTGCTAGGTCCCCCTAGGTTTTTTTTAAGTTCCAAGAAAAAAGTATTTTTCTGTAAAAACGAGCCATTTTCTAATGGTTTGGTAAAAAAAACTTGAAAATGATGTAAAAGTCTAGTCTATGGGTCTTGTTTGCCAAGGGGGTGCTCATTTTCAAGCTCAGAGCACCCACCATACCCTAAAACCCACTTTCCTAAGTAGTTGAGAACTTTATTTTTCACTCATAGTCAAAAAAGCCAAAAAAGTCAAAAAAAAGTTGAAAAAATGCAAAAAAAAGTGAAAAAAATATGAAAAATCAAATTTTAAATTTAACGGGATTTGGAGTAATTTTTGGATCAGCTATAATCGGGGGGATGTAAGAAGTGTTTTGAAAAGTATTGGCAGCTGCATTGGTGGGAACTTTTACCCATTTAGGGGGGTGCATTTCCCCATGAGGGGGGGCGCATTTCCCAAGGGAGAGGGGCGCATTTAGTAAGGAATATGCAGCTGGTTTTTAGGCACCATTTGGGCTTCGTTTTGGGCATCCCAAATAGAGGAGGCAACCAAACATCAAGCCTTACTTCATGGCATAACTCACTCCACCATTTTGCCCCACCTCTCCTCAAGCAAGTGCGCCCTACTCTCCTTCCTTTCTTTATATATTGAAGGCTTCCCACTCCATTTTTCACTAGTTGGAGTGTGGAGTAGACCTAGTTGTAAATGTTTAATCTTTCTTTTGTGAATAAAGAAGACTTTGGAGGTCATTCTTGTACATTGCCTTTGATGAGTGGATAAACTATCTTGATCTAATGGAGGTAATATGTACATAGGCTTTGTTTTGCCTTTGTATCAAGTGTACTCATTTGAAGGATTGGTAGCAATTTTATGATATAAGTTAATTCAATTAGATAAATGTTTTAGCTTTTTGATATATGTTTGTTAAGAGATCATACTTGCATGTTTTCATTTGTTTATGAGTATGCAACACTGATTTCTTCCATATATATGTCTACACTTGATCTTTGTTTGTAAATTTTGTAATGTGCATGTTCTCTGAGTTAAAGAAGTGAAGATCTTGTTTGTTTCTTCCCTTTTCTAACACTTGTTTTGCAGATACGGTCCCTCAGCATTCCACAAGCTAAGCTCTGAAGCTTCTGGTTTCACCTCAAAGTTTTCTCCTTCTTCCTCTCTCTTTAATCTTACTTATTTTGGTTACTAGTTACTGGTTACTGGTAAAGAGTAATAGCAGATCTGCATACCATTTTATATTCATAAGTAGATCTACTTCTTGCTCTTAAGATCTAGTGAATCCCTTTTAAAAAAGTTTTATCTCTCTTTCTAGATCTATTTTGTTAGTTTACATACAAAAGGTCATTTTTATTGAAAAAAATCTCAAGACTTGAGTAGCAAACTGGTTGTTTGGATTTAAAGTTTATCTTGCAAGTTTAAAAGTGCATCTCATTGGCTGCCTCAAAAGCAAGCCAAGATCCCAAGGAAAGCTTGCTTTCCTTGGTTATTTTATATCAGTTTATCATAGATTAACTTAGTCATTTTTTTTAGTAATTTTTGTAGTGACCCAAACTCACTTTCTAAGTGTTTTTGGGCACATTTTACTAATATTTGTTCGTTGTTCTGCAGCATTTTGTTAACAGATAGGAGGAGACTCTATCCAAATTTTGGTAGATTGAACCATCCGGAGCACCCAAGAACCATACATTTTCATCCGAAAACTCTTTACATCATTTTTTGTAAACCTTTGAATCAATTTTGAATGACCGGGGCACTTCTATTCACATTGTAAGAGACATATTAAATGAGAGCAAGTGGGCTACCCAGCGCCCACACCCAATCCCTCGAGGGGGTAAACTATGTCGACTCAATTTTCGTGATTTGCAATTTTTTAGTTTAGATTTCATTTTTCCGCATTTAATAAAATCAAACTAGGATTAAAATTTACCTTGTTCGTTCGTTCCATTGGCGAGCCACAAGTTCATTTAGGACCTAGTTTTTTCACATTTTTTAACAATTTTCTTTTTTTAAGTTTTACTCAACCCCCTTTGCTTTCCCGAAGTACAATTTCAGGCTAAGGGCTTGCCCGAGTACTGGCCAAAAAATAGACTCTTGGGGTTTAAATAAAAAGAAAAACGTTGTTCAAAAATCCATAAAAATTAACAAGGCTTTGTCCCCGTATGCTCTAGATCACTGCAGCTTTGACTGAACATGTTGATCAACCAGAAAGGGACTTAGTGACTAGTAATTAGTTTCATTTTCCCAATTAACCTCCCTTTTACGAAAATCGACGTAAACGCTTATTGATATGGTGTGGGGAAATTCCTCAAAGGAAGCGGGAACCACTGGGTAGTGACCTCGGGATACGGTTAGAGTGCTGAACACCTCCCAGAGACTCTGATCCAGCCCACATTTCCATGTGAGGAGTCACCTGTGTCAAATTCCAGACATATTTCCAGTACCTCACGGTATATTGGAAATCCCCCATCCCTAATAAACAACTCATTACCACAAAATAATAAATTTACCAAGAACACTTGCAAAACATTGTCATTTCATTTCAAGCATTTCAACTGCACTTGTTTGACTCCATTATCAACACTGATCTTGTTGTTGATTATTTTATGATGTTAAATGTTTCAATGATAATGATGATGTGGGGCAATGAATGATATCATGTTTTGTATTGCTTTGTTCTTGTAATCAAATTTTCTAACTCCTATATTTTTTAGTTTTGTAGATTAAACACCTTAAATTTTTCATTTTTTGGGGTCCACCCCCCTTGGTTTCGCTAGGAGTAAGCCTAGACGGAGGAGTCGAGTTTCAGGTGACAACACTTGACTCTGGCTTGCCCCCAAGGCCACACCAAGCGGCTTGAAGATTTTTGCCCCGTTTTTCCAGGTGTGATTCCAGGCAGAAACAAGGCCTACATTGCATTGTTGGCTTCCGTTACTTATCATATAAATAGAGGAAAGAGGGCATATTTCCATTCATCATCTTAGCATCCATTCTTGTATCCCTCTTGTGTTGAGATGTGACCTAGAGAAGGGTACACACAAGCTTCTCTCTCTCTCTAGAGTTTTCACTTGTACCTGACCTCTCTATCTCTCACTCTCTTAAGGTGCTATGGTTTCTTGGTCTTCTTGGAGTATCTTGGAGCATCTTGGAGGTCTAGGGTTAGGGTTTACCCCTTGGTACTTAGGGTTTTTTGATAAAACCTAGGGAACATGTGTATCTAAGATGTATGCTATGCCTACATCTTTATAGAAAGAACCTATCTGAACTTTGTCCAACTATATATCACGTGATAATATAGATATGCGACCATGTGCCAAGTCTAAAAAGTACTACACAAATTGTTAATGTTGCATCAATGGACCAACTAACCAATCCACCCAGTAATGTACTCACGAACTGTCGATGTCGAATGGTGAACTATGTAACACTAAGTTCATCTCGAATGATATCCATGAATATATACTATAGATTACCATTTATAATTATAAGGTCGAATCCAATGTTAACACCCCCCACGGAATCGTCATTGATCTCGCTAGTCTAAACCCTCTACGAACCGATTTGAACAAGGTGATTCAAGCATTGATCCAAGTGTTGAAGGGTCTAAGCGGCCAAGACCGACCAATTATAACTTTGGTTGTAGCATGGCCATGTAGAGCTAACAATGATAACCTCTTTCACAGGCTGCACGTTGAGGAGCTCACCCCACATTCTTTGGTGAAAAGGTGTAGTAATTTTGCTATGTTGGATTTTTATGGTCACGAACATATGGTTTCTCCTCTACAAGTGCTTTCCTACAATATGTTGGGCTATGACTTCAAACCCTCAGATCGTTTGTTGGCAACAACTATGTATTTTCCTAACATTGTAGTGGGTGTGTTGTGGCTTGATTTGGAGAGGCCCTCCTGATTGTGTTCAAGTTGTTTTTCCACAATAGTGGGTAGACATGCATTAAGGGATCAATTGTAGTTGTCCTCTATTTGTCTCTATACAATTATTACATGCAGGAAACTATGGGCAACAAGTTAGGCAGTATGTGGGGGATGGTCCAATGTTTTTTTATCATACCCAGACACGTGTTCCTCCCATGCATGTTCCTCAAAACATGTAAAGGGATAATTTTTGGGTCTATATTTTCAATTTCTTTGCCAAGCTCATGTTGCCCCTTGTATGAAGCCCTAAATGTTAAGGAATGTATTTTGATTCAACATATGCATGCCTCACCATTGTTTTCTCTCACATGGGAATCTACTACAAGTTGGTTTTTAGGAGTTTGGTTTTTTATGTTACGTTGTGTTTTCATCCCTTGATTCATGTTTGTGGCAGTAGCCTATATGCTATCTAGCATTTGTAACATGCTCTTTGTATCCAAAATTGTTTTGTTAATTAAGATTACTAAGCATATTAAGAAAAAAGACGAAAACCATGTACCAAGTCGCATCATACATTATTTAGGCCTCCCTTTGGGAATTGATGTGCCTTCAATGACTCTTAGATCATGCACAAAATTGAAGGCAGGCTTCCCTAGTGTTTTCTTTGTAAGTTTTAAACATGTGCAGAGAAGCAAAGGATACGGATCCTTTTAAGCAAAAAAGAGATTACACCACAGCAATCACACATAATACACGGAGATTTACCATGGAAACCCTTAACCGAGAAAACCAACAAAACTTAGAGTTGCACCTCTCACATTCTCATTATTATTATTAACCACTCACAGCAGCATCCAAAACCCTAGTTGGTTAACCTGAGTTAGAAATAGACCCCAATCCTTTAATTGGAATTAAATTACACGTTTTTAGGAAAACCCCAAAAAATAGCTTGAAAATAGCCCAAAAAATTTCAAACTCGCCTTTGGCTCGTATCGGTAATGGGCATCTATATGCTTCGCGGAAGAGGGAGGGTGTCGACAACCCCCCTGAGCCAGCGCCATGTGCAACGCCCAACAAATACGACAAAGAATACTAGATGGTTGGGGATCATCAAACACCAATGCCCACACACACATGCAAAGAATATAACACATACCCAACATTCTTCATGGGAAATAGGGTGATTAAAGGAATCTACCACTAGTTTCTTAAGCCATCTAAACTTTGCCCATAAAGGCAAGACGGCTTGGCCTCGTTAATATCCATGCTCGAGTGATAGTGTTGGTAGCTGAATTGGGTTAATCAGACAATGCCTAGCCTTGCAACTACTTGTTTGTCATAACATTTAGTGTGCCATACATGTAAAAGGTATCACAAGCCCCTTAAACATCTATGACATAGTAAATGAGGTCAAAGCAATTAGTATTATTTTCTCTTGAATATTCTCAAAAAGATACAACAAGATTGGCAAGTGGTATCCAAAAAGTTGCATTAGGATGTTCAAAATTACTAAACTGGATGGGATTTGGTTACATGGTCAATTTGGACATTTTTGGTGGAGAGGGGGCAGATCAAGTTGCATCACTTTTTTGTTGGACAAAGATTGACAAGGAAAGGTTTTCGAAGAATGGAGATATTTGTGGGATATGGAGTCCGGAAAAAGCCTTCTATGTAGAACTCTTAGTTGGTCTTGAAGGCCCCAACCTGTGAATAGAGTTGCCTACAATGCACTTACTCAGATGATTTTGGATGACAACTTTGTTATGTTGAATATGGATATTGAAGCACTTATTTGGAAGTGATTGGAAAAATTCTTATGGGAAGCCATTTTTGGATTATTCAACCAAGGAGCTTTATCCCAAGAATTGTTTCCTTACAAGTCGTCTTAACAAGAAATAGAACATTTAGGATCGCAAACTAAGATGGATTAAGGAGTCAAGGTCTTAAAAGTCCAACTCCTCTTCTAAGCCTAGAGTCCTTAGGTGGTTGGTTCTTCATTCCAATTTAGTGGTTAAGGGTAGGCTACATTGCAATGGGCTCACAAATGAAAGTTGTGGAGTTTATCCTAAACTTGAAATAGTTTGGTATGTTATGTGGAATTGCAAAGTTGCTAGAGATTTTGGGGGGATAGTTGCTAAGTACAATATTATATTTGTCACACATCTTCATTAGAAATGGATCCAATACACGCGCAAGAGCATGTTTGACATGATTATATTGACAAGCATCTCCTTATAACGATGTTGAGCAACTTTTATGTTCCATTTGAGAGAAAACTCCAGTTTTACATTGGAGATGGCTATGTAGATCTAAGCTAGATCAGTTAAATCTAGAAGACAGAAGACAATATGTCCAACTGTGGAAATCTACACTCTCAAATAGGATTGATAGTTTTAGGTAAGATGTAGATAACCTCAAGGTTAGAGCCAATGTGGATATAATGGCTCTCCAATCCACCCAGTCCACCTCCCCTTCCCCTAAACCTGGATCATGTCCCATGAACCAATGGTACGACAACGATTGCAAGACTCTCCACAAGCAGCTTTCACATGCCCTCACTCATGATCACCAATCCTACCCCAATATAAAGGATTCCTACCGCCGTCTCCTCCACCATAAAAAAGCGCCTCTTCATCTCATAGAAGAGATGGGAGCTAAAGGCTTCCTTCATCCACTCTCCCAAAAACTCTCGACAAACCATATTCCCTCACCACTCCCATCTCCCACTCGATCTTGATCCAAAATCCATGTTCTCATGTACCTCTTCCCTCTACAATGTCCCATGGCAGCCCCTAATCTGGGAGACAATCTATTTGATGAATACCAACAAAGTAGCAAATGAGGAAGGGTTCCAAACAAAAATCTTCAAGCATGGTCTCTACGCCTTGGATTGTCACTTGGCCAATTTGTTCAATCATGTGGTCCATACAGGTTTACCACAACCTTGGTCACACCACACTATTCACCTGATCCACAAAGCAAGCTCTAGTACATATCACAATAACTACATAACAATCATGATTGGCCACACTTTCTCAAAACTCTATGCTACAAGCCTCCATATGAAGCTTTATGGGGAACTTGAGCGAAGGAAAGTTATAGAGGATAGGCAAAATTCCAACCAACATACCAGACCACTTATCACATTGTTACCATCTAGGCCATTATTGAGGAGGCACGACATTGATCTTTGAAAGTCTAGCGTTGCTTTGTAGACTTTCAGATAGCATTCAACTCCATTTCCAAAGAAGCATTGTTCCAGAGGTTCGAAGACATTGGCATATTCGAGACCCTACTAACCGCCATTGTGTGCATGTATGAGATGGTTCTTGGTCATCTCAACACGGCCCATGGGGTAGCAGACTTCATAAGGAGTACCAATGGGGTCAAACAAGGGTGCCCCCCATCCCCTAGTTTATTTAGGATCTACATTGACGAGTCGGAGCCCTTCCTGCATGAGCACATCCAAGACAACGATGAATTCCTTCTCCACCAAGCCTTGATTTCTATCATGCTTTTTGCCGACGATGTGGTCCTCTTGGCCTCATCTCCAGAGGGGTTGCAAAGACAATTGGATGCCTTAGCCCGTTTTCTGTGATTTTCGTCAATTGATGGTCAATCTGGGTAAAACCAAGGTCATGATCTTCAATGGGTCGAAGAAGACATGCTTGGACCACCATTTCTTTTTCAAAGAGGACGAAATTGAGATCTCCAACTCCTATACTTACCTGGGGATACAGTTCATAGGACCTCATTTCAATCTACAGTGTGCCCTTCATCCTCGAGTCAACAAGGGCTATGGATCCTTAGCCCTCATCGAGAGACGGTGTTTTCGAAACCATTTCCTGGACATATCATCCAAAGTGTCTCTCATGGACACCTTTGTTCAACCCATGATGCTCTATGGTTCAAAGGTTTGGGGGCCATGTTTACTAGAGTCTGATTGGGCCTCAACAAAGAGTGCAAACCCTCCTCCTTCATCACACCATCAGATGCAAGCAGAAAGTCCCCCAACCCATCATACTTGCGAAATTTGGTGGCTAGCCCTTTCGTCTTGAGACTGTATTTAGCCTTATCTCACTTCTACACTACATCTAGAGGTTTGCTGACTTGGCAAAGGGATGGGACCAATATCCGTACTTGGCCTATTATTCATCAAAGTGCATTACCTCAACCAACACTTAAGGTTGCACTCGTTGCTGGTATGCAAGGGTCTCGGATCTTTTAGAGTCTGTTAATATTGTGATGGATCGAATTCCCCTATTTAGATTCTCCCTAGACACACTTGGCCACCTCTTACCTACCAGGCAAGAGATGAACAAGATCATCCAAGATGATATCTATACGCAGATCGTGCAAATCACCTAGATCGACCCTCACAGCAGGCTACATCTGAGGATGGTCTTCTATGCGGAGCACTTCATGGATCCAAGTGACAGGCTCATTGTTCGACCAAATTACACATCCCGCCATTGGGTGCACGGTCTTCGTATTCCCTTGGGCCAATTCAGGGTAGGCTCTCATTGACTTAGGCTAGAGACGGATCACTAGATTGATCGATCTAAAAGAATCTACCAAGCAACCCATCTTCAGGGGGTTGCGACTGAGGAGCACTTCATTTTCCATTGCCCTGTTTACTACAAGATCCGAGGGCAGTTCCACTATCTTTTTAGGGAGTTGCTTGTCAGGGAGCTTCAAACTCTGTCCAATTTCTTTAGGTATCCAAAGCACAGATGTATGACCTTATACTTGTAGGAGGACCTCCAACTCTGTTCCCTCATCCTTAAGCCATGTCCACATCCTGGACCAACTTTCACTTGCTTTTGCGGATGTCTGACAGATAGTGATCTCGTCTCCAACCCCAAATCTGTGAGGACTCAGAGAACAACATCCACTTCTGCAAGAGCCCAATGGCGTTGCCAACCCTAGTCCCATACTACCAGTTAGTCGATATCAACCGGATCACAGAGACGGGCCCCCTCCTCCAAGCAGCAGCACAATACACAATCCTCCTCTTCCTCTTCCAAGTCTTCCTCTAGATAGGCTTCTATGTTGAGATTCCTCCTTTCGACTTTGGATGTTAGGAGAGATGTCTCCAACAGACCATGATAGGCTTGTACCATTTGTATCACAGATTCTAGATCCATTTTTTTTGTACACATCACTCTTGGTTCAACTCTCCATCTTCGGAGTTAGTTTTTTGGAATTTGGATAGATTCATACTTTACTTTTTGCATCTTACTTTTCATAGGAATCATTTCCGTGCTCCCATTTTGTATTGACATCATTTTGTACCTAACAGTCTCTTTGACCTAATTCAGTGGTCATTCGTTTGAGATTAATAAAATTATCCATTAATTCTTATGTAGAGAAGGAGAAGCTTTGTGTCTTCCCTATGGCCCCATGACGTATAGTTCTTACCGTACATTTTTATTGATTGGTAATGAAATATAAAATACATTTCTCAAAAGAATTAAGAAAATAAAAGCTGATTGCAAAAACACACCTAGCTATGTATCCAAGTTTTTTATTTTCTAGTAAATTATCAGTGAAGACAAAATCTCAACTTTTATAAATACGAGGCAATTAGTTGCCTTTAGTTTTTTAATTTTGAAGATAAATAAATTTTGATTTGACAGAGAATTTTAAATGCTTATCTCAACTTTATATGAGGCAATTATATGCTTATCTTGAAGATAAATAAATTTTCATTTCACGGAAACCTTTAAATGCTCTTGGCATGGAATCCCCTAATACCACCTTGTGCATTCAATTTGCGTGAAGGAACATGTCCCATATCACATTATAGAAGTGTAACCAAAAGCTCTAGACTCGTATTTGTTTGTCGCCATTTATATTACATTTCAAAGTGGACATCAAGAGTGGAGTAAATGTGTTCTAGACAGTTGATCTCTCAAATATAATAATGTGAATATAACTGAAAGTTTCAGCTACATGGATGTTAGGGTAAATGAATTTCTATGTAGAAACAGAGGGTAAATGAAGTTCTATGTAGAAACAGAGGATATTCAAAAACATAGTCTACCATCTAAATATTTAGGTGATGAGTAGTAGAGAATCATGAGCTACAAACAATATTATGACAGAAACAGTCTGTCAGGTCAAGTTACATGTTACTGCAAGAGAAGGGACAAGACAGGGATTAGAAATTTGTTTTCTTGAGGTTTTAAAATTAATTTGTATTTTGATTCCAACCTTGTAAGAATTTATGAATATTTGATTTTGGCATTATACGTTGGGTTTAAGACCTTGTTAATTATGCAATGTCATGTGTTTGCTCTGATATTCCCTTTGTTGTTTATGATTTGAGCTTTTTGTTGTTGATCGCTTTGTTCGTTATGTTTAGCATCTACAAAGGAGAAGGATGGCAGATCTAGGGTCAATCGCAAGGTCCAGGGCCACATACACATCAAGAACACACATGCATACCTGAACTCTGCTTAACTGTGGTCAGGATCATAGGCATCTATCAAAATGACTCTTGATTTTCATATAGCAACACACACCTAAATACAAAAAGGGAATGGAAATAATGGAAAGATCAAGCAGACAAAAGAGCAACAATAGATAATAAGATAAAATAAGATAAGATAAGATAATTTTATTTATGTCCAACAAATGACCACAGAAGTAGGTCAATGGGACTATGTGTTACCATGACGTAAATACAAAGTGGGAGCACTAAGACGGCTCCTATAAAAAGCAAGAAGTATGACTCTAACCAAAAAAGAGCTAACTCCAAAGATGGAGAGCCGATCTAGAAGAGAAATTTACAAAAGGGAGTGGATTGGAATCCGTGGTAAAAATAGTGGTAAATCTGTCATGGTGCACTAGAAGCATTTATCCTAACATTCAAATCTCAATGAACAAATCTCAAAATAGTACTCTGTAAGTCTGTTTTGAGGAAGAGCTGGAAGAGGAGCTACGATGGGTAATCTGCCGTTGTCTGGAGTGGGGGCCTGCTGCTGTGACCTGGATGAAATCCTCCAGCTGCTGGAATGGGGCCAAGACTGGTCACACTGCTAGTGTCTCGCAGAAGTGGAGGTGGTCCTCTGCGTCCTAACTAATCTGCGGTCAGAAGCAGTACCACCATCTTTCTGTTTCTTGGTACCCCTAGAAGATGGGAGCACTGGAAAAAAGGAAGTAATCCATTGAGTGGAGGCTCGTCCAGACTGCAAATGTTACAAGGGAATACGGTAGAAAGAATAGAGACTTCTCTTTTCATGTTGTTCTGCTCAAGTTATGTATTTTGTAACTTGCATGTTTTCAGACATTTTTTAATTGTTTTTACATTATAAAATATTTCCAATACCCGAAATTATGTATCTAGCATTTGCCGTTAATATTGATATTTCAAACTTCAAGTATTCAACAACAATTTTCTTGTCTTTTTCTGTACTAACATCACTGTCATGATTTTCAAGATCTACAGATTTAAGATGCATTTCTCAATCTATTTGCACAAGTGAAAATCAACATATGCAGAGAAATGAGGTAGTTAATCCAATGGTTAACCAAATTGAAACAGCCATCTGAGTCATCTGAGATCTCACAAGCCAATCACATGTACACAATCCTATCCTGCAATTAAACCCATAATTTCAGCAGCACACCATATAAGTGTTTGGGTCTCTACTGTTAAAGTTAGTGCAGCTGCGAGAGCCATTCTCAGAGAGGATGGTATTCCTGTTCAAGTTAAACAGGCAGAGTAAAGAGTAAGACCCTAGAAGGTACCCTAAGGCCCCCAGCTGTCTCCTGGGGTTCTTGGTCGGGGACCAAGCAGGTTGATGCCATGGCAAAGTCCCTAACATGTCGCTAGGGCCCTTATTTGTCTCTATGGTTTTCTGGTATGGGACCAAACAATTTCTTGGTCACGGACTCACGAGGACCAAGCAAGTCCTACAGGTTGAGACAGAGACCTCCTGGTCTGGGACCAGGCAGATTCTTGGTCACGAGGACCAAGTAGTTCCTGCAGCGACATACCCGGTCAGTTAACCAGGTGGATCTTGGTCAGTGAACCAAGATGATGATGTGTGATGTCCTCTTCTCCTAGGTCTTCGAGATGGTTGAGCTAGAAGGTCTTCTCAAGGGACTGGCCACCCCTTGATGAAGCCACTAGCATTTGACCTAAGGAGCAGTGAGAACCCTTCCTTATACAATGATGATGAACTTTCAGGTTGTATGGAACATTTGTACATTTGAGAGAGAGATGATTGGTTGTACCCACCTTGGTTGCCCATCCTTGTTTATTGGTCTTGTGGTACCTTGTCTTTGACTTGTGGTTAGTGGGGTCATCCACCCACCTTGAATTGTTTTGATTTGTACCACCTTGATGTTTTGGTCTTATGGATACTATGGTTGATTGTCCACCTTGAGGAACACCTCTTGGTCCTGGGGTTATGGGTCATGTACCCTTTCTTGTTTTAATGATTTGACTTAACCCTCACCTAATTAATTATATGACCCTGGTACCCACCTAAGACATCTTATTTATATTTTATAAGTCATGACCCTAAATATTGTTGGGTGTCTTAACCCTTATTCATTGGTACCTATCCTAATTTTATGGAACCCTAAATTAATTAAAGAATTATCTTATGATTCTTCTAGAAGTCTTTAATGAAGTCTTCCCTCCTCATTCTGTCATGTTCAAGACATTACATCTCAGATCTCACTGATCCCTGCTTAATGTCATGGGTTTTGTGGTTACATGCTGATTGCTAGTTCACTTGTTGAGGCCACCCACCTGCTATAGATTACTATAGTCCCAGATCTGATATTAGGATTAACGTGAAGGATTTATTGTGCTGCTGCTGCCCTAGCCGTGACCTGTTAAAGGAGGGCCGTGAGCTCAGTTGAACCCTGTTCCAATTCACATTGCTCAGATCTGTTTGTTGAGAGGTTTGGTCTGCCTACTAGAATTCTGGTTGAGTCTCGAGCTACTTCTTGTGGTTAGCCTGTGACCCGATCTGCTGTGTATGGTCTGCTTGAGGTCCAATCTGATTGATGAGGAGTCTGATATGCCTGTGTATGAGTCCGATCTGCTTGATAAAGGTCTGATCTGCCCATTAGCAGGTGGGTGGCCTCAACAAGTGAACTAGCAATCAGCATGTAACCATAGTCCCAGATATGATATTAGGATTAACGTGAAGGATTTATTGTGCTGCTGCTGCCCTAGCCGTGACCTGTTAAAGGAGGGCCGTGAGCTCAGTTGAACCCTGTTCCAATTCGCATTGCTCAGATCTGTTTGTTGAGAGGTTTGGTCTGCCTACTAGAATTCTGGTTGAGTCTCAAGCTAGTTCTTGTGGTTAGCCTGTGACCTGATCTGCTGTGTATGGTCTGCTTGAGGTCCAATCTGATTGATGAGGAGTCTGATATGCCTGTGTATGAATCCGATCTGCTTGATAAAGGTCTGATCTGCCTCTTGCAAGTTGCATGATTGAGTGAAGTTGTGTTGAATTCAGATCTGCTCATTGAGCTGCTATTGAAGCCCGATCCATTATATACTTATCTGTTGAGGAGACTGAGACTCTAAAACCAATCGTGAGCCTCATTGGATCTTCAACCTGCCTACTAGTTAATTATTTGAGGAGGCCGTGAGGTCTACAGGTCTGATTCAGACTGCTGATGTAAATTTGTGGAGGCCATAAGGGGTTTGTCCTACTCTGATACTTAAATGTCTGAATGTGAGTGGCGAGATCTAAAGTGATCAGATCTTGTTTAATATGCTGGGCTCTGTTCTTTTATACTGCTGTTGCTGAGACTTGATCTAATCTTTGTGCTAACCCTTTGTGTCTATTTAAGGTCATATTTTTGTTAGGGTTCAGATCTCTTGTGATTACATTTTTGGACTTCTATCTTGCTGTGACTTGATTGAGATTGTCACCATGTTTCTTGACTGTCATTGATCATCCCTGTTTGACTGTACTACACCTATCATCTCTCTCTCTCTGGTTTGTACTTACCCTCTAGCAGGGTCAGCTGGTTCCTAGTGTTGACTGGCCTCTGAGAGGCTCAGCTCATTCTGAAAGAAAAATTTCTAAGTATAAAACAGAAAGGGTTCCACACTCCAGATAAGTACCCTAACTTGCTCTTAATTAGACTTGTTACTGTTAGTCTTATACTGCTGGTTACATGTTACTGAAGATTACTTTAACACAAGGACCTTGGTAGTGTTAATGTTGAAAAGTTGAAAGAGATGAAAATTATGTTTTGAAATATCTTGTTTAAGTTACTTCTGTACTATTCTGCTCTAGTATAAATTTGTTATATTGAATTTTGCATTATAGTAAATACGATTTGATTTTTCTGCATCAAACCCTAACCCTAACCAAAATTTAACATCTACCCCCAAGACCTCCCTCAACATTTTGTTATCCCTTAAGGCCCATTTTGCTAGCATCTGCCTGATGATCCCCTATTAGTTTTACCTGTTGCTGTCCATATGTACTACTTCAACAAAGCTGCAGCAGCAGATTCTGGAGCAGTGATACCTTGATTCCTGTGTGCAGCACAGAGAGGCGCAACACTGCAGTTATGTAGGCAATGATAGAGGGCACATGCATTTCTATAACAAGCATGCATCAGATGATCAGCCAAACTCATTTCCAGTTCTAGCGTTTTGTTGTTATCAGACTGCTCCGAATTTAGCCTTTGCTTTATTTAGAAGGTCGTTGCTTCCAAGATTTAGGAAAAGGTACCATCACTAGGGAGTTTCCAGATTTAGCTAAGGTGCATGGGTTGAAGGCTTTTCCAAAATTAAATTAGGGCACTCAATTCAAGGAAATTTGTTCATGCAAACTTGGGCACACTATTCCAGGAAGGATTGGAGCTTTTATCTATTCTGAGCCTCGGCACTTCACATGGATGAGCTATTTTCTGTATATCCCTAACCTTTCTTAGTCTATAAAATAAAGGCAGAGTTGGGGTGGTGTTATTCAGTTTTGTCTTAGAGATTTGAGTGACTTTGACAATTGAATTTTGAGCTCTCTTCATTTCTGTTTACTCAGTTAATAAACAAAGATACGATTGGTGCTACAATATTAGCTTGTTGTAATAACTTTCAATTATCTGTCTGTTTGTAGATTTAGCATTCCTTCAGTTGTTTTGATAGGTTAGTAATTTTCAGCTAGCTAGGGTTTGTAGGAGTGCAGGTCTGCTTACCATGAATTGAAAAATTAACATGGTACCAAAGCACGTTTGCTAAAATCTTTGAGGAATACGTGTATGGAATCATGGATAGGGCTGCCCCCTGTGAGATTGCTGTCAGAAGGTTTCAGTGGGTGTGATGCCCAAGAGACTTCAGTGTTTAAAGCAATCTGGACCTCTGAGAGGTTGTAGGATGTGATGCACGAAGTGCTCCAGTGATTGTAGAGGAGATCTGCACCTGAGATAGGTTGTTGATCTAATTTATTTCCAGCTGATTTGTTTTGTTGAGGTGTGTTCCAGGGGTTGCAGCGATGGCTAGTCTAGGTCTCGACTCTCAACGAGTGACTGGTTGATAGTGCTGCAAACTTCACTTCTTGGAAGTGCAGACTTTAGATGTTGCTGGAGGAGGAGCAGGTTACAACTTACGATGCTATCAGTCCCATGCACTTGGCTGGACACAAGAAATAAGCGGCCAAAGTTGAGGAAATCTCCAGAAATCATTGCTTAATGCAAATTCAGAAATTTCACCTCAACCTTGAGGTTCCCTAATCTATTTCATGTGAACTTTCAGCCTTAGGGCTGAATCTGAAATATAAATAGCAGCAGTATATATTTCACTTCTGTCCAACCAAACACACCAGGCAGCCCAAGGAAATAAACACCAAACAATTGTACTTCAAGGGAACTATGTTTCCAGTGCTCAGGGCACAATCCCCGACATATAACAGATGTGAAAATAACTTATAAACAGCAGATTTCTTACAGCCACAAATATGCCCTCTTAGCTTCTATATATGTGTCAAATCACTCAACAAAAAATTTGCTAACTGTTCATGATAATCAGCATACCAAACAGCACTAGAAACTACTCATTCACCATGACAATATAAACTGAAAAACACATCTGCATATAAACAAAGTTTCGACAGCAAAGTACGCTTCGTATATACATATGAGTTATAACTTATAAGTACATACCAACAGTGTATCACAAGATGGTACAAGACAGTCCTTCAAGTTTATCACAAGCTAAGACTCTCAATGCCTCCAAACCCTAGCTAGGACATCCACCATCACTAGAAAACCCTAACCAGCAATACAAAGGCCCGGCAAAACATCCCACCAAGCCATCTAGCCACACCAAAGGCTCCACAACAAGCTAGCAGCAAAGCCAACAAGTCCACCCTTTATCTTTCACCAAGCTTGCCTCCCACAAACTCTCCAAGCAAAGCGCTACAAGTCTCTCCTAGGGTTTCTTTGCCACAAAACCTAGGTCCTTCTCACACAAGGATTCTAACCCTTAGCACTTCAAATCTCCTCTAGGTTTTGCCCCTCACAAACTCTAGCACCTTCCTCTCTTGCATAAAGACAAGTTCATCTCAAAATATAAATTATCTGATGAATTCTCACATGTGTCTACATGAATGCTACAGCTAAAGACTCCCTCCCACTTTATATAGAATATGTGAAGGAGGCCAACAATAATAAAGTGAACTAGGTCCACAAAAAACCTAACTAATCCTCAAGATAAGGTCTCCAAGAGAAGCACTCTCTCTCCAAGGTGTACACATGTCAAGACAAGGCTCCTCGAGCGATGAGCTCTCCCAGCATGGGCCTTTAGTGTTAGGCACTCTTCATCACAAGGCTCCTCATACATCCAACGCCAAGACTTCTCCTCAACATATGTGTCTCAAGTCCACATACAACCCCAAGCAATGCACCCTCAAACCAAGCATCCTTAAGTCAAGCATGATTTCTCCTAAGGTATGCCAAGGGGTCCCAATGCCCCTAGGGCTAAGCACCCTCCCTCCTAGTGCCAAGCACTCCTCCTCCAAGGTAGATCATGTTAAATTTTATAAACCCAGATCTAGACAAACAAACTCCTAATGATTTTCCTTGCTCAAATATTAAATTTCAGCTCACTAATTTATTTATATTGTTGGGATTAATTAGCAAAATTCTTCTTAGTGGAAGCAATAACAATGGAAAACAAATCTACTCAATAAAATAACAAACACAAAATTTATGCCCTTCAAATCAGCTTTTCATTTAATAATTTCCAAGCTTACAAGGGCTCCTTTACTGGTAAAATGGCCCTGAGAAAATACAACAACCAACCTGGCAAAATGCCCTCCTCCAACCTGCAAAACTGCTCAAGAAACCCAACTGCCTTCTATTGTGTCGTACTGCCTATACAACATTGTTGTATGGCTCGTATGGATGCATCTCTCTGCAGATTTGCTAATACAGATGCACCCTATGCATTGCATGCCCATGGCCCTATCTGCACAGTCGCGACCTGCAAACAGTTCACCCGCGTCTGTGTCCGTATGACTCCTGCGAATCAGTACGGCTTCTGTAAGAATTATACGAACAACGATTTGCTTGGACCTCTTCCTGACTGGTACGGTCCCCTAGAAGATTTCTCTATTTGTTGCAATCTCTCTTGGCCAAATCTGGAAAGTAGAAAGTCCTCTCCAACTCAATGCTTGAGTTTCACTCTCTTGTGATTGTGTATCTTCTCCTCTCACCTCGGTTGCCTTTTATACTATTGCGGTGAACCAAAACCCTAACTCCAATGGTTGAGATTAGATCTCACTCACTTGAGATCAATGGTTGAGATTCATTTAATTAACTTAAATCACTAATGCCAAAAACATAGCCATTTCTCCAAATTAACCCCCATTAATCTAAAAGACATTCATTTTAATAATTGACTTTAATAAAGTGAATTCCCTAAGTTCCTGAAAGGTATTAATGATGATTTCCATAAGCAAGACACAATCTCATGGAAATACCTGTCTAAGCTACAAGCATCAACAAATCCAACACCCATGCAAGCAACAATCCTCGACATGCACACCATGCAGAAGATACCAATGCCAAATAAGATAATCACCTCATCAAGGAGTGTGCCACATCTAGCACCATGTCCAAAGTCAAGCAACCACCTATAAAAGCTCTCCAAAGGTATAAGATACAACTAAGGGGTTGGTGATTCCATGCACCCCATGTCACTTGAAAGCACCCCTAGCATGGTGTAAATACTTTTGAAGTACCCAAAAGCTAAGAGAATCATCCCTAATTCTGTAAAGGACCATTTGATCCCTTACATCGTGGAGAAGAAGTTGGTCCAAGATATGTATGATGCTGTAATCGCTCTATATCATAATGTGAATATTTCTTACAAAATAATGTTGAAGAACAAGCTCATTGCCATCAACATGAGTACTAAAAGTTTTAAAAAAATAAGAATCAAAAACATAATGGCCATAGCAATAAATGGGTTCTCTTCATCCTAGCCAAGCCTTTTCTTCAAGGTGTTTATACTCATGAGAAGCTACCCACCTTTGAGACACTTTGGGAATTGGGTCGATTTTATCTAGGAAGAAATAAGGCTACAAACACTTTCAGCCAATTCAAAGGAGATCCAGAACCTTGTCCTCATCAAGTAGAGATGAGGAGACGAGGTAAGAAAGGAGGACTAAAGAGTGATCAAAAGGGGACAAGGGAAGAATCAAGTTCTTCAGACAAAGGGAAGAAAGACTTAAGACATGTGTAGTGTTTCAAGTGCCACAAGATGCATCTCAATGTCCTCAGAGGAAGAAAGCCAAGCAGTTTGCAAGGAGTGCAGAAGCTTCAACCAAAGTAGATGAGTCAACATCTATACTTGAGACAACTTTCTCCACGGCATCATGCCTTTCCACTAACACCATTTATGGTGTAGATGTTATGGTGTAGGGTTCTATGCAGACAATGGAGATTCCAGACACAAACCTTGGGTATTGCACTTTCGTGTATCTGGTTGTCTTGTTTATATCCATGTCCTCATGTAAAGAGTACTAACTCTAAACCCTCAAGGGTGTATTTGTTAGTTGAAATTATACCCGAATTATATTCATGTGCCTGACAAAATCAGAACTATGTTTGAACCCTTGAGCATCAAGGGTATATTTGTTAGTTACAATGAGACCTCAAAGGCTTATTGTACCTATATTCCAACATGGAGAAAGGCAGTGGTAAGTTGAGATGTGAAGTTTGATGAGTATGGATAGTTCTCTGAGTTTCAAGAGCCTCCAACAGGGGTTAAGGAAGGTGAAAGGTTTGTTGTCCAAAAGGCTGATTGAGGAATCACATTCAAATCAGCAAGCTTCTGATAAAGGAACATATGCTTAAATGCCATCTAGTTCAATCACAAAATCAAGATGGCTTACCCAAACATTGCAAGAGGCACAGGAACTAGTAAGAGCACCTCAAGCTACATTTCAGGTGAGTAATCCTCCTAAGATGTTTCCAACCAATGTCACATTAATGACTTCCATTTGTATGGCAAAACCTTCTAGCAGTAAGGAAGCCGCAAAAGAGCATGTATGGTGGGATACCATGACAGAGGAGTCTGATGTCTAGGAGACAGTTCCAAAACCCACTATGGAATTAATGATTGATTCTAAGCATGCAGTTGTAGAAGAACTCTTCCTTAAGCAAAGAAAGTACACCTTGAAGATTCTTAAAGTTTCAGATGATGAAGGAAAGACTTCGCTCAGTGGAGAATACTTTCTTCGCAAAGAGAAAGTGTTAGTTTCAACTATTGTTGTGGATATATTCTCCTTTAGCAGAGGTACAACAGAATCTACAACGTCATATCCATCAGCAACAGGTTCTGCAACAACTATACCTTGATTCCCATGTGCAACTGAGAGAGGTGCTTTGGTTGAGGCTGCACTAGTGTCAAGGCATGACACTGCAGTTATGTCAACAGTGATAGTGGGCACATACATGCATGCATCAACCTGAGTCATTTCTAGCTTTAGCATTTTGTTGTTACTAGATTATTTCAGATTTAGCCTCTGCTTTAATTAGAAGATTGATTTACTTAATTTAGTTCTTCCAAATTTAGGAAAAGGCGCTAACCTTAAGGAGTTTTCCAGATTTGGCTAAGGTGCATGGGTTTCAAAATTAGAACAAAGCACTCTATTCAAGGAAATTCACTCATTAGGCGCATTGTTCTAGGAAGGATTAGGGTTAGGGTTTTTATCTATTCTAAGCCTAGGTGCCTTACAGGGATGGACTATTTTTTGTATATCCCTAGCCTTTCTTAGTCTATAAAAGAATGGCATGGTTGGGGTTGTATTCATTCAATTTTGTTTTATATATTTGAGTGAGTTTGAAAGTTGAGTCATTGTAATTTCTGTTTTCTGAGTTAATAATCAAAGATGTGATTGGTACTGCAATAACAGCTTGTTGTAACAATTTTTAGTTTTAGTTATATGAGTGTTTATAGATCTAGCATTCCTTCCAATGATCTTGATAGGTAATTAATTTTTAGTTACCTAGAATTTGAAAGATTGCAAGTCTGCTTACCAGGATTTGAAAATTTAACATCCCCCCTCTTTGAATGAAGGAATTCTATCCTTATATATTTTGTGGAAAGACTTCCAAGTCTCATCTGTAATGTGCATGTTTTCGAAGTGTTACTTCTAGGTCAACAACACTTAGTTAAAAAGAAAGTGGATACCTAGTCACTACTTTTACAAATCTGACAGAGGAGAGAGGTCATTAAAGGAGTCACACATACCCACCTAGGAGAACTCTCAAGTTGGAACCCCTCCGTGCTTGCATGCATTTTTCCACATAATATTATTTATATAGTTGGGTGTCTCCCATCACCTGACCGTGTCAAAATGAGCCCCAATGATACCTGCATGAAACTCCACATACATTATAATTAGTCATATCAAGATAGAATTCGTAATGTATCTAGGGAGTATACTATGGGGCACCTAGGAAGGTACTCAAGTGGGGTAATGAATGTAATGTGGCCATAATCATGGAATAAACTCCCTTGGTAGTTGGTGGGTAATAAATAGGCCCACTAGGTAGTTGAATATGAATATAATAACGAGGGGTAGTTGGCATAGACTCCTAGGAATACTCATGAGAAAGTATAATACACGAGTATCAATGTGTTTGATGGTGTTATCCCACCTTAAGGGTTCTCTCTATATTCTTGTGTTGTCTATGGGTGTGGATGTATTTTAGCTATTCTAAAGTTACGGGTTTATCATTCATCTTCTATCTTTTATATACAAAGTTTAGCTACAAAATCACATGACAATAGCCTACACGGTTAGCTCAACCAATTGTTGCTAATATTATTGGGCATTTGGCTAGTTCTATGCCAGCAATGTTCGATTCAAATCCCTCAAGGTGAGGCACTCTAGTCTATGTCAACAAGTTTACTAAGGATGCCATCCACAAATTTGGGGAAGCACCCATTGGGTTTCCTTGAAAAGTTTTCCTTGGAAATAAAAGAATCACATGACCATATTAGCAAGGCAAGCTACTTGACAACACATTCATACGTGTGTGATAAGAACCACATGGAGACGATGTGCATCACGTGCAACCTGGCCGACATAATCAATCGTTGCACCATAAGTGTTAGGATAATTAATACTCCAACCTTGTCCACTTTAGTGTTATTAGTCTTTTCCTAGTACTGGATGATGTCATTGTCCCCCTAGTGGTGTGCAGATGTCATCTAGGATGCATTAGCCACTTGATGCATGCATGATTTTAGGACATCCAGAGTCAGTTCCCTACATTTTAGGAGCTAACTCAGTGATCTGGTTCAATCCACCTGAGTCCCTGACTCTAGTGAGGGGTTTGTGCTCCAATTGCCACTGATTGTGATCTAAGCGCCCTCTCTAACCTGATTGCATGAGATTTTGCATGCCAAACTCACTGATGCGCCCTTCTTGGTCAGTTAACTGACAGTAGCTTCAATTCACTTAGTCTTAGTTGAGTTTGGTAGCCTCGGAGCACTCTAGTGGTGATATTTCCTAGGCTAGATTGACTGGGATTCGAATTCTCTCTAGGTATTTTTATTTCCTCTATTGTAACATATCTTTTGACTTACTGATTAATGGATAATGACACACTTTTCTGTGCACATCTGAGTTTCAATGCATGATTAATTTTACTGCTCATTCCACTGCAATTTTCACTGTAATTCATCATTTTTCCTAATTCTTTCACTGTGAGGTATTCTCAGGCTCTAAGATCTGCTGTGAATTTCACAATAAGCACTATGCATAATAAAAATATGATGAGTAAATTGACAAATAACAATGGCATGGTCAAGGAAATATCATTTTAATAAAAAATCACTTTATATCAAATATAAAGAAAGTAATATTGTGGGTTATATTAAAGTGGGATTTGGAAATGGCATGTGTAGAAAATTAGAGTGGCACTTGTTGGGCATGTGAAATGAATGGGGCACTTGGGACATGTGTCTCCTTGGGAAAAAGAGTAATATTAAATAAAAAAAATTAAAGAAACTCCTTGCCATTGGCTATAAATCTAGTGTTAGTGTTAGTGTTAGCTTGCGAGGGGAAGCACCCAAATACTAGCAAAATAGTTCTAGGTGAGGATAGAATGGTGAAGAGAACTAAGAGATAGTATCCTGGAGGCTATAACGATGGTACAAGAATTTTCTAAAGAAAAGACATGTGAGGGTAGATTGTGCAACAAAATTGGGAATGGATGACTACCTTGTGAGAAGTGTGATGACTTAAAACCCCTATACAGGGGTACCTCGGAACTTGAGGTACCATGGTAGCTCAATGATCGATTTTGCAATAAGAAACACAAGTTCTCGTAGATTCCAACTTGTTGAGGTTTAACATTTGTAGAACCTCCATTCGAATGCAAGCTTAAAGAGTTCCTTATAATGCACGTCCCTAGCTTGACAACTATGTGCCATCATTTGCCTCCACCCTCTATAAAGTGTTGATGTTCTTTGAACAAGAGCTTCACACAATAAGATACAACATTCGTGTGCTTCGTTCCTTCACTTTTAGGTGTACTTCATAATAGCTTCCAACCTAAGTTGCACGAAACTTGGAAACAAGTACAATTTCCAAATTGGGACAGAATGGAAACATTACCCCCAAAATTTTAGGAAATGGGAAACAAGAATTTAAGAAAATAAAAAATAAAATAAAAAATATTTTTTGTAAAATAGCAAATTAACAAAAAGATTAGAATGAAATTATCAAGAAAATTTAATAGAAATCTCATTTATATTAACTACCATAGGACATTACATTATGCAAATTACAAAATTAACTTTTACATATTAAGATATATATGCCAAAATACAAAATGACTTATTCTTAGCTATCAAATTCATCAAAATCTTCATGATCTAGCCAAACAAGACGCACCCACAATGGTACATGTATGAATGGAAGATAATCCTACAAGATTGACAAAAGAAAAGGAGAGGTCAAAATTGACGGTTTCAGAATCCACACTTTAATCTTTATTAGGTCCTCTTGTATATTATTCACTCTTGTGAGGCACAAGGTGAAAGTTCAAATGCACAAACAAATCATCTATCCTCTATAATACCAACGTGTTGCACTTCACAAAGTGAATAAAGCCATAGGTGCTCTAGTTTGTCTCTGCAATGAAGAGCTCGACACTCCTAAAAGAACACAAATATAAAGTACTGCAAATGTACAACACTTGCTCCTTGCACGGTCCACCATCAAATAGGGTTTCTGGTCCTCCTCTCATCCAAGGTTGTTGTATCTAAAAAGTCCACATACTCAACAACAAATTTATCCAAGGTTGTTGGATGGCTTTGTGCAATCATTTGCCTCTAGCCTCTAAAAAGATATGATGTTCTTTGAACGAGAACTTCCCACCATAAGATATAATATTTGTGTTCTTTGTTCCTTCTCTTTTTAGCATGCCTCATGATAACTCTCAACCTAAGTTGCATGAAACATGGAAACGGGTATAGCTTCCATAATGAGAACATCATGGAAACAATATTGCCCAAAATTTCAGGGAACAAGGACATAGAGAAAAAAAAATAGATATTTTTTAAAATAGCAAATTATCATACAAATTAGAATTAACTTATTAACTTATTAGGAAAACCTGATTATAGACAAACAACAATTTAACATAAATTCTTTTATATATTAAATACTATAGAGCATCCTATCATGCAATCACCGACTTAACTTGATGGATTAGGCTATAAATGCCAAAATACAACTTGACCTACACTTAGCTCTCAAATCGGTCAAAAATCTTCATCATTTGGCCTACCTAAAGCCAAACCAACCCACTCACAATGGTATATGCATGAATGGAAGATGGCTCTACAAGATTTAGAGAAAAAAAAGAGGTTCAAGTCAAGAGTTTCAAGATCCACATGCCATTCTTTTTTAATCCCGGTTGTATATTCTTCACCACCACAAGACACAAGGCAAAGGTTCAAATACACAAACACAATCAACTACCCTCTGTGATCCCAAGATGTTGTGCTTCACAAAGTGAATAAAGCTATCGTTGCTCTAGTATGTCTATATTGATGAAGAGCATGCCACTTGTGAAAAAACATGAATGGCAAGTGTTTGCAAATGTACAACACGTGCTTCATGCACAATCCATCATCGAACAGGGCACATGGTCCTCCTCTCATCCAAGGTTGTTGTATCTTAAAAGTCCACAATGGCAAATTTTGCAAACTCTTCTCTCACTTCAACTTGTAGAAAAGGTGGAAATAATCTCATGAAGGTTGTCTCTAATATCATGCCCACCTCCCTCTCCTCATGTGAGGCCTACCTCTTCTCATTGATTTAACTAATGAGGTCATAACCATAAAATTAAGGCTTTAAAGCATGGGTTGAATGTGCAAGAGAGTGTTGCAATGGTTGCACCTATTGACAATGATTGTCCTCGCAACCTCTACAAAACTTGCATCAATAAATAAAATCTTGGGTTACCTCCTCTAAAATTATTTCCATGGTTCTATCCACTATGGTATTCATGCCATCATAAACCTCTCCCAATACAAGAATCTCAGATTCTACATTTCAAAGCTCAAATGTCGATGTTGTGAACTTGAGCAAGAAGTCAATCTTACTCCACCAATCATCACCAATTACTAGTCCATGCACTTTATTGCCCCTCCTTGAATGTAAATATCTCCAAACAGCCCAAACTTGACTAGCCATCACAACTAGTAATTAAGATTACACCTCTACAAGTTGGTGCAAAATAACCAAGTTTAAGGCATCTCTTGTACCAGCCAATGTTTAAAACTGGACCGATTTTACCAAAACCAATCAATTCAACCGGTTTAGAAGGCCCACTGGTCCAAATCAAGAGCCCAAACAAAAAAATAGCAGATTTTGGCCTGCACTAACCTGAAACCAGTTAGTTCAAGCTAAAACCAGTTAGAACCAACCAAGTTGACCAGTTTTATACCAGTTCACTTACTTCATCCAAAATGTCCAAAAATTCGGATGATTATTTAGTTTGATTTTTAGAGTCTTAGACTATAGTATGATTAATTTTTGGACTTTGTAGGCCATTTAGAGCCTCAATGCAGTTGTAATTTGGTTTAGATATGTATTGCACTCGCCGTCATTTTGCTATATTCACCCTTATAATATTATATACATGAGAAAACTTTGCATATTTGTGTCTAATGGTTTGGATTCGCATGGATGTACATGAATATATATTTTTTAATCAAAATTTGAATATTTTAAGTATCTTTTGGTTGACCGATTTTTGTGTCTGATTTTTTATTGGTTTCAGTCCGGTTCCTATTTTTAGGGTCGACCAGTTCGGTCACTGGCCCGGTTCTAAGAACATTGGTCCCAGCAACTTTCAACTCCAACTTGAAGAATTGTTGAAAAATCACTTGAGCACGATGATGGTTGGTGATAAATATAATAACTTCTCTAAACTCCCATGTGAGCTCCTTAATGCATGTGACTTGAACATCAAACTCCTCCGAATGAGATTCAATTTTAAACTATGCATTCAGTCAAAAATGTGTGGTGGCACCTACCCTCTACAACCAAGCGTTTGACTTTATCTGTGATAACTTGCAACATGTTGGAAGGGACAACACTTTTAATGGAATTAATTAAAATATTGGAACAAAATGGTTGTCCATAATTTCACCTGAACAAACTTAACCCTCAAAAACATCACATCTTTTGGTGAAGAAGCAATGTTTTTTATCAATGGTCTACACTTAGCATTTGTCCCCTAATCTGACACAATACAAACCTCCATGCCACTCTATGAAGAACAAGGGGACTCAAGACATCCTCAATAAGTTCCCTCTGTTTTGTGAGTAAAGTGGTTTGAAGCTTTTCATAGTTTGGGCCCTTGAAACCTTGAGTGTCATTGTTAATCACTCCCACCAAGTCCTATTTAGTATTAATAGGGAGACCAAACACAGTGAGGGAGATTCCACCTGCATAAATAGCCCTTGCCATTTTTGTCTTAGCTTCTTCCCTTCCCTGATTATTACACATTTTTACCAGTCACCTTCCTTCAGCTTGCCTTTGAGTTTGTGAGGGTCCTTGTTGCACTTGTCTCCTTAGCTTCCTGAACAGTCCTTGGCTCCACACCAGTAGCAACAAGAGAAGAGTTAACAAGTTGGGCTCTCCTTGCCTTGAATCTTTGAGCATCATTATGCTCCTTTTCATATGGATCCTTTTCATGTGCTAGAATTCTTTCGTCACAACTAGCAACTGCATTCCCTTCTTCATGCAATAAGTGTACCTTCACTCTTGTGTAAAAAGCCTTGAAGTTATTCTTATGAAGAGGTGCATTGCCATTCAAAAGAGTCACCCCTTTGAATATGTCTTAGTTTGATCGCATGCCTCCAAAGAGGATAAAGATCACTCTGCTTCCCTGATCTTTCTTGAGGATCAAAACTAACAACACTTTAAGAGGCCATGGACGTTGAAAAATAAAAAGTAAAAATCATGTTCAATGTTTATAATGATGCCCACAAATCATGTTCAATGTTTATAATGATGCCCACAACACTCTTCTGGTTGTCACTACTCTAGAAATGGCTTCTAAATAAGTACCCTTAAAAAGTTGACAAATATGCTCTAAAAGGTAAAATATAATATAGGTTGTCTATTGTTGTTATAAATAAGTTAATAACTATTGACCAATATGATATTTTATTGCAAAAAAATTATTTGTTATTAATTTTCAAACAAATGGTTTGATGATCTCAGCAAATGTCAATAATATCGAAAATGAAGACACAATAACATTAGAAACATTTTATGCAAACCCAGACATTGTAGCAGATAATTGCACATGTTTGTAATATTGTATAAAATGTAATTTGTGTGTTTTTTCCTTTTTCTGTTTTGTATGCATTCAAAATAGTGTTTTAATTTAAGTTTGCTCATTTTGCGTCTTATATAGCTTTAGATGAGTGGCATTTTTCCTCTAATTATATATGAATTATGAAGTGCCTTATTATATTAGTGCTATAAGGATTTTGGCTTATCAGCTTTAGGTTGTCATTCTTCTCTCTCAATGAATGAAAGCTTCCCATTACAAATGAAGGTTGAAACTTATGAGATAAACTTTCTGGACCCACTGTTTAGACTCTTGGTTCTCAATGTAGTCTATAAGAGAACTTCAAGACTTCGCACAAACCAAAAATGATCAATGACTCTAACTATCACAAAGCCTAGAGAAGATTACCAAGTGCATACCCACAGGAAATAAAACTTTTTTTCATTAAATACATATCCCAAGAAAACCCGCTGGATATTTCCACTCATTTCGAATTTCGAGGCTTTGTCAATGTAGAGCCCAAGGTCATTAAAACAATATACTCATTTAAGAGCTCAACATGTCACTTACAAAAATCGAACCTAGGTGGAGGATAACAATCATTCCTCCCAACCACCCGAGCGAGACCCAATTGACACCGACATGAAATAAAACTTTTGGAGAGTAGACTAATCAAAATTAAGTCATACTGCAAAACAACTGAAGTTTAAGTAAAGTTGAGCTATTGGTAAGAATTAGCAATAGAGAAATTGTAGCATTATGCTTTTTTGTTGCATAGTTTTTTTAAGCTATTGGTAAGTACTAAGTAGCAATAGAGAAATCGTAGCATTATGCTTTTTTGTTGCATAGTTTTTACTTTTAGTACGAGTACCATTTGCCAAATGAAGAATACTACAGCATTTTAAATAACATATGTGATTTTGCTATTAACAGTTGAAGTACTTGACGGAAAGCCTATCTATTCAAAGCACCTGTTTATTGAAAAGCTGCCTTAGTAAAGGAAAGCAAGCTTAAATTTATTGCTATAATGGACACCAATTTTTAAGCTACGTGCCTCAATTTACATAATCTCCAGAAGTACTTCACACAAACAAGAAGATCGTGGATCTACAATTATAACACTAGACCTCATTTTGCCGGGCATCGTTCCTGCATAAAATCCATCTTGCTTACCTGAAAAATGAAGTGCACGAGTTGCACGGGCTGCAGGAAATCCCATGGCTTCAAGTTCTGCCAGTATCTCCTTGTTGACCTCTGGAACCACCATCTCCATACCTGAACCAACACCCAGAATAATATTAGGAATCATGGCATGAAAGCCTAACTTGTAGAAACAAGAAAACAAATCACATTTGATCCAGCTGCTCTAGGTGGTTTTCACCACCTGTTGGTCATTACCCTAGTTCCATGTAATTGTAATGTTTACAAACAACCTAGTAAAACAGGGAAACGTTCATATCACCTGGAGACGGATAATCCAAATGACCATGGAGTTGCATTATATCAGTTTCTAACTTTCTATGATAAATGAATCCTTTACAAACATTCTAGTGGAATTAACAGAGAGATGCATCATTTTAGCTTCTACAAAATTCGTCACTACACTAATTCAATTGGCATAGTTTCTAATAAATCCGCAATTATTCACAATCCATGGAATCCCCACACATACATGCGTGCAACACAACATTTCGAAGGCTGTAACACTATTTACAAATTCGCCAGATCCTAGAACAGGACCCCGATTGCCTTGTAGTTCCTAGAACTGCATCACGGGCTTGAGAACAAAGAAAAATCATAAAGACAATCTCACCTTCCGACATGACAGTATCCTCTCCAGCTACAGGTTCAGATGAGCTAGCTAAGGGCTCACTTTTAGCCTCTAAATCAATGGGCTTTGCAGCCTCCTCAGTTTTATCTGTGAACTCACTGTGGCCGGTTCTCTTAGTATGCAAGTCAGTCTCCTGTAATAGATCAACGAAAATAGAAGAAATCCCATAAGCTTTATACCATAACCAACCCATGCCACAAATATGATCAAACCAAAAGATGTCAAAACTCCACACATGAACACAACCTTTAAGCATTAGGACTATATACAATTATATTGAACCTCTATTTCAACAGTTCCACGCCAAGTGATTGACCTGATGCTCTATTCGAAAAATTTTACCTCAGACAGAAAATGCTGATGCCAAAAACGGTAAACTTTAACGTTTACATAATCCGTTAGAAAGCAGTTTTTCATTTTTTTAAATTTCTTCTGGATAGTAGGATACAAGTCTTGTGGGGGAGAACTGCACCACATAACACAGACTTCCTTCAGCTTAGGTGCCAGTCCTGAGGGCTATCTATACCACCAAATTCACCAGGACTTGCACTGAGCCTCGTCTCATAAATACAACAATCATGCATTTTTAAAAATTTTAGAAAATTTAAAAATATACTACCCATTCAAAATTTTAAAGTAACATTCATTTTACATTGTAAGCAACTTGAAACATATCTCAAATTTAAAACATAACAGATGATGTAACAAGGTGAAAATAGAGTTTAACAAGTATGTGTGGCCTCATTGTAAGTATTTTTTAAGTTGATTAAATAACATGTGTGACTTCAGAGTTCATTTAATTACTTGAAACAATAGTTACAAATTTGTTTGAAATGATTCCTGTGTTGTATGTGTCCATTTTTTATTTTGTCTTACTCCACAAAATCATTCTTGCTTGTGTAATTTGAGTTTAAATGAAAAAACATATAGGCTTAACATTCATGACTGTGGCTGTTGTCTTATGATAGTGAAGTCATAAGACTTGAGTTATCATTGGATATACTATTATTCTAGTTCTACTCTTATATTAATAATTAATAAATAGTTAAAATACAGCTTGAAAATTAGTTATTCTAATTTTAGTCTTATCCTACCAATTAAATATTACTACTTTATCTCTAAAAGATCAAAATTGTAAAAACATATTTCAAATTCCATACAATAAGTGCCAATACAACGGAAACGGAATCTTGCTACTATGGTAACCTGGTAGACGGCTTAATACTCCATCAACCTCACCAATGAACCAATTCCCCACCGGTGGACAATTACAATATCAACATTTAACCTTTAGATCACAATTTGTGAGAGTGTCTTTATTTTCATGTTTCAACAATAGAGGTTCAGACCTACATTCCGAAACTATTACGTTAAAAGAAAATTTGAAAAGTTTTTTTGAATGGTAAATTTGAATAGTTACAGTTTAAACCGACAGTGACTTCAAGACAATTAAAGGGTTTTCAGGGAAACGAGATCATACGGTTTTGGAGCGGCAGGGCTTCCCGCATGTAGTGCATACCAGATTAAGCACCTGAGAGCATCATCCCAAGATCGGATCGGTTAAGCATATGGTCCATTGACCTTCATTTTTATTTTCTCTAGGGTTTGAATTCTGAATAAAAACTTACAGCTTCAGTCGATTCAGAAAAATTGGCGTGGCCCGTTAGTTCCGCATGCTCTTGGGCTTCCTGTACGCTTCTCAGCTGATGCCCGCAATCGCCACACATCAGCGAAAGACCCGCCATGTCCACCTAGTCTTGAAGGAGTCCTCTGGTTTCGATCTCGGAACTTATTCTTTTGCTATGCTTTACTTGTCCGAATCAGATGCTTATTGCTTTTATCTAGGCGCCCTGCCCTTTTGCACTTTTGGTATTGCCGGTCTTGAATCCTTATTTTAACACTTGAACGAGTCACTCAGCCTGCTCTTTAATTCTGAGGGTGGCACTTTTGAGATTCTTTCCTTGTGGTTTTAATGTTGAGGATGGCACTTTTGGGATTCTCTCTTGTGGTTGTGTGGTTTTAATGTTGTGCTGGGGGTATTTGTGCATCATTGTAATTTGTTTGATGGTTTTTGTGTCACATTTTGTGGATTGTTTTTGGCTTGTGGTTGTTTTTTTCATTGAAGAATGTCAACACTTGATATTTCGAAGATTCAAGGTATGGTCATAAATACATCCAAGCAATCCATAGTCAAAGTCAACTCCCAAAGAATAAGTGTCACAAAGCGAGATTTGCAAGGTATGGTCAGATATTTATCTATTCAAGCAATCCATAGTCAAAGTCAACTCCCAAAGAACAAGAGTCACAAAGCAAGATTTGAATGTGAGGAGGATAACAATATTCCTCCCAACCACCCCATCTAAACTCAATTGACATATGTTATAAGTATCTTGATATAGTGGCGTATTCATAATAATATTTGTATTATTCTTCTTCTAATATTGTCTCATGTCTACTTTGAATACCTTGTGGACAATTATAATGTATCTTATGGGTTTGGTGTCATGCCTTCTGTGATGTCTTTAGCTTGTGGGAGTGATCTCTCCGATGTTATAAGTTAACTTGATATAATGTCATGTCTATACAACTCCTCTTATTTTTCCTCTTCTTCTTCTTCTTTTAACATCACTTATTATCTATCTCGACGGGTTGTATATTAATTTGAAAGGAAATATTTCACGAGGGATATACTATAGTAGTTTTAGTAAACTTACATTTAAGAATGCATAACAAAGAAACATGAAAACAAAGATGGTGTTATCACATCAACCACCCATGTATTACAGTTGTTATCGATCATGTGAAACTTGAGATATGCATCCTCGAGCTTTATGACTTAAAGGTGCAATCGGATGTTTGGGTCTATGTTAGTATCCAAATTTAATGAATTTAATTTCCACTTGGATTTGATGTATTGCCACACACGTGAGTATATACATGAAGAGTTTATGGATCACCCCAACTCGTATTATAGAATACACATCACTTCTCCCAATGCAATGATACGTGTTACTTGGGACATGAAAAACAAGAACATAGTTGATTGAATCAAGAAAATTGAGGTGCATTTTACAGCCTAGGGTGGATGAGATGTGTAATATGAATAATGCTTATAAATCAAAATGAAAAAAATGGCATTCATAATATAAAAAAGAGTATTAAGTGTCTTTGGCAGGGGGATTAAGCGGATTTGGCTTTAAAAAGCCGGCTTGCAAACCCTGCGAATCACCATTCAAAGCATTGCCCCTCATCATATATTGGGGTCTACGAATTGCTAGAAATAAATCGATTTTTCAAGAAAAACACACTTGCCCTAAGGTGGTCGCAATTAACAGTAATGGAATTCTCTCTCACTTTCCCAGGAAAAAAGGGGTATCCTCTCTGCGGGTAATTCAGATGGAATCTATCAACAAGTCTATGTCGTGGGATTTTTTTACGGAGCCTCGCAAGACCATTAGTCCCTTTGCGGGGGAGGGGTTGTCCTTTTCTTGTATGCTTCACATTTTTTCAAAATCTCGCTGGGTTTCAGGGAAGAAACCAACAATTATGCATAACTGCTTTCTCTCAAACTTCTCCTTCTATTTGCTATGGAAAAAGGTTGTCGGAACTTACAAATCTTTGGTGATTCTATGCTTGTTATAAATTGGATAAAAAGAGCCCAAAGATGTCACAACACACACTCGACACCATTGTTGGAAGAAGTTAATCATATCATGTCCTATTTTGATTCATTCACCCGTCTTCATATTTATAGGGGACGGAACCAGGAGGTCGACTCACTATCTAAAGTTGGCATACAATTGGCTAAAGGGAAATTCCTCATCATAGAATATGTAATGACCAACATCATCAGTACTTCCACATGCCCTTTCAAGAAGGAACAAGAACTCAGCTTCAAACATAATGCTATGAAAGTTTGCAGTTTTGGGTTGTTTTATTAAAACATCATTGTCATGATCACTATGTATACTTTTGGCTTTTATGCATAAACGCAAAGACATTACTGGGACAGTTAGGCTAAAAAAATTTGAAGCGAGTATTTATAGAATGTTTTTCTAAAGGATAATCTTTCGATGAGTATGTTAGCATGTTTTTAGCCATCATCTTTTTGGGAATATATGCAACAACATATATCGAAGAAATGTAATTTTGTAACTCTTTTAGAGCTAATAAAATTACAATTTTTGTATGCAGAAAAAATAAAAATAAAATAAAAAAGAGTATTCACTACAATGTGTATGTGCGTGTGTATTATATGGCCCTTTAGAAACAAAATTAGAGATACTAAACAAGGTATTGGGATGAAGGAGGAGCAATAGATCTTGGATTATTCTGCAAATCCATAAGAGGGGGTCATAATGTTTGTGACTTTAGGTTCCTTTTCTATCCTAGCAACATGGGAAGTGAAGACAAGGTCATGAAGTCCTTGGGGCCCATATGGAAGACTTTAGCAAACCATGGACAAGTGGGTTTTCGAAACTTTTATGTCAAACCTACACAACTCTAACATTATCTTTGAAGAACCTAGTATAAGGTTTAGGCAATCGGGTGATGATGTGGAAGCAATTGGCATAAACATTTTCGAGGTGGTAAGTGATAATATGACCTTTGGCTCCCATCTATGAATAGTTAGTGCGGTCATATAGGGAGGGAGACATGGTCAAGGCAGACAAAAGAGAGGTTTCTCAATGCAATAAGAGAATATTGAGTGGTTCAAATCTAGAAGGACTTTGGATCTGGTTTTATAGGAAGGACTTTGGACCTGAAACTTCTAAGTGGACTTAGGTTGTGAAGATGAAATAATATTGGGAATCTTGTTTCCAATAATACTATAAAACCTCAAAGGTGTGTAAAGAGGGTGAAGGAGTTGGTATGAATTGTTGCAAGGGAAGATGTATAATTAATTTTTGTAATTTCAAGGAAAGTCTTTGACAAGCAAGTTCTATGGGAGACAAATGGTGTAAGGAACTTTAAATGAAAGGTTATAAGGTAATTGGAGACCAATGATTGGATATGCACCAAAATTTCATGTGACATTAGGAGGGTGGTTAGGGTTTATCTTTCAAATAAAAAGGTGAAGTTGAACATAATTTTGGGAAGTTAGTGATTTTGGGGCCCAATAATTTTGGCACTTAAGAGGTGAAACACTTGTTTTGATCCACGGTCAAAGCTTATTACCAAATAGCTAGTGTGGGAAAAATTACTAGGGCTTCCTGTGGAATTTATGGTGTGACAAGATTCTAAGAAATATAGGTGGTAGCTTTCAAAGGACTATTGAGAGAGATAAATCATACAAAAAATAATGTTCATAGGTCATAGTAGCCCAAATAGTAGTTGAATTTAACCTCAAAGACAAGTTAATTGAATGTATAGGGATTGGAATGGGGCAATACATCACTAAGGAGATAGTGGATTTCTTTAAAATACCTTTCGGTGGTGCTAAATGCCATGTTAATGGTCACATACTAGAAGATTGTGTACAACACTTTACCAAAATGTCTTGTAAAGGAAGAAAAATTGACAAAATTGTGTGGGGAAGGTGCTACATAAGTCTCCTGGTGAAAATGAAAAGGGCACTTAAAGTCCTTTGCATGCCAGTGAATTAAGCTCAAATGAGGGTTTGAATAATTAAATTATGGGAGTAAGGCAAGCATAAGATCTTTTACAATCTCAAGGGTATGCAATATAGAGGACTCACGAGCTTTATCTAGTCAAAGCACAAAAAGGAAGAAGGACACTCAAGTCTTATAGGTAGAGATCTTGTTCATTGAAGATAAGACTTGTAAGTCCTCATCCAGAATTAGAACTTGCCATTCCTTCTAAGAATGGTTGTTTTGATTTTGGGATATGGGTATGCAGCCGTCTCTTATAGAAGCTAGTATAAAGATTGCAAGGGGTATAAACGATATGAAACCCTGGAATTCAAAGGGTTTTATATAGACTTTAATCTCTCTTTGGGGAAAGAATATGCTCATTTCACAATCTCAAGGAGGTAGATATATTAGGAATGATAGCTTTATTTTGAGAAGGTCCTCCAAAATATGTGATCGGAAAATGAAAGGATCTACTAACACTTGAATGCATGTGAATCCTTAAACAGTTAACTTTTTAAAAAGGATTCAGATATTGAGCTTATGAAAGGCTTAAAACATAACTGGAAATAATAATAATAAAAAATAAAAATAAAAATTGAACAAGAGATGCAAACCACAATTTCGAGACACCGAATGATAACGGAGTTCACCCCTAATGGACTACGTCTCCGGGTCCAGCTCCAATGAGGAATGATCTTATTAGTCTTCAAAAGATATTTGAACATGTACAAAATGCCTTCATCCTTCAACAAAAGAGACTTAGGCTTCAACAATGAAGTCCTCTCACTCTCCAAAACTCTAAAGAGTGGCTACAAGCCTCTTACAAAGAATAAGCAAATCTTACAAAGACTTTACAAAGGCATAAATGCATCTTACCATTCTCTCCTCAAAAGATTCAATCCCTTTCTCCCCTTCCATGGCCAAATTACATTGTTTTGATAGCCCAAAGTTTCATAACTTATCCCCAAATTGAATGGGATTTACAAATATTTGATCCCAAACTTAATGGGATAAGATCCATAAAAAAATGGATAAAATCTCCATAAATTCACATTTGTTTAAAAACAATAAACAAATCCAAAAATAGAATATGTGTGGTTAAAAAGGAAACCATATAATAGCTTGAATTTGTTTTAAATTTGACCCAAAAGGAAGCGCGCCCATATTGGGGGTTTAATCCGCCCAAATCAAACTTAAAAATATATATTCAGCGTGCATCCCTTAACAAGAGGCGCTCTTGGTGCGTTGGTTGAAAACATTGGCATGTTGGGAATGTTGGACACAATGGCACACCGAGAGGGGGGGTGAATCATTGTGCTAGCACCCTTAGCAAAATTCACTTCTCAAAACTTAAGCAGAGTTCATCATTCACATTAAGCTACTAAGTACATCAGCATTCATCGACTAAGCATGTCATCAACATAGATCATAAGAGACACATCACAAGATAAGTATAGTCAACTTTATTTAATTTGATATGAGTTACAACAGAAGACTTCAATCTTCACAGTTACATCAGCACCAACTGACCAAAGAGCACCAACTCCTATTCCAAGGCCGAGCCTAGTTTTCTTAGCTCCAACTAAGAATAGGTGAGGTATCCAAACCTCAAAGTGCAAGACTCATCCTGCAATGAACCTATCACGTATCAATCATAGTACAATTCACTGTCATCAACTCAATCAACTAGAGGCAATACTGTTAGATAAAACATTCACTATCTTTGTCAAGTCACCTCTTTTGTACATCTATCTATCACTCATCATATTGATGTTGTCATTATCATATTCAGCTATCACTTCTTCTCGATCACTCTTTTTATTCACTGTGTTATATCTTCAGATAATATCTTATCATTATAGAAAATCTTAATGTCTGGATGTATACTTCCTCAACTCCTTAATAGCCAACTATATCTTTAGTATTGGAAACTCATACATGACATGCTATATCAACATACCTTTCAAGATTTCAGTGAATTGATAGATAATGTGGCAGAGTAGCACGTATAGAGGTCATCAAAACACGCCCAGAGATCAATAATCAATATAAAATGGATTAAGCATACAATCTTCCCACATGTAGTTGACTCAGATCATGAGCTAACAGAGATCCAAACATGCAAAACTTCTTCTTCAGAATTTGTGGATGCCTTAACAAATTGACTAAGTATGTAGCCCGAAATCACTTCTCTCTTGTAGATGTTGTTGTACATTGCTGATCTGCTTTTCAAGTTTATAACACTAGTATTGTGCCCCGAGTTTTATGCTTGCTGCTGCATTCCCATCTTACACCTATGGCCTTCTCATTTGGACAACCGAAATTCAGTATTCTACAGGAGCTGTGAATTTCAGAGCACTTAAAAACTTCAAAATTTAGTTGCTACCACCAAAAATTAGTCTTCTACCTTAACTTTGTTTCACCAGCGAAATTTGCCTCAAAGGGAGTCCGAATTTCAAAGCTCTTACTCTTCAAAAAATGCTTTAAGAATGAATCAAACTCGTGGTATTTATAGTGGTATGATAATTTTTTTTTTATTTGGGCCAACCTTACTATATATAAATATATTCTTCAACGTGGAGGGTAAACCCATGTTTATTGGGCCGACCTAGCATATGTTCCTAAAGGTTCTTCTTTTATCTCTTACTG
Organism: Larix kaempferi; assembly: GCA_027924585.1. Classification (NCBI taxonomy): domain Eukaryota; kingdom Viridiplantae; phylum Streptophyta; class Pinopsida; order Pinales; family Pinaceae; genus Larix; species Larix kaempferi. The sequence goes on along the minus strand of BSBM01000047.1, from coordinate 58,030,463 downwards.
AGGCCGACTTGCTATATATATATATATATATACCATTTTTCTTGCTTGATGTTCTCACAATAAATGTTTGCCATGTCACCATTTAATTGGTTCAAGAGCTCCATGTCAACATTGTGCATCCATGACAAAGTAATGTCTCGTTCATGTCATCAATCAATGCATCAAGGTCCTCAAACACATGGGCTTCTTCAATCGTTTGAGGGCTTCTTCATCATGTGTGTGGGATTCTCAAACCATCCACATTAGCATGGGCTACATTAACATCATTAAAGTACCTCCATTTAGCTTGTGGGAACCACCTAGTGCTCCAATGCACACACCAATTGTGAATGGTCTCCAATTCCCAAACAACCAAGTCATGCTTGCCATGTCATCAGCCTTTGCCACTCCTTTGTCATTAATGGCTTGTCATCAATGACAACCACGCTCAACAAGGAGGAGGCTATGGGTTCAAACTCGCGGACCTCTCCTCTTATTGTGTTTTTGGTTGGAATATGGTATGAGGTGTTGTGTTGGCCCTTGGTTCTTCATCGGTTCCCACGATGGTATGGTATGGTGGATATATTACACATGGGGCCAAGGGCTTAGCCCTCGGTCCCACCCCTTTTTAAACATAACAAGTAGTTCAAGTTTAAATAGAAGCGAAGACCTTAGAGGTTAAAATACAATCGTGGAGATCATGGCTAGTCGGATATTGTGGAGACTTTGGTGGAGGAAAGGTCGGGGGTTAGATCCTCCTCAACCCCAATATATTTTGTAAACCGAGCTATATGGTGGCCAATCGGATCGCCACGTGGCGACCTTCGATTGGACCACTTGGATGTTGATTGTCATTGCCACCTCATCTTCCAACCGGACTGCCACGTCAGCTGCCAACTAGAATGCCACCTCATATGCTAACTGGATTGCAACCTGCTACGTGGTGCTCTGTGATCATGCCACGTCAACACCATACTAGACACGTGTCACCCTTACAGTGGTGCCACGTGGCTCCCCTTTTTGCCACTTTTACCTATTTTGTCGAAAGTTCAAAATGCAATAACTTTCCCATCTGGAAGTCGTTTTGCGTGAAATGAACGTCACCGGAAAGCTCTCATCCAGCTCTACGCAGCTGCAAGCTTCTATTCGCAAATTGAATACTTTAATTTTGATCAATCTCAGAGATCCTCCTGGATCAAACCTTCCCATTGGGAAGTTTTTGGACCACCAAAAGCCTGAATCATTCAGAATTCAAGTGAGGACATGTTCGTCTCACTTGTCCCGTATCATTTGTCCATTATTCATGGAATATGTACATTTGACTCATCATAATAACAATCAACACTGCACTGACATTGTTAAGTACATCAATCCCCTTTTCAACAAAATCTACATTCAATATTATCATAACCAACCATATACTGTTAATCAGTAGAAAGCTTAATATCAAAATTGAACATATGAAAGGGATTGTACCCATATCATGCTTATGTTTTACCATAGGAACACTATCAACCATAATAGGTGCACTGTGGTGCAATGACACTTCCTTTTCATGTTTAGGATTATTTTCTTCCTTAAATTGCATAGACATAAGTGCTAAATTTCGACTTTCAGTAATGACCCTTTTCAATTGTTGTGTAGTTCCCAATGATCTGTCATTTTTAAATGATTGCGAATGTAATATACATCAATTCCTTCCTTAAACAAATGATAATGATTATGTTCTCTATAGAAAATTGCCTTTCGATCATATAAGTACGGGCTACCCAACACAATTCCACAGATATCTAGTGGAACTTCATCTACAAACTTGGATGTTATTGCAAAATTTAGATCACATTGCCTTGTTACTTGTAATCTTTTATCTTTGCATACCCAGCCTAATGGATAAGGTGTCCTATGTGCTTTTGTTGTTAATACCAACTGCTTAACTACTTCTTCTGAAACGCGATTAGCTTGGGATCCACTATTTATGAGTGTGTCGATCTTAGTTTGTTTTGTAATTACCCTTATATGAAACAATGCATTCCTTTTTCTATCCTTAGAACTGTCATTATCTTTAGAAGTAGAAGCACATGAAGAACCAATGTTAGAATCATTACCAACAATAGCTTTACCTTTCACACCTATGATTGGTATCTTTGTTTCGTCCTCAGAATATGATCCAAGGTCCTCAACGATAATCGTGGACTTTTGCTTCTCTTTTTGATCATGAAACCACTTCGGTTTCAATTATAGATGTAGCACCCAACACTTTGATTCTTCGTGCCCTTGCTTTTGGCAATGCGAGCATGTAGGCTTCTCATCACCTTTCCTCGCTGTAGCTATATGATTTCCTTTCCTTTTTCCCTTACCTTCTTTCGACTGACTAGATTCAGCTGAAGAAAATCTATCATGAACATTCTTCCCTTTAGATTCAATGTGTGTAGCTTGCACACATACCTCATCAAGGTTAGTAGGATTAAACATAAGTATTGTATGACACAAATAACTATGTAATCCTCCAATGAACTTGATAAGAGTTTCTAGAGTGTAAATAGGTATACCCAAAATCAAAGCTCTCTTTTTTAATTCCTGAGTGTATTCTTGTACATTCTGACCTTTAACTTGCGTTAAGTTTTTCCAATTCATCATGGATTGCTGTATATAGCCTAATGGATAAAATTGCTTCTTTAACGCAGCAGTAAATTCATACCAGGAAGAAATAATTTTACTTTTTGTAAGGAGGTATTCCCGTGTCTTACTCTCCCACCAGATGAGTGCAATGCCTCCAAGACGGAGAGTAGCTGGATCTTTGCACTATCATCTGCAAACTTCTGGATCTTGCAATACACTTCAATCTGCCTGATCCAATCATCCAGCTTTTATGCGTTAAGTTCACCATTATATGTAGGCAAATTAAACTTAATACCAAGTTTCAAATAAGGTAAATTAGACTTAGTCTCCTCATGTTATTTCTTTGGATTTGAAGAAGCAGTACTGGAACTTTCGGAAGAGGAAGAAGAGGATGGAGAAGAAGGCTCATAAGGGTCTCCTCCTTTTCCCAAAGCATTATCCTCTACTTTCTCCTTCTTCGTTTTCTTCTTTTCCAATCTCTCTTGATAATCTGCAAACAACTTTTCTACTATGTCTTCCATCTGATAGAAAGCCTTGTGGAAAGCCTTCTCATCTTCTTCTCGGTAGTCTTCATCTACCGTTTTATTTCTTCAATGTGCACATCCAATCTCTGGATTGAAAATCTCAAGTTGGCCTTCACCTCGCTTAAGCCTTGATCTAGTTAACATAAAAATAATCAACTTAGCAAAAAATCACTTGAAATAATAAAAATTAAAATTGGAATATTCCATTTTGAATGTTAAAAAGAGTAAAAAGTGAAAATGATTTACCATTGTGTTTTTTACCAAGTTGGGAGTGAGTGAAAAGCCCTTTTTTAGCTCAAACTTGTTGTGGAGATTGTGGGAGCATCGAGAAACGATTCTTTATTCCGTTAGGTCCAGGTAATCACACTCCTTCTACTCTCCAATTCCATGGTTCAATTTTTAGTTTCTATGCAGATTTAGGTGGTTTTAAGGGTCATTTCATAGGGAGAAAGTGCATGCCCTGGGTGACGCACATTCCGAATGGAGGAAGTGCGTCGCTGACGCCCTGTTTCCAAAGTCGGGGTGCATCAACACAGAGCGACCCAAAAAAATTAGATTTCAATCAAAAAGCTAAATTTTGTTTCCATGAAATGTTTCTAATGCCTTTTAAATTGATGTACATGCAGTATTCATTAATAAAAATGATGCAATGGAAGGAGAGGGAGCATGAATTGGAGGATGTCTAATCGACAAACGATCCCCATTCGGTCAATGCTTTGAGGGAATGTCGATTGCTAAAATTCTTCCAAGTGCAAGGAATGGGAGCTCAACTTCAGTTGTTGGATTACTTGATCTGAATGTGGAACCCAGATCAACAATACTTTCAAGTGGGGACTCATATCCTTACATTAGATATAGAGGACATTTACTTTCTGACGGGATTGTCAAGATGTGGAGCTCTAGTGTCACTTTCCACTCCTAGAGGTGGTGATAGGACTACCAAGGATTTGATTGCACAGTTTTGCACTCCCAGGACTCAAATGTTAGGTGGGAAGATTCCCATCAAGAATGCGCGAGATTGTCCTTTAAGGACTGTTCTATTCACCATTGAGAGAGTAGCGGGTAGCAGGGCTACGCATCAAGATACAAGAGCTCACATGCTTTATGCCATAGATTGCATGGCTCCTAAAGTATTCAATTGGTGTGAGGGTCTCCTAGCCAACCTGAAAGAACAACTAACAAAATGCATAAGAGGGGAACTCAAGCAGTTTGGCTATGGATCGATTGTGGTCTCCTTCTTCCTAGAGAGGGTTCCCCTTCTTCATCCGCAAGTAGAGTTTAGTGATCTTGAGCCACAAGATCTATGCATGTTGAGATGGACTGAGGTGATGGCTCGGCATGGTGGTGGTGGGCCTATGATCACTTATGAGCCTACCTTCTTCAGATGGTTGCGTAGTCAACTACTTATGGTAGAGGACTACGCATATGCAGGAGTGGATTTCTGAGGGGATCCAGACTTAGTGCTTCTAGAGGGAGAGCACTGGGGAGAAATAGGTAAGAAGAAAATTCTTTTGTTTTTTAGTTTTTATGCATTTTATGATTTTTCATTTTTTTTGTGGTATTGATATTTTACACTTTGCTACACAAATATTAGGCCTTCGAGACCTACTGGATCTTCTCCTATTGAAAGGCGAGGAGTAGTAAGGGATATGGCAGCAGTTAATCGAGAGGTTGTAGAGGAGCTTGACGAGATCGAGGAGAACCTCCAACGATTGACCGTGAACATTCTTGATATCTCCATAGATGACTTGCCACGAAACTATGAGTGCCAGACAACTGGGGTTTCCGGTCGTTTTGGTCGGTTACTTCGTCGATTGGCAAGGGCCAACATATGTTATCATGAGCACCACTAGTGATAGCATGTATATGCAGTGATGTACTAAAAGCTATGAGCTTCAGATTTTGTAGGCATGATAGACTGAAAGCCATGGGCTTCAGATTTTTTGGACCTGTATTTTTTTTGTAAAACTTTTACTAGGCTTAATATAAAATATTACTTATCGATTTATACAATGTGTTTTTATGATGAATGCGGATCTCATGTATGTTGCTTATGTACCGATGGATAATTTACATGTTGTGCCAATTATACATTCTTAATAAAATGTTTAAAAACGTGCAATGTGCCAATCTAATATAAAGTTAGCTAATGAATCTGCAACCATGTTCATACGCCTCGGGATATGTTGGTATTGAACAAACTCAAAAAATATTTCCAAGAGATGTACTCGTCGAAAAAGACAGAGTAGTGTAGGGCTGCAGACAACATAGACTCGGTTTAGATGGGAGATCACAAGTTGGGAATCTAGATAGATGGAAATGTGGTCCACCCCAAGGGAAGATGTATCGGTTAACAATCTAATGACCGCGTGATACTCGACGATGTTATTATTCGCAGGACCTAGGCAATTTCCTACTGTGTTTATCAGTTCACTGGTAGGGGAATATAGTACCCAAGCTGCCGAGGCGAGGTTTTGGGTGTGCCAGCTAGCGCCATCCGCAAATACATAACAGATTGCCATCTACATATCCAGGAAGAACATGGTATAAGTAGTTATAATTGGAATGAGGCCCTAACACACTGAAAGGAAAGTGTCACACAAAATCAGACACACGTTATATACAATATATACAAAATACTGATGTAGGATGACCTAAGCATAGTACCGTTTTAGGTAGAGCCCATTTCGAGGCTCCCCTAAGGGTATTCCGTCGTAATCGACGAACGCATAAGCTCATTTTTCCAAAACATGCTTTACAGTGTATGGCCCATGCCACATGGACTCAAGTTTACCTGCCCCTAGTTTATCATGTTTTTGGTCGTATGTCATGACCAAATCACCCTCGTTAAAGATGCGGGTTTTTACAGATTTATCATACTGGGATTTGATGCGTTTCTTGTGCACTTCATTGGCCAGAGCAGCATCACGGCGAGTTTCATTGATTTTGGCTAAGTATAATAATCTCTCTTCCTCAACAGTAATGTTTTGTAGGAGTTCGACGACTAGCTTCAAAGACGGAATCTCGAACTCAATAGGAAATAATGCCTCCAGTCCGTATGCCAATTTAAAAGGTGTGAACCCGGGTAGCAGTATTGACAAAGGTTCTATATGCCTAGACGGATGAAAAGGGAATTAAGTGCCAATTCGATCTATGAGTCCCTACCATGCATTGTATCATGGTTTTCAAGACCTTATTGATGGCCTCTACTTTACCATTCACTTGGGGATAGTAGGGGGTTGAGTGTTCATGGCGAAATCCCAATTTGGCGCTCAGTTCAGTTACCATTTTTTTATGGAAATGTGAGCCATGGTCTGTGACAATGGCCCGTGGAAGCCCAAACCTAGGAATAACATGAAGAGTGTGGTGATTTTGCCGTCTTCATTATATGTAGGCATAGCCTCAGCGCATTTAGTGAAATAGTCAACATATACAATAGCATAGCAATGCCCCCTGGCCTAGGTAGGATTATAGTGAATGAAATCTATGCCCCATTTTGCAAAGGGACAGACGACAATAACTGGACGTAAAGGGGAAGGATGAGCGTGCTTATTGGAATAGAAAAAAGTGCAGGGAGGACACTTCTTAACAAATTCCATGCAATCTTTGAATATGGATGGCCAGTAGTATCCAACGCATAAGATCTTATGGGTTGTAGCCATCCCAGAGAGGTGACCGCCACATGAACTGAGTGGCAGTCATTCAAAACACGCTCAGCCTCCTCGCAAGTCAAACATCGTCGTAAGATCGAACCAATGCCACAACAATATAGGGTGGCACCGATGATTAGGTAATATTTGGCATGATGGTGAATACGACATCATTCATCGCGGGATAGGTGAGGTCCGAAGCGTTGTGTTTGGAGATACAATGTGATATCTCCATACCATGGATCATAAGTACTGATAAGAAACAATGACTCATCGGGAAGAGAGTCAATGGATCAGAGTCTTGATCAATACGGGGAAGATCGCAAATTAGCTCCACGAACACTAATGAATTTTTGGATTTTGTTTTTTCAAACCATAAATCGAATTCTTGAAGAATCACAATCCAACGTGAATATTTCCCCCCCTAGTACTTGACGCATTAAGATGTGGTACATAGGGTTTTAATCAGCGATGATAGTTGTTGTACGGAGTGAAATGTAATGACAAAACTTATGGATGGCGATGATAGCTACCAGAGACAAGTTCTCGACATGTGAATAACGAGTTTCAAAGTCGATAAGACCCTTGCTAAGGTAATAAATCACATGTTCCTGCGCATTGCTATCTTCCTGCACTAAAACCATACCAATAGTCGAGGTAGAGGCAGTAAGATAAAGGATATAATCCTTGGTGTAATCAGGTGGTTGTAACACGGGTGCGTGATTAATGGCATGCTTGAGATTGTCAAAGGCATTATGGGCATAGTCATCCTAGATAAACAAGATGTCCTTTTTTAACAATCGCATATAAACCTGTGTTTTCTCCACATAATTACACACGAAATGACGCAAGTAGTTTTCCTTCCCATGCAAACTTTGAAGTTCAGTGATGTCCGTAGGTGGGGGTAGGGATAAGATGGCCTCGAACTTGAGGGGATCAATGTGTATCCCATCTTTTGAGATGGTGAAGCCAAGGAGATGCCCAGAATCCACACAGAATATGCTCTTGTGGGTATTTAAGCGGATGTTATAACGTCGACATCTGAGGAAAACGTCCCTCAGATGATCGATGTGAAACTCATGATGATTTGAATGAGATGACAAATCATCGAGGTAGGGTCCCATGAAATCCTTAATATCGTAAAAGGCATACGACATGGCCTACTGGAATGTGGCACCAACATTGTTAAGGCCAAAAGGTAATTTGCGGTATGCAAATGTACCCCATGGGCAGATGAATGCAGTCTTGTCTTGGTCTGCTGGGTGGATCTCAATCTGATTATAGCCAGAAAATCCATCCATAAATGAGAAGATGACACTACCGACACAGTTATCAATAATTTGGTTGATAAATGGGGTGGGTTAATTGTCCTTAGGAAAAGCCTTATTTAGATCCTGGTAATCAACACAAACTATGATAGTTCCTTGTTTTTTTGTGACAGGAACAATATTAGAGACCTAGTCTTTCAAGGGGACGGGATAAATGAAACCAACTTTTAATAGCTTTTCAACTTCTGCTTTGATAGCTGCAGTATTTCGAGGGTGCACTGGATGGAGTTTGTGCTGTACAGGTTTTGCGTCATGATAAGTTTTGATTTCACGCACAATGATAGCAGGATCAATCCCAAGCATTTCTTCATAGATACATGTGAATATGTCCCAGAATTGTTTGAACAAGGCCGTATAAGTTTTGATTTCTTCAGGAGAACAAGTTTGGCCAATATGGATATGCTCCACGACGTCGGGTTTCACCAAGATGTCAATGGTAGTGGTAGGCATAACGTTTTCCAAATTCTGTTCGGTTACCGTATCCTTGGTGAGAATAGGAGACTAAGGGTTGGAAGCGACTTTCAGTGAAACAATAGTTCGAATCGCATTCTCTACCGTGTCTAAAGGCGAGAGGAAAGACGATCAATGGTGTTTGTCTTCCCATGGAGGTTCATCCAAGCTCATAATCTCCATGATCGATTCATCAGTGTGAAAAGTCTGGAGGAGATGATCTAATGATGGCAAGGACGGGTTCTGCCAAGATGGTAGAGAACCTGGGTGTGTTGGAGAAAACTTCCTATGGCTTGGGGTAGACCACAATAGACAACTGACTACTATAAATTAACTCAATTCTCAGTACTATGCTATATAAATGACAATGCTAAGATAATGAAGAATATAACCAACCTCGATCCAAACGTTTGATGTAGATCCCCGTTGGAGCTTTCAATCCGTGCACTTGAACCTGCAAATTAGTCTTGATAACCGATATACAACAAGCGCATATAACATATAAACGACATTAACATCATCAATAACAATGGTCCATGAGATTATAAGTAAATGCAACCCAATGTAATATAAATAACATTCACAACATTAATGGATAGGAATATGAGTATTTCTATTAATAAATAACAAGAAGTACAATGTGATACGACCTCTTGTCGGCAACCAATCTGAACCAATATCTGGGTCAATCCACTCGTGCCTCCACCACTTCAATCCTCCATGGAATGGCAAACTCAAACTATGATAGGAGTTTGGAAGGTGAACATAAACGGTTCACAACTACAAGGATCAATGAGTGTAGACTCAAGATAGGACAAAAATCCACTAGAGTTCTCTTGCTCTCCTTTCGCCTCTCGTCCATAAGCCATATGTGCTCAATATATAGTCCTCCCAAAGGTAAGTGAAAGGACACATTGAGGCGTTTCGGGGCAAATGGAGGGCCAAAGGTCACCTTATGACCGCTTTTTGGGAGTAAAAAGTAATTAACTAGTGATTTTTACCATTTTACATGCTACCCGCGGGCTATAGTGATGCAACTCGCGGGTACGCCCACTGTAGTGATGCAGCTAGCGTACAGGGCAAAAAATAGGGAAAAAGTGTGTCTAAAGGATATAAAGTGGATCTGAGTCAGTAAAATGGATCTTGTAGGCCAAAGAGTGATGATGCTCACAAGGTGGAAAATTACGTTGTAACACTGGGTTTAATGCCACTAGGTGGTGGTCATCAGGTGAATCAGACGCCGATTAGATGGCCTCATAGGTAGCCTCAACTAAGATGAGAGGCATTCGAGCTCCAACCGAATCGATATCAATAGGATTAGGAGCAATCCAAGGATTTGTTGAGTCGGAAGAAGATGTGGTCATGGAAGAGATAATGTTCACCGTGACAACGTGTGATGGGGGATCAGGTGTTGGAAAGACTCCCTTCATAGATGAGTCTTTAAGGAATCATATCCCCACACCACACTCTCATATATTTGCGAAGAGTGTCCTAAAAGAGGGATATTATCCGCAGGATGAGATGTGATGTCCGGTGTACAAAAATCTAGTTGGTCGGTAGTGAGAATTTTCCCTTGATGGGGAAATTGCATAATGTGGAAGACGGAAGAGGAGACCGTCGTCATAGCATAAAACCAATTTCGACCAAGCAATAAGTTGTAATCCAATGGGGTTGCGACTACTTCCACGTTAATGGACATACTATTGCCTCCCAACTCAACGACTAAAGATTGTAGAAGCCCGTGTGGTTGGAATCCACGTCCGTCAAATGCTTTCAGGGTGGTAGGGGAACGGTTCAATTCAGGAGAGTCGATCGATTTCCAGCAGGACAAGGACATTACATAAGTAGAGGCTCCTTCGTCTAAGACAGTACGATGGATCTTTTTCCTAGTGACATTGGTAATGATTTGAAATGTTAATTGGTGGGAAAGCCTCGGCTTAAAGTAGTCCAATCTAAACATGATGGTGTTGGATGATTCTGGATCCACTACTCCAATAGAAGATAACAGAGTCTTACGCTGATTAGGGCAGTTTTGTAATACTTCCAGGGTCGACATAGCACATGGTGACTTGGCTAGATCTTCCACAATGTTGTAGTTTTGAGCGGCTCAGGCATTAGGGTTGAAAGTCACTTTTCAGATTGTGCTTTTGGGTGGACGCAAAACTGCATCTGGTATAGGTTTATCTATGTTCAAAGGAACTTGTAACGGAGGAATAATGAGTGCAGATGTGGATGATTTTTCAGTATTACCCCTATTAGATTCCTTGTTGGGAACATAATCATACGTACGTGCCCTGGTGGATAAGTTAACGGTTTCACTGTGCATCATGAGAACATGAGCAGTGGTGGATGATTCTCCTTGAGAAGGAGTTGGTTGTTGTGTAATCAACTGTTGTTTTTGTGTGGGGAAGGGGTCCGCTAAAACTGTGGGTTGAGGTTTTCCTTTGAGGAACTTTTGGACTTCTTCACAATGTGGGCATTCTTCGGTGAAGTGATCATCACCGCACAGTAAGCATGGATGATCAGCCTTCCGTCTTGGTTTGGTGTCAGGAGGGTCTGGATTGTTCTTGTGTTCCTGTTGGTTAGAATATTTTTTGGATTTACCTTTGTTTTTCTTCTTACCAGTGGATTTCTTAGATGAAGCGGATTGGACTGAATTCACCTCCGCAGTGGAAGCAGGACTGGGTGAATGGTTGGTGTTATTACCATCCTGTGACGGGGTTGGGTTTGAAACCGTGTGGCTTTGTGATCCAACTGATTAAGTAGTAGGCTGGGTATGAACGGAACCAATGGTTCCATCGGCATGTGATCCCATGGGGGGTTTTGTTGGGTTGTGTGTGGGGTGAGGGCCATTGGGAATTATGTCGTATAATGTGCCAAATTGAGCGTATACTAAGTCTAAGTACTGGGCATGTGAAATAACTTATTCTTCTATAATTGCCCTGCCCATAGCGACGTATTTGGCTATGATAGGTAACACTGATTTGGTAAAGCAATCAGCCAATAATTGATCCAGAATGGGAGCCTTAATAAGCCGATGTCTTCTCCTCCTTTCGTGAATATGATCAAAAATATGAGTGGAGGTAGATTGTCGGAGGGAAGTTAAAAGGTCTGTGCCGGTTTCATATCGGATTGGTAATTGAAAATGTGTAAGAAAAGCCATAGCCAAGGATCGAAAGTCGGAGAAAGAGTGTGATGGTAATTCGATGTACCATTTGGTGGCTCTGCCGATGAGGGTTTGTTGAAATAGCCTCAAACAGATAAAATCATACATTAATGAGTTTGAGGAACACCACAAATGATATGTCATTACGTGGTTTTTGGGATCCTCGCCGGGTTTGCCTTCAAACTTGGGTATGTCTGACAATAGTTTCACAGGAATGGGTGGCCAATTCATGCCATGTTGAATGGGATCATTGGTCAAACGTGACAGATTTGGCAGATCTAAAGTAGCCAAAAATGGTAACTGTCAGTTTGGCTACGGGTACTAGTAATATTGGTAAGGCATTTGAGTACCAGTAGGACCGTAGATCGATTGATTGTAAGGTCCTCCCATAAATGGTTGGCCATGTGGTGGGGGTCCTCCCACGTTAGGAGGTGGACCGGATGGAGGTCATAATCCCCCATGAGAGGGTACTCCCAAATGAGGGGGTTTTCCGGATGGTGGGGGTGGAGGTGGGACAGGTGGTGGAGGTGGAGGTGGGACAAGTGGTGGGAGAGGGGGTGGGCTGTCGGCTGGGGGTCCAGTTGGTGGTAAATTATGATGCCCCCATGGGGTGTTTGTGTTTCCTGGGTAAGGTACTATGACATAAAGGTTTCATGGAGTAGTTTGATAGAGTTGTCCCATTGCTATATTATGATTACCCGGATATGTATAACCCCATGGGGGTTGGTACCATACAGATGGTCCTCCCGCGTGATGTGCCCACGAGGGTTGTCCCATGACTAGGGATGAAATCCCAGTCATACTATAAGTCATAAATGAAGGTGGTCCTCCACCTAGATTTTGTCCACTAACTAAAGGTTGCCCCCTAGTTAGATTTTGTCCACTAACTAAGGGTTACCCCCTAGTTAAATTTTGTCCACTAACCGAGGTTGCCCCTGTGATTATGTTTTGGCCACTGACCATAGGTTTCCCCGAGGTCATATTTTGACCACTAACTAGGGGGTGAATTCCGACCATACTTTGCTGTGAAGGTTGGGTTCCAGTCACGAAGTTAATAGTGGTTGAAGGTTGCCCCGCAATCATTGGGGTCAAAAGAGGTCTAGAACCGACCAAATGTGAAATAGGCGGAAATGATGGTTGGATTGGTTCATAGAAGGTCATGTTGGGCACATACATTCCTGGTGAAGGAAGATTAAAAGAATGCATAGGGGAATGGTGTTCGAAATTCGCTACTTCGAAGTGGATTGGGAAGGGAAACTCTGGCACCTTACCCGTTCACCAAGTGTCCGTAAGCGAGCCACGATATCTTGAAGTGGTCCGAAAAAATCTACATCTGGGACAAGTCTGGTAGGGCGCGGAGGCTGTGGTGTCTCCACAATCTGTGGTGATCCAAAATCGGAAATAACGTGTCTTAAGGAGGTCCCCCAAAATGAAGTGGTTGGAACAAAAGCAGTTACTATCGGGTCATCTGGAGGTCGAGTGAATATCCGATCGACAGCACCAGGGTGACCTTCAAGTGAGTGATGGAAAGATGTGTCGTGTGAAGGAGGCTGTTCCACCACTAATGGTCCCATAGGGTTAGTGATAGGCGTATTTACAGGAGGAGAGTAATCCCCTCTTGATTCAGTCACTGGAATTCCTTCTTCATGCGAAGCGGTTGAGGTGGGTTGGTCCATATCTACCCCCTTTTTTCCTTCCTCAATGAGAGGATATTCAGGTGGCAAGTTTTGTATTCTCCGGGATCTCCTTAAGGGTTTTTCAGCCATAATGGATGATGAAAGTCTTCTCCTAAGAGTCTTCTAAAGAAAAACAGACTTCAAGTCCTACTCAAGCTAAAGTCGCAAGCAAACTTAATAATATGATAGGTGGGATTAAGAGTTGTATCCTCACAAGAGTGTCAATTTGTCGCAACTCGCGATATACCGTAGGGTCAAACAGTAATACTTGGCCCAATATTTCAGAGCACTAACTAGGGAGGATTAGGACCGTACCCTGACACTATTACCCGACTACCTGGCAGTATGTGTGTAGTATCTCTCCGAGTGTTGTTCTCGGTGTATTGCAATGCCAAGATGACCAATGGCTGACTCATATGGTTTTAGGATCCTATTGGGGTTTACCGATATACTCAAGGTACATGGGATCTCCAATCCGTAGTAGTACTGTCTAATGCACAACCGTTCGACAGGAGCCTTCCTATACACCGTCGAGATGTGAAGTACCTTTCTATATAACCATAGGTACGTGAAAGGCTGTTCGATATACCAACTAGTACGTGGAAGAAATGCAAGCCTCCGAGATGCAGTGCAGGAAAATAACGACAGTTGTTACGTTTAAAGACGTCGGAACACGTCTCTAACCTATCACATGAGTTTCTAAAGATTTTAACTTTGAGTAGCGCTTGATTTTATCTTGTACGGTTAAGTGGATGCATGAAGTGGACTCGAACCAATATGCATGAGTAAGCTAAATGAAATGCAAGTGTTTTGTTTTTCGATGAAAACTATCTAAGTAAAGGAGAGAGATATTTCTTCTTTTGTTGAAATAACCGAATCTACCCCAAAGTACAATGCCATCCTTTCATTGTTCTTCTTAAGCAAAGCCAAAATACATACGCAAGCAACACTCTTTCAATCAAACACAATGACACCAAAACAAAAGTTTTTTCTTTTTCTTTTTCAAAGAAGCTAGATCTACAAGCCAAAACGAAAAGATGAACTTCTTTTAATTGCAATATCTTTGATTTTTTGAACCAAGGTAAAGAAGAGGTAAAGAGAAATCCAAAAAGTATGAGAGCATTCACTACTTGTTCCAATAGTTTTGAAAAGGCCTAATTCCCACTTAATCTTTTTGGAGAGATGAAGATGAACCCTTTTTTTTTAACTAAGAAGGAATAAGCATGGACAACATTCAACTCTTTCAAAAAAATTTCAAACAACTATCAAAATCACAAATGCTCTTTTCAACAATCTCAAGCAATGCACTCAAGATGAAGAGAGTAATTTTTTTTTCCCCTACTAATGCATTCAACAATTGTAAGAATGATGTGACTTCCTTTGTCTTGATTCAAAATAGGAGAGATTATTCACTATTGCAATCCTTAAACAAAAAAAAGGTTCTTAAGAAATCAATCACCTAAAAAGTGTTACAATTCAAGGTTCACACCAAACTGCACTAAAACCACAACAACATAGCTTTTTAAAGAATTAGAATTTAGAGCAAAACAAATCAAATATTCTTCAAGAGTCACAAGACTAGTTGCATTTGCGAGGGATTATAATTACCCAAGACCAAGGAAGCAACCACTTGAATACCTAGGACTCACTAAGAAGTCAAATTGAGCTCTAAAATCCAAAGTAAATCAAGAGAAGAAGCAAACCAATACTGAGAAAGACTATGGCTGAGACAAGTGGAAAATAGATCTTAGAAAACCAACAAATCCATTTTTTGTGGGAAACTTAACCTTAGATGCCAAGCTTTGTAGGGTTATGCAGCTTGCAGGTATACACTAGAGCGTCAGAACCTCATTGACATGGTTTGTACCCAGGGATAGAGCATTAGTGATGCTTTCTGAACATGGACAAAGTGTGTCAGTGACGCGATTTGCCTTAGGAAATGGTGCGTCAAAATTACAATGACATAGGTATGACACTACCTAGGTGCGCCAGGCGAGATCCAAGGTTGAAAAAATAAAAAATCCCAAACCAAAAATAGGTAATTGGCTGAGATAGAGATCCCTAATAGAGACTGGATCACCCAGTAACTCACAGAATGACAGATCCAAAAGAAAGAGGTAAATTGAAAGGCTTTAGGAGGATAAACAAGAAAATGCAAATCACAACCTAAAGAATCCAAAGACTCTGGAATCTCCCCAGTATGGTCACCAATTTTGTTTGCGGATAAATCCGTCGATGCGGACACCAACCGATCTCCCTAGTCTAAATGGTTTAGATCTAGAACAAATCATGACAAAATATAAATGCATTTCCTAGATTAATCCAATCACAAATAATGCAAAGGATTGCTTACCTTGTATCTTTAGTTGTTTATCCTTGTTTGATGCATATCTTGATCTCTAAGTTGCAAAACAACACAAGACAAACAAATGGAAACAAGAGTGAAAGCAATATGTGATGTAAACTAATCTAAACAAGTGGTCAAGGAAACAAGTTCTAAAGATCTAACATGAACAAATCTTTATGGAAAGAGCATGTATATTACTGTATAAGATGAAAATACAAAGGGAGAGATTGCAACCTAAGCCTTGACATTGCAATTCCTTCCAAATAATCTTTTTCCTCAAAGATCCAACCTTGTCTCTAATGGATGAAGGGATTTCAACTCTAGCAGAATTTCTCCAGCATTTGGGTGCTCTAGTTCATCCTCTAGCTCGTAATCATGAAGAGGAAGGTTGTATATATAGGCCAAAGAGGATAGAAGGAGTTGAGTATTTGATGGAGAAGGCTAAGGGATCATCCCAAGGAGTTGGGGGATTGACTGCCACCTTCACTGATTTGTTGGGATAGGCCTCCACGAAGGGATTTGTTCTAGAAGGAACTCGAAGCTTTTCTTTCTCTTCTCTAACTGACAGTGACACACCTTGCTAACTAGAAACCTGTGTCAAGGATGGGGTGACGCATGTTGATTGAGGGAAAGCAAGGTCAGCGATGCATGTTTCCAATGGGCAGAGCGCATCATCATAGGTCCGATGCTATTGTGAATGTGCAAAGTGCGTCGGTGTCACAACATGAGGAAAAAGGCAGGGAAATCCTTCTTTTCAGGCAATTTGGCATCAATGCTTCAAGAATTAGGACAAACAAAGGGTACACATCTCATGATGACAAGATTTTGGTGTAACAGCATGGAGTTATCTTCTAAGAGGCAAAAGTTAGATAACCCTAACTATCCCCTCGGGGGGCTAGAAAAATAAAACCAATATCCTTTGAACAATCCCACAAGGGAAGACTCAGTGAAAGAGAATAGGAGTTTTGATAAATTATCTGAAGAAGGGTATTTAAGGGATCACGATGGTCATATATATATGCTTGGAAGGATCTCGTCTCCTCCTCCTCAACAAGATATTGGTCCTATTGAGATCAAAGACCTTGCAGATCTAACAATTGTTGTAAATTTCAACCCACCTCTCATTGAATCTCAAATCACTTTACACACGTGAATCCTTTTCACGAGTGGTGTAATATGAAAAATACTAATGGAAGTTCAACAGCAGGGGGCACCCATACCCTACCTTTGGGGTTTCTTTTGGAAGAGTCAATCCTATAGTTCCAAGTGTTACAACAACAAGCATGTTCTTGTTTTCTTTTAGAGTGTCACGAGGAAGGGTCTTCCCTTATGTCGTACCTCCTAATAATGGAGTTGGAAGCTATGCCTCTGTCCCTCTTGGTAGTAATTATTTCACTTTCAAGATGAAATCTACTGGAGTGTCGTATGTAGATTTCAGTACTCCACCTACTTTTCCTAATTATGTTGGCGGGAATTTCTTCTACCCCTTCCAATGCTTTTCCACTTGAAGGAAGACATATACTTGCACCAATGCCATATGTCGGAAGCAGAACCACTCCAAGATTTGGCATGCCTCTAGGAAGCATTCCCTCTCTTGGTATGAGAAGCATGATGGGTGGGGCATTTCCTCCATACATTCAAATCCAAATCGGTTTCCCTTAAAACCCTTGTGTACAAATGAATTTCCCTTTGATGCCCGGTATTGGCTATACTCTAGGTAACTCTTTTGTGAATAATAACCAAATATCAGGACATGCTCGTGGGAGATGGAATTCATTTTCTCAGACAAAATTGTTGTTCCTTGCAACATTGAATTTGCAAGATCTAACGAAACTCATGAATGATTCAGTGATGCATAACCCCAACTGACCCCATGTTCATACTAGATTGCCTTCAAACATCCCCAAGTTTGAAGCAAAAGTTGGAGAAGACTCGACTAATCATGTAATGATGTTCCATCTTTGGTGTTCGTCGAACTCATTGATGGATGATACTATTAGAATCATACTTTTTCAATGAGCCTCAACTGGTGTAGTCGTGAAGTGGTAATGAGGTCCCACGAGTATCATTTCACAACTTTGACACCTTCGCAATGATATTCTTGAGTCATTTCTGACCACAAGATATACCCTATTTCTGAACACAAGATATACCCTAGGAAAACCCAATATGTGGAAAAACCCTACCAAAGATGAGGACTATGCCTTGCTCTTTTGTGTAGGATGCAAATACAAAGGAAATGATACTCTCTATGGAGTTTCCTATGACTCTGCAACAATAATGGCTACTGCAGGATCTCCTACCCCCATTGTTCTGCTCTAATATCCACTCCCATGCCGCTGCTCAACTATGGAACAATACATTAACATCAAAATAATGGAACCCCTTTTCCTCCCAATGACCTGGTATTTAGCATAACCCGATAGTTGTCTAGGGTTAATTTTAGGGTTTTTGCATGCCCCAACTCCTGATTAGGGTTAGGGATTTGGACCTTATAGAATGTTATTAAAAGTCCACATGTGACTAGCTCTACATGTTTGAGAAACGAGAGCTGATGTGAAATCCACTAGGTACCATGGTGGTCAACTAGATAGGTCAACTTGCTGAAGGCATAACTCCTCTATAATGACTCTATTTGAGGCATTTCTTGGATCATTGGAAAGGTCTGAGAGTGTAGAATTGTGTTAAGAGCCATCATAGAATGATGGACTTTTTTACCCCAAAAAACATTATTTAGATCCTTAAAAAGGACCTAGAAGGTTCTAGACCCCAAATCTACAAAGTGAGACCCGCCCTTAGAATGGGCCCTACAAGCCATTTCATCCAATATTTCGACCCCGAAAGCACCAAAATAGATGAAAACTTATATATTGATCCATTTTGGATCTCCATTTCTAGAGGCTTTTGTTCCCCAAAATATTTTACTGAATGAGGTGAGGAAATTTTTTCTCTGCCATTTAATCTTGCATGGCAGTTATCTTTTCAACTCCACCTACTAGAGTTCACAAGTCTGTCCTTGCCTGGTTGTTTTGGACTTCTTTTGCAAAATTGTGTCTTCTGATAACTTTGCTTGAGCGTTTAGTGTTAAGTCCTCTATAGAAGGTAAGACTTGCTCAGGGTTTAGGCCCAACATGGAAGGTTCACAGAGTTTTAGATTTTCCACATTCACTACTAAGAAAATGCACATATATGGGGGTAGGCTAAGTATGTAGGCATTATCTCGTACATCCTCGAACACTTCAAAAGGACCATATCGTAATGCCTTTATCTTCTTTATATGACCTTATAGTCTTTCCTTATTTAAGTGAAACCTAACTCTGTCTTCCACCTTTAATGTTTTCTCAACCCTGTGTTGGTCGTGTCTTGCCTTGTACTTTTCTTGTGACCTCTTCAGTGCCTCATGTACTTTTAAATGGATTTTCCTAATCTTTTCAATTATTTTTTCAACTCTTAATGCTTCACCTGTGGTGTCTTCCCTCACTCCCCCTTGCTGTCCATAAATAAGGTCTAGAGGTGAAGGTGGCAGATACCCAAAACAATTTTCAAAAGAGGTGTTAGGAACCCGTGTCAACCCTTCTCTTTACTTTGTTAGTATATTGTTGTTGGACGCATATGCTTTGTAAGTCATTGCGTGAGTATATTGTATTATCCCACATTGTTAGTATATTGTTGTTGGACACATATGCTTTGTAATTCGTCCTGTGAGTATATTGTATTATCCCACATTCATGGGGAGTAATAGTTGTTTAGCTTAGACTTAGTATATAAGTACGTGTTGAGGCCAATGAAATGCATCCACGAGTTATTTGTATTGAGCTTGCTCAAAGGAGGTTTCCCCCTCGAAGTGGTCTGTGATCAATAAATCCCTTATGTGTTCTTCTATTTCCGATATATCATGCATTTTCATCATTTAATTGCTTGAGGTTCCTCACATCTGGTATCAGAGCACTTTCTTGGGCTCGCTGGGTGGAATTTCTGCCAATTTTTTTTTCGCAGTGGCTTCCAGGCGCTGTGATTATTGCAATAGTTCTTTTTCTTTTCATCTGTATTGTTCCTTACAATTGCAGGTTCGGATCTGGGAATAATCCCTATCCTCTTAACTGTGGGAAGTACCTGGGCATAGCCCTAAAAATCATTGTGAGGAGTACCATAGGAACCCCGAAGTAGCTGGCCCATTGAGAGGACCTGCCAGTGAAAAGGGAAACGACCCCCACCTGATTGACTAGTTCCCACCCGTGAGGTAAACCAAGAGGTGTCGTTTGTGGCAAAGCGGTTATTAGTTTTACCTGAGCCGTGGAATGAGGGGTACTGCCCCAATACGCAAGCCATTAGACAACATTGGTAGCCGAGTGAATCCCTTGAACCTTTAGGAAGCCGAGCATACTTGGGGCCCATATCTATTGCCAGCTGATAAATAGCAGATTACATCTGTCCAGAGCCGTTGCAGATCAATTCCGGAACCCTGTAAGATCAGTTGCCAGCTAAGTACAAATTTCTGGTTTTTTGCCATATCGTCTTTAATTTAGCTATGTTTCCCTTGAAAATTCACTGGAACCCCTGCACTTCCATTCTGCATATTTCCTTCCCGAGGACCCTATCCCAAATTCCACTTCCCGTAGCTAGAAATCCCACATTTGTCTATTTTTAGGGTTTTCCATAACTTCTTCGATTTTCACCCAATCGCCTTCAAATTTTGCCACAATGTTCATTTCCTGTTTTTGCTTCTTTGTTCCTCTTGGACAAATTTTCCTAGTCTTTCACCCCGCTTATGAAATCCCTATTTTCTGCTTCCCTGTCCATTAGAAAGTACATAGTCAAACCCCAATTACCCATAAGATTTTTTCCCAAATCCAAAATTTCCTTTACTAAAGAAGTTTTTGTTTTTGTTTTTCTACCCATTCTACCCTTAAAAAAAATAAAAAAAAATAAAAAAAAATAAAAAAAAACTTGGTTATGGTTGTCACTCGAGCATGAGCAAAAACCATGGAGGAAGAACTTGCAACCCTCAATACCAAACTCCAAGATCTGGATGAAAAAATTATCGGCCTCCATCTTCAACATTCAACCATGAACAATAGATGACGGCTAGTATTCTGCAGACACTAGGTTCTCTTCTTCCAACAATTTTTGTGGGTCGAAGCTTGTTTTTTCTCGCTTCAATGGTGATGATCTGACTGGATGGATATATCGAGCATAACAATATTTTAGTCTGCATAATACTTTTGATGTCAACAAAGTTCCACTTGCATCCTTTCATTTGGAACATGAAGCCCTTCAATGGTTCTGTTGGTACATAAAGGCCCATGAAGAGCCAAAATGGACAGATTTTTTCCAACTCCTTTTGCAACGATTTGGTCCTAGTGCTATTGATGAATTCACAGGAGAACTCACTAAAATTCACCAAATTGGCACCGTGAGAGAGTATCAGACATAATTTGAGAAACTGGCCAATCACACAGAAGGATTTCCTGATGAATTCTATAGGAGTTTTTTTGTCAGTGGTCTGAAGGATGCAATCCGATCCGAGGTTAAAATGTTTTGCCCTAGCACAATGATGGAAACCCTAGGTTTGGCTAAGTTGGAGGAGGACAAGATCACAACCCAACAACGCTCTGAATCCACTTTTGTTCCATTCATAAATATGTTTTCCCAACGACCTCCATCACGCCAATTCCTAGAGCAACTCCTATCAAGCATTTGTTTGAAGCAGAGATGCGGGCATGTAGATAAAAGGGCTTTGTTATAATTGTGATGAGAAATTCACTTGACGACATAGATGTGTTGAGAAAAATCTCTATCTCTTGGATGTAGATTCTCCGCTTGCAACTAAAATTGGTGAAGAAGCTCAGGATACAGTAAATGATCAGGTCGACATTCAACAGCCGCCTGTTGACCCTCCTTCTCAGGACGACCTCCTAGAGATATCTCCATGATTTAGCCGAAGTCATCACCCTACAAACAATGCGGGTCATGGGTTACTTCAAGAAGCTCCCTCTTACAATACCCATTGATTCTGGTAGCACTCATAACTTCATTGACCCTCGAATCCCCAAACAGGCTGATTGTTTTGTCCATCCTTGCTCCATATTTCAAGTCATGATTGCCAATGGGGCCGCCTTACCTTGCAAGGGGAAGTGTCGCAATGTGCGTATCTCTATTGGAGATTATAACTTGCGCTCTGACATGTTTGCCTTTCCCGTAGGCAGATGTGATGCGGTTTTAGGCGCGTAATGGTTACGCACACTTGGCCCCATCTTATGGGATTTTGTTGAACTTTGGATGCAGTTTTTAGTCAATGGGAAAAACACACATTGAAGGGATTACAACCATGGTATCTCAGCATCATCAATTCACATTGCATGGAAAATATCCTTAAGAAGAATTCACATGGTGCCATCGCTTAGCTTCATTCCATTCAGATGCACCCATCAACGGTCTCCACTACTCCTTTGGATCTTCAACAAATTTTTGATAGATATGCATGTGTCTTTGCTGAACTAGTGGGATTGCCACCTTCAAGACTAGAGGGCCATCGTATTCAGTTCCTTCCTGGAAGCATTCCTCCCAACATCAGGCCCTATCGCTACCCATTTCACCAAAAGATAGATATTGAGATGCTCGTTCGGGACTTACTGAAGCAAGCTATTATTCACCCTAGTACCAGTTCCTTTTCTTCACCAATTCTTCTTGTCCAAAAAAAATATGGGTCATGGCGCCTTTGCATTGAATTCTGAGCACTTAATCACATCACAATCAAGGATAAGTTTCCAATTCCCGTTGTTGATGAGCTTCTTGATGAATGGTGCTCATTTTTTCTCCAAGTTGGATCTTCGTTCTAGGTATCACCAAATTCGGGTTCACGAGGATGATATCCCTAAAACAAATTTCCGCACACATGATGGCCACTATGAGTTTTTGGTCATGCCCTTTGGTCTCACTAATGCTCCTTCCACATTCCAGGCATTGATGAATAAAATATTCCGTCCCTACTTGTGGAAATTCACTCTGGTCTTCTTTAATGATATCCTCATCTATAGTAAAACATGGGCTGAGCATCTCTAGCATCTGGATCTTGTACTACAACTTTTCTATGATCATCATCTCCATGCCAAACAATCTAAATGTGTTTTTGGACAGGAGGAAGTAGAGTATCTAGGGCATATCATTTCAGCACAAGGGGTTCGCGTGGATCATGCCAAAATAGATGCCATGAAAAATTGACCGCATCCTCAGACACTCAAGAGCCTTCGTGGTTTTTTGGGATTGATTGGATACTACTGCAAGTTTGTCAAGGATTACATGAATATTGTAGCTCCATTAACCCTGCTATTTAAAAATGATGATTTTACATGGACATATGCTACTGAGTGTGCATTTGAAAAACTTAAACAAGCTATGTGTACTACACCTTTTCTAGCTATGCCTGATTTTTCCAAGCCCTTCACTATTGAGAGTGATGCTTGTGACAATGGACTTGGTGTTGTTCTCCTTCAAGATGAACATCCCATTACATTCACCAGCAAATCCCTTTCAGGTAATAATTTAGTATCCTCTACATATGAGAAGTAAATGATGGCTATTTTGCATGCAGTACATAAGTGGCAGCCATACCTATTAGGGAATCATTTATGCATCAAGACTGATCACCAGAGTCTGAAATATTTCATGGAGCAATGAGTCTCCTCCCCAACACAACATAAATGGGTTAGCAAACTCATGGTTTATGGCTACGCGATCACTTACAAGAAGGGCAAGGACAATCTTGTGGCATATGCTCTTTCTCGTACATTTGATGACCAAGTTTCTCTTTCATCTATTTCTATGCATGTTCCAAATTGGTTGCAATCTGTTCAGCAGGGCTATGTCAATGACTCCTCATTATCTCAAATCATCCAATGGTTGGACAAAAACCCTTATGTTGTTCTGCATTATTCTTGGGATGGTGCTTCCTTGAGATATAAGGGTCATCTGGTGCTTCCCTAGAGCACAGATCTTCAACAGGTTGTCTTCTATGAACTCCATGCTTCTCCATCGGCAGGGCACTGTGGGTTCCTCAAAATGTATGAGTGGGAACAACGTAAATTCTTTTGGAAGGGAATGGAAAGGACAATTCAACAAATGGTGGCTGAATGTGATACTTTCCAGTCCAACAAGGGTGAAACGACACTCTTTCCGTGATTCTTGAACCCTTTCCCATCCCGACACGGATTTGGACAGATATTTCTATGGATTTCATTGAAGGGCTCCCTAAATATGGAAGGAAGACAGTGATTTTGGTTGTGGTTGATCGCCTCTCCAAATATAGTCATTTTTGTGCACTCAAACATCCCTATACCTCCTCCTCAGTTGCACATATTTTCCTGGACCAGATCTTCTGTCTTCATGGAATCCCTTATTCCATTGTCTCATATTGCGATGCAACTTTCACTAGTCATTTTTAAACAGAACTATTTCACCACCTGGCACCAAACTGAAGATGAGTTTAAGGTATCACCCACAAACAAATGGTCAGACTTAAGTTATCAACAAATGTTTCGAAAATTATCTTCGTTGCTTCAGCTCCGAACAACAACATCAGTGGGAAAAGTGGCTGCCTCTCGCTGAATGGTGATACAATACCTCCTACCACATTGCATCTAAAATGACTCCATATGAAGCAGTCTATGGTCAGGCACTGCCGATGCTTCTTCCATACACCCCCAGCAGTTCACCAATTTAGGAAGTTAACACGGTTCTTCGAACCCGAGATCAGATTCTTCACATTTTGCAGGACAATCTTCACATGGCAAGAAATCGAATGAAACAACAAGCCGATTAGCACCGTTCTGAGCGCACTTTTCAAGTAGGTGATATAGTTTTTCTTCGTCTACAACCTTACAAGAAATCCTCCCTGAAACTCAAAGGGCGTCATAATTTGGCTCCAAAGTTCTATGGGCCATATAAGGTTCTTCAGAAGATTGGGATTATAAATTGGAACTTCCTCCTTCCCGCATTCATCTAGTATTTCATGTCTCCTGTCTAAAGAAAGTTCTTGGCACCAACATCAGAGCACAAACTGTTTTACTAGAACTGGATAATGAAGGATGCATAATTTTGGAGCCGAAGGCCATCCTCAATAGGCGCACTCGTCAGCTTCACTCTCAATCCATCACAGAGGTATTAATTCAGTGGCATGGAATGCAACCAGAGGATGCTACATGGGAACCACTCCTTCAGATTCAACGACAATTTCCACATTTAAAGATTTGAGGACAAATATTTTTCTAAGGGGGAGGGGATGTTAGGAACCTGTGTCAACCCTTCTCTTTACTTTGTTAGTATATTTTTGTTGGACGCATATGTTTTCTAAGTCGTACCATGAGTATATTGTATTATCCCACATTCATGGGGAGTAATAGTTGTTTATATTAGACTTAGTATATAAGTACGTGTTGAGGCAAATGAAGGCATCCACGAGTTATTTGTATTGAGCTTGCTGAAAGGAGGTTTCCCCCTCAATGTGTCCCGCGATCAATAAATCCCTTCCGTGTTCTGCTATTTCTGATATATTGTGCATTTTCATCATTTAATTGTTGGAGGTTCCCCACAAGAGGACTTCCCAATGGAAGTGTCGATTAATCTGTTATAGAGTGTTGGATGTAGATCATATTTTCATCCCAATTCTTTGGATGCTTCCAATTGTAATCTCTCAAAATTTGCACCAAATTCTATTTGAATACTTTTGTCTACCCATCTGTTTATGGATGGAATGTTGTAGATCTCTTCAACTTAGTGTCCATCTTCTCCCAAAGTGTAGTCCAAAAAGTGTTGAGAAATCTGGTATCCATGTTTGAGATGATGCTCCTTGGTATCCCAAAGTGCACCCATACCTATTCAAAGAACATGTTTGTTGCTTATTTCCCTTTTATGGTCTTTTTACAAGGCATAAGAACGCACATCTTGCTAAATCTATTAACTACCTCAAATAAATAGTCATGCCCCTTCCTAGTGTTTGGAAAACCAGCCACAAAGTCCATGGATATGCTCTCCCATGGTATGATAGGAACAAGTGAGGGGTGGTGTATACCTTGCTTCCTATTACTGGGTTTGCTTGTACAACAAAGCATGCATCCTCTAATAAATTGAGCTTCATCTTCTTGCATTCTAGGCCAATAAACATACCTTTGTAAGTTGGAAACTATCTTCCCAACACCAAAATGACCTACAACTTTGGAGGTGTGAGCCTATCCCATGAGTTGCAATCTCTCACCTTTTGGAACAATGAGCTTGTCTTGCTTGTATAGTAACCCATCTTGGACATGATATTCATCCTTGCTGCCACCTTCGTCTATATGGAATTGGCCTTATAGCTGCTGAAATACCTACTTGAAGTCCTCATCTTCTATGTATTCCTACTTGTATGCATCATGGTTGAAAGGCTCCATATGCATAAGAATACCCAAAGTTGTGATCGTGGTTGTAGGTGGCCTTGAGAGCATCTATGCTAGCTTGCTTGTATTGCCCTTCTTGTATTTGATTATTAGATGGAATTGTTGTAAGTCCCATCCGCTTGTAGTCTCATGTTTGTTGTACCTTACTTTGGGCCTATAAATACTGTAGCGGTTGGTGATCAGTGTGAATGATGTTATCCTATCTCATCAGATAATGCTTCCACTTCTTAACAAATTGAACCAAGGCATAGATTTCCTTTTCATATGCATGGTAGTTTAGGACTCCGCCATGGAACATTTCAAAATGATAGCATACTGGCCTCCCTCATTTCATCAAAATTGCTCCTATAACATACCCTCTTGCATCTATCTCCAATTCAAAAGGCTTATGCAAGTTAGCTAATGTGAGAACTAGTGCATGATTGATCTTTCGCTTGAGCTATTCAAAGGCTTTATGTTGATTCTGTCCCCACTGCAATCTCTTGATGTTGGTTGTTATGGAATGGAGAGGCATATCCACAACCGAGAAGGAAGCTATAAAATTCCAAAGATATTATGTTTCCCCCAAAAATCTCCTAACTTCAGCGAAATTTGTAGTAGTAGGCCAATTAGCGATGGCCTCCATATTTGCAAGGTCAATCTTAAGTTCTCCCCCACCAATCACATAGCCTTAATACACCAAGGACTAGTGAGAAAATTCACATTTCTTAAGTTTTTTCAACAATTGATGTTTTTTCAAGGTCTCCAACACTTGCTTGAGATGTGAGATATGCTCTTTCCAGGTAGCATTATGAACCATTATATCATCCAAATACACTATCACATATGAATCTAAGAAAGGATGCAATACATCATTCATCAAATGCATAAATGTAGTTGTTGCATTACAAAAACCAAAAGGCATTACTAACCATTCATATGGACCTTGACTAGTGTTGAAGGCAATATTTTAGGTGTCCTATACTTTCACTTGTACCTAGCGGTATCCTGATTTTAGTTCTAACTTGGTGAAGAACTTTGCATGCAACAACTGATCTAGTAGATCATCAATCCTAGGTAGAGGGTATCGATTCTTGAGCGTGATCTGATTCATAACTATGTAGTCAACACACATCCTCCAAGTCCCATCTGTTGTTCGGGAATTCTACCCTATAGCAAGGAGAGGGACAATACCAACTTCTGGATTGACAGGTAAATGCATTGATCATATCACATAGGATTCTACAAAAAGAAAGAGATCAAGATCTTAGAAGGCATACCTTATCAACGACGTTCGATCCTAGCTCTTGCTCGATCTTCCACTCAATCCTTCGCTTGATCTTCCGTTTGGAGAACCTACAATACAAAGATACCTTCCTCAACGTATCTTGAGTAATATAACAATGATGAAATTGGAATACAATTTAAACATAAAAAACAATCAAGCATTTAATCCAAACAAATATGTAATCCATTAGACATTTGATTGGGACAGGAAGGGCATTTCAACCTTTATTGTCAAAAGCAATAATCAGTACAATTATACCTGATCATTAAGAGCGCTTATCAACCGGATCCTGGGCTCTTGCTCTTCGCGCTAACTTTGGAATTCCTCCAGCATAACAACCCTTAATGCTTAGTTTCTCCTCCCCTCTCTCATCTATCCCCCTTGTATTTATGGGACAAGGTAGGTAGTTTGGATCGAGAGATAGTTTGATTGGGAAGTTGGGGAAGTTGCAAAACCAACTGCAACTAATCCCAATTCGTCAAATTAATATATTTTTGATTACTTTTTAAGATGTGCACGAGTATTTCACAGTAGAGTAGCGCACCATATGCAAGTTCACTGCTTTACAACCAGCGTTTGCATGATTTTTTAAGGTGTGCGCTAGTTTGCTTAAGCAAAGTAGGGCATACTAGCAGGTGTGCGCTACTATTATGCTTGTAGAGTAGGGCACATTCCAAGAAGTGCGCTACTATGATGCCTGTAAGATAGCGCACATGTCAAAAGGTAGGGTAAAACAGGGTTTTGTCAGCTGCTAAGGGGTAAACCAAGTCCATGCATCATCTAGGGCAATCTTGCTCTTCAATCCATGTTGTCCTTTTGTGTGATATACAACTTAATGTGATCACGGACGAAGAAGTGCAGATTTGAACTATAACAGATGCCCCCTAATGTGTGAGGTCAGAGGGAAACAATGGCCAAAATACATTATAATTCCAAGTCAGCGGAGGAGCAAGAAACCACAGAACCCAGTCACAAAAGTACCTGAAATAATGATCAAGGTCAGCGAGCAATTACAATCTTGACATCATATAGATGTGTAGCATGATACAACATGATCTCCGATACATAACTAGGAGATGTATATATAGCATGGCCACTGAAATACAAGCGTGGATCCATGTCAAAATGAGAGATCATAGCCATAACAACAAACTGGATCTATGTCTCATGGAGAGCCAAAATGAGTGAGGCTCAGTCTTGCGCAACTTGGGTGATAACATAATGAGGTAATGCTATCAAAATCCCAAGGTCTTCATCCAAACCACCCAAGGTACAAACCCTAACCATGTGAATAAATGAGCTGAAAGTCGAACAGGGGGGGAATCGTTTGATTACCGGTCATTGATGTATATCGTTAACAAACGCGAGGGCTTCCATCGATAATGATGATGGGGCCCAAGGGTACCTAGTACGATCCAACAAGTGTGAATAAGTAGACTTGAGGTCGAACACTTGAGGAACCTGTCAAATAAGAGACATTGATGTATTCTAATAATTCAACAGCGAGGGAAATTGCCATTGGTGACTGCAATCCCCAAGGTACTAACCGAAACTCTAAACTTCATTCCCAGAGTAAAATGAGTTGATGTCGATGGGAAGAAGTCCGTTGGAAGGGAGGCCTTAAGGCATCCTCCATCATCCAACACGAGGGACACTAAAATGGTATGAGCTGATGTGGAGTAGAAAAAGAATGACACTAGGGAGGCCGACACATGAGGTCAAGATAAACTGCAGAATGGCCGACACAGGCTATATCCTTGAACAGTGAGCACGACACAAAGTGACTTAGGCAATTTTCAACATGACGGGGAAGTGATATAAGCCTGCAATGTAGGAGACATTAGCAGACCCTCCATATGGTTGGAAGAATAACAAACCGGGGGAGTAAACAACTCCGAGATCAGGTTCACCCTAAGGTCAA
Source organism: Larix kaempferi (assembly GCA_027924585.1). NCBI lineage: Eukaryota > Viridiplantae > Streptophyta > Pinopsida > Pinales > Pinaceae > Larix > Larix kaempferi. The sequence continues at coordinate 58,001,106 of BSBM01000047.1, read as the reverse complement.
AAACTAAACCCAACTGAAATGATAGACTCAAATAGGTGTTGTGTTCAAGGATAGGACTGACTGAACTGCCTTTGAAACTGCAAGATGTGAAATAACTTTCTTATCCCTTATTCTTTTTAGATAAAAGAATACCTTTCTTGTTGTTTTAATGAGTCCAAGAAAGAATGAAAAATCAGTAGATCCAACCATGTAAAGAGTTTAACGATCCCATGGGAGGAATACTCAGGACCTTCTTCATTGTTTACAGAGTTCGAAGAAGAGATAGAAGAATACTCTATAATACTGATCTCTGGATTTTAATATCAAGCCGAGATCTATTCTTGCTCGTCGGTGTTTTCAATTTTAAGGAGTCTGAAAAACTTAAACAATAACTCCATACACCTACTCGTGGATTTTAATATCGAGCCCAAGTAGGTTAATGCTCGACGGTGTTTTCCTGTTTATAGAGTCTGAAAAACTTAAACAATCCTCTTTTAACCCTCTCTTGGATTTCACATCGAGCCCGAGTAGGTGAGTGCTCGCTTGGTATTTTCATGTTTCGAGAGCCTGAAAACCCTAAAGAAGGCTCCAAAAGGTCTTTTTTCATAAAGTTAGTCTCCTCCCCCGAAAAAGTGTAAAACAATGGAAGAAGAACTCTTCTAGCCATGGATGACTACAGTATTCCTTTTTTGTAAGTAATCCGTAAAAGTCCGGAAAAGGGTTAAACTTATACTTAAGCGGATGAGCCTTCAGTTCCTTTAACGAGCTTGAAGAGGACAAGTTTGCTCGGTGATCTTGTTTAGGTTTCAATAGTCCAAACAAGAGCTTAAAATGACTTAAATGACAGCTTCTAGGATCATGACTCATGACCTGCCAAAGACTAGGATCTCAACAAACAAGTTAGTATTAATGACAAAGAATCTTCAATGACATGAAATTTCAATCATAAAGTAGTCAACATGGTCCGTCAAATAAAGAAATTAAGTCATAATAGATTGATGCTATGAAAATCTAGTAAAAATTTGAGAGATATAGGTTGAAATCACTCTACCAACATTTGTAGGTATTTAATGATTAAATATATCATTTTTGTGCAATTTGAAACTATAGACTTTTCACAAAAGTGGGTAAAAAATCAAATTCAAATTCATATATGTAATTTCAACTTGAAAAACTCGAATATCACATTTGAAATTTGTAGGGCAAGTTTTTTGGAGCAAACCCTTGATCTTCATCCATTCGTGGCGATCAAATAGAGCAACCAATCAACCTCAAACCTCTTCCAATTAAGTTATTTTCATCTTATCTTGCAATTTGATGGTTTATTTGTCAATTTTTATGCTTAAAAATCAATTTCTAGCCATGCTCAAATCGTGAAAAGCGTGTGCGCTACTGTGTAAGAGGGAAAGTAGGGCATACTGGAGGTGTGCGCTACTCTTCCTCAAGGACAATAGTGCCCAAACGTGACTGTGTGCGTTAAGGAGTAGCGCACACCCCTGGACATGGAGAAAAACACGTCGAGAGCTAAAAATTTGACTTTCTTGTGGTAGGATGGTACTTGTTTGGAGGGAGAGGGAGCATGAAGAGATGGATAGGGTGGCTATGCAAGACCCGACAACTCTACATGCACTCCGAAGTTGTGGTTTGTTAAAATTCTATAGAACCGTCAACATGAGGGCACTCAACCGACTGCTTCAAAGACTCATTTAGTATTGGGATGCAGATGCCAATGTGTTTGATATCCGGGGAGAGACCCTAGACCTCACTATTGATGACATATACTTCATTACAGGACTCTCTAGGAGGGGAGATCTTGTAAACCTGAAAGGGTCCTCACGTAATGTGGGTGCCATGTCTGTGCAAAAATACGTGAATTCATATTGTGTGGCGGGAACGGAAAAGTCAGGAAGTCAGATCCTTATTTACACTATTGACAGCCTCCCTTTGAAAGCTATTGTAAGTATGTTGAACTGAATGGGAGGGAGTGCCACACAACTCTTAGCCTCAAGGCACTATATGCATATTGGTATCAAATGCTTGCAAGGTCATGTGTCTGACTGGTGCACTAGTCTGTTAGCAAACATGAAGTTTCAACTCTCGGGGTGTAAGACTGGGAGAATGAAGAACTTTGGATATGGCAACATTCTTTGTACCTTCTTCTTCGAGAGGGTACCTGCTCTTAGTTTGGGCATGCCTTTTCCCCCTGTCATTCCTTGTGAGCCGAGATTTGGCCGTTGGGGTGACATTTTTCTCCGCCATGGTGGTGGTGAAAGCCACTTTTTCTATCACACCGATGATTTATGGGGATGGTGGGAGAGACAGGTGCCAGCATTTGAGCAATTTCCGTATGCTGGTTTAGATTTCCGTCATGATCCAGAGCTGGTACTTCCTCCAGGTGGTGCATGGGGAGAGATAGGTATGTTTATGTTTTGAAAATTATTTAATTTTTTCAATTTAAAGTATATTAATTTTATGATGAATTCTAAATACTAAGACAAAGTGTCATATGCAGATGTTGGACCAGTTCGTCCAGATGGACATCCTACTATTTTCGTTAGGCCCATTGATGTGGGTGCAGCTGATGCTACGCTAGGGGCTATAGAGAGGAAGATGAGTCGGTTGACTCATGATATTCCCACATATCACATTGAGCGGATGCCTGTTGATATGCAAGAGGATGTAGTCGGTGTGCCCCCAGCTTGGATTAGATTGCTGTGGAAAGTAGCCAGGCTGGTCATATGTTACCGAGAGGCCGTGGATGTTGATGAGGCCCCACCTTCTCCATAGGAGAAGGATATTTTATGTATATTTTGAGGCCATCGAGCCCAGTTTTGTATCTTATGATATGACTTTGTGATAGACCTGTGTTCCAAACTCATATTATTTTTTGATACAGTATCGGCTTATATTTACATGTGTGTGTTTAACTTTATGTGCAATGCTTATTTATGGAAGTGTGTGATACAAATGCCAATCTAGAACATAATTTGCAAATGAATCAACTAATGCATTCAAAAGGTATTCGGATGATCCACGGTGGTCATTTTCGTAGTCGACGTTTCGAATCCCAAGCTGGATTCATCATCAGGACAGAATATGTTGAAGGAAGTTGCTTATCTGCATATAAATAGTTAGAGATGCCTTCTCATCTTCTCGTCTTTTCATCTTCTACATCTTCATCTTTTCACATTCAACTTCAACTATGATGTTCTATAAATTCTCCAATTTCTCCCATTTTCCTCTTCGAATTCTAGAAATCATTCAAAAATTATTCATTCATACAAGGTCAACTTAATAGAAAGATAATCAAACAAAATAAAAATCATTATTGAAATAATGATTATTAAACCTTTACTAAAGAAATAATGCCCCTATATAATAATAAAGGTCTAGCTAATTAATAATTGATAAATAATAAAATCATTAAAAGACCTTCACAATAAAACTATATAGTTTTTATTTCTCAAAATCAACCAGTCATAATAATAATCACATATTAATAATAATTATTAATGGTCCAAATGATTATTAAAAACCTTTACTAATGAAATAAAACAATTATAAAACAATAAAGGTCCAATTAAAGATTAGCTAACTATTTAATAATTGATTCTTAATACTAGATTAGCTAACTAATTAATAATTGATTCTCAATAATAAAATCATTAAAAAGTATAATTAAATGACCTTCACAATAATAAAATAAAACTATATAGTATTTATTACTCTAAAGGTCTCACAATCAACCAGTCATACTAATAATCAATTATTAATAATTATTAATGGTCCATATATAACCAATGAATAATTGAATGAAAAATTCATGATAAAAACTCACCGATGAAATGGATAAGACGAGTCGGAGGCTAGTGATACTCATCACAGAAAATGCTAGTTATAGAAACATACCTGGTTTTATCCATTACCTTCCTTGTTTACCAGAGGTAGCCATCTCTCGCTTATTTCAAGTCCCCCGTCTCTATTTAGGTTGTTCGGGTGCTTTATGATTTCCAAGGCCTCTCTCACCCTTCGTTTGTAGTAGTGGTCCTCCACCGCGAGTACCTCCGCGTTTTCCAAGCAGACCTGGTGTTTTGTTTTGAGGGAATGCTCTGCGAGTGCGGAAGTGTTTGCCCTCTCTCTTCTTATGTCCGCCCCATGCTCTTTCAATCTAGTTTGAAAAGATCGACCTGTCTCTCCTATATAGCTCTTTCCACATGAACAGTTTACCTTATACACCCCCTTATACTGGTGCCAATCAACCTTGTCTTTCACCGATCTCATTTTCTGTCTAATGGTTTCCATAGGTTTGAAGGCAGTCCAAACTTCTTTTTTCTTTAACACCCTTGCAATTTTGTCGGTTACTCCTTGGATGTAAGGGAGGAAAGCCTTGCGAGTCTTCCTCTCCTTTGTGTGTTGAGTCCAGTTTTCTGCTTTCTTCATTGCCTTATGGATGTCCTTGTTCTTGTATCCCAGGTTACTGAAGACGGTGGTTAAGTGGTCTTTCTCTTTTTCAAGATGCTCCTTGTCAGATATGCGGAAAGCTCTCATGGCCAAGGTATTGATTACCCCAATTTTCTGAGAAGCGTGGTGGTGTGAGTGAGCGTGAAAGTAATTTTCTGAGTGGGTTTTCTTTCTGTAGACACCATGGCTTAGGGTTCCATCTTCATTTTTCTTTATTAGCACGTCGAGGAAGGGGATGCTACCATCTTCTTCAATATCCATAGTGAACTTAATGTCCTCCGAGAGTTGGTTGAGATGCTCATGAAATTTGTTTAGCTCGTTAATCCCATGGGGCCATCTCACATTGGTATCGTCCACATACCTTTTCCACCTTGCGGGTTGTAAAGGGAACGAATGAAGGGCTTTCATTTCGAAGTGTTCCATAAAGAGATTAGCCACAATTGGTGACAAAGGGGACCCCATTGCCACCCCGCTAGTTTGCTCATAGAATTCACCTCTGAAGCTGAAGAAGGTGGATCAGAGGCATACTTCTGCCAGCTTTGCAGTATCTGAATCCGCTACTTCGAATAACACCTGCACTGCTTCATTAAGGGGAATTTTGGTAAATAGACCCACAACATCAAAGCTTATTAGTAAGTCATGTGCGTCTAATTTTTCCTCCTTGATGATATTAATGAAATCCTTGGAGTCTTTGATAAACGAGTCTGTATTCCCCACTAGTGGGCTTAATAAACTGGCTACATATTTGGCGAGGTGGTAGGTTGGGGAACCAATTGTATTCACAATTGGTCTAAGAGGAACCCCTTCTTTGTGAATCTTTGGCAAGCCATAAATTCTGGGCGTGATCTCGTTGCCAGGCATGAGGCGTTTTTTAATCCTCTCTTCAATGCTAGATTCTTTAATGGCTTTTCTTACCTCTTTCGTAACCCTAGAAATTGGATTTCCAGGTAACTTTTTATAGCTGCCACTAGTTTCCAGGTGTTCTATCATCTTCTTGTTGTAGTCCTCTCTGTTCATCACCACCGTGGCTCCTCCTTTATCTGCCTTGAGTACCACAATCGCTTCATTATTTCTCAGGTTTCTGAGGGCTCTACGCTCATTTTTGCTCAGGTTATCTCTTGGGAGCTTGGCTTTTTTCAGGATCATTGCACAGTCTAGTCTCACATCCTCCTTGTCTTCTTCGGAAAGTGTTTGGATGCTTTCCTCCACGCTACAGATGATGCTATCGAGAGGGACGTGTTTGGGGGCTGGGGCAAATCCCAGGCCTTTCTTGAGGAGGCAGATTGTGCTTCTGTCTAGCTCCATATTGGACAAATTAACCACAAGTTTATTGTCATTAAGGTTCTGGTTCAGGCTCTGGTCCAGCTTGTCACCATCTTTATTACGTTGGTTCTGAGCTATGTTACCATCGAAGCTTCGAGCCAGGCTTCCATAATTTTTTCTATTGTGCTCACTGTTCTGCTCAGCGCCTCCTTCACCTTCATCCACAGCACCGGCTCCTTCTGCGATGTTCAGGTCCTCGATGGTAACACGTCTTTCATCTGCTGCGATGGTGGCCACGTCCCTTACTGCGATGGCAGCTCTATCATCCATTTTCCAATCGCTAACAGCTAAAGGTAAGTCATTGCGGTCCAGGCAACGTTCCACTTCCTCCCTGCGGTTGTTTTTTATAAGGTTATCAAATTTTCGGTTCTGTTTATTCACAGCATCACGTCCTTCCTTCTCGCGCACGTCCTTCCTTCTCGGCAACGATGGATATAGTGACGAAGTTAGTAGTTCGTAAAAGGATATAGTGACGAACCCTATGCACCACATAGACCGCAGCTAGTGCTAACTTCTCAACATGTGAATACTTAATCTCAGGAGCTATCAATGTGCGCGAGAGATAATAAACGACATGCTCTTGGAGCGTGTCGTCCTCCTGTACAAGTACTATGTCAATTGTATAAAGTGATGCCGCCAGATATAAGAGAAAATCTTTTGTATAATCAGGCGGTCTTAACAAGGGGGCTGATAGTAATGCCTTTTTCAAGGCCTCAAACAATGCTTGAGCAGCCTCATCCCACAAAAAGTAGGTATCTTGTTTAAGCAGTCTCATGAAACCCTTTGTAATTTTGGCATAGTTTATGATGAAACGTCGTAGGAAGTTAGACATGCCTTGCAGACTTTGGAATTATCTCAAAGTGCGAGGAGGAGGCATATTTACAATCGCCTCAACTTTTAACGGGTCGACCATTATGCCACGACTGGATACAATGAAACCTAGTAATCATCCAGACTCGACGCAGAATACACACTTATTTGGATTCAATCGAATCTTATATTGTCTGCACCGTTCAAACACAAGTCTCAAATGAGCTGGATGATCCTGTCTCTTGCGAGATTGCGTCGGGAGGTCATCCAAGTAGGGTTCAACTATGTGCTTGATATCGTGAAAAGCGAAATTCATTGCTCGTTGGAATGTAGCTCCAGGGTTTTTTAAGCCAAACGGCATCTTCCGATAGGCAAAGGTTCCCCACGGGCAAATAAAATATGTTTTGTGTTGATCTTCGGGTTTGATTTGAATTTGATTATATCCCGAAAATCCATCCATGAAAGAAAACATTTCGTGTCCTGCGCATGCATCTATGATCTGGTCAATAAATGGTGTGGGGTAGTTATCTTTCGGACAAGCTTTATTCAGATCCCGAAAGTCAGTACAAAATCGGATGGTACCTTGCTTTTTATCAATCGGAACAGGATTCAAAACCCATTCCGTCATGTCGATCGGATAGATAAATCCGGCTTTAAGCAATTTTTCAACCTCCGCCTTAATGGCGGTCGCTTTTCGAGGATTCACTGGACAAAGCTTTTGTCTCACTGGTTTCGCGTTAGGATACGTTGTGATGACATGCTGGACGATGGCTGGATCGATGCCTAGCATCTCCTCATAAGACCAGGCAAAAATATCACGGAATTCTTTAAAAAGTCTGGTATACAGAGCAATCTCCTTTGGAGAACAATTTGCTCCAATATAAATGTTTTCCACGATCCCGGGTCTGGTGGAAATGTTAATCGGGATGGTTCTCGATATATTAGCCATATTCCCTTCAGCGTAAATAATACTTGAAGTGGAAGAGGACAAATCAACATTCTCACCAGGTCTCATCGAAAACTCTCCTCTCTCTATCCTGTCTAGATTTGGAAGTAGGTAGGACCTGTGGTGCATGTGTTCCCAAGGCTGGTCCAGGCCCATCATGGCTTCCAAAATGGCTTCGTCAGAAGGAAAAACCATGTCTAAACAGTCAAAATAGTGGGTCGAGTCTACCGACCATGCAGGAGCATAGTCCATATCCGACTCAACAAAGACTGGTGGAGTCACGATATGTTCCATTGCAGCATGCTGTGCTTCCATGTATGCTACTTTTGCAACGGATAAGGGCACCGATGGTTCCGATACAGTAGGAAGGATCCACAGATCAGTCCTTAAACCGACTGTGAAAGTTTCAGTAGATGTACCTTCATCAGAATGCATAAAAAGAACGGGAGAGGGTAGGTCAAAAGTGCCTATTAATGACCCATAAAGCCCTGCTCCTAAACTCTCGCTTACTGGGGTAGATTGATCAACTAAAGGAACTGTGGATTTCGATGAAGTCTGGTTGTTTCGCCGAGAGAATGAAAGCTGATCGACCATGACGATCTTACCTTCGTGAGGGAACATAAAAAATTGGAAAACTGTCGATGCAATAGCTCGCATGGCATATGTCCAGCTCCTGCCTAATAACATGTTGTAATCAAGCGGAGCGTCTAGAACTTCAATCTATACAACAACTGTCTTACCGGTAAGTGTGACGTCAAATGATGGAAAAACTCCATGTGGACGGAAGGTTCTATTGTCAAATGCAGTATGCAATGTGTTAGAGGGGGCTAACTTGGGAGAACCCAAGGCTTTCCAACAAGAAATCGACATTACGCACGTAGACGTGCCCTCATTTATGACCGCTCGTCCAATAGTCATAGGACCATGAACTACCTCTATCTGAAGGGCAACGTGGTACGACAATCGGTATTTGATATTAGACATATCAAAACGTGCAGTCATGTTGGATGATTCCATACTTCTAATTGCTGCCAGAAGTGCATTTCGTTGTAATGGACAACTTTGCAAAACTTCTAAGGTGGACATAGCACAAGGGGTCTGGGCTAGATCTTCAACCACACTGTAGTTGGCAACAGCCTGTGCGTTGGGATTGTGCAAAGCCCGTTTCAAGACACCTTTCGGGATCTTGGGCAGTGGGTCCACAGGAATGTGGAGAGGAGTGGAAGATTCAGGAATATCTTTATCCTTATTTTGTGAATCTGAGGTATAATTTCTTGCTCGCGTTTGTAAAAGAGCGTCCGAGTTAACCATATTGATAAAGGTTTGATCAACTAAAGCGTGAGTGGTGCCCCCAGTATTGGAGGTGCTAGAAGCTGATCCCTACCCTTTTGGAAATGGATCTTTAAGAACAGAAGGTTTCTTTTCTTGAAGCAGCTTCTGGGCTTCTTCGATTAGAGGGCATTGGTGAGTGAGGTGGTCCTGCTTGCAAAGCTTGCAAGGGAACTTGACCTTCTTCTTTTCTCTGTTACCCTCCTCGGCATTTTCTTGTTTTTTGGGCTTCTGCTTGTTCCCCTCTCCTTTCTTGCCCTTCTTTTTATTGTTGGGTTGCCGAGGACCCTTTTGATTAGTCTGAACCTGCTGTACAGATTCAGTAGTAGAAGGAGAGGTTGTGACGGGAGTCACTTCTGCAGTCGATTGTTTGACCGATAAGGCATGGACCTGTTTAGTCAATGCTTCGAAGGCTACATAATCAACTGAACCCACTATGCCGTCAGCATGTGGTCCAGGTTTTGGTCTACCTAGATCAATGTTTGATCGCGGTGCATCAGGTATAATTTCGTAAAGGAGCCCAGACTGAGCATAAACCAAGTCTAGTTGTTGGGTCCTTAAAATGGCTTCTTTTTTCGATGACACCCCAGAAGTAGCTACTTCCTTAGAAACATAAGGAATGAGTGATTTCAGGTACCACTCTAATAAGAATTCCCGGGGGATATTGGCCTTAATGAGCCTCTTCCGTCTTCCCCATTCTTGAATATGATCAGATAAATCGGTGGCTTTGTTTTGTCTAAAGGTAGACAATAGATCTGTTCCGGCATCGTACCGAACAGGAAGCTGGAAGTGGTTTAGAAAGACTACGGCGAGGTCCCGAAAGTTAAAAAAGGTGGCTGCAGGTAACTCAATGTACCATTTGGCTGCAACACCGGTTAAGGTTCTTTGAAAAAGTCTCAACCTAACGGAATCTTCATTCAACGAGTTCGAAGAACACCATAAATGGAAAGTGGTAACATGATCACCAGGGTCCTCACCAGTTTTTCCTTCGAATTTTGGAATGTCCGTAGGTAGCTTCGTGGGAACTGGTGGCCACATAACGTTATGGCACACTGGGTCGTTCGTTAACTTGGAAAGATCTGGCAAATTCAGGGTTGCCAAAAATGGTAAACGAGGTCTATAAGATGGCATTTGATGAGTTGGAGTCATGAAGGGGGAACCTCCCATAGTTTGACCCGTAAACTACTGGTTAGGGTTGCCCCTAGCCATCTGCCGGTAGGGGTTGCCCCCAGCCATCTACTAGTAGGGGTTGCCCCCAGCCATCTATTGCTGTGTGAAAGTATTGTTGAAATTCCCCCATCCAAATGAAAGTGGGTTGGTACCTTGTGCATTCATCCACTGTGGCTGGGTGTTAGCCCCGCCATATTGTTGGTTAAAAATATTACCCCCTCCTCCAGAAAACAAAGAAAAGGGGATATTACTTGCAGGTATATTACTTTGATTCATATTGTAACCTGGAAAGGTGTTAAAACCAGGGGTAGTAGAGGTGGACAACATAATCATGGTACTCATGACATGCATAGTTGCAGAGGTATTCGGCTCTACATTGGGTGTGCAAATCCAAGTACTAGGGATATGGTATGACAATTGAGTCACAGGAGGTGGGGTGACATTCACTGTATTATTGGATCCAAAAGTAGGTGTGGTAACTAAGGTGAATGTCAAAGCTGCTGAGCTTGGCATGCCTAACGTACCAGCGTTAAAACTGAAGGATGGAGTTGAAACAGAAGTTGTTTGTGTCGAACTCGGTGTAGCAGTGGAAGGAGGATTTACAATATTTGTATTCATACCCATTGTGGGAGTCTGTGGAACTCCTTGTTCGTCTCCTGGGTTAGTCATAATATGCCCAGGTGTGAAAAAATATGCACTATACTCGGGTTGCTGGAAACCTACAGGGATCAGAAGCGGATCGTCGGGTTTGGTAAAAGGAGGGTTGAAAGGAGTATTGAATTCAACTGAAGTGATATCCTCAACCTCGACAGTGTTGAAAACTTGTTGATCCAGAGTTTTGGGTTACGGTTCGCTAGGAACCTCTATTTCACCAGTAAGTTCAAAAAGACCACTGGAGTCAGTCCTCCATCATGGTGGTGGCGGTAGTGGCTCCACATTGAGTGGGGGAAGGTTTTGCAACCTCCGAGACCTACGAAGCTGTTGGTCTTACACAATTATATACAAATAACACTAAGGAAAAACCTAGTGGCCACTAAGACTCAAGGGGCAAACAACATACCACTAAAAATCCTAAGTAATCAAACCAATCAAACGGATAGCAAATACTCTCGGGAGTAAATCTGGGATGATTAGGTCCCAGAACAGACTAACAGAGTACTGATGGTCAGTTTCGTGGCATCCATCGGAGGTCCACTGGGTGCAAGCGCTTGAATCACCAAACCGCTTTCCCGGGATTACTGCCAGAGGGTTACCTTCCACGCCTGTCTGAGGTGAAGTGGGAATAACCGCCCACTCTACCTGTGTAGGATCCTAAAGGCCTGATAATAAGGCTACCATACATACAAAATATCCTGGGGTGACAACCGTTAGCCTAGTCAAAACGCATGGGCAGGGTAGCAAAGCCGAAGTCCAAAAGGACCCCCGTACGCGAATTGACTCTGGTTTATGGTTAAAAGAAAAGTGAGGGGATATCCTCAACAATTCCAATCTTCCATGGCCTTGTACTTAACTCTGGTTTGAGTAGAGCATACCAGGGTTATTTGGTATATATGGGTTTACCTAAATGAAAGTTGTATTACGATTGTTGCGTAATGAAGCCAATTGCGAGCAGTTTAAGGTGATTTAAGCTCGTAACCCTAGTCTAAGCTAGTTGATGTTGTGTACACCTAAAAAGAAAATGTTTCTAATTGATTTTATTAAAATTCTTTTTAAGGCAACTTTTTACTCAACGGGGTAGTGCATTGTGTCGAAATGGTTTGAGAAAGTAAAGTGCAAAGAGAAATAACTTTCAAAACAACAAAAGACTCTTTTTCTTTTTCCGTTTATGCTCTTTCCAAAATGAAAACTAAGTGAACCAAAAACAATTTTCTTTTTTCTTTTCTTTTCAAATTCAAAACAAAGTAAACTAGCCACTTTGAGATGATTAGAAGTCTTACTACTTCAAACCACCAAACTCATTTTTTGCTTTTTCTGATATACGTAAAAGAAAAAGAACTCGAAAATGGAAGCCAGTAAGACCTAAAAGAGCAATGCAAGTAAGGAAAAGCAACTCTAAAGCTCACAACAAACAAATCGATGATTTGACGAAGACTTGTCCTACAAAGTTTTTCAAAGGAAAAGACTTGGGCTTGGAAGACAAAGTGGAAAGAAAAGAGGGATAAGAGACACTTCAAATGGAAGGTAAACTTCAAAGGTTACTCCAAAGCATCAAAAACCCTAAAAAACACTAAGCCAAGCAAATGGTAGGCAAGCGAACTAAAGATAGCCTTACAATCAAAAAGATTCAAATGGAAGCAAACTAAAAGACTTCAACTTACTTGAAACTGAAACTAACAAAGCAATCAGGAAGTGCCTAGACTAAAAAAGCTTTTGAAAACACCCTAAGGACTCCAACTAGGGGTCAAACCCTAAATCAAAAGTCAAGACACCGTCAAAGCGTGCTTAGTGTTGCCACAAACAACGAATGTTACTAAACAAAGGTTGTACACGTGCAACAAGCATCTAAGGTACATGAGTGCAGCTATGTCCAACAAGGAACGGAGCACGATCTTCAAAAAGAGTCACAAACAAAAAAGACACTTCAAAAGTACTCAAGTAAGCAAAAGATGACCTAAGGGACTTAGGAGAGGCTAACGAGACTCAACAAGGACACAGAGACCTCAAGGATTAGTTAAGAAGGCAAGGTAAGAGATTGGACATCAAACCAAACAAGTGCAAATAAAAAACCCACAGCAAACAAAGAGTTACAGGGGTATGCGCTACTGTGTAGTGCATAAACCAATGCACATTGGAAGATGTGCTCTACTGTACAACAGATAAAGTAGCGCTCATCATCAGGTATGCGCTACTGTCTGTATAGGATACTAGTGCACATGTCAGAGGAGGTCTGAAAACAGGCTATAAAACTTCCAACTAGGATGAGCCAAGCAAGGGAAAGCAAGTACAAGTGACCTACAGGGCCTCTCAGGGATCAAAAAGATCATAAAGTACTGGAAGGAAAGTTAAATGAGTCTCCTAGAACAGAAAACAACTGGTCCCCAGCATAGTCCCCAGTCTGTTGTTCGGGAATTCTACCCTATAGTGAGGAGAGGGACACTACCAACTTCTGGGGTGACAGGTAAATGCATTGATCATATCACATAGGCTTCTACAAAAAGAAAGAGATCAAGATCTTAGAAGGCTTACCTTATCAACGATGTTCAATCCTAGCTCTTGCTCGATCTTCCGTTCAATCCTTCGCTTGATCTTCCGTTTGGAGAACCTGCAATACAAAGATACCTTCCTCAGTGTATCTTGACTAATATAACAATCATGAAATTGGAATACAATTTAAACATAAAAAACAATCAAGCATTTAATCCAAACAAATATGCAATCCATTAGACATTTGATTGGGACGGGAAGGGCATTTCAACCTTTATTGTCAAAAGCAATAATCAGTACAATTATAGCTAATCATTCATAGCGCTTGTGCAACCGGATCCTGGGCTCCTTCTCTTCACACTACCGTTGGAATTCCTTCAGCATAACAACCCTTAATGCTTAGTTTCTCCTCCCCTCTCCCATCTATCCCCCTTGTATTTATGGGACAAGGTAGGCAGTTTGGATCGAGAGGTAGTTTGATTGGGAAGTTGGGGAAGTTGAAAAACCAACTCCAACTAATCCCAATTCATCAAATTAAGAGTGCGTCCTTCTATTCCAGGAATAGTAAGAAATCTCATAGAATCAGAGTAAATATTCTCAAGTGTTCCCTAGTGACTCGGGATGGCATGTGGTCCCATAATAAGACAAAATTAGGCCAACTACCTAGTCAACACTTAGGAAAATTAATCAAGATGACAAATAAAATATATACTAAGTATGGAATGGGTTTTTAATATTATAAAAACCCCCCTTAAGCCTGAATTTATGTGAAATATCATAAATACAAGGCCCAAAAACAAGGCTTGGTCACCCTTTTTACATAGTGGTTGTCCACAAAACAAGGAAAGAAGGAAAACCTCGTGGGAAAAAACCTCCCCTCAAAACATGGACATGAACAAAATTGAAAATTTTGCTTTTCAATCCTTCTTCACAACATGTTAAATCATCCCAAGCAATGATATGAGATGGCCGAAATTATTCTCTATGAATTCTTTGGTGAAGATGTCTTTAACTTGCTCAGAAGATGGGAAAAATCGCAGAGCAATGATATGATCATGCATTAGACTTATGTTGTAGTGCATATGAATCTCTATATGCTTGGTTATTTACATTTGCACTAGTGTGGTTTGGGAATTCTACCCTATAGCGAGGAGAGGGACACTACCAACTTCTGGGGTGACAGGTAAATGCATTGATCAGATCACATAGGCTTCTACAAAAAGAAAGAGATCAAGATATTAGAAGGCATACCTTATCAACGATGTTCGATCCTAGCTCTTGCTCGATCTTTCGCTCAATCCTTCGCTTGATATTCCGTTTGGAGAACCTGCAATACAAAGATACCTTCCTCAACGTATCTTGACTAATATAACAATGATGAAATTGGAATACAATTTAAACATAAAAAACAATCAAGCATTTAATCCAAACAAATATGCAATCCATTAGACATTTGATTGGGACAGGAAGGGCATTTTAACCTTTATTGTCAAAAGCAATAATCAGTACAATTATACCTGATCATTAAGAGCGCTTATGCAACCGGATCTTGGGCTCCTGCTCTTCACACTAACTTTGGAATTCCTCCAGCATAACAACCCTTACTGCTTAGTTTCTCCTCCCCTCTCTCATCTATCCCCCTTGTATTTATGGGACAAGGTAGGCAGTTTGGATCGAGAGGTAGTTTGATTGGGTACTATGCTAATAGGTGATCCACAAGGTGAAGTGCTTGGTCAGATTACTCCCTGCTCTTGCAGTTGCTACTACTGCTTGTCGACTTCTTATGCTTCTAGAACAAACTATTTATATAGTTCGATGTTCGACAATGGAGAATCTGGCAGTAGCTGTATCTCGTGCTCCACTTCCCTCTCAAGAGGTATCCCTGTAGGCTCTTGTAACACTTCTCTCTATGCTTGAAAAAGTTTCTCCAACTGTTGTTTCCACCCTTTGGTACATCCATCCATAGATGCATTTAATTATACCGATTCACTTTCTTGTTAATTATGTCTTAAGAATAACAACACAAACTCTCTATTTGAATTGATCAAATTTTTTGCTTGGTTGGCACTGACTAGTGAGATCTCCTATTCACCTTTATGCACGTTGATGATGAAATATTTTCCACCCTTGATCAAGCGGAATTGGTTTTCTCTCCTCGTGAATATCACACCCCTCTTATACATGTAGGGGATTCCAAACACTACACCAAAAACATCAAGGGGTACTAAGTCTACCTCCACTTCATCAATATAGTATGCACTTATGGAAAAGTTAATATTGCACTGTTTTGTGACCCTAATTTTTGTATCTTTATTTATCCATCCTAATGGATAGGGGCTAGGGTGATCATGCACTTCCAATCCAAGCTTACTTACTAGATATTCTACTATGATATTGGCTCGTGATCGAAATCAAATAGAGCATCTGGATTGGTCTTATTGATATGGAGCTTGACATGGAAGAGTTTTTTCATCTCCTTCTCTTCCTTGTGATGAAGGCTATTAATTAGATTCACCTCCTTATGCACCGAAGTGCAGACAATATTCTCATCCACATCTGAGCTACTTTATACCTTTTCACTTGAATATGTGGCTAGAAGGTTCTTCTTCTTAACATCCTTCTTGCAGTCCTCAGTGTTCAATTTTGGATGTAGCTTCCAACACTTTTCTTCAATGTGACCATCAATGTTGCAGTGGTTACATTAGCTTTTTAGATCCTTCCACTAATGTGTCATGGCTATAGTCTTATTATCTTTTCCTTTGTACTTTTTATTCCCCTCCTTGGAAGCATCTTGGTTCTCTTTCTATTTGAAACCACTTGGATGTCTTTTCTTATGGCTTATATTTTCTAGGTACTATGCTTACACACAAACCTCATCAATTATCCTAGGATTGAAGGGCATCACTTAATTCTATAAATGGCTATGTAAACCCCCCATATACATGAGGAGTACATTTGGACTCTTTGGTAAAATATCAAACATGATGGCCATATTTTGGAATCCGGTGGTGTACTCTTGCACACTCTACCCTTTGCCTTTGCTTGAAGTAATGCCAACAAATCCACTCGTCCTCTACATACTCAATAGGGTAGAAATGGGACTTAATGAGGGTTTTGAAATCCTTCCACTTAGTTAATGGTGGATCACCCTCCAGCCTAAGTTCCTATGTGTGGCTTTCCCACCAAGTTAATGCACGACCCTCTAATTTAAGTTGGGCAATTGAAATATTCTACTCCTCATATATGTTGTGGATACTAAAATAGAACTCTTATTGATGCAATCAATGATTCAATTTTAAATCATCGATCTCATCTTGGTACGACTTTATATCAAATTTTTCTTCCATCTTAAATAAAGATTAGGAAAGGATAACGACATTGGAACTCAATTGCTCTTTCTCAGGCTCTTTCCTCGGCTCCTTTTTTGGGATGCCTTTGACTTTCGATTTCCATTTTGATTTGATCTCTGAGTTAGAGCCTCCAAAATCACCAAAAGGTCCAAACTTGCTCTCCAGAGCCACCACGATGATTGACATGTTGCGTGAAATATCAACAACTTATATTTAAAGCTTTGTAAATCATTTCTCATAATCGTTCATACACCAAACTCGTATTCCATGGCTAGGTTTTGAAGAATTTTTCTTCATTCTTCCATTAGATCCTGTGATTTCCTACAAAACACCAAATAAAAGTGCTCTGATACCAATATGATATGTAAATTGTCGTGGATATTCCATTGAAAGAGTTCGTCACAACGAAGCTTACAACTTACTTCTTTTTATTAGCTTATTTCCACTGGATGCTACATAAACTAGAATTGAATGAAAAATAACCATAACAAAGAAATAAGAAATCCACACAATAACAAGGGATACACCTTGGGAAAACCCATTATGGGGAAACACCCATCCAGAAACGAGTAGTATGCCTTACTTTGTTATATAAAATGCAAATACAAAGGAAAGGGTACTCTCTATGGAGTTCCTTATGACTCTATGGCCATAATGGCTACTAGAGTATCTACTAACTACTCTATTATGCTCTAATATCCACTCCCATGCTGCTGCTCAACTATGGAACAGTTCATTAACATCAAAAAAATGTAACTCCTTTTTCTCCTAACAACCTAGTATTTAATATAGCCCAATAGTTGTCTAGGATTAGTTTTAGGGTTTTTGCATGCCCCAAATTCCGATTAGGATTAGGATTTTGGACCTTTTAGAATGCTCTTTAAAGTCCACACATGATTAGCTCTGCATGTGTGAGAAACGAGAACTGACGTGGAATTCACTCCATACCATGGTGGTCATCTGGATAGGTCAATTTGCAGGACGCACAACTTCTTCATATAGACTCCATTTGAGGCATTTCTTGGACCATTAGAAAGGTCTCAAACTGTAGAATTGCATGAAGGGACATGATAAAGCAATGGAATTTTGAACCCCGAAAAACATTATTTAGACCCTCAAATAAGCTCCATGAGGTTCTGGACCCCAAATCTACAAAGTGAGACCTACCCTTATAATGGACCCTACAAGCCAATTCATTGAATCTTTCAACCCTGAAAGCACCAAAATAGATGAAAAATTATATATTCATCCATTTCAGATCATTCATAAAGTCATTGTGTCCCTACATTGCTAAAGATGTTGTCTTGTCAAGGGTTACAACCGAAGAACATGTTATACTTAGGGATCAATAGATGGACATTGTATATTCTCAGTCTAGGATGTTCTATGAGATTTTTCCCATATCACCATGAGCATGAATGGATCCGACCTAACCCAAATGTGGAGCACATGCTAATGGCATGACTAAATCAGTGAAAAATGTTGTATCTAATTAGGTATCGAGTCAAATAGGACAATTGTCTTTGGGTTTTAATATGCTTGCGGCTACACAAGGTATTGCTAATGCGTTTGGTCCCACTCAAACCTCAGATGTATCATTGTGTAGACATCTAACCCAAAGGGTAACCAACAACCTGGAGGAAAGGAGAAAGATAACAAATAAAAGTAGAGGATAAGAGGGAATGATGTGGGGGGTACAAAATAGAATAATAAAGTTAAATTTCCATGCAAAATTTGTAAGGAATATCATATTACTCCCCTTTGCCCTAAGATATAGGAATCCCAATGACTGTTGACACAAGAAGGATCTCATCAATAGCCTGTTGTTCCTACAAACCCTTTTCCTCCACAAGGTCAACAAATGTTGATAGAATTCCTAATAACCTTGCACATCTACAAGGGGGAAACCATGGTGCCACTCCACAAAGAGATTACCCATCAAATTCTAATGTATACATGTGAAAACGAGAAGTAAATGTTTAGACTAGAGCTCGTAATTATGAAACTCTTGAGTCTACAACTAAAGACAAAGAAGTGACCATGTTTGAATTACTAAACCCTCTTTAAATAGAGAAACCAATAGTTTATTCAATGCCACACCTTCCAAAAGGTGTGTCGAAGAGATAAAGGCATAACCCTAATTCTTTGTCACCCGAAACTAAAATATTACTAAAGATATGGCCTAATTTCTATACGTTATGTCTACCCTTGAAGTTCTCCAGAGTGGCTCTATGCAATGCAAAACATTGTTACCAACTATTAGCGCATTTGACCCTTTAGATTCTCAACTTATAACATTTGACCCGGATAATTAGAAGGCACAAATTCCTTGTGAAGTTCACAGCAGATCTTAGAACCTGAGAATACCTCACAGTGAAAGAAGTAGGAAAAATGACGAATTACAGTGAAAATTGCAGTGGAATGAGCAACAAAATTAATCATGTATTGAAAGTCAGATGTGCACAGAAAAGTGTGTCATTATCCATTAATCAGTATAGTCAAAAGATATGTTACAATAGAGGAAATTCAAATACCCAGAGAGAATTCGAATCCCAATCAGTATAGCCTAGGAAATATCACCCCTAGAGTGCTTCGAGGCTGCCAACCTTAATTAAGACTCAGTGAATTGAAGCTACTGTCAGTTAACTGAGCAAGAAGGGCGCATCCGTGAGTTTGGAATGCAAAATCTCATGCAATCAGGAAAGAGAGGGTGCATTAGATCACAACCAGTGGCAATCAGAGTAAAAACCCCTCACTTAGTTAGCTCCTAAAATGTAGGGAACTGAATCTGGATGTCCTAAAATCGTACATGCAGGGTGCATCAAGTGGCTAATGCATCCTAGATGACATCTGCACACCACTAGGGGGACAATGACATCATCCAGTACTAGGAAAAGACTAATAACACTAAGTTGGACAAGGTTGGAGTATTAATTATCCTAACACCCCCCCTTAATCCAAACTTAGACAATACCGAGCCCTGGTTACTGAGACCAAAGGTCACCCATACAATCAAAATAATAAAAATAATAATCTGTCCATGAAACTGAGGAAATGGGGAAAACCTCATGGGAACAAACCCCCCCCCTCAAAAAAGAACAGCAGGGAACTCAAATAGATTTTACACCAAGTATAGATCTGAGATAGGAAACTCTCTTCTGAGTGAAAATATTTGTGAAAATGTCTACAACCATCTCCTCTATAGGACAATAATGCAGTGAGATGGTCCTGTTGTGCACTAGTTCCCTGATGTAGTGCATGTGAACCTCAATATGTTTAGTCCTTTGCTTCTGAACTAAATCACTAGATAGCCTTATGGCACTTTGATTATCACAAAAAAGGTCTACTGAAGGAGAAGTGTGAATTCCAAACTCTGTCAATATCCCATGTAACCAAACTGCCTGGATAACTGCATTCACAGCCCCTCTGTACTCTGCTTCTGCTGAAGAGAGTGCGAGTGCTGCTTGCTTCTTGCTTGACCAACAGATTGGTCTTGATCCCAACATGAACACATACCCTAAAGTAGAATTCATGTAAGTGTTGTCTCCAGCACATTCCGAGTCAGTAAACAACCAGATCTAACTGAGCTCCAATAGAATAATGAATACCAAACTCTCTCGTACCCTGCACATAGTGCAAGATCCTCTTTGTTGCCTTCCAATGCAGCTCATGTGGCTCCTGCATGTACCTAGCCACAACACCAACAACATATGATAGATATGGTCTCAAATGTGTCAAGTAAAACAAGCTACCAAAAATATGTCTGTACAAAGTGCTATCAACCAAAGGAGTAGAACCACCTTCTTCCAATTTGATGTGAGATAGGAAAGGAAAAGTTGCAGCTTTGTAATCAGCCATGTGGAACTTTTTGAGCAAGTCAGATGCATACCTAGACTGTGAAATCATGATCCCTGAAGCATTTTGAGTTACTTCGAGGCCAATAAACTCTTTCAGCAGTCCTAGATATGTCATCGAGAAGGCTTTACTCGAAGCATACTTGATGTTCTTCATCCCAGTAGATGAACCACAGGTGATGAGAAAGTCATCGACATACAAAACAATCAATAGTAGGCAACCTCCCTTCTACTGCATGTAGACATTGCAGTCATATTTTCATCTCTCGAACTTCTGTGACAGTAAGAAAGAATCCATCTAGGCGTACCATGCCCTTGGGGCTTGCTTGAGCCCATACAATGATCTGCTCAGTCTGCATACCAAGGATGGACCATCACCGTACCCCTCATGTTGTTTCATATAGATATCTTCTTCTAAGTCACCATGCAGGAACGCACTCTTCACATCCATGTAATGTACCTCCCATATATTCGAAGCTGCAATGGCCAAGACAAGTCTCACTGAATCCATTCTTGCTAGAGGAGCGAATTTCTCATTGTAGTAAAAAACCTGAACTTGTGAGTAACCCTTTTCAACCAACCGAGCTTTGTACTTAGTTTTAGATCCATCAGAAGTAAGTTTTGTTTTGTAGATCCATTTGCACTGAAATAGATTTCTCCCCGGGGAAAGAGAGACAAGATCCCATGTCTCATTGTTCTGCAGTGACTCATATTCTTCATTCATGGATGGTTGCAATATCAAATCATGGCAAGCCTCTCTGAAGGACTGTGGATCATATCCCACCATCATGTAGAACCTCTCAGGGAGAAGTGGATCTGTATGACATAGTGCAATATTTGCATCTTGCTACTGATATCTGGTTCTTCTATATTCAGATGGATCTCCAGCAATGTACCCAAAAACCTCAAGAAGCTTTTGAACCCATTTAGGATTTGGATTGGGAGTAGGTGTTGGATCTGGATCTAGATCTGCTTGATCTTCATACTCAATATCAATATCTAATTCATCTTGGTCCTCTTCTTCAGAATCTGAATGTGGATCATCTGAAAAAACATAATTAGGAGCAAATGGAGTAGGAAAACCAATTATATATTGATCTTCAACTGGTTGTAGATCATGCAATGGATCTTCATCAAACTTGGCACTTCTTTCAAGAAGCATCTTTTGGTTGCAATTTCCATCAGCTTGTATGCTTTTGCATCTTCTGCATATCCAAGCAGAATGCATTCGCTACTTTGAGGTTGAAGTGAATTTCTTTTGTCAGAGGGGATTTTGGCCCATGCCTTGGATCCAAAACCCCTCAGATGAGAGACATCAGATTTGTGTCCCTTCAGTGCTTCCAATGGAGTGACCCCATCCACATATTTGTGGGTTACCCTATTTTGAATGTACGTAGAACATTTCACTGCTTCTGCTTAGAGATATGGTGGAATATCCCTTGCTCCAAGCAAACAAGTAGCCATCTCTTTCAATGACCTATTCTTCCTCTCAGCTACACCATTTTGCTGTGGTGTGTATGGGACAAAATGTTGCATTTGGATGCCCTCAGAAGCACAAAACTACTGCAAATCCTTCTTGATGTAATCCCCTCCATTATCTTATCTGAGTGCTTTGATATTCTCCCCAACAGTATTCTCAACTAAGGCCTTGAAAACTTTGAAGGTTTTGAATACCTTAGACTTATGCTTAAGAAAGTAGATCCAACAGAACCTAGAGTAGTCATCGATGAAGGTCAGAAGGTATTTTGATCCATTCATATAAGTTGTGGGCATCGGTCCCAAGATATCACTGTGTATCAAATCAAGTGTGGAGGAAGCTCTCTTTGCCTTCACAACATCATACTTTCACTCTAGATGTTTCCCCACCAAGCAACCTTTGCAGATTCCTTGAGAGAATTTTATGTCGAGCAATCCTTCAACCATCTCTTCCTTGTGCAACTGCTGCAAGTACTTGAAATTTGGATGTCTGAATATTTCATGCCAGAGTCTGCTTGTGTCATTTGCATAAGTCAAGAGATCACTTTGATGTGAATATGAAAAAAAATAGGGGCACTGATATGCCTTTGAGGCATGGTTTGCTACACCTTTGGCTACCAGTTTTCCAGATGAGATATTTGCAACCTCAACTGTGTCAGGTCCAAAAACACCTTTCTTTGGTGAACCTGTGTGTGTCATCTGATAATCAAATAACAAATTTGCTGCTAGAGAAGGTACACACAAAACATTGTTGAACTTTCCATGCTCAAGTTGTATTGTGCCCTTCCCTTCAGGTGAGATTTGAGAACCATCTCCCATGTGAAAACTAGGACCATTAGTGAGATCTAGAGAAGAGAATGACTCTCTGGAGGAAACCATGTGTTTGGAGGCTCTAGAATCAATGAGGAAAGATTCTGATTGGGAGAATCCAACCTTTAGTGCATAACATCTCTCATGATCATCTGTCTTGCTTCCAAAATCAATCTTTCCTGCGCCTTCTAGGAGGGAAATGTTGTGTTGTTCAAGAAGTTTGGCCATTTGATCTATGGTCTTCTTCATGCAAGAGATCTTTGGATGGTTTCCTTTCTTGCAGTACATACACTTGGTTTTCTCAAACCTCTTTTGCTTATCCTTCTTGGAGTTGGAGGCTCCTTCCAATGGATTAGATTTCTCCTTATGCTTGGATTCAACTTGCTTCTTTTATTTACCTTTCTACTTCCCTTTAGCATTCGCACTTTTTGACTCCCCAACCACAAGAGCTTGATTTTTGGAGGCCTTCAAGGCAGCCATCTGAATCAGTTTGTCTTGTTCTTGGATGAGAGATTTAGTGAATGAATCTAAAGAAGGCATTTTCCAGTTGGGTATTGACAATCTCCTAGAGTGGAAGGTAGAAACAAATATTGAAAATTCAGGACCAAGCTTTCTTAGGATGGATATGTTAGTTTTTCATCATTTAATTCAATATGATCTAGGATCTTATCTGAAAGAACAACATGCACAACATATCAAACACAAGAGACAGGAGACACAAAGCATTTCACCGGGGAAACCATAAAGGAGAAAACCCCACAACTTCCTCAGAGATAGAATGAGCAATAATACAAAACCCCAAAACAAGTAGATGATCTCCAACAACTTCCTCCTCCTCCACTTGTGTGAACTTCTCCTCTCTCTTACTAATGTGAAGTGAGTGAGTGTATGAATGAATCAAATAGAGAGCAGCACCCTCTCTATTTATACTTTACCTTTCACTTAGCCTTAACCCCAAACAGGTCGGCCCCTAAGTGTAACTGATTGGGCCGACTTCTCTAGGAGAGTCTAATAACCCATGAAAGACTCAACTCTGCCCTGTCATACAATGGAGGGTTAAGCTCATTGAATTTACATGACCCAAATACAATAATGACTTCTCCGACCGAAGGAATAAACATCTCTATTGGAGGTACAATAATAAAATAAAAATACAATATAAAATATACAAGTGAATATCTTCCGAAGTTACAAATACATCAACACTCCCTTTTAACTAGGAAGGTATCCTCTTGACATAGTTCATCAGCACAAGTCTTCGTCACTGGATCATCATCAAAGCTGGATCATCATCGTCACTGCTGCTGCTATCTCGACCATCAATATCCAATCTACTCGTCATAGGAAGCTCTACAGAGCCAACCCTTTTTCATGCTGGATGTAGGCCTAGCCTCCATGTAGGTCTTCAACATCTCTACGAGCAAGTCATCAAGTAGGTACATCTTAGGACTTATTATATGCCTCTGCAAAACCTGCAAGATCTCCCAGGACTGATTATATGCCACTACAAAACCTGAAGGAGCATCTCAGGACTGATTATATGCCTCTGCAAAACCTGTGTACCCTACTTTCACCTCATCATCTTCAGATCATCTCATCGTCAACAGAGCACAACCCAGATGCACATAACACAACACTTACACTCACCGGCATGGAAGGAATTTCCTATCACCATCCGGGAAAGGCTCAGCAATTACATCAACGACCATGGAAGGACTAACCTCTGACCATGTCGAAAAAGCTTCAACAATTACATCAACGACCATGTGTTAGGAACCCATGTCTTTACTTTGTTACTATATTGTTGTTGGACGCATATGCTTTGTAAGTTGTCCCGTAGTATTTGTTGATCCATAGTTTGTGTTATTGTTGTTGGCGCATATGCTTTGTAAGTCGCCCATAGTTTTATTGATCCATAGTTTGTATTGGCCCATGGTTTTGACCCGTAGTAATTGTTGATCTATATTTTGTATTGGCCCATGGTATTGACCCATGGTATTGGCACCTAGACTTAGTATATAAGTGTGTGTTGAGGCCTATGAAGGCACGGTGAAGTTAATTGTATTGAGCTTGCTCAAAGGAGGTTACCCCCTCGAAGTGGCCCGTGATCAATATAAAAGTGATTCTGAGTTCTGTTATTTCTGATATCTCGTGTATTTGCATTAATTAATTATTGCAGGTTCTTCACATCTGGTATTAGAGCACTTTCTTGGGCTCGTTGGGTGGAATTTCTGCCAATTTTTTTTTTTTTTTTTTTTTTTTCGCATCTGTTGCAGCTTCGGATTTGGGAATAATCCCTATCTGCTTAATTGTGGGAAGTACTTGGGAATAAGCCCTAAAACTCATTGTGAGGAGTACCACAGGAACCCCAAAGTAGCTGGCCCATTGAGAGGACCTACCAGCGAAAAGGGCAACGACCCCTACCTGATTGACTAGTTCCCACCCGTGAGGTAAACCAAGAGCTGTCGTTTGTGGCAAAGCGGTTATCAGTTTTACCTGAGCCTTGGAGTGAGGGGTACTGCCCCAATACGCAAGCGGTCAGACAACATTGGTGGCCGAGTGAAACACCTAAACTGTTAGGAATACATACCTGGGGTCCATATCTATTTTCAGTTGAACTGTTGCCGATCACTTCCGCTCCAGATCCAGCCGTTTCAGATCTATTCTGAAAGTCGTTCCAGATCCAATTGCCGTTTCAGATCCAGCTGTTTTCGATCCCTTCCGCGTCGTTGCAGATCCATCTGTTGCGGATCCCTTCCGCGCCGCTGTTGCCGATCCATTTCTGCATATTTCATTCCTGAAGACCCTATCCCAAATTCCACTTCCCAAGACCAGAAATCCCACATTTGTCTATTTTTAGGGTTTGTCATAACTTCTTCAATTTTCACCCGATTGCCTTCAAATTTTACCATAGAGTTCCTTTCCTAATTCTGCTTCTTTGTCCTTCTCTGCCAAATTTTCTCATTCTTTCACACCGCTTCTGAAATCCCCATTTTTTGCTTCCCTGTCCCTCGGAAAGTGTCGAAAACCTAGTCAAACCCCAATTATCCATCCCAGTTTTTCCCAAATCCAAATTTCCCCTTACTAAATAAGCTTGTGTTTTTCTATCCATTCCCCCCCCACACAAAAAAAATAAAATAAAAAAATTCCTGGTTATGGTTGTCACCCGCACAGGAGAAAAAACCATGGAGGAAGCACTTGCAGCCATCCAAACCAAACTCCAAGATCTGGATGAAAAATTTCTCAGCCTCCATCTTCAGCATTCAGCCATGAATAATAACCGACAACCAGAATCTTCTGCAGCCACTGGGTTCTCTTCTTCCAACAATTTTCGTGGGCCGAAGCTTGATTTTCCTCACTTCAATGGTACTAATCCGACTGGATGGATATACCGAGCAGAACAATATTTCAGTCTGCATAATACTTTTGATGTCCAGAAAGTTCCACTTGCATCCTTTCATTTGGAACAGGAAGCCCTTCAATTGTACCGTTGGTACATCAAATCTCATCCCGAGCCAAATTGGACAGATTTTTGCCAACTCCTTTTGCCACGATTTGGTCCTAGTTCTTTTGATGACTTCACAGGAGCACTCACTAAATTTCACCAAATTGGCACAATGAGAGAGTATCAGACAGAATTTGAGAAACTGGCCAATCACACAGAAGGATTGTCTGATGAATTCTACAGGAGTTGTTTTATCAGTGGTCTCAAGGATGAAATCCGCTCAGAATTCAAAATGTTCTGTCCCAACACAATGATGGAAGTCCTAGGGTTGGCTAAATTAGCAGAGGACAAGATCGCGGCTCAACAACGCTCCAAACCCACCTTTGTTTCCTTCAGAAATATGGGTTCCCAACGACCTCCCATCATGCCTGCTCCTCGAACAACTCCTATCAAGCATTTATCTGAAACAGAGATGCAGGCACGCCGAGAAAAAGGGCTTTGTTATAATTGTGATGAGAAATTCACTCGGGGACATCGATGTGTTCAACAAAAGCTCTATCTCTTGGATGTGGATTCTCCGCCTACCTCAGAACTTGGTGAAGAAGCTCCAGATACAGTAGATGTTCAGGTCGACATTCAGCACCCGCCTGTTGACACCCCATCTCAAGACGACCCACCCGAGATCTCTCTCCATGCTGTAACTAGTGTCACCACCCCACAAACAATGCGGGTCAGGGGATAGTTCAAGAATCTCCCTCTTACCATACCCATTGATTTTGGTAGCACTCATAACTTCATTGACCCTCGGATTTCCAAACAGGTTGATTGTTTTGTCCATCCTTGTTCCAACTTTGAAGTCATGGTTGCCAATGGGGGCACCTTACGTTGCAAGGGGAAGTGTCATAATGTGCGTATCTCTATGGAAGATTATAACCTGCGCTCTGACATGTTTGCCTTGTCCTTAGGTGGATGTGATGTAGTTTTGGGCGTTCAATGGTTACGCACACTTGGCCCCATCTTATGGGATTTTGATGAACTTTGGATGCAGTTTTCAGTCAATGGGACACAACACAAATTCATGGGATTACAACCAGGGTCTCTCTGCATCATCAGTTCACATCGCTTAGAAAAGATCCTTAAGAAGAATTCACATGGTGTCATTGCTTAGCTCCATTCCCTTTAGATGCACCCACCAACAGTCTCCACTACTTCCTTGGATAGATATGCAGGTGTCTTTGTTGCACCAGTGGGCTTGCCGCCTTCACGAGACCTTTCCGGTAAGCATTTTGCCGCATCTACATCTCAGCAGGACATGATGGCTATTTTGCATGCAGTACAGAAGTGGAAGCCATCCCTATTATGGAATTATTTCTGCATCAAGACTGATCTCCAGAGTCTGGAAACTTTCTTGGAACAATGGGTCTCCTCCCCAGCACACCTGAAATGGGTTCTCCAACTCATGGGTTATGACTATGCGACCACTTACCAGAAGGGTAAGGACAATATGGTGGCAGATGCTCCTTCTCGTACATTTGATGACCCAGTTTCTCTTACAACTATTTCTCTATTTGTTCCAAATTGGTTGCAATCTGTTCAACGGGGCTATCTCTTCTATGAACTCCATGCTTCTTCATCAGCAGGGCACTCTGGGTTCCTCAAAACGTATGACCAAGAACAATGTAACTTCTTTTGGCAGGGATTGAAAATGACAATTCAACGGATGATGGTTGACTGTGATACTTTCCAGGTCAACAAGGGTGAAATGACCCTCCTTTCGGGACTGCTTGAACCCTTGCCCATCCCTACACAGATTTGGACAACTATTTCTATGGATTTCCTGGAAGCGCTCCAGTGGTATAGTACCACATCTAAAATAACACCATATGAAACAGTCTTTGGACAGGCACCGCCAGTTCTTCTTCCATACACCTTCAACAGCTCCCCAGTTCAGGCAATTGACTCAATTCTTCGAAACCGTGATCAGCTTCTTCTCATTCTGCAGGACAATCTTCACATGGCAAGAATTCGACTGAAACAACAAGCCGATCAACACCATTCTACGTGCACTTTTCACATCGCTGATATGGTTCTTCTTCGTCTATAGCCTTCCACGCAATCCTCCCTGAAACTCAAAAGGCGCCAGTGGCTCGGAATGCAACCCGAGGATGCTACAGGGGACCCACTCCTTCAGATTCTGCATCAATTTCCACATCTAAAGCTTTGAGGACAAAGCTTTTTCTAAGGGAGAGGGGATGTTAGGAGCCCATGTCTTTACTTTGTTAGTATATTGTTGTTGGATGCATATGCTTTGTAAGTCGTCCCGTAATATTTGTTGGTCCATATTTTGTGTTATTGTTGTTGGCGCATATGCTTTGTAAGTCGCCCATAGTTTTATTGATCCATAGTTTGTATTGGCCCATGGTTTTGACCCGTAGTAATTGTTGATCTATATTTTGTATTGGCCCATGGTTTGTATTGACACATGGTATTGACCCATGGTATTGGCACCTAGAATTAGTATATAAGTGTGTGTTGAGGCCTATGAAGGAACGGTGAAGTTAATTGTATTGAGCTTGCTCAAAGGAGGTTTCCCCCTCGAAGTGGCCCGTGATCAATATAAAAGTGATTTTGAGTTCTGTTATTTCTGATATCTCATGTATTTGCATTAATTAATTATTGCAGGTTCTTCACACCATGGAAGGACTAACCTCTGACCATGTCGGAAAAGCTTGGCAATTACATCAACGACCATGGAAGGACTAACCTCTGACCATGTCGGAAAATCCCAGCCCTTACATCTACACCATGGGAGGAATTTCCTACCACCATGTGAGAATGGCCCAGCCCTTACATCTACACCATAGGAGGACTTTCCTACCACTATGTGAGAATTTCCCAACCCTTACATCTACACCATAGGAGGAGTTTCCTACCACTACGTGAGAATGGCCCATGTGCATCTACGTCTTCCAGACTCATCACTTCCCCTTGGAAGGAACCTCGATCTGAAGTACACCAAGCTTCTCTCTAAAGTATTCAAACTTCACTCTGGCCAGTGGCTTGGTCAATACATCGGTTATCTGCTCGTCCGTCGCAACATACAGGAGCTTCACTGCTCCTCTCTACACCATATGCCTGATATAGTGATACTTGATCTCAATGTGCTCCAACTTTTCATGGAACACCGGGTTCTCAGACAACTTTACACAACTCTGGTTGTCGCAATATATACAAGTTGTGTCCAACTGGAGATCAAATAAATCAGATAGTAGCTTCCTTAGCCATACTACCTCACAACTAGCCGAACAAGCTGTGACATACTCTGCTTCGGCTATACTCAGTGCCACATAGGACTGCTTCCTGCTAAACCAAGAGATCACACCTGATCCCATACTGAAGCAACACCTCGAAGTGCTCTTCCTAACAATGGCACTGCTAGCCCAATCTGAATCAACATAACTCTTCAGGTTAATCTTCTGATTCGCATCATACTTGAGCCCATAATCAACCGTACCCTTCAGGTACCTCAGAATATGCTTTGCAGCAATCAAGTGAACATGTTTTGGATCCATCAGGAACTGGCTCAATGTGTTCATAGCAAGCAAATATTTGGTCTTGTATCCGTCAGGTACACCAAAGACCCAATCATCTGACGATACATCGTGGCATCAATCGAATCTGATGAATCATCACTCAATAGCTTCAGGTTCGATGCCATAGGTGTGGCCATGGCCTTGTAGTCCATCATCCTGAACCTCTTCAGGATCTCTACTGCATACTTCCCTTGTCCAAGGAAGATTCCATCCGCACTCTGCCACACCTCCATGCCTAGAAAATAGTGCATCATACCCAAGTCCTTCATCTCGAACTCGACAACAAGCTTCCTCTTTGTGTCAGCAATCAACCCATCCTCACCTGTCACAAACAGGTCATCTACATACAGTAGGAGTATCACTGGGTTCCCTTCCTCAACCTTGTAGTAAAGGTTGGAATATGCTTTACTCTTGGTAAAGCCCAAACTAGTCAGGAAGCTGTCTATCTTATCGTACCATGTCCTAGGTGCCTCTTTCAAACCGTACAAGGCTTTCTTCAGTTTGCACACATGAGACTCCCTGTCATGTGTCTCAAACCTAAGTGGTTGTTCCACATACACTTCCTCTTCCACTACACCATTCAAGAATGCTGTCTTGACATCCATCTGGTGTATCTTCCATTTCATCACTGCATCCAGAGCAAGTACTGTTCTAATGGAAGTGTATCCGGCCACAGGTGCAAATGTCTCCTCATAGTCTATCCCTTCTTTCTTGGAGAAGCCACGTGCCACAAATATTGCCTTGTATTTCTCTATGCTTCCATCTGGAGCATGCTTGATCTTGTAGATCCACTTGGAAGTCACCACATACTTCCCTTCTGGTCTCGGGACCACATTCCAGACATCATTCTTCATGATCGATTGGTACTCCTCGATCATGGCATCCTTCCATTCCTTTCTTTCTACCACTTCTTCATAGTTGGCAGGTTCCTTGTCAATGATGTCACATAGCAGGGCTACATAACTGGTGTATGACCTCGGTCTCTTGCTTTCTCTGTGCATTCCTTCTGAAGCACCATACCTTTCTGCATCTTGAATTACCTCTCATATCCATGATGGTTTCCTCTTGTGAGAATTCTTCTCACGGGGTGGATCTATAGGTTCCTCTGGGTGTTCCATCTTGCGTTCTTCATATTCTTCTGGAACTGCTTCTTCCATTTACTATATTTCTGATACTGGGAACTTTAGGTTCTTCAATATCTTCAATAGGTAGCTTTCTGGATTTGTTGTATGCTGAGTCTCCGTCGCTTGTTCTTCGAAACAAGTCTCTCTTGTAGGTGATGGTATACTATCTTTCCTACAAGTCAAGTTCAATTGCATGATTATAAACATCTCATAGTTTTCAAAACAAATTCTTACGCTTAAAGACATAGGTCATAGAGTTATGCAATTATCTTAGCCAAAGCTTCAATACAACATTTATCCATATCCCGTAACTTTCTAGATGCCTTCCATCTCTACCATAACATTGTTAAGAGTGTGCACTACTCCAACATGTCAGCAAAGAGGTTTCAATCGAGATAAGTAGCAATGGAGTGTTGTACAGTACCATATGCCACTTACCCATTACTTACATATTAGTAGTATCTTGTTCATTAATGCAACTTTTCTAACATGCATAATATACATCGTAAATCTAGGAACATAAGTATGTACATGACTGAACAACATCATTTAACTAATCATATATACAATAAATGACAATTCAAATACTTATCTTTGTTTGGTTGTTGGGTGGACTCCCTCTCAATCTTTGCTTCCTTGCAGGAACTATTGGAGTGTGCTCCCTCTTGATCTCTATTTTCCCTTTGTGATAGCATCATGATTATATTGCTTTGAACTTCTATCAATCCTGGACCACTATGCATGCTTAAGTGTGCACTAGTTTCATCATTGTGTCATCCTCAAGACCTCATACATAATCATACATTCATTAGTATAATATCAATACTATTAAAACATTATAATCCTATAATATTAACATGTATGGTCATGATCATTTCATATACAGGTAATTTATCACAAGCGTTAGTATTCAAGGTTTTAGGGAGTACTTCTTTTACTCATGCATATTCTTATTTGACCATAGGACTCTTCTAGTTTGTAATATCATTAATCAAACTAAGAATCATAATATGCACAAACCCTTGATTACTCAAACTTATAACTTC
This sequence comes from Larix kaempferi, assembly GCA_027924585.1. Taxonomy (NCBI): domain Eukaryota; kingdom Viridiplantae; phylum Streptophyta; class Pinopsida; order Pinales; family Pinaceae; genus Larix; species Larix kaempferi. The sequence goes on along the minus strand of BSBM01000047.1, from coordinate 57,969,246 downwards.
ATGAATAATCATTACCAATCATACAAAAGTATACTTATATAAGATCCTAACATAAGGTAGGATTCTAACTTGATATAGGAAAGCATGCCTGGATTATCATGTTTGCTAGTTATGTCTAACATACCCAAACAATGTCTTCTTTGTTCTCTTCAATGATGTAGAGACCTTGTGCTAGTAACCTGCATATCTCATAAGTTAAGTATTGTAGAACCAAATTATACATACCTCGTAAGTATAGATTCTATGTGATCAATGACTATGGATGAGTCTTTGTCTTCATGTCACCATGGTCATATATTCTTGATCTAGAACTTGATTTGTCTTTCTTGATGTACCTTTCATGTTAGCGGACAACGTCATCCTCATACATGACCACAGTGCATTAGTACAATCATAAGTGTCATAACCCTAATCAATGAATGTCTTCTATCATTCACATGCATTCATACTTTTACTAAGGTGATAAGAAAAGTCTAAAATTAATCAAGATTGTACTAACCTCAATAATATGAAGACAAACATATCATAAACTTAATTATCAGATAAATGAAACAAATTTCAAAACATACCTGCATCTCCTCTAGTCATACCTGTCGAGATTGCATGTAGTCTTCTCTATAGGGGTAAAAACCTAACCATCCAAGGTAGATCACTTGTAAACATCTTATATAGGTTCATGGTGCTAGGATGATAGAATATCAGTGCCATTTAAACCTCCTTGATTTCTTCTCCCAGCTTTGCTTAGGGTTTCTTCTTACTTGGAAACCCTAATTTTCAATCTCCTTCCTCCCACAACATTTTGATGGAGTAGTAATATCTATGATGAATGGATTCCAAATCCATTTTCAAAGTTTCCAATGTTGCATAAGGTGTCTCCAACATTGTATCAGGTCACGCCATACCTAAAAACTGAAAACCCTAAGTGAGAGATTCTTCCTCCTCTTCTTTGATTTCCTCCGTTGAGCCATTTCAAATGTACTGTATTGTTTCTAGTGTATCTTTGAAATTTCGGATTTGTAGGGTCTGAAACTTCGGCCTGTGGTATCCTAACCTGTCATATTTCCAACCCCACAGGTTTGAGCTTCATTGGATTCTCCATCAGAGAGATATGCTCAGTTTCCCAACATGACCCGTTTAAGGGATGAAACATCATAGCTAACTTGTACGGAGTGCCAAGTGTCACTGTTTCAACTTTGGCCTCTGAAACTCAGACTTGTGAAACTGCAGTCCGTTACCTGACTGTCACTTTTTACGGAATTCCATTTGGAGCTTCCTAGCCCGAGATATGACCTTTTTACCTAGGTCGCTTGTTTAGGGATTCATTCTGGAAGAGGAATATACCCTAACTTGTACGGATCATATCTCAGAAAGTACAACGAATATGAGGCTAAAACTCGGATATAAGGTACATGAAAATTTCATCTTCGGCCTGTCCAAGTTTCAAGTACTGAACCTTTGCCAAAATTGATTTATAGCGAAAGTTCCACGATAACTAGGTTTTGTTATACAAAGCCTTAGCTTTCAAATTGTCGCAAGTAAAACAAGTGTCATAAGTGCCATACATTGCATTCCTTCAGGATAGCTCTGATACCATGTTATTTTTTCATCATTTAATTCAATATGATCTAGGATCTTATCTGAAAGAACAACATGCACAACATATCAAACAGAAGAGACAAGAGACACAAAGCATTTCACCGGGGAAACCATAAAGGAGAAAACCCCGCAACTTCCTCAGAGATAGAATGAGCAATAAGACAAAACCCCAAAACAAGTAGATGATCTCCAACAGATTCCTCCTCCTCCACTTTTGCGAACTTCTCCTCTCTCTAATCAATGCGAAGTGAGTAAGTGTGTGAATGAATCAAATAGAGAGGAGCACCCTCTCCATTTATACTTTACCTTTCACTTAGCCTTAACCCCAAACAGGTCGGCCCCTAAGTGTAACTGACTAGGCCGACTTCTCTAGGAGATTCTAATAACCCATGAAAGACTCAACTCTGGGGTTAACCTCAATGAATTTACATGACCCAAATACAATAATGACTTCTTCGACTGGAGGAATAAACATCTCCATCGAAGGTACAATAATAAAATACAAATACAATATAAAATATGCAAGTGAATATCTTCCAAAGTTACAAATACATCAATAGGATAGCAACAGCTGCTCATCCTTCTTCTCAATGCCACATCGTTTGCACTGCATGACCAAGTGTTGACTCAAACCCAGTCGATAGGGGTTCTCATAGCTGTTGACACCAACCCACCGCGATCTCCATGAGCACCGGCCCGGACAGGTTTGATCCTGCCCAGTAACACCTGCAGAGTAGGTGAGGTCTCTCCCGAGGCGTCCAGGAAGAGCAGATGGAACCATGTTTCTGCCGAATGAAGGAGGATGGTTGCGGCTATGATACTTAAACTTATTGCAACATTAAGACAGATATCTTTAAGCATTGAACATAGTATTAAAGCAATATTCAACCAAAACATTCATCGTTGCAAAAACAGTAATTGTAAAGCAAGTAGCGCATCAAAGAAGCATGCCATTATTTGTATAGTGCAACATTGCATTACCATAACTGAACAGATTGAACACATAGATTGTACCAAAATAGCTTCATCATATTATCGTTGTCGACCTAGATACAATGTCTCTGTAAAAGCTAGATCTCCGCAATGACTCTTGACATCAAAACATACCCGAAAAACATACAACCAACATCAGAGCTTCACATTATTCTTCAGCAATCTTATGACTGATCGATTCATTCCTTCCTTCATTCCTTCATTTCCTCAACACTTACAATTCTTATCTATAGATAGGCTTCTACCTTACAACTCTTGTCCACTTTCTAACAACTTGTTAACCGACACTATGGACAAATGACTCAATATCTAACTGACCTAGTCCAAAAATGACCAAAAACCCGCATTCTGCGGTATAACTGACTCAACAGTACATAATATGTCGTCCAAATGACCCAAAATCCACAATCCGCGGTACAATTGATCCACACATGCACAAAATAATCTTTCGCTTGTCGCCTTTCGCACCACCTTCTGATACCATCTTACCAAACCACCTGCCAACAGGCCCCCAACACAATCTTGTGGCTCACCCTCGATCCACGTCAATTGGAGAAGGTGTAGTCCGTCATTTTGACTTTGAAGTCCTCATACGGTTGTTCAACTGTCCGCACCACCTCCTTGGATTTCGTATCCACTGACTGACTATCGACCACGTCTTCTGCAGATGGGTGATCTGTAAGCTTTGCCACTACTTGCTGTCGACATTTCTACACTACCTGTAGAGCATCACTAGCTTGCATCATGAATTTGCCGCCGCTATCCTGGAACTCCTCTAATTGTGCCACGCACATCTTTTGTCGCTCGTCCACCTTGGCGACACTAGCTTGCATCATGAATTTGCCGCCGCTGTCCTAGAACTCCTCTAACTGTGCCGCGCGCATCTTCTGTCGCTCGTCCGCCTTTTGCACCACCTTCTGTCTTGTCGCAGCATCGGAGATGCTGCGATACCATCTTACCAAACCGCCTGCCAACACCAAGGACTTGAATTTAGAAAAGAATTGTTGTATGGTTTCGAAACTGTTGGTTTGAAGAGCAATTAATTCATTCTCCAAAATATGTCCTCTCAGTTCATCTTGCTTGCTAAAGAGAGAATCAAGCTTCAACCAAACCTCTCTCGGTGTCTTCAATCCATCAAGGTGGAAGAGAAAATATCCGGAGAGGTGAATACACATGAAACCAAAAGCTTCATCTAATATGTTCAGGTACTTTTCCTTCTCAATAGCTGCCTGAGGTTCGACCTCCTTGCCCACTGTGACCCTGTACAGACTCTTGTAGCGCAATACCATTTGCATATCATCCCTCCAATCAAGATAATTGAAGGGTGTCAGTATTCTTGCAGACAAGGGAGCATTCAAATTCTCCATGTGGAACTACTGGAGCGAATACAAACTGAAATTGCTGCTACTGCTGCACTGAAAAAATTTCAAAATCCTGAAAAAAAAACTCTCAATTTTGGAGATAAACCAGTTACTGAATCTACTGAGCACTGCTTTAGGACAATAGGCACTTTTATCTGGATCCTTCTGACTTGGATAGACTCCAAAGGATTTCTCCAATGGCTTCAATGTAATGGCACCAGGATTTGATGTGGAAATCCAGAGGCTTCTGGTGCACTACTGAAAGCAGCTGCTCAACCTAATCTCTCACAAGCTCTGATACGATGTGAAATTCATAGCGTATCTTAAAGCTTGAGAATACCTCATAGTGAAAGAATTAGGAAAAATGATGAATTATAGTGAAAATTGCAGTGGAATGGGTAGTAAAATTAATCATGCAATGAAACTCATATGTGCACATAAAAGTGTGTCATTATCCATTAATCAATATAGTCAAAATATATGTTACAATAGAGGAAATTTGAATACCTAGAGATAATTTGAATCCCAGTCAGTCTACCCTAGGAAATATCACCAGTAGAGTGATCCAAGGCTACCAAACTCAACTAAGACTTAGTGAACTAAAGCTACTATCAGTTAACTGACCAAGAAGGGTGCATTAGTGAGTTTGGCATGCAAAATCTCATGCAACCAGGCTAGAGATGGTGCATTAGATCACAATCAGTGGCAATCGGAGTACAAACCCCTCACTAGAGTTAGGGACTCAGGTGGACTGAACCAGATCACTGAGTTAGCTCCTAAAATGTAGGGAACTGACTCTGGATGTCCTAAAATCATGCCTGCAAGGCGCATCAAGTGGATAATGCATCCTAGATGACATCTACACACCACTAGGGGGACAATGACATCATCTAGTACTAGGAAAAGAGTAATAACACTAAGGTGGACAAGGTTGGGGTATTAATTATCCTAACATTCCTCACTCTACTACTTTCTAGATTCAAATTTCATCTCGAGGGTTGAATATATTTTGGACTATAGTGGATGAAGGAGCTTCTATTGATGTAACATCTTTGTCATGTTGGCGAACCATTGGCTCCCCTGAGACTATTATGTCACCAACCATGTTAAAATCGTTTGATGGACATTTTGTTATACCTCATAGGATCATATCGATGCTCCCTGTTGAACTTAGGGGCAAGATTGTGTCTATAGAGGTTGAATTTGCAGATAATCCTTTAAAATATAACCTCCTCTTAGGATATAGTTGGATTTATGTCATTATGGAAGTTGTGTCCTCGATCTTTCATATTATTCACTTCCTTCACCAAGGAAACAATAAACTAATTGTCTTTTTTGTAGAGCAAAACCAACTACCTTAACTTGAATAGATATTTTGTTATTGGATAATTTCATGAGATATTGTGAGAATGTGGGTGTTGAGTTGTACCTTGCTATGATGGGAAATTTTAATATCCCTCCACCCATTTCGTATACTAACTCCTCTCCTATATATGCAATTTCATTGGTCGCCACAAACTCTTTAGAGATAGTGTGTTATTTCAAAATTTCATATTTTGAATATCTATGGATAGTGCTAGATCCTTTTGTGCCAACAAAATAAAATGGATATACATGAATGTACATGCCTTTATTTGCGGCAAAATTTTCTTATCAAGTTGTTCAAGTAGGCACTGTAGAACCTCATCACATTTCTTTGTAAGTGGAGGAATATGATCAGTTTAATTCACCTTTATGGGCCATCAACTCTCCTTCTTCCCAAGATTTCCTAGATATGGTTTTACCCTCATATGAAGCCATTAATGGTATCGAGAAGCCTTGGAGAGATATGCACTAAAGGTCGTATTTTCTTCCCGTGATAAATATACTGGAAGTTGATAGTAAGGGTATTATTGGACTTGGAATTTGTGATTGGTATGCTAGTACCCTCTCGACACATGATGTTTATGTAGAGGGAAACATGGATAACATTTCAAAGACCCTACCAATTAACATTTATAGGGAGCCCAATGTCATTGAAGAATTTCTTGATTGGGGTAGATTGTTCTCTTAAATAAACCAAAATTTATTATGTTCTATTCAAATAGAACCGTGTCATTTTTGCTTGGACACATGAAGGGTTGTCAAGAATAAATGATAAGATAGTAAAAAATGAAAAAAAAACATATGAAAATGTGAAAATGAGCCTCGTGTGTCAAGGTAGTGCCTTATAGGAGCCTGAGTTGGAATCAGGAAACTTGGAGAAGAATCTTGATTTGGACACAAGAATGGTTAAGCTTCATGTGTTGAGGCAAGTGCTTTGTATGTCAAAGCGATGATGTTGTACAATCTTGCTAGTCAAGGCTAACGTCTTGTGTGTTAAGACATATCCTCATGTGTTGAGGTGGTGCCTCATGTGTTGAGGTGATGCTTTGCATGTCCAAGCATGAATGGTCTATGATGTACTACTAACCATGGTTGAGCTATTAAGTCTCCCCTAGGGACTGGAAACCCCTAGAGTGAAATACTTTAGCATATAACCAATTGAAACAATAGTAGAACAATATGATCACATCATTGGGAAAATATCCTTATTATACTTGACATGATAATTAAGCTGGCACATGTGGACCATGCAGATAAGACAAGAGAGAAAGATAAAATATGATACGATATGAGAGAATTCGAATTTCACATAAAAGAATTAATTAAGAGAGAATTCAAATAATTAAACTTCAGGGAAGACTTCAGTAAATCGAAGGAGAAATCAAACTGATCACTACAGTGATGTTAACAAGAAAGAATCAGTTAAAGAGAGTTAGCTAAGTGATAACAAAGAATATCTAGCTAACTAAGTGTTCTTGCATGATGACACTTATGTTAAACTAAAAGACGACACTTATGTTAAACTAAAAGATGACACTTGAGTTGCGACACTTGCATGGCGACATTGAAGTTAGCCACCTAACTAAGTCGACAAGCTTTCAGTTAAGGGTCGAGTTTATCCTAAGACTCAGTTCAGTGAGTTAATGCACTGCATGAGAAGTGGGGTGCTCTTCTTCATGTAAGATTGATACATCCAGATGGAGAGTGAGTTATCATGAAGTCAGAAGATAAAAATAGAAGCCGATGGATGTGAATAATGTATAAATATGTTATATTGGATTGATGAATTTAATGTGAAGCGAATTCTCTTCTCCCTTGAAGGAAAGGCACTTCTCTTTGTGCAGGATATTATTTCTGAGTCTCTCTTCTTTATCTTTCTCTTGCTCTGTAATTGCATCGAGGGTGCTTGATGTAAAATACATTATCTGCTATCTATCAATATACCAAGGAAGGTTTTGCTGGGGTTTTCTCCCTTAAGTAATAGAGGGTTTCCACGGGGTAAATTCATGTGTCAAATGTGATTGCTTATGTGTATCATTGTTATTTGATTTCAAGTACTATTGCATTTCCAAATTAAAGATAAAAAATTAACATGGTATCATATCTCAGGGCATGAAAGAGCTAAGTTCAGAAATCAAGCTTGAGCCTACGTAGATCCTGAGTGTGCATAGTACTTGAAGAATTATGGCTTCAATCTTAGTAAGACCGGAAGACCGTCTTGAAGGAACTTCAAATTCAATACTTGGAAGGCCAGGATTCCGAAGATTCTGAAAGAGCATGATTTGGATGGCTATGTATCCAGTGTTATTGAAGAGCCTACTACTAATGCAGGGTGCACCAACTTCAAGAAGATTCAAACCAAGGTAAAGAGGACTATTTATGATTCCATGAAAGACAACATTATGCCTGTGATTACTCCATTGAAGACCGCAAAGGAATGATTCGACACTTTGAAAAATATCTTATGAGAAGAAGGCTCCCAATAAAAAGAGATCATTGAATAACAATCTTCGAAATATGGAGATGGAAAAGGACGAATCCGTGGCTTCCTTCTTCACAAAGATCTCTCAAGTAAGAGATCAACTCATGAGCATTGGTGTGATGGTCGATGATGATGATCTCATTCAGACCGCTGTCGATGGTCTTCCATATTCATGGGAGACATTATTGGCTGCAGTAAATGGTCGAGAAGTGAAACCTAATTTTCAAGAGACTATGGCATGATTTCCTACTCAAGAAGAAGGGCGAATCCAGAGCAAGTATACTGCCTCCAAAGAAGAGAACCTCGCTCTCGTGGCATGGATGAAAAGAGGTAATAATTCTCACAAGAAATTCTCTCATCAAAAGGAGAATGATTTCAAGAACTTTGATCAGCCTAAAGTTAAATGTTACAATCGCAATAAAAAGGGTCATTATGCAAGAGAATGTTGTGCAAAGCAAAGAGGAAAGTTCAAGGGTAGGTTTCATGCTTCTACTGCTACACAAGATGAATCTACATGAAAGAATTCATCCGATGATCAAGAGATGAGGAACAAGTACTAGGGCATTTTTTAAGGATTATAAAAGTATACTTAAGTGTAGTATTCTAGGCGATTATTTTGGATTGGAAAAAACATATATATAGATTGGTAGACGAATATGAAATATGAAACATACAATTTACTACTAAAAATTGTAAATTTTGGCGAATATTATAATAAAAAAACATATTTTATGTAAATATAGGCGATATTAGAGACTAAAAATGACCAAATAGCGAATTTATTTTTTGAAAAAAAGGCCAAAAAATAGCCAATTGGCTAAATTTCGCCCCTAAAAATTTCCCTGACAAGTACTATCTTGTCTCGTCCCTTTCTGGAACCATTACCACTAGTGCTGAGACATGACTGGAATATAGTGGCGCATCCAAGGACATGATTGGATATAGGAGCACTATCACATATCTAAAGGAAAATAAGTTTTCATGTAAGGTGGAGCTTGGAGATAATACAACCTATTCGATCCAAGGCATTGGATCCACTTCCTTTCAGTTGGATTCAAGAGATGTACTGCATGTGGTTGAAATTTTGTTTGTCCTCGGATTGAAGAAGAACCTCCTGTATGTTTCAGTTCTAGAATATAAAGGATGCAGAGTTATCTTATGGACAACAAAGTGATCCTGTGGTCTAAGCATCAAGACTTGAACTCTGCATCTGTGATTGGAGTTAGAGAGGGAGGCTTCTACAAAGTTCCCGGAAAGCTTATTCAAGCCATGATCCATGACATAGTCACTCTGTGTGAGCTGTGGCATAGAAGGCTTGGTAATCTCCATTTTAAAGCGCTACCTAGATTGCAGAAATTGGTGAAAGGTATGCCCGTATTTAAATATGATTTTGATAGTGTTTGTAGAGGTTGCGCTCTTGGAAACAACATTAAGAAGATTTTTCCAAGTAGTACCAATAGATCCAAAGGGATTCTTGACTTGATTCATTCTATTCTATGTGGTCCTATGTCTGCACCCTCCTTGAGTGGTTACTTGTATTATGTGATTTTCATAGATGAATTCTATAGAAAGTCATGGATTTATTTTCTGAAAGAAATGTAATATCCCCCGATCTGATCTCAGAAGATGTCAACTCAATTCAAACTTTAAAACAGAAAATTTGCAAGCATAAACTAGTTCTCAAAATTAGTGAAGGAGAAACCAGAATAGGTCACTGATTAACCCACCAGGAGCTTGATAGATGAACACTTTAAGATTTGCAAAATGTATTGGGGAGTGTGCAGTAGAAAGGATATCAGATTAAATAAAATATTTAGAGTCCTATGCACAATGTACTGGGGCCATTTATGCTTTGAGTTAGCTACTGTTGAAGTCTCTGTAAGGCTTCCTAGGCACACCAACGTATGGAAACTAAACTCAATCACTACAATTGAACTCAAAAAGAGTGTGGATATTGGATATTAATCCCTTAATTTATTTATGAGAAATATTTTTTGAGAACTAGGGAGGATCTGGCAAAGTTTGGGAGCAAAAGGGTAAAGTGCGCTAGGATGGACAACTCAACTAGTCTACTTACAAGCTCTCGCAAACAGGATGAGAGGCCTACGAATTCTCAAGGAAATGGTTGGAGTGTCTTAAATAGAGTATTAAGAATCACATATGATCATCAAAACAAAAAATTAACTCTCAGGAAACTTTTAATAGCAAATACTATAAAACTAGTCAAGAAATAGAGCCCAAAGAGCTAATCTTGATAAAACTTAATGCAAACAACTTCTAAGGCTTCCAAATTAATTTTTTGAAGTATATTATGGCATGGACATGAATATAAGAAAAACAACAAACGCAAATTAAGAGTATTGAGCAGCAATTGAAGATACTTTAATCTCAGACTTCTCTGAGAGTCTCTAATACATAAAATCCTTACAATAATGAGTGTAGAAGATGTCTAAGAAGAGAAGAGGAGACGAGTTCTTCATTGGATATGCAATAATGATGAAAAAAGAGAATATGGCTGCTCATGGAAGGTACACCCAATATTCAGGTCTGCTCACAGGGCGCATTCACAAAACTAGATAGAAAAGCAATGGTGCGTTCTTTACAGCTAGAACCCCTGAATATGGTAAAATGGCCATAAATTGGTCATCCAGACACCTTTTTTGATGAAAAAAAGTGTTTCCTATTGAAAACAATGCTACAGACGCAATGGGATAGGTATAAAAGTCCATAAATGATCAGAAAAGTCGAAACCATAACCTTCATTTCGGCCCTTTAGCACTGTTCATACTAAATGAAGGAGTTGAACTGCACAACGAGAACACCAACCATTGGATCGAACTTCAGGACCTGCAATAAAATCAATGATGAAGATTGGATGTCATCATCCTCTCATAGAAAGTAGGGTCACATCTCCCATCTTGGACTAGGGGCACATCTCCCAAGTCAAAGAGGCGAAATAACTCTCAATTCAAATCTCAATCTGTCAAAAAATGGGAAAGTGGTGTGCACTCCTTCTTTTATAGACTTGAGGTGACTTGTTGAGCAAGTCATCTAGGCTAATGTGCCCTCATGGAGTGGATAAGTATAGCTTGCTTTCAATCTTTTCTTTTTGCTTTACTTTTTGCTTTTTCTTTATCCTGCTTTTTCTTTTCTATCCCGCTTTTTGCTTTTGACTGCTTTTTCTTGCTTTTCTACCTTATTATGCTTTTTCCTGCTTTTATGCCTTATCCCGCTTTCTGATTTTATCTTCTTTTCTGATTTATTCTAGTTTTCCCGAGCTTTACTACTTTTTTGCCTTGTGCCAGCTTTTCCTTTCTTTTTCTTGCTTTCCTAGCTTTAACTGCTTTCAACTTTTCTTCTTTTGCAAGCTATCTCTTGGTCAAAGCTTATGCTCTAATGCGCCCTTTCAAATCATTATCCACTTTATTTCATTAAAATAAATATTTGTTAATGAAAAATAACTTCCATTAAGTGCATCTCAAACTTAAGAAAATAAAATTAACACCTCCTATCTAATTAATGCCTTAACTTTCAAAATTAACCCCAAGTGTATGAAATTTTCTCCTCAAACCAAGGGATTTATTGGGTTAGGAACTCAATCCAATGAACATCAATGAGGGGACATGCCAAGAAAATAGTGAAACTTTCAACAAGTTTCAAGAGTTTAAAGCACTAGTTGAGAATCAGACTGGAAAGCACATTCATGCTTTGAGATCTAATGATGGAGGAGAGTTTGAGTCCCATGACTTGTTTCCTTATGCAGGAATAAAAATACAATTGAATATACCCTACAACCCCCAACAAAATGGGGTTTCTGAGAGAAAAAATAGAATAATATGTGAGGTTGCAAAAGCCATGATGTGTGATCAGGATCTGCCCACATCCTTATGGGCAAAAGCTTATATCATTGTGGTTTATATTCATAACATAAGCCCTGATGCTATCTTGGGAGAAAAGACTCCTGAAGAGGTTTTCACTAGTGAAAAAACAGATATTGGACACTTGAATATTTTTGGTTTTCCTGTTTACATTCACATACCAAAAGAGAAGAGGACAAAGATGGAGCCATCTGGAAAGAAAGGAACATTTGTTGGATATATTGAATTCTCCAAATCCTATAGGATCTATGTCCCAGGACAAAGAAACATTGAAGTCAACATATATGTAACATTTCATGAAGAGGATCCCTTCAAGCGCTCCAAAGAACTTCAATGTGATTCAGATATGGAGGAGTATGATACTCCTATGATGGAGGATCTAGCTTCTGATTCTCCCCTTTCAGATGGTTATATGGAGAATCCAGATGAGTCCGTAGATCTGCTTGATCCTGAAGAGCCAGAATATCTGATAGAAATATCTCTTGATTAACCTCTTGCTAAGATGAGCCTGCATGGTATCAAGACATTATGCAAGAGGCAGAAAAGCATCGAGCACCTCCAGAATCATATAGAGAGAGAAAGAGACCTGAAATATTTTCAGGATATGTAGCATAGATGAGTCATATTAATGATTTAGAACCCTCTACATATGAGGAAGCCTTAAAGAAGCAAGCATGGAAAGATGCCGTAGTAGAAGAATACAAATCTATCATGAAGAATGATGTGTGGGAAGTGGTTCCTAAACGTGACAGGAAGTCAATAGTAACTTCCAAGTGGATTTATAAAATCAAGCATGTAGCTAATGGAAGTATTGAAAAGTATAAAGCAAGATTTGTGGCCTGTGGTTTCTCATAGAAAGAAGGGATAGACTATGATGAGACATTCGCTCCTGTGTCCAGTGTCACGTACCCCATTTTGACCCTTATAATATTTTGGGCTATAATGTAAATATTGTATGCATATTATGTATGATTCCTAGCGTGCAGCTCAAGGCCAAGGCCCTGCTAGTGAATGCTTGACCTTGAAGAGGCAAGTATTGAATATTATGCTACCCATGCGTTAGTGAACCATGGGAATTGTAAATATGCATTTTAATATAAATGCCCACAACTAGCTATGCAATGCAACAAGAGATGGGGGCATGATATTTACAAGGAATTGGGAGGGAAATATTCAAACCTTTGAGCCAATCAAGCCAAGCCAAGTGTTAATGAGAGAAACCATCAACCCTCAACTACCCATGCTGACTTTTGTACCCAATCATTTACTCTCCCAAGAGTTGGTTGAGGTAGTTAATGCCTTGGGGAATGGAGAGGTATGGCTGTCCAAATTCGGGTATGGGCAAGCCACCCTTCATGGAAAATCGTGTTTGGCTTTTTGGGCAAGAAAAGAGCCATGGATTGCTTCCCAAGCCATTATTAACCCATCGGTTTTGCTCTCTCATGAGTTTGGAGATACCTGGGTGTTTTCCTCCATGGTTTTGCTGTGTTTTCCTTCATTCTCCTAGCTGGGAAGGGCGTTTTTGTGTTGTATAACAGTGGGGAAGAAAAGAGAAATCGATTTGGGGACCATAGAGGCTGTTTTGGCTCACTGATTGCTTATATATCTGTGGGAGAAATCGTTTTCTTCCCTATGGTCGATTTTCCCTCTCACAAATCCATTTTTGGTGTGCCCATGCTTTGGGGAAAACCCATGTCCATCTAGTTTCTAAGTCCCATTGCTGAAAGCGTGTTCCCAAGCCCATATCTGAGTTTTGTGTGCAAGAGAATGTTGGGGTTGAGATGGGTATCCATTGCTTTGGGCTGTGTTGAGATTGAGAGTTCCCTTTTTCCTTGTAGATATCATGCCCAGCTTGGGGGTGGTCTCTGAATGCTGAAAGAATATAGGCTGGGCAGAGACCTATGGTTGGGTGGAAAGTTGCAGCGATATAGCTAGTTGCTTGGGACATCATTACATCCAGATGAGTATTTTATTGTGTTTACTTTTGTAAAATGTTTTAAGGGATGGCTAGTTTGATATGATGGATGACTATGAAATGTGTGTGGTTGATGTTTATTCCGCTGTGCATGTTCAATTGATTTGCATCTGCACACATATGCATTTTACTGTAATGCCATACCTTTTATTCATGATGAATTTGGCTAAGTTGTTTTAAAAGCCCAAATTTAAGTGCCATGTTCCCTTCCTTGCATTGTATAGATAGGTGGGTACGTGACAGATGGTATAAGAGCTGCTGGTTGCAGCATTGGGCCTTCATGGGATACCTATCACAGTTGCAGAGGTAAGTATGCTTCATGTTCAGTACTGATAATTAAGAAAGATTTCAAATTTTTTGAAAATCTTCTAAGTGTTTCTGAGTTTTTGTGCCAAGGTTGTGTCGACGAATTTGGCCAAGTTGCGCCGAAAAAAAAAAGTTTGCGGAATTTCAAAAAAAAATTCTAAGTATTTTTGAAAATTTTCTAAGTGTTTTTGTTTGTTTGTGCCGACGCGTTTCGGCGAGTCTCCTGGAGTTGGGCCGAAACGGCGGTAGGACTCGGCGAGTTGGACCGAAACAACGGCAGAACTCGCTAAGTGGAGCCGACAAGTCGGTGAATTTGGCTGAGTTGCGTCGACGAAGTTGCGGAAGTGCCCGGGGAAAGGAAGAAAATTTTCAAAGTGTTTTCAGCGGCTGAACTCGGCGAGTTGGCCCGAAGCGGCAGATGAACTTGGCGAGTTGGTTTGCAACGACGGAAGAACTCGGAAAGTTGGTCCACAACGGTGGATGAACTTGGAAAGTTGGTCCGAAACAGCGGGGGAACTCGACGAGTTGGTCCGAAAAATTTCAAAATTTTTCTAAGTGTTTTCGGCACCGAAAGTTGAAAAATGCCATGGAACTTATGCGCTAGATTGCACGAAATCGAAGGATTTACAAAAAGAAAAAATGAGGGCGCTGCCCTCGACTCGCCCTGCAGTGGCGCAGGGAAGCCACAAGGGGGAAAGCCCCCTTGACCCTCGTCGTCCCCCGAAGACAGTCATTGAATATATGAAAGACATTCTCTATGCTTGGAATGTGCACTATGAATTGCATAAAGGGATTGCGGAATCCTCAGTAAGGGTAATTGGTGGTAATATCCATTATGGAGGATAGAAGGGAAATCTCTCACCCTAAACTATTTATGTTTATAACATAATAATTCTATGCTTGGAAAGTACCAAGAATGAATGATTACACGTATGTATATGTTGAATTGCTAATTCATGAGAATATCATAGCTAATGATTGCTTGTATGCTTGGAAGGGAATCCAAGAAAAGGATCAGCTATGATGTGGAGGAGGAACTCCATGTCATGATGAGGAATTGGAAAGGGGAAATTCCTTCACTCCTCTCTTGCTATTGTATTTATATTTCCTAAATTTTACATACTGGAAAATTATGGCATAGGGTTGCTGGGAATGCAAGAGAGTAGCAGATTAAATATGAATTAGTGGGCATGATTAAAGAATCATTGCATGGTGCATGTGAATTGCTTATGCATGAGCATGATGTTGCATATGGGTAAAGGTAGTGAACTTACGCATGCAATAGCCCATTAATGATATTGCCTATGGTTGATAACAATTAATGTTGTACAAATCCGACCATAGAAGCATGATCGAAATGCAAGAGATTAAATAGATTAAATGAATATGCACTAGATGGCATATTAATAAACATTGCACAGTGCATGAGAAAATGTTCGTGCATGTATATGATATTGCATATTGGCAAAATAGTGAGGTTTTACATATGCAATGAGCCACTAAGGTAATTATTGTGGTTGCTAATAATTAGTTGTGTTCACATTGGTTGTAGGACCAAAGACAACACAAGCATGGCTAAAAGCTGTACATGATGAAGTTGCATATGACCCACAACCTTATGAATAAAGGTTGGGGGGGAAACAAATCCATGATCATGAGGTGGGTGGAAGGATGGTGTGATCCTTTACAGGAGACCAACCGATCAGGTAACATCAAAGATGTTGATGGGAGCCATGCGGGTAATGGTTTAATTATGATTGCCCAAGTACAAAAGGATATCGGGTAAGAACCCCTTTGAACGATATTTTGTAATCATAGAATGGTATGTAGGAAATATTGAATGCATTTATATGAATGCCATACTACCATGGTATGGTGAGGTATGGGGTAGTAAGGGCGAGGAACCCTCTACCATATGACTGTTTTAAATGCTAGAATGCATTCATATGAGATTATATCATGCCATTTGTGTATGTTGGTTGTGAATTAAACAACCAAAGCAAGTGAGGACTTATGGTCTTGTCATAGTAGTACATGCTATGTGGGGAAGTCATGGTTAGGCCATAATTTGTTTGAATGCATAGTATTCATGAATTAATGCAAGGTGGCATTAAGGCGATGTGCATTAATTTTTTTTTTGTACAATCTCGTGGTTATGCATTGAGTAGATGCACATTAAAAGATTATGTGAGTATTGTAATGTGCATGCATAGGTATGGGTGCACATGTTGAGATGCATTATGTGAATGCATGGTTGTGGTGTATGTTTCATTGCACTTAGATAATAGATGAAATGGTGAACTAATGTTAATCTTGAGACCATTTCATGAGCTGCTGTGAATGCAGGAGACTGATTGCATATAGAAGGTAGACATGTTGATGGGATACCAAGAGTGCTCCGTTGAAAGGATAGATTTGTATGGATACAAGGTAATGAGTATCTAAAGCTTCATTTAAATTGCATAAATGACATGACTGTGTCTTGCAATTTTATTATGATAAGGATGCATACAAATATATTTGTATAAATATATATTTCATTACATTTCGAATGTTAACAACTGAGGGTGTTTGAGTTATTGAGTGTTATAATTATGAGATCACCTTAGTGACTGTTGCAGCAATGAAATATTATATGCATAAAAACTTACAAGTGATTGGCTAATTGAAGTTCCAGATTTCAGGTAGATTGTTTTGGGCATGGCAATGTGGGTAAGTCCATGATGAAGATTGGAATCTACCACGTGCAAAAGCCAAACCTCATGAGAAGGTTCTCATGGTCGTGAAATTTAACTTATGCATGGCATAGATCTAAAATTTGTTTGATTTAAGTTTATGATAATAATCTCACAGTTGCAAATCTAATTTCTATAGGAAAACAAATTTGTAGATTTCATATTTGAGAATTTGCTTATAAATGCTAATCACAGTTGGCTTGCATAGAACCGTGTCAGGAGGACGTGTTGTAAGTGGATGCTCATATTATGGTAGCAAGCGTACAACCCTAATGGTTAGAGGGGTGCCACTTATAAGGGACAATCAAATGAGGATAACCTAATGACTAAGCAAGTCAATTTCTGTAGTAGACAGAATTGCAAATTCATATTGAATTTAATTATTAATGATATTGATTGGTTATGGAACAATCATATTTGAAGTTTATTGTTAAATATTGTTGATTGTTTGGCTATTTGATAAGTGTGCCAGGAAGACACATTGCAGGAAGACCATGTGTGATGGCTTGCAGAAGCCAAACTTCATGGGAAGGACCCCATGCTTTGGAAATAGGTTTCGAGTGAAACACCATTGCATATTTTAAGGATAACATCTCCACTAAACTACATGTTGGAAAGCCATATGAGTGAGATGGTGAAGCTATGCCAAGAAGGCATGTGTAGGTTATGGAACGTGAAAGGGTTGGGGTAGCAAATCGAAGGACTGTTGACTCAGAGAAGGGATCCCCCATTCTTCGCAATGAAGAGAGAATACATCTGAAAAGAGATAAGTATTCTGTAACCCTAACTAAGGATATAAATATCTGGTTATTAGATTTAATATGTAGAGCATGTTTATTATTTCATTAGTATTTCAGACTGCTTGAGTGAGATTAGGACCTACATGGTTCACATCGGAAAGGGGTGCACACCTTTCGGATGTTGGGTTATGATAGGGTTTTCAATATTGACTACACCCTAAGGCAATGGACACATTCCTGGTGTTTCAATATTTGATAGCGAATGTTATGAATTATGCTTCAATTTTAGAGCAGCAATACTGATGAGTTTGCTTATCCATCTTGTGTTGTTAGCTAAAACAGATGCAATTTGGGGTTGCACATAGAAGAAGCATAATGGAAGGTTGTTATGAAGGGTTGTTGCATGCCTAATAAACCCAGTCGGTGCACTGGTTTGGCATTATTTGCTTGGATGTTGTGGGTGTTGTGAAGGTTGTTACGAAGGGTTATTGCATGCCTAATAAACCCAGTCAGTGCATTGGTTTGGCATTATTTGCTTGGATGTTGCAGGTGTTGTGAAGGTTGTTACGAAGTGTTGTTGCATGCCTAATAAACCCAGTCGGTGCATTGGTTTGGCATTATTTACTTGGATGTTGTGGGTGTTGTGAAGATTGTTATGAAGGGTTGTTTTATGCCTAATAAACCCAGTTGGTGTACTGGTTTGGCATTATTTACTTGGCTGTTCTGGAGGTATTAGTGAAAGGCTGTTATATGCTTATGGCTCCATAGTAGAGCTTTGACCTATAATGGTCAGTGTTGCAGTTTCCTTCCATTGGACCATGACCCAGACGAATGTGCTGGCTCGGCAATGGAGAGGGCCAACCAGGTATGGGACTGGTTGGGCACCACAAATGCTTGGTAAACCCAGTCGGTGTGAAGGTGTACTGGTTGGGCATTAAACATCCACCCCATAGGTGATCCAAAGCTTGTAAAGCGAAGAAGGAAACCTGTGGAGTAGCAAGGAACTAACCAATACAGATAAGTATTTGATTTTTATTCATTTTTATATAATGAAAATTTCATGAATAAGTCTTATGACAGCCAAGCTGATACACTATTGTTTCTTTGTTGGAAAATTTGGTGTTTGCAGGAAAGCAAGAAGCCTTGAAAGCATCCTAGGGATGCATTTGGACACGTGACTGTCCTCGAAAGCTCAGTATGAGCAGCAATGATAAGAATGATGCTAGTGGATATGTGTGGGTGAGTCTTAGTAGCCAAAGGTTCTGTAGGAAACAATGGGGAAGAATTCCCTGATGGAGGAAAACCTTAGACAGACCTTAGAGACTAAGTGTCATAGCCAAGAAAGGGCAAGTCGAGCATTCACATTGAATTGAAAGAGGCTAGGAGCATAGAACCACAGTGATGGTGTGGCTCCGGATTGGAACAAGAATAAGAGGGGGAAACTCTTATTCTTCTCTTTCCTTTTTGACTGATGCATCTTAGAAACATAAAGTTGTTGAATGCATGTCATGACTGAAAGTTGATTGTGTTTATTTGCTTGAATAAATTGTGAATGCTGAAAAAGCTAATTCCCTGTGAAAGAATGAACATGAATGAGTTCATATGTATGATGGGAAAGCATGAAAAGTGTGGAAGTCTCATGAATAAAGCATGGACGTTCCATGTCAATTGGGAAATTAATTGACTAATTTTAATGTTTATGTTATGCTTGGCCTAACAAAGAATTGCAATAATGAATTTCACAGGTGATAAACTGAACGCAATTGGTTGCAGCCGTTACAAAAACAAACAAGTGGTGCTAGCAAGCAAGTGAGGAAAGCTGTGCGCATTGAGCATGGCAGCGGACCAAGGGCTATTGGAATTGGCTGAAAGTCTTCTCCAAACAATTTCCAAGACCTAAGAAAATCTTGGAGAGATGCTCAAGCTACAGAGGCAGCAGAATGCGATGAACCATAAGGTTTTGCAGGACTCTATTCGCCTGCAAAAAGAGGTAAAAAGTGTTATGGGAGCAATCAGTAAGGGAAAATAAAGTGGATCAATGATGAAGCATCCATCCAATCACCCCATCAAGAAACGACCAAGGATGGAAGAGAGCAAGAATGCTGACAAAGGAAAACAGAGGCAATTACCTCCAATAGAATGTTGGGGATGTGGAGGAAGTCACCTCCTCCGTGAATGTCCAGCAAGGGGTAGCAAGAAAAGCGACGGCCAACAGGAGCAATGTGCAGGTGTTCAAGAACCTCACCTTGACATCTCCAATTGATGAAATGCAGGACAGACCTGCCACATTTTGTGAATTTTGGACATGTATAAAATGTGTATGTATTCCTAGGTATTGGAACACCGAGGACGGTGTTATTCCAAGGGTAGGGGAATGTCACGTCCCCCATTTTGACCCTTATAATATTTTGGGCTATAATGTAAATATTGTATGCATATTATGTATGATTCCTAGCGTGGAGCTCAAGGCCAAGGCCCCACTAGTGAATGCTCG
The DNA here is from genome assembly GCA_027924585.1 of Larix kaempferi. Lineage (NCBI taxonomy): Eukaryota > Viridiplantae > Streptophyta > Pinopsida > Pinales > Pinaceae > Larix > Larix kaempferi. Next base: position 57,949,321 of record BSBM01000047.1, on the reverse strand, counting down.
ACCTTGAAGAGGCAAGTATTGAATATTACGCTACCCATGTTCTAGTGAACCATGGGAATTGTAAATATGCATTTTAATATAAATGCCCACAACTAGCTATGCAATGCAACAAGAGATGGGGGCAGGATATTTACAAGGAATTGGGAGGGAAATATTCAAACCTTTGAGCCAATCAAGCCAAGCCAAGTGTCAATGAGAGAAACCATCAACCCTCAACTACCCATGCTGACTTTTGTACCCAATCATTTACTCTCCCAAGAGTTGGTTGAGGTAGTTAATGCCTTGGGGAATGGAGAGGTATGGCTATCCAAATTCGGGTATGGGTAAGCCACCCTTCATGGAAAATCATATTTGGCTTCTTGGGAAAGAAAAGAGCCATGGATTGCTCCCCAAGCCATTATTCACCCATCAGTTTTGCTCTCTCACGAGTTTGGAGCTACCTGTGCGTTTTCCTCCATGGTTTTGCTGTGTTTTCCTTCATTCTCCTAGCTGGGAAGGGCGTTTTTGTGTTGTATAACAGTGGGGAAGAAAAGGGAAATCGATTTGGGGACCATAGAGGCTGTTTTGGCTCACTGATTGCTTGTATATCTGTGGGGTAAATCGTTTTCTTCCCTATGGTAGATTTTCCCTCTCACAAATCCGTTTTTGGTGTGCCCACGCTTTGGGGAAAACCCATGTCCATCTAGTTTCTAAGTCCCATTGCTGAAAGCGTTTTCCCAAGCCCATATCTGAGTTTTGTGTGCAAGAGAATGCTGGGGTTGAGATGGGTATCCATTGCTTTGGGCTGTGTTGAGCTTGAGAGTTCCCTTTTTCCTTGTAGATATCATGCCCAGCTCGGGGGTGGTCTCTGAGTCCTGAAAGAATATAGGCTGGGCAGAGACCTATGGTTGGGTGGAACGTTGCAGCGACATAGCTAGTTGCCTGGGACAACATTACATCCAGATACATGTAATGACTGCCATAGTTTCCCTTGCTTCAGTTTTGGGTTGGAAACTTCACCAGACACATGTGAAGACTGCCTTCTTCAATGGTGAGGTTGAGGAAGAGGTTTACTTACAACAACCTAAGTGGTTTGTAATTCATGGGAAGGAGTTCCATGTATGCAGACTTAAGAAATCCTTGTATGGGCTTAAGCAGGCCCCGAGGGCTTGGTATTCAAGGATTGACAACTATCTTCTGTTCTTGGGCTTATCCAAAAGCGAAGTGGACCCCAACCAATACTTCAATGTTGTGAAGAACCAACTATTGATCTTGATTATCTATGTTGATGACTTGTTCCTTATTGGAGAGGAGCAACAGATAGATCGGTGCGAGAGGGAGATCACTTCTTAGTTCGAAATGAAAGACTTAGGTCTTATGCACTATTTTCTTGGTCTAGAAGTTTGGAAAAGGGAAGATGAGATCTTTCTTTCTCAAGGAAAGTACAAAGTCGATGTATTGTGGAGATTTTCTATGATGGACTGTAAGTCCATGTCTACTCTAATGGTGTCTAATCTAAAAAACCTACACGAGTCAGATTCCAGATCGGATCTAGTGGATCCTACCATGTATAGACAACTCATTGGTTCCTTGATGTATTCGATACATAGTAGACCAGACATATGTTATGCAATGAGTATCTTGAGTCAGTTCATGTCTGAGCCAAAACATAGACATTGGGTTGCTACAAAGCATGTGCTTAGATACCTTTGAGGTACTATTGCTTATGGACTCATATATGCTTCCAGTGGTGGAGTGACGTTACTTAGATATGTTGACTCCGATTGAGGTGGTATTATTGTGGAACGAAATAGTACATTCATATTTAATTTTTGCTTGGGATTAACTATGATCTCTTGGTCTAGCAGAAAGCAGTGCTCTGCAACCTAGAGTACTATAGAAGCAGAGTATATTGCAGCTAGTACCACCTGCCGAGAAGCTATGTGGCTTAGGAGGCTATTTACTGGGTTGTTCAATGAGAAGCTTGAGACTACTATCATTTGCTCTGACAATCAGAGCTACATAAATCTCTTAGAAAACCTTGTGTTTCATGATAGATCGAAACACATTAAGATGAAGTATCACTACATTGGATACATGGTCCAGAGTGGTGCCATAAGAATTCAATACATTGTTACTGGAAAGAAGATATCAGATATGTTGACTAAGCCTCTGTTAGTGACGAAGTATAGGTACTTTTGAGACAAGCTTGGCATGGCAGAGAATGCCTCCCTCACTGAGAGGGAGTGTTAAAGTTACAACATCATCAGTCATTATCCAGGTGATCAATCTTATGTGTCAATATTGAGCCTCGTGTGTCAAGGTAGTGCCTTATAGGATCCCGAGTTGGACTTAGGAAACTTGGAGAAGAATATTGAATTGGAATCAAGAATGGTTATGCTTCTTGTGTTGAGGAAAGTGCTTTGTATGTCAAAGTGATGATGTTGTACAATCTTTCTAGTCAAGGATAAGGTCTTGTGTGTCAAGACAGATCCTCGTGTGTCGAGGTGGTGCCTCATGTGTTGAGTTGATGCTTTGCATGTCGAAGCATGTATGGTGTGTGATGTACTACTAACCATGGTTGAGATATTAAGTCTCCCCTAGGGATTGTCCACCCCTAGAGTGAATTACTTTAGCATATAACCACTTGGAACGATGAGAGAACAATATGATCACATCATTGGGAAAATCTCCTTAGTATATTTGATATGATAATTAAGCTAGCACATGTGGACCATGCAGATAAGACAAGATATAAAGATTAAATGTGTGAATATATGAGAGAATTCGAATTTGCACATAAAAGAATTATTTAAGAGAGAATTGGAATTGTTAAACTTCAGTGAAGCCTTCAGTAAATTAAAGGAGAACTCGAACTGATCACTACAGTGATGATAACAAGAAATAACAACAATTGCTCATGTGTATCATTGTTATTTGATTCCAAGTACTATTGCATTTTTGAATTAAATATAAAAAATTAACAACAATAGCCTAGAAGATTTTGTGTGCAAGATCTTTTGAGCCTTATATATTTAAATCTTGTGTAGAAGCTGTAAAGAAGTGCCACTCGTTCCGAATTTTCACAAGGAAAATGTGCGCACACCTAGCTCCGTTGTACACTGTTATCACCATTGGTCTCTTTACCAAGTGGGGGGGTTATTTTACAACATGCAACCTAACTTCAACAAAAGGTCATAAGTATATCATTGTGGCCATGGGATACTTTACCAATTGAGTTGAAGATATGCCAACCTTTTCCAATGAAGTTGAAATGATCGGATGTAGTGTGCTTATAGAGATTGTTGTTGATCATGGTAGCCATTTTGAGAACAAGACGAGGAGAAAGTTAGTACTAAATCTGGGGTTCTGAAAAAAATGCTCGTCATCATACTATCCGCAAGCGAATGGACAAGTAGAGGTTGTTAATAAGTCCTTCAAGGCTATTATTGAGCGAGCAATTAGCAAAAGTAAATATAATTTGCACATTATGTTATTTTTGACTCTTTGGGCATAGCAAACTTCAGTTAAGACTACTACTAGATCATTTTCAGCTTATACATGGAGTATAATCAAGTCTACTAATTGAATGTGAAGTTCCTTTTCTAAAATGAGCTATAGAGTGCCTCCATGACATAACCCCCTTATAGTAATGTCCTGTTTAGCTGAGACAACTTGATGAGTGCCACAAAGATGTGGAATTAATGAGGCACATAAGAAACATGTTAAGGCCCAATATGGAAAATATGTTCGTCCACATATTTTCTTAGAAGGAGACAATTGGGGGCAAACAAGTTCAACGCCATGTGGCATGGTCCTTACATTGTGAGGTGTGCCCTTAGTAAAGGTGATTATTAGTTAGAAGAATATGAAGTAAATGTGGTAAGGAGCCTCAAAATAGGCTCTATTTCAAGAGGTATTATGACTAGGTAACAGTGCCTAGGCAATGCACTTGTACTTGTTGTATTATAAGAAGTTCCTTTTACTTTGTTTTTTTTGTTTTCTTTATTTTTAGATTTCCTTTTCAGTCATTGATTATCATGATTTGTGCTCGATTGAAAAGTGTCAGCATACACACATATGTTTGTGGGTTTCAAGGATTGTGCCACCTAGCACACTCGAAATCTCGCTTCCATCGTTTGGGTGATTTATTCTCCCATAGGTCAACTTGTGAACTCAAGAGGGGTTTTTCTTGGACTGATGACCAATAACGTTATTGAGTATAGCGTAGCAATTGAATTACTATCATATGCCATTTCATATGGAATTTGACATTTGGAAGTTCACATGGATTCACAATTGGCAGTGTCACAGTTTATTGACATATACTGTGTTCATGATCCGCTTCTCCACTAGTTTTTACGTGTGTGACTTCTTTAATGTTCTTTTGAAATTATTATTTATATTAATGTTCTAAAAAGTTTCAGTTATTTATCTGATGCATTGATTGCTTGTGTATTGTATTAGCATTTATCACATCAAGTAAACAAAGCATACATTTAAATATCATGATAGACAATCCTTTGTAAATATAAGGTCGAAAATCGACATATAGATTATACCTTTTTTTCATCAATTACAAAAAAATGAAGAATATTACAAAATGGGGCATCTTAGCCCTTGATGATGATGCATACATAAGACTGCATAATACAAAATGTCTATACATATAACATGTCTCAAACCTCCAAATCATCATGGAATTCATGATAACAAACTATAGAAGTGTCTACTACCCGAAAGAGGCAGACCAATGCTCATGGAATTCCAACCACCCACCTCTCTAATCCCTCTAGGGGGTTCTCTATATATGACATGGGTACCTTGAGGGATAACCCATAAGGTTATATTGCATTGACTAGAGAACCCATTCAACCTCTTCTATGGGTCATCCAACCCTATCTCCACGCATTAGTCAAGAGTATCATGCTGGACTAATAGATCCCACATCTACATCATCAAAAATTTTGTTAATAACTCCGAATACAAAAATATTTTTACCTTTTTATTTTACAAAAACATAACAAAAACCATTATTTTCTTTTCTTTCAAATTACAAATGTCACCCTAATGAGAATTTGGAGGTAATGCAAGCTTGGGATCTTTGTTATAGTTCATCTTGGCATAAGGGAACTCCTTAATTGCTAATAGTTGATACAACCACCAATTGAAGAATATATTATCGAAGGTGTCAGAGACACAAACACCTCCAAGTCTATACATCATGTTTACCCAACAAACCATCCTATATTGATAAGGCCTAGGAGGGGTAAGTGCGATGTGAGGGTGCATCAAGGGTAGTCTCTTAAGAAAAAATGAAACAAGCATACTCCCATATCCAAAGTTCATCCGCTTTCCTATCTTGCAATTAGTTAACTGAGTCTTCATATCCACAGGGAGTCTGGTGCACCAATCAAACACTATAGGTCTCAATAAATCCATTGCATGGAACATATGTTCACAATATGCCTAATGTAATGATGTTGAGCTTTCCACTTATGGAGTGCTTAAAAGGATGACTCTCAAACTCAAGCTTTCAATGCTGGTGATGAGGACTTGGGCACTTATTTTGTACGTGTTAAGCCCTAAATGTTGGCACATTACCCCCTATATTCTGACTCATTGCATATGATTGATGTCAGTTTGGGTCTATTAGTGGTAATTTTCATTAGTATTATTATATTAATTATGTCAGCTTGGGTCCATTAGTTGTAATTGTACCTCTTTGTCTCTTATACATAGGAAGGAGACCTTTTCATTTGAATCATCTCATCTTGTCTTGTCTTGTGTACTTCATACATTGTGTAAGGAGGTTTCCCCCTCAAAGAGGCTTTCTATTCATCTCTTTTATTAATTATTAACGTGTGTATTACTCTTTCTGCTCTATCTATGCCGTTTTCATACTCTTTCTAGGACTTGGTTGCATAACATTTGGTATCAGAGCTTGAACGCTTCCAAAATGTGTCATCTTGGAATTTCCGCTTTAACTTTTTTCCTAGGACGTTTCAGACAACAAAAATAACAAGGGAATTATATGACATACCGATCAATATTTGGTACAATTTTTAGATCCCGACTCATTACATGTTCGGAGTGATACTCAGTGGAAGGTAGGTTTTTTACTAGTCCAAAAAATAGTCTAAAATCGATGTTCTAGGAAAACCGGTTATATTTGGAGCATTCAAGATCCAAATTGAGTGAGACCTATTGCATCAGAGATAAGGAAAACCGCACTATATTGGGTAGAAATTTTAGAATTAGAATTAAAAAATTGGACACGTGGCGGGCTGTACACTCTCGCTCTTCTGAAAAGGCCAAAAATATAAAGTGTTGGGAAAATTGTCACAACTTTTTTTTGCCACATCCAAATTCAATGAAACTTGCGGCATTGGAAAGAGGAAATATTAGGATACCAAAGGATGATATCTAAAACTCAAAGGGGCTGAAATTTTAGGGTTACCTCAGTTGGAAGGTCAGACAATAAATCAGCCTTCAAATCAGGGTTTGAAAAAAGGTACACCATTTTAAATTTGAATAACATTTAGTAGAAGGATGTATTTGAGGTGAACCCAAGGTGTGATATCTATTTATATTGTTCAAAATGAAATCAAAAGACAATGAAAAAAATCACAGTCCAATCAAACCACCTGAGGATTCATCCCTGATCTAATATGAAAGTGAAGACCTATCTTTTCGAGTGTGCAAGTTGGAAGATATGATTAAAGGGTCTGTGAAAATGGATGATTTACTTAATTTAGAAAAATGATGGGACACATGGAGAATATGATGGGACATATGGATGATAAGATGAAGGAAAATATGAAGAATATTGCTAATCTCATACAAAATTCAAAGGATAATCTCCCTATAGGTAATGATGTGTTCGAGGGCACTCAGGAAGATAAAGATAATGTCAATATTGAGAAACTTTCCATTAATAAGAATATTCCAAGAGGAATTGATTCTAGTAATGGAAGTAACCAGGGATGGTCCCCAAGGGGTATCCAACTCCCCAATATTGACATGAGGAAGTTTGATTACAAGGACCCCCTAACATGGATATTTCAAATGGAGCAATTCTTTGATATACACCAGGTGCCAAATTCCCAAAAGGTACCTATTGCATCTTTATATTTAGAACCTGAGTAGTTTGTGTGGTAGCAATGGCTTTGTGAACGCAAAAATAACTCCATTATCTCATGGTCCATTTTTACAGAATAATTGATATCATATCATGATGATGTTAAGAGCAATTCCTTATTTACCCAATTGTTAAATCTAAGGCAAAAGGGTCCAGTAATCGAGCACATCCAACATTTTCAAAAGTTGAGTCTTAGAGTGGAGGGAATACCAAATGATAAATTGTTGGATCTCTTTATTGGAACCTTGAAGGATAACATCCAACATGAGGTATGCCTCTTCTAACCAACATCCTTAGAGAAGGATTTCATCTTGGCAAGGAAGGTTGAAAGTAAAAATATGGCGATGGCTACTAGAAGGACCACCTCCAACGCATATAAAGAGAATAATGTCCCTTCTTCTAACCCACCTCAAAGGTTGACACCTCAACAACTAGATGAAAGAATAACAAAAGTTCTATGCTTTAATTGTGACAACAAGTATAGTAAGGGACATAAGTGTGGTGAGAAAAATTTATTCTACATAGATTGTGAAGAGGAAGAAGTAAAAGAACAAGAAACATCTCCAGCTAAAGAAATAGAAGAGATTACTCCCACCATATCTTGTCATGCACTGGCTGGAATATGCACTCCTCAAACTCTCAAGATTGAAGGATATATCAAAAAGAAAAATGTAACAATGATGATTGATTATGGTAGTACTCATAATTTCATTCATTGTAAATTAGCCAAAGTTCTCAATTGCTTTGTATATCCAACACCGGAATTTCAAGTAATTATTGCAGATGGAGGAACTATCAATTGCTTAGGGAAATTCCATAATATCAATCTTACTATGGGGGAATATGTATTGAATAGTCCTATCATTGCTATCCCAATGGGTGGTGCTGATGTTGTCTTTAGAGTTCAATGGTTACAATCATTGGGAACAATTTGATAAGCTCTAGTGGTATGAAGAAATTGTTGAAAAAGGGACATCAAGGTGTGTTGACACAGTTCTGTCGATAGGGGTTCACTTTGCATTGCTGTCAACAAACATTAACCAGAAACCCTTAAGATCGTTCTAGAAATGTTTTACCCTTTCCAGCAACACCTGCAGAGCGAGTGAGGTCTCACCCGAGATATCTAAGGGGGGCCGCAGGAACCAATTTTCTGCAGTTGGGAGAAGACATGCATTAATTCTTACTCAGTCTCTACAGAAACCAGAGATTTGTTTTCGCATTATACTAGCAATTCAAATATGCAATAGACATAAATCATATCAACCAACATTACTGATCAATCGACAAAGCAACAAGATTGCATCATCACAATATACCATTCTCATAGCGACAAGTAGAAAACACAGAGTAGATACATAGCTGAACATCCTCATTCATTAACTCATCAAAAATACTGCGGGATGAACTTCGCAGAAAACAGTTCCAAGCAACTTAACACAAATCCATATACTCAGAGCAAAAACTACCGAAGGCAGACAAAATACATTAGACTTGATCGACTTATCTCCTCATCTATATCTATGATTCGATGATCTCTTCTATTACAATCGTGTTTCTATTTATAGACACCTATGGTCATTACAAAATGGTCCAAACGACCCATTCTAACCAATTTGGACCAAAACTTCCATCGGCTCCTTATCCTTGACGAATGGTCCTTTTCCTTCGTTGACGACCCCTTCGTCGCTGTCGGCTCCACATCTTCTGCACTCTAACCCCGGGCCAACAGGCCCCCAACAAAAACTTGTGGCTCACCCTTGAGCCACCTCAACTGGACACCTTTGTTACGGATATGTTTCACCAATTTGATCATCCTTCACTGGGAATTGTAATAACGACTCTGCTTCCGGCACATCCGTTTCACGAATTTGATCATCCTTCGCTAGGCCCGGAGTGCCCTTGCTCTTGGTGCTTCTGCAGTCGACAGGCCAACTTTTCATCCAACAACTGAAGTTCGCTTAGACACCTCGGGGGAGAATTCACCTATTTTCTTCCTGATTGTTTGCGCGTACGCATATGCCGGTTGCTCGTGAACACTTGTTGTCCTCGCCCTTAGCGCACCTTGGGTGCTTCCGCTGGAAACAAAATGCACCATCTCAACCTTCTAATTTCACTTCTTTACTCTGCAAATTTCTTAGAATCGTGCATTCGGCTCAATGAATCTCACCCATAATGCACATAAGACTTAATGATGCTATCTATCCATTTGTTTGGGTATTTATAACTTAACTTGCTCGTTCCCCGTCTATCTTGTCATTCTTGAGCCATAATTACCAAATCATTCATCGAATCTTTCACTGATTTGCCAAATTTTTTCATCGAGTGTGTCATCATCCACCTCCGCCGCCTTTTGTCGATGCTTAAATGCCGTAATAATGATCTGATTTGACTCCCAAGTACTAAATGACAGCAAGCGTATAGCCTTGTCGTTTATTCCTTATTATGCTATTGTTTCATCAACAGACCTAATGTTGTTGACAAATTTCCAACCTTTGATCATCATCATCATTTTTTTTTTTTTTTGCGCTATCCTGATAGGTATTTATCCGATTCCGATTTCGCTAGTCCTGATTTCTCCAGTCTTCTTATCTTGGACAACCATCAGACTGATCCATTCAGATTCCTCTACCGACTCTATGATTCCTGCATCCAACATTCATTCTATATTGGCTTTCACTCGCTCCTTGTACCTGGGATTCAATCTATAGGGTCACTGATTTACCAGCTTCGCATTAGGTTTCAGTGGAATCTTCATTTCCTCCAGTTCCTAGGAAATGCCTTTCATTTCCGAAAATTTCGTTGGGAACAAATCTTGAAACTCGTGTAGTAGATTAGTGACTTTTGCGATTGTCGCATCATCCCGATAGTCTCCAATACTTGCGAACTCGGGGTTTACCTCCGACCCAATATTGACCTTCTTGATGCACATTGGCTATTAGAATTTTTCGAAGGGCATATCTGGTGCTTTGACATCCCGTATTCCTTCCGACTCTGGTACATAAACAACTTGTGGATCATCCTCTTCATCAATTCCTCCCATCACGTTGTAGCACTCCAACAACATTTCTGGTGTCGCAGTCCACTGTAATCCCATTGTTTTTTTTGTCAAGACTGCTTCAAGTACCTTCTCCCGAATCTCCTGTAGTGCGCTATGGATGAAGGGGTTTTCATCTGAGAAGCTGAAAGTCCGGTTAAAGTTAATAGTTATCTCTTCCCACGTAGTTGTTCCGTGTTGCAGTTCTGTTATGACGTACCAGTTTCGCAGTACCTCATCCAATGTATGGATGAACACATGGACCCATTCTTGTTGTGGTATCACTCCCCATGCACTTTGACACTCCTCCAAGTGATCCCTTGGGTCACTCCTTCCACTGTATTTCCTTCCGCAGCACCCTTCAGTTTCACCGAATATGAATTCCATTAGTTGTCGACATAGTGGCCAGCTTGTTATCATCGACTTGTGCATTTCCCACTATCGCGCTGGTGTAGCCTTCAGTGCTTCCTCCAATGCCAACAGTCTCTGCGGTTCTACTACTCTTTCTTCAAATTCGACGATAAATTCAGTCAGATTAGGCAATCCTTTGTATGTTTTGGTAGTTCGCATACTTCTGTCGCCACCCATCTTAGCGACTAGGTGATTCGTGTGCACCTTCTGAATGATACTTCGTGTAGTCGATTCTACCAATTCTCAAGTGCTTCATCGGATTCTGATGATGCCGAGCTAATGCTTCACCACCCCAATTCTCCATCGGCGGTCGGATTGATGTATTCCTCCGAGATGTTGTAAACATTGTCCCATCCTTCTGTTAATTCGTCCCGCATTTGCTCGACATACCTCTGCCCTTCTGATGGATCAAGTGGGGCAACGACCCTCATGTCGCGGTTCTCAAACAACATTGTTCGTTTCTTAAAGTTGATCACAGCTTGATTCTCCATTGCCTAGTCTATCCCTAACAACACCGGATAGGGGCTTGTGTTATCAACTATTTCTATGACGTCGAAATCCACGTAAGTCTTTAATCCATCTATCTTGAATGGGATGTGACATAAGCAACCAATGGGTGTGACCTTGCTCTGATTTTCTAGTCGAAGTTGTACAAGGGACCATGCCAACTGTGGTTTCCCCATTGTCTCCCATGTCTATTTCATCAAGAAATTCACATATGATCCCAAGTCCAGAATAATAGAGTCGACGTCGAATGCACTAATCTGCGCAGTCAGCCTCATTTCTCTCCCTGGCTTCTTCTTGTGCAGTCGATTTACTATTCGAACCTGCCGTTCGTCCTCCTGGCAGTGTAGTAGGCTGGCTATCTCTGCTAGCGCATCCTGATCTATCTCTGCTAGCGCATCCTGATCTTTCTCCAGTTCCAAACAACTTTCTAGGAAGGCCCTCAAGGTGTTGATCCTTCCTGGTGGTCTCTATGAGTTCATCGTATCGAATACCAATGACATCTAATAAGTGGGTTCTTTCTGGCCAATAGGTGGCAGCTTCATCCATCTCATTGTCTCTTGCGCTTCGTAAAAGGTCTCCCTTTTCGCTTCCACATCAAATCATACTTGTTTCTTTGCTGTAGGTTGGATACTCGGCTATGGCCTGTCTTCCCCTATCGCAGCCCCTCCTCTGGTCACTACTGTGACATTCACAGGTCGACTTTTTATCTCTGTTGATATATTCTGTACAGTCGGAGGTGGATTTTGATTCTGATTTGGATTCGGTTGAGGTTGGGGTGGATTTTTAGTTTTCCATTTCGCAATCAACTGGGGACATTCCTCAACACTGTGGTCCGCTATGCTGCAATAGTTACATTGCATAAACTGGTTCGAAAAATCTCTTTGATAATGTCCGACCTGACCACAATTATAGCATACAAATGGACCTTGACCTAGTCCAAAAGATCCTCCTCGACCAACGCCTCCACCTCGAACTTCGCGGAATCCTGCTCGCGGCTGGCCATATGGGTGTTGGTTATATTGCGCAGGATGATACCGCAGTTGGACATACTGCGGTGGTGGTTGGTTGTACAACGACTGTGGTTGACTATAGTGGAGCCGCGATTGGTTATAATGTGGTTGTGATTGATTGTAGTGCGGCTGCTGCTGAATATACTGTTGTTGTTGTACAAGGGGTTGCTCTTCTCCCTTCATAAAAAAACGTATTCGCGGTCCTCTCTTGGAGTAATTCATACGCACTACAATCCTTTTCTTCATGGCCGACCGATCGATAGAAGTTGCAGAAAAGATTGGTCGGCTTCGATACCATCTTCTGTAAATATACGCATTCTTCTGATCGATGCTCCCTTGTTTGACAAATCCGATACCATGGCATTTCTCCTTGACTAAGTGGATTTACTGCGCCAAACTGTAAGTATTTGCGGAACTACGGGCACTGGTCCTTATGATTCCCTTCTTATTTGCAACGAGTGCACCATATTTCCTCCCGAACTTCTTTTCCCTTCTTGATGTCTTGTAGCTGGATCGTTAGGTTTTCTAACTGCGCTTGGATGTGGTTCATACCTAATCCTGTTTCGCCAACTGGTGAAGCCTCCAACTTCATTATGATTTCCAGTGATTCCGCCTAAGATGCGATTTTCTACTGCATTGGAAGCATACGAATGTGTGGTACTAATCCCATAATGAACCATTCCTTGTGCTGTATGTCGCTCATCCCAAAACTTACTTTCACCATCAGGGTTTTATATCTTTGGTCAAACTCCCACACTGATTCATTTGGAAATTACTTGATCTCTTTCACTTTTGTGATATATTGCGACTTGAATTTTAGTTTCCTAAACTCGTTAATCAATCCTGCCCTGATCTGCGACAGTGTTTTCTGGGGACTTCCTGTAGGTACTTGTATGAATTTCATAAACCAATCTAGCGCACGGCCCCTAAAGGTCATCGCTAGTTGTCCCTTCTTGATATTGTCATCTTGGACCTGCTTTACCGTCCATACTGATTCACATAGAAACTAGTATTGCTCGGGATCCTCGGTCTCGTTACCCTGGAAAATCGACATTTTCACATCGCCACCTGCCATCCTTGGTCTCCTACTGTTATTTACAGACCCACTACTCTTACCGCTGTTCTGACACGTCGGACAGCCCTGTGAAGAACTTATGTCTCTTCCTCCAAAATTTGGCATAGTGCACGGGGTTGTGGGTACGTTGTAGCTTTGGGTCCGTCCTTCTTCAACTTTAGGGGTATCCTAGTTGCTTTCTTCATCATAGTAAGGTCGCTTAGTCCATTGTGGTCCTGTTTCACAGTCTTCCGTTTTGGTCGCTCTAGGAGACTCTCTCTCAATCTCATTCCTCCTCTTCTTCTCCGGCTGGAACCTCACCCCACTTCGCAGGGTACCATAGTCGTCCACAACCTCCCTTAGAATCCCGTCGTAGCTCATATCCATCTACCCCGCATCATTCTATTGGACCTGCATCCACACGGTACCCACAGCCTCCGCACACTAATATTTACTCGTCGGAATTCATCTTTAGTATACCTTTTTCGTAGATAAGAATTTTAATCCATAGTTTCAGCGATAGTAGAAACCTTCCTCTAGGTACCTTGAAAAACTTCCTTTCCGCGTTGCTATATGACTTAATTGTGTCGACGACGAATTCAGTGATGTATCCCTCCAAAATACTATCTACCCAGACTTCGACAACTTTAGATGCTTCGTTATCCACTCGCTTCAATTGCGAGATGAGTTCGAGCGTCCAATGTTCAGGTTCACCGCCTTGAAAATTCTTCTTTTGGAACGTTAGTTGTGCCAACCACTTGTGCATCAGTATCGGGAATTCACAGAAGAATATCTCATGAACGTCGGAGTAGATATATTTCTATAGCCAGTCAGTTGTCGATCATCCAAGGTTGCGATTTTTTTCTTCAACAAACTCTCGTGCCTTCTTGTCGAACCATTCCTTGATCTCCAGTTTTCTCGGATGCCACAACATGTCCTCTCTTATTTTCTCTGCACTATGGTCCCGACAACAGAACCATTTGTTGACACAGTTCTGTTGACAGGGGTTCACTTTGCACTGCTATCAACAAACATCAACCAAACACCCTTAAGCATCGGCCCAGAAAGGTTTTACCCTTTCCAACAACACCCACAGAGTGAGTGAGGTCTCACCCAAGATGTCTAAGGGGGGCTGCAGGAACCAAGTTTCCACAGTTGGGAGAGGACGTGCATTAATTCTTACTCAATCGCTACAGAAACCAAAGATTTGTTTTCGCATTATACTAGCAATTCAAATATGCAATAGACATAACTCATATCATCCAACATTAGTGATCAAGCGACAAAGCAACAAGATCGCATCATCACAAGATATCATTCTCATAGCGACAAGTAGAAAACACAGAGTAGAGACATAACCGAACATCCTCATTCATTAACTCATCAAAAATACTAGGGGATGAACTTCGCAGAAAACAGTTCCAAGCGACTTAACACAAATCCATATACTCAGAGCAAAAACTGCCGAAGGCAGACAAAATACGTCAGACTTGATCGACTTATCTCCTCATCTATCTCTATGATTCGATGATCTCTTCTATTACAATTGTGTTTCTATTTATAGACACCTATGGTTGTTACAAAATGGTCCAAATGACCCATTCTAACCAATTTGGACCAAAACTTCCGTTTCCGTCGGCTCCTTATCATTCACGAATGGTCCTTTTCCTTCGCTGATGACCCCTTCTTCGCTGTCGGCTCCACATATTCTGCACTCTAACCTCGTGCCAACAAGGTGTAATTGCACAATTATGCTCACTAGATGTTCAAACATCTAAGCCTCCTATTCCCATGGATCTCCAAAGGGTCATTGATAAGCAATCTAAGGTATTTGAACATATTCCAAAAGGTCTTCCACCTACTCAAGATTTTGATTATGTTATTCACTTAATTCCAAGAAGTGTTCCTCCTAACATCAGACCTTACAAATACCCATATGGACATAATAGTGACATTGAGCGTATTGTTGAAGAAATGTTAGAGGATGGCATAATTAGGCTTAGCTA
Source organism: Larix kaempferi (assembly GCA_027924585.1). Classification (NCBI taxonomy): domain Eukaryota; kingdom Viridiplantae; phylum Streptophyta; class Pinopsida; order Pinales; family Pinaceae; genus Larix; species Larix kaempferi. The sequence goes on along the minus strand of BSBM01000047.1, from coordinate 57,934,179 downwards.
AAGTTCTTACTATGCACTAGTGGTAATGTTACACAAGAAGGAGGGATCATGGTGTATGTTTCTATATTATAGAGAGCTCAACAAGAACACCATTAAAGATATAGTTATGTCAGCTTGGGTCCATTAGTTGTAATTGTACCTCTTTGTCCCCTATATATAGGAAGGGGACCTTTTCATTTGAATCATCTCATCTTGTCTTTCCTTGTGTACTTCGTACATTGTGTAAAGAGGTTTCCCCCTCGAAGAGGCTTGCTATTCATCTCTTTTATTCATTATTAATGCGTTGATTACTCTTTCCGGTTTATCTATTGATCTGGATCTTGGGAGCTGAGAACCGGAAGACTTGAATGCCGAGAGAGGAGGAAATTAAGCATGCAAATCTGTCATAAAATTCACATGAAAAACATTAATCTTGAATGAGAATAAGCATGAACAAAAACATATGAAGTGAATGGGATGTGAGGCTCAAAGAGGAGCCTCACCTCTGAAACTAATTACCAATAAGTCATTCACATCTAATTAATCTCACAATGAACAATAGAAAATAGGAGAGAAACCAAATGAGTAACTTATTATGAGAAGGCTTGCTAGGCCTTTATATAGCATTATTACAATGTGTCTTGAGGCCATACCATGGGCCAAAACTATGTGCTACCAAATACCATGGATATGAGAGGGTGGCCTCTCCATTTAATGCTTTTATGATAAATGGGAGAGGGTGGCCTCTCCATTTAATGCTTTTATGGCTTATACATCCGAATTTAGACCATATGCCCCCTAAAATTCAGATCATTCCTCCCCCCTTAGAAAATTCGGATCATTCCTCCCCCCTTAGAAAATTCGGATCAATCCTCCCCATCATTTCATGTTAAAAAGAGGCCCATGATTACAATGTGCTAGTTACCAATGAAGAGAAGGGGTTTGTGTGGTTGACCCATAACCGTGGGTTTTGCAAGGGCGACCCATAACCATGATGGCAATGGCAAGCTTAATTCCAATGAAGAGAAGAGTTTTGTGTGGTTGACCCATAACCGTGGGTTTTATGTGGTTGAACCATAACCATGGTGGTAATGACAAGCTTGTTTCCAGTGAAGAGAAGAGTTTTGTGTGGTTAACCCATAACCGTGGGTTTTGTGTGGTTGACCCATAACCATGATTACAATATATAACTGTGGGTTTTGTGTGGTTGACCCATAACCATGATTACAATATATAACTGTGGGTTTTGTGTGGTTGACCCATAACCATGGATTTGTGTGGTTAACCCATAACCGTGATTACAATACATAAATGTGGGTTTTCTGTGGTTTCCCCCATAACCGTGGGTTTTGTGTGGTTGACCCATAACCATAGGTTTTGTGTGGTTAACCATAACCATGATTACAATAAGATTTAAAAAATTGAAAATTCATGATCTTTGGTGCAGTTGATGTCTTGCTGCAAATTCATTCATAGCTTCTGATGCATATAGTGAAATTGAATTCTGTTGAAGACCCATTTGATATCTCGAAGACACCTTTCCATCCATATAACATACTTTCTCTGGGGTGGCCCAGAGATTGAGAAAATGTTTGTTGAAGCTTAAGAGACACGCGCACACTATTTTGCAGACATATGTTGCTTCAATCAATGATATCTATCAAACCAGAAATCCAAATGAAAAACCACAAAATACCCATTTTAGTTGACGGAAAGAGATTTCCAATGACCTATGGTAGAGCCTCTGAGACATTTTGTGGAGTCTGTAGCACTTATTTAAAATTGTTGTACGTCCGGCCGCATTATGTACAAACATGTGCTACTTCAAACAAGCATATCTCACAAACCAGGAAACGAAATGAAATTCCGTGAAATACCCATTTCATATATTGAATATATCTTTCTAGCAATTTGTGGAACTCTTTCTGAATTTTCCTGAGCAGTGAGAAAATATCCATGGAACTATGGGTGCGTGTGGCCTCCTTGGCACAAAAATATGCCGAGATACAATCGGTGATATCTCTCAAACCAGGAAGCCAAATGGGATTCCGTGAAATACCCATTTCAGATCTTGAAGAGGTATTTATAGAAATGTGTAAAAGTATTTTTGATGTTTCCTGATCAATGAGGAAATCCAGGCCGAAGTTGAAGGGTGCACGGCCACACTGGTTACAGATACGTGCTGCTTCAAATGAGAATATCTCATAAACCAGACAACAAAATGAAATTCCGCGAAATACCCATTTGAGATGACGGAAATACCTTTTCCGTTGAGATATGGTAGAGCCTCTGAAACACCCTTTGGAGTCCATGGAATCTGTTCAAAGTTTGCTGAATGTTAGAGTGTTGAGTGTAGAGATGTCAAGGGTTTGTAGAGCAGCATGGGTTGTTGTAGAGCAGCATGGGTTGTTGTAGAGGTTGTGGAACCTCTGTTGAACCCGCATCATGCTTGAAACTCTTGTCCCGATGGAGAGCGTACCCACTCTGATACCACTGATCCGTATCTTGGGAGCTGAGAACCGGAAGGCTTGAATGCCGAGAGAGGAGGAGATTAAGCATGCAAATCTGTCATAAAATTCACATGAAAAACACTAATCTTGCATGAGAATAATCATGAAAAAAACATATGAAGTGAATGGGAGGTGAGGCTTAAAGAGGAGCCCCACCTCTAAAACTAATTACCAATAAGTCACTCAGATCTAATTAATCTCACAATGAACAATAAAAAATAGGAGAGAAACCAAATGAGTAACTTGTTATTATGAGAAGGCTTGCTAGGCCTTTATATAACATTATTACAATGTGTCTTGAGGCCATACCTGCATGGGCCAAAACTATGTGCTACTAAATACCATGGATATGAGCGGGTGGCCTCTCCATTTAATGCTTTTATGATAAATGGGAGAGGGTGGCCTCTCCATTTAATGCTTTTATGGCTTATACATCCGAATTTAGACCATATGCCCCCTAAAATTCGGATCATCTATGCTCTTTTCATGCTCTTTCTGGGACTTGGTTGCATAACGGTAGGTACCCGCAAAGAAATAAGTATTCACATACTCTTTTATGGTCAACATGTCTCCACCACATCCTCCTTTTTTCAAATTTATCAACACTCCTAGTTGAGATAAACCATTAGGAAGTAAATATCATCAACCTCAAGTTTTAGGGCCTCTCCATCCAAAGCAAATGCATTTTGACCAGGTTCCTAGTATCCTACTAGTGTTTGTAGCAATTTTTTTTGGGCACGTATGTTTGAAATCCATAAGAATTTAGAAGGCTACAATTACGAAGGGAATCCAAGGTTTATTCATCATCAAGGGCAAGGCTATCAATGGCCTCGTGTTCCTTCTCTCTCCAAATTATAACCATAATATATCACCTACACATTCGTGCAATTTTTTTGAGAATTAGAAGCATTTTCCAACAATTTTGAGGGTCCCATGTACCTTCTGGAAGGGTCAGGTGAGTGTACATGCACCTTCTGGTCTAGGAAGGCACGCGAAGGGTTTCCTACACACGCCCCATGAGAGAGAAAGGCATATGGGTACAAACCCAAGCTTGAAGAGGGTCCCCTAGCATCTAAATTCTTGAAAAAATTGAACTTTAAACCAATGAAATGAAAGAGGAAGGAAAGAAAAGAAACACGGTGGTGACAAAATTAAAAATGATCGATTAGTTGCATCATAATCTCCAATTGAAGTTTGTGGGTATTTTGAGGTCCAAATTAACCTATGTTAAAAAACTACAAATAAAACGATATATTGTTGTTTTACATGTATTTGTTTTAGTTTTCATTGACTTTTATATAGTTTAACATGCCCATTAGTTATTATTACTAGTAATTGCACCCGGTAAGAACACCATAATAAGGAGGCTAGGTGGAAGTGATGTACTTAAGACAGAGCTTGAGAAGTGGGAAATCATGAAGTTTAAGGAAGTGCATGAAAGGGTAAATGTGGGAAGTGTACAAAATATATAAGCAATTAGTGTATCATAAAATGTAAATGTACTTACACAAGAAAGTTATTTTTGGAAGATAGATACAATTAAGTGTACATGTAAAACAAGGAATGTTAAATTTGTCAAATGTAAGCAAATTGAACATCAATAAGTAGATAACAAGAAATTAGGACATTGTGAGGCATCCATAAGTAGATAGCCATCTAAATTAGGACACTATGAGGCATGTATATGAGGTAAAGTTGCAAATTCTTATACTAAATTTCCTTCAATTTGATCTCCCTAGTTGTTTGACACAGACCTCCATTGCAACGCCAGAATCTCAGAGGCCAATAGGAAAGAGGTGTCATCCTAAACTCAGAGAGAAAAGGTGACTCAACCTTTTGCAACACTAAGCAATTTGAGGATGAACATGATATTATAGAGAACTATAAAAATATTATCTTGAGATTTACGCATTGTCTTGTATTGGATTATCTCAATAAAGGAAGAAGCTCAAATTTTTGAATGAGATTTCCAATGGTGGGATTGAGATTTATGCATTGTCTTGTATTGGATTACCTCAATAGAGGAAGAATCTCAAAGTTTTGAACGAGCTTCCCAACGGTGAGCTTGAGATTTGCAAGAGCCATGTCGATTCCATGATTTTGAGTTTTTTTGTCATACATTTTCATGGTTTTGAATCATACTCACTTTTTCAAATTCCAATAATATGCCCTTAGATGTAGAAGTTTTGATCTGGGAGCCTTCTTTGCCATTAAAACAACTAGTGGGATAAGCAATGACAACATTATTGACAAAAGAGGAGACATGAAATATTCAACAAGAAGGCATTTGAGAATTTTGTTACGGTGATGCCCATGTGGACAAGTTCACACATCTCAATAAATTGTAATCCAATAGATTGTTTATTAATAACGTTGTGTTTTAAAATCATGTTTAATGCTTAAAGTGACTTCCAAACATGTACACTATAAACTTGTACGTTATATAGCTACATCAACACTACACTCACCAACTCGATACTCATGTTAATTGCATAGCAATGTGCACACACATTTCTCATTACAATATTTACCCATTCTTTTTGTAAAGTCTCATGATGTTTCACTTAAAAGCAGTCTATTGTTTGGAGGAATTTTAGGTAGAGTGATTGGCTGGAATAGGTTCTAGAATTGAAAGGTTTGTTAAATTTGTGACAACTAATTAACCAAAGATGGTTTCACAAAACTTAGTATTTTACTAAATTTGGTTAGTTTGTCTAACCATTGGTTGGTTGGAAGTTAATCTAACCTGTAATGTCCCTTTTTAAGAATTTTATTAAAAGGACCAATTTTTCACTTTTCCCCCAATTTCGACCTTTGACTAGTCTTGATGCCTAGGTCCCAAATGATCCCAAATCTTCTGAGAAGCTATGTGACTGTTATCAGGACTTGAATATGTGTTTCATGGATGATTTTGGACCTTTAAAACACTTCTGCAAATATTCTTTCAATTCTGGCCGATGTAGGGAACTTTACTAGTAATTTCCCTTTGACTAGTATTGGTCTCTAAGTCTCCAATTGGCTCCAAATGCCTCTAAATCTTCAGTGAAGGTGTATGAATGATTTTTGTACTTGATTATGATGTTCATGGATTATTTATGACCATCAAAATACTTCTTCAAACTTGTTTAAGATTCTGGACAAAGTATGGAATTTAACTAGCAATTTGGGGTTCAAATCCCCCCAGGGTAAGTATTGAAAATGACTCTCCAAATGCCTCCAAACTCACTCGAAATTATGAAAATAGGTAGGGGATGTATGAGGGACATTATTTAGGTCTCATGTGCACCATTAATCAATTATTAAGTCTGTTATAACCTCCCCCCAAACAACAGCAAAAATCACTAGTTCGACCTTGGGGGAAATAACATGAAATCTTCTTCAAATAAAATAAAACTGAGTAAGATGGCTCCAAATTCTTAAGTGCTGACCATGAAACTTGTAATAATCATAAATGGGAGTCCATACATCATAAATATATCAGAGAAATATTCTTCCATTCGAAATCATCATCAATACATTGGCATACATCAATCTAGTGGGGGAATGGTCATTGTTTTCTCATTAATAATCCATTTTACATATAACCACTTGGTATTTTGACCTGAAAATTTATGGAGATGAAGAATAGAGTATATTAATCATATTATAACAGAAATAGATCATGAGAATATCTCCCAAAGAGTACAAGAGCTCACCAAAAACTCCCTCCCTCAAGGGTCAAGAATATGCCATCAAAATTGGAAATGGTTGAGAGAGTGTGCTGCACCAGAAGAAACCGTGAGCTTCCCTGTAGCTTAAACCTGCAAATAAACACTCCATTAAAGCTCCAAATGAAAGGTCTGAATAGCCTTTCCAATTACCAACTTGGATGGGAATCTTTTACCCTCGAAATTGGCTAAGGCAAAAAACTAGTCATCCACTAGCTCTCCCTCTTCACAAATGCACTTGCAAATTTCTCAAATGATCAAAATCTGGTTTCATTCTTTGTTATTGAAATTTATAAACTTATAATGTCCTCTATGGGTCGAATTCTTTCCAAGAGACTCATGCCAACTCAAGTTGGGAAGAGATTCCAAAGAACGCCACTTGTACAACAATTCATAGTCTCCCACTTCCACCAAATCACATGTGGAAGCATCTTAGCTTCCCTAACTCCATTGAGCGCCCTCTTGGAGGCTATTTTTATCCTTGACATGTCATATGTCAACCTTCAGGTCTGATTTGTGTCATAGGTGTCATAGCATCTTCATCATTGTTGTCATAGAGCTAGGGAATCTAGCCCAAGTGTCTCACTAGCTCCAAATTGCCTCTTCCTCTTCCATGGGAGTTACCCTTCCTCTACATTTCGACCTTGGATGAGTCATGCAATGAATACTACCTTTTGAACTCCTCCAAGTATGTTACCATTCACCTTGAATTTGAATTGGTGAGAGAATGATGCCAAGTGTAGTGGGGAAATCTAGCCATATGTGGGTCCCCTTCCTCCATGTGTCTTCATGATCAAATGCCACTTTGATTTTCACTTGTATATATTTATTTGGATCCTTTATTAAATATTTATGCCATTCTAATGTTCAAACATCATGTATTATTCCCCTTATTCCAAATCCCAAAGCTTCCACCCCAAACCTAAGAAACTAGTAATTTTCCTCCTTGGCAATTATTTGACCCTTAGCATCAATTTGAAAAACTCTAATGAATATTTCCAATGTGCTTAGGCCATTGTGACCCAATGCCAATTTGGGACATGACATAACCGGTGGGAAGTTCTCCTAACTTGTAACTTCTCGATCAAATGTATTTATATGTGATTTTGAGAGGAGTACGTATGAGTGGAATGTATAGATGAGAAAATGACTGATTGTAATCTCCATTATTGAAAGGAATAAGACATTGTTACTTTGCCTTGTGGATGTTTCCCCGAGTTTGGGGTTTTACCACGTTAAAATTCTTGTCTTATTTTTCTGTTCTATTTGTCAGTTTTTCCTGTCTATTAAGTTCAATTCAGACTCATAATACCAACAAGTGGTATCAGAGCCACGGTAATAGGAGGAGCCCTTGCCTTGAGAAATCGTTGAGTTTTCTTCCTATGTGTGAGAAGAGGTCGGTCTCCCGTGTGAAGTAGAGCAACCGATGCCTGTCTGAGGAAGGTCCCGCGTGAAGCATCTCCGTTTGTCTAAGGTGGAGTAAGTTGCCATTTCCCATGGGAGGTAGCCTGTGAGTTTAACAAAAGACTCGAAGGGAGGTACGCCCTGAGTAGGAGAGGAAGAGCCCGTGGAGCTGGTGAAGAGTCGCCGTAGAGCATTGTCGATGGTGAGCCGTTGTAGAGTAGAGAAATGGTGAGCCACCATTTTGCAGAGCCTCCATTTCAGTGGTTTCCCACGAGACTGGCAGAACAAAGAGCCGCCATTTCAGTGGAGAGCCGCCGTTCCCATTGCAGTCTGTAAAGAAGAAGACGCCCGCGAACAGAAGGGAGGTATGTGTGTAGAAGAAGAAGACCGAGTATGTCAGTGGGTGAAGGAGCCCCCTGCGTGAAAGGAGTCTGTCATTGGAGCTTGAGCTTGTACATTGCAGCCCGTAGCAGCCCATACATTGTGAAGGTAGAGCCTGCATCATTGTGGGTGTTTGCATCCGAAGGTATTTTTTGGCTTATTATTTTTTCTGAGAAAAGATTCTGGATATAGGTATATAGGTATAACAACATACCAATAAAGGTATATAACTTAAATGTAACAATGACAATAATGCTTACACACTACAAGTATTTAAATGTACACTACATATCCAAAACATAACTCACACGTGGAACTATATGACTGTATACTCACCACACATGATAATATCACAATGTATATTGCATTGAAATATTAACATACAGTATGCAATGTTCATGTATGAGATCAGAGGGCAATATGGGTATAAAAGGAGCAAAAAGGAAATGAATGGATATAAAAGCCGAAAATTATAATAGGAAATTGATATGTATTTGACTTATAAATGTTGAAAAAGATGGCAAAAAATGAAGCAAAAAGGAGATGAATGGAGATATAAAAACCATTCATAAAATAGTATGTCAAAATACATATCGTTTTTAAATGATGGACTTAGGAAATAAATAAGGTAGGCAAGAATCATCCCGAGGGAATCAATGAAAAGGTAAGTAGAAAAGATTACTGATGTCAATTGTTAGAAACAATTGCATGTGCACATATAAGGCCCAAATCAATAACAAATATGAATGATAATAGATATAGAACTTATCCAAATCATGTAATGATTCAAATAAGTTCTAAGTTCTAGTTTATAATTAAATTACAGGCATGCTAATTAACATATTACTTGGCCTATGCTCTCAATCATATAAAGCATCGATCACATGTTTAGATGATAACATTAGACATGGATCTTGAAATAATTATGTTATCAAATACCCATGAAAAATGACATAATTAAGAACATGATGGATAGGATAAAAACAAAGTTAAGGATTAGAAGTTACTATAATGATATTATATGGGAAGATAAAATAGTTAAGAACATAATTAAAATATTGCAACCTCTAAATGGTTAAGCCTTATAAAAATGTCAATAGGTCAAATATCATTAAAGTATGAATTGATCGAAATACTAGTCTTTAAAAAAATAGGGTATATAATATAAATTCAATGGAAGAAGAAGAATGCAAGAGATAATCTATGTTATCTTAACCATTTTGTAATACCCATAATCAGAAATTAGGAATATTATCTCCAAGGTTCCAACTTAATTATGTTGATTTTCAATTTTTTCCCAAACAATGGCTTATGAAGACTTATGCGATGTTCTCGTTCAACAACAATGGAGTGCATGTGTATTTCTAATTTACATTAAAGGTGCATATCATTAATGTGGTGATATTCCACTGATATGTGTCCCAAATCAGATCTGATATAAAATTGGAATCTGGTAAAGAAACTAGGAGCACTAGTTCAACTTTGGCCACACCGAACACGAGGTTTCCAACTCTTCCCAAACACTACCAGAGCGACTAGAATCCTCCCAATATCAGTTTAATGGACTCAAATAGACTCAAATAAAACTATATGAGCCATTGATAGACTCCATATAACTTCCAAAGAAGTATGAAAGACACCCTGTCAAGACTAGTGAGAAACTAACTCGATTCCCCCCACATAAGAATACTAGTTTTTCAACTTGACCCAAACACCTCCTAATCGAATCTAATCCTTCCAAAAAGATTCAATAAGACTCAAATATATCCAAACAAAGATAAATGACTCAGTAACAGACCTCATGGGACTTCTATTTAGTTTTACAATCAATACTATAAATTGCATAGCCATATGAAAAATATTTATACATGGAATCACCGGTTACTCATATATGAACACCATATGAAGAAAACACTTGGATATTTATTATTCATTGCATGGGAACATTAATGAAACTGATTAAAATAGTACATGGCTTCATACACAATTCGAAACTCATGAAATACTTAGTTACAATTGTACAAGTTTGAACCTCTACCAGAAGAAACACAAAATGGAGTAGATCTGATAAAATGGGCACATCTCGGTCATCCAAACACCTTTTTTGATGAAAAAAAGTGTTTCCCACTAGAAAATATGGTCCTGATGCAATGGACCATGTCTTATAGTCCATAAATTCCCATAACTATTCTAACCATAAGATTGATGTCGACCCTCCTTCTCTGATCCAGGCTCTAAATCAACAAGAAACACCTCCAAATGATAGTTCAACCTCACAAATTGTGCCCTATGTCACATATCAATCATATACATCCCAATAATTATCTATTCAAGTGAAAATAGATCCAATGGTGCGCCCTCCAACACTAGGAAACAATAGCAACAACACTATATGAGAGCAAGTGTGCCCTCCATACTTAGAACACTAGAAAACCAACACAATGAAAACTATCAAATGCTTATAAATATTCAGACTTGAAAGTAAACTCACAAGAAACTCATATCCATAAAGATAAATGGAGAGATATGAATAATCCCTCTCTCAACTCGTGTAATGAAGCCCAAATGAAGAGATCTGGGTGATTTCCTCCTCTCTACTAGCTAGGGTGGAATCTTTCACCACCGAATCTAGTCATAAATACAAGGGGCACATATCCAAAGCTTGAAAGCCTCAAGATCTCTCCAATTGAGAAATCAAAATGTCCAAAATCCCTCTCACTTGTGTCTTCACCCCTTTTTATAAATCTTCATGGAGCATTTCCCCCTCATTCTAGAATTCTCTCACTAATATTTAATAAAATATTAATATATGTTATTTTTATGAGAGTATGGCACCTTGGGACTCATTTTTTTCCTCTCTAATGTTATTTTTCCAAGTAATAACTTCATCCACCTTGGAAATTTGAATTAGAGAGGCTTAGCTTGATTTTGGGGATGTTACACTAGCATGTGTGCCCACCCCTCTCCTCTAGCGCCCTCCTTGGCTAAAGTTAGGACCCACAACATGTCATAGGCTGCCATAAGTTTTCATACGCTGTCATAGGACCTAATTCTCGTCATAAGTTTTCATAGATGTCATAGGTTGTCATAAGATTTGCTAGTATTTTTAGCCCGAGGAGTTACAACCCATGAGATGCCTCCATAATAGGATTCCTTCCACCTTGGATGGGAGTTATCACCACATATTTGGACTCATTCCTCCACTAATGCACCCTCCTTTCCCAATTGTGTCCTTATAATTCAAATTTGAGGGAGTTACAACTCATGTGGGGCCCAACTCAACTTCCTTATGCGCCCTGCTCGTCCAATTTTTCCTAATGTTGCATCATTTCACAATTTGGACATCAACTATACAAATATTTGACCCACATCACCACCTTGATAATTTTTCATGACTTTACCAAGTGACTTAGGCCAATGCATCCACCTAGTCCAATGGAGTGGTCCATAGCAAAAATTTGGGGACATGACACATTTTTAGTTCCTAACAAATGAAGTTGAAAGTCAAGTAAACTGTAACTCATACTTACACTCGTGGGTTTGCAGAGCAAGCACCAAATTTGACAAATTCAATTATATAAGTATGAGTAGAAAATGAGATTTGGGAACTTTGCAGGCTATGGAAAGCATGAAGGAATGTGGAAAAATGAGCTAGATCTATTGATAATGACATAAAAGGTTCATACTTTAGCTTCAGAATTTTTGGTACTCGTTCTAGCACTGGAAAAAAAGGAGAATGCAACCTACAAGAATTATAGTACCAATTTCGGTACCATTGGGGAAAAGAGACCATAACTGCTACGAATCAACTGAAAAGTGATGAAAACATCATCACATATTTATGAATGGTTTGAATAAAAAAAATGTTGTACTGGATTGCAATTTCTTGGAAATTCTCCAAAACTCTGAAAATCTGAAAGTCTAGAAAATCTGAAAATGATTGAAATCCTGCTTGCCAATGGAGGAGCAGACTGTCACCGAATCACTAGTGCCAAGAGTGCTTCTGGTATCGTCTTCCAACTCTGATCAAATTGGAAAATGTACCTGCAATAGAGATGATGAACAAGGATTTGATAATTGAACAGCTGGGTTCCAAACTCTATAACCCTGAACCAATCTACTTTTTATTGGCCAAGAGCAGAAATCTAAATTCTCCAATTGAAATATGGGCACAAATTCTATGAGTATCAATAGACCTATTGTTGGTTACTAGATCTAATCACATAGAGAGAAATTCATTAGACCATATACATAATACAAATATAAACTGATCAAAACACATAGTACATCCAATGCCATATTCATTTGAAATCTTTTCAATGCTTATTTGATGAAAATATCAAAAGTGAACATAAATTTTCGGATTTGAACAATTTTTCAAAACTCAACTTATGAATCCTTTCCCTCATATGATTAATCTAAATAACACAAGCATAACCCATATAGAATATTTATAATTTCTGTTATATGACAAAGTCCCTTATTTCCTTTTTCATACAAGCTTCATCAAAGATTTAACAATACTGTGCTCGGGGAATATTTTAGGGTACAATAGGATTTTTTTTCTTTAAACAAGAAAAATATGAGAACATATGTAGTCTCAGCAAATGAAAACCTATAGAATACTAGTCATCCTCATCCAATTTCAAAAGTATTTACAATCATTCAAGTGATAATGATAAATTTCATAGTTGAGTTTATTAGATTTCTAGAATCATGGCCCCACTTCTAATATAGTGACATCTTAGGTATAGTATGAAATAAATGGCGAGGTATGAAGTCAATTTAGAGCCATTCTCTAGCTGCAATTTGATGGAGTTCATTTAACCCTTTAAACCTATCCACACACGTCTTCTTCTTGACATAACATCATCAATAATAATGATAACAAGGACAAGTGTTTTAGGTTTGGTCATTTCTTAGTGTCACAGGTCAGTACCTGCTACCAGTAGGAATCATAGCCTTAACGGGGTAACCTCTTGCACCCTATTTTTATGCTGAAAGCTCGAGTCCCATGTCCTTTCCTATTTAATATTTTTAATATGGATAGATAGAGAAGGAATGGGGGAGTAGTTTCAGAAAAATCCTTAAGAGCACGAGATGACACTTTACAAAATGAATTTAGATTACCCTCTCTAGGAAGTATGCCCCATTTCCAGTTGAGTTTCCATAACACCGATGGGTTTTCCTATTGGTATCACAGGTTGGTACTTGCTATCAACATGCATCCATAGCCTCGACAAGTTAACCTCTTAAACCTATTTTACACTAGATGCTTTGGTCCCATTTTCCCAACCTTTAAGATTTGTATAAGAGATATTGTTTTTCACATTGGATGGATGGGGGAGCAGACCTATAAATCCTCCTAAAGGGATAGGATGATACCTAATAAAGGGAAAGATTTTAAGTACCTACATAAGGTCCTTTTGTTAAAAATGCTCCTAAGTCAGCTAATTGGAATTCATCGTGTGGACAAGTTGGTTTATTGTGAAGCGAGGGGAGGAACTAGAGAATGACTGAAAAATTTCTAAAGTCCTTACATCATTACAATCATAAAAAATGATTATAGTGTTCCCATGAATATAAATTTCATTCACTCCTCTGCTACTTTTTAATAAGGATGCTCAAATGACCAACTTTAAGATCGGACTTAAGAAGTACAAGTTACCTATAGGTATCATTATATAGAATTTTAGCTAATCCCCATAATGTATTTAAATATGAGGATGTGAGCTACTGTTTTTATAAATGATAAACAATCTTATATAAACAAGTAAAAATAAAATCTCAAAAGAAAACTAAAAATATGATCAAACTAGCCATGGCAAAATAACTTGGGAATTAATTTCTCCCTCTTTTCAAAATTTGCTCCATTAAAAGTTGCCCAAACTGTTAATTTAGAGAGGAGAAACAACCCTAGAAAATGATAAAGCAAAATTAATGGAAAACAAAAAACAACTTTGAAAAATAGTTTCAAGGAAGCAACATAACGAAAAAATATATTTCAGTTATTTCCGTATCATAGATGAAGATGCCTTCTTAGTCCCACTGAAAGGAGTACCTGTAAGATTCCAAACAAATCATCATAACTTACTTTCTTTAGAAAAATTGAAAGAGGATCTAACTATCAGATGGAAACATATTAAAATTAGGGGCAACAAACTTCCTTATTCAACAATTTATGCTTATCATAAAAAAACAAAAAACAATGCTGCACTATAATTTTAAGCTAAACTAACAACGATATTGATCCAGGAGGATATTCCCGACTGATAAAAATCAAAGTCTTCAAATGCTGAAAAGAAGCACGTTGTTGCGAAGAGCTTGCCGAGAGCTTTCCGACGACGCTTGTTTCATCCAAAATGGACTCCAGACGTGAAAGATATCACATTTTGAATTTTTTTATAAATAGGCAACATAACAAAAAGGGGGTGCCACGTGGCACACCCACAGAGTTCCATGTGGCTTGTACAGATCGTGTCGTACAATGATGTGGAAACACCCTGAGGTGCCACATGACTGATTGCAGGTTGATGTGGCAAATTAGTTGGCAGGTGAGTCAGCAAGTGAGTTGGCAGTGTTCCACATGATTCAATCATCATTTGACACTTGACATGATTATTGTACAATTGGTAACGACGTGGACCAACCAGAGATTGCCATGTGGCAATCGAGTTGACCACTTCATGATTTTGTTTACCAAAAATATGGCGGTCAAGGCGGATCGAACCCCTGAACTCCCGCCAATTCTAATGCCTTACCACTATGCGCCCTACCACCATGCCCGCCGATGATTCTTAACCATATAGATTGCATCTTCTATTTAAAGTTAAATGTTTGAGTGGTTGGAAAAAGGGCGGTTCAAGGGATAATCCCTCAGCTCCATATCACATGTTTTATATATATTTAAACCAATAAACCGACGACGGAACCTAGTTCGTAGAGCACAGGTTATACAGTTGCATGGGTTCGCGTACCCATGGGTATGGCTCACATCCCCGCACCAAGTTCATGAACCCACGTCTCCGATTCGGGTTTAGGTTCTTGGTTGGCAAACCCATACTAACTCGGTTCTTGACTGAAGAGCCTGAGATGCCAGATTGAAAAAATGGGTTTGTTTGGCTTAGAGGGGAGGACATACCATGGGGGCTTCACTCAATAAATTGCTATCATAGCACGTTCGTTCGTGGCATATGAAACAATACCCCTAATTTCACTAAATATTGGAAAATACCTTCCAAAATCATTTTTTTTAACCCCCTCCCAATATGCCTTCCCAATTTAATAAAACCCCTATTTTCAGTAGATATTGTATGTATCAATTTTTTCATTAACATTTTTTATACCCCTTTATATTTCTACCAAGTATATTGATATGATACCCCTCTTATGACCCCACATGCATTCTACAATGCACCTTGCTTCTTTCGATGTATATTGTGGGTGCACATTACTTCACCCACAATGCAATTACTCAACCACATATCATTATGATTTGTAACATCTAATGGTCTAATGAAGAGATAGGAGATCACTTCTTGTATGTCACTAGAGCCAATGCACATAGTACAACATTTAGATTGCATGTTGCAGTTCCCCAATCATTGACTAAGCCTGTTGTGGGCTAGGTATCCAAGCCCCCAGGGCCTGTAACAAGCTCTAGGAGGCTGACTAAACCTCCCAAGGCCTGTAATAGGCACAAGTGGTTGGGTATTCAAGCCCCCAAGGCCTATCGAGAGCCTATAACAAGCCCTAGAGGCTTAGATCCTCCCAAGGCTATTGGTAACAACTGGCTGAGTGCTATTGGTAACAACTGGCCGAGTGCTATTGGTAACAACGGACTGTCAATGACCACTGTCTCTTGACTATTATCGATTGGAAATCCTCTTCACCACGAAACCCCTGGCCTCAAGATGTGATTTCCCTGCGTACTGGTAAGCCCAAGCCTTGCCTCAACCTGATTTCTCATCCGGCCATGATCCCGCCATCTCCATTTGGCGGATATTTGTCAGCCCGCCCATATAAAAAAGACCCCAAAGTATTTTTGTATTGTTACATTAAATAGAAAAACCCTTTGCCCCTTAATATATAAGCAATATAATTTTTAGGTTTTCATGATTATTTAATACCCCAATATGAATGAACGTGATATTATATTGCCTTCTAGTGAAGCCCTTGTGGGACGTACCCTGATTTTTAAGAAGTAAAATATATAAATGGAAGGGGGGAAAGGTGCCCGCCCTTCCAAACCTAAAACGATGACCCCCCAAACTATTCAAACATCATAATTTTCCATTCAAACATCTCATAATAATTTCATTCAACAACGACAGTATTCGGTGAAGGGATTTCCACGACAATAGTGTTTTGGTGAAACCGTGAAGGGCTTTCCACGTTGAATACAACGACATGGTTCGCATCATTGACTGGTAATCACTTATTTTACAAAAGTGGTTCACTTATTTTCTGAATTTTGTATTTTCTATTTCATGTCTGGAAATGCCATTGGCCCATTAGGCAAATTTTGAATGTAGCATGGCAATGGAATCATAATATAACTTCCACTTGATATCAAATTTTATGTTCCAATGTGAATGTTGAATGAATGATGAATAATTGAATTATGAAGAAATATGCATGTGACATGTTTTTAATTTTTATGAAGAAATATGCATGTGACATATTTTTATTTTTTATGAAGAAATATGCATGTGACAGGGGTTAACTTCACAGGTATGTTTCAAATTTTCAATGTTCATTGTTAATTTAATAATTAAATTTTGTTTCAAATTTTCAATGTTTAAATTTTTAAATTTTTAAATTTTTGTGCAATGTGTATGATGTTAGCATACACAGCAAGCAACAAGCTAGCTTGCTATGTATGCTAACAGAATACACAACAACAAACACTAAACATCATATTGCTCTGTATGTTGTTAGCATACACAACAAGCAAGCTTTCTTTACTGTGTATGCTAACAACATACATAACAACAACATGCTTGTTGTTGTTCTATATGCTGTTAGCATACACAACAACAACATGCTTGTTGTTTTTCTGTATGCTATTAGCATACACAACAAAGCAAGCTTGAGCATGTTGTTGTTCTGTATGCTGTGAGCATACACAACAAAGCAAGCTTGCTTGCTGTGTATGCTAACAGCATACAGAACAACAAGCATGCTTAGTCTTACAACAAGCATGTTGTTGTTCTGTATGCTGTTAGCATACACAACAAAGCAAGCTTGCTTGCTGTGTATGCTAACATCATACAGAACAACAAGCATGCTTGTTGTACTTGTTTTGTATGCTGTTAGCATACACAACAAGCAACCTTGCTTTGCTGTGTATGCTAACAACATACAGAACAAGTACAACATTAAAGTTTTACTGTTTTTAGTTTTAGTATTTTAATTTTAGTCAATTCTAAATTAGTAAATTTAATTACTAAATACTAAAACTAAATTCTAATTTCATTGTTTGAAATTTGTTTTTTTTTTCCACTTGATATCATATTTTAGTTATGTAACTACTAACTTATGTTCCAATTTGAATGTTGAATGAATGATCATTGACATTGATGAATCGTTGAATTATGAACTTGAAGAAATCTGAAATCTGAAATATGTTTTTATTTTTTGTTTGTTAAAAGTTACAACTACTTATAAAATTTATAATTTTATAATATATATATGTATATATATACAATACCCCGACGAACCCAAGTACCATGTTTCAAAAAGTGGCGTCCCCGCCCCCGCCTCCGCACCCGTCCCCAAGTACTCGCACCTATCCTCGTCCCCTGGCAACTTAGGTTGTTACCATAACAATAAAATATCACATATAAAGCAGATCCTGTGGGGTTTGACCCCGGGACCTCTGTCTTGATAATTTGCAGTGTTTTCATTACGCCAACGCCTTTAGGCTTGGGTTCAATCTTTAAAGATAACTTTTAAGTTTAAAGCAGGATTTGAACCCCAATTGGGTGCACCTCCCACATGCACCAAACAACCTATTTTACATTATTTAAACCCTGAACCAGAGCATTGCCAAGGTACAGAGTGAGAACGGATTTCAATGCAATAAAGTACAGGCACCGATCCCAAGGCAAGATTCTGTATAGTGAGGATACAACACATGAGTACAAGATCTCGATTTGTGTACTAGGGGAGGTTTCTGGCAAAGTATGAAGTGTTTATACTCAAATTTATTCATTTTTCTAGACGATCGCATTGGTGCATTCTGTTTTTACAGTTGACAGGCATAATTTCAAAGTGTATTAAGAATTAATTATTTGCAACATTTGAAGAATTAATAAAATTGGTCTCACTAGAAGGGATCTAGAGATGTAGTCCTTCTTGGACGAACTCCATTAACGAGTTGTTGTCTTCCGATTGCGGTTTGCATCTCTTTTATTTGCATTCTTTTTACTTATGCTCTCTTTAAAAGTTGAAATCTTAAGCCTTTTAAATAAGTTAATAATTGAAGAATTTTCACATACAATTCATGTTTAAAAAAAATCAGATCCATCATTTTCAGATCATGTTTGGTATTAGAGCAGGATTATCCATAGAATTGTGAGTGCGTGAATGTTAACAAGGCTCAAGATAAAGAGAGGTGAAGGAGTATAATGGAAGAATTCAATCCAGAGATTGGGTTGAGGCATGCAAACCCAAAGAAGAAAATGGCTTCACCAAAAGGATCAGGAAGTGATCCTCCATCAACTGATGAGGAATTTCTTAAAGCTTTTATGGCTATAAAATATATGGAAGAAATTTACAAATAACACAAAGAACGAGAATAAGGTGGGCCATCAGTTAAAGTGGAAAAAGGTAAAGGAGAAGGAGGTGGTAGTGACCCTCCTAAAACTCCACTATCTCCATTTTCATCCTCATTTAGTTCCAGTTCCTCTTCTAATGTAGAGAAAAAGCATTTTGAGAAATTTGATCCTAATATGCCATTGTTAAATCTTGATGTAAAATTTGATTTAGCTATGTTTAAAGAAGAACTTAACGATGAAAAATTGGATAACTGGATTACACAGATTGAAATATACTGCAGGATTCAGAAGATCGCATGTGATGAATCCAAAATCCAGTTTGCCACCCTCTGTCTTGGTGGCACTGCTCTCATATGGTGGGAGAGAAAAATCAAGAGGATCTTATTACTAAAAGTAAAATTATTTCCTCATGGTATGAATTTACTGCAACATTGAAAAATAAATTCTATCTGTTGGGTTATATGTAGCAAGCTATGATGGATTGGAAGAATTCCAGACAAGGTAAGGGTCAGAATGTACAAAAGTACAGACAAGAGTTTAGAAAGAGGTATTTTGTTCTCGATATACCTATTTACACTCAAGAAACATGTCTTAAATTCATAGGAGGATTGCATAATTACTGAAGGCATACAATTTTTATGTTAAACCCTGCTAACCTGGATGAAGTGTGTGTTCAAGCCACCCAGATTGAATCTAAGGGGAAGAATACTTTTGATAAATTTTCCAAGAAGCCTTTCAAACCAGGTGGAAACAAGTTCAAAGATAAAGGGAAAAGCAAGCAAATAGCTACCGAGAATAAGGGAAGTGATAATCCTACATGCACGCATTATCAGAAAAAGGGCCATGATGCATCCAAATGTTGGAAACTCCATTTAGAACTCAAGAGTTCAAAAGTTGAACCTATTCATGATGAGAAGAAAGAGAGTTAGTTATTTCACATAAGGGTGATTTATAAACATACAAAAAATGATACTTTATTTGATGGTGGATCACAAGCTAACCCGATTTCAGAAGATATAGTTAAAAAGTTGGGTTTGGAAACTAAGTCACACCCCAAACCATATCCACTTGGATGGGTTTGTGAAAACACAGAGTTACAAGTTACTAAGCATTGTAGACTTAGGTTTATTATCACTTCTGGATTTATGGATGAAATTGATTTGGATGTGGTTCCACTAGATGTCTGTGGTATTGTATTAGGTATCCCTTATATTTATGATAGGAAAGAAATCTTTTACAGAGAAGAAAATAAGTACTAGCTTACCAAAGATGGTGTTCAGTACATTGTTCGAGCTCACCGTATGAAAAATAATCTATCTTTGGTTTCTGCAAGTCAAATGAAGAGATTAGTAAATGCTAGTAAAATTTTTGTTCTCATGATTGTTAAAGCTAAAGATGTTGATAAGATTGATGCTTTTAAAGGTTGCGATCCTAAGCGTAAAGATGAATTGGTTAAGGGTGTTGGTAAGTATGATGCATTATTCCGTGAACCTAAAGGATTACATCCTAAAAGGGAAATACAACATGAGATACATTTGTAGCAAGATGCCCCTATTCCGAATATTGGTATGTATCGATCTTCAGTGATAAAAAATGCAGAAATCAAGAAGCAGGTTCAAGAGTTTCTCGAGAGAGGGGACATTCTCCCAAGTTATTCTCCATGTGTTTCACTGATTATTTTGGTGCCAAAGAAAGATGGTACACGGAACATGTGCATGTGACTACATATATTTGAACATAATCATGGTAAATAATCGATATCCTCTTCCCCATATTGATGATCTTTTGGATAAGTTACAAAGTATCCATTTGATACATGTTTTGGATACTTGCCAAAGTTTCCTTTAGACTTTGTTTATGGGAAATATTATGTGTAAGATGGACAAGTTGATGCAGAGAAAGCCGTGAAGTTCTTCCAGCAGATTCAATCGGTACACCATGCAGAACATGAACAATTGGAGAATAGCCAAGCCAAGACACGTCATGACAAGCATTGAGTGGATAATCATTTCCAAGTTGGTGATCAAGTTTGGCTTCATATCAACAACAATGCTTAAACCACTCAGGTATGGACCCTTCACAATTTCAGACAAAGTTAGTAACAATGCTTTTCAATTAGATTTTCCTCCATATATGCAGATTTATTCCATTGTGAATGTGGATAACTTGAAATTATATGAACCTCCAATGACCATGGATTAAGAAAAAAATGTTCATGTTCCTTCCATTGACGAATTTGCTCCCAAGTATCTTGATGAGTTGCAGGAAGATACCATTCTTGATAGAAGAATAAGGAATTCACGAAGAGGAGATGTAGAATATCTTCGTGTGGTCCTTGAAGGAATGCATCCAAGCAAGGTACGATGGATAGAGACCGAAAATGTGAGGCAACTGTACCCTCACCTGTTTACTGAATAATTCCAAACTTTTGGTGGTCCAAAAGCTTCCACTAGGCAGGTTTGATCCAGGAGGTTCTTCCCGAATGATCAAAATCAAAGTCTTCAAATGCTGAATAGAAGCACACTGTTGCAAAGAGCTCGTCGAGAGATTTCAGGTGACACTCATTTCATCCAAAATGGAATCCGAAGGTGAAAGATATCGCGTTCTAAATTTTTTATAAACATTTAAAATGGAAAAAGGGGGTTCCACATGGCACACCCAAAGAGTGCCATGTGGCCTGTATGTACATGGCCGTACGCTGATGTGGCAACACTGTAAGGTTCCACATGGCAGATTGCAGGTTGATGTGGAAAATTAGTTGGTAGGTGAGTCAGTAAGTGATTTGGCAGTGTTACACATGGTTCAATCATTGTTTGACACTTGGCAGGCTTATTGTACAATTGGTAATGATGTGGACCAACTTGAGGCTACCACATGGAAATCCGGTTGGCCACTTCATGATTATGTTTACCAAAAATATGGTGGTTAGGGCGAATCGAACCCTTGGCCTCCCGCCATCTCTAACACCTTACCACTGTGCGCACTACCATCATGCCCGCTGATGATTCTTAACCATATAGACCACATATTCTATTTAAAGTTAAATGTTTGTATGGTTGGAAAAAGGGCGGGTCGAGGGATAATACCTCGTCCCATATCACATGTTATATATATATATTTAAACCAACAAACCGACAATGGAACCCAACCCATAGACCATGGGATATATGTGTTACCATAACAATAAAATGTCACATATAAAGCAGATCCCATGGGGTTTGAACCTGAGACCTCCATCTTGATAATATGCAACATTGCCATTACGCCAATGCCTTCGATCTTGGATTCAATCTTTAAATATAACTTTTAAGTTTAAAGTTGGAGTTGAACCCCAATTGGGTGTGCCTCCCACTCACGCCAAACAACCTGTTTTACATTATTTATACCCCGAACCAGAGCGTGGCCAAGGTACATAGAGATAATGGATTTAAATGTAGTAAAGTAGAGGCACATATCCCGAGGCAAGATTCCATACAATGATTGTACAACACAGGAGTACAAGATCTTGATCTGCGTGCCAAGGGAGGTCTTTGGAAAAGTATATAGTGTTTATATTCAAATTTCTCGATTTTTCGAGATGATCGCATTGGTGCATTATGTTTTTGTAGGCGGCATACATAATTTCAAAGTGTCTTTAGAATTGATGTATTTGCAACATTTGAAGAATTAATAACACCAGTCTCACTGGAAGGGACTCGGAGAAGTAGTCCTTCTTGGACGAACTCCGTTAACAAGTTGCTGTCTTTAGATTGTGGTTTGCATCTCTTTTATTTGCATTCTTTTTACTTATGCTCTCTTTAAAAGTTTCAATTTTAAGCCTTTTAAATAAGTTAACAGTTGAAGAATTTGCACATACAATTCATGGTTAAAAAAAATCAGATCCATCATTTCCAGATCAGACATGCAGCGTTTATTTACTTATTTACTACCCTACTTTACCTGAGAAAACTCTTATCTCAAGTATAAGAATATTTCCAATGGATCCACGTACATAACATAGTTATAAATATACTCACATTGAGGTTTGAACAATATACTTTAATAAGTACCAGAACATGAGGAACTGACTTCTTTGATGGATATGGTGTTAGGAATTTCTGAAGAAGAGAATGTTGTGGCCTAATAGTTGACTGGAACCATACTTCAATATAGTCATGATATCCTTGGTTCACTTGTTCATCAACATTGATTCATATGTCCTCATTTTCCATGCCATGGAGAACTTCGTGACTATTTGATGGTTGGTCTCTTGAATGGATACATGATTTGGTGATGTACATGACATAAATCCCTCAATCTATCCATTAGATGTGTTCCATGGCGAGTTGGTCTCTTCTTTAATATCTTCCTCTTAATGTTTCTCATGGAATTTTTGGTCTTTTATTGCTTCTCGGAGTATATGTATGTTCCTGATTGTTTTCAGGATTTGCTCCTCCCATGTTCCTAGCCGCGGCTAGGATTTGAGAGATTTCTTTGAGTAACATTCTTCTAACTCTCGATCATCCTTGAATGTGCCTACGAGTTTCTAACCCTTGTCTTGCACACAGATTAGTGTACAGGGGATCTTACAGCTCCAAGATAAAACTTTTCTATTTTAAATAAATAAATGAAATTTGCTAAAAGAAACAATTTCAAAGAAGAAACCTATCATGTACTTGGATGCCCTCATGCTACTAAGACCCTGTTGTCACCGAGTTATCCGTTGACATGAGTTAGATTCTTCATTTCCATTAATTAAACCAAAAGAAACACACTTGCATAAAAACACGTTTGCATAAAAGGAAACAACGAGGCTTCAGATAAACTCACCAAAGTGAATGCATCGGGCTATTACACAATGGAAATTTCGTAGTGAGGTCGTCTTTGCATCTTATCGTTTCTCCTCCCCCAAGTTGATTAATTTGAAGGAAACCTACCTAATTTGAAGGAAACCTACCTACCTACCTACCTACCTAAACTCTAATCCCTTTAGCACCTCCCCTTCAACAGTGCCAAACATGTCGAGCTAAATATTTGTTAATTAATTGACATTAAATTATCAACTGGAGTAATCGTAAACTTAGAGGTGCAAGCACAAGAATGTGGGATCAGAACCTACTCCAACCTAACTAATGACTAATGTTGGTAGACACACTTTAAAATGCGATAAAATAAAATTAAAAATCAACGACCTCAAATGAAAGAAAATGAAACTCTAACACTATAGGATGTAGCTTAACATTGGATCACAAGATCACGTCTCCCGAGTTAGATCCTGACCTTCAATGGCTTATTCATATAGTGGTTGGCTAAGCTACGACAAAATCAAATAAAAGCAAATTGGATAGATGGAAAAACAATCGAACAAACAAGAAATGAAATTTAAATTCAATCTATCAAAAATAAAATGTCTTCGAAAAGATACACCCAAAAAAAAGAAATGAAAGCGAAAGAAAAAAGAGGCAATAGAATGGAAATGAAAGAAATGCAATGTGGTTTGGGTTGAAGTTGGTCTTGTTTATGAATTATTGTGTGATGATATTTCCATCAACACTACATTTGTTATATCATGATGATAACAACACATCTCATATTTATTAATAAAATAACAAAAAAACATAACAATTAACAAATACTAATAGTTAACAATAAAGTGAAAACATTTAAAACAATACATATAATATAGAACAATATATATACACGCTTTACACAAAACCATAATAATACGGCTATATTACTTTGCACACGTTAATTTGTAACAAATAAATACAATGGTGCAGCAACATGACAATATAAGGTATATAACTTGTAACGACGTCACACACAACACGTATTTAAAATGTACACAATATATCCATATCAGAACTCACACATGGAATTATATGATAGTATACTCATCACACATGATAATATCACAATGTATATGTCATTCAAATATTGACGTATGGCATGCATCGTTCATGTATTAAATCAAAGGGCGATATGCACGAAAGGAAGGGGTAAGCAAGACGCAATGGGATTTGGGCGATTAATTGTGTAGAGAGAATGTGATTAGTGAGGATCAAATTAGAGGCCATAGTTGGAATGATTGTGTTTGTGCTTTCATATATTTGTTGAAGAATAAAGGCAAATGTTTAACGTGCAGTTATTGGTGTTCAAATCAAAGATCAATCTCTAAATTTGGAAAGTAGAACCGAAATTAACTACCTAAAAAATAGCACACAGAAATAAACCAAACCAAATCAAAACCAAATAACAATTGTTATAAACAAAAGAATCAACAGGGCGTTACTTGGTCGAGGGGCTCTTCCCAACTAATCCATGCACTTGGATACAAACTCAAACTAAATGGATTTGCAACAAATCAACCAGATCTAATTCTCATTCAATTTCAAACTTCGGTTACAAATACATAAGCTCCTTGCCAGTTTCTGTGTAATTCCCCTCCCCTCAAGAGTCTAGATGTATATATATATATATATATATATATATATATGTATGTATGTATGTATGTATGTATGTATGTATGTAAAAGATAGGATCGATTACAGGAAAATAGTGATGAAATGCATGAATAGTAAAACATCCCGTGTGCTGGTCCATTCTTCAAGGATTAGTTAGCTTGAGGAAGAAGATTCGGTCATAGCGTTATCCTCATGACATAAATGGTCATGAGGATAAGGCAATATCTCAATGAAATTTCAAGATACCTTCACAAATTTATTGACAACTGCACCTTTGACCAAAGTTTTTGACTAAAAATCTAGGTAGTGTGAAAATAACTGAGGCGCAATCCAATGAATAAGCCACCATGTCAGACATTCAAGAAGAAAAACCCATATCTTTGAATTTGCTAGCACACCCCATGCACGCCTCAACCATCAAGCTCATTGTTGGAAGGTATCAGATCCAATACTAAATTAAGTGTGGGAGATACTGAATTAAGTGTGGGAAATAGTATGAGAACAAGTCTATAAAAAAGACAAGCTAGGACTTTTGCCATTAGAGATATAATAAGCTTGAAATTAATTTCCTTTGTTAAAAATACTAAAAACAATTAAAATACATAGTAATTTACCTCATTCAATTAGAATATTAATGACTTGAAACTACAGCAAAAAGGAGATGATTGGATATAAAAACTGAATATTATAATCTAAAATTGATATGTTTTTGACTTTTAATTGTTGAAAAATATGTCAAAAATGGAGGCCATCATACTCCACCAAGTTACAATGTTATCCTTCTTTTTATAAGTTGTAACTTGAGTGGTAGAGCCTATCGATCATGGGTGCCCTATTTTAAGTTCTTTATAGACTCGAGAGCCTTTTTTTCTTAGGTTAATCTTGACTTGTTTAACTTGGTTATAGAGTGAGTGAGATAACCTTGTTATGGTCAAATGGGTTTACCATTGATGGTTTATGAGCACATGGTATTGGGTAACCCATGGTATTGCATGTGATAAAGACTACTTAAAGGCTTGACTAACTCCATTGTAAAGTGCTTGTGAGTGGCCAATGATGACCGAATTGGCCATGTCTTTGTCGGATTGGTGAATATTAATAGATCTATTGTTGTTGTTGTTGTAGGTTTTCCCATTTTTAAGTTTCCAGGGTAAAAAAAAAACTTCTTCTCATAGGGTGTTTGCTTCTTATATGTTTGAAATTCTAACATGTGGTATCAAAGCCTGATTAGCCTGGATTCTCTCATGAGGGTGGCTAGGGTTTTAGGGTTGGTGATAAATTTCTCTTACAAGAGAGGCCCAAAGATTGGTGTCTTGTTAAGGGCACAAAATGTGCAGGCAAGTGGCCATTTGATGCCTATTATCCAAGAGGGCTAGGCATTAGGTATTTCTGGACGCAAGCATAGGTGGTCTAGTTGTGGAGCTGCAAACAAATTTGAGGCAACTATTAACTCTTATGAGTGGTTCTAGTTTGGAGACATAACTTATTGGGCCCATTCCATGTAAATAGACAAACCACCATAAAAAATGTAAAACTTTCAGGGATGGTTTTTCCTATCGAACACACACCACGTCTATCCAAATCAATTCTTACTATGTAGACATTTGTCATGTTGAATGCAATAGTACAGGTTGTATAGTGGGGATTTGATGGACAATGATGAAAACATTGGGGGGTGTGCAGTTCAATCAAGCTACCATGGGTTCGGTCTCTCTATATTTGTCCTCTCCTTTGTGATCGCGGTCAGAAGCTCCCGAGTCTCCACTGCTAGAAAAATGAGGGTGGATATTATGTCGAGGAGAGGAATGGAAACATAGGTGATGTGGTCTCACATGCTGGCTAGAAAATGGCTTTGGCTCAAATTTAGTGGAGGCAAGAAATTCAATTGTGATTCCAAGGACAAAGACGAGCTTGTTAAGTGCTCACAGTTGATATAGGGTTGATCGATGAATTGTGTATTGGATAACGAGGAATACATGAGTGTTGAGAAACAAGCACTTCAAAGTTTAGACATTAAAGAGAGCTGGTGGCTAGAAATACTAGTGAAGGAAGATAGTGGGATTGTAGCCCTGAATTATGCAACCCATGTTTCCTCCATGTGATGCCATGAAAAGATTGTTGTTTAGTGACACATTATACAACTTGAAAAGAACCCTCTTGGCATGTCCCCAATAGTGACGTGGCAGCTAGAGAATGTCCAGCAAAAAAAAGAACCCCCATCTTCCCAAGATAAACCTTTTGACAATCACTTTACAAGAAAGTTGCTTTAAGTGAACCACTTTTGTAAAATAAGTGATTACCAGTCAATGATGCGAACCATTAACAAGTACAAGGGAAATCACAAATGATGACAATGACTCCCAAGGTATCATAGTACATCTTGACGAAATGCGACTAGATGAGTTGATGTCGAGCATCTGCAAGATCATTCGATTAGAGGTCAATGATGAAAACCTATTGTTGAACACGAGGAAACCTACCATTCAGGAATGTAGGTACCAAGGTAATAAGGTTGGTTTCTAAGCCTAATTCTTGGATAATGAGTTGAATTCGACAGGAATAGACTTGTCAAGGAGGATCATGATGAATCCCACATCATTGACACAAAACCGATATAGGAAAGTAATGTGAAGTAATGAATCATATGATTATGGAATGACACAAGGGCATGAAGGATGAAAACATTGCAGAAATTTGACTTAGGTTAACACTTATCCTTTGAACATATGATGGCATGATACATAACTTGGCAGCAGGGATTTACAAAGGTAACAACCAAAAAGTGACATTACTAGAGTTGAGAGATTCGTTGGACGATACTCAAATGAAATATGACTCACGAATGTAGTTATGACCCAGACACATACTGAATACCCAAAAAATGAGACAAGATATGGACACATGCCATGTTCAAAGTGTTAGGATATTTAGACACTTAGGAGTTAGTTAAGATCAACTTGTGTAATATATCCGTTAGGGATAGTGTGTTTCTTTAGTATGCATTAGTATGCATTTATAAATATTTAATCCGACGGTCACGATATGTTCCCGACATAGAGTGATCCGACGGCTCAACTTCTCTTAGATCAAACCTAACCTTGATCCGTGGTTTAACACCCGATTGGTCCATGATCTCTATTTAAAGAGCATGGAGGGTCATTGTTTAGTTGATCGATTATGAGAAGCTCATTTGTAACTTTCTTTCTTTGCATAATAAATTGTCCCGTAGAAGCTATTTGGCCGGGGCCGTGGAGTTTTTCCCTCAAGAGGGTTTAAACCACGTCAAAACATCGGTGTGTTGATCTGTGATCTGTTTGTGTGAAGTGGATGCTCTTGGTGTTCAGTTCTTTGGTAGTACCCTGTGTACCCGAACATGGTATCAGAGCTTTTATGAAGTGCCGTTTCCGGTTATGATCTAGATCTTGAACTGTTGTTGCTGAAACTCGAAAGGGTTTCTAGTTCTGGTATTTCTGTGCATTTCTGGGCTATGGAAGGTGTTCCAATGCGTCCGGAGTGTCTTTTGCATTGGGAAATAGTTTTCGTTTGATCGAAAACGGTTCCCGGTTGCTCCAGAAATGTATATTTCATATTTTATTTTCTGTTTTAAAAGAAAAAAAATGTCATATTTTATCATTTTTTACTGTTAGATTTTTTTTTGGGTTCGGATTGTTGCTTTCCCGTATGCGTATGCTCTTTACTGTGCACCTTGAGCGATCTCAGCAAATCAGAAACAGAAAGGGAAAGGGTTTTTCTCGGCTGCGTATGCTCTTTGCCGTGCACCTTGCGCGATCTCGGCAAATCAGAAACAGAGAGAAAACGTAGACTTTCCAGGCAAGCTAACAAGATCTAACTCCACAAGTGTGGTAAAGTTTTTTTGTTTCGATTTGTGGTGTGTTTTGCAAGAAAAAGGGCAAGCACGCAAATCGAGCCAAAAAAAAAGTCCCCTTCCTCATTTCCATATTTTACATACCTTTTAATCTAGCTCACTTGGTTCAAAGTTGCTTTATTCCTTAATAGGTCTTGAGTTCAAGTCTTAGGAAGTTACTTTTAAAAGACAAAGTGCATGCAATTTCTATTTTCAAGTTATTGTAAAAGTGCATCTCACTTAAATAATAAAAAATAAAAATACAAGTGAGTCACTTAAGTTTTTTTTATTATTGCACTATTTAAAAGTAATATCATTGTAAAAGTGAAATCACTTATTTTACAAAAGTGGTTCACTTAAAGCAACTTTCTTG
This sequence comes from Larix kaempferi, assembly GCA_027924585.1. NCBI lineage: Eukaryota > Viridiplantae > Streptophyta > Pinopsida > Pinales > Pinaceae > Larix > Larix kaempferi. The sequence continues at coordinate 57,904,736 of BSBM01000047.1, read as the reverse complement.
TAAAGTGATTGTCAAAAGGTTTATCTTGGGAAGATGGGGGTTCTTTTTTTTGCTGGACATTCTCTAGCTGCCACGTCACTATTGGGGACATCTTGAATGTCTTAATACACCCTATTTTTTGATATCCCTATTTTTTGATGTCCCCAATTGTGATGCCATTGAAGGTTATTTTTGATATCCCTATTTTTTTGAGCTCTTCACATCCAGACTATTGGTTTCTACTTTTACAACCATTAATTTACAAATATGGCCACCCCTTGTGATATTCTACTTAACAGTTCCAACTATTTCCCATGGAAATCTCGTATGGAGGATGTTCTACGAAGTAGGGGACTTTTCAGAATTACCTCAGGGAAAGAAAAAGAATCCACTGATGATGATAAGAAAATAAAATGGGCAAATAGATGTGATGAAGCTCGTGGATTGATTGGGATGTCAATCTCTACTGATTTGCGATTCCACATATCTGAAATTTATGAACCTAATGCTGCTTGGGACAAGTTGGAATCTGTGTTTGGTAAACACAATAAAATTCGAGGTCACCAACTCGAAAATGAGTTGATTTCTTTAAATCCAAGTGACTTTTCATGCATTCAAGATTATTTATCTAAGTACAAAACTCTTAAACTCTTATGTGCAGAATGTAAGATTGAGAGGGAAGACAAACAATGCATTTATCATATTCTTTCCAAACTTGGACCTGCATATTCTGTTTTTGTATCTACATTTTACTCCATGAAAGCATCCTTGAATGCAACTAGCTATCAAGAGCCTAGTCTTGAATTCTTTTGTGATTCCTTGATTAGAGAACAAGATAAACTCATTAATCTTGGAATAATCAACAATGCAGATACATCTGGGAAAGCCTTATTCTCCCAACAGAAAGAAAAGTCCAAGCCTCCCAAGAAACAAAATTTTCACAATAATAAGTCAAACAAGGGTCCCAAACCCTCTCAGTCAGCTCCTTCTTTAAATAATGACAAAGGATCCAAGCCAAAAGGCAAGAAGATTGACCGTCATTGCAACTATTGCGGGAAAGATAATCATGATGAATCTAAGTGTTTCAAGAAGATGGCAGCCTTGGAAGCAGCAATGAAGAAGCACCACATCAGCCTAGATTCTCCTTCAGAATCTGCCTCTCATGGACATGCACTTTGTGCTTTTGGTTCTTCTTATAATGCATCTTCTTCTTCTACTTCAAATGAATGGCTCATTGATTCTAGAGCATCTTATCATATGGATAAGGATCAAGCCATCTTTTCTACTATGCATGAATGTAACACTAAACAAATATTTGTTGGTGATGATAGATCTCTAAGTGTTGTAGGAGCTGGAACAGTTCCAGTAGATAATGGTCATTTTAGTGATGTACTATTTGTTCCAAGAATTTCTTGCAATTTGTTATCAGTCTATCAGATCACTCATTCTGGTGAAGGTAAAACTGTGACCTTTACACCTCACCAAGTTGTAATCAAGGATTTTAAAGATCCTCAACAGGTCCTAGCTACTGGAATTGTTGATGATATTACCAGGTTGTACAAGTTTAACAACTTTGGGTCATCACCTTTCCCTTCAGTTTTTGTTGCTCATAGTGATAACTTGAGAAAACTTTGGCATGAGCGATTTGGTCACTTAAATTATCACTCATTGCAACAACTATGTAAAGAAAATATGGTGATAGGTCTTCCGATGGTATCTTGCAGAGATGGTGTTTGTTTCGGTTGTGTACTCGGAAAACATCATCGGGACAGTTTTGACAAATGTGCCTCTTGGCACGCCTTGGTTCCCTTGGAGCTTGTGCATAGTGACTTGTGTGGTCCTCTTCCATCTGCTTCATTTTCTAGTTTCAAATATTTCTTAACTTTCATTGATGATTACACCAGACGCACTAGGGTTTATTTCCTAAAACTTAAGAGCGAAGTATTTAACATGTTCTTGGCCTACAAGGCCCTTGTTGAAAAACAATCTGGTCATCAAATTATTAAGTTAAGATATGACAATGGAGGAGAATATGTTAACAATAAGTTCACTACTTTCTCCACTGAACAAGGCATCCAACAACAACACACTGTTCCATATACACCACAACAAAATGGTGTAGCTGAGTGGAAGAACCGCACTTTAAAAGAAATGGCTAATTGTATGATCCAATCTAAGGGACTGAGTCTTTAATTTTGGGTTGAAGCCATTAATTGTGCAAATTACATAGTTAATCACACCCCCACATAGTTAATCACACCCCCACAAAAGCATTACAAGGTATAACACCGGAAGAATCATGGAGTAAAACTAAACCTGATGTAAGTCACTTTCGTGTGTTTGGTAGTGAAGCATGGGCTCACATTTTGGATGAAAAACGGAAAGCATTGCAGCCTAAAAGTGAAAAGTGCATATTTGTTGGATATTCTGAAGATGTAAAAGGTTATAGACTTCTTCAACCACATTATCATGATATAATCATCAGAAGAGATGTTAAATTTGATGAAAATCTCTTGGCCTGCAAGCCTAACTCGGCGATTGTGCCATCTTTGGCCTGCGAGCCTGATTCGGCGTTTGTGCCTTCTTCTTCTTCTTCTTCCAACTTCCTTAACAGGTTTCCAACTCCAGTTTCTGATAATGACAGTGAGGATGAAAATCCACCTCCGCCTGCTCATGTTCCTCTAGTTGCACCAGCACAAGTGCTTCCTCGATGGGTCCGTTCAACATGTGAAGCAGCTGGTGATCTTGCTGGTGATCCTAGAGATCAACGTCGAACACGTTCTCAGTTTCAGCGAGCCTCTTCTCTTTTGGCTCAAGTTTCCGAGAATCATGATCCAAAAACATTTGCAGAAGCTTCAGGGAATCCAGATTGGGATGCAGCCATGGATAAAGAATATCGTTCCTTAATGGTGAATGATACTTGGGATCTTGTACCTCTTCCAAAAGGAAGAAAACTTGTCAGATGTAAATGGGTCTACAGAACTAAGTATGCATCAGATGGAAGTGTTGAAAGACTTAAGGCAAGGTTAGTTGCCAAAGGTTTTTCCCAAGTTGAAGGGATTGACTACAATGAAACCTTTGCTCCCGTCGCAAAAATGAACTCCATTCACCTTGTTCTTTCCCTTGCAGCCTTACACAACTGGGAAGTCCATCAAATGGATGTCAAGTCTGCCTTCTTATATGGTGATTTACAGGAGGAAATTTACATGGAACAACCTCTTGGCTATGTTCAAAATAACTCTAGCCTTGTCTGTCGCCTTAAGAAATCCTTATATGGCCTTAAACAAGCTCCTAGAGCTTGGTATGCCAAAATGGATAACTTTCTCCTTGACACTGGTTTTTCTAGATGCCATTCTAACCCCAATGTCTATACCAAGAACGTAGGAAACCATCTCATCATACTTGTTCTATATGTTGATGACCTTATTCTTACTGGTAGTGACCCTAAGCTTATAACCCATGTGAAATCCAGTCTTAAACAAAATTTTGAAATGTCAGACTTAGGACATTTGCATTATTTTCTTGGTCTCCAAGTCCTGCAAACCAAAGAAGGAATCTTTCTTTCTCAGTCTAAGTATGCTTGTGACCTTCTTCGTCACTTCCACATGGAAGATTGTACACCAGCCCCTTCTCCCTTCCAGTCTGGAGTCAAACTTTCTACCACTTGTACTTCACCTGAAGTCGATGCCACCTTGTATCGTCAGCTTGTTGGTAGTCTCTTATACTTGACTCATTCCCGTCCTGACCTTTCCTTTGCCGTTGGTCGTGTTGCCCGTTATATGCAGACACCTCATGAAAGTCACTGGAAAGCAGCTAAAAGAATACTTCGATATATTCGAGGTACAGTTCAGTTTGGGATTCATTATAGTACAGGGGGGAAACCTTTGTTGGTTGGTTTCACTGATTCAGATTGGGTCGGCGATCCTGATGATCGAAAGTCTACTGCAGGTTATGTTTTCAGTTTGGGATCTGGACCTATTACTTGGGCTTGTAAGAAACAACAAGCTCTTGCTTTTTCTTCAGCAGAGGCAGAATATCGAGCAGCAGTTAATGCCAGTCAGGAAGATTTATGGCTTCGACAGATCCTTTCAGAGTTTGGATTCGAGCAGTAGCAACCTACTCCACTTTGGTGCAACAATCAAAGTGCCATCAAGCTTTCCAAAGATCCATTTCTACATCAATGCAGCAAACACATTGAGCTACATATGCACTTCATCAGAAATCTTGTTCATGATCGTGTTCTTAAAGTGCTCTTTTTCCCTACAGATGATCAAGTTGCAGACATCTTCACCAAGTCTCTTACAGAAGCGAATTTTTCTAAACTTCGATCTATGTTAGGAGTTCAGGAACTTGTCATTAAGGGGGGATAGGCTCTAATGCCTCCTTCCTTCTCCTAATAGTGTCACTTTTGTAAATCCTTCAATCCTATCCCAAGTTGTTCTTAAGGGGGGATGTTAGGATATTTAGACACTTAGGAGTTACTTAAGATCAACTTGTGTAATATATCCGTTAGGGATAGTGTGTTTCTTTAGTATGCATTTGTAAATACTTAATCCGACGGTCACGATATGTTCCCAACATAGAGTGATCCGACTGCTCAACTTCTCTTAGATCAAACCTAACCTTGATCCGTGGCTTAACACCCGATTGGTCCATGATCTCTATTTAAAGAGCATGGAGGGTCATTGTTTAGTTGATCGATTATGAGAAGCTCATTTGTAACTTTCTTTCTTTGCATAATAAATTGTCCCGTAGAAGCTATTTGGCCGGGGTCGTGGAGTGTTTCCCTCAAGAGGGTTTAAACCACGTCAAAACATCGGTGTGTTGATCTGTGATCTATTTGTGTGAAGTGGTTGCTCTTGGTGTTCAATCCTTTGGTAGTACCCTGTGTACCCGAACACAAAGGTAATGACTCACAAGATTCCAAAAAGGTAAACTCGGCTTATTCCCCCCATTTTCTCCATCACGATTGACGAGTACCCCTTTGTTTTTTAATGAGATCAAGGAGGATAACAGATGATTTACATAGCTCATCGTTAGATGAATCCAACCTTGCACATTTTAAGAACCCAAGGAAGGAGAGGTTCGGTTCTAGACGGATCCTTCGATGTTTTATTTCACGAGTCGAAGGAAGGAAAACTCAGTGATTTTTCATGTTTAGGGAGTTTGAAATAACCTAAAGAGGACTCCTATATTTGACTTTTTCGTAAAGTTAGTCCCCAGACCCGAAAAAGTATAAAATAATGTCTAGAAGAACTCTTTGATTCAAAGGTTGAATAAGGTGTGCCTTTTAGTAAATAGTCTAAACGGTCCGAAAAAGGGATAAACTACCGCCGAATAGATGACCTTTCAAATACTTTTACAAGTGCGAAAGAGACAAGTTCACTTGGCGATCTTTTCTTATTTCGAGAGTCTAAAATGGGCTTAAAGAAAACTCCAACGGGGTCCTTTTTTGCGAATTAATTCCCCTAGTCCGAAAAAGAGATAAAATAATACTAGGTTGATACTTTCCTCATTGTTTTACGAGCACGATTAAAGCAGACTAAGCTCAACAATGTTTACTTAAGTTTAACAAGCATGAACCAAGTGTGAAAAGCGCTTGGAATCTCTTCCATATTTTAGAGCCAGAGTACGAAAGAGAGAAAGTGAGCACGAAAAAGGATGAACAACTTGGATGAACTGGTATGAACAACTTGGATGAACCTGTCAGAACCTGGTAAAAAACCCTAGAAAATAACATTAAGAGATAATAGATGTGAAAAAGGCTTTAAAAAAAGGTCATTAACGCGGAAGTAGGTAAAAAATAACTAGTTTCATTATAAAAAAGAGAGTAAAATGTAAAACTAGTCATTTTACTTGGTCATTTTTACCTCAAGGAGATTTTTTACCTTGGTTGGGAGCCAAATTTCAACTGAAGGTACCGAGAGATCTAGGGCATCATTCAAGCCGTCGTTCGAAGCAGGTTAGTCATCTTACTCTGCTCTTTGATTTGATGTTTTATTTTTTTAATTTCATATTGATTTGAGGGGGAGGTAAGCAACCTAGGGCACAAATTTTCACGCCCTTGCTATATTGTGAAGCACCGAAATTCCAATATTTTTGCATTATGGGGCGCGTGGGGGCACGGAAATGATTAGTTTTCGCGTTTCCTACAATCGTCAGGGCACAAAAATACGCAGATTGAAACTTTTAAGTGCTTTCACCCATCTCATTTGGAAAAAATGGTTTCAATGCTCTAATCACGGTTTCCTTTGATGATTTGCAGGAGTTTCCAAGAGAAAAGAGCGAGAATGATTGAGTGGAAAAAGAAAGCATGAATGGGAGGATCGAGATGCCATTAATGATGATAAAACATTGTCCGCATTGAGAGAGTGTGGATTGTTTAAGCTCTTCAAGACAAGATGTAATGTCCCCATCCAAATAAATCACATGAAGGAAAATTTCCACCAATCTACTAGTTCCCTAGGCTGGGGTGGAAACCTTTAGACTTGGAATAAGGGAGATATAAGACCCCAAATGGACATTAGATTGATAAATATACATTAAAGGGGCTAAATAAATAATAATAATATGAAAATAAGGTGGCACTTGGTCATTAGGACGCATAGGTGGTGTGGGACCCACACAAGGCAAGATTCTCCATGCCACATGGCATCCTATTCTCACCCATTCGAATCCAAGGTGGAGTCTAACATTATTGGGGGAGTTGGAGAGGAATTATTTATGGCATGAATCAACGAGGGTTGAATTAGAGTGGAAGAGTAACTCCCATGGAAGAGAAAGAGGCATCTTAGAAGTATTGTGACACTTGGAGCTAGATTCCCTAACCTCTATGACAACAATGATGAAGATTCTATGACACTTATGACAAAGATCAGACCTGATTGTTGACATCTGAACTATATGACATGTTAGTCCTAACAATAGCCTCCAAGAGGGTGCATAAGGGGAGTTATGGAAGCCAATATTCCTGCCATTTGAATTGATGGAAGAGGAAGGCTAGGAAGTGTTGGACGAGTGGCACGCATGGGAATCTCTCCCTAATTTGAGTTGGGATGAAGATCTTGGAGGGAATTAGAGACATGGAAGACTTGGGAGGTTAATACAATACAATAAGAAAGAAGGATACTATCTTTTGATGATTTCTTATTAGGAAAAATTTGGAGAGCTTAGCTTGTCCTTGCACGGTGGATGTTCATCCTCCCTGCCTTAGAACCAATTTCGAGGTTTAAAGATTCCCATCCTATTTGTTTGATGGAGAGGCCATTCATACCTTTCAACCAATATTCATGGATATTCTTTGATGCAGGTTCAAACCCCAACTGATTTTGAGTTCATCTTCTCTCATTCTTCTCTATGCCTATTCTACTATCTTTCTCTCAATGTCATGTAAATGTGCAAGGGCACACTTCTTGTTGCATATAGTTAGTGGAGGATTTTTATTTAGACTTCATGCACATGTTAGTTGCTGCATATCTATGTAATAATCATATCATGAGATCCAAAACTCGAAACACCATGTATTTCAAGTGATATTTCCAATCAAGAAAGAGATTCGAGCCATTTTCCCCATAGCATTTGCATAGTGAATTTGGAATGATGTTGTATCTACTTTGTATAATATTTTGTTGAGATATTTATTCATGTTATTATATGTATATGAAGTTAATTTGATGGCCCAAATTATGTTTGCAGATCCCTGAAGTGTCACTATGGTTTATGATTAAATTCGAGACTCCTTGTCCACCATTTTCACCACAAATCCTAGATTATAGAAGTTGTTGTTCATTGGGATACCTATTCGACCCTAAAACTAAATATAATTCTGCACACATATTTTAATTAATGTACTCTAACAGATCCAAGTACCATACCAAGAGTTAGTGAAGGCCGTACAGTATTTGGAAAAGCATTTAATGGAATACCTAGGGGGGATTTCCACTTCTCAAATTAACTAGTCTTGCCCGAAATTGCAGACCATGGATGGGTATATCATTTGTTTGGGTGTCTGATAGATGTGTTAATTTTTACTATTCCCCATCAAGACATTCCTCCCCAAATTCTAAATCATTTGGAGGTGTTTGGAACCAGTTGTAAACTACAACCCTAGAGTCAAAACAAGGTGAACCCAAGCATTTTCATTTGGAGGGATATTACAGTGGTATCATAGCATGGTCCTTGCACCTCATTTGGGTGACCATTTATGAGGTCAATAATTCACCCCCCACCCTTCGAAACCAAAATTGAAATTACCTTTGGTGAAGAGGAAGAAGCAGGAGAAGGGTGCACTCTATTGAGACTATGGCGAAGGATGAGAAAGGAACCTCAGAGATGGAGGAGAAAGAGGAGTTTAGGAAATTCTTGAAGCTATTTTTTGAGGACATGAAAAGGCATATAATTTAAAGGTTTGAATTTAAGGCTAGTCAAATTGGAAGCAAATTGGCAATAGGAGGCAGCAGTAGTCCCCCTTTCGAGTAAAATAAGTCATTTGGTGGAAGCATTTTTTCAAAGACAGGGCCTCACAACCGAACCAATGAATTATAGATCTATAAAAAAGCCACCAAACCCAATTTTATTGAGGAAAAATAAGATCTTAAAACCCAATATGGAATGCAAGAAGTTCTAGCAGAATGGCAGCAAATGAGTGAAGATTGTAGGAGGACCTTACCATCTGATCAATTCTTTATTGTCTCAAACAAGATCAAAACGAGGGGAGGAAACAAAAATCCTTTCCAAAACAAAGAATTGAATTATGCCATAGTAAAATTCCCCTTCCTACCTTTGATGGTTCATATCAAAGTTTTGCAAATACTTGGTTACAAAAGTTAGATGTATATTTTCAACTGAATCCAATGGTTGAAGATGATGCTTTAAAAATGGCTATTCTACATCTTGAGGGAGAAGCAAATGATTGGTGGTTCCATAGACTTAAAACCTTGGGACATGATCAGGTCACATCATATGAAGAGTTTGTTAACAAGTTAATGGAAATATTTGAGCAAAAAGACCCTGAAATGCCTTTCAAGGAACTAGCACAGTTGAAGCAAACTGGAGCCCCTGAGGAGTACATGTTGGAATTCCAAAAAATATCAGTTATGGTGGCTGATGTATCTATGGTTCGATTGGTATTGGTATTTACTGAAGGATTGGATTAACCTTTAAAAGGTTTAGTTAAATCTCACAAACCTATCGCATTAAAAGATTCCATGAACTTGGCAAGAGATCTGCAAAATGTGCTACCCAAGACAAAGTATCCTCCCAAGCCAAATTTTCCTTCCAAGTTAAGATTTGACAAGAGACCATGGAAAAAAGATTCAGTTGGGAAGGACAATAAAGAAGGACCAAGCAAGGAAGAAATCATAAGAAAGAAACTATGTGCCAAATTTTCCTTCCAAGTTAAGATTTGACAAAAGACCATGGAAAAAATATTCATTTGGGAAGGACAATAAAGAAAGACCAAGCAAGGAAGAAATTAGAAGAAAGAAACTATGTTACACATGTTTTCAACCATGGGTACCAGGGAATAAATGTGCTAAGGGGAAAGCACAATTCATTGAATTATTTTCTGATGATGAAGGGGACATGGAGGAAGAACAACTTTCATCCCAAGAAGAGGGATATGACATAGCATAATAATATCATCCATCACCCGAAAAAGGGAGAATGGTCGGGCTTTCATGAGTGCCTCATTTTCATAGCATCCGATGCAAGGGAGTGGTACAAGGGTAGAGAGTTTTGGTATTGGTAGATGGAGGAGAAACTCATAACTTCATTGATGCAGCCTTGGTGGAGAGGAGAAAGTTATCTACTGAATCATTCAAAGGGTTCACGGTCATCATTCCAAATAACAATTCTATGGAATGCAACACATGGATTCCAAAGCTACAACTTAATTACACATTTTCTGATAGCTTCTATGTGGTGGATGTTGTTGATATAAATTTGGTTTTGGGAGTACAATGGTTGTACTCTATAGGAGAACATACAGTGAACTACCAAATACCTGAAATGAAGTTCAAGGATTTGGAAGGAAAACAAAGGGTAGTGAGAGGAATGCACACCTATCCGAACCAAGTGGTGTCTTCCCACAGTATGGGGTCCATATTGAGACATGGGGACATTGAATGAGCTGCAGAATGTTTCATCACTTCCCCCAAAGCAAACATAAATATTGCAGACCACCCAAGGGAGATAAGGTAGCTACTACACAAGTATGAAAGGGTTTTTGGAGACGTCCCCCTTGGAAGACCACCTGACAGAGGAGTTGAGCATACCATTGTTTTGGAGGTAGGTACTTCACCTATCCAAATAACCCCATATAGACACCCAAAAATGTTTAGAGATGAGATTGAGAGGGATATTCAAGAACTCTTGGAATTGGGGCTCATTGGACCAAGCTCAAGTCCCTATGCTTCTTTAGTTGTCTTGGTGGAGAAAAAGGATGGAACCTTAAGGATGTGCATTGATTTTAGATATTTAAACAAGAAGAAAATAAAGAATATATATCCCATCCCTAGGATAGATGAGCTCGTGGATGAGATATTTGGAGCAAAGTTCTTTTCCAAAATTGAACATAGATTTGGTTACCATTAGATTCAAATGAAGGAGGAGGATGTGCAGAAAACTGCTTTCAGATGTCACTATGGTCATTTAGAATTTCTTGTCATGCCTTTTGGTTTGGCCAATGCTCCAACAACCTTCCAATCATGCATGAACAAAATATTTTGCAAGCAGATCAGTAAATTTGTTTTGGTTTTCTTTGATGATATTTTAATTTACAGTAAGACATGGGAGGAACATTTGCACCATTTAGAAGTTGTATTGAAAATATTTCATGAACAATATTTGTTTGCTAAGTTGTCCAAGTGTGAGTTTGGGTTGTAAAAAATTTTGTATCTTGGGCACATCATTGGGAAAGATGGGGTAAAGGTGCACTTGGAGAAAATAAAGGTTATTCTTGAATGGCCATCACCCAAGAGCATCACTGAGTTGAGAGGCTTTATTGGGATCTACACTTACTATAGGAAGTTTGTGAAGGGGATTTCCAAACTAACTGCTCCCCTTACTGAATTGAACAAGAAGGATGCTTTCAAATGGGATGAAGAGGTTGAAAAGGATTTCCAAAGAATGAAAGAGGTAATGAGTACTTGTTCAGTACTTGCATTACCAGATTTTTCTAAACCATTTGTTTTGGAATGTGATGCATCAGGGGAAGGCATAGGGGCGGTCCTAAAGAAAAATAAACACCGCATAGATTTTGAGAGAAGAAAATTGTAGCCACATGAGAGGATATAATCCATATATGACAAGGAAACGTTAACCATCATGCATGCCTTAGCCAAGTTTAGACAATATTTGGTGGGGAACAAGTTTGTGGTCAAAATTGATCATAACAATTTAAAGCATTTCCTTACACAAAAAGATCTCAATGAAAGGCAACAAAATGGGTAAGTAAGGTTCAAGATTTTGATTTTGACATTGAATATGTAAAGGGGAAGAATAATATTGTAGCAGATGCATTGTCTAGGAGACCTTCATTGTCCCTTATGGACATTTCAAAAGATTGGAAAGATGTGCTAATAGTAGAGTATGCCAAAAATAGATTTGCTTGTGAATTGTTAGATGGGATCAAGGGAGATGATAGGTACAACATATTGAATGGCCTAATCTACTATAAAAATTGAATATACTTAGTTCATGATTTGAACTTAAAGGACAAGATCTTGAAGGAAGCTCATGATTCTCCTTTAGCAGGCCATCTTGGTTTCTTTAAAACATATAGGCAGTTAAGACAAAGGTTCTCTTGGAAAGGGTTGAAGGAAGATGTTTTAAAGTATGTGAATGAATGAAATATATGTCAGAAAAACAAAGTTGAACACACCCATCCGACGGTCTCTTACAACCATTGTCTATTCTAGAACAAAAGTGGGAAAGCATCTCCATGGATTTCATCACAGGTTTTCCCAAGGATTTTGGTAAGGATTGTATTTATGTTGTGGTGGATAGAATCAACAAATTTGCTCATTTCTTTTCTATTACATCATCTTTTACTGCTGCACAAGTAGCTGAGCTATTCTTTAGAGATATTTTCAGATTGCATGGACTTCCCAAAAACATTGCGAGTGACAGGGATCATAGATTTATGAGTGCTTTTTGGCAAGAACTCTTCAAATTGGTGGGAAATCAATTGACTCCTACCATAAGATACCATCCATAAAGGGTGAACCAATGGTTTGAGGGGTACTTGAGAAACTATGTTGGTGAGTAGCAAATATCATGGGTTAAATGGCTACATTTGGGTGAGTTTTGCTACAATACCACTTTCCATATGTCCATTAGAATGTATCCTTTCAAATCACTTTATAGTTTAGAAGCACTCACCTTTGTTAATCACATTTTTGGTGATAGTAGAGCTCCAAAATCTAAATATTGGGTTGAGGAAAGTCAAGAGATTTTGAAGCTTTTAAAAGACAATTTGCAGGTTTCCCAAAATCAACAAAAACAATATGTGGATCAACATAGGAAGGAAAGAACTTTTCAAGTGAATGATTTGGTTTATTTGAGGCTGCAACCATATAAGAAAACCACCTTAAAAGAGAAAGGATCATAAAATATTAAACAAAAGTTCTATGGTCCATATAAGATAATTCGAAAGGTTGGGGAGGTAGCTTATGAGATAGAACTTCCAGAAGGTAGAAAAATACACAATGTGTTTCATGTTTCATGCCTTAAGAAGGCTATTGGTCATAAATTTTCTATTTTAGAAACACTTACTCCATTAGATTATGAAGGACAACTCATACTCATTATGGAAATTTTTTTGAAAACAAGGAAGAGGAACAAATTTTGCAGCATCCTAATTTGGAATTGCTTAAGGACAAGCAATATTGGGTGGGGAGGACTGTAATTTCCCCATCCAAATAAATCACACGAAGGGAAATTTCCACCAATCTACTAGTTCCCTAAGTTGGGGTGGAAACATTTAGACTTGGAATAAGGGACTTATAAGACCTAAAATTGACATTAGATTGATAAATATACATTAAAGGGGATAAATAAATAATAATATTAAGAAAATAAGGTGGCACCTGGTCATGAGGGCGCATAGGTGGTGTGGGACCCACACAAGGCAAGATTCTCCATGCCACATGGCATCCCGTTCTCACCCATTTGAATCCAAGGTGGAGTCTAACGTTCTTGGGGGAGTTGGAGAGGAATTATTCATGGCATGAATCAAGGAGGGTCGAATTAGAGTGGTAGAGTAACTCCCATGGAAGAGAAAGAGGCATCTTATAAGTATTGTGGCACTTGGAGCTAGATTCCCTAACCTTTATGACAACAATGATGAAGATTCTATGACACTTATGACAAAGATCAGACCCGATTGCTGAAATATGACCTATATGACATGTTAGGGCTAAAAATATCCTCTAAGAGGACGCACAAGGGAAGTAATATTGGCAGCCAATATTCACCCCATTCAAATTGATGGAAGAAGAAGGCTAGGAAGTGTTGGACAAGTGGCACTCATGGAAATCTCTCCCTAATTCGAGTTGGGATGAAACTCTTGGAGGGAATTCAAGCCATGGATGCCTTGGGAGGTTAATAAAAGACAAGAAGAAATAAGGATACCATCTTTTGATCATTTCTCATTTCGAAAAATTTGGAGAGCTTAGCTTGTCCTTGCATGGTGGATGTTCATCCTCCCTGCCTTAGAATCAATTTCGAGGGTGCAAGATTCTGATCCTAGTTGGTTGATGAAGAGGCCATTCATAAATATAAACAAAGATTCCTGGAGATTTTTTGATGCAGGTTCAAACCCCAACTGATTTTGAGTTCATATTCTCTCATTCTTCTCTATGCCTATTCTACTATCTTTCTCTCAATGTCATGTAAATGTTCAAGGGCGCACTTCTTGTTGCATATAATTAGTGGAGGATTGTTATTTAGAATTCATGGACATATTATTTGCTGCATATATCTGTAATAATCATATAATGAGATCCACATCTCTAAACACCATGTATTTCAAGTGATATTTCCAACCAAGAAAGAGATTCGAGCCATTTTCCCCATAGCATTTGCATAGTGAATTTGGAATGATGTTGTATATGTTTTGTATAATAGTTTGATGAGATATTTATCCATGTTATGAGATGTATATGAAATTAATTTGATGTCCCAAATGATGTTTGCAAACCCCTGAAGTGTCACTATGGTTTATGATTAAATTCGAGACTCCTTATCCACCATTTTCACCACAAATCCTAGACTATAGAAGATGCTATTCATTGGGATACCTATTGGACCCTAAAACCAAATCTAATGTTGCACACATATTGTACTTAATGTACTATAACAGAGACAAGTCCCAGACCAATAATTATTGAAGGTCATACCATGTTTGAAAAAGCATTTAATGGAAGACCTAGGGGGGATTTCCACTTCTCAAATTAACTAGTCTTTCCTAAAACTTCTTTCCTTGCAAATTGCAGACCATGGATGGGTATATCAATTGTTTGGGTGTCTGATATATATTTTAATGTGTCCTATGCCCCATCAAGACCTTCCTCCCCAAATTCAAAATCATTTGGAGTTGTTTGGAACGAGTTGTAAACTACAACCCTAGAGTCAAAACAAGGTGAACCCAAGCATTTTCCTTTGGAGGGATATTACACAAGAGGGATCCAGAAAAAAGGGAAGCTTCTAAACCACATATTAGAAATGTGGGAGATGAATATACAAGCTTTCCATGTAGGAGAGCACATCCTTGAGATAGAGCTTAAGGATATATATTTCTTGACCGGTCTCTCTAAAAGAGGGGCAGGAGTCAATTTGTCTGGACATCATACCACTGAAGAGAGCACAAAGGAATAGATAGCCCAATATTACAGACAAGGATCCTGTAAGAAAAGCGAGAAAGTACCCATAGCCGATGTGTTAAATCTTCTCTTGAGGACGATTTTGTACACTCTCGCTTGAGTGGCTGGAAGTGTAGTGGCTCATCATGCTACCAAGGCTCAAATGAATTATGCCTTTGAATGTCTTGAGCCAAAGTTGTTCAAATGGTGTGAAGGGGTTCTGGTCAATATAAAGGATCAAGTCACCAAATGTCATAATGGATGTATCAAGCAATTTGGATACATGAGTATCCTAGTCACTTTTTTATTAGAGAGGGCCCCATTACTACTATTGGCAGGCAGTTTGATGAGTCAGCATTGCAGCATCGGGGATGCTGCGCAAGGCCAAAGGTACCGCAGAAGGAGGAAAGCAGCGCGCATGGCGATAGTAATTTTTGTAGTTTTTGGGTCATTTGGACCACATCATATGTATTTTGGGTCATTTGGACTGCGTCATATATATTGTGGGTCATTTAGACCACACTATGTGGGTGTTTGGGTCATTTGACCGCATTATGTGGGATTTTGGGTTAGTTTTTGTAAAGTTTGTTAAGAAGTAGTTAGGCGGTTGCCTAAGTGGACCACAAATGTAAATGCGCAAGCCTATAAGTAGATGTAGGTTTGTAAGTGTTGAGACATCTTTGGTAAGTCTTGATAGTGAAGCTATATCTGAGAGATTGAAGAATCTGGAGGTAGCTGAGTTGATTGAATATCTTTTTGTATCTGGGTTTTTGCGGAGACAAATATGATGTGACAGATTTTTTGAGAAGAATCCTTGTGTCTTTTCTATTTATATGTGGTAAATGCATTTTGCGATATGAATTTGTGAATGATGCGATGTTTCCTTGCTGCAATTAATGATTTACTGTTATATCTATTGCAATAATGGTTCCGTCAATGATAGGATCTATTGAATGATGTCTTTATTATGCTTAATGCCTGAGTGAATGCTTAGATCTATTTATGAATGTTGCAATAAGTTAATCAATTGATGCACAACATCCTCCTTCATTCGATGGAAAGATGGTTCCGTCAACTCTCCCTTGAACATCTCGGGTGAGACCTCATTTGCTCCGCAGGTGTTGCTGGACAGGGTTAAACCTGTCTGGGCCGGTGCTCAGGGAGATCATAGTGGCTTGGGTGTCAACAGTGTGAGGAAACCCTCTCGACTGGGTTCGTGTCAACAAATTGTTCCGTTGCTCGGACCATAGTGCGAAGTGAAAGGAGGATATGTTGTGGCATCCGACAAGACCGGAGATACAAGATTGGTTCGACCTAAAGTTGCGAGAGTTTGCTGAAAAAGAAAATAAGAAACCTGGGTTGTCGAAAGATCGTTGGTTGGAGAAGTACATTCACGACGGTCTACATGAATATTTTTTCTGCGAGTTCCCAATCATCCTGTATGAGTGGTTAGCAAAATTGACCTTCAAGAAGAGGAACTTCCAAGGTGGTGAGCCGAAAACCTGGACCCCAGAATTGATCCAGGAGCTGTAAGAAGTCGACAACAAAGCATCGCGGGCTGTTGAGGTTTGGGTCGACAGTATACTAGAAGGCTACAACACTGAGTTTGTGGTTGATACAATACAGTCTTACAGTGAGGCGGAAAGGGAATTATTCAACGGGACAAGGGGTAGGTTTCTGTTGTCGCTACATTTTCCATTAAAATGCTCATTTGTGAAAAGGGCATATTGAAGATGCACCTAGACCAGTAAGAATCCTGGTGGGTGGAGGCTGTGGATACAGCGACAGCAGGGGGGCGGTACATGGAATGATAAGGGGTAGATGGGTGCAGGTTATGACAAGACTATGAAGGAAGCCAAGGAAGAGAGTGGTATTACAAGGAGAGGAGAAAGGTTTCGACAGGAAAAGAGGCAGAGGAGAGGAGAAGGTCCTTCTGCAATCGAAATGCAAGGCCGCGAAGGAAGACCACATGGGGCGAAGCGACCTCACAGTGCCGACAAGGACAACTAGGCTATGCCTAGGATAGAGGCAGGACGAAACCCCAACAGCAACGTACCCACACCTCCTCTCACTGTCTCTCAACCAGTAAGAAATACAACTTTGACACCTCCGTGTTCATCAGGTCAACATAACTTAATTGCTAGTAGCTCAGCGATTGTAGGAAGGAAGCCCAGGATGGCGGGCAAAGATGAAAAGTTACCGCTGTTCCACTGAAATGGAACAGATAACCCTGATCAATACTGGTTTTTATGTGAAGCAGTATGGACTATAAAGCAAATTACTGATGATAATGCCAAGAAAGGACAATTGGTGACAACCCTTCGGGGTCGCACATTAGACTAGTTCATGAAGTTTGTGCAGGTTGCTGTAAGCGCTCTAGAAAAGGCACTGGATGAAGTTCGAGTTGGATTGATTGCAGAGTTCAGAAAACCCAAATATGAAGTGCAGTATATTACATAACTAAAAGAGATTAAGCAATACCCCAATGCAACTGTGTGGGATTTTGACCAGCGGTTCAAAACACTGATGGCAAGGGTCAGCTTCGACATGAGAAATGTCCAACATAAAGAATGGTTCATCGCGGCATTGCTCCCTCACATTCGACTACCGTTGATGCAACAGAACATTACAACACCGAGTGAAGCTCTAGAAATTGTGATGCGGTTGGAAGCTTCACCAATCGGTGAGAACGCCGCGGGTATGTCACAGATTCAGACACAGTTGGCTAACTTGACAATACAACTACAAGACCTTAAGAAGGGTAAGGAACAACGTGAAGAAGTATGGTGTACGTGATGTCGCGGAGAGGGGCATACTAAGGATAATTGCCTATATTTATGCAATTATTTGGTATCAGGAGCACCGAACCCATTGAGCGAAAATGGTATGCCGTGGTGCCGCATCTGTTAGGTATATGGGCACCACCATGAGGAGTGTTAATACATGCAGAAGATGGTGACAAAACCGATGAATCTGTATTGTATGTTCTGCAAGTCCGTGGGACATGAAGAAAAGGACTGTTGGGCGTATGGGTTACTTCATGAACGAATGTAGGATGCATTCTATATGAAGGACGACCAGTGTGCTGTACAACAATCGCAACAGCAGCCACAGGTAGCCCAGCCGCTACCTCAACCGTAGGTGCAGTTTGTACTGCAGTAGCAACCACAATAGTTTATGTCGCAATATGCTTCGATGCAAATGGATCCACAGCAGCCACAGTATGTACAACTTGGGCAGTGTGTGCAACTGCAACCGAATCCCATGTAACAACAGTTCAATCAACCACAATACCAACAGCAAGAGGGATTCTGTGGAGGATTCCAGGGAGTACGCGGCAGAGGCTTTGGTCACGGAGGAGGACAAGGAGGTCGAGGACCTATCTAGTGTTATAATTGCGGAGTGTTGGGACACTACCAGCGAGATTGCCCACAATTGCAGAAACAATGTACGTTTTGTTTTGTTATTGATCACACTATTGAAAATATTTGCAGTTGATTGCGCGATGGCAAGCGGGGAATGCTTAGCAGTTGCAGAACCAGAATCAAGTGCAAAAACCAATGAAGAATCAAGTGTAGCAACCATCGCAGAACCAGAACTAGCATCCGAATCAGAATGCCAACCAGAATGTGAACCAACCCGGGAATCCGCCACTGAACCAGACTCCGGGTGCAACTATTGCGGCAATTTTCGTGGAGCCGAGGACACAAGACACTGCTGTTGAAGTTATCACTCGTGGAGGTGTGACGATAGGAGAAGATGGTCCACATCCTCTCATCCGGTTAGCAGGGCAGAAGAAGGTGCAGTTTGACATTGATTCCGAGAGTGATGCATTCTTTCAAGCACGCTGTGCAATGGAAAAAGATCATGGTAAGGCCATTATTTGTGACATGCCCCCTGTTTTTGATACCACGTCAGAGGCAGGTCCATCACGGTAGTCTGGTAGATTACATAAATTTTTTGAAAGTTGTTTATCGCTGGAAAGGGATCTTGATTCTCTTGCTGAGATCGAAGGGCTGTTGCAGCAACCAGCCAGGGGACGACGAGAGTCCGCAGTAAACTCCTTACAGAGGCAGAAGACAGGTAAGGAGATGCGCATGAACATTCATATTGGAGACAATGAGGTTGATTCAGTTATACTGGATCTTGGTTCGGATGTTAACATCCTAACGAAGCAGGCCTGGCAGAAAATGGGGAGTCCAATGCTGAGCTGGTCTCCCATACAGCTCCATCTGGCTAATCAGGCGAAGGTGACACCAATTGGGAGAGTTCCGCTCCTGGTTGTGGACATTAAGGGAATGAAGACATACGTTGATTTCAATGTTATCGAAGTAGTTAAAGGGGGAAGCTCCTATCCCGCATTGCTGGGGATTGGATGGGCTAACGAAAGTGTAGCAGTAATCAACTTTAAGAAGCGGATGATGACTTTTGAAAACCGCGACCTTAGAGTCATAGCTCCGTTGTGTTGGTCCTTGGAAATGCCCCTTTTTGACCATACCTATTTCATCTTTTTTCCTAGTTACACCCTACTTTCATAAGCCATATACATGCCTTTTTCCAGATTAATCAGCAGTCCTGACAAGGTATACAACATTATTGTTTCATTTAATTAAATGCCTAAGATTGTTATGGTTATGAATTCTAGCCTTTGATTTATGCTAACTTGTGTTGATTTCATTAAGTTAATATCAAAGCACAGCTGTATCAGTCGCAATGCCTTGGGAAAGAATCATATGTGGTGCCAGCTGTTACTCTTCTGATTTTATTCCTCATATTTCAAGGGACAATGCATCTCTCCACGTGAAGCTGTAACAGGTCGTTGGAATAGAACATAGCTGCGATAGACAGGACGCCTCCCAATTTGTTAAACCGTTGATCCATTGACTGCCAGTGTAACAACATCCTTCATGATTAACGACCTCATTCATTATGGCTATAACAGTTTAGCTGTAACTCTGTAGCACGAAGATCAAATATCTTCATTGTTGCACGAAATTAGTGGATCGCGAATTGTATTTTGCATGTATAAATATGGGAATGCTTTCAAAGTCCGGGGTTGGATAATTATCATTTTGTACGGGCTGTAACAGAGAACTGAGACTGTGAATTACCATCTTTAATGAAGAGCAGAGTTACTTCCATTTATGTGTCTTAATTCGTGGTAGTTCATGAGGTCTCTATTAGAAGGCCAGGGCCCTCCTTCTCACATAGATTGCCGGGTTAAGTAGGTAGTTAGATTAATTCATTTCCTGTTGTGTGTTGTGGAATTGCATTAGGCGTATTTCTGATAGCTGTAACAGAGATTTATGATTGCATTCTTTATTGGTAGTTTATTCTTTGCATTATGAATAGCTGCAACTGTGTGGTGAGACAGTCGACTGTGTAGGTTAGTTTGATTAATTCATGTGTGTTCAATAACTGTTACAACCAAGCTCATCTTCCATTCCTTTCAGTTATTTATGCTTCCTAGGATTTCCAATGATTATCAATTTAGAGTTCAAGTTTATTTTCTAATTTTGGTTGTTGTTGTATCTTTAATTGAATTCATAGATTAGGCAGATTATAGTTGAATTACAGTAGCTGCTGGATGAATCATTTTGGTAAATATTGAATACTGTAGTTTGATAATTATAGGATTTAACTTCTTGCAAAAGTAATCTAGTTCATTTCTATTCTTAATTCAGTAACTGCTAGGTTGATTTCTATAGGAAGGTAGCTGCACTTTGAATTCCTAGATGTATGAGTTAGATTAGTTTTCTTTATGGAATGAGTTTGGCTGAGAAAATAGGTAGGATTATTATCTCCATTCAGTTAATAAACTCCTTGAAATGTTTATGCATAGATTGTGCTTATTTCCATTGAAATAAAAGACTTCCCTGGGTTTGACAATTTATATTGAGCATCCTGTGTGTTAGTTGTAATTAATTAGCATATAGGGTGACCAACATTTTGGCTCCATTGCCGGGGATGGTAATTGATAGACATAGTTAGTAGTTGGTTTTTGATTTCATTTTAGTTTAATCATTTACAGCATGCATGAATACAAGAAAAACAAATCGGGAACCCCCTTTGAATACTAACACTGTAGGTGGAAGAGGCCGAGGTCGTAATACAGGTCTGGGAAGATCAACATTTATTGATGATATAATTGCTAAAGCTGATTCTTCTACCAGACCACCGTGGATGTCTACAGGAAGAGGAAATTTTGTTCCTCCCAATCTTGAGAATTCAGCATCAACTATGGAGAATACAACGGGACCATCCAATCCCATTGCAGAAAAGAAACCTCTTGAAGACAAGGGAAGCGACGTGGGTGTACCGGATAGAGAGAAGATTTATCATATAAATGGAACCAGAGTTACTAAAGAAGTGTGGTTGGAGACTCACCGAGAAGCAGAGGAAGAGACAAGGCGAGAAGAAGAGAGGAGGAGAGAGGAAGAAGCAAGGGTAGAGGAGGAACACATAAAGCAAGCCATTAAATTTTGGACTAACGACATGGCTAATAGAGAACAGGAAGGAGAGAATGAACATAGGGAGAACCGGGAGGAAGAAGTGGAAGATAATCAGCCTGGTAATCTTGTGGCTACATTAGAATTTCCTATCCTCCAGACACCTGGAGCAACTCCCATGAAAAACATCTCACTAGTAGTTCTCCTGAATTTCCATGGTAAGTCTTCTAAAGATCCTGATGAATTTCTTTTTGAGTTTGATATCCTTTGTTGCAGCTATGACTATACCTTTAGTGCTCAGAAGCTGAAACTATTCCCATCCACCTTGAAAGGAAATTCTTTGCACTGGTTCATGAGTCTAGGCCGTGAGACCATTACTACTTGGGACCAAATGAAACACACCTTTCTTTCTAAATATCAAGAATATTGTAGAACCAGGGATAGAAAGGAAGAGATGTTTAAAATGGTTCAGAAGGAAGAGGAGAGCTTGGAAGACTTTACGGAAATATTGTTGTACATTTTAAAAAGGTCTGGACACACTGAGATTGGAAAAGATGTACTTAAGATTATTTTGCTACGAGGAATTAGGGAAGATTGCCTTGATATGTTGAATTTGTTGGGGAAAGGGGACATCTCAAAAGAACCCTTTGAGAATATCATTGAATTATGTCGAAGGTACTCAAGAGGATCCTCTAGAACTAACAAACGAGACAAGGATCGAGATCAGGATGTCTTCACTAGGACACAGAAGTTAGCTAGTGGAGGAGCCACTCGAGCAGAGATAGGAAACTTGCTGGAGAATTTTAAAATTGATATGATGAGATCCATTTACTCAGAGTTAGATGTCTTGAGAGCAAAATAGAGGCAAGTAGTAGAAGATCTTACACTCAGTGTATTCTGTCCCAAATGTAGGAAAAAGAACCCACTGAAGGAATTCCCGCTGGACAAAGCAGAAATATGTAGAATATGTGAGTTGGAGCATGACACCAAGGAATGTCCCTCATTAACTAAGGTCAAAGCAGTTCTGCAGGCATCCACTTCAGATGTGGAACAAGCTTACTTCATTGCATAGAAGAAACCATGGCAACCTTGCAATCAAGGTATGAATCAGGACCCATCATTTTTTCTGAATAATATGAATGGGATGAATAATATGAATAATATGAATACACAATTCCCTTCACATTATTCTAATAATCAGTGGCATCCATCTCAAAACCCAATGCAAGATCCTAATTCTTGGACACCATGGTCACAACAGTCAAACAATCAAGCTCCTTGGAATTCCAATTGGAGAAATTCTTACCAAGGAAATAACTTTCGCCATCACTAGAATCAGTATCAACAGTACCCTCCTCAACAGTATCCTCACCAACAATACCAACAGCCACAGCTGCAATTCCAAAACAATACCGCACCTATGAATGCACCACTTCGACCACAGCTACCTGCACAACCTAATCCAAACCCAAACAATAAAGTAGTTCATCAGTTTGAGACTGCCAACATGCCTACATATTCCATTTCCCAAGTTTCCTGCAACGAAATACAATTACGATCAGGGAGGGCAGTGGAACCCATTGTCACTGAGGATGTTCCCATCCCCATCGACTGAAACTGGAGTGAATCAACACTATGAGAATATGGTTCATTCGGAAATCCCAATCATTGAGGATGTTGACATCCTTACCGAAACAGTGGCTGAAACTCAAAAAGTAACGAATGATGAAGCACAGCCTACACAATTGATGAGAGAACTGCCATACCCTGAACGATTGGCCCTGCAGAAAACAGTGGAACAACCTCGATTCAATCTCTTAGGAGAATTGAAAATTTTGTATGTCAAAATTCCATTGTTACAAGTCCTCCATGACGTGCCCATTTATGCTAAGACTGTTAGGGATTTATGTGTCAAGAAACCAAGAAGAAAGCCTAGGGATCCTCCCACTGTCCATGTATTGGGAAAACTTTCCGAATTGATAATGGGGAAGGCTCTTGTGGAAAAATACGATGACCCTGGAAATCCTACTATGACAGTTCACATAGGAAACACACAAATCCCCAACGTCTTGGTAGAATTAGGTGCGTCTATTAACGTTATGACCATAGAAACCGTGAAGAAACTTGGACTCACTAACCTTCGACCGACCCCTACTATTTTGGAACTTGCTGACAAATCAACAATCAAGCTTGAGGGGATCCTAGACGACCTTGTAATCTCTATTGACTCGTGGGAATACCTTGCGGACTTCTTGGTGTTACAGCCGAAGTCTCAATTGGGGGGACATCCAATGATCTTGGGAAGACTGTGGTTGGCCACAGTAGATTCCTGTATCAGCTATCGGTCAGGATCTATGACCATCTCAGACGGGATTGAGATCAAAAGCCTAACCTTATACCCTCCATCTCGACCAAGTACATAAGCTGAAACTCCACTTTGGGTAGATTTGGAGGAGGAGGAAGGTGTTCAGCCTTTATTAACGATTGGGAGAGCCTTAACCTTTAAAGATGAAACAGAGGACGATACCATTAACAGTTTCATCAGTGATCCCACGTCCGCTAATAAGCATGTTCACCAAATTCTCGATGGTACATTTGATGAGAAATAACAAGAAAATCTTATGGAAGAAACTCTAGATAGTGATGCCAGTATAATTCCAGTTCTCAAGAATTCGAAAAGTGTCCAAGTGGAAATTGAGCCAGGGAAGACATTGAACATCAATCCAAATCTTGCGCCCAGTGAGCTGGAACAGCTAATCACTCTGCTGAAACAACGCAGAGGAGATTTCACTTGGGAGTATACAAACATGAAAGGGATTGGTTCGAATCTGTGTACCCATCACATTTATATTAAGAGCGACTCCAGGCTTGTGTGTCAACCATAACGAAGATGAACCCGAACCTAAGGGACATAGTGAAAGAGGAGATCCAAAAACTTTTGGAAGCAGGATTTATACACTCGATTTCATACAGTGAGTGGGTTTCTCCACTAGTGATTGTGCCAAAGAAGAATGGGAAATGGAGGGTTTGCGTGGATTACAGAGAATTGAACAAAGCAACGCAGAAGGACCACTTTCCCTTACCTTTTATCGATCAGGTCCTTGATACCTTGTCTAGGAAGAAGTATTTTTCCTTTCTAGATGGCTTTAGTGGCTATAACCAAATCCAGATTACTCCTGAAGACCAAGACAAAACCACTTTCACCTGTCCCTGGGGTACTTTTTCATATTGGGTACTTCCTTTTGGGTTGTGTAACGCACCAGCCACATTTCAGAGAGTAGTGGTTGGAATCTTTTCAGAGATGGTAAATGATTGCATGAAGATTTTTATGGATGACTTTAGTCCATATGGTAATAGTTATGAAGAAGCACTGAAAAATTTAGAAAAGGTCTTGAAACGCTGTGAACAAATCCAGCTCTCTTTAAGCACTGAAAAGAGCCATATGATGAAGAGCGAGGGCATAGTTCTAGGGCAATTCATCTCTTCTGATGGTATCCAGGTAGATCCATCCAAAATCAAGGTAATTGAAAATATACCAACTCCTGTAACACAAAAAGATGTACGTAGCTTCTTGGGGCATGCTGGATATTACAGAAGGTTCTTAGAATTTTTTTCCAAACTAGCTTCTCCTTTGTTTACTTTGTTGATGAAGGATGCACAGTTTGTTTGGAATGATGCATGCCAGAAAGCGTTTACTGAGCTAAAGAAAAGGCTGTCTACAACACCCATCTTACGAGGGCCCAACTGGGCTCTGCCTTTTCATATTTCTTTAGATGCTTCAGGAACTGCCATTGGAGTAGTTTTAGGACAACAGGAAGGTAATGCTCCCTATGCAATTTATTACATTAGTAAGAACTTATCCCCTGCTGAACTAAACTATACTGTCACAGAAAAGGAATTCCTTGCCATAGTTTATTCCAGCAATAAATATAGACATTATATTAATGGATACTCCACTTTTGTGCACACTGATCATTCTACCATCAAATATTTAATGAATAAACCAATCATGAATGCTAGAGTTACTAGATGGCTATTATTGTTACAGGAATTTGATATCACAATTATTGATAGACCAGGGAAGGAAAACGTTGCAGATTTTTTATCTCGACTTACTAACAGTGATGACAATTTACCAGTCGAAGATTCCTTCCCTGATGAACATTTGTTTGAAGTATCAGCTCATTTCCCATGGTATGCATATATTGCTAACTTTTTGGTTGTAGGTAAGCTTCCAGCACATCTGTCGAAGAGAGAAAAAAGAAACATCATACAACAGAGTGCTAGGTACTGCTGGATTGATGGCCATCTTTTCTATACAGGGCTTGATTTAGAAATCAGAAGATGTGTTAGAGAAGATGAAATTTTTAGTATCCTTAAAGCTTGCCATGATGAGCCCTGTGGGGGGCACTTTGCTGATAAAAGGACAGGTCATAAGGTCTTGAGAATGGGTTATTTCTAGACCACATTGTTCAGGGACGCAAAGAAGTATGTTCAGGCATGTGATAGCTGCCAAAGGATGGGCCAACCCAACAGATTAGATGAAATGCCTTTGCATCCACAGCTCGTGGTTGAACCATTTGACAGATGGGATCTGGATTTCGTAGGGCCTATCAACCCTCCCTCAAAACAGAAAGTTCACATCTTGGTTTGCACAGATTACATGACCAAATGGGTGGAAGCTATAGCCTTGGTTAAGGCTAATGATCAGGCTGTGATTGATTTCCTGTATGAAGAAATTTTTACTCGATTTGGAGTACGTAAGGAAATCATCACAGATGGTGGACCGCAGTTTGTGTCTCACAAACTGGAAGCGTTGTTACAAAAATTTCATATTCAACACAGAATAATCTCGCCATATCATCCACAGGCCAATGGCCAACTGGAGAGTTCAAACAAGGTCATCGAGGCTATTTTGACAAAGACAGTGAAAAGCCATCGTAAAGATTGGGCTAAGAGACTTCCAGAGGAACTATGGGCCTATCGCACTACATGGCGTAACACCATTGGTTTTTCCCCTTATGAATTGGTATATGGTAAGAATGCTGTTTTCCCAATTGAGTTTGAAATTAGAACCTTGAAAACAGCTGTAGAAGCAAACCTAGATTTATCAGAAGCACAGAGGAACCAACCGAATTAGTTTAAGGAATTGGATGAAAAGCGCACAGCAACAGTAAATCATACAACTTTAATCCAACAGCAGTGCTCTAAATGGCATGATAGATTCATAAATAAGAAAGTATTCCAGGAAGGAGACTGAGCTCTGTTATATGATTCACGGTTTAAGAGGGATTTCAAAGGCAAGCTACGCACTCGTTGGTTGGGACCTTATCAAATAGATCGAGTATTTGACAATGGGACAGTCTAGTTAATCACCATTAATGAAAACAGGACATCATTATTCACAAATGGTCATCGACTGCGACTGTATCACAAACCGATCTCAAGGGATGCTTTTGTTTCACATGTTGCAGCTGATCCAGACTATCAGTTAACGCCAGGGCTGGGATTTTTCTCAACCCCTGTGAATTTTTAAGAATTGCAATAAATAATTTTTTTTTTCATTCTGTATTTTATCTATTTTTCATTTTGCACTTGATCGGGCTTGTTTTGAAGAATTGTGTGTAGGAATTAATTGGAGGAACAACAGTCGTGACTGGGCCAGACGATTTCAAGCACCTTACATTATTTCCTGATCTAATAAAGCTCTTTTGAAGAAGATGGATGATTTGTTATTTTTCAGCAGCCAGCTGAAAATCCGTTTGTTAGTCATTTTGCACAGCTGCGACTCCTTACCTTGCTCATTTTTCCAATTTTCGCAGCTGTAACCCTGCTATTTTCCATTCACTTCACTTTTCCAGCAGCTGTGACTCTGCTACTTTTGCTTATTTTTCCAAGTTTCGCAGCTGCAACTCCACTATTTTTATTCCTTTTTTTTTTCTAGCAGCTGTGACTCCGCTACTTTTTCCCATTCCGCCAAGTCTAGCAGCTGCGACTCCGCTATTCCCATTTCATTTTTGCCTCTTGCCAGCACCTACGACTCCTCTATTTTTGCCTATTCCACCAAGTCTAGCAGCTGTGACTCCGCCACTTTTGCCTATTCTGCCAAGTCTAGTTGCTGCGACGCCGCCATTTCCATTTCATTTTCTCCTTTTTCCAGCAGCTGCAACACCGTTATTCTTGCATTTTCTCCAAATTTTTGTAGCTGGAACTCTGCCATATTTCGCCGAACTCTGCTCAAGTCTCCATTCTTATTTATTGTTTGCATCTCCGCTAGATTGTCTGCCTTTTGGAACAGTCTCGCCGCTAATGATTTGACCTGGCTCGAATTTAAATGATGACTCCACAGCTCAAATCTCAGCCTGCCAAGAACGATTGGTCCATCTTGCATACCTGTTAGCATGAATGCATGTATTAGCTAGATTGGTGGTGTCCAACTCATCTCAGCACATACGTATTTTACCAGTGATGCGATTGTGAATGTAATGCCATGACAGAATGGAGGCTCAAGCATTAAATCCTGAAGGTACGGGTTCTAACTATAATCATGATTAGGCATCTATTGAAATCACAAGCAATAATGGTTATACTTGTTATTTATCCTTGTCATCGATCCACAGCAAATCAATTGAACCAAAATCACGTTTAAAGCTATTACCTGTACTTATGATTTGACCGACGTTCTACCTGACTTGTGCAATAATCCTACCACGGGTTTTATCCCAAAACTAACTATGCCACCTTTCCAAAAATGCTGAATTCAAACTTCGACTATCCATCAACCGTGTCTGCATGCAGTCAGTTTGATGTTCGAAACTGTAACTGGTGTATTTGTTACGATATTTCGCAAAAAGCTCAGCGGTATGGGTATCCCTGTGAGGGGTGAGCCTTTAACAATAGAATCTCTGTATAAGAACAGAGATGTCTTTGATATCTTTCAAGAAGTAGGGTGGATAGATTATTTTCAATGCTTGAATGGTTTTCATGAGGAAACAACCCTTGAATTTACTCAAAACTTGACGAGCACTTATTCAGAGATTTGAGGCATAAGGGTAGATGTTTCAGAGGTAATCCCAGCGGAGGTAACGGGACTTCCCAGAATCAGGAAGCGCTGGTTTAGTCGGAAACGCCATCACCCGACTGCAACTGAGGATTTCCTGGTGGCAGGGGAGAGTGTTCGACCACGGGGCAGAGGAACAGCGCTGGAGACTCTTCCGAGTCCTTGGGATCAAGTTGCACTCTTCTTAAAGAAATATATTACATGTGAAGGGAGGTACAGTGTTGTTTACATTTATGAATTTTTTCTCCTATCACATTTATGTTATCGTAAGCTGCTAAATATGCCATACTATCTTCTTAGATTCTTGCAACACATGGCTTATTATGCTAAAAGAGAACAACACCCCTTATCATCCCTCTCAAATCATGGGCTAATTAAATTATTAATATTACGGGCCCTGGCATATAACAAGCTGACCTGGGGGAAACTTCTGGTTCGTCCAGGAGCACCCCATGAATCCTTTTCAAAGATAGTGGATGAGGACTGGAGTTCCTCAAACTCAGTTGGGGGGAGGATTGGAACACCAGAAGTTTGATTGGAGGATGAAGAGGAGATTGAAACTGAGGCAGCTAAATTTGCAATAGTAGAAGAGGAATGTCAGGTGAGAGCAGTAGCAGAAAGTGGTCTAGAAGCTCTGAATGTGGAGACCTTCCCTGAAATAAGAAGAACTTTAATTCAAAAGGAGGGATTTTGCCCTGGTTCTAAGGCGATAGGATTTTTTCTACCTCAGAGGAGAAAAGAAGGGATAATGAGCAAGGGCTAGACATCCAGCCTAGCGAAAAGGAGAAAAATCAAAACGACTATTACAGTAGAAGCAGGTCAATTTATTGGGGCAAAAATCGGGATTCCCATCTTAAAACCCCGACCACCTACTGATGCACAAGAACCTGCTGTAGAAGAACCTCAAATAGAGAATCTTCTGTTTGAAAATGAGCTGTTAAAGGAGGAGGTGTAATTGCTTCATGCAGAACTAGAAAAATGGAAGGAGACATGCCAAAATAGGCAAAGAAATGATATGAAGGACAACCAATTGGGGAATTTATCGTCCATTCAGGGGAATGAAGGACAACCAGAAATGATATGCCTGGAATATGGAGATATTTTTAATATGGCACGGCATAAAGTTACAGTAGTGGACCTAGCATTACAGAAACCCTCAGGAACAAGACAATCAAAGGAATTATCCCAGGACACAGCCTCATTGTTTGAGGAACATTGAACCGATTCAGCAGGCCAAAAGAATCAAGAAATAGGAAGCTGTTACACAAGAACTAGCGCCCTCAAAATTTCTTTTTTTGGAATTACAACTCAGGAAAAAGATGCTGAGACAGGGACATAAGGAAAAGATATTGTTTCAGAAGGACCAACAAAATTGAAAATTTGGTGAGTTCCAATATAAGATGAAGCTGCTAAGGGTAAGGAGAGGCTGTTACACAAAAACCAGAGTTTCCAATGGCTAATTGTCAAAATTGATTCCTTCAACTCACTTGCATAATATGAACGAGGTCAGAGTCAGGATCAAAATAATCGGCTGTTGCATGAGGACATGCAATTGGATAGTTGGGGGAGATGTTGGGCCCTGGAAATGCCCATTTTTTACCATACCTATTTCATCATTTTTCCCAGTTACACCCTACTTTCATAAACCATATACATGCCTTTTTCCAGATTAATCAGCAGTCCTGACAAGGTATACATCATTATTGTTTCATTTAATTAAATGCCTAAGATTGTTATGGGTATGATTCTAGCCTTCGATTTATGCTAACTTGTGTTGATTTCAATAAGTTAAGATCAAAGCACAGGTGTATCAATCGCAATGCCTTGGAAAAGAATCATACGTGGTGCCGATTGTTACTCTTTTGATTTGATTCCTCACATTTCAAGGGACAGCGCATCTCTCCACGTGAAGCTGTAACAGGTCGCTGGAACAGAACATAGCTGCGACAGACAAGACGCTTCCCAATTTGTTAAACCGTTTATCTTTATATGCAATACCAAATACACAACTAAATATTTTCAATGGTGTAATAACCACGAGAAATCATAAACAAAATTCTTCACCAATTTGTTCATTTTGAAAACTATGCAATACCTTGTTAGAGACACGATGAATAGAGTGCATAGGGCAATGTATTGCATTGGAGCTTGATCTTAGTACAAAACAAAAGCAATAATGTAAATTCTTCCATTGGTCAATAAAACACTAGAGAGAACGGGTAAGAGTGTGGGGATATATAATGGCTCAAAAACTCAATGCAATCACCTAGAAAATTCCCATGTCTATTCTACAGGTCCAACAATATCAAAAGGAAAATAGTCCATTGGATCCAAGGAACGCATAATCGAAATTTAGCTAAAGCATGTAACAATTATCTCACTATAGACTTCAATTTAAACTAACCCAATTAATGGACAAATAGAGTCATAGAAATGTTATAGTTATGAAAGAAACTATCATATACCAATTATCATACCATTATCAAACTAGACGGAGGAATATTTCCCAACAAACATATTGATAACTCAAATAAAGGTTGTGCAATTTGGATTGTTGTGTAAGTGCTTTGGTCAATGAATGAATGATCTATAAAGGAGACACTAATGCATATCCACTATTTGATTTTGGAGGAAACTACATCCCATTTTTCAAAGAGACAATACATTCGTGTTTACAAGAGGAATGTATTTTCTATGAGTGGAATGTGACCAGTCTTTGATCCCCAAAGAAACAACACTCTAATTTCTTAGTAATGAAGGATGTTTGAGCTTCCATTAACATTTGTTATAGACTCCCTTGTAACAATTTACTCCCCCAAAATAGAGGTAAGCTTGTAGGTCGAAGAGATACCAACACAAAAATTCCAACATGTAGAGGTAATAGGTAATAGCTTGTAGTAATACGCAATCAACCATAGGTTCTACGCTTTAGATGCACCATCTTGGTCTATAGGTTAGGAGGTAATGCATAGGTATGAGGTGACAGTTCACAGGTTTGGACATAATACAAAATAGATGAGACAACTTAGCTCTATAGGTAATGTAGTAACATATAGATGCATATGAGGCAATACATAGCATATTAGGGTTAAGAAAATGCTTCATTGATACCCTTGAACTTGGGATAGTGTACCCATACATAGAGGTAGCAAAAATTGTGAGAGCTGAAATTGGAGGAATAAAATGAGAGGGGATATGCTAGAGAAATTTCACAAGTAACCATGGAGTTATAAACATAACAAGGATTTGTTACCATTGATAGGCATGAGATACCTCCAATGCTTGGATGCCTTGTATTAATAAGAACCACACATAAATGCAATGAGGTGCGACCTTTGGTTTCATATGCTAGAGGTCATTGGATTCAAGGTGGCTCTTCAAAGTATTCCTAAGTAACTGAAAAATATGTACAATGTAACATAATCCCCAAGGATGATGTATCTAACAATATCTAAAATATATCTAACAGTCAATGCCAAGATCCCACTATTTGAAGAAATCGCCCATGCATTCTCCTCATATATCTGAATTAGTTCCCTATTCACAACAGTCAATGCCAACAGAGCCTCGACATCCTTCTCCTTTCCCACAGAAGTTTCAGATTTCAACAACCTAATCAATGGTGCTACAACACTGACACAATCTCTAACAAGACAAGCCTTGCAGACCTCCAACTATACGAGAATCAAAACCACAACTGCCAAATATTCTCAGATATTTACAATATTCAAATCCAACAAATGCACCAAGTATCCAATTTCTACCCGTCCACCGCTACAATGATGATATTCTTGTCGTCCTCTTGAAGAAGCTGTAGGAGTGAAATCATATCCTTCTCTTTTACTTGGGAATTACCAATATGAAGCCTTGCAAACAGATCCTTGACTAAGAAGGACACATAGTACCTGCCCTCGAAACGACGATGGAATTGCTGGATTATCTCAAGACTCCACCCTTTACCAGAATATCCAAATCACACTGGTGAAGATTGGGTTTGTTGATGAGTATGTCCAGGTCGCTCTGCATTAAAATATTCCTGCTGTACGAAAGCTCACTGCATCTCTTTCCATGTTCTCTCACCTCTTTCAAAGTCAATACAACACTGGGCATAAGCTCCTTCAATAACATTTCTCAGCCTAGTAACATGAACACTCTATAGAAATGCTCGTTATTGTCCAAATCTTCAAAACTTACAACTTTGTTCTGATCGTTTTCCATCTACCTGAAAACACCTTAGTTGAATAGGCCTCCGCAATTGGCAGTGGAATCAGTTCTTGGGCCGTTCTTGAGCATTCTTATGGATCATTATTATGGGTGTAAATCTAACATATTCTAATGCATAATATTCTTCAGGATCATATTATGCAGATACATATTCTTGAGGATCTGTTGTGCATATACATAAGAATATTGTGCAGATACAATATTATTAATGCACTATAGGAGGATCATTATTAAAAACAAGGGTCAAACATTTGCATGGCAAGGTTTTGAGATGACATGGCATGTCAACACCAAGAGATCTCTAAGTTGTGCAGGGTGTTTGAAGAGACATTTTCAGTCGGTAGAACAAGAGCGCTTGCCACAAACAACAAGGTATTTCCATTTGCACCTCCTCTTTGTTAAGTGTCTTTAAAATTTTGAAGATACTAATCTCATTTTGTAAAGCACTAACACAATAATGTTTGTAAATTTGTGATCCAAGTTGTATTGCACATTCCTGGTATTGAAATTTTTTTAGTCCAAGGTGAAAAAAAATTTGGCAAGAATAGTGCAAAGGATTCCACAACATTGTTAATGCTTCACAAGCTCCATAAACAAAGCTTCTGCTTTATAAAACAATGATCGTTTATTTGGTAACTCCAATTATTTGCATATATCAGAGGGGCTAACTCATAAGGTAGTACAGCCTTATGATTTATCTCCCAAAGTATCACATCACCCAACTGACTTTTTTCTACTTAATACGATTATATCAGTGAACTTTTGAGTTGCATGGGAAGTAGAGCTTTGTAATATCCCGATTTTAACCCCATTGCATTAAACATGTAAATGATGTAAAATGGTTATAAAATCGTGGCGAGGAGCTCAAGGCCAAGGTCCCACCATAGATTTAGTGTTAAAATTGATGCATATGGTTTGTGTGCTATACAGACACGATAGAAATTGTGAATGTCGTGTAAATATGCATTTTAATCAAATACCCACGACTAGCTATGCAATGCAATGCAACAAGAGTATGGGGGCATGATTTTTATAAGGAATTGAGGGGGGATATTGAAACCCTTGGAGCCAATCAAGTCAAGCCAAGTGTCAATGAGGAAACACATGAACCTTCAACTACCCAATTTGAGTTTTGTACCCAATCATTTATTTCTCCCAAGAGTTGGTTGATGTACTTAACGCTTTGAGATTTGAGAGCTATGGCTGTCCAAATTCGGGTATGGGCAAGCCATCAGTTTAGAAAAACGTGTTTTTGCTTCTTGGGCAAGAAATGACCCATGAATTCGCTCCCCAAGCCATTATCCATCAACCAGTTTGGCTCTCTCACGTTTTTGGAGCTACCTGGGTGTTTTCCCTCAACGTTTTTCTGTGTTTTCCTTCATTCTCAGCTGGGAGAAGGGCGTTTTGTGATATAGAACAATGGAGGAGAAAAGGAATCCATTTTGAGGTCCCTGAGGTTTAATTGAGGCCGTTCTTGGCCATTCAAATGCCCATATACAAGTGGGGAATTTTTTTTTCTTCCCTATGGTCGATTTTCCTTATCCCCCAACTCATTTTTGTGGAGCCATGATATGGGGAAAACCTATGGATATCTTGCTTGTGAATCCCACGGTTCAAATCGTTTTACTATGCCCAACATATGTGCTTGCGGTGTGTGTGAGAGAATGATTGTGGATCAAGTTATGGGTATCCATTGCTTTGGCTGTGCATGAGTTTGAGTGTTCCCTTTCCTTGTAGAAATCATGCCTAGCTCAGGGGTGGCAATTGTGTTGAGAGATAGATTAACACAACTGGCCTATGGCTGGGTGGAATGTTGCAGCTGCATAGCTAGTTGCTTGGGGCAATTTCACAATCAAGATAAGTATTATCTATCTGTTTTACTTCTGTATTGTTTTATTTTATGCATGTTATCAATATGTTGGAAATTGCATGATATATGTGTGTGTAGAAGAAATTTCATTCCGTTGTGTTTAATAGACTTATACATCTGCACACACATGTGTTTTATTTGTATGAATACGATGAATGGGGCCGAGTTTATGTAAAAGCCCAGAAATCTTAGTCATGTTCCCTTCCTTGCGTGGGATCGACGAGAGGGGACGTGACAAGCTCCCATACGCTGCTTACCCCATATTGATGTGATGTGTATGTATGTAGTGGCATTATGCCTTTGCTTGGAAATATGTAGAAGATGTTGTCGCGGGGCATAAATGAGGAGAGCTATGATTTGGTGTTTTGATGTTTCTCAATAAACCTCCAAAAGACATCGAAGTGTTAACTCATAACCCTCAATAATTATTAAAAAATTTAGCATTTTATTTTATATTTAAAATTTTAATTAATTTAAAATTTATAAATAAATTATATGTGGAACATATTTGAAATGATTGAGTTACCAAGGATGACACATCCATTACCTCTTTCATATTCTTAAGTGCATTGCACCTTTTCCCATTGTTAATATCAATGTGAATTTAAAGAAATCATCCATGCTACAATTAGAATATCACGTAGGAAAAGACCATACGGTAGACAAAATTTTGTATGATCTCAAATATAGCAATGTGAATTTAAAGAAATCATCCATGCTACAATTAGAATATCACGTTGTAAACGACCATATGTTAGACAAAATTTTGTATGATCTCAAGGATAGTAAGCTAAATGAAAGAACGTGAGGTCACTTGGATTCCTGATATCACGGAAATAATGTACAATCACTACCTAACGCTTGGATGATTGATATTTGGGCATTAAACTAAAAGTGGACGGAGGCCAATGATTGGCTACTTGTTACATGTTACATAGCCTAATATTGTTCAAAGTCAATAGCCTTTGTTTAAACATGGGCTACTTGTTACATGTTTCATAGCCTAATATTGTTTAAATGTTTAAGCCCAAAAATGAGGACGGAAACTGAACTACAAACAAGTGTATAAAATAAATTTTATTTATAAAAATTAAATGAGGAATTATTTAGAACGAATCGTTTTGTGGATAATAATAATAAATGAAATTCCATATATTTTTTTCATACCATGAGGTATCAAAGACAATATTAACTATACAAGATCACGTTTTGTAGTGCTTGTTTTGAAGAAGAGAACGTGTCAAGCCTTTTACATTTAGGAATGTAAACGATTGAGTTAAATGAAAGGAAAATTTTACAATGAGTATGAACTTGTTTGTTAAAAGCTTTAGGTTATATTTAAGCATGAAAAGTTTGAAGCTTTACTTTAAATACATGTGGTTGATGTAAGTAGATTTTATTTTCAAAACCAGTTTATTTAAATATATTTTTTTATCTATTTTTTATTAAAAAAGATATGCTTACAAATCAAGCTTAATGTACATACACAAGTGGATTATTTTTTTAATTATTGCATCGAGTCTCATGCTTGTATGGGGGAGATGTTGTAACGTTTGTTCCTAACAAAATAATTAAAAAAATTCATGTCGGCTCATAAAATAAAAAATTATGGAAAGTATTTTAAAAAAATCCATGTTGACTCTTAAAATAAAATATTATGAAAAGTAATTAAAAAATCGATGTTAGTTTATAAAATAAAAACTTAAAACTTAAACCCGGATCTATCAATCAAGAGAGATCAAATTTCTTGACTTTAAATTTAAAAAAAGAAATACACCTCAAGAAATTGGATCCCTCTCGGTGCTTGATAGATACGGGTTTAAGATGGATCTATGCTGGATTAAGCACATAAACTTAATGTCTTAATGTTTAAGCCCCACTAAGCTTACCTTTGCAATTCCAACAATTCTAGTTGGATTTCGAGCAAAAATGATCAAGAAAAGGACCAAAAAGATGGTTGAAATCATAGAGCGTTAGACTACTCTATTTATTTGTCGTCTCTTAAGTGTTCTTCTCTCTTCAAAACCAACATATTATTGTGTTATTTGCTTGTCATTTTGAATGTGTTTTCCTTTTCTTTTCAAAACCAACATATTTTTGGGTTATTAATTTTTTATTTCAACATTTTTTTCTTATTGAAAAAAGAATAAGATTATGTATCTCTTATTAAAAAGCCATAAATTTAAAGAATATAGACTATATACATCTTTGTAAAACTTAATATTCAAAACATTACATAAAAAGAATCCCTTATTTCACAAACACAAAGATTTCATATACCAATTTAGTATCCAACTATATATATTCAAAACTTTACATTAAAAAAGTACCTTATTTCATAAACACAATGATTTTATATACCAATTTAGTATCTAGCTAAACCATAATATATTTCTACTTTTTATAAACTAAATTAGCTCTTTAACCTTGTTAAGGTTAAACATTCCTAAATATACAATGAATTTTCAACCTAATTCATATTTGTAGAAGTTAAAGTATAGTGTAGGCTTCTACTCTCATTATGTGTGATGTTGGTTCTACCATTAAGATGAAAGAGAATCGAAATTACGAAAGTGAAAGCTACATTCTTCCCATGGATATGAATGCAAGTTGGCATTAAGTTCGTAAGGGGGAATGTTTATGTTTAAGGGGATTATATCATTTATTCTTTTGAATGTTGTACAATCACATCCTTTAGTAGTTTAAAGGTTGAACAATCATATCCCTCCTTGGGGTGTTCCATCAATCATGATGAGAGGGTGGCCCTATATTGGGAGTCCTTCCTTATGACCTAAAACACTTCTTAAGACTTTTCTTCGCCATGGGGTTGGTTGGCTAGTAATATGCACCGATATTTTTTGGTAAATATTGTGAATTAATATATTCCTTAGCTAATCTATTACCTAATTAGTCATCCTCTTCATATAATCATCCACATCATAATTTAAAATGGGATGAGTCGAAATCTTATAAAGAATATTTATAAAGGATGAATAGGAAAACATTAGATTTTACTCTAGGCAAACATCTTTTTTAAACATAGTATCAAACAATTGTAAATCCTATCCGCACGAGTGTGGCTCATTGGTGTTTCGCTTGATATGAAGTCACATGTTGTAAAGAAAGGTCACGAGTTCAAATCAGACCTAAACTTACCTGTGTCCCGTGCTCATTATTTTTTTTATTAACCAATATAATGAAAATAAACGACACAAACGTGGTTCAAATGACCTATTTTGAAAGTGAAAAAAATATGGGAAACAAGTCTTAGTTCTGAATTGAACAAAACACTGCAGGACTCAAAGTCTTAGTTCCGAATAAACATCAAGGATGGAACTCGAATCCTAAACGTATTGACCGTCGAGTTTAAACTGTGGATTGAAACCCTTAATACCTGTGTATCTTTATATGCGTTTGGGGGCGGCCGAGGGAATCGTCCCTCGACCTACATACATTTAAATAAGACGTGTAAACATAACTAAAATAAAATATCAATTTGATATATTTTCAAGTTATGAGTAAAGGAAAGAACAAGTCATATTGGTGCTTACGAGTTGTTCTAAGCACACACGAAAACCCCGCCTGTCTGCTAACTGTGTATCAACCCTGTGTACAGTTGGACAGAAATGCAAAGCCAATTATCAAATTAATAAAAGCTATAATGGAACAGGAATTCATAATGTAAACCATAACTAAACGTAGCCGCAAATATACCTAATCCTTACGATTTCTACCTTTTTTCTTTAACCCCGAGCACATAAAATGTAGAGTATTTAGTATGTAAAACTAATACGAAGAGAGGAAATGTATTTTAAATGCAATGAATAAGGGAGCGGGACTCACCATTATGGTAGGGTTAGCCGACGACATACTCTATATCCTGCACAGTAAACGCAAGAGTATAAACATACATATATACGTTGAGTATTCATGAAAAGTTAATATAAAACGTAAATGATTTTTGGACATACCTATGAGATAAGAACCTGACCTACTCGGATTGGCCATGCTCGATGGAGACCAGGGATCATTCTGATGGATTCCTCCAAGGAAAGTAAGGGCCATCATTAATAACAAAATTGAAATTGTAGGGACCTACCTAGGTCCCCGGTTTACTCAAAACATCATTTATAAATCTATCAGTTTAATTAGTTACTCTAACTAGTTGAATGTTTGTCTGTATTTGCTTCTATGTCATTCTAAGTTAAGTTTTTTCATTTATAGGTAGCAAACAATTAAAATATGAGGTAGGTGTAGGTATAGATCCAAATTTTGAATACATGTAAGAATTAAATTAAACAATATATTATTCATTGAATTAAATTAGTATTCAAGCTCCTTCCAAATATAAATAAAATAATAGCAATGAAATACTTATAAAATTGCTCCAACCCTTAGGAAACTTAACCGCTCAAAAATTGATTTGCCACCCTGCCAACTAGGACAGTCTCGTCAACCACCAAGCTCCAAGAATTGCTTTTTGGACCCCAAAACCTAAGTGTCGCACAGTCCAACCAGTCTCGTAGTTCTCCCCTTCGTGAAATTTTAGCCTCCTCTGCTAAATTTATTCCTCGTCCAAAAGATCCCCTTCTTCAATCCCCCCTTCTCCTATCTATCCTCTTCCCCTCTACCGACTCCATTTCCCTACCATTGCTACCCTTATCTCCCCATTAATTTTCATTCATGTTTTCCATCCACCGTCAAAGTCCCTTGTGCCCCTAAAGCATTAAAATATTCAATCTTATCCTTACTAATGAGGCAAGTCGAACATGGCTTATCAACATTGAATGAAAACCATTTAAATTACCTTCCATTCGGTCACCAACCCTTTTATCAACTCATTAGGATACGGTTCACGCATGATTTTTATTAAATACTATATTCCAATACTTTTATCATAATTATTATTGTTAATCAATAATTATACATAATTATTAATTAATGCTTAAGTTCCGCCAAATGTTTTACACTTATTATTATGTACTTCAATATAAGTTGTGACACTATATTAGATTGTTACTGTGGTACACGACACCAATTCACCCTCCAATAGTTATTAAAAATCAATATTTAATCAATAATTATCTATTAATTAGTTAACAACAATTGTTCATTAATTACTTATTAGTACCATTAATCATTTACCCAATGATTATCACACCCCTGTAATGATAATTACTCTTAAGTTATAATTAAAAACTAATTACAATTTATTAATCAAGTGAATAATAATCTGATCAATAATATTTACACCATTATCATTTGTAAACCAAGCAATTGAACTAATTGATATCATTAATATTTAGTTAATCTTAATCAATTTAATAATAATATTATTAACATCCACTTATCATTATTAACTCTTAATTAACATTTACTAATTACATTAATAATAGTCCTCTTAAAAATTTACTAACATTTATTTTAGTGATAACCACAATTAATACTTAACCTAATTCATAATTAAACCTTCCATTAATAACTTACGCAATTATATCAATGCACAACTACATACCTAATAATTAATTCCCAACTAATTCTTTTGTATTTATTCACAATCACAATGCATTCAAGCCCAACTGTAATAATATAGTAGATAATTAATACAAGCCTATATAGACGAGTTAGGTAAGCGTAGCTACGGCTTGCATACCTCGTGTAGGTACATTAATAGTACTAAAACAGACATACCACATAATTACATAAATTACTATCAGTCGACACATACCGAGACGTGAATCTGAAATGAATAGCCATATTTACTAACTCAAACCATAATAATATGTGAAACAACATAACATATTAGATTTCAACACAAGAAACAAACAAAGGTTTTCAGTACACACACAAAGTAAATTATGTTTCCCTTTTAACTTATATGACATACCTATCCGCCTACTTCCTTCTACCTAATTCACAACTAACTTCCACATCCTATCCTTCCTCTGTTGGACTACCCTAAAGAGTCCTCTCCATGACATAAATCCAGTTAGAACTTGTAGGCGGAAGTGTCAACTTCATCGACCAAGCTTCCCCAACAAGCACCCACTAGTCATCATCACACACCTTGGGGAGTGCGCCATAGCGCAGCTCTCCCATGACTCCCGGTTTCAGAGGATAAATGGTGGGAAATTCCTCCACCCCTCCTATAGAATAAGGGGCTATGTCTACCTCGACATAGTTATTGCGTTGCGACGATTGTACTAAGGGTTTTGTCATCGAATAACCAATTTGGGTGGTTGATTTTCCTGAAACCCCACACCTACCCATACATCATGATAATAATACAATACTTATGTTAAACAATAATGCATCACTTGCATACCATTTATCTTTTGGAATCCATGTTCCCAGGGTACTCCCACCTCGTAGGATCTAACTACCACTTACCTCTTTTAACATGTAGGTTAGTCTCCAAGCACACAATCGAGAACATCGTGCAATCATTGACATGTATATACATTTCATTACAAATGAACAATAATGCAAATCATTTCTATGTACCATGCCCCTGATATCATATCCATCCATTCAACATATAAATTTTAATTCGGTATCCATGTACCCATAATTTAGTAAATTTGCATGCTAGAGACATAATCAAAACATGAATATAATTCATAACTTTAACATCACACGCATATATGTAATCTCCGCAAAATAATAAAACCATATGTCGACAGTGTCATCAAACTGACGAAGTCCCACAATAATAAGCAAATACAACATATAATGATAGTTCAGGTAATAAGGTCAAAACGAGGCATTACAGAAATATACAAAATAGCCATGAAAATACTCAACGAAAACAAGAAAAACTGAATCGATAACCAAATACAGACAGTTGTGTAATGAACTTCACAAACTAAGTACAAAAAACAAGTGCGATATAAACCAAACTCTCTAATGGAGGCCGAAATAAGTTGTAGGTGTGAGATTTTGTGAGATTCTCATAGAGATCTAGAGACAAAGATAAAATTCACACTAAGTCTAATAGAGATCAAAAGAATTGAGCACATGTAGAGAAGAAAAAACTGTGTTACAACACAGCAGAATGAAGAACAATTGGAAAAACTTCCATTACCTCTATTATTTAGTAAAATGTGTACATAAATAATACATTTCCAAAGGAGAATTTCGTGAGCCCAAAGAGATAGTTGGAATCCACACAAGTGGAAGGCTTAGTTTGTATTGGAACCATCTCCCAATAATGTCCAGTGGCCACCACTGATGAATGGCTAATCAACTGCAGTAGACTGGCGCATGATTGAGTCATTGTGGCTAGAAAATAGGGGACAAGACTCCAATGAGGCACAATATTGACTTGTAGTGGTCAAAATAGGTGCTCCTACACTCAGTAGTAGTGAAACTAGGTGTAACAGTGAGTTAACTAGTCAATCAAGGGGACAAGGCGCCCTAAATAATGGAACTGACTGTGCTAACTCCTAAAATCATGCATGAGGTCGCCTTTGGATTTCAATGATGTAACCAAGGCGCTCTGAGTGGATAAGAGGGATAATGATGACCAAAATTAAACTCCAGGGGCCTAAATTAAGGACTAGTTGCTAGGAGACTCGACTACCAATGCATGGATGCATGGAGTGCTGCATGGAATGCATGCATGCATGCATATCATGCAAGATCAAGATGAGATGGTTAGAATATTCCAA
The DNA here is from genome assembly GCA_027924585.1 of Larix kaempferi. NCBI lineage: Eukaryota > Viridiplantae > Streptophyta > Pinopsida > Pinales > Pinaceae > Larix > Larix kaempferi. The sequence continues at coordinate 57,862,623 of BSBM01000047.1, read as the reverse complement.
CAGTAGGTATAACCTGTGATCTGAATATGACTATGGCACCTTGGCAACCTATCCATCTAAGATGCTCACATAAAAATGCTACACTAAGGTAGAGGAAGCTGAGGGGGACGGTAATGTGGCAAGTAAAGCGTTCTCAAAGACAACTACACTATAGTGATAGAGACCTCATTCCAGAACCAAGTCGGCTACTATTAAAACTCTCCCTCTCAATCTCATTAATATCTTCAACGTTGACAAGCAATTAAGACATGACAAAGTATGTGGCGCCATCGTGATGATCATAGATCACTATGAGAGATCCCGCATAATCCTCACCATAATGGCCAAATCAATTACCAACATTAATGTCTAGAGTATTTCTCAATTATCGAGGAGGGCGGAAGGAAGACATGCGGTGAAAGAGAATTGGTTAGGAGGACAACGAAAGTGGTACAATAGTTTTCAAACTTACCCTTGGAAAACGTAAAAATAAAATTCATTTATAAAATTTAAATGAGAAATTATTTAAAAATAGGAAAATTGTGTTAAATGTGAAAAAATAATTATTTTAGATTATTTATGTCATTATCATAACAACTATAATCCACATCAAAAAATTAACATATCTATTTGTAAAATGAAAAACACAAAAAAACATATTTATTTATATAATAAAAAAAAATAAAAAACATAAATCATAAATCTATTTTAAATTCCTCCTATTAGTCAAAACTCTTATTAATCACAAAAGAAAAAAATACTACACTATGGTATTATAATTATTTTGCAAAACAATTATTTCAAAAAACTCTTATTAATCACAAAAGAAAAAAAATATTACACTATGGTATTATAATTATTTTGCAGAACAATTATTTCAAAAGCTTTATGTCATTGTAGAAACAATAACAGTGTGCATGAAAACAGAAATAAATTTCAATCACTGAGTGAAGCTTTTACACTTCACCGCGAGCAGTAGAAAAGAGACCGTGAAAATGGGATTTAGATTTTAGATGAATGGAAACCTGTAGAAACCATACAGAGAAAATCAACAAAATCATTTGCATAATTTTATATAGTCATGGAACTTTTATTGACATTTTGTGGTGATTTGTAATTCTCGTGCGTCAAAATCCTCGTTGGATTTATTGACATTTTGTGGTTTGTAAGTCTCGTGGGTCAAAATCCTGGTTGGATTCCCCTCAGTTTTTAAATTTTTTTGGCTACTTCAAGTTTTCGAATTTTAAGATGTGGTTGTGGCAATTATTAACTACAATTTTTGGAAGATTATGAGAGGAAAGGACTGCAGTCGTTCAATCGTTCAAGAAACTACTTTGAATTTTGGCGGCCTGCCTCTCGTTTTCATATAGCCCAATCCCAGGCTTTGCAGGAACTACAATGAAAAGAGTTTTCAAAAATGGCGTTTATGTCACCTTCAGGGATTTATGTACCATGAATAGTATCTTATATCAATACAAAAATCATGTTATTGTATTTTAAAAATTATAATATTTTTTTAATTTTAAAAAAATATGTTTAATAATAAAATTTACATAACTTTAAAAAAATTTGTCAACATTTTTTTGCCAAACTACAAATTAATAAAAATCAATACAATTTGACTGATCTATTCGATTAACATATCCTACCTATTTAATTAGAAAATTACACTATTCAATTACAAGATAAAATAGAGAAATTAATCTTAAAAAAGGGAAAAATAAACCATCAACACTATCTTGTAGTAAATCACATTCTCTAATTAAATTAATCTTATAATGCATTCTTTATGCACTTCATAACAAAATTTAATTCATAAATTAAAAAATATATACCTATTGATAATATAATGAATACATTATGCACTCTATGACAAAATTAAATCTAATTTATTAAATATTTTTATAAACGTTTCATACTTTTGATTTTTTTGACGATCTCTAAACCACCCAAAACTCTTACCATGATCCTATGTTAGCACCTGATGTGATCATTGTATATGACGTATATCAGTTGGTTGAGATTCATTTTGATGTTAAATTGAGTGTTATGACTCTGTGCAAAGACTTATGATTTGGTATGATGATGGTTATAGATTTATGATTTAGTATGATGATTGTTATGTACAATATTTGTGATTAAATTGTTAACAATGTTATTTATGATTTGAAACCAATTTATATATTATATTATAAATATGTAATTATGATTTTTTTTTTTAATGAAAAACGTTTCTTGCTATTTATAGTGTGAATAAAATAAATTTACAAATGTTTCTTATCTTATGGTCAGTTTAGTAAATACATCAACACAAATAGAAATTACAGTTCAATTTTCATCTAATGTTGCTAACATAACATCGATCATCTTGATTGATTTTTTGGATCGTCGTAGCTAGAGTTGAAAAATTCGAGGAGCGACAGAGGAACACTAGGGTTCTAAAGCTTCTTCGAGGGTTGCAGCCGAGATGAGTTCTTCTAAAGGTGGGGAGCCGCCTCCCCCTCCTCCTCTGTCCACCACAGAGGCATTCTGAAATCTAGTTTCAGCTCAAGGTATGAAACCGTTGATCCCATTTGTCTTGAAGTTCATTAAGAAACTAGAGTCTATTCTAGAAATAGCCTTGCCACCAGAGTAGCCTATGCAGGTTGCTCTGACGCTGGCTGAACGTGGATTGGTTGAACAGTTTATGGGACTTCGGCCCTCCACCAGATCTACTGACAATTGGATCCAACGGAACTAGAGGCCTCTGATCCAGAACAATGTAACATGTTATGCAGTTGGAAGAGGGTTTTTTATTTTCGAGTTTATATCAAAGGAAGACCAAGATTTCATCTTCCATAGTGGTCCTTATTTCATGGGCACCAAAGGTCTCTACCTTAACTAGTGGATGCCATATTTTGACCCAACGGTAGATGTTCCCAAGGAAGTTCCTGTCTGGGTCTGTTTGCCCAATCTTCCTGTTCATTGTTAGAACCCGCCTTCTTTGCAGACGATAGGAAACGGGCTAGGAGGGTATATTGACAAAGAAGACTCCAAAGCGTAGTATGCATGTGCCCGGATCTGCGTAGAAATTGATCTGGAGGTAGGACTACCAGAAGCTATTAAACTCATGGTGGGGGATTGGCATCACTTCCCAAAGCTGGACTATGAGCAACTACCATTTAGATGTAGAGGCTGCCATGAATACAAACACTTCCAGAAAAACTGCCCCAAGAATCAACTGCCAGAAAAGGAAGCGGGTGAAGGCTGGAAGCAAGCCAAGAAAGAAAAAACCAACCCCAACCCCAAAGACAAGAAAAATAATAACCCAACAGTGAACTCAGCTAAAACCCCGGAGGTCCAAAAATTCCAAATAGTTACCGCTGTTTCCGGGAATAGCTTCGCAACCCTGGAAGAGAATGATAAAGAAGCAAAAGATCAAAAGAAAGAGGCGGAGGCAACCACCCCTCCAGTGGCCGAAGAAGCTCCCCAAGAGAAAGAAGTTGAGAATGTGCATGTCAATCTAGACTTTGAACTAGAAGAAGAAGCTTCGGAAAGTGAGGGAATAGAAACAAGCATCTCTTAAATCACTCCAAAAAAAGCCACCTGAGGAAGGAAGTCCAAGAAAGAAAGGAGAGAGAAGGAGACGTATCTAGACATACTGCAGGGATCGCAGAAAACCCTCAAGAATATGATGAATAACCATACTACTAGAAAGCAAGGCCAGGCTCCAAAAGGAGCCACTACCTCTCAAGTAAGTAAATAATGAAATTAGTCTCCTGGAATTGTAGGGGGTTCAGAAGTAAAGTAAAAGAAGAAGCACTTAAAGATCTTCTCCGAATGATGAATCCAGAGATTCTATTAATCCAGGAGATCAAACTGGAGGGAGACGATCTCCTCCAAGCAAGTAAAACTTTTTGGAAAAAAGGACAAGGAAGAGCAGTGAGTGCCTGTGGTGCCTCTGGTGGCATAGTTACCTTCTGGGATAGTTCCAAATATGAACTACTTCTTGTTGAAAGCTGCACTCATTGGATCCTCACCAAATTACAACATAAAGACTCGGGACAACAATTAAGTCTTTTCAATCTTTATGTTCCAGTCCTTCCCTCAGAGAAACGAAGATGTTGGGATCAACTAAAGAAATACTTGAGCTCGAACTCCCCTGAAAATATAATTGTTGGAGGGGATCTAAACATTACCCTCTCTCTGGACAGAAAAAAGGGGGCTCGCTGGTTAGGGACCCGACCAAGGAGTGGGTGGAGGATCTTATTCTAGACTAGGATCTGGAGGATATTAAACCCGTTAAAGGGAATTTCACTTGGTCAAACAAAATTTTAGGCCCAGACACATAGTCGCTCGGTTGGACAGATTCTTGGTCCAAAATACCTTCCTGATTTATGGACTCTCAACCACCTCCAAAATCCTCCCTCATAGTGTGTCGGACCATAAACTAATCCTGTTGGAGCTATCTCAAGACAAGAACTTGGGCCCAATCCCTTTCCGGTTTAGCCCGGCTTGGATTCATCAGGAAGGCTTTCAGGATCTAGTCTCTCAAGCTTGGAGTAAATCGGGTCAAGGATCCCCTTTCTTCATCTGGGAGGAAAAATTAAGAATACTAAAAAAATCCCTCAAGAGCTGGGCTAAAACCCTCAAAACCTCCAGTATCAAGAGACAAGAAGCCCAGGTCTCGCTTGAGGAACACCAACTGTTGCTAGAAGATAACATTGTTACTCCAGAACTTTTGAATCATGAAGTTGATCTTCAAAGGTCGTTTCACTAGGCATGCCAAGAGGAAGAAGACTACTGGCGTCAAAAGTCCTGTAGCCTGTGGCTCCAAGCCGGAGACAAAAATACAAGCTTTTTTCATAAACAAGCAGAGGCCATAAAGCACTTCAAGACAGTCAAAGAAATCCAATATCAGGGTCAAGAAATCCAGGATTTTGAAGGGATAAAGAAAGCAACCCATTCCTTCTTTAAAGAGCTTCACACAGAAACATAAGACAACTTAGTTTCTTCCATTGCATACCCTCTTTCTTTGGTCCCTTGGCTAGTTCAAGATGAACTAAATATGAGTTTAACAGCTCCGGTGAAGCTTCAAGAAGTTAAAGCAGCTCTTGATCAAATGGAAGACGACAAGGCCCCTGGCCCCGATGGATTCACCACCCGCTTTTTGAAGGCTTACTGGTCTACCATCAAGAAGGATCTTCATAGAATGGTGATGAAGTCCCAGCATTGTAACAAGATAGGAGGGAGCACCAACTCCGCCTTTCTGGTGCTTATCCCCAAAGAAAAAGGAGCAAACAACTTCAGCAGGTTCCGACCAATTTCCCTTTGCGACACCAGATACAAGATTGTCACCAAGATTATAGCAAACAGACTCAAAGAAATCATTCTGTCCATTATCCCGGAAAATCAAGGTGGGTTATCAAAGGTCGACAAATCCTCGACAATATTATCCTAGTTCAGGAGGCAATTCATTCAAGCAATCAACGCAAAGAAAAAGGTATGGTCATCAAGTTAGATTTAACAAATTCCTTTGATAGAGTTAGACATGATTTCCTTTTTAAAGTTATGGAGAACCTTGGGTTTGCTCTTGGTTTTATAAGTTGGATCAAGGCCTGTGTAGGTTCTCCCTGGATTGCCCCTTTGGTCAATGGGTGAGCAGCAGGGTTCTTTAAAGCCTTGAGGGGACTTAGGCAAGGTTGTCCCATGTCGCCTTTGCTTTACGCAATCCAAGACTTAGTATTAAGTTTCCAGCTAGACCAATGTCAGCAGATCCAATCCTTATCGGGCCTCAGGATGGTGTCAGGATTCAAAGGCCTAAATCACGCTCAGTTCACAGACGATACTTTAATTCTGGGAGGAGCAAGTGTTTTCACTGCTAGAAAGTTCAAAAGTGAGTTAGATTTGTATAATGAGGCTTCAAGCAGCAAGATCAACTTTCTGAAGAGTAAAGTTTACAGCTGGAACTGTTCTCCAAGGGAGATGGTGGAAATTACGAGAGTACTAGACATGGAAGGTTTCACTAGTCGGGACTCTTTCAAATACCTAGGAGTGCCAATATTCAAACCCAATCCAGAATCCTCTCAATGGCTTCCATTGTTGGACAAACTAAAGCTCTGAATTCATTCATGGGGTGCATCTTGGCTGAATCTAGCAGGAAAAGTGGTGCTTTTAAAATCTGTTCTCACAAGCATCCCCATCTTTCATAGCTCCATGTTGTTGGCCTCGAAAACGATTGCCTTTAAAATCGATTCCTTGTTAAGGCGATTCCTATGGGAAGGGGAAAGCAAAATGAAAGGAAGCTCCATCTAGTCAGCTGGGACAAAGTTAACAAGCCACTCTTGGAAGGAGGTCTCCACCTCTGAACGGTCAGCATTCAAAATCTAGCCCTAGGAGAAAAAATCCTCTGGAAAGTCATCTTAGGTAAGATCTCATGGAGCAAAAAAGTTCTTTGGAAAAAATACTTTCAAGGTCCGAGAATTCAATGCCTTGACCGTCCACCAAAGGTCCTCAAAGGTTCCCCAATCTTTATGCTCTGTAAAAAAACTCTAGAGTTATTCAAATCAAATCTTCCTTGGATACTAGGGAATGGGAAGCACATTCGCATTTGGGAGGATTCGATTCTGGGAGAGCCACCTTTAAGCACCCATGAAGGTCTTGACAACCTAAAAGAGTGGCTTCTCTCTAACAATCGAATAACACTGTGGGATATTTCAGCCCTTTACTTTGATGAAGATAGAACCTGGAAAGAGTGGGACTTATCAAATCACCCAGAGTTCTTAAAGGACGAAATTCAGAATCTGTTAACTCTACTCCAATGGAAATCACCCTTAAAGGCTTGTTCCAAAGACAAAAGAGGTTGGGCCATCGCTTCGGGAAGGTACACAGCTGCGGTAGGCTATAAATATCTTCTTGCAATTCCACATGTTCCCCCATACCCAAAAACTTGGAAAGCAATTTGGTCCTTCAAGTCTTTGCCAAAAATTGATATGTTCATCTGGACTCTGGCCCACAAAAGTATCATGACAAGCGAAAATATAAGGAAGAGAGGGTGGGAAGGGCCCTCCCACTGCCCTCTCTGTTGTTTAGAGGAAGAATCCACATACCATCTACTACTTCTCTTCCCCTTTGCAAAAGAAGTGTGGGTTAGTGCCCTGGGACTTGAACCCTCCTTATTCCATCTACCTCCAGATATTCCCGAGCTTCTAAGGACTTGGAGCTCCCTCTGCCCCTTCTCTCTGAAACAAAAAGAGTAGCTTAAATGTTGCTAGATTATTCTCCCAAAGTTTGTTCTATGGAAAATATGGCTTGAAAGGAACAACAGGCTGTTCCGAGGCAAAGTGTGCATTTCCTCTCATGTGGCAATTAAAGCCAAAGCTCTGCTCGGAGAAACCCTACCTTTGTTGTCTAAAGACAATAACTCAGTTCCACTAAACCCTAACAAGGTTCTATGGATTAAGGAACTCGCGCCTACTACTAAACTGCAAGCAGTAGTCACTAGCAAAACTCATGCTAGCTGGGAAATCTGTTTGGATGAGCAAAACTTCATCAGCTGGAGGAAATATATGAGAAATAACTATTTGTTCTTCGATGGAGTAGCAAAAGGAAATCCAGGGGAAGCAGGAGGGGGAGGGATCCTTTTGGACCCTGACTGATTACTTGAATTGTCTTACTCCTCGGGGTTTGGGGACAGATACTAATAATAGTGCAGAAGCACTGGCCCTGTTGCAAGGGCTTCTTCAAGCTCTAAAAAGGAACACCAGATATCTAGTAGTTTTTGGAGATTCCAGGTTGATAATACAAGCCATTATCTCTCAAAAGATGTCGAAGCAAATCAAGCTCAGCCACATCCTAAATAAAATCACTCTTCTTTTGAACAATTTCAACTCTATTAGCTTTTATCACATCTGAAGGGGTCTCAACACCCTAGCGGACGTTGAAGCAAATCGAGGGGCACCCTTGAGAAAGGGTTTTTTGTTACTCAATGGTTTTGGGAACCTTGCACTCATCCCCTAGACCCGCCTCTTCCAAAGGAGGGGCTTGGTACCCCTTAGCAAGCCCAACTCTCAACTTGTGGGTTTGGAACCTTTGCATGGGCCAGTTGTCTCCTTTTCTCCCTGTTTTAAACCGACGGTGTAGGGAGGATTCTCATACCATTCTTCGTGTGAATCCTTCCCTCGACCAGACCTTGATGGAACGCTCATTTCAGACGGCCCTTCAGCTTCCCGATGGGCGGATATGGCGGGATACTCTTAGGTCACAAGGTTCGCATGATCTCAAGTATTTTAAAGAGGACTGGGGGGCCATCATTCTCATCTGCACCCTCAGTCCTGCATTCATTCTCTCAGAAGCCCTCATCAAAAGTTCTCGGAACGCAACATCTACAAGTTTGAGGGAAGAAGCAATGGTGTCCAGTTCAAAGCCCAGACCGTCTTTGAAGGAGAAGTTGGAGCTATTGGAGAAGGAGCTTAGTCGGTTGAGGAAGCTGCTCAGGGACTAGAACCGCGTGGTTGTGAAGTTGGATGAGGAGGGGGGAAGAAGGTTCGAGATGCTGGATGAAGACCTTATCCATCCCCAGGAGGTCATCACCAGCTCAGTCGACCAACAATTCAAAGAACAAGTTGTTTCTTAGGACGAGTTGGAGAACCAGGTTATCAAATTGGAGAAGCAAGTCGGTAAACTCACATTGGACTGGAAAATTGAAAAGGAGGAGAAGCAAGACACCAAGGGAAAAGGAATCCCAAGCAATTTCAATTAGTAGTTCTATGTTGTCAGGTTTCATCTTTGTTTTTCAATCTGTTTTTTCACTGTATCGGAAGCTACAATGTCTAAAGCTCGCTTTGTTTTAGTCGGTCAGGCTACCATAGCCGTAATAGTCTACTTCATGTCTAGATTGCTAATTTTTTGGACAGTCCTTTAATGCCACAACAACAGTTTTCATATGTAACAGTACCAGTGGCTCGTCTACTATTTTCTAATATAAAAACTTAACCATTCTTGTAAAAAAAAAACATCGATCATCTTGATTGATACAAGATCCATAAAGCTTTCCATATTGCCTTGATTCATAAATAGAGCATGAACTTGAAAAGATTAAAAAACAAAGCACAATACCAAAAAGACTAAGGCTAATAGAGCCTAATAAGGCCCTCTTCCCTAAGTTGATTTCCTGCAAAGTAGGAGAAATGAAGAACACCATCCCCAGGTCCAAATTTTTTTTAGAAAGTGAATAAGCTCTCTAGTTGAAAAGGAAAGAGATATGTTGAAAGTAGAGAAAGGTAAATTGATCAATAAGTGACAAGATCCTCGATTTCCAGTGATCCACTAAAGCCATCCGTAGTAAGCATTTGCCTTGAGCTCAATCTAGAATTGCCGTAGAATCCCTAAGAATATGACAATCAATAAAATGTTTGGATCTAGAAAAAGGCAAAAGACCCCAAAGTGGAAGAAGTTCATCCCTGGAAGTTCTCCCCATACCATAGCCAAAAAATAGTTCATAATAAAAGTAAGGAGATAAGATCAAAAGACAACACGCTCCACAATATCCTCTTTGTTTAGCCCCGTCAAAATATCCCATGGTGCGACTGCAATTTACCTTTGGAAAATAACAATGCCGAAATTTCTCATGAGACTTCTGATTAGTGGCATCTGAGATGAACTGTATCATGATGGATTGGGCCCGAGAAAAAGTAAGTATGAAATTGTCAAAAAGGATCAAGTTCTGCAATCGCCAAATGCTCCAAATAAAATGCAATGGAAAAGAAGAGTAGGATCTACTCCCGCCATACCAACTGGCAATAATGGATTACAAAGACCCCTATTTCCAATCAAAGTCAATTCCCCATAAAGCATAAACTTCACTCCATAGTCGTAGGGAAACATGGCATTGCAAAAAAAAGTGGTCAGTCGACTCAGCAGCCTGGTAACAAAGAGGGAAACCATTGCGACCCATACCGCCTCTTCGTACAAAGTTTTCACCTGTAAGTATCTTGTTACAAAGAGCCAACCAAACAAAACACAATATCTTAATCGAGGCTTTCCACTTCCACAAACAAAGAAACCACCATTGCTTAGGTGAAGGAAGTTGTTTGGAAGCGATCACCGAGTAAGCCGAATTAGTATAAATGTCCCCAGCCAAGTCCTCCCACAACTAGACTAGATGGTCAGATTGTGGCAGAAGTCTAATCCCAGAGTGATTAAGTACCTGTAAATAATAATCCCATTCCCTACCAAACATTCCCATGTGGCCAATGTCTGATGCTGAGAGCAAGTAATCAGTGGATTGAACATCAAAATTTTTTCTGGCCTGATTCAAATTAAATCCCACATTGGTGTAATGCATTTAAGGGAGGTTGAGAAAGGAGTAAATTGTACCTAATAATCAGATCAACTCCACAACGACTCTGAAATTCGTCGCCAACATGCCAAGCCATGTAATCATTGAGAAGAGGAAATACCTCCAACAGTGCATGCCAAGTATTGGAGGAACCCACAGTTCTTTTCCTTGGCAATCGAATCCATTCAATGACAGACAAGCCTTTTAGATATTTATCCCGCATTACCAATCCCCACAGTCCAATATGTGAAAGGGCTCGCCACAAGCTTTTGAGGTGAAGGGACTGATACACCCAGAAGACATTCCTGATACCCTAACTGCCCAACTTCTTGGGTAATGAAACACTATCCAAAGCCACTAGATGCAGACCCTTCATTTTTGGAAAAGCAGACCATAGAAAATTGAAAGTGATACAATGAATCTGGTGCAGAATTGAGATCGTTAACTTTGCCAAAGTAAACCAATACACTGGAATATTAGCAAGTACTGAACGCAATAGAACCAGTCTGCCTCCCGAAGACAATTTTCGATTATACCAAATGTGGATCTTCTTTTCAATTTTCTTAACAATCGAATTCCAGTCATTAATATGATAGCCATTTGGCTTCATAAAGTAACCCAGGTACTTCATGCCATCCTCCAACGCCAGAAATTCAAAGGGAATAAAAGACGAACCTGAGAGATAAATTCCTCTGCCAAATTGAGATGATACAAGCATAATTTCAACACACTAATCATCATGCCTGATGCCTGACAAGAGATCTAATAGGGACTTGAACTACTGTCATTCCTCTATCTTACCAATCCCAAACAATAACACGTCACCAACAAATAAAAAAATGAGTAATAGTATGTTTTTTGAGATTTTGATACCAATAATCTTCCCATCATTCTTCTCCTTAATGAGTAGACGACTCAAACCCTCAATCACCAACAAAAAGAGGAGGGCGAGAATAGGACACCCCTAACGTAGCCCACTAGATCCTTGGAAAAAGTCCGTAGGACAACCATTTACAAGGACACCATAATTAGCTGTAGAAACACAACCAAGTATCCATTGAGTACAATGGAAGTCTAATCCCGCATTTAGTAGTAAAATTCTAAGATAAGATCAATCAACCAAATCGTAGGCCTGGTCCTTAACCAAGTCCAACTTCAGGATTAAGGAAGGACTTCAGAAAGATTTAATAGAGTGCAATGTCTCTTGAGCAGTACCAATCGCATCAAAGATCAATCTTTGATTCAAGAATCCAAATTGTTCTTTAGATATTCCTCGAGGTAGAACAACTTTTATACGATGAACAATGAATTTAGATATAATCTTATTGAGCAGATTACATAATGAGATAGGTCGATAGTCTTGAACGAAGTCAGGATAGTGGTTTTGGGAATCAATGCAAGAAAAGTTGCATTAAGGCCACCAAAAACCTTGCTAAACTGTCTTGATTCCTCTATTAATCTAATAATATCAGGCCCAACAAGATCAAAGAATTGTAGATAAAATTCAACTGACCAACCATCTGGCCCAAGGCTCTTTCCCTTAGCCATTTTTTTTAAGAATCCCCTCAACTTCAGTCAAAGTAACTGATATGAAAATAAGAACATTATCCGAAGGCATGCAATGTAACATCTCCATTTGCGCAACAACACTAATAGTAGAAGATTTAAGTAAAAAGGGCCCGGAAATAATTAGTGGCGACCCTTTCTATACTAGACTGAGAAGATACCTTCTAGCCAACAATATCATATATCTCCCACACCGTGTTATTCTTTTGTCTCATATCTACAAAAGTATGGAATAATTTTGAATTCTTATCACCCTTTGTGATCCACAGGGCCCTACTTTTAAGGTGCCAAATCACCTCATCGTTGTGAAGAAGATCCGTCTTTTCAGCTTCCAGGGCTCTAATAGTATTTGCATCCGGATCAGTCTGCATACTAGTAACAAGATCCATATAATAAGTCGATATAAGATCCTCCAAATGAATAAGTCTTGCTTTCTATTGCTCTTTCTGTAGCCAACTCCAAGGGACAATGACCTGCTTCAGAGAATGAGAAAACCCAGGAAAAACCACCATAGCCGAACCAGCCGGGTTTGAAAAATAGGAATGCCAATGTTCCCGAATCAAAGCCACAAATTCCAGATCACTAGACCAAGCTATATAGTACTTAAAAGGATATATGTACAATTTTTCTCCATTCCCCACTTTCAGAATAATGGGAGAATGGTCAAATATACTAGCAGGAGCAATACACGATGTGCATCTATCAACCGAGCTGAAGAATTTATCACTAACTAAAAAACAATTGAGTCGTTTAGCAATATGATAAGAACCCCTGCGCTCATTCTGCCAAGTCAGAACAATTGACTTTGGAGCCACATCAATAAGACCATGTATAATAAATAAATTATGAAACCACAACCGCATAGGATCAGTGCGCGCATGCTCACCACAGATTTCACCATCATTCATAGTCAAGTTCAAATCCCCTGCAATAACCAGGGAGTTTAGGTACAAAACACCATGAGCTTCCAAATTAGACGAAAAAAACTGTCTGCTGAGATAGGGCCCATAACAACTGAAAAGTTGTAAATCCATGTTGAGTTCTCTACTCCTTCCAAGGAGTATACCCCATGTGATTATGATTTATGATTTATATTGAATTTGGATAGTGCTATTTGATTATGTATTTATATATATATGTGTTTAAGGATAATGATTAATGTTGTCAATTAAGTCTAAATACGGGTAAAGGATACACGAAGAAGATGTAACATGTACACTATGAGGAAAGGGAGAGTAGCATCCCTTTCTTGCCTACCAACAAATCTCTATAAGTACTAGGGTTGGAGGGCATGCCATGGATTTGGTTGCTCATAAGGTTTAAGTGAGTGGTGTGCAACAAGAACACACCGTCCTTATTTCTTAGTTACCATGAAACTCTCACCAATAGTAAATTGGATGGAGTCATTCATGTTAAAAGGGTTTTCCCTTCATACAAACATGTAAACAAGGGTTAGAGTGAATATGACCTCATCTTTGATACATGTTGAGAAGGGTTGGAGTGATGATGACCTCACTCTTAATATCAATATAACGTGTAGGTCGGAGGGACCACCATCCTATCCTTTCCTTCCTTAAGAGTTAGTTGGTTGGATTGTGTGGAGCGCACCTTTTTCCTTCCTTGCATGATACAGTTATCCGTAAAGATCTAATCCTTAAACCAACGATAGTTGAGTTTCACTAATATGTAATTAAAGTATTCTTTAAATTCTTAAATTTAGAAATGACTTTTTTTATAATAATAAAAATATATTCATGAAATTATTGTTCATATAAATAGAATGTACTCATTTATAAAGAGGAAATACATTTGGATTAAGTAGATTTTTTTGTAAGCTTTAAAGTTCTATTATATAATGGAAATCAGAAATACAGAGAAAGGAACTGATAATGGTTGCCTAAGAATATTGAACCACCAATCCAAAAAATCAAAAGGATCAAAATGACTGGAACTAAAGTTTCTATTTTTTTGCTCAGTATAAGGAGAATCATAATGTTCAGAGAATAAACAGAGTCTGTAACAACTCATATAGAAACAACTGAAATAAACAAAAAGAGTAAGCAAACTAAGACAAGAGAACTGGAAATCGCAGAGTTCCTCCAAAACCTTATTTGCTTGCAGTTGTATCATTGGGGGAGACCTCCTCTAGAATTGGACAGCTGACGTTGTCCTCCTCCGTTGCCTCTTGGTTCGATTTCTTGATAGGCCGAGGTTCAAATTTACACCAAGGAAGAACAATCTTCTTTGTTTCCTCCAGCACTCTCTTGACCGCCAATTGTCCAATGGTGGAAGGGATGGGGAAAGGATTAGTGGCAATCCCTTTTCCACGCGTCCCTGAGAGCATAGGATCCTTGTCCTCTCCCCCAGCAGCCACTGAATTCTCCAGACCACCAGCAACACCTATGCTACTGCCGCCTGCATGAATTCCACCTGCGTGACTTCCACCAGCTCGACTTCCGCTTGCATGGCTCCCACCGGCATGGCTCCTGCCGGCATGGTTCCCACCGACATGGCTTCCAACAACGTAATTCTAGCCACCAAAGGTGGTGTCCATATTGTTTACTAGGACTTCCAAATTGGCCATATGAGATTTCATAGTCTGGGTAGTGTTCCTGACCTTGTCCCAGTTAGCCTTCGTGTCCTCCACGAGTGCTCCTAGCATGTTTTTAACGAGCCAGTAATGGTTGATGCATCCATTGTTCTTCCCATAAGAAAGGTGGTCGGCCAGCAAACGAGCTTCCCAATTGTCGATATGCAACCGAACCGGAATGGAGATGCCTTCTCCATAGCCATCCGAAGAGACCAGGTCTTGGTGATTACCAGAGTGGTTGGATCTCCCTTTGTGTGACCTTCCTCTCTGTCTTGACATGGTGTCCGGGAGCCGGAGGCTTCTATCAGGAGCATAGAACGTGACAGGGGAAAACCGTCGAAGACTGCAGCAATTCTGGAAGGAGTGGCGAGCCCGAACTTATGGAGGATGTAGAGAAAATTCCCAACCATCTGCTTTAACCTGTATCCGCAGGAGGCCATTGGAGCCGCACGCTTGAGCTTCATGGTACCGGTACTAGGAGGCCTAAACCAGGCTGGCCAAAGCAACAAGGAGCTACTGCCTTGAATGAGCTGGGGTGTAATCCCCATGGCTCATTAAAGTACCGTCACTTCCGCTGCCACAGATCGGTCTAGTGGGATGGTAGATGGTGAGCTCACCACGTACCCATGGCTCTAAGACACCTGCATCTGGGTTTTGGATTAAGTAGAATTGATTTTAGTATTAAACATGTATTAAGAATACGTAAGTAAATAAGAATCACCCACTTTCTAATTTAGGGGGTTTTATTTAATTAAAAATGATACCATTAAGGGATTTTATTTAATTAAAAATGATATCATTATGTGTTATGATAGAAGATAAAGTGGATGAGTAAAAAATAAGAAAAAGTAGGAGATGGGTGAATTAAAAGTTAAGAATTGTGCATGTAGCATGTGGTAGGATGAATAGTAAGCATATTAGTTAATTAAAAATTAGGAATTATGTATGAAGATATATGTAACATCTTGCCCAACTAGTATAAAGGAAGTGGAATGGCGGTCATGGGATGCATTATGCAAGTTAATGCTGGATGGCTGTGATAATTTTAATAGGTGAGAACATGTTTTAGTTGTGCAAAATCCGATCATGTTTGATTTATTGTTATGGTGGGGATTTCACATTGCTCATTTTAAGAGGTATGCAATTTGACTCATTTGTGTGAAGAGGGTAAATCTTTTTTGTTAAGCAACATGGTTTTCTAAATTGATTGGTGGTTTTTGGGTTTTTGATTTGAAAAAAAATTATGAACTTCACCATATTTATATATTTATCTAAGTTGCACTTTTAAAAAAATTATTTTTATTACTGGTTAATTATTCAAAATAATCTAGATTTTTTATTTGAAAAAAATATAACTCATGTTTATAAAACACTACATTATGTCATACCCTCATCAAAACAAAATTTACCATCCACATTATTAAAAGTAACCAAGTAAATTTTTATTTGTGTATGTGATTTTTGTGTACAAATAATGTGATTTGTATTTTTTATTTAAAAAACGATTAAAAGGTATTGTGATGAGTTTTTCTCTTCCATCAATAATGCTCGATAACAAATTCTTAAAGCAAACTCAGAGGATAAATCAATTAGAAAAAATATATATAACTTTTGGATTTTAACTCATAGATTTTTAGAGTGTGTTATTTTGAATAGAGGGTTTGGAATATTATTAAATATTTTAATTAAAATTATAGAATTACTCAAAATCCATGTATAAATTCTCATCCTATGCAAAGTGTAATTTTGTGTAATTTTTTTAGTAAATTTTTAAAGATTTCTGAGTTTCTGGTCTTACTCTATGTTTAGCTTTGACATATACATAGAATTCATATATAAAATATAGAGATAATATAGATGAACAATTTTTCGACATCATATAAAACTTCATACTTTAACATCTAATATTGAAGTCACACTAATGACAGCACCAACCCCCTATTGCTATAGAAATTTAGAAGTTTCTACGATGTCTCTGAATATATGCATGGTAACCTAACATAATATGTATTATGTATTCTATAACATATTCAAATTTTAGACTTTTAGACTTTCAATCTAAGAGAGTAAAAAGTCTTGATCAAAATCAAAATATGAGACTTTTATTGTTGCTTGGAAAAGTTTTATGGATTTTTCTTTATAACTTTATATAGGTACAATTTAAACTTATTGCACTGAGAGGCATTCTACAACCTAGTATGATAGAACTTAGAATTTAGATCTAGGCTAGCTTTTAAGTAATTTGTATTCTTAAATATAAGTTTGAAGATACTCATCCTTATTCATGGTTTAGGAGATAAATTTATCATTATACTTTTTATATCCTCTTAATTGAAAATATGCCTTTGCTTATTACGAAGCTAACAAAATTTGTATGAAAGTTTTATAATTCAAGGTAGTCCTTTCATGGAATTTGATAGTGCGTGGAAGGTAAATAAGTTAGAAGCACAATGATTATGAGACTTAATCTATTGTAGTAGAACTTAGTTTGTTATACAGTAGATATTGGTTTGTTATACAATAAACATGATGAGAGTAGTATAAATGAGAAGTCCTTATGTAGAACTTAGTTTGTTATACAATAAACATGATGAGAGTAGTATAAATGAGAAGTCCTTACGGCAATATATTATCATCATATATTGTATATTATTTGCACATTTGTTCCAACAACATAGATTGTAATAATTTTTATTTTTTAGTGTCTTTTTCTTTTTCAAATGAACCAACAATTTAGGAGGAGGTGAATTTTAAACACATGTTTGAAATGAAGCATCATCCTAGCGATTGATTTTAGACAAAGAAAGTGTAAGCCAATAAATTAAATTATCGTGTTTGAAATGAAGCATCATCCTAGCGATTGAGTTTAGACAAAGAAAGTGTAAGCCAATAAATTAAATTCTCGTGTTTGAAATGAAGCACCATCCTAGCGATTGATTTTAGACAAAGAAAGTGTAAGCCAATAAATTAAAAGGAATTTAGGCAAAGAGATAGCATTGAGAGTTGTTTATAAAACTAAAAAAATTTAGAAATTAAATTTTAATCTTACTATTTGTATAAAAAAATATTATATATATTACACAATACATTTTTTACATCCTTAAGATGAAAGGATCCTTTGTAAAGTTATATATTTCATGCAAGCTATGAACCTCCAATAAAAGGGACTTCTTAAGATTGATTATACTTGAATTTTGTACTATGTGAATGGTACTAGATTGGATTATATATTTTATTATGCTTATGTAAGGAAAATTGTGAAGTAAATTATGTCATGCACGTGTTGTATTAATGATTATTTAGGATTACATTGCTTGTTAACAAAAAAATTAACTTCATTTCGAGCATTTATGCATATAATTAACATAGTGTTGGGAAGGATAGATTCTATCAAGAAGGGCACTACATATGGTATATTAAAGCATGGTTACAATGTTAGGGTCTATGTTAATAGCCAATTTTTTCTCACCTTCCATGTCATCAGCTTTATCACCTTTACACATAATCAATTGGCATCCTAAGAACCATTTTTCCATCTTATCCCCTCCATATGACTTGAGGAAGTGTTAAAATTCCCCAAAAAATGAAATTCAAACCATGAAATTGACTAGTTTGTAAGGGGTCACTGATTTTCCCTTGAAATCAGTGACCGAAGTCGTAGGTTTTCCCCCAAAAAGAACAACCTAGACTCAAAAAGTGATTTTTGAAAAGAAATTAATTATTTCCCACTTCCCTAATGAAGAAGGGGAAAAAGGTGGACACATACCTTGACGTGGTCCAAAATTAGTTACGGATCTAGGTTCCAAAACCCTAATTCCCCCACTTAGCAATCAAGGAAATGAAAAATGTTCACATTGAATCTAGATCATTGTCTTGACCATGCTCGTGCCTATAAAAAAGCATTTGGTGTCACCATTCCACACACACACACAAATTTCATATCATACTCATGCCATTATTCTGCCAAACTTTTCCTAGAAAAAGGAGACCATTACCTACTTTCTACTTTCACCATTGTGGAGATATACCTAGTAATGGTTGGATGGATATTGAGAGGTCACAAGGGAGACACAAAAACCTTCCCTTGGACAACTGTGAAGGCCCCATTTCCTCTACACTGTACGAAGGTGCCACTCTGTACTTTCCTTTGTAATGATAATGAAATCCAATATTTGATTCTCTACATGTTGTCTTGGTGATCTTTATGTGTATTGCAATTTGAAGAATGTTGATAGTTTGTTTAGATTAGTTTTAGTTTGTTTTGTTATTTTCTTTTCCCTATTAAATCTACTACCAAGGATTGCACAACCCCTTCCTAAGTGCTTTTGGAAAACATGGGTGAGAAATCACACCAGGTAGCCTACTAAACCCACATGCTTGTTGGTTACGTTATTAATGTATGATTATTTCATGTACGCTATTGCTTGCATGGATTATGTGTTAGGACTAATAAGATATGGTTAAGAGGAAGGAGTATCTTACTGTCTTTTCATTTTCATCTATAACAGAGTATTGTGTTTATACGTGCTTAAGAAGTCAAGTAAAAGTATTATATATAATAAATCTTCTATATTAATCTACAAAAATAAACTACGATCCTATTAGGGTATGAAGTCTTAATGAAGAATTCTACCTTGCATAAAATTTATTGTTGTAATACAGGCCATATGTGGTATACTGTAGGAAGCAATAATTTGGCCATTATGCCTTAGTGATATAAAATTGATCCTTATATAGTTGTCATTCACCTAAGTTCTTTTGAGTACAAAATAGAAACCATGGAATTGTAAGGCTCACTTTAGGGACATGTTATAAACTGATGGTTTGTAGTCTTGAAACTTGTAAAACTTATTCAGGGTATTAAACAACTATTGACCCCATATTGAAATAACTAAATTAATAAGGTTGTAATGACCCTTATTAGGGATTTTATTAAAATGGCAATTTTGCACTTTTTTTCCCTAGTTCGACCTTTGACTAGTTTGATCTCTAGGTCCCAAATTTGCCCCAAATGATTCCAAATCTTCTGAGAAGGTATATGAATGAGATTAGAACATAAATATGTGTTTTAAGTATGCCTTTGGACCTTTAAAATACTTCTGCAAATACTCTTTCAATTCTGGCCAATGTAGGGAACTTTACTAGTAATTTGCCTTTGACTAGTATTGGTCTCTATGTCTCGAATTGACTCCAAATGCCTTCAAATCTTCAAGGAAGGTGTATGAATGATATTAATACTTGAATATGATGTTCATGGATGATATATGGCCACCAAAATACCTCTGAAAACTCTCTTAATATTCTGGACCAAGTATGCAATTTTACTAGTAATTTGGGGTTCAAATCCCCCTGGGGTAAGTATTGAAAATGGCTTCCCAAATGCCTCCAAAGCCACTCAAATTTCTGAACAGAGGTAGAGAATGTATTAAGGATTTTATTAAGGTCTCCTATGCACCATTAATGGATTATTACAACTGTTCTCACCCTCTCCCATTCAACTGCAAAAATTCCCAATTCGACCCTTGGGGAAATGGCACTATTTCACCTCCCAATACAACTAAACTGAGTAAAAATGCTTCAAATGCTCAAGTACAGTACATGAAACTTGTATAATACATACATGGTAGTATATTGATCACAAATATATCAGAGAATCATCCATTCATTCGAAATCATCATCAATACATTGGCTCACAACAAGGTAGTGGGGAACTGGCATTGTTCTTCCATTAAAAATTATATTTATACATTTCTACTTGGAATTTCGACCTGAAACTTTTTGGAGATGAAGAACAGAGTATTTACTTCATATTACAAAAGAAATGGGGCATTAAAAGCTTCCCCAAAGAGTACAATAGCTCACCAAAAACGCCCTCCCTCAAGGATCAAGAATATGCCATCAAAACTGAAAATGGTTGAAGGAGTGAGCTGCAATAGAAGAAACCATGAGCTGCCCTGTAGCTTACACCTGCAAATAAAGACTCCATTAAAGCTCCAAATGAAAGGTCTGAATGGCCTTTCCAATTACCAACTTGGATGGGAATCTTTCACCCTCGAAATTGGCTAAGGCAAGAAACTAGTCATCCACTAGCTCTCCCTCTTCACAAATGCAATTGCAAATTCTACAAATGATCAAAAGCTGGTTTCCTTCTTTGTTATTGACATTTATAAAGTTCTAATGGCCTCCATGGGTCGAATTCCTTCCAAGAGACTCATGCCAACTCAAGTTGGGATGAGATTCCAAAGAACGCCACTTGTACAACAATTCCTAGTCTCCCACTTCCACCAAATCACATGTGGAAGCATCTTAGCTTCCCTAACACCCTTGAGCGCCCTCTTGGAGTCTATTTTTAGCCCTGACATGTCATATATGTCATATGTCAGCCTTCAGGTCTGATTTGTGTCATAGGTGTCATAGCATCTTCATCATTGTTGTCATAGAGCTAGGGAATCTAGCCCAAGTGTCTCACTAGCTCCAAATTGCCTCTTCCTCTTCCATGGGAGTTACTCTTCCTCTATATTTCGACCTTGGATGATTTATGCCATGAATAATACCTTTTGGACTTCCCCAAGTATGTTACCATTCACCTTGAATTCGAATTGGTGAGAGAATGATGCCAAATGTAGTGGGGAAATCTAGCCATATGTGGGTCCCACTTCCTCCATGTGTCTTCATGATGAAATGCCACTTTGATTTTCACTTGTATATATTTATTTAGCTCCTTTATTAAATATTTATGCCATTCTAATGTTCAAACATCATTTATTATCCCCATTATTCCAAATCCCAAAGCTTCCACCCCAAACCTAGGAAACTAGTAATTTTCCTCCTTGGCAATTATTTGACCCTTAACATCAACTTTGCAAACTCTAATGAATATGGCTAATGTGATTAGGCCATTGTGACCCAATTCCAAATTTGGGACATGACAAATCCTCCCTTCCCAATATTGCTTGTCCTCAAGCAATTTCAAACATGGGTGTTGAAGAACCTGCTTTCTGTATAATTCTTTGAAGTTGCCATTGAATTGCCAAACCTTGAGTCTTTGAGTTTCCATGAATATTTTAGAGAGGAACCAACATGCTTGCTGCTGCACTACTCTGATAAAAATCACTTCATTAAGTGGGGAAATCCATCTCCCATACTGCTTGTTTCCCCAAAAAATTTGAAACCAATGAGATAAAAATTATTCCAGGGTCCCATTGCTTGTATTGCACCCGAACAATTAAGAGTGCTCTCCAACCCATACCATCATATAAGAGGATTCCTGGATCCCATTTTCTTGTATGCATTCTTCCAAACATCATGAGTACAAAATATATATCATCAAAGTACATAACTACATAATGAAAATTAATATCAAGGAGGTGCTTCATCAAAGAATCATGAAAGTGCTTATACCTCCAAGCAAGTAGACCACCGTTTTCCAAGTGCATACAAGCTTCAAGTGACCAATCAAATCTGCTCCAATGACATAGGTGAGGATCCCATGTCCTATAAAGCTGCTCCAAAAGGATATGATATGCATCAAAATATTCAGCTATGTATTCTTCCATCGAAGAAGTGAATGAAGAATCTCCACTAAAATCTGAACCAAATAATGAGCAGAAAAAACAAGGAGACTTCAAATGACTCAAAGAAGTCTCACCCATACATCCATGAATGTGAGAATAATAAATATGTAACAAAGTATGTGGCTGCCAACAAAAATGTTCTCCCATCATAAATCTATTCACCCAAGTGTTGGATGAAGTTCCTCTAACATCAAATGAACCCAATGTTGAGCAAGAAAAACCATGAGTCTTCAAGTGACTCAAATCCATATCATAGGTGCATCCATGTAGATGTGAATCATCATAAAGTGACAAATGATGCTGCTGCAAATGTGAATAAGAATGTGCTCCAACCATGTCATCATAAAAGTTAAATCTAAGAGTTCCATACTCCTCATGTGGCACCATAAAAAAGAACCCTTTCACCCATACTTCATTGAGACTAATACTGCAAAACATGGAATTGTAGGATGTAGGAGAATGTACTAACTCACCCAAATGATCAAAAAGTTCAGGAGTTTCATCATGGGAAGGATCCATGTGGGTAGTATCATGCAGCTCCTTCAAAAGTGGGAAACCTTTGTCATAGATTGATTCCAATGTAGAGGAATCATGCTCTTCTTTAAAAATTGCATAAGCTTCATCAAGAGACAATTCAAGTTTCTCTTCCACCACATCAAGTTTTTGGATCTCTTCAAGTTCATCTTCAAACACATTAAGCACATTCAAATTCCCACATTTCTCATGATCCACCATGTCATGAGAATCCTCCAAAAAATCTACCATTTGACAATCTGAAACATAGGAGGAAAAACAAGTATCTTGCAACTTTTCAAGAAGTTGCTCATTTTGAATTGTGAGCTTATGAATATCCTCATTATTCTTCAAGTATGCATCATGTAACAATTCATTAAGCTCAAACAAATGGTTTCTATCAAAAAGCAAAGACATGAAATTACCTTTGATGTGGCACATTGCTCTTTGAATCTTCTCCATGTCTTCAAGGAAGGATGTTTCCTCCAATGAAGTAGCTCTCCAACAAGAATTTGACACCAATTCTTGAGTGTCATGGAGAATGCTGAGGGACTCTTGGATATTATTTTCATTCATCTTTAAGGACCCTTCAAGAAAATGAGGCTCTTGCAAATGAACCTCCTCATCTTCTTCAATTTTGCTTGGACCAACTTCATGAAGCTCAAGTGGTGATGGGGAAGTTGATCTTGGTTCTTCTTCAACCGCTACAAGGTCTTCATTATCATGCTTAATGAAACTTGTACTTGTAGAAACACTTTCAAACGTGATCTCTATGTCACCAACATAGAGGTGTGAGCACCCATCAGTAGGTACTCCTTCATAGTTTAAGCATCCATCAGTAGATGCTCTTTGGTTCATGTCTAAGCTAGAAGGTGTCTCGAAATGATCTTCCATATTTTCAATAGAATCTTCTTCATGATCTTGTGATGTCTCTTCCTTTTGCTCCTTCAAGCAAGCTGATGCATTTTGCCCCTTGGTTTCCTTAAAATCAATAATTTTTTCCACAAGTTCGATAGAAAACAATTCGAATCCTTCCTTAATTTGCTTGGTCATATCTTCGAATATTGTTTTCATAATTTTTATATGCTCCTCACCATCATATGAGGCTCCCTTTTCATCCCTAGTCATAGTTTCCTCAAAAAATTTGCTCTTCTTCTCCTACTTTTTTTTTTTCTTCAACAAAAGCACTTTTGGTTTCAATATCTAATGGTGGTACCTGAATTATTGTCCTCATGAATATTATACCACATCAGGTGCCAAGATCATGCTCTGATACCACTGTAATGACCCTTATTAGGGATTTTATTAAAATGGCAATTTTGCACTTTTTTTCCCTAGTTCGACCTTTGACTAGTTTGATCTCTAGGTCCCAAATTTGCCCCAAATGATTCCAAATCTTCTGAGAAGGTATATGAATGAGATTAGAACATAAATATGTGTTTTAAGTATGCCTTTGGACCTTTAAAATACTTCTGCAAATACTCTTTCAATTCTGGCCAATGTAGGGAACTTTACTAGTAATTTGCCTTTGACTAGTATTGGTCTCTATGTCTCGAATTGACTCCAAATGCCTTCAAATCTTCAAGGAAGGTGTATGAATGATATTAATACTTGAATATGATGTTCATGGATGATATATGGCCACCAAAATACCTCTGAAAACTCTCTTAATATTCTGGACCAAGTATGCAATTTTACTAGTAATTTGGGGTTCAAATCCCCCTGGGGTAAGTATTGAAAATGGCTTCCCAAATGCCTCCAAAGCCACTCAAATTTCTGAACAGAGGTAGAGAATGTATTAAGGATTTTATTAAGGTCTCCTATGCACCATTAATGGATTATTACAACTGTTCTCACCCTCTCCCATTCAACTGCAAAAATTCCCAATTCGACCCTTGGGGAAATGGCACTATTTCACCTCCCAATACAACTAAACTGAGTAAAAATGCTTCAAATGCTCAAGTACAGTACATGAAACTTGTATAATACATACATGGTAGTATATTGATCACAAATATATCAGAGAATCATCCATTCATTCGAAATCATCATCAATACATTGGCTCACAACAAGGTAGTGGGGAACTGGCATTGTTCTTCCATTAAAAATTATATTTATACATTTCTACTTGGAATTTCGACCTGAAACTTTTTGGAGATGAAGAACAGAGTATTTACTTCATATTACAAAAGAAATGGGGCATTAAAAGCTTCCCCAAAGAGTACAATAGCTCACCAAAAACGCCCTCCCTCAAGGATCAAGAATATGCCATCAAAACTGAAAATGGTTGAAGGAGTGAGCTGCAATAGAAGAAACCATGAGCTGCCCTGTAGCTTACACCTGCAAATAAAGACTCCATTAAAGCTCCAAATGAAAGGTCTGAATGGCCTTTCCAATTACCAACTTGGATGGGAATCTTTCACCCTCGAAATTGGCTAAGGCAAGAAACTAGTCATCCACTAGCTCTCCCTCTTCACAAATGCAATTGCAAATTCTACAAATGATCAAAAGCTGGTTTCCTTCTTTGTTATTGACATTTATAAAGTTCTAATGGCCTCCATGGGTCGAATTCCTTCCAAGAGACTCATGCCAACTCAAGTTGGGATGAGATTCCAAAGAACGCCACTTGTACAACAATTCCTAGTCTCCCACTTCCACCAAATCACATGTGGAAGCATCTTAGCTTCCCTAACACCCTTGAGCGCCCTCTTGGAGTCTATTTTTAGCCCTGACATGTCATATATGTCATATGTCAGCCTTCAGGTCTGATTTGTGTCATAGGTGTCATAGCATCTTCATCATTGTTGTCATAGAGCTAGGGAATCTAGCCCAAGTGTCTCACTAGCTCCAAATTGCCTCTTCCTCTTCCATGGGAGTTACTCTTCCTCTATATTTCGACCTTGGATGATTTATGCCATGAATAATACCTTTTGGACTTCCCCAAGTATGTTACCATTCACCTTGAATTCGAATTGGTGAGAGAATGATGCCAAATGTAGTGGGGAAATCTAGCCATATGTGGGTCCCACTTCCTCCATGTGTCTTCATGATGAAATGCCACTTTGATTTTCACTTGTATATATTTATTTAGCTCCTTTATTAAATATTTATGCCATTCTAATGTTCAAACATCATTTATTATCCCCATTATTCCAAATCCCAAAGCTTCCACCCCAAACCTAGGAAACTAGTAATTTTCCTCCTTGGCAATTATTTGACCCTTAACATCAACTTTGCAAACTCTAATGAATATGGCTAATGTGATTAGGCCATTGTGACCCAATTCCAAATTTGGGACATGACAAAGGTTAATAATTGTTTTTTTATGGGTTGATTAGATATGATCATACAAGAACATTAATGAGAATAGTAGAGTTATGGAAGTGGAGAATAAGCACAATGAACATTAGATTGGTGTTTGCATTAACTAGATGCGTAGTAGCGAGAATGGTACATTATGGTACAACATGTTTGGTTTAGATCAAGGTTGGTAATTAAGATAGATACGAGTCATCCACGATGATAAAATATGGAAGTGTAAGTGTATACCCATCTTTAAGAACATAACTTATACAAATAACCAATAATGGGATATGAATGGTTTTCTAATGACATAGTATGAGTGATTAAGAACTTTTTGTATTGGAAAAATTGATTCATGTTTTTGTATTGGAAAAATTGATTCATGTTTTTATATGACTCATATGATTATATAAACTATCACAATAAAGTCTTGAAGGATGCATATTACAGACATTGCAAAAAATATAAAATTATGAAATCCCAAGTGTGTAGTTAAGTAAATAATATTTGTGAACATGTGTTCACCCAAGGGTAAATTGTAAAGGGAATTTGATATCAAACATAATCTAAATAGAATTTGATATCAAACATGATTTAGAGTTGGATGTTCAATTAGACATTACCCTTGATTTTTAAGGAAAAAGGATTGGAATTGCATGTTGAATACAATAATATGGTTTAGTATTTTTAATTTCTTAAATATGATGTACTCGTTAATGAAATTGTCGTTAAAAAGTATTTGCTTAAATATATCATATCCTATTTTTGTGTAAATTTGGTTGAACAAGTGTTAATTTGATTAAGAGGTTTAGGAAAATTGTGGAAAATAATTTAGATCAAGTTGATGCAAACGATGGGAAGCTTTATAATTAGAAGATATGAAATTGCTAAACGTAAGTGGTAAATACTTTTTCTTGTTAGTTGGGTATAGCTCAAGTGGTTGTGAGGAAAAATTGGTATCCTCTCCACTCAGGTTCAAATCCCATTTCGTGACATTTATTCTCTTAGTGATCCACTTATTGATGAGCTATATATGATAGATTCATTATTCATTAGTTTTCCTTGAGAAATATTACTTAAAAAAACAATCTTAATGAATTTGATAACTGGATTGAGAAATATAAATGATGGTAAAAGTTGTTATGGCAAGCATTATAATATTGGTGTAATGTGAATAATGAGGGTTAAGCTTTAATGTATTAAGATAAATAACTGAAGTTTGAAGTTTGTATTCTTATGCTATATTGTTTATTTTGGATGAAGAAATCCATATACTTTGTTCTTAGGAAACAATGGTTGCATATGATGAAGAGTAAGAGAAAGGTGGTTTCCACCTAGGATTGATTTCTAAATAAGAGAAGAACTAAATGACATATAGACTGACTATGTGTTGTATTGAATACAATGATATATAGACTGCTTATGTGTTGTATTGAATACAATGGGTTTCATACTCATGGACTTATGATTGAAGTATGTAGTTATAGGATGCCGAGAATGTGATGTAGATGTAAGTATGGAATAAAATTGCCAAGTTTGTTGACCAATATTCAATTGAGTATGCCAAATGACTTGGTATTGTGCAATTTTCTTATCTCATCGTGGAATCGAACAATCTTTATGAAAGATTGAGACTCCTATCGTTAAGAAAATGTTGAATAGTCATTTAAGACAAGTTTTGATATATGGAACATTATCCTACCCATCCTTTATTATATGTGTTAATTATGGCACACTAAGGAAAGGTGATTAGTTGGGCATGCAAGGTAAGGTAAGCATGACAACATCATTGAGTTAATTGGCACGATAATATGTAAAAATTAGAAATTATATATGGGTATTGATGAATCATAAGAGAAATAAAGAATTAAAAGGTTGACATGAAATAAGCAACGATGAAATCTTCGTTTATGTATGTCACCTTGAAAGTTTTTTTTTTCTCCCAAAAAAATCATTATATTTGACATTTTTGAGAAAAAGTCAAAATCAAAATTGTTTTATTCCTAACATACTTAAAACCTACCTATTGGCAATTTGGAAGATTGTATTAATATTTAAAGGTTTAGTAAGAGTCATACTTACTATATTGGATAACGGAATATGGTTTAACCATGCACTAGTACAAGTGGATGAATCGTGGCAAAATACTTAAGGAACTTACAAATTAGTAATGGTCCATTGATAAGAGACTTTACATGTTGTTAAGAGAAGTGAAGGAGTAAATAAGTAATTATTTATGAATTTAAAACTATTGGAAAAGAAATAAATATTGGTTTTGTAAGAAGGATTATGAATAATTCTACTTGCTTATAAGCTAAGCCATACACTTATATTAGTAATATGCTTGGTATTGGGAATTTGACTAAAAATATAATGTTTCCTCGGATTGGTTGGTGTAAGGTTGTTTGAAATATGTATAGATGAATATTGAAACATAAATGCCATAGTGGAATGTGAGTATTAAATGACAACATTTATTGGTTGTGATATTAGAGTAGTATGAAAGATTAACATAATTTATAAAATGCTCAGATGAAGGATTGTTATATGTGATTTTATCTTGAAATTGTTATTAACTATATGATTATATGAATTTTAAACAAAGAATTTATGAATCTATGACTAACATGTAATTTTTAAAATTGGTAAGTTTTTCACTTATTAAACAAAGAATATGACAAATGTTATAATACATGACAATAGAATGATGACTTATTACTGAATTAATTTGTAAAATAATGATAATTATGTGAAATGATAGTTGATTTCTAATTTGGATGATTAAATTTGATTTCACTTAATAAAGTTAAGGAAGAGAAGATGTTGTCTAAGAAGAGTAACCTTTAATTAAGATTGAAAGTTAAGAAATAGATGGATATAGATGAAATAGTAAGTTAAGTATTGATTAACTGTCGGGTATGATAATCCATGAGATGTAGAATAGTTGGTCGCGGGGTATGGTTAAGACGCCCCCTAAACGGAAAGGTCGTCGGTTCTAATCTCGTGGATACCAACAAATCCAACCATGTTAAGGGTTGGTGCGGTCCAGGCCGGGTGCGATCCTTGGGTGATTTTGACGGCTTAGATGCCTCTGGTTCGTGGTAACTTAGCCAAAGGCAAACTTGCTAGTTAAGGAGGTTCCACCACTTTGCCAACAAAAAAAAACTGTCGGGTATGACATGGTAGTTTTATATCATGTTTATATTGATATATGCATGAGATATTATTCACTTATGTTTTGATTGTTTTCGCCAAGGTTTTGTATAATCAATAATAACATGATATAATGATTATGAGTTCATATGGATGTTAAAATTATAGAGGAAATTGGAATATTGGACATGAATTCAAACTTGAAACCTTATGATATTACAGTAAAAACGTATACAATTGAGCCTTATGATTAAATCAAAGAATTCTTATAATTTCATATTAACTTCAAGAAAAAGTTTCCCAACTTAGGGGGAGAGTAATGGTGATGGCATGCTTTTTATTAGACTTATTTTTACCTATTATTATTGTTTTAAGGCCATTCTAGATGGATGCATGACTTGGTATTAAATAATGATTGTACCTATATATGGATTATGATTTGAAACTTTGTGATGATATAAAATGGTTATATGCTATCGTGTAATGTGGTCACAATATGTGACCTTTGACCTTTGAGTAAGTTGAGATTCATTTTGAGGTTGTAGTTAATATTCGAGGTTATAGTTAATAGATTAAATTTGGTCATGTCTCACATAACTTTACATTAGCAAGGATGTTACATTGACTGCAGGGGTCATAGTGGCACATGAATATATTCATTCCCTAAAATTGACCAAAAATCCAAGTATGGTCATCAACCTTGATATGTCCACAACATTTGATCATTTAAATTGAGATTTCATTGTTCAAATGCTAACAAAATTTGGATTTAGTCTGAGCTAGGTCAAATGGGTAAAAAAGCTTGTCTTGTCAGCCTTGTTTTATGTATTGGTTAATGTCTCTTCTTATCCTCTTTTCAACCCCCCTTGGGCATTTGACAAGGAGATCATATTTATCCATTTCTATTCATTATTATGAAAGAGGATCTTGGGAGATGCCTCTACAATGCTATTACTTCTAAAAATATAAAAGGCCCTAGCCTACTCAATGATATTGACCCATTTTTCCACATGTAATTCTTGGATGTTAATATACTTATAGGACACCCCTCTACCAAGGAAGCAACATACATTAAAGTAATCCTTGATTCCATTAACCATGAAAAAACCCTTATCTTCTTCTTTAATACACCCTTGATCACCTAGTGCAATATCATCAGAATCCTAGGATTTCAAAAAAATTCTCTTCGCTTGTAATATTTAGGAGATCCTCTCATAGAAACACAATGGGGAATATATCATGGGAAAAAATTATATCTAAGTTGGAGAAAAAATTCAGTTGTTGGACTTTCATATCTTCTAACCTCCTAGGTAGATTAACCCTTCTTAAATTTGTTATGCAATCTATTCCATTATACATATTCTCAATGTTGGCAAATCCAACCAAGATTCGCAAAGCCATAAAGCGTCTCTAAAGATTTGTTCTATGGGGAGGTACTAAAAAGGAAATAAAATGATCCCTTATTGCCTAGGATAAAATATTCCTACCAAAAGGAAATGGTTTCCATAGAGTTAGAGACCTTCAAGCCCTTAACAAGGTTTTGGCAGGAAAAAACTAGTGGGTATGGTTAAACAACACAAGGGGAGTTATGGGGTCAAATATGGAGGAAAAAATATCCAAGAGATGTTGAGGAGAAGGATATAATGAGAATAGAGGGACACATGATTGGTTCATTGATATGGAATAACAATTGGAAGATAAAATCTCTAGTGTAGAACTACTACTTTTGGGAAATTAGATCAATGAATTATACCCTCTTTTGGGATGACTCTGGGAAGCAACATGAACAATTAAAAATGAAAGAAATATTTATTGAAACTAGGAACTTCTTCCACTCTTAGAAGTGGTATCATGATATTTATTATTGGGAGGATAAGTAAGGCACAACCCATAATGGATGGAAAACTTGGAAATCAAGAGAAACACAACCAATAATCAGTTAGGGATGTCTCTTTGATCATTCAATGTCTTCTCCTCCACTCATGAATATGGTTAGATATGTGGATAATTGTACTTTGTTGAGGTGTCATTAACTATTATGTTCCTATCTAATAATGGATTCACAATTAGATCAAGAATTCCATTTCCAATAGTGAAAAATTGTCATGCAAGGCTTGTGGAAACTCAGTGTACCACTTCATTGTGATCCCAATTAAGGTACGATGGAAAAGTGTTAATATGATACTACTATCCATCAAAGAGTTTGAATAACACTAAAGACTGTCAAAAGGTCATACTATGATTTTATAGATATTCACTATATTTACCTTCAAACTTAGGAATTTCAAAAGGAAACTTAGTTGGGATAGGAGGTCAGTTGGGATTGTGGTGCATTGAGTCATTAGTCAACACAATCAAATCCAATAGATTCAAATTTTCCAGGAATAGAAACTTAGTACTGGAAATGGACTTAGGATTCCCAAATAGCTTGGTTGGGTTCACATTATCACTCATACAATTACCCCTAGTATATTTCCACCGCTAGTGGAAAAATCTAAATGCATATAATAACTAGGGTGAGGAGGATGTAATCCACCAAAAGGGATTACCGTGCTAAACATGGTTGTGCTCCCTATATGAATACAAAAAGAGGAAATGAAACCATTCCCAATAAAGGGTATAGACCTAGGGATGTGTCCACCTTGAAAATATAATGCTGAAAATGAGGTAGTATTGCTTCCTTCCATCATGCTGAAAGGTGAGAAATTCATACTAAAAGGTGCAAAGTTTGTAGTGAAAGGTGACATCACAAAGGTGATGTTCCACCACTCTGAATAATATAGGTAGGGATCCCACAACCAATAGATCCCATTAACATGGGGAACTAATGCCACCAATGGTAATGCCAAAGACAGGAGGAACCATGCTCTTTGCACCATGTACTAGCAATGTTGTCCATTGCAGACCATTGATAAAGAGGATTATTATAAAAATGAGGAGTTGGATATCTAGGTGGGAATTCACAAACTTGGATGATAGGAAAAATATGAGGGTTAGCCAATTGAGAGTTAAAATTTGTTGTAGATGGTTCATGAAGATACTCAATTTCCAAATTATCTTGAGGTGGAGTATATCATACCCTTCAAGGTAAATTAATATGGTCATCTAAGCCCCTTAAGAATCCATCTACCGATAATTCGTAGAGTTAGGCTTGTATTCTAAATGTTCTTTCCTTTTAAGGATATTCAAGGTTATGTAAGTTTTATAGGCTTCTATAATAAACTTTAATGTAGTTTACTTCTTCACAGACCTAGGGGGTATAAATTACATTGTAATATGTTCAAAAAATAACCATGAAACTTTCATATGAACATGGAATTTCCACATAAGTTTAATTGCATATCATGTTCTAGATATTTTGTGATTGAAAACTTTTGATGCAGGAGCATCCTTGGGTTTGGGAAATCAACATCACCTAAAAAAAAGATTTAGTTTGGTTAATAGTCGTGGGAGGCAATAAGCAGCTATAGAAACCTGTTGCGGAAAGTCTATTGCGGTTGTATAAAGTTTGTTTGGCTGCGAAAAGTCTGTTGGGGATGCGAAAAGTCTGTTTGGATGCAGAAAGTTTGTTTGGATGCGGAAAGTTTGTTGGGCTGTAGAAAGTCTGTTCAACTGCAGAAAATTTGTTTGGCTATGGAAAGTCTGTAGACTACAGATCGCAATTACAGAACACGTGGGCTACAGATCATATCAGATCTACACATGGAATGAGCTGGCATAATCAAGGCTGAGCATATAGTTGTACAATGATTCATTGGTGGAATTGTTTGGAAGAGGAACATTTACAACTATCCATCTCCCCATGGGAAAATGAAGAGACACATAGGAAAGAGTAAAAAGGGGAATTTCGAAGGAGACGTTTCCAATTTTAACTCAACAAGGAAGTACATCGTGGGCTCTGCATTGGGGACATAATTCAACCTGTCTCGGCTCGGTTCAACAACATACAAATGGAGTCAATTTAGATCGCTATAGAAGGTCGAATTCAGATTGGCGATGAATTTCTGTTGTAAGCAAAGTATAGAAAAATGTTATTTTATGTTTGCATTGTAAGTGGACTGATAAATTTAATTAAAGAAAGCATTATACTGCTGCTCTGAAATTTCTATTGGTCCAAATTTAGTAATTTTATTGCAACGTTGAATTTTTGTTCTCTGTTATTTATTTAGGAAAGGGTTATAACTGTGCATCTGATGGGAAATGGATATCTGTAAGCCTTGTTTATGAGAGTTTCAAGCTACATGACTGCATCAAGTGAGCTAGTTTCAGCTTTGGGTTGTGAAGACTGAAAAAATAGCAAAACAAAGGCTCAGTTCTTGGTAGAGAAAAATTATAGAGTTATCAAAGAGTTATTTAGCTCATGTTGAATTGGTTCCATGAAAAATTGTTCCTTGTAGATATTGTGGTTGTATGAGACCTGAGTGAAGGTTGCTTCAGCAAGTATGATTGCTAGAAGGGGAGTTCCTAGGAGATAGCGTTGGCAAGGAACTTTGTAACTGGTAGTCCAGATTTAAGACTACAAGGCGAGCATGTGAAGAGACATCCACAAAGAGGAATG
Source organism: Larix kaempferi (assembly GCA_027924585.1). Classification (NCBI taxonomy): domain Eukaryota; kingdom Viridiplantae; phylum Streptophyta; class Pinopsida; order Pinales; family Pinaceae; genus Larix; species Larix kaempferi. The sequence goes on along the minus strand of BSBM01000047.1, from coordinate 57,829,067 downwards.
ACCTAGAGAGGCAACATGATCCAAGGGAACTACAAAACTAACATGCCGAAAGAATTAAGACAATAAAGAATGATTGTGGAGAAGATTGGAAAATGGTAGAAGTTTGCATGTGACAATTTGTAGAGAAGAAAAAAAATTGTAGTTTGATGGAAATAATGGGTAAGAAAGGAATCCCAAGAGATGATTAAATGGTCGGAATTAGAGAATTGATGGACATGGTCAAGATCCTAGCAAGAATCCCTCAGAAAAAGAAGACAATAGAGGATAAACGGCTTGAGAAGGATTGGATAGATTTCTTAAAAGGGAGACTGGATGTTTTGGAAAGCAAGCCAAGGAGGAAGCCTGTACATTTGGATTATGAAGATCAAGAAAAATATGGGAATACAAAAAATACAACACTCTGCATTGTAGAATGTGGGTGATCGGTATGCAAAATCCCCAAGGATTGAATAGGTCAAGAAGGATGAAGAAAACTCTAGTTTGAGCCTTGGTGAAAGTGATACAACAAGAGATGAATGACCTACGATTGTATGCTGGCATGAAGAAGAAGTAAAAGAGGAAGAATGTGTACCAGAGATTCCAAGCATATTGGACAAAGAGGTACGTATATCGAAAGCTCAACCAAAAACTCAAGAAGTCCCTGTATCATGTGATGGTTTTGCTGTTTTTGTAGGTGTAAAAGAAATAAATGAAGAGGATGACCTTGTAGGTCATGAGGTTGCTAATAATACAAGGATCAAAGAGGACATTGTGAGAGTTGAGATTTCAGATCCTAGAAGGGATGAAGATGTTCGAAAGGATGCTACTGAAGATAACCTTACACGTTCTAAAGATTCATATGATAGGGAGAAAATGATTGTCCAAGAGTACCCAAGTGAAGAGATTGAATTCACATTTGTTGGAGTCCAAGGGGAAATAGAGAGAGAATTTGCAGCAGAATGTTGGATTCCAAGTTATGAAAATGGTGTTGGAAATGACCTTCAATACCTCGTCGATGATAGAATTAGAAAATAAATTGTCCATGAGGAAAATGGGAAGTGTAAACATGTGGAAGATGAAATCCAGGAAGATGCAACATATAACCATCTACAACATGGAAAAGGAGTTGTGACAAGATTTGACACTATAAAGAATACCCTATAAGAAGTTGAAGAATAACCATTGCAGCAAGGAAATGGGAGAGTGCAACAATTGAAGGACTGAGAAGATTATGAATATAAAGGCATCTTCATATTTGAACACTTTGTCCAAAGAATTTTTTTTCCAAGAATGTTTGTTGAAGGTATGTCCCCAGTAGCGTTGTTTGATTTGATAGCATGTGATGGAGAAAAAAAGAATGTTGGATGTAGAGACTTGTTCAAGGTTGAATGGGAAGCAAGGATACCAGGTGAAAGATTGAATAAAGTTGTGAAACTGTCAAGTTCACAAGAATGTGTGTTCCGCATGATGATGGGTGTTGTAAGCTTGAGGGGAAGACCCGTGGGGAAATTTGATGTCCAAGGAGGTGAAAGGAGGAGGACTTGGAGCAGAAAGAAACATAGATGTAAATGTTATGAGAGGATAGAACATATAAATGGAATACATAAGTAAAATAGTATTGAGTTGGGTGAAAAGAATGCAATAGAATTTGGAATTATTGAGTGGATAATAGATTTGTTGGATTGGAATTAGCATGAGGATGATACCAGTGTGATGGGAAAGTGTCTATATTTGAGGAGGAAATAAAGGTGGAAGAAGAATCAGCTTTACAAAAGGAAAATTACAGCAACAAAATAGATTTTTGATGTCTATAGCATGACATGGGGAACGTAAGTATTGTTTTCCCTAACATATTTGATATTATATTTGTAGGTGTAGCGAAAGCATGCAAGGGTGACATGGAAAGAGAGGATTCCAGGGAAGCTCATGGCAAATGTGAAGATGGAGATGATGCGAGAATTCATATTCTCATAGTAGAAGCACAAGATGGACATGACATGTTTGTCCCAAAGGAAATGGAATCACATTAGCCTAATGAATGGGAAATTCCAGATCTCTCAGAAAGGATACTAATCTATGGGTGAGAAGAATGTTGATGTATATGTAACTTTGGAATGTATTTCACATATATGTATATTGTATTCCTATAGAGATGTTATTATTCCTATATACGGAAGTGGTTGTATTCCTATAGAGATGTTATTATTCCTCTATACGGAAGTGTCGTCATTTATATTGTAAGTGTCGTAACTTATACTTGATGGGTTATTAGACCACCTTGTTGGGGTTGGCTCTGTATAAGTCATGTGGGTCAAAGGGTTATTAGACCACCCTATTGGGGGTCGACCATGTGGGTCAAAGGGTTATTAGACCACCCTAGTGGGGGTTGGCCCAGTCAGCATTATGTTAAGTGGTTAAGTTGAGGTCGACCTAGTTGAGTAAAGGTCAATTCAAGTTAGTGTATAAATAAAGAGTGTGTCTCTCTCATTTTATACATTCTATTCTCTCACTCACACTTGGGAGAGTGGCGCACTTGTGGAGGAGGAGGCTCTGCTGCTAGGAGAAGACTATCTCTTGTATTCTGGTTGTATCATTGCTCTATCTATCTCTGAGGAAGTTATTGGGGTTTTTCACCTTTATGGTTTTCCCCAAGTAAACTCTGTGTCTCTTGTGTGCTTGCATTATTGTGTCCATGATTGATATGCTGTAGATTTGCTGTACATGTTGTTCTCTCAGTTAAGATCCTAGATCAGATTGAAGTAAATTCTGAAAATTTAACATGGTATCAGAGCTAGCCTGAAAGAAGGCATGATATGGCATGTATGACACTTGTTGCACTTACGATGCTAGGGCTTGATATAGCAAAAACCAGTCATCGTAGAACTTTCGCTATAAATCCATTTTGGCGAAGTTTTCGGTTCTGAAACATTTATAGCTTGACAAACCCTTGTTATAGCTTGAAATGACACCTCTCCATCCGTGACGACACTTGCTTCCCTTGGTCGCATGACGACATTTCTTGAGATCAAGTTCAGTCACACAACAGGACATTTGTGGATGGAGGAGTCATTTGGGACACTAAAAATGGTTGAAATTACCTCATTCTTGACCCATTTGATGTATATGACCCTTAGGAACATTTTTCCAGACCAAACCATCTGAAAATGAGCAGAAAAGCCTGTTTTTGGCCATTTTTCAATATGAGCGCTGGTACACAGGCATGATAGTAGCGTGTATAGTCTACTGAACGCGACTCCACTGTTGAAATAGTAGCGTGTGTATGCGACTTTGTCTACTGTAGAGTAGCGTACACCCCTGTTTTGGTCAAAATCTCAAAATTCGAGTAAGTTAAGTTGGTTGGGAAACCTCTTGAGCGGTTATAACTTATTTTACTCTTCCTCATTGACTATATAAGGAGGGTAGAAGGGCCATGTGAGAGAACTAAGCCCAATTACAAATTTATGCTGGAGGAATGGAGACCCTCATCCCCATCTCTTGTGCTTCAGTTTTGGTAAACCTTAGCACAGTTGATTAGAGGCTGGAATCCTTGGAGAACGGAAGCAGGAGACCTTGAATCTAGGTTTCGTGAAGTGCCAAGCTTGAAAGAAGGTATAACTTTATGTACTTGCTTTCATTCATCAATAAAGATCAGACGTTCTTCTCTTTCCAAATATGACCTAGTTATGTGTGTCTCGGATTTGATTACAGTTTGTTTATAATCTGATGTCTTCTTCTATTATGAATATTAGTCTTATATGTGTAGTCAAATGTGTTTGAGAAAGGTGTCAAGTTGTTTTGCAGGTCTGGGCATTGCGACACTGGATAAGCATTGAAGAGTAAGGGAGGCAAAGCTAGGATCAACCTTCTGAATGAGGTGCCTACATCTCTAAACCCTAATCTCTTCATTTATTTGTTGTGCTTGCAGAATGCTTGTAAGTCTATCTTTATCACCGTAAGTTGGTAGTTTCTCCCCTGAACTATAGGTGCATTTTCCCCACAACAACCCTAATCCAGCTCCAGGTCCAGTTCTTGCAAATCAAGTGGATTGGGTTAATCCTAGAAGAAGATGGATTGGTCACCTGCATAAGTGAAGAAGTTCCTGTCTCAGAGGGAGATGAGGCTAAGGCCTTCCATAAGAAGATTACAAGCAATCTTGACAAGTATGGCTTACAGGTATGTTTCATGGTTAATTTTATCATATGTTTGTCTTCATATCATTACAGTACAATCTTGATTAATTACTAGACTTGTCGTATCACCTTAATAGAAGATATTCATTGATTAAGGTTTTGACACTTATGAATGTACTAATGCATTGTGATGTTGTATGAGGTTTATGTTTTCGCTAACATAAAAGGTACACCAAGAAAGACAAATCATGTTCTACTTCAAGAACATATGATCATGGTGACATGAAGACAAAGATTCATCTATTGTCATGGATCACATAGAAGATCTACTTTCGAGGTATGTATAACTTGGTCCTACAATGGTTAACCTATGAGACATGCAGGTTGCTAGCACAAGTCATTGAAGAGAACCATAAGACATTATGCGGGTATGTTATACATAACTAGCTAGCATGCTAATCCAGGTATGTTTTTCCTATATCAAGCTAGAATCCTACCTTGTGTTAGGATCTTATACTGTCGTGTTGTTGATAATGATTATTCATGAAGTCATAGGTTTGAATAGTCATGGCTGTATGCATATTATGTTTCTTACCATAATTGATGATATGACTAACCAGAAGAATCATGAAGGTATAGGTTTGACTAATCACGGGTTTATGCATTGATGATTTAACTAATCAGAAGAGTCCTATGATCAAATAAGAATATGAATGAGTAAAAGAAGACTTCCCTGAAACCTTGAATACTAATGTTTATTATCTGTGAATGATCATGACTATACATGTTTAAGATTATTGTGTTTTGATAGTATTAAGATTATACTAATAAATGTGTGATTATGTATGAGACCTCAAGGATAACACAATGATGATACTGATAAGCATGCATAATGATTAAGGATGGACGTAAGTTCAAGAACAGGTAATCCAGGAAGCAAAGATCAAGAGGGGGCACACTCCAGTTGTTCTTGCAAGAAAGCAAAGGAGCACACTTCAGTAGTTTCTGCAAGGATGCAGATATTCAGAGGGATTTGAACATCTTTCTACATTCCACAACAGAAAGGTGTAGAAGAAGCTACTTCAGCAGCTCTTGCAAGGAAGCAAAGACTCAGAGGGAGTCCACCCAGCAACCAAACAAAGATAAGTATTTGAATTGTCATTTCTTACATAATGTTATTCAATGATGTATATGCTTATGTTCCTAGAATTAGGTTGTGTATTATGCATATTAGAATAGTTGCATTGATGAACAATATACTACTAATATACATGGGTAAGTGGCCTATGGCACTGTACAACATTCCATTGCTACTTATCTAGAATGAAACCTTTTTGCTGACATGTTGGGAGTTGTGCACACTCTTAACAATGTTCTGGTAGAGATTGGAAGGCATCTAGAAAGTTACGAGATATGGATAAATGTTGTATTGAAGCATTGGCTAAGATAATTGCATGACTGTATGACATATTTCTTTATGTAAGAATTTGTTCTGAAAACTATGAGATGTTTTCTAATCATGCAATTTAACTTGTTGCGTAGGAAATTTCGTATACCATCACCTACAAAAGAAGGACTACAACATTTGTTCAGCAACAAAGTTATCTATTGAAAATATTGAAGATATTGAAGTTCCCTGGATTTGGGAAGAATGCCATGATTGAGGAGTACCAGTCGATCATGAATATGTTTGGGATGCAGTCACAAAGGGTAGTCTGTAGTGACTTCTAAGAGGATCTACAAGATCAAGCATGCTGCAGGTGGTAGCATAGAGACTTTTGCTCCGTTAGCCAGATACACTTCCATTAGATCCGTACTTGCTCTAGCTGCAGTGATGAAGTGGAAGATACACCAGATGGATTTCAAGACAACCTTCTTGAATGGTGTAGTTGAAGAAGAAGTGTATGTGGAGAAGCCACTTGGTTCTGAGACACATGACAGGGAGTCATATATGTGCAGATCTTGGTATGGTAGGATAGACAACTTTCTATCCAGTTTGGGCTTTACCAAGAGTAAAGCGGATTCAAACCTTTACTACAAGGTTGAGGAAGGCAATCTAGTGATACTACTTTTGTATATGGATGACTTGTTCGTAACAGGTGAGGATAGATTGATTGCCGACATGTAGTGGAAGCTTGCTGCTGAGTTCGAGTTGAAGAACTTGGGGATGATGCACTATTTGTTTTTGGCATGAAGGTGTGGTAGAGTGCAGATGGAATCTTCCTTGGATGAGGGAAGTATGCAGTAGAGATCCCGAAGAGGTTCGGGATGATGGATTGCAAGGCCATGGCCACACCTATGGCATTGAATCTGAAGCTTCTTTGTGATGCTTCATCTGAGCCGGTTGATGTCTCTATGTATCATCAGATGATTGGGTCCTTGATGTACCTGACGAACACGAGATGAGATATTTGCTTTGCAGTGAACACATTGAGCCAGTTCCTGACGGATCCGAGGAGTGTTCACCTGGTTGCTGTAAAGCATGTTCTGAGGTACCTGAAGGGTACAGTGGATTATGGGCTCAAGTATGAAGCGAATCAAAAGTTTAACTTGCAAGGTTATGTTGATTCAGATTGGGCTAGTAGTGCTGCAGATAGGAAGAGCACATCTAGATGCTGCTTCAGTATGGGATCAGGTGTGATCTCTTGGTTTAGCAGGAAGCAGTCCTGCGTAGCACTGAGTACAGCTGAGGCAGAGTATGTTGCAGCCTGTTCAACTAGTTGTGAGGCAGTATGGCTACGGAAGCCACTGTATGAGTTATTTGATCTCCCGTTGGATGCTACTGGTATCTTTTGTGATAACTAGAGTTGTGTGAAGCTGTCCGAGAACCTAGTGTTTCATGACAGGTCGAAACACATAGAGATCAAATATCACTATATCAGGGATATGGTGCAGAGAGGAGCCATGAAGCTCCTGTATATTGCGACGGATGAGCAGATTGCAGATGTGCTGACGAAGCCACTAGCCAGGGTGAAGTTCGAGTACTTCAGGGAGAGGCTTGGTGTTCTTCGGATTGATGACACTTCGAGGAAAAAGTGATGGACACATTTGCAGAAGCCATTCCATGCATGTTGGAAGGAGGATCCTTCACATGGCTGTGGATGTAAGTGCTGGATGATGAGCATCAGGACGGTGCTCTAGTTACTGCTCTGTATATGCATCGGGAGGATGTTGGATATGATCAGTTGGATCATGTATATGTATGTACGCATCATGTTGGATGCTGGGTATGATCAGTTGGATCATTTATATGTATATGTATGTACACATCATGTTGGATGCTGGATATGATCAGTTGGATCATTTATATGTATATGTATGTACGCATCATGTTGGATGCTGGATATGATCGGTTGGATCATTTGTATGTATTTTGTATAAGCATCATGTTGGATGCTTGGACCATGTATCTGTATATGTATCAGGTGGATACATTGTATGATCAGGTAGATCATGTATGTTGATATGTATCATGTATGATCAGGTGGATCATGTATGATGATATGTATCAGGTAGATACTTGGTATGCATCAGGTAGATGCATTGTATGATCAGGATGATCATGGATGACAAGCTTCAGGATGTTGCTCCAAATGATATGCAGCAGGATGTTGCAGTGATGATGATCAGGATGATCATGTGTACATCAAGATTATGTATGGTGTGTATCAGGCTGATACTCTATGGCCGTGGATCAGGTTGTGCAGATGAGCATATAATTTGGCCCTGGGATATTTGCAGATAGTCTTTCGAGGTTTTTCCTATGGCATATAATCTGGCCCTGGGATGTCTGGCAGATTCTCTTTCGAGGTTTTGTCCTATGGCATATAATATGTCCCTGGGAGATCCGATAGGTTGGGCTGTGTGCCCGTAATAAGTCCTGGGATTCTCTTGCGAGGTTTTTCCATGACCACATATAATCTGTCCCTGGGAGATCCTATAGGTAGAGCTGTGTGCTCGTAACAGCCTGGGATGCTCTTGCGAGGTTTTGTGGTGACCACATATAATCTTTCCCTGGGAGATCCTATAGGTAGAGCTGTGTGCTCATAACAGCCTGGGATGCTCTTGCGAGGTTTTGTGGTGAGGTCACATATAATATGGCCTTGGGAGATCCTATAGGTAGAGCTGTGTGATCGTAACAGCCTGGGATGCTCTTTCGAGGTTTTGTGATGCATGTAATAAGTCCTGAGGATTCCACAGTATGGCCAGTGATGACGAAGACCTACAGGTGGTGGGCCTACATCCAGTATGAAAAAGGACTGGATCTGTAGAACTTCCTATGACGAGTGGATTCAGAGATTGATTGAGATAGCAGCAGCAGTGATGATGATGATGACTCGATGACGATTATCCAGTGACGATGATCCAGAGAAGATGACTTGTGCTAGAAGACCTATGTCGAGAAATACCTTCCTAGTTAAGAGGGAGTGTTGATGTATATGTAACTTCGGAATGTATTTCACATATATGTATATTGTATTCCTATAGAGATGTTATTATTCCTCTATACGGAAGTGGTTGTATTCCTATAGAGATGTTATTATTCCTCTATACGGAAGTGTCGTCATTTATATTGTAAGTGTCGTAACTTATACTTGATGGGTTATTAGACCACCTTGTTGGGGTCGGCCCTGTATAAGTCATGTGGGTCAAAGGGTTATTAGACCACCCTATTGGGGGTCGACCATGTGGGTCAAAGGGTTATTAGACCACCCTAGTGGGGGTCGGCCCAGTCAGCATTATGTTAAGTGGTTAAGTTGAGGCCGACCTAGTTGAGTAAAGGTCAAGTCAAGTTAGTGTATAAATAGAGTGTGTCTCTCTCATTTTACACATTCTATTCTCTCACTCACACTTGGGAGAGTGGCGCACTTGTGGAGGAGGAGGCTCTGCTGCTAGGAGAAGACTATCTCTTGTATTCTGGTTGTATCATTACTCTATCTATCTATGAGGAAGTTATTGGGGTTTTTCACCTTTATGGTTTTCCCCAAGTAAACTCTGTGTCTCTTGTGTGCTTGCATTATTGTGTCCATGATTGATATGCTGTAGATTTGCTGTACGTGTTGTTCTCTCAGTTAAGATCCTAGATTAGATTGAAGTAAATTATGAAAATTTAACAAAGAACCAATGAGGAATCCCGACATTATGATGGATTGATCATGGATAAAAGAGATATGTTTGATCTCGGTTGTACATGGAAACTCAATGTTGAAATATTTATGTTCAAGGTGGAAGAGCAAAGTGGGTTTGTTGTAGATTCATTTATTAAAGAATCATGTTGTGAGGTTGACATGATAAGAGCGATTGAGAAGATGACAACCCAGTTGGTCATTACTTTGGGTTTATCCATTGGAATGAGAGCTTTGCTAAGAAGTATGAACACCATGATAGAGATGAACGTGTTGGTGAACAACGAACAAGCATTAGCTATGAAGCCTTGGTTTGCGAAGTTCATCACCACTGTCACTCGACTGAGTGCCTGAACACAACGTCTTTGGTCCTCTTAGCTTTTGCAATTTCCCGAAGGCATAAAGCTACTCGCAGGCTCCTGGTAATCCCAAGATATGCTCACTAGCACACCTTACACAGACTCAATTTTATACAGAGGCGAGTCTCATCTTTCGGTTGCTATGTTATACCAGGATGGCAACTAGCAGAGCATAATCACTTTGGCTCTCACCTAGACAGAGCTTCCAACTACTGGATCAACTCGACACTCTACTTGCAGAGCACCTTAACCGGCTCAATGCACCTAAGACTCGATGTCCCAAATGAGCTCCAGAGTCTCATATTTATACAATGTTAGGAAGTCATCCGGTGGACAGAAACCTACACCAAACGGTAAAAGAAATGATTTCGAGGACATGATGGAACCACATCATGTTTATCTCATCCCTTAGAGGCTCGGCCGTATGGGGACCCGGAACCGACAAGACTCACTTGCACCGAAAGCAAACTTGATGGCCGACAAGACTTTGGCCCACACAAAAGCAAAGATACCATTACAATGCATCGAGGAAAAAGCATCTCGAGAAATATCATGGCCAAAAACAAAACATGGCCGACAACTTACAAAGTGGAGCTATTACACCGGCCCACTATGGCTTCCACTACCAACAGCAAAAGTATGTACAATTATTTTGCAATACGGACCAATGGCTTCATTCCAGCAATATATTATGTCGCTTACTCAAACCTAGATCCGCATACACATTTGAGTTCTTCAAAACCAAGTGGTCCACAGGGTACTCCGCCACAAACACAATCCAGCACACCCTCATCAAAGAGATGCTCCTCGATCTCTCGCTGTGCCAAATTGTCTTCCCAGTTGTAAGGCTGAGATTCAGTATTCTGCCAGTACTCATCTTCAGGATACTCTACTCCAGGATAAAGCAAATCTCTGAAACATTTTTCGACATCAGATCCATGAAGGGCTTCATTTGCATTATACAGAAATTCAGAAGCAAACAAAGATTCAACCCGATAATTAAGAGGCAAAATCCTCTTATGGACCTTTGTATCCAATCTGTTACCATTAATATCTCTTTTAATGAATTTTTGAGTGATATTAACAGTATGTTCCAATGGTGTGTACCTACCCCCATGGTGTCTCAGAAAAAACTTAAGCCACATATTATGCTGATCTGATGCCTGCATATCAGCTTCCAAATGTAAAATAAAATTAGCTCTCCTGTTGAGCCAATCTTCTCTGGGACAAAATTTATCCAAAAATACCTCAGTCCATCCAGACCACTTTTTGTTATGCATATTACTAGGGTCTGCGCATATCACTACAGAGGTTTGTTCTCTGTAGAACTGGAGTATGAGGTTGTATGAAGACCATGTGAGATTGCCCTCACCAATATCAACATACCAGACTAATCCATGCTTTTCTTCATTACAATCCACCCATAATTCTTTACACTTTCTCAATTGCTCTTGAGAATTTCAAAATCCATTGAAAGCTTTCTTCTCCCATCGTTCCAAAATCTGGAGCTTGCATGGATTCTCTTGAATTTGTATTATTAGAGTTAGACTGAGATACTTTTCAGCCTGATGTCTGTCAGTGTAATCAAGCAATTCTCGACGCTCTTCAACAGACAAACTGTTATCCCAAGGTTTCAGAAATAAAGCATTTCTGGGCAACTGATCTTCATCTGGCATAGGGGCTTTCCCCTTTTCATCTTTTTGCGCCTGAACTTGAACCTGCTGAAAACATATTTAAACTGGGAACTTCTTTCTGCACATTTTCCCAAGTAAACATATCAGCGAGACAATTTAAATAGCCAGGCTTGTAAACTATATCATAATAAAAATTAGATAGCCAAATGAACCACTTTAAAATTCTGCTACTATTCTCTGCCATAAGATTCTCATTTTTGAAAATTCCAAGCATTATTTTCAGATCTGTTCTAATGGTGAAGCGCACTGGTTTCAGGTAGAGAATAAAGTTATTAACAGATTTCTTCATAGCCAAAATTTCTTTATGACTGCTGGGATAATTCAATTCAGCGCCCTTAAAGGATCCAGATGCATATCCACAGATATTTTCTTTTGCATTTATTTCTTCCAGAAGAACACCACCCCAGGTGGTACTGGATGCATCTGTCTCAAGGATTAACTTACTAACTCCCTGAGGAAGATGAAGAGATGGCAAAGATTTGACTCTGGCTTTTATTTGTTGGACCGCCAGTGTCATTGCATCAGACCAAGCTGCAGGCTTTTTCTTGAGTCTCTGCTGAAGACAATAAATGTTAGAAGCCTGTCCTTTATAAAAAGGTCTGATGTAGTTTAGACAACCAAGAAATCTTTGTAACTGGGTCTTCTCTAAAATTTTCTCTGGGAAATGATCAAAGGATTTCAATACATGTTCCTGAAGGACGACTTGACCATTCTTAATATGCAGACCCAAAAAATCCATTTCTGTCTTACCAATTTCCATTTTGGTTGCAGACAGAACCAAACCATGTTTGAACACTAAATCATAAAACTGCTGTAAATGTTTAAGATGTTCTTGCAAATTTCTTGAACATATCAGAATGTCATCTATAAACACAGCTAACCAAGGAATGTCTCTAAAGATGTCCTCCATACGTTTCTGAAACTCTGAAGGTGCATTATTAATACCGAAAGGTAAGACTTTCCACTGGTATTGTCCATGTGGGACAACAAAAGCAGTTTTGCATCTATCTTTGGCCTCAATGCCAATTTGGTAAAACCCTGACTTCAAATCAAATTTGCTGAAAATAGTACATCCTGTTATTTTCTAGAGCAGACTAGCTTTATCAGGAAGAGGATACCTGATTTTCTGTAGAACAGCATTTAGTGGTTTGAAATTCACCACTAATCTGGGTTTACCTCTCTTTTGCTCTGAGTGCTTATTGAACACAAAAGCACGACATGCCCATGGGCTCTTTGAAGGTTCAATCAATCCTTTTCCAAGCAACTCTTGGATTTCCTTTGAGCAGAAATCTCTTTCAGTGGGACTCATTAATCTTGCAGAGGCTTTCATTGGCCGAATCTTCTGTAATGGATCAAATGGAAGGGATACAAAATATTTTTCTGTAGTCCAAAAAGCATTGGGACTTTCTGAACAACAGTCCTTCTTTATCTTATCTGTGATTCCTGCAAGAAACTTTTCACTATGCACTTCTGCAAACGAAATACATCGCTCCATCTTATTGAGCGAGGCTTTGGAAGGAACATGAGTATTTTGTGCAGTAGGCAATGGCTTACAACGCTGTACAAACTTATGACTCAAGGGAAGATTTATAGAATGATTATTGATTGTACAAGAAAATACCATTTTCTTTGTATCTATAGAAAACGGGCTGACTTTAATTAAGAATTCTGAACCAAGAACACAATCCTCACGGACTGCATCTAACCTAAAAAGGGACAGTGAATTCTTTATTCCAGACAAAGCAACTGGGACATCTTTTACTTTACCAGTCAAGTATACAGCGATTCCTTGAATGGCTGAACCAAATTCTTTTGTTGATTCCCAATAAAAAGATGGAATTGCATTACCTCTAGCTAAGTTAAATTGACAACCTGAATCAATCAGACATTGGATAGGATAAGGTCTAAATTCATTAGGGCAGAAATCTAGGGTAATAAACAATTTTGGACCTGACAGGGCTCCAAGAAGACTTATGCTTTGTGACTGGGTAGAGGGAGATCTTTCAGGAGAGGATTCAGGAGATTCTTCTTTACTCTCTGGCTGGCCACATACTCTTTCTATTTCTTGAGATAAATCTTCATCTGAAGATTGATCATTTTCTTGGAACAACACTATAAGAGCATGCTTTATGGCATCGGCCTCTTTTAGCAGTTCCTTTATTTTTGCTTGTTTTTCTTTTAACTGCATTCTTAAGAAATTCTCTCTATCCTTTCTATGTGCTTGCCTGTCTGAATGGCTACCAAGGTATTCCCGATACAACTCTACTGGATTAAATGCTACAATAGCCTTAGCTTTTCCTTTTCCTTCAGTCAGACTCTGCAATGTTTTCTGCAATGCATTTTTCTCTTCTCTGAGTTTTGTTCTTTCTATATGCCTGTAGATAGGAATTGTAGATAGTTTCAGATCTATAGCATCAATATGTTTTTCAATATGCAATGGAGAAATGGAACTGGAAAACATATACAATGAGAAATCAAAATCAAATTCGGGCTTCTCACACCCCCCTAAATGTGGATCATTGTCGGATTCGGACTCAGTCAAGGAAGAAGAAGACTGACCACATTTAGCTAGAATTGGGTTATCATCCTCAAATTATGTACAAGAGGAAGACTCAGATTCAGGTAAATAGATCACTTCATCAGAAGGATTAGGAGAATTTGATGAAACTTTGTACAAATCCCACCAGGTTGGGTCAAGTGATTTACATAAGGCAGCTAAACTGGGCTTCGATTTCCTTTCAGGGCACTTACTTGCCCAATGTCCAGATTTACCAAAAATAAAACAAACATCACCTTTACCTCTATCATGCCTTCTTTTTACAAACCTCTTGGCTTTGTATTTAGATTTCTTGTAAGGCTTTTTAGATTTGTATTCTTTATGACGATGTTTGGTTTTGTGTTTATATGGCTGATATGGATGATACCTGGACTGAGAAGTATAGAACTTCTTGTGTTTCTTCTTACAATGGCAACCTCCTTTGCCAAAATGACCTCTATTATGGGCACCACACCCCCAATCGGGAAGAACTGCTACATCCTTGTAGAAGGATGCAGAGAACACCTTTTGATGCCTTTTAAAATCTTTGCTAACCCGCCTTTCTAGACAGTGCTCTTGCCATGTTTCTAAGATGTGATTGTGTAATTGTGCAAGAGACAAACTTCTTAATTCTACCTTCTTATCTTTCAGCACCTGTTCTATAGCATCTGGCACATGACCTGGGTAGCTGCGTAGATAATGCTTAAGGTAGGCTGGGTTTCTAGATTTACCAAAGGAAATTAATAATTTCTGCATGTAATAGAAATATTCTTCTGCTTTACTTAAATCACATAGCCTAGCTGACATAAACAATGAGGCTAAGTGATCATAATCTTCGCCACCCTCTGGACCATAAAATTCTCTGCCAAGTGCAGAGAGAATCTGTTCATCTGCATCATCTGCAGATAATAGTTCATTCCTTGTTTCCTGTGGCAACCATCGCCACCATTCATAAGCAAGTCCTAAAAGACCAGCAATTAACTGGGTTCCTAACATTTGACCAGTTAAATTGTGATCTTTCTATTTTTTATACAATATCCAATGAGTTAACAACTGAATTGCATTTTTGATTTCTTCTCTTGACTGACACTGGATATTTAGGACTAGCTGCTCTGGCATTTGAGTTATTAGATTATTCATAGAGTTAATCCCAAAATTAAACACTTTTGGAGGAGGAGCAGATGCAGTATTTGCATCAGGCACATGAGTATCAAATTGCTCATAATGTGGGGCTCCTATTCTTCTTCTGTTGGATGACTCTTCTGCCATCATATTCAAATCACCAATATATTTTGGATCAAGCATTGGTTTGAAATTTTTGAACTCAGTGATCCATTCTTCAATATCTTGCTTTATAGCATCACTTTCAACGAAATCCCATTCCGATTTCTCTTCATCACGAATGACATTGAATTGACCTAATGAAGCAGATTTGCTATGACCCTTTTTTGCAAGTTTTAGCACATGGTTAGGAACAATATAATGTTTCTGTTTTAGTTCCTGTGTTTTTGAGCTCAGATCGCTCAAAACTGCCATTCTTCTTTCTAGCTTCTGAGAAGCTTCTGCTATGGCTCTTTCTATCTGGGTTGTATCATGAATCAGGTGATCTAAAAGATAAAGCTTGGTGACGATTTTATCTAGTTGTTCTTTTTGCTCAGAACTACTGTGTTTTAACAATAGAATATCATTAGCCATATCATCTAAATTTCTTGCAGTATGAATTTCCTGCAAGTTACCCCAATTGGCTAGTTTCATTTCATCTGAAACTATTTGATCAGCAGCTGAAGATTTGCAAGGCATGAATTCTCTTCTTGTTGACCCATCTTGAGAGTACTGTCTAAATGAAGTATCCCGAGGAAGATTCCTACCAGGTAGAAATGACTTCTGGCCAGCTGCGTTAGTAATTTCAACACCTCCATTTGATCTAGGAAGAGAAAACATTCGTAGTGTGGGAAACTCATGGGAAGAAGCAGAATCTTTTTGTTTATTTTTTTGAATTAATTTTGTTTTATTTTCTTACATGCCTGACAGTCGGCATGTTGACCCCTATGCTCCAATTCAGAAAGACCTGAATAAGAAGAAGTATATACATTATCAGAAGGTTTGGAATGAGACTCAGCTAAAGACTGTTTACTTAGTTGATCTAACATTGCCTGAAGCTTAGCATTGTTATATGAAGACATGGATGTTGACTTGGTCAAAGGGGGACCAAATCTTCTTATTGGCTCTTCTTGGGCTGACCTGAAGGAGCTTGTGGCTTCATCAAAGATTAATGGCTTTGGATTTATATAAGCAACAACTCTTTCCCTATTTCTTAACTCTGAGTATTTTAGTTCCCAAGACTGCGGATAGTTAATTCCAGTCCAGTCGAAAGTAATTGGGGTTGCATTCTTTGATTTAGAATTGGTTTGTTCCACCATGCTACAGTCTGTAGAGCTCTGGTGAACATGCGAACGCAACTGGGGAAGGGTTTCGTTGCCAAAACAAACACAGACACCTCCTTTTAACTGGATAATTCGGGAGCCATTCTGCATGTCAAATCCTCATGGAAGGATATAGGCTTTAAGCAAATTGTAAATATGCGGATCATCTAAGCTTACGAAAAACTTAGGGTAAACAGTGCCAAAGGCTAGGCCATCGTGCAGAGGAGCAGTAAACCCTCCAATTACAGCATCAGAAAATTTATTATGACGTGTATCTACAACACAATAAAGAGAAGAAACGGCAAGGCATGGGCGTACCAAGGGACCAAGGCCTAACTTAATTACCCCAAAAGGAGCATAATTAAACTTTTTAGATTTTGCCCAATCTATTTGTTGTTTATCCAACAAGTTTATATGGATAGGCTCTTAATTATCAGTAAACGCGAAATCAATGCTAGACACTTTGATTTGAGTGACAGACTGTAAATTCCACCAATGAAGTTTGTATACATCACAGGGTAAGATCTGGGGTAATTGCCAGTTTTCTGAAGGATTGATATCATTTATAGTTATGTATGAGGAGGCTTCATTTGAAGATGAAGGATTAAAAGAAGAATTATGTCTTTCTGCTAGAGAGACTTCTGTGTCGTTGGCTGATTCACACTCTACATGATTCAGCGTAACAACATCCATCATTGGGTCCATCTTAAAAAAGGTGAGTGCTGACTTAGTCTTCCGGAAACCTGGTAGACTTACTCCCCTAACTCTGGCGGGTCTTACTGCTCATCCTCAGACTGACTCTTACACCATTAGGATCCCAACAATCATCTCAACGGTCGTTTCCACCATCTAGAGGATACTATTCTTAGAGTGTTGAAAATAAAACAACCAATTTCATACACAGAGATGATATTGCAGCAGATTTATAACTCATACATTCATCATAACATGAATAAGCAATTATGCTCAGTCATTCATCAAAAGATGTTCTCTGCATCCTTCTGCAAGGATGTAGCAGGTCTGCTCGATTGGGGGTGTGGTGCCCATAATAGAGGTCATTTTGGCAAAGGAGGTTGCCATTGTAAGAAGAAACACAAGAAGTTCTATACTTCTCAGTCCAGGTATCATCCAGATCAGCCATATAAACACAAAACCAAACATCGTCATAAAGAATACAGATCTAAAAATCCTTACAAGAAATCTAAATACAAAGCCAAGAGGTTTGTAAAAAGAAGGCATGATAGAGGTAAAGGTGATGTTTGTTTTATTTGTGGTAAATCTGGACATTGGGCAAGTAAGTTCCCTGAAAGGAAATCGAAGCCCAGGTTAGATGCCTTATGTAAATCACTTGACCCAACCTGGTGGGATTTGTACAAAGTTTCATCAGATTCTCCTGATCCTTCTGATGAAGTTATCTATTTACCTGAATTTGAGTCTTCCTCTTGTACAGAATCTGAGGATGATAACCCAATTCTAGCTAAATGTGGTCAGTCTTCTTCTTCCTTGACTGAGTCTGAATCCGACAATGATCCACATTTAGGAGGGTGTGAGAAGCCAGAATTTGATTTTGATTTTTCATTTTATATGTTTTCCAGTTCCATTTCTCCATTTCAGATTGAAAAACAGATTGCTGCTATAGATCTGCAACTATCTACAATTCCTATCTACAGGCACATATAAAGAACAAAACTCAGAGAAGAGAAAAAGGCATTGCAGAAAACATTGCAGAGTCTGACTGAAGGAAAAGGAAAAGCTAAGGCTACTGTAGCATTTAATCCAGTAGAGTTGTATTAGCTATACCCTAGTAGCCATTCAAACAGGCAAGCACATAGAAAGGATAGAGAGAATTTCTTAAGAATGCAGTTAAAAGAAAAACAAACAAAAATAAAGGAACTGCTAAAAGAGGCCGATGCCATAAAGCATGCTCTTATAATGTTGGTCCAAGAAAAGGATCAATCTTCAGATGAAGATTTATCTAAAGAAATAGAAAGAGTATGTGGCCAGCCAGAGAGTAAAGAAGAATCTCCTGAATCCTCTCTTGAAAGATCTCCCTCTCCCCAGTCACAAAGTATAAGTCTGCTTGGAGCCCTGTCAGGTCCAAAATTGTTTATTACCCTAGATTTCTGCCCTGATGAATTTAGACGTTATCCTATCCAGTGTCTGATTGATTTAGGTTGTCAATTTAACTTAGCTAGAGGTAATGCAATTCCATCTTTTTATTGGGAATCAACAAAAGAATTTGGTTCAGCCATTCAAGGAACCCCTGTATACTTGACTGGTAAAGTAAAAGATTTTCCAGTTGCTTTATCTGGAATAAAGAATTCACTGTCCCTTTTTAGGTTAGATGCAGTCCGTGAGGATTGTGTTCTTGGTTTAGAATTCTTAATGAAAGTCAGCCCGTTTGCTATAGATACAAAGAAAATGGTCTTTTCTTGTACAGTCAATAATCATTCTGTAAATCTTCCCTTGAGTCATAAGTTTGTACAGCGTTGTAAGCCATTGCCTACTGCACAAAATACTCCTGTTCCTTCCAAAGCCTCGCTCAATAAGATGGAGCGATGTATTTCGTTTGCAGAAGTGCATAGTGAAAAGTTTCTTGCAGGGATCACAGATAAGATAAAGAAGGACTATTGTTCAGAACGTCCCAATGCTTTTTGGACTAGAGAAAAATATTTTGTATCCCTTCCATTTGATCCATTACAGAAGATTCGGCCAATGAAAGCCTCTACAAGATTAATGAGTCCCACTGAAAGAGATTTCTGCTCAAAGGAAATCCAAGAGTTGCTTGGAAAAGGATTGATTGAACCTTCAAAGACCCATGGGCATGTCGTGCTTTTGTGGTCAATACGCACTCAGAGTAGAAGAGAGGTAAACCCAGATTAGTGGGGAATTTCAAACCACTAAATGTTGTTCTACAGAAAATCAGGTATCCTCTTCCTGATAAAGCTAGTCTGCTGCAGAAAATAACAGGATGTACTATTTTCAGCAAATTTGATTTGAAGTCAGGGTTTTACCAAATTGGCATTGAGGCCAAAGATAGATACAAAACTACTTTTGTTGTCCCGCATGGACAATACCAGTGGAAAGTCTTACCTTTCGGTATTAATAATGCACCTTCATAGTTTCAGAAACGTATGGAGGACATCTTTAGAGACATTCCTTGGTTAGCTGTGTTTATAGATGACATTCTGATATGTTCAAGAAATTTGTAAGAACATCTTAAACATTTACAACAGTTTTATGATTTAGTGTTCAAACATGGTTTGGTTCTGTCTGCAACCAAAATGGAAATTGGTAAGACAGAAATGGATTTTTTGGGTCTGCATATTAAGAATGGTCAAGTCGTCCTTCAGGAACATGTATTGAAATCCTTTGATCATTTCCCAGAGAAAATTTTAGAGAAGACCCAGTTACAAAGATTTCTTGGTTGTCTAAACTACATTAGACCTTTTTATAAAGGACAGGCTTCTGACATTTATTGTCTTTAGCAGAGACTCAAGAAAAAGCCTGCAGCTTGGTCTGATGCAATGACACTGGCGGTCCAACAAATAAAAGCCAGAGTCAAATCTTTGCCAGTTCTACATCTTCCTCAGGGAGTTGGTAAGTTAATCCTTGAGAAAGATGCATCCAGTACCACATGGGGTGGTGTTCTTCTAGAAGAAATAAATGCAAAAGAAAATATCTGTGGATATGCATCTGGATCCTTTAAGGGCGCTGAATTGAATTATCCCAGCAGTCATAAAGAAATTTTGGCTGTGAAGAAATCTGTTAATCACTTTATTCTCTACCTAAAACCAGTGCGCTTCACCATTAGAACAGATCTGAAAATTATGCCTGGTATTTTCAAAAATGAGAATCTTATGGTAGAGAATAGAAGCAGAATTTTAAAGTGGTTCATTTGGCTATCTAATTTTGATTATGATATAGTTTACAATCCTGGCTATTTAAATTGTCTCGCTGATATGTTGACTCGGGAAAATGTGCAGAAAGAAGTTCCCAGTTTAAATATGTTTTCAGCAGGTTCAAGTTCAGGTGCAAAAGATGAAAAGGGGAAAGCCCCTATGCCAGATGAAGATCAGCTGCCCAGAAATGCTTTATTTCTGAAACCTTGGGATAACAGTTTGTTTGTTGAAGAGCGTCGGGAATTGCTTGATTACGCTGATAGACATCAGGCTGAAAAGTATCTCAGTCTGACTCTAATAAAACAAATTCAAGAGAATCCATGCAAGCTCCAGATTTTAGAACGATGGGAGAAGAAAGATTTCAATGGATTTCGGAATGCTCAAGAGCAGTTGAGAAAGTGTAAAGAATTATGGGTGGATTGTAATGAAGAAAAGCATGGATTAGTCTGGTATGTTGATATCGGTGAGGGAAATCTCACATGGTCTTCATACAACCTCATACTCCAGTTCTGCAGAGAACAAACCTCTGTAGTTATATGCGCAGACCCTGGTAATATACGTAACAAAAAGTGGTCTTGATGGACTAAGGTATTTTTGGATAAATTTTGTCCCAGAGAAGATTGGCTCAACAGGAGAGCTAATTTTATTTTACATTTGGAAGCTGATATGCAGGCAACAGATCAACATAATATGTGGCTTAAGTTTTTGCTGAGACACCATGGGGGTAGGTACACACCATTGGAACATACTGTTAATATCACTCAAAAATTCATTAAAAGAGATATTAATGGTAACAGATTGGATACAAAGGTCCATAAGAGGATTTTTCCTCTTAATTATCGGGTTGAATCTTTGTTTGCTTCTGAATTTCTGTATAATGCAAATGAAGCCCTTCATGGATGTGATGTCGAAAAATGTTTCGGAGATCTGCTTTATCCTGAAGTAGAGTATCCTAAAGATGAGTACTGGCAGAATACTGAATCTCAGCCTTACAACTAGGAAGACGATTTGGCACAACGAGAGATCGAGGAGCATCTCTTTGATGAGGGTGTACTGGATTGTGTTTGTGGCGGAGTACCCTGTGGACCACCTGGTTTTGAAGAACTCAGATGTGTATGCGGATCTGGGTTTGAGTAAGCAACAGAATATATTGTTGGAATGAAGCCAGGATCTCACACTTCAATCTTTTATTATGCTCCAACAATTTTTATAGACTTACAGACTCAAAAGTGGATCGACCTCGGTTTGCGAAGTTCATCACCACTGTCACTCGACTGAGTTCCTGAACACGATGTCTTGGGTCCTTTTAGCTTTTGCAATTTCCCGAAGGCATAAAGCTACTCGCAGGCTCCTGGGAATCCCAAGATATGCTCATTAGCACACCTTACACAGACTCAATTTTATACAGAGGCGAGTCTCATCTTTCTGTTGCTATGTTATACCAGGATGGCAACTAACAGAGCATAATCGCTTCGGCTCTCACACAGACAGAGCTTCCAACTACTGGATCAACTCGACACTCTACTTGCAGAGCACCTTAACCGGCTCAATGCACCTAAGACTTGATATCCCAAATGAGCTCCCGAGTCTCATATTTATACAATGTTAGGCAGTCATCCGGTTGACAGAAACCTACACCAAATGGTAAAAGAAATGATTTCGAGGACATGATGGGACCACATCATGTTTATCTCATCCCTTAGAGGCTCGGCCATATGGGGACCCGGAACCGACAAGACTGACTTGCACCGAAAGCAAACTTGATGGCCGACAAGACTTTGGCCCACACAAAAGCAAAGATACCATTACAATGCATCGGGGAAAAAGCATCTCGAGAAATATCATGGCCAAAAACAAAACATGGTCGACAACTTACAAAGTGGAGCTATTACACCGGCCCACTATGGCTTCCACTAACAACAACAAAAGTATGTACAATTATTTTGCAATACGGACCAATGGCTTCATTCCAGCAATATATTATGTCGCTTACTCAAACCCAGATCCGCATACACATCTGAGTTCTTCAAAACCAGGTGGTCCACAGGGTACTCCGCCACAAACACAATCCAACACACCCTCATCAAAGAGATGCTCCTTGATCTCTCGCTGTGCCAAATCGTCTTCCCAGTTGTAAGGCTGAGATTCAGTATTCTGCCAGTACTCATCTTCAGGATACTCTACTTCAGGATAAAGCAGATCTTCGAAACATTTTTCGACATCAGATCCATGAAGGGCTTCATTTGCATTATACATAAATTCAGAAGCAAACAAAGATTCAACCCGATAATTAAGAGGCAAAATCCTCTTATGGACCTTTGTATCCAATCTGTTACCATTAATATCTCTTTTAATGAATTTTTGAGTGATATTAACAGTATGTTCCAATGGTGTGTACCTACCACCATGGTGTCTCAGCAAAAACTTAAACCACATATTATGCTGATCTGTTGCCTGCATATCAGCTTCCAAATGTAAAATAAAATTAGCTCTCCTGTTGAGCCAATCTTCTCTGGGACAAAATTTATCCAAAAATACCTCAGTCCATCCAGACCACTTTTTGTTACGCATATTACCAGGGTCTGCGCATATCACTACAGAGGTTTGTTCTCTGTAGAACTGGAGTATGAGGTTGTATGAAGACCATGTGAGATTGCCCTCACCGATATCAACATACCAGACTAATCCATGCTTTTCTTCATTACAATCCACCCATATTTCTTTACACTTTCTCAACTGCTCTTGAGCATTCCGAAAGCCATTGAAAGCTTTCTTCTCCCATCGTTCCAAAATCTGGAGCTTGCATAGATTCTCTTGAATTTGTTTTATTAGAGTCAGACTGAGATACATTTCAGCCTGATGTCTATCAGTGTAAGCATGCAATTCTCGATGCTCTTCAACAGACAAACTGTTATCCCGAGGTTTGAGAAATAAAGCATTTCTGGGCAGCTGATCTTCATCTGGCATAGGGGCTTTCCCCTTTTCATCTTTTGCACCTGAACTTGAACATGCTGAAAACATATTTAAACTGGGAACTTCTTTCTGCACATTTTCCCAAGTCAACATATCAACGAGGCAATTTAAATAGCCAGGCTTGTAAACTATATCATAATCAAAATTAGATAGCCAAATGAACCACTTTAAAATTCTGCTACTATTCTCTGCCATAAGATTCTCATTTTTGAAAATACCAGGCATAATTTTCAGATCTGTTCTAATGGTGAAGCGCACTGGTTTCAGGTAGAGAATAAAGTGATTAACAGATTTCTTCACAGCCAAAATTTCTTTATGACTGCTGGGATAATTCAATTCAGTGCCCTTAAAGGATCCAGATGCATATCCACATATATTTTCTTTTGCATTTATTTCTTCCAGGATAACACCACCCCATGTGGTACTGGATGCATATGTCTAAAAAATTAACTTACCAACTCCCTGAGGAAGATGAAGAGCTGGCAAAGATTTGACTCTGGCTTTTATTTGTTGGACCACCAGTGTCATTGCATCAGACCAAGCTGCAGGATTTTTCTTGAGTCTCTGCTGAAGACAATAAATGTCAGAAGCCTGTCCTTTATAAAAAGGTCTAATGTATTTTAGACAACCAAGAAATCTTTGTAACTGGGTCTTCTCTAAAATTTTCTCTGGGAAATGATCAAAGGATTTCAATACATGTTCCTGAAGGATGACTTGACCATTCTTAATATGCAGACCCAATAAATCCATTTCTATCTTACCAATTTAAATTTTGGTTGCAGACAGAACCAAACCATGTTTGAACACTAAATCATAATACTGCTGTAAATGTTTAAGATGTTCTTGCAAATTTCTTGAACATATCAGAATGTCATCTATAAACACAGCTAACCAAGGAATGTCTCTAAAGATGTCCTCCATACGTTTCTAAAAATCTGAAGGTGCATTATTAATACCGAAAGGTAAGACTTTCCACTGGTATTGTCCATGCGGGACAACAAAAGCAGTTTTGTATCTATCTTTGGCCTCAATGCCAATTTGGTAAAACCCTGACTTCAAATCAAATTTGCTGAAAATAGTAAATCCTGTTATTTTCTGCAGCAGACTAGCTTTATCAGGAAGAGGATACCTGATTTTCTGTAGAACAGCATTTAGTGGTTTGAAATTCACCACTAATCTGGGTTTACCTCTCTTCTGCTCTGAGTGCTTATTGACCACAAAAGCACGACATGCCCATGGGCTCTTTGAAGGTTCAATCAATCCTTTTCCAAGCAACTCTTGGATTTCCTTTGAGCAGAAATCTCTTTCAGTGGGACTCATTAATCTTGCAGAGGATTTCATTGGCCGAATGTTCTGTAATGGATCAAATGGAAGGGATACAAAATATTTTTCTCTAGTCCAAAAAGCATTGGGACTTTCTGAACAACAGTCCTTATTTATCTTATCTGTGATCCCTGCAAGAAACTTTTCACTATGCACTTCTGCAAACGAAATACATCGCTCCATCTTATTGAGCGAGGCTTTGGAAGGAACAAGAGTATTTTGTGCAGTAGGAAATGGCTTACAACGCTGTACAAACTTATGACTCAAGGGAAGATTTACAGAATGATTATTGACTGTACAAGAAAAGACCATTTTCTTTGTATCTATAGCAAACGGGATGACTTTCATTAAGAATTCTGAACCAAGAACACAATCCTCACGGACTGCATCTAACCTAAAAAGGGACAGTGAATTCTTTATTCCAGACAAAGCAACTGGGAAATATTTTACTTTACCAGTCAAGTATACAGGGGTTCCTTGAATGGCTGAACCAAATTATTTTGTTGATTCCCAATAAAAAGATGGAATTGCATTACCTCTGGCTAAGTTAAATTGACAACTTGAATCAATCAAACACTGGATAGGATAAGGTCTAAATTCATCAGGGCAGAAATCTGGGGTAATAAACAATTTTGGACATGACAGGGCTCCAAGCAGACTTATGCTTTGTGATTGGGGAGAGGGAGATCTTTTAGGAGAGGATTCAGGAGATTCTTCTTTATTCTCTGGCTAGCCACATACTCTTTCTATTTCTTTGGATAAGTCTTCATCTGAAGATTGATCCTTTTCTTGGACCAACACTATAAGAGCATGCTTTATGGCATTGGCCTCTTTTAGCAGTTCCTTTATTTTTGCTTGTTTTTCTTTTAACTGCATTCTTAAGAAATTCTCTCTATCCTTTCTATGTGCTTGCCTGTCTGAATGGCTACTAGGGTATTCCTGATACAACTCTACTGGATTAAATGCTACAGTAGCCTTAGCTTTGCCTTTTCCTTCAGTCAGACTCTGCAATGCCTTTTTCTCTTCTCTGAGTTCTGTTCTTTCTATATGCCTGTAGATATGAATTGCAGATAGTTGCAGATCTATAGCATCAATCTGTTTTTCAATCTGAAATGGAGAAATGGAACTGGAAAACATATATAATGAAAAATCAAAATCAAATTCGGGCTTCTCACATTCCCTAAATGTGGATCATTGTCGGATTCGGACTCAGTCAAGGAAGAAGAAGACTGACCACATTTATCTAGAATTGGGTTATCATCCTCAGATTCTATACAAGAGGAAGACTCAGATTCAGGTAAATAGATAACTTCATCAGAAGGATCAGGAGAATCTGATGAAACTTTGTACAAATCCCACCAGGTTGGGTCAAGTGATTTACATAAGGCAGCTAACCTGGGCTTTGATTTCCTTTCAGGGAACTTACTTGCCCAATGTCCAGATTTACCACAAATAAAACAAACATCACCTTTACCTCTATCATGCCTTCTTTCTACAAACCTCTTGGCTTTGTATTTAGATTTCTTGTAAGGATTTTTAGATCTGTATTCTTTATGACGATGTTTGGTTTTGTGTTTATATGGCTGATCTGGATGATACCTGGACTCAGAAATATAGAACTTCTTGTGTTTCTTCTTACAATGGCAACCTCCTTTTCCAAAATGACCTCTATTATGGGAACCACACCCCCAAACGGGCAGACCTGCTACATCCTTGCAGAAGGATGCAGAGAACATCTTTTGATGCCTTTTAAAATCTTTGCTAACCTGCCTTTCTAGACAGTGCTCTTGCCATGTTTCTAAGATGTGATTGTGTAATTGTGCAAGAGACAAACTTCTTAATTCTACCTTCTTATCTTTCAGCACCTGTTCTACAGCATCTGGCACATGACCTGGGTAGCTGCGTAGATAATGCTTAAGGTAGGCTGGGTTTCCAGATTTACCAGAGGAAATTAATAATTTCTGCATGTAACAGAAATATTCTTTTGCTTTACTTAAATCACATAGCCTAGCTGACATAAACAATGAGGCTAAGTGATCATAATCTTCGCCACCCTCTAGACCATAAAATTCTCTGCCAAGTGCAGAGAGAATCTGTTCATCTGCATCATCTGCAGATAATAGTTCATTCCTTGTTTCCTGTGGCAACCATCGCCACCATTCATAAGCAAGTCCTGAAAGACCAGCAATTAACTGGGTTCCTAACATTTGACCAGTTAAATTGTGATCTTGCTGTTTTTTATACAATATCCAATGTGTTAACAACTGAATTGCATTTTTGATTTCCTCTCTTGACTAACACTGGATATTTAGGACTGGTTGCTCTGGCATCTGAGTTATCAGATTATTCATAGAGTTAATCCCAAAATTAAACACTTTTGGAGGAGGAGCAGATGCAGTATTTGCATCAGGCATATGAGTATCATATTGCTCATAATGTGGGGCTCCTATTCTTCTTCTGTTGGATGACTCTTCTGCCATCATATTCAAATCACCAATATATTTTTGATCTAGCACTGGTTTGAAATTTGTGAACTCAGTGATCCATTCTTCAATATCTTGCTTTATAGCATCACTTTCACCGAAATCCCATTCCGGTTTCTCTTCATCATGAATGACATTGAATTGACCTAATGAAGCAGATTTGCTATGACCCTTTTTTGCAAGTTTTAGCACATGGTCAGGAACAATATAATGTTTCTGTTTTAGTTCCTGTGTTTTTGAGCTCAGATCGCTGAAAACTACCATTCTCCTTTCTAGCTTCTGAGAAGCTTCTGCTATGGCTCTTTCTATCTGGGTCGTATCATGAAGCAGGTGATCTAAAAGCTCAAGCTTGGTGATGATTTTATCTAGTTGTTCTTTTTGCTCAGAACAACTGTGTTTTAACAACAGAATATCATTAGCCACATCATCTAAATTTCTTGCAGTATGAATTTCCTACAAGTTACCCCAATTGGCTAGTTTCATTTCATCTGAAACTGTTTGATCAGCGGCTGAAGATTTGCAAGGCAAGAATTCTCTTCTTGTTGACCCATCTTGAGAGTACTGTCTAAATGCAGTATCTTGAGGAAGATTCCTACTAGGTAGAAATGACTTCTGGCCAGCTGCGTTAGTAATTTCAACACCTCCATTTGATCTAGGAAGAGAAAACATTCCTAGTGTGGGAAATTCATGGGAAGAAGCAGAATCTTTTTGTTTATTTTTTTTAATTAATTTTTGTTTTATTTTCTTACATGCCTGACAGTCGACATGTTGACCCCTATGCTCAAATTCAGAAAGACCTGAATAAGAAGAAGTATTTACATTATCAGAAGGTTTGGAATGAGACTCAGCTAAAGACTGTTTACTTAGTTGATCTGACATTGCATGAAGCTTAGCATTGTTATATGAAGACATGGATGTTGACTTGATCAAAGGGGGACCAAATCTTCTTATTGGCTCTTCTTGGGCTGACCTGAAGGAGCTTGTGGCTTCATCAAAGATTAATGGCTTTGGATTTATAGAAGCAGCAACTCTTTCCCTATTTCTTAACTCTGAGTATTTTAGTTCCCAAGACTGCGGATAGTTAATTCCAGTCCAGTTGAAAGTAATTGGGGTTGCATTCTTTGATTTAGAATTGGTTTGTTCCACCATGCTGCAGTCTGTAGAGCTCTGGTGAACATGCGAACGCAACTGGGGAAGGGTGTCGTTGCCAAAACGAACATAGACACCTCCTTTTAACTGGATAATTCGGGAGCCATTCTGCAAGTCAAATCCTCGTGGAAGGATATAGGATTTAAGCAAATTGTAAATATGCGGATCATCTAAGCTTATGGAAAACTTAGGGTAAATAGTGCCAAAGGCTGGGCCATCGTGCAGAGGAGCAGTAAACCCTCCAATTACAGCATCAGAAAATTTATTATGATGTGTATCTACAACACAACAAAGAGAAGAAATAGCAAGGCGTGGGCATACCAAGGGACCAAGGCCTAACTTAATTGCCCCAAAATGAGCATAATTAAACTTTTTAGATTTTTCCCAATCTATTTGTTGTTTATCCAACAAGTTTATATGGATAGGATCTTGATTATCAGTAAACGCGACATCAATGCTAGACACTTTGATTTGTGTGACAGACTATAAATTCCACCAATGAAGTCTGTATACATCACGGGGTAAGATCCGGGGTAATTGCCAGTTTTCTGAAGGATTGATATCATTTATAGTTATGTATGAGGAGGCTTCATCTGAAGATGAAGGATTAAAAGAAGAATTACATCTTTCTTCTAGAGAGACTTCTGTGTCGTTGGCTGATTCACACTCTACATGATTCAGTGTAACAACATCCATCATTGGGTCCATCTTAAAAAAGGTGAGTGCTGACTTAGTATTCCGAAAACCTGGTGGACTTACTCCCCTAACTCTGGCGGGTCTTACTGCTACGACCTCGGACTGACTCTTACACCTTTAGGATCCCAACAATCATCTCAACGATCGTTTCCACCGTCTACACGATACTATTCTTAGAGTGTTGAAAATAAAACAACCAATTTCATACACAGAGATGATATTGCAGCAGATTTATAACTCATACATTCATCATAACATGAATAAGCAAGAATGTTACCAGAATAAATGCTATCTTTTCAGAAACTTGGCTCTGATACCAACTGCACCAGGATCTGACACTTCAATCTTTTATTATGCTCCAACAATTTTTACAGACTTACAGACTCAAAAGTGGATCGACCTCGGTTTGCGAAGTTCATGGACAATTATGAAATTGAATTGGTATGTGTAATACAAATTGCAGAGATTTTACTTCTGAGATCTGTACATAGTCCAAATTTGTGTGCAAAGAATGTATTGAAAGGTGTGGCTGAAGAATCTCATCTTCAAGAGAAATTTTGTGTAGGCAATATGCCATGTTAGTAGCTATACAATGAGGTATAGTGAAGAAAGAAGAGTAGGTAAGGGATCTTTTACTTGTAGAAAGTGATTAGGAAAGTCTCCAAGTTGATTTGGAGGTAAAACACTTTGTTCTAATGCTCGAGAGAAATCCTGAAGTTGTAGGGTTTGAGCATGTGTTTGGAATCGTGTTGCATATGGAAGATGAGAATGTTGTAGAAGGAATTCCTGAAGATGTCATGAATGATGTGGTTTTGGAAGGATTTCCAAAACCCAGTACTGTAATAGTTGGTTTTTTTGGAGGTACTACAGTGGGACGGAAGGTTGAATGTGTGAAGGATAGTGAATCCTTGAGGATTGTTGCCAAGGAATCCGTGGAGATGGAAGACACACACCTTATTTCCAACATAGCAGAATATATCAAGCAAGTGGAAGCTAGAATTAATGATAGGAATTGCGAGAGGGATGAATTTTTGATGGAAGTCTATTGTCAGATTGGAGGATGTGTAGTAGAAAGGAAGGATACAAATGCCCTGAGAAGATTTCCTTTGGTGATAGAGTGGACCATGTATTATGTGTAAATGGTATCTAACATGTTGGAAGATATATGGGATTGTACAAATGATGATGGAAATGATGTTGTTCATAAGGACCCACAAAAAGAAGAAGAAATGTGGATCCTCATGTGAAACATAATGCATTTGGAAGTGAAAAGTTCAGTCCAGGAAATGGGAAGAGCATGGCCCTAAAGATGCAAATGGAAGTTGAATCACATGATACATTTCACAAAAATGTTGAGGAAGATAAATCCTTTGTAATGAATATTTTTGCTATTGAGTAGTGTAATGGGATGTTGGATTTGGCAACACGTTTTATTGTGAAGTCTGATTTTGATTTGGAGTTGGTGTATGATATTGACACCATGAGTTTTAAAGACATGCGAAATAGATGTCTGGAGGATGATGGTCTTTATGGTATTGACATAAATGTTGCATTCCAAGAGAATAACGCAGAGGATGAACAACTCGTGTTACTAATCATATTACAGTGGGAGGACGAGGAGGAAATATGCCATGTTGAGCATGGATTTTTGAAGGATGTAAACCTTGTTGAGCACGATCCCTTGCAGAGTGTAAGCCCCGTTGGGTTTGTAGAGAAGTTGTGGAAAAAGAGGAAAAATAAAAAAAGGGGGAAATTTTAATGAGCTCTTTGAGTAGGATGCTCAGTGTATCTTACCAAGGGTGTTTGATGCAGGAGCATCCTTGGGTTTGGGAAATTAGCATCACAAAAAAAAAAGATTTAGTTTGGTTAATAGTTGTAGGAGGAAATAAGCGGCTACATAAATTTGTTGCAAAAAGTCTGTTTGGCTACGGAAAGTCTGTTTGGCTGTGGAAAGTCTGTTCGGATGCAGAAATTCTATTCGTCCGTGGAAAGTGTGTTCGGCTACGGAAATTCTGTAGACAACAGATCGCGATTACAAAAACATGAACTACAGATCATATCATATCTACACGTGGAATGAGGTGGCATAATCAAGGCTGAGCATATGAGTTGGACAACGATTCATTGGTGGAATTGTTTGGAAGAGGAACGGTTACAACTATCCACCTTCCCATGGGAAAATGAAGAGACACACATGAACGAATAAAAGGGGAATTTCTAAGGAGAAGTTTTCAGTTTTAACTCATAAAGGAAGTGCAGTATTGGCTCTATAGTTGGGGACGTAATTCAGCTTGTCTCAGCTCGGTTCAACAACAAACAAAGGGATTCAGTTCATATCGCTACAGAAGGTCGAATTCAGATTGGCGATTAATTTATGTTGTAAGCAAAGAACAAAAACTGTTATTTTATGTTTGCATTGTATGTGGACTGATAAATTTAATTAAAGAAAGCATTATACCGCTACTTTGAAATTTTTGTTGATCCAAATTTAGTAATTCTATTGCAACGCTACATTTCTATTCTCTATTATTTATTTAAGAGAGGGTTATAATTGTGCGTCTAATGGGTAGTGGAAATCTGGAAGCCTTGTTTAAGAGAGTTTCAGGCTACATGACTGCATCAACTTTGTAAGAAATAAGATGTATATCGTGCTGATGTACTTGATGTGGCTACAAAAATTCAAGATATGATTGTAATACATTGTGTGTTCCATATTCTATATATATAACTAATCTAGCACCCATAAGCTCATTTTCATCTTTTTTTTACAAGAAGTTAGAAAGTGATGTGGTTTACATCATTCATAGCAACAGAATGATAAAAAAATGATTCTACCTTTCAACACCTTGTGTACCCCACCTTTTAATAGAGATGCTAATCAAGAAAACATCAACAATGTCTACAATAAAAAGAAAAATAACATTACATGATATACATAATTTTTTCATATACAAAATAAAATACAACAAAAAAAATAACATTACATGATATACATAATTTTTTCATATACAAAATAAAATAAAAAATATATAGATTAAAAAATACACACTTATACTCAACATCAACAATTTCACATGATATTAATAACATCTTTTGTGTAGACCACATCATGTTGATGCAAATTCACACTTTTAAGAATATGGACCTCCACTAATAACATCCACATGACTTTTAAATATTTCATTAATGGAAATCTTTACTAAACATTACAACATTTCCACCCACAAAAATTGCCATTGCAGGGAAAGAAACAAAAACATATAAATCATTTTCCAATAATTATTGGCAATATATGAAATTATTTTATATTAAAAATTAAATTCATATCATGAAAATGATGGGTTGAATAGACTCCATACGACATATGCAGTTTGGCGTAATTTTTTAAGTAATTACTTACTGATTTGAAAGTGTAAAGTATTTATCGGGCTTTACTTTTCTCATTTTAGATGGGACCATACCCTCCATAATTGATATAAAACGACAAATTAATGGCAGTGACATCAAATTACAAATTTATGTGTATACGTTCTTTCATTTAGGTTCGTTCATATATATATAGATATATTTATTTTGCAGTGACATAACAAATTACAAATTTATGTGTATCTGTCTTTTCTTATACATATAAGCAAGCAACATGAGTTGATAGAATAAATGACTTGAAAGGATAAGGACAGGGATAATGTTGTCGGCCGTGGGAACAAAACATTTCAATTATAAATATATAATTTGGAATTTGTTGTTGTTCTTATGATGTAATTTGGAATTTGTTGTTTTTTTATGATGTAATTTTAAAATGGTCTTCAGTTATGTATTTAGCAATATATGAATTTGAATTAATTTGTCAATTTTCTTAAAGGTTTTGCTATATAAAATTTATTTTAAATTTTGTTGAAATAAAATGATTTTTATAATAATTTATTAATTGAATAGAAATAAATGTTGAAATGAATTTGATATTTATTTTATATGAGCATTCATTATAATTAAGACGAGTCTATATAATCTTTTAAAATAAAATAATTATTGTTATTATTAACTAATATATGTTTGAGATACAATGAGCATGCATATAAATACATGTAAGGGGTGATAAGTAATGTTCTTTGGCAAAACACATGGATTATCATACTACTAGATTTGGGGTCATAATTTGACGCTTATAGCGATGTATAAAGTTAAAAGTTACTTTAAACATCGAAAACATGTCAATTTATTGGGTTTTTTTAGAAAACATTTCAAAAATATTCGTCCGTCGTTGCGTAAGCGACGTCTAATCTAATGTCGCTTAAGAAAATTTATATGATGTCGCTTAAGAGACATCTCATTTATGTATTTACATCACATTTTTTTAAAATTTTACTTCCACATGACATTGCTTAAGTGGCACCCTATCAACAAGTAGGCTTTTCTATCGATATTAACTAAACGTCGATAGCACACTCATTGATAGGGCATTGCTTAAGCAACGTCAAGTGGAAGTAAAATTTTAAAAAAATTGCTAGCTCTCTTTGTACCATTAAAATAAAAAAGGGACCTCAAGCTAGTTCTTCCTTGCACCCTATACCTTGGTATATTAGTGGCAAGTCGTAGTTCTTACTAGGTTCTTTTCATGGGATTGAAAAAGCACCATAGAGAATTGTTTTTTACATCAAAGCTTTACAATTTCTTGTTTTATTAAAACACACTCATAAAATTATTTTTGTGCCACCACCACCTTTAACTCTATCAAAATTCCTCATAATTTTCATGTGCACTAAATGTTCTTCCACCTTCAATGCTAAATAGTATGTTTCTTTGATACAGTGCATCTTATGCAAACTTATTTCATATTGAATAGCAAAATTCAAACCATTTGGCCTATGAGCCCCATATCAAATTGATCATATGGTTTTTTATGTTGTAGTATGGCCTTTGACAATGGACTAGGAACTAAGAACCATGACATGTTCCTTAGTAAACATCCTCCATGAGTCAAACTTTGAAATTGTCACCATATTGTACTCATATGACAAATATATTCTATCCATGTACTATGTCATTCTTTAGCACCCCACATATGGATAATGAGCCCTAGAGGAAAATTTTGTGATGGCTCATCGACACTTTCAATAAGCATAGCATTGTGGGAAACAAGGTGGTTTCCTCACTGAAGAAGTTGGTGTTCTCTCATGGGGATCACAAATGACACTATATCCATATCCTTCAAAGTTGGGAAAGTGTGGGAATACTTCATGTGATGGATTTATAGTAAAAATAATTTGATGACAAGGTGATGTGGCATGATTCCACATGGTGTCCGAGGGGAGACTCAACAAATAGGCCATTGTAGATAAATTTATTGATGCATAGGTTTGAATGAAAATGTGGTAATTAGAAGGGTTGATTATAATACATTCCTAACCTGACCAAACATAGAAAAGGGTTCCTTAGGTAAGGTCACAATGAACCCAACAAGGTCCTATTTGATCCTTCTAATGAAGGGTTGGTCTTAAAAGGTCAACCTAGTAAGAACTTGATCATCCATTCCACTGACTTAGACACATGGGGTTTCTATGCACATAGTAATAAGTAATACAACTATTCATCGAGCTAATTAGGACTTACTCGTAACATTTTCGTATGATCACCTATTGACTTAAATTCACAACCAATTAATGAAGTCATTACATCATAATTATTCTATCATCCACATGTGTGAGACACTATAAGGAAAACTATCACTATAAGATAATAGATAATGCTATCTAATTTGGGGATAGAATTTGCCCCCTCCTTTATATTAACCATCCTACACAACTCATAGATAGGTTTCTAGTATTTTATGATTGCAGACTTATAAGGGGAATTTGCATACAATAGGAATCTAAATCACTAGTCATCCCACACACACATATTGGTATGCTTGGAATGGCTCAATCACAAAATTTTAGCCAAAACATATTGCTTTTATTTCATGTATCTTAAGAGACATGATACTTGTTAACACCTCGATCAATGTTCCTGCCAAAGGAAGAAAGGGAACCCCCCTACTGAAACCCTAGGCATGCCCATTGACCTCTTACACCAAAGGAAGAGCCAGAAAATCCAAAAAACGGCTAAGAATCAATGAATTCCAAGCCAAATGATCAAGCCATAGTGAGAAAAATGAGAAAGACAAGGAAGTGGGATTTTTCCGCAATCTACAGAGGTTGAACAGTCATGATTGAAAAAGAAAAGCCATATCTACGGCTGGGAAGTGATCCGCAATGCATTCGATCAAGATATTTTTGCTTTTCCTCTTTCCCGCAGGTCCGAATTTTCGACTTTCCGCACCCGCATTGCGCATCGCGAAATTCAGAATGGTATTTTTCCAAGAGCGTAAAGTTGGGTTTCCGATTTCCACAACCCGTATTGCAGAGGCATAATGTTTCCAGGGGCATAGATTTGGGTTTCCGATTTCTGCAACCCGCATTGCAGAGGCATAATGTTTCCGAGGGTGTATATTTGGGTTTCCGATTTCCGCAACCCACATTATGGAATGCGGATTGCAAAGGCATAATATTTACGGGGGCACATATTCAAGACTTCGATTTCCACAACCCGCATTGTGGAATGTGGATTGCAGACGCATAATTTTTTCGGAGGATGCAGATTTAGGTTTCCGATATCCGCAACCAGCATTACAGAATGCAGATTGCGGAGGTGATTTCTACGAGGTTGTGCAATGGTCTTCTGATTGAGGAAGTGATATTTTTCCAGAGGAATAAAGTTGGATTTTCGATTCGTGAAACTCGCATTGCGGAATGTAGATTGCGGAAGTGATTTTTGACAGGGTCCGTTTAGCAGCCCCGAATTCCGATATCCACATTGTAGATTGCGGATTGCGAGAGGACAATTACAGATCTGAGATGTTTTACAAGGTAAATTTCAACTGCGGAAAATGAATAATTTCAATGGGAAATTTCATGGTTGGGATCCGATTTGGAAGCCAAAGAGAAGCACCACCTGGTTATCTATCCAAATCAACCTAAAACGACACAATCCAAAGGAAAAACAGGTGGTTTCCAAGGCCCAAATGCACACTGACAGTGCACAGAGTTTCCCACCGGCGCGTCTAACAGACTCAGAGGCAGTTAGTTCGAGCAGTTTGATATGAACTGCCTCATCCTTTCCAGTTCAATACTGTTGTCAGTAAACGGCCATTTATGGTTGAGCTAGCTAGAAGTTGTTTGATATTTTGTAAGCATATAAAGGAAGATTTTGAATTAAACCCAAGGGTTGGATGTTTTTGGATTCTAAGAGATTAAAATTTCTGCGTATGTATCAAACTCAGCCTTTCAATTCGTGATAAGACCCAATTATGGAGCAGATATTCCTGTGATGAGTGTTTTGATGTCTATTATTTCCTATGCATGTGTTCTTCATTTTTATTTCCATTGATTGTTTTCTTCTGCAGTATTTAGATCAATACTACATGGTCTGAAATTCATATTTTATGCTTCAGATGCATATGAATAGGTATCCCACCCTTTTCTTCTTGAATTTGTAGGTTAGAATTCATTTACAAATGCTCTAACTCTATGATGGATTTTTTTTCCTTTTCTTCCTTCATCTCCTGATATCTTTGACTTGAAAAAAACTCATCTACCTTGCCTCTACCTCTTAAAGTTTGGTCTAAATCAGTCATTTGTGACTATAAATTCACTGAAGTTTGACTCCATTCCCAATGCTGCTCATGTCCTTAACCCCAACTAGCTGAAAAATCCCTATAAGTCATTATCTGAAGGTCTAACCACCACTTTTACCTATAACTTGCTTGTGCAAATAACATCCTAAGTGTTGAGTGAATTGTGAAAGAGAGAGCCCTCTCTGTGGTTGGAAAGGCTAGTTTCCATCCACCAAATCTTGGTTTGAAACAATTACCTCATGATCCCTTCTGCTGCAACCCAGGAGAATCTTGAGTGATAACATTCTGGCGACCATACTGGGGATTTGAAAGACTTATTTCCTAGAACAAGAATTTCAAAGCATCGAATCAGATCTCTGAGGGAAAAAAGAAGATAACAAATTTCAAGGTTGTAACATTTTCCCTGGCGACTCCAACTTTCAGATTGACGAATTTCTTGGAAGAACTTTGGCTTCCAAAAGGATACCTACCAGAATTCAGCGAGATCATGAACTAGCAAATTTTGTATCATATATTGAGAAGATCACCAGGAAAGAAAATAAAGAACAAACAAGTATTTCCCCATTAATTAGGTATTTTTCTCTACCTAAAGAAGAGGCACATGCTATAGATATTGTATCTTGGGACTTGAAAACTGAACAGTCCTCATTTAGGTCTAAATCTGAATCAGATATAAAGAAAACCATGTTTGACCAAAGAAAATTCTAGACACATTGTGTGAATGCTTTGTGGGAAAATTCACAAGCTAAAGAAGAAAACAATGATTTATTTCTCTTCACTAAAGATGCTAGTAAAAACACCCAAGTCGTGATTACTCCTCCTGATGTTCCAATCCATAATTTTGTAATACCTATTGTTACTCTTGCTACTTCAAGAATCCCCCCTTCTCCTAAGCAAAATCTAAGAGCAATGGCTTCCAGATTTGCTCCCTTATTTCTCCCTGCTAATATCCATGACTTACTTGTGGGCTATGCCCAACGCCTCATGAGATTTGGTGGGGAAGGAAATGGTTCTGCACAACAACATGTAGACCACTTTACTAATTTTATAGAGCTAGAAGAGGTGGATGAAGATGGTGTCAAGATGAGGTTATTTTCCTAAAGTCTTGCAGGAGAAGTGAAGAAGTGGTTCAAAGCCCTTCCAAATGGAGGAATTGATTCCTATGAGATATTTGCACAAGATTTTCTGGACAGAAGGATGGATAAACAAAATCCTCTCCAAATTCTCACTTAGTATGAAAATACAAAGAAAACCAATGTCGAGATTTTCCAATAGTTTTCAGCTAGATTCACAAGAATGTATAATTCTATCCTTGTGGACATCAAGCCTCCTATGGGAGAAACCAAGCTTCATTATGCTTACTGTTTAGCAGTGAATTTTCTCTCATGTTGAGAGAAAGGAGATCTGCCAATCTACCTGATATGTTAAAGGATGTTGTAGAAGTAGAAGCTAATTCGATGGCCTCAGGTAAAATGAAGCACATAGATGAAGCTGAGAAAAAGAGATCTAATGAGGTAGCCCAACCTTCCACATCCCAATCCATTGATACTAGATTGGAAAAGATGATGAGGACTATGGAAAGGCTGGTGGCTAGGATCTCCCTTGACAATAAGCCTCTTGTCAGAGAAAACCCTGATCCTCAAGCTTGAAATAACAATTACATAATACCTCCTGCCCCACAGGGAAGACCAAGAGAGCCAAGGGATCCTAGAAATGTTGAGAATCATCCAATCATACCACCTTTTGCTGAGAAATTGATAACAGGAGAAGAAGATGGACACCCTGATGATCAAATCCACCTTTTTTATCAGATCCAACCTCAGTTCTATTTAACTTAAAAGGAACATGACCAATCCTCCCTGCAGCTAGATAATATCCAAGAAGAATCAAAATCTGATCAATACCAAAGAGGCTTCCAAAATGCAATCTATGAATTTCACAGTAAACACAATTTAAGAGGTAGGATGGTAATAGTAGACCAAAGAAAGGCTACTATTGAGCCATCTTCTTCTCAGCCACCAAGAAAAGAAACTTCTAGGAAGGGTGACCCAAAAAATGTAACCTCTAATAAGGCACTTGAGAAGGGGGCGGAAGCTCCTAAAAAGGGTCTAGAAGGGATATATGAAGGTAATGTAAAGACAATATAAAATATCCATTCTGCTTTCACTTTAGAGAATGAAATATCTAAGATTAAAATCTCAATTCCTTTAAACGAGTTAGTAAAAAACTCAGAGTACAAAGATTAGATTTTGAAAGTAGTGAATGGAGAAGAAGGAAAGAAAGGGTCTAGAAGGGATATATGAAGGTAATGTAAAGACAATATAAAATATCCATTCTGCTTTCACTTTAGAGAATGAAATATCTAAGATTAAAATCTCAATTCCTTTAAATGAGTTAGTAAAAAACTCAGAGTACAAAGATTAGATTTTGAAAGTAGTGAATGGAGAAGAAGGAAAGCAGCCCAATACTCTCAATTTGCACGATGAAAAAACCACTCTCCTGTTTGGTACCCATGTTGAAAGTACTCGAGAGGATGATGTTCCTCCCTTCTATATCAGCCTAAATATACATGATCATATATTACACAATGCTATGTTGTTGAGATATTGTAACTTCAAAGAATATTATAATTGTACTTTATTTATTCCGGAGATGTTCCATACCTCCGATGTGATTATACTATGAATCCGGAGATGTTTATTCCTCTGAGAAGTTGTGGTAATTAGGGTTATTAGACCCACCATGTGGGGGTCGGCCCAGTCAGTTATAATAGGGTATTTAACGTAATGGTTAAATACGAGCTTACATGTACTTGTGTAAAATATATGTCAGTGCAGTGTATAAATAGAGGAGGTGTGTTCCTCATTTGACACACACACTCACTTGAGAGAGGCGCACTTGTGGAGGAGAGGTCTGCTATGGTGGAGGAGGAGATCATGTCTTTGGTTTGCATCTTTTTATATTGCTGGTCATCTATATTGAGGAAGCTTTACTGGGTTTTCTACCCCATGAGGGTTTCCCAGGATAAATTTGTGTCTCTTGTGTTTATGCTATGCTTGTTGTTTCTTCAGTGATCCTGTATATGCTATTATTGTGAAAATGGAATGTAATGCTGCTATTTTATGTCTTATCATATTAAATACTAACATGGTATCATAGCTAAACTAAAGGAAGGCAAGGTATGGCACTTACGACACTTGCTTTACTTACGACAATTTGAAGGTTAGGGTTTTATATAGCAAAAACCAGTCATCGTGGAACTTTCGCTATAAATCCATTTTGGCGAAGGTTCAGGATCTAAAACCTTTACAGGTCGTAGATAACATCTCTAGGTATCTTGTGTCCAAAGGGTACCCTCATATTCGTTGTACTTTGTAAGTTATGATCAGTACAAGTTAGGGTTTTTGACTCTTCCAAATCTCAGTCAAGATCAGGTGACCTAGGAAAAAAGGTCATAACTTGGGCTAGGAAGCTCCAAATGAAATTTCGTAAAAAGTAACAGGTAGTACACAGACTGTACTATCTCAGGAAACTTTTTTAGAGGCCGAAGATGAACCAGTGACACGTGTCATGCCATACAAGTTCGCTCTCCTGTTTTATCCCATAAACAGGTCACATTACGACACTTGGAATAACTCTCTCTCAGAGAGTCCAATTGAGGTCAGACCTATCAGGATGGAAAGATAACAGGGCGAGCTATCTCAGGAAAAGTTTTCAGAGGCCGAAGTTCAAACAATGACATGTGGCACGCCGTACAAGTTCACTCTCCTGTATTATTCCAAAACAGGTCACGTTGCGACATTTGGCATAACTCTCTCTCAGAAAATCCAATTGAGGTCAGAACTGTCAGGATGGAAAGATGACAGGTCAGGCTACTGCAGAAAAAGTTTTCAGACCCCGTGGAGCGAAAATTTCGGATTTATAGTAGAAACAATCAGGTACATATTTCTGTCAAAACATAATTATTTTTGGAGCACCTTTATTCATGGCTTCCGGAATTTAGGGTCTCGGAGAAAGTTAGAATTTTTGGAATCGGAATCCACAGATGAATGCTACTCAGGAAAATCGAAATTTAGATACCAAGATCAAATTTTTTGGTTGGGTAGAAGACCGGGCTTGATCAAACCCTAGCTTGGGATTTTGATCGGAAAGATGGAAAATTAGGGCTTCAGCAAAAGTTGGAATTTTTGAAGTCTGTAACCGCGGCTGGAAGGTCCTCAGAAAAATAAGAGTTTAGATCCTTGGATCAAACCTTTTGATTGAGAAGAAGGGTGGGCTTCATCAAACCCTAGTTCGGGATCCTGTCCAAAAGATCCAGAAGTTTCAAAGGCAATTTTGAGGGGTCAAATTTTGGAATTGAAGTATGCTAGTTTGATCAGCTCAGCAAGACACATCCTTCCATTTATTCGGAAGTGTGAAAGTCAAAGATTGAATTTTTAGGGTTTCTCTAGCAAACCCTAATCAAGCTCTAGATCAAGTTTCAGGGGGAGTTGAGGCTAAGGCCTTACATAAGAAGACTACAAGAAGTCTCGACAGGTATGACTTAAGGAGGTTCAGGTATGTCTTGAAATCTGATTCTTGATTAAGTTCATGATGTGTTTGTCTTCATATTATTTATTAGTACAATCTTGATTAATGTTAGAATTGTCTTATCACCCTAGTAACAGTATGAATGCATGTGAATGATCGAATACATTCATTGATTAGGGCTATATGATTGTACTAATGCATTATGGTGTTGTGTGAGGTTGATGTTGTCTGCTAACAAGATTCAGTTACATCACGAAAGACAAATCAAGTTCCACATGAAGACAAAGACTCATCCATAATCTTTGTTCTACTTACAAGGTATGTATGACTTTGATATATTATGCTTAACCTATGAGACATGCAGGTTCTAGCTCAGTATCTCTAAATCATTGAAGAGATTGTTTAGGTATGTTGTACATAACTAAGCAGGTATCCTAATCCAGGTATGTTTTCCTATGTCATGTTAGAATCTTACCTTTTGTTAGGATCCCTTATGAAAGTATACTTGGTATGATTGGTTAGTAATCAAGGGTTTATGCATATTATGTCTCTTATCTTGGTTGATGATTTAACTAACTAGATCAAACAAGAATATGCATGAGTAAAAGAAGACTTCCTTGAAACCCTGAATACTAATGATCATGACTGTACATATTCAAGATTATTTAGAATTAGAATGTTTTGATAATATTGAGAATATACTAATGAATGTATGTTTGTGTATGAGATCATGAGGATGACACTAGTATACACTTGAGCATGCACAGTGGTACAGAATGAATAGAAGTTCAGGAGACATACAGAAGATCAAG
The DNA here is from genome assembly GCA_027924585.1 of Larix kaempferi. Lineage (NCBI taxonomy): Eukaryota > Viridiplantae > Streptophyta > Pinopsida > Pinales > Pinaceae > Larix > Larix kaempferi. Next base: position 57,787,280 of record BSBM01000047.1, on the reverse strand, counting down.
CAGGAGGCAACCACACAAACATAAAAGATAAGTATTTGAGTTGTTATTAGAAATAGTAAATGATATTGCTTGTATGCATATTTGTATTCCTAGAATATATCATGCTGAGTGTAAACATTCATAAAGCATTGAAAAATATACTACTAATATGCATATGATTGGTAAGTTGGACAAACATTCCATTGTTGCTTGTCTAGAATGAAACCTCTTTGCTGACATGCTGAGAGCTGTGCACACTCTCGATAGTATGTTCTGGTAGAGATGGAAGGCATCTAGATAGCTACTGTATGCATACGGGATATGGGAAAGTGTTGTGCCAAAGTATTGGTCAAAATAGTTGCATAACTATGTAAATGATATCTGTATGCGTAATAGGTTATCATGTCAATATGATTTGATGATTATGAAGTATTACTAATCATGTACTTAATTTTGATTTGTAGGAAAGATCATGATGAATGATGAACTCTGAACAAGCGATGGATGTTCAACAAAAGATTTACAAATCAAACACACTATAGAAAGCTTGTGGTTAAGAGATTCTCTTAGAAAGAGGAAGAGAATCATGATGAGATGTTTCGCTCCAAGGGACTAGATAAGACCATTCTCTTAATGATGTAATTAAAGAAGAAGTGTGAATCAGGTTCTGTATGGCTACCTAGGATCGGTAGTCAATTGATGACCTTAATGATCATCATGGGTGATGTGGGTCTCAACCCTTGCTACAAGGTTGAATATGGCTTATATACACATATGACATGGATGCAAGAAGGAACTCACCACAGAGTTCGAATGATTTTGAGGCTCATATTAGTAGACCCATCTGACGAGAGATGGCACAGATAGATATGCAGAAGATCACTCAATGCAGAGTGTGAATAATGGACAATTGACAGCTTCATGACAAAGCTTGGGCTTTACCAGAAGTAAAGTTGTTCCTAACCTTTACCTTAAGGTTGTGGATGATGAACCTATCATACCATTATTGTATGACGATGATCTCTTTCTGGCAAGGAATGAGAAACAGGTCATGAAAATGGCTGCAGAAATGAAAATGAAAGATCTCGGATTAATGCACTACTTCTTAGGTCTAGAAGTATGGCAAGATCCAAAAGGAATCTTTTAAATCAAGGTAAGTATGCTGTGAAGTTTCTAAAAAGATTTGATATGTTGGAGTATAAAGCCATGGCCACTCCCATGGACTCCAACTTGAAGTTATTAGTTAATGACTCATCGTATTTAGTGGACCTAACCCTATATAGACAAATCATTGGGTCATTGATGTATTTAACAAATACTAGGCTAGATATATGCTTTGCTGTAAATACCCTAAGTCAGTATCTAGTAGAACCTAGAAAGGTTCACTTAATAGCTACAAAGCATGTAGTGAGGTACCTAAAAGGTACTTTAGATTTTTTGTCTATATTATCTTGGAGGTCATGAACTCCGTTTACATGGTTACTCAGATTCTGATTGGGCAGGAAGTGTCTCAGACAGAAAGAGTACATCAGGTGGATGTTATAGTCTTGAATATGCCATGATCTCATGGTTCAACAAGAAACAATCTAGTGTGGCTCTCAGTACTGCTGAAGCAGAATATATGGCTGTCTGCTCTGCCAGCTGTGAAGCAGTATGGCTTCAGAAGCTTTTATATGGAGTGTTTGACTTAGAAATGGATCCCACTGTGATTATGTGTGACAATCAAAGCTGCATTAAGATGACTGAAAATCTTGTGTTCCACGATAAGTCAAAACACATAGAGATCCGATACTTCTATATACGAGATATGGTGCAAAGAGGATCTATCAAGCTCGAATATATAAGCACTGAGGATCAGATTGCTGATATCTTGACTAAACCTCTGTCTCGAGTGAAGTTTGAATACTTTTGAGACAAGCTTGGTATAGTTCAAAAGAACTCTCCTCGAAAGGGGGAGTAGCATAGTATCTGATAACAAGTCTATCTCATCAATGATGAGGTTACCTATTTACTGCACTTAGTTATTTAGAATTATTTTTAGGACTCTTATACTTTTACTTTTGATGATAGATGTATACATGCTTTTGATGATAGATGTATTAGTGAGAATACATGCTTTTGATGATAGATGTATACATGCTTTTGATGATAGATGTATTAGTGAGAATACATGCTTTTGATGATAGATGTATACATGCCTTTAATGATATATGTATTTGATGCTATTGATGAGGATACATGTTTTGATATACATGTTTTGATGATGATGATACATGATGCCTTGATGTACTTGTATGGATGAAGATACTTGTACCCATGATTGACTTAAGGGGATTGGATCATCCCTGGACTTCAGTCCTAAAGAGAGCCGTAGACGTATGTCTTAGAGAATGAAGTCCTTGGTGGACATGAGGGGATTGGATCATCCCTGGACTTCAATCCTAAAGAGAGCCGTAGACGTATGTCTTCGAGAATGAAGTCCTTGGTGGACTTGAGGGGATTGGATCATCCCTGGACTTCAGTCCTAAAGAGAGCCGTAGACGTATGTCTTCGAGAATGAAGTCCTTGGTGGACTTGAGGGGATTGGATCATCCCTGGACTTCAGTCCTAAAGAGAGCCATAGATGTATGTCTTCGAGAATGAAGTCCTTGGTGGACTTGAGGGGATTGGATCGTCCTTGGACTTTAGTCCTTTGAATTGAGCCGTAGACATGATGTCTCCGAGAACAAAATCCTGAATGAACAGGTAAGGGGATTGGATCATCCTCGGACTTTAGTCCTTTGAATTGAGCCGTAGACATGATGTCTCCGAGAACAAAATCCTGAATGAACAGGTAAGGGGATTGGATCGTCCTCGGACTTTAGTCCTTTGAATTGAGCCGTAGACATGATGTCTCCGAGAACAAAATCCTGAATGAACAGGTAAGGGGATTGGATCGTCCTCAGACTTTAGTCCTTTGAATTGAGCCGTAGACATGATGTCTCCGAGAACAAAATCCTGAATGAACAGGTAAGGGGATTGGATCGTCCTCGAACTTTAATCCTTTGAATTGAGCCGTAGAAATGATGTCTCCGAGAACAAAATCCTGAATGAACAGGTAAGGGGATTGGATCATCCTCGGACTTTGGTCCTGTGAATTGAGCCGTAGACATGAGGTCTCCGAGAATTGAATGATAGGACTGGATCATCCCTGAGCTTCGGTTCAAAAGGTACATGATAGGACTGGATCGTCCCTGAGCTTCGGTTCAAAAGGTACATGATAGGACTGGATCGTCCCCGAGCTTCGGTTCAAAAGGTACATGATAGGACTGGATCGTCCCTGAGATTCGGTTCAAAAGGTACATGATAGGACTGGATCGTCCTTGAGCTTCGGTTCAAAAGGTACATGATAGGACTGGATCGTCCTTGAGCTTCGGTTCAAAAGGTACATGATAGGACTGGATCGTCCCTGAGCTTCGGTTCAAAAGGTACATGATAGGACTGGATCGTCCCTGAGCTTCGGTTCAAAAGGTACATGATAGGACTGGATCGTCCCTGAGCTTCGGTTCAAAAGGTACATGATAGGACTGGATCGTCCCTGAGCTTCGGTTCAAAAGGTACATGATAGGACTGGATCATCCCTGAGCTTCGGTTCAAAAGGTACATGATAGGATTGGATCGTCCCTGAGCTTCGGTTCAAAAGGTACATGATAGGACTGGATCGTCCCTGGACTTCGGTTCAAAAGGTACATGACTGGATTGCATCATCCATGGACGTATGTCCTAAAGAGAGCAGGATTGATCACCCTGGAAAATGTTGATCGTATGATGACGATGCTGATGATCGTATGATGAGGATGCTGATGATCGTATGATGACGATGCTGTAGATCGTGATGAACCAGATGTTGTAGATCAAGATGATGTGACGATGCTGATGATCGTGTGATGACGATGCTGATGATCGTGTGATGATGATGCTGATGATCGTGTGATGACGATGCTGATGATCGTGTGATGACGATGCTGACGATCGTGAGGATTTAGATATTGATGTTGCTGTAGCTGTTTGAGTGCTGCAAAAGATAAAGACTCAGTACTGAAGATGTTGATGTTCCAGTAACTGGTTGAGTTACTGATGACGTTGAGAAAGCTTCCAATGATTTATAGATGTATCATGTATGATGTTGATGACTCCTTGCTTGTGCAGATGCTGTTATAATATCCTTCTCATTAAGGGGGAGTGTTGAGATATTGTAACTTCAAAGAATATTATAATTGTACTTTATTTATTCCGGAGATGTTCCATACCTCCGATGTGATTATACTATGAATCCGGAGATGTTTATTCCTCCGAGAAGTTGTGGTAACTAGGGTTATTAGACCCACCATGTGGGGGTCGGCCCAGTCAGTTATAATAGGGTATTTAACCTAATGGTTAAATACGAGCTTACATGTACTTGTGTAAAATATATGTCAGTGTAGTGTATAAATAGAGGAGGTGTGTTCCTCATTTGACACACACACTCACTTGAGAGATGCGCACTTGTGGAGGAGAGGTCTGCTATGGTGGAGGAGGAGATCATGTCTTTGGTTTGCATCTTTGTATATTGCTGGTCATCTATATTGAGGAAGCTTTACTGGGTTTTCTACCCCATGAGGGTTTCCCAGGATAAATTTGTGTCTCTTGTGTTTATGCTATGCTTGTTGTTTCTTCAGTGATCCTGTATATGCTATTATTGTGAAAATGGAATGTAATGCTGCTATTTTCTGTCTTAGCATATTAAATACTAACATATGTTAGATTCTGTAGCTTCACATTACCTCATGCCAAAATCAATGATGGAAATTACGGGGTTAGAAATAACAAGGCTATTGATGTATATGTAACTTCGGAATGCATTTCACATATATGTATATTGTATTCCTATAGAGATGTTATTATTCCTCTATATGGAAGTGTCGTCATTTATATTGTAAGTGTTGTAACTTATACTTGATGGGTTATTAGACCACCTTGTTGGGGTCGGCCATGTATAAGTCATGTGGGTCAAAGGGTTATTAGACCACCCTATCGGGGGTCGGCCATGTGGGTCAAAGGGTTATTAGACCACCCTAGTGGGGGTTGGCCCAGTTAGCATTATGTTAAGTGGTTAAGTTGAGGCCGACCTAGTTGAGTAAAGGTCAAGTCAAGTTAGTGTATAAATAGAGAGTGTGTCTCTCTCATTTTACACATTCTATTCTCTCACTCACACTTGGGAGAGTGGCGCACTTGTGGAGGAGGAGGCTCTGCTGCTAGGAGAAGACTATCTCTTGTATTCTGGCTGTATCATTGCTCTATCTATCTCTGAGGAAGTTATTGGGGTTTTTCACCTTTATGGTTTTCCCCAAGTAAAATCTGTGTCTCTTGTGTGCTTGCATTATTGTGTCCATGATTGATATGTTGTAGATTTGCTGTACATGTTGTTCTCTCAGTTAAGATCCTAGATCAGATTGACGTAAATTCTAAAAATTTAACATGGTATCATAGCTAGCTTGAAAGAAGGCATGATATGGCATGTATGACACTTGTTTGCACTTACGATGCTAGGGCTTGATATAGCAAAAACCAGTCATAGTATCACTTTTGCTATAAATCTGTTTTGGCAACGTTTTCAGATTTGAAACTTTTACAAGTGGAAGATCAGATCCACATGTACCTTGTGTCCAAAGGACAACCTCTAATTCATTGTACTTTGTGATTTATGATTTTGTACAATATAGGGTTTCGGCCTCTTCCAGATCTGAGTCAAAATCAGGTGACCTTGGGAAAAAGGTCATATCTTGGGCTAGGAATCTCCAAATGAAATTTCGTAAAAAGTGACAGATACTACACAGCTTGTACTATCTCAGGAAAATTTTTCAGAGGTCGAAGTTGAACCAGTGACATGTGGCACGCCGTACAAGTTCGCTCTCCTGTATTATCCCCATAAACAGGTCACGTTGCAACACTTGGCATAACTCTCTCTCAGAGAATCCAATTGAGGTCAGACCTATCGGGAAGGAAAGATAACAGGTTGGGCTATCTCAAGAAAAACTTTCAGACCCTGTGGATTGAAAAGTTTGGAGTTACACCAGAAACAATCAGGTACATATGTCTGTCAAAACAGAATTATTTTTGAGTACCTTCATTCATGGCTTCCGGAATTTAGGGCTTCGGAGAAAGTTGGAATTTTTGTAATCAGAGACCACGGCTGGATGATACTCATCAAAATCGAAATTTAGAGACCAAGATCAGATTTTTTGGTTGGGCAGAAGTCTGGGCTTGATCAAACCCCAGTTCGGGACTTTGATTGGAAAGATGGAAAATTAGGGCTTCTGCAAAAATTGGAATTTTAGAAATTTGTGACCACGGCTGGAAGGTCCTCAGAAAAATCGAAGCTTAGAGTTTTGAATCAAATATTTTGTATGGGTGAAGCTCCGGGAAACACACACCCTAATTCAGGGTCCTCCCCAGTGAATCCGGAAATCTAAAAGGCAATTTCGAGGGGTGAAACTTTGCAGTTTTCAAATTCTGAATATACCAAATTGATCATCTCATCAAGGCGCATATTTCTATCCTTTCGGAAGTTTGAAATTCAAAGTTTGAATTTTTGGGGTTTCTTTGACAAACCCTAATCCAACTCTAGGTCCAGTTCTTGCAAATCAAGTGGATTGGGTTAATCCTAGAAGAAGATGGATTGGTCACCTGCATAAGTAAAGAAGTTCCTGTTTCAGAGGGAGATGAGGCTAAGGCCTTACATAAGAAGATTACAAGCGATCTCGAAAGGTATGACTCATCGAGGTATGTTTCGAGATTTGTTCATGTTTAAGTTTATGGTATGTTTGTCTTCATGATTATTATGGTTAGTACAATCTTGATTTGAGATTTGTCGTATCACCTTAACAAAATTATGAATGCGTGATAGAAGATATTCATTGGTTAGGGTGTTGACACTTATGATTTACTAATGCATTATGGTGTTGTATGCGGTTTATGTTGTCTGCTAACATAAAAGGTACACCAAGAAAGACAAATCATGTTCTACTTCAAGAACATATGATCATGATGACATGAAGACAAAGATTCATCCATTGTCATGGATCACATAGAAGATCTACTTACGAGGTATGTATAACTTGGTTCTACAATGGTTAACTTATGAGTCATGCAGGTTACTAGCACAAGTCACTGAAGAGAACCAGAAGACATAATGCGGGTATGTTAGACATATCTAGCTAGCATGCTAATCCAGGTATGTTTTTCCTATATCAAGCTAGAATCCTACCTTGTGTTAGGATCTTATACTTTTGTGTTGTTGATAATGAGTATTCATGAAGTCATAGGTTTGAATAGTCATGGTTGTATGCATATTATGTTTCTTACCATAATTGATGATATGACTAACCAGAAGAATCATGAAGGTATAGGTTTGAATAATCACGGGTTTTATGCATATTATATCTCTTCCATTGATTGATGATTTAACTAACCATAAGAGTCCTATGATCAAATAAGAATATGTATGAATAAAAGAAGACTTCCTTGAAACCTTGAATACTAATTTTTATTATCTGTGTTTGAATTGATCTTGACTATACATGCTTGAGATTATTGTGTTTTGATAATATTAAGATTATACTAATGAATGTTTGATTATGTATGAGACCTAGAGGATAACACAATGATGATACTAATAAGCATGCATAGGGATCGAGAATGTATATAAGTTCAAGGACAGGTAATCGAGGAAGCAAAGATCAAGAGGGAGCACACTCCAGTAGTTTCTACAAGGATGCAGATATTTAGAGGGAGTTGACCACTTCTCACAATCCACGTAAGAATGGAGTTGCAGAAAAGAAGCAAAGACTGAGAGGGAGTCAACCAAACAAATAAACAAAGATAAGTATTTGAATTGTCATTACTTGCATATTTTATTGTTTAAATAATACTGTTCAATAATGTATATACTGATGTTCCTAGAATTAGGTTGTGTATTATGCATATTAGAATAGTTGCATTGATGAACAATATACTACTAATATGCATGGGTAAGTGGCCTATGGAACTGTACAACATTCCATTGCTACTTATCTAGAATGAAACCTCTTTGCTGACATGTTGGGAGTTGTGCACACTCTTAACAATGTTCTGGTAGAGATTGGAAGGCATCTAGAAAGTTACGGGATATGGATAAATGTTGTATTAAAGCATTGGCTAAGATAATTGCATGACTGTATGACATATTTCTTTATGTGTAAGAATTTGTTCTGAAAACTATGAGATGTTTTCTAATCATGCAATTTAACTTGTTGTGTAGGAAAGATCGTATGTCATCACCTACAAAAGAAGAACTACAACATTTGTTCAACAACAAAATTATCTATTGAAGATATTGAAGTTCCTAGGATATGGGAAGAATGCCATGATCCGTCGATCATGAAGAATGATGTTTGGGATGTAGTCCCAAGACCTAAAGGGAAGTTTTTTATGACTTCCATATGGATCTATCAAGATCAAGCATGCTGCAGATGGAAGCATAGAGAAATATAAAAGTGATGAAATAGAAGATACACCAAATGGATTTCAAGACAGCTTTCTTGAATGGTGTAGTTGAAGAAGAAGTGTATGTGGAACAACCACTTGGTTCTGAGACACATGATAGGGAGTCATATATGTGTAGAACTTGGGCATGATGCACCAATTTCTAGGTATGGAGGTGTGGCAGAGTGCAGATGGAATCTTCCTTGGACAAGGGAAGTATGCAGTAGAGATCCTGAAGAGGTTCAGGATGATGGACTGCGAGGCTATGGCATCAAACCTGAAGCTTCTGTGTGATGCTTCATCTGAACCGGTTGATGTCACTATGTATCGTCAGATGATTGGGTCCTTGATGTACCTGACGAACATGAGACCAAATATTTGCTTTGTGGTGAACACATTGAGCCAGTTCCTGACAGATCCGAGGAGTGTTCACCTGGTTGCTGTAAAGCATATTCTGAGGTACCTGAAGGGTATAGTTGATTATGGGCTTAAATATGATGCGAATCAAAAGTTTAACCTGCAGGTTTATGTTGATTTAGATTGGGTTGGCAGTGCTGCAGATAGGAAGAGCACATCTGGATGTTGCTTCAGTATGGGATCAGGTGTGATCTCTTGGTTCAGCAGGAAGCAGTCCTGCGTAGCACTGAGTACAGCTGAGGTAGAGTATGTTGCAGCCTGTTCAACTAGTTGTGAGGCAGTATGGCTTCAGATGCTACTATCTAAGTTATTTGATCTCCCGTTGGATGCTACTGGTATCTTTTGTGATAACCAGAGTTGTGTGAAGCCATCCGAGAACCTAGTGTTTCATGACAGGTCGAAACACATAGAGATCAAATATCACTATATCAGGGATATGGTGTAGAGAAGAGCTGTGAAGCTCCTGTATATTGCGACGGACGAGCAGATTGTAGATGTGCTGACGAAGCCACTAGCCAGGGTGAAGTTCGAGTACTTCAGGGAGAGGCTTGGTGTTCTTTAGATTGATGACACTTCGAGGAAGAAGTGATGGACACATTTGCTGAAGCCATTCCAAGCATGTTGGAAGGAGGATCCTTCACATGGCTATGGATGTAAGCGTTGGATGATGAGCATCAGGATGATGTTCTGGTTTCTGCTTTGTATGATCAGTTGGATCATTTTTATATGTATGTATGTATGCATCATATTGGATGCTGGATATGATCAGTTGGATCATTTATATGTATATGTATGTACGCATCATGTTGGATGCTGGATATGATCAGTTGGATCATTTATATGTATGTACGCATCATGTTGGATGCTGTATATGATCGGTTGGATCATGTGTATGTATTTTGTATAAGCATAATGTTGCATGCTTGGACCATGTATCTATATATGTATTAGGTGGATAGATTGTATGATCAAGTGGATCATGTATGGTGATATGTATCATGTATTTGTATTTGTATCAGGTGGATACATTGTATGATCAGGTGGATCATGTATGGTGATATGTATCAGGTAGATACTTGGTATGCATCAGGTAGATGCATTGTATGATCAGGATGATCGTGGATGACAAGCTTCAGGATGTTGCTCCAGATGACTTGCAGCAGGATGTTGCAGTGATGATGATCAGGATGATCATGTATACATCAGGATGATGTATGGTGAGTATCAGGTTGATACTCTATGGCCGTGGATCAGGTTTTGCCTATGGCATATAATTTGGCCCTGGGATATCTAGCAAATTCTCTTTCGAGGTTTTGCTTTGGGAGGACATATAATTTGGCCCTGGGAGATCTGCAGATAGTCTTTCGAGGTTTTTACTATGGCATATAATCTGGCCCCGGGATATCTGGCAGATGCACTTTCGAGGTTTTGTCCTATGGCATATAATTTGTCCCTAGGAGATCCTATAGGTAGAGCTATGTGCTCGTAATAGCCTGGGATTCTGTTGTGAGGTTTTGCCATGACCACATATAATCTATCCCTGGGAGATCCTATAGGTAGAGCTGTGTGCTCGTAACAGCCTGGGATGCTCTTGTGAGGTTTTGTGGTGACCACATATAATTTGTCCCTGGGAGATCCTATAGGTAGAGCTGTGTGCTCGTAACAACCTGGGATGCTCTTGCAAGGTTTTGTGGTGAGGTCACATATAATATGGCCTTGGGAGATCCTATAGGTAGAGCCGTGTGCTCATAATAGCCTGGGATGCTCTTTCGAGGTTTTGTGACGCACGTAATAAGTCTTGAGGATTCCACAGTATGGCCAGTGATGACGAAGACCTGCAGGTGGTGGGCCTACATCCAGTATGAAAAAGGACTGGCTCTGTAGAACTTCCTATGACGAGTAGATTCAGAGATTGATTGAGATAGCAGCAGCAGTAACGATGATGATGACTCGATGACGATTATCCAGTGACGATGATCCAGAGAAGAAGACTTGTGCTAGAAGACCTGTGTCGAGAAATACCTTCCTAGTTAAGAGGGAGTGTTGATGTATATGTAACTTCGGAATGTATTTCACATATATGTATATTGTATTCCTATAGAGATGTTATTATTCCTCTATACGGAAGTGTCGTCATTTATATTGTAAGTGTTGTAACTTATACTTGATGGGTTATTAGACCACCTTGTTGGGGTCGGCCCTGTATAAGTCATGTGGGTCAAAGGGTTATTAGACCACCCTATTGGGGGTCAGCCATGTGGGTCAAAGGGTTATTAGACCACCCTAGTGGGGGTCGGCCCAGTTAGCATTATGTTAAGTGGTTAAGTTGAGGCCGACCTAGTTGAGTAAAGGTCAAGTCAAGTTAGTGTATAAATAGAGAGTGTGTCTCTCTCATTTTACACATTCTATTCTCTCACTCACACTTGGGAGAGTGGTGCACTTGTGGAGGAGGAGGCTCTTCTGCTAGGAGAAGACTATCTCTTGTATTCTGGTTGTATCATTGCTCTATCTATCTCTGAGGAAGTTATTGGGGTTTTTCACCTTTATGGTTTTCCCCAAATAAAATCCGTGTCTCTTGTGTGCTTGCATTATTGTGTCCATGATTGATATGCTGTAGATTTGTTGTACATGTTGTTCTCTCAGTTAAGATCCTAGATCAGATTGAAGTAAATTCTGAAAATTTAACAAAGGCCATATAAATATCTATTCTCCTTTGATTCTAGAAGAGTCCAATGTTTATGGATGATCAAAGACATGGTGGTCTCACTAACTCAAATACCCCAGAAGAATGTAATCATGGATGTGGTAGTGGCTGATATTCCATGTAAATTTGGGATGCTATTATTTAGGTCTTAGGAATCAAAATTAAAAGGAACTCTACAGATGGACATGTCTTATGCTACCATCCCTGTTTCTTTTGAAAATAGAAGACTGTACAGGGAGCATAGAATGTCCTATGTAGTAAGAAGTAAGAGCAATCCTGATGATCACCCCATTTTTGTTGTAGACACTGATATAAGCACCTCAGGTTTCTGTTATGATCTTGGTTCAGAAGAGAAGGGTGTGAAAATTACTGATCTTCCTGAAACAAATGATAAATCTAGCAATGAGCAAGATATACAATACATCGACAACTCAACAAACCTAGAAGGAAGTGGTCAGAAAATGGAGAAAGGCAGTGGTGAGAAATCAGAATTAGAAATGGAAACTACAACCACATTCCAAAGAAAAGAGCACTGGACTATGAGGTTTGATGGAGCCGTGAATAAAGAAGGAGCTGGGGAAGAAGTATGGATCGTCCCTCCAGATGAAAGAAGTGAATGCACTAGATTGCATACCTTCAAAATAATGTTTGTCTGCTCAAATAGTGTGGCAGAATATGAATCCCTACTGTTGGGTCTGAATGATCTAAGATCTAAAAAGATCAAAGTTTATGGAGAAGCAGAGCTAATAATCCAATAGGTGAATGGAAATTATGAGACTAAACATACCAAAATGAGAGCTTACATAAATTTTGTTTGATATATGTTTGATAATTTATTCACAGAGCATGATATTTATTTCATCCCTAGAGAGAAAAATACAATAGTAGACATTATGGCCATCTTTGCTAGCAGATTTCAACTCCCTGCTTATCCCACCAAAGCTTACATGATCAATATAAGGCATAGACCCTCTGTTCCAGACAATACCAAACATTGGAAAATATTTGAAGATGATCAACAGATCAAGAAATTCCTAGACATGACTGAATAATTGCCAACACCCAGATTGATCAAGAGAACTGGTCATGTGATGAATGGGAACCTGACCCACCATAGCTCCTATCTACTTTGGGAGACAAACAGATCCTGCAGCTGAAGAGCAATTTTATACCCAAAGGATTGGTGCCATTGGAAATTTTTTTTGATGAAAATGATGTGGCCAAAAATAACAAGGTTGCTCCAAACCACAGTGAAGTGGAAGATTGTAACATTGGGAATGCTGAAGAGCCCAAAATTGTCAAACTGACAAAGTCTTTAACCCTAGGAACTAAAAATGAATATGTGGATTTAATGAGAAATTTTTATGATGTGTTTGCATGGTGCTATGAAGAATTGAAAGAATATGAAACTGCTATCATCCAACATACCATACCAGTCAAGATAGGGGAGAAACCATTCAGGCATAAACTGACAAGGATGAATCCTATGTTGTTTCCACTGATAGAAAAAAGAGGTGAAGAGGCTGTATGAAGCCAAAATCATAGTCTCCTTAAGGTTTTCAAAGTGGGTATCCAACATAGTCCAAGTGAGGAAGAAGAGTGGTGAAATCAATTTGTGTATTGAATTTAGAAATTTGAACAAAGTGTCCCTAAAGGACAACTATCCCCTACCCAAAATGGACCAAATTTTAAAGAAGATTGTAGGGGCAGCAAGAATTTCCATTATGGACGGATTTTCAGTGTACAATCAGATTAAGGTGCAACCAGAAGACCAAGAAATCATAATCTTTACCACACCTTGGGGGGGGGCTTCATGTATGCAAAGGTGCCTTTTGGTGTGTTGAATGCAGGAGCTACCTTCCAAAGAGCTATGGACATAGATTTTGCAGAAAAGAAAGACAAATTTTTAGTCATATACATGGATGACATCACTGTGTATTCTAAGTCTGATACAAAGCATTTGAAACATTTGCATAAAGTGTTTGCCATGTGCAGATAATTTGGAATCTCTTTGAATCCCCAAAAGTCAAACTTTTCCATGCAAGAAGGAAAGCTGCTAGGTCACATAATATCTAAAGATGGGATCAAAATTGACCCAGACAGAGTTGACACAATACAGAAAATTGAACTCCCCAGGAGTAAAAAAGAGGTTCAATCCTTTCTAGGCATAGTGAATTTCTTAAGAAGGTTCATCCCCAATTTTGCAGATATCATGAGGTCGATCACAAAAATTCTTAAGAAGGACATTCATACCAGGTGGACTGCTGAAGCCAAACAAGCATTTGGAGACATAAAAAGGGAAATTGTTGAAGCACCTGTACTAATCAGTGCAAATTTTAACAAAGAGTTTCTTATGTTTTATTTTGCCTCTGAGCATTCCATAACTAGAGTGCTTCTACAGAAAAACCATGAAGGAGATGAGAAACCCATAGATTTCTTTAGAAGATCTCTTAGAGATGTCGAGCTCACGTATATTATCATGGAGAAGCAAGCATGTGCCATGATTAAAACTTTGAAAGATTTCAGAGTTTATGTTTTGCATTCCAATGTGGTTTCTTATGTTCCTAATGCTGATGTAAAGGATATATTGACACAACTTGATCCATAGTTTAGAAGGGCTAAGTGGATAGCTATGCTCTTGGAATATGACTTGGAGATCAAACCTACAAAGCTTATCAAAGGACAAGGACTAGCCAGGATCATGGCTGAATCAAATTGGGATTCACTAAGTGTGAACTTGCTTTCACACATGCTGGAAGAAACTTCCCAAGACACACTGTCACAGGTATCAAACACATTATTGTCTTCTCCTTGGTATTCTGATATTGTATATGTTTTGCAGAACTTATAAGAACCCCCTGAGATGGGTAAAATAAAAGCTAGTTCAACCAAGATGAAGGATGCAAAGTTTTGTATATTGAATGGTTGCCTTTATTGGAAAGAGCCTGGAGGTGTTCTACTGAACTGTATAGTGGAAGATGAAGAAAAAATAAACTTGAAAGAATTTCACAAAGGTGTTTGCGGGGGCATCATTACTGGAAGGCCACTGTCAACAAAATTCTCAGGGCAGGTTTTTATTGGCTCGCCATGTTCAAAGATGCATATAAGGAAATAGCTACCTGCCATGAATGCCAAATATTTGAAGGGAAGAGAAAGCTTTTATCCTTGGATTTGAAACCAATCTCTGTAGAAGCCCCTTTCTAGCAATGGGGGCTTAACTTCATTGGTGAAATTTTCCCCAAATCCTCTGGAAAACACAGGTGGATATTTCTTGCCACTAATTATTTCACTAAAGGGATTGAGGCAGTACCAACTAGGAAAGCCACAAACACAGTCATCATCAAATTTCTAGAAGAGAATATCATGTCCAGGTTTGGTTTCCCTGTTAAAATAATCACTGACAATGCTCAAGCCTTCAAATCCAAGAAAATGGTTAAATTCTATGAAAAATTCCACATAAAAATGGGCCATTCTATTGCTTACTACCCCTTGGGAAATGGACTAGTTGAGTCATCCAACAAAATTCTGGTTAGGATCATCAAGAAGCTACTGCAAGAAAACAAAAGGGATTGGAACACCAAGCTGACCTTTGCTCTATGGGATGATAGGATCACCTCTAAAAGATCCATTGGAACTTCTCCTTTCAAATTAGTATATAAAACATAAGTGATATTTCCTGATTCCCTCAGAGGGCCTATAATGAGGCTGCTACAGGAGTAGGAAGAAGAGCCAAAACCTGAGCTAAGGAGAACATATACAGGAATCCAGAGACAGAGTACATGCTGAAGCTATGCTATCTCAAGATACGGTTAAAAGGAATTTTGATAGAAAGACGCAGGCTAATGATTTCCAAGTGGGAGATATGGTATTGAAATGGGATTCTAGAAGAGAGGACCAAGCCCAAAATTTTGATAACCTCTTACAGGGGCCCTATATAGTCATCATCCTCCATGGAAACAATGCTTTCTTCTTGCAAGAAGGGGATGACGAACCAGTTGGGAAGAGACCCATCAATGGGTGTTTCCTGAAGCACTATCACAGTGAGAAACAATCCCATTAGCTCATCCTCACTGTACATTACCATTTTGTTTTAGCTTCAATTAGCTTTGTTTCAGGCCCATTTTATAAAAATGAAAAAATAAAAAATAAAAAATAAAAAATAAAAAATAAAAAATAAAAGGGCACTAGTCTATTGTTCTTGCTACCTCACAGGGAGGATAGCATCCCCGGTTGGAGTTGCTGTTAACACCTCTATCAATGTTGCTTCTAAATTAATAAAGGGAACCCCCCTACCGAAACCCCAGGCACACCCATTGACCTCTTACATAAAAGGAAGAAGTAGAAAACCCAAAAAATGACTAAGTTTCCATGAATTCCAAGCCAAATGATCAAGTCGCAGTGAGAAAATTGGGAAAGACAAGGCAAAGGGATTCTTCCACAAGATACAGAGGTTGAAGGATCAATATTGAAAAAGAAAATCCAGATCTACGACTGGGAATTGATCCACAATGCATCCGATCAAGATATTTTCCACTTTTTCGCTTTCCCGTAGGTCCAACTTTCCAACTTTCCACACCCACATTGCTGATTGCGGAAGTTGGAATGGTATTTTCCAATAGCGTAAAGTTGGGTCTCTGATTTCCGCATCCCGCATTGTGGAATGCGTATTGCGGAGGCATAATGTTTCCGAGGGAGTTGATTTGGGTTTCCGATTTCCGCAACCCGTATTTCAGAATGCGGATTGCAGAGGCATAATGTTTCTCGGGGCATAGATTTGGGTTTCCGATTTCCGCAACCTGCATTATGGAATGCGGATTGCAGAGGCATAATATTTTTGGGGGGCGCAGATTCAGGTCTCTGATTTCTGCAACCCACATTGCGGAATGTGGATTGCGGAGGCATAATTTTTTCAGAGGGCATAGATTCAAGTTTCCGATATCCACAACCTGCATTGCGTAATGCGAATTGTGGAGGTTATTTCTGCGAGGTTGTGCAATGCTATTCCGATTTCCGAAACCCGCATTGCGGAAGTGATATTTTCCAGAGGCATACAGTTGGATTTCTGATTCTTGAAACTCGTATTGCGGAAGTGATTTTTTATAGGGTCCGTTTAGCATCCCCGACTTCCGATATCCACATTGCAGATTCTGGGAGGACAATTGCGGATTTGAGATGTTTTACAGCGTAAATTTCGGTCACGGAAAATGAAGAATTTCATAGGGAAATGGCACGGTTGGGAGCCGATTTGGAAGCCAAAGAGAAGCACAGCCCGGTTATCTGTCCAAAGCAACATAAAACATAACAGTTTGAAGGACAAACATGTGGTTTCCAAGGCCCAAATGCACACTGATAGCGCATAGAGTTTCCCATTGGTGCATCTAGCAGACTCAGAGGCAGTTGGTTTGAGCAGTTCGACATGAACGGTCTCAACCTTTCCAGTTCAAGACTGTTGTTAGTAAACAACCATTTATGGTTGAGTTAGCTAGATATTTTTTGATATTTTGTATGGCTATAAAGGCAAATTCTGAATTAAACCCAAGGGTTGGATGTTTATGGATTCTAAGAGATTAAAAGCTCTGCGTATGTATCAAACTCAACCTTTCAATTCATGAGAAGACCTGATTCTGGAGCGGAGATTCCTGTGATGAGTGTTTTGATTTCTGTTATTTCATGTGCATGTTTTCTTCATTTGTATTTCCATTGATTGTTTGCTTCTGCAGTATCTAGATCAATACTACATGGTCTGAAATTCATATTTTATGCTTCAGATGCATATGACTAGGTATTCCACCCTTTTCTTCTTGAAGTGTTGACCAATTGCGACCTCGGTCAACAGGAGTTCGCCTCACTGTCGACACATACCGCAGTATCCCTGGGCACCGACCCGGGTAGGTTTGAGCCCACCAAGCAACACTCGTAGAGCGGATGAGGTCTCACCTGAGGCATCCAGGAAGAGTAGACGGAACCATGTTTCCGCCGAGGGAGGAGGAGAGTTGTGGCTGCACGGACTAGCTCTATTGCAGTACTTAACCATAAACTTTAAGCATTCAACATGGAATTATAACATATTACTTAATTGCAGCATTTATCATCACAGCAACAGTAAGCAGATATTACATCAAGAAAATATAACAACATTCATATATTGCAACATTGCACACAGATCGTACCAAAACATCATCATTATATTATTGTCGCAGTCATATACCAGAAGCAAAACATAGATCTCCGTACACATACATCTCCTTATCTCATGCCTACTATTATTTCTGTCTTATCTCTATCTCTGTATATCTGTATATCTCTATATATCTAACACTTACAACTCTCATCATCTATTTATAGGCTTCTGCCATTACAATATTTGTCTACTTAAAAACAACTTCCTAACTAACACTATGGACAAATGATCCAATATCTAACTGACTCGGTCCAAATGACCCAAAAACCCGCATACCGCGATACAATTGACTCACTATTACATAACATATGGTCCAAGTGACCCAAAACCCGCCAATTGCGGCATACTTTAGCACAAAATACTCCTTTCGCACCCTCATCCAATGTGTCGTAGCGTCGACGGTACCACGACATTTCCCCATCGAACCGCCTGCCAACAGGCCCCCAACACAATCTTGTGGCTCGCCCTCGAGCCACGTCAACTACTGGACATCGTGCATTTGAACTGAACTATGTTCCAGTAACTATTCTTGCTGTCTGGATCACGCGGTGTTATCCTACTCCTTCTGCTACACTGATCATCGACTCATTGTCATGTACTTTGAACCCAAAAATGGTCATCGCCCGACTTGTTGTCATGTACTTCTCAAACTCATCCTCCAGTCTCTGTGAATGGTACTGACGGGAAGGAAAAGAGGATGAACAGTGCCAAGGTGCGAAATTAGCAAATGACTCTGGCACATCTGTTTCGCACCGGCAAATGGCTCTTGCTATGGCCGGGGAGCTACCACCCCAACCATCTCATTGGTCAAGAGAAGCACAATCCTTCGAACAACTACTGCGTACTTAAGCATGCTAGTCCGGTCCTTGGCTTGGTCATACCACAGTGTAAATGCACCTGCCGTATCAAGACGCTCAGGGACACTCATCGTTCGGGCTTGCAGGGCCCCTGGGGTACTGTCACGGGAAATGAAGTGAAGCATTTCCACAGCCTCCTTGGAATTCCTCACAACTCAACTCGCAAACCGATCTAACAACATAACCATGTTATGTCGGAAATACTTCTTTGTACCGAACTACAGACGACCTCTGCTACTTATAGCTGGACCATGCTCGGGTCACGATGGTGAGAATGATGCCCCAGTACCCCGCATCTGCATGTGTGAACCCATCAACTGACACAGCGGGTGGCAACCATACTGCCACCGAAGATCCCACGTGCCGACGTGTGAGCAATATCCTCACATATTCTTGATCGTACCAGCCCGGTGTGCCAAACATACCATCGTCATGTGGTAATTAGGCTGAATCTGGCAAGTGAAATCATGTATAGAGATGATGGCACAGGGTCGCAACAAGTTAGCGGGACAGTAGTCACAACACTGCCCCGTACCCCCAAATCCTCTGTAATCATCACAAAATCCTGCATGTACTCAACCAAATCCACCGTCGATCCTGGTCGCAATGCTGTCTTGTGTCTCCGACTACTCCAAACTCGTGGCACAAGCCTCCCTGCTTGCGCATTCCTTCTTCTGTTGTTGCGCCATCTGCCACCAAGCAACCTGCAACACACATTTTTTTTTCCTCGATGCAACTCAGACATCGTACTATTCCAAGCTCGACCGATAGGGCTTCAACTTGTGACCATTTACCAGCTTGGGAGGCATCGCCCCATCCAACTACTGCAACTGAACCGCTCCACCTGAAGTAATACTATTGATGCGATATGGACCCAGCCAATGCATCTGCAATTTTATTGGATGTTGCATAAACTTGTTGTCGTACAATAACACCAAGTCGCCTTGCTGAAACTGTTTACTTTTGATGTGGCGATCATGCCATGCCTTATGGCGATCCTTCTCCACTCCTTGGTGAAAGCCAGTGATAAATCGATCCTCTTCCAGCTGCACCAATTGCGCTAGACGTTCATCTAAGGCTGCGACATCATCCATGCCCGTAACAGTCGTAATGCGTAGACTCAGAACAATGTACTCCATTGGCATAATCGCTTCCTTCCCATATACCAGCTTAAAAGGTGTCTGACCAGTCAACCTTTTACATGTGGTGCGATAGGCCCACAACACTGCTGGGATTTTCAGATCCCAGTCTTCGCAGTTCGCATTGCACACCTTGGTCAGCGCATGCTCCAATACCTTGTTAAACGCCTCCATCGTCCCATTCTCCTGTGGATGATAGGGTGTACTCTTCTTATCCTGTATATGCAACTCCTCCGTCAATGCGCTGATGGTACGATTAAGAAAGTGGCTGCCTTGATCACTCAACAATACCTTGGGGCAGCCGAAGCGAGTGATAATGTTGTTAAACAAAGATCGAGCAGTCGTTGCGGCAGGGCAATCAACTACGGGTGCCGCCTTGGCCCACCGGGTCAAGTACTCTGTCGCCGTGACAATATACCGCGCACCTGTGCGTTTACCTGGTGGATTGATCAGTCCTAGAAAATCCACAACCCATTTTTCGAATGGTCGCAATGTCACTTGAGGTAGCAGCGACATCTCATCGCTTCTGGACGGCTTGCCAGTGTGCTGACAAACATCACAAGACTGCGCATAGTCTGTCACATCATTATGTAATGTGGTCCACCAAAGCCCTGCATGCAGTACCTTCCGGGCAGTCGCCCGACCGCTATAGTGTCCTCCCGCTACTCCACCATGTGCCTCAACCAATATCTGCGCTTGCTCATGCGGCAAGACGCATTTGTGCAATATCTCATCAGCGCCTAATTTATACAACTCTCCTGCGATTAGCTGAAAGTCAGTAGCCTTAACAACCAACTACTTCTTCTGAGTAGTGGTAAAGTCATCGGGTGCGGTGCCGGTCACCAGAAACTGAAGGATGTCATCAAAATATTGATCGGCGGCGTCAACTTTAAATAGTTGGGCATTCGACAACCCGCCTTCGATATTAGTCGGTTCCTCCCCTGTGTCAATCCATGATAAATGATCTGGTCCAGCATTCAACTGCCTCGGTTTCACAATGACTTCAAAATCAAAATCCTGAAACAAAAGTAGCCAACGACAGATCTTCCCCCCCAACACAGGCTTATTGACCAAGTATTTCAATGCAGAATGATCAGTGAACATTTTAAAGTGACTACCCAACAAATAATGCCTGAATTTCTGCAGCGCGTAAACCATGGCCAGACCTTCTCATTTTGTGGTAGTGTAATTGCGTTCTGTAGAGGACAACTTCTGACTGGAAAAAGCAATAGGATGATCAAGGTCGCCTTCTCTAGGTTGAGCCAACACAAAACCTAATGCAATCGATGAAGCATCAACATGGACATGGAATTTCTTACTCTAGTCCGAAAAGACCAAGATTGGTGCCGACGCCATCCTCGCCTTGAGCGTTTCGAAGCTATCCTAACATTCCGGGCTCCACTAGAATGCCATGTCCTTCTTCAACAATTTTTCCATAGGGGAAGTAATCGCAGCATAACTCCTGATAAACTTGCGATAATATCCTGTATGACCCAAAGTTGATTGCAACTACTTAACGGTGGTTGGCGGTTGCAACCCCAAAATGAGCACAATTTTAGCTAGATCAACCAGCAATCCCTGTTTACACACGATATGACCTAGCAATATCCCAAACGGTGCACAAAAAATACATTTCTTCAAGTTCAGCGATATCTGGTGCTGTCGGCATCGCTCAGGCATTAATCGCAGATTGGCCGGATGATCACGAATCAACCCATACACAGTCCAATCATCCATATATACCAGCAAAAATTTCTGAATAAAATCCTTGAATGCGGCAACAACGACCTGGGAGAATATCGCAGGTGCATTCTTCAAACCAAACGGCATTACCGTGTGCTGAAAGCAACCCCATTTAGTAACGAAAGTTGTCTTATGGCGATCTTCCTTAGAAATGCGAATCTGATGGTAGCCAGAGAATCCATCAGTGAATGAGTACATCTCCTTGCCACCCACTCCTTCAAGTACTTCATCAGTGAACGGGGTCGGAAAGGTGTCATGTAAGCAGGCATCGTTCAACTTCCACAAGTCGACACAAATGCGCACTTCACCTGTTTTCTTGTCCTGCACCACCATAGGACTGATCCATTCGGACTCTTCCATAGGTTCAATAATACCAGCATCCAACATGCGATCAAGTTCTGCCTTGACCTTTTCTTTATGTCGCAGATTCATCCGATAAGGTCGCTGTCGGACTGGCTTAGCATCTGGTTTTAATGGAATCTTCATCTCTCCTAAATCACCCAGGATTCCCTTCATTTTGAAAAACATCATGGGAAACACATCTTGAAACTCATGAAGTAACTCAATAACCTTACTCATCATCTCATCATCCCAATAATCCCCAACATTAGCAAACTTGGGAGTAGCCTTTGTGCCGATATTCATCTTGCGGAGTTGCAATGGTTGCCTGAACGTATTACTTGGTGCAGCAGGTGGGACCACATTGAGACTTCCTTTAGATTCGGGAATGTTAACATTCTGGGGATCATCATCATCCTCTGGCCCATCGCTGATGTTGAAGCACTCCATGAGAGACTGCATCTGACAATATGTGTGCGGGTCGACAGGGTAGGCCACTAGAACAACCTGAAGTACCACGTCATGGATGAGCTGTAAGGCGTTATGGACATCAGGGTTGGCATCCGCAAAAGTGAATGTATGAGTGAAACAGACCGTCAACTCCCCCCATGTTGTAATGTCACGGCACAACTCAGCTGCAGTGTACCATGAGCGCGACATCTCATCCAAAGTATGGATAAAATCATGGACCCACTCATCTCTAGGTCGCACTACCCATAATCGTTGGCATTCCATCACATGATCACTGGGATTAGTCCGGCCATCATACTTGCCAGTGTGATAAACCTCAGTATCACCGAACTAAACCATCATCAACCTTTGACATTGTGACCAACCATTAATGAATTTCTTATGTGTCTCCCACCAGTGTGTTGGAGCAGCCTTCAGTGGTTCCTCCAATGCCAACAATCGCTGTGGTTCTGAGATGCGGTCTTCAAATTCTATCAAAAAGGTGGTTAGGCCAGGCAACCCCTCATAGACAGGCAATGTGATCGTTTCTGTCGCAACACAACATAAAGATTGCGTAACTAAGCCACATTTTCGGAATGGTACCTCATGCAATCTATATTGCCAATGTTCTAAGGCATCATCAGAGTCAGAAGACGCAGAGCTCTCGCTGCGCCACTTCAACTCATCGTAGGTAGTAGGATGAATATAATCTTCAGAAATATTGAATGCATGGTCCCATCCAGCGGGATCATCATCTTTTACAGGCTCAATGTAGCGGCGTCCTTCAGACGGATCCAACGGGGCTATGACTCTGAAATCGTGATTCTCAAAGGTCATCATGCGCTTCTTGAAGTTGATTACAGCTCCACTATCGTTATCCCATCCAATCCCCAAGAGCGCTGGATAAGAGCTTCCTCTCTCAACCACTTCAATGACATCGAAGTCAACATAAGTATTCATGCCCTCAATATCGATTGTGAGTCGTGGAACTTGCCCAATGGGTGTTACCTTCGCATGGTTAGCCAACCGGAGCTGCACAGGAGACCAACTCAATGGGGGAATCCCCATCTTCTGCCATGCCTGCTTGGTTAAGATGTTGAAATCCGAACCAAGGTCAAGAATAATAGATTCAACATCATAGTCACCAATCTGAATATTCATTCGCATCTCCTTGCCAGTCTTTCGTTGCTATAGGGAGTTTACTGTCGACTCCTGCCGTCCTTTTGTAAATCGTTGCAACCATCCCTCAATCTCAACCAGGGAAGTCGGGTCTCGAGCCAATAACATACAGCTTTCAAAAAACTTTTGCAATGTCCTCGGTGGTGGCGGCCGATCAGCGTCTAATGTAGTATCAAAGACAGGTGGCATGTCGCAAACTACAGCCTTATCGTGGTCTTTCTCCAAGGTGCGACGCGCCTCCAGGAATGTCTCCCGCTTTGTATCAATGTCGAAAGGCACTATCTTCTAACCAGCCAACTGAATCAGTGGTCACAAACCATCTTCCCCAGTCGTCTTGCCTCCATGAGTGAAAACAACCACCGAAGCATCTTGTGGTCGTGGTTCTATAGAAATGGTCGCAATATTTGCACCTTGCGTCTTGTTCTGCTACAGATTCCCCGGTTGATTGACATTTGGATTGGCGTTCGGCAGTGGTCGCGGGGGCTGGTTCTGTACTGGTTGTTGTACCTGATTCTGTATTGGTTGCTGTGGCTAGGCTTGATTCTGTAACTGCGGAGCATTCCCAGCCTGCCATCGTGCAATCAACTGTGGACAATTCTCAACTGTATGATCATTACCAAAACAGAATGTACACTGATTCTGTAGTAGTGGGTAGTCGCGTTGATAATGCCCCGATACCACACAGTGGTAACATTTACCAGGTCCGCGACCACCTTGGCCTCCTCCTCCACGACCAAATCTGCTACCGCGTCTGCCCCTGTATCCTCCTCGATAGCTGCCCTACTGCTGGTACCGAGGTTGGTTAAACTATTGCTACATCGGTGTTGGTGGTATCCCTTGCCCTTCTGGTGCATACTGTGGCTGTGGGGGAGTCATCTGCATCGGAGTGTATTGCGGCATGAACTGCTGCAGTTGCTATTGCTGTGGTGCAAACTGCATCTGCGATTGCGGTAGCGGCTGAGCTACCTGCGGTTGCAGTTGTGGTTGTTGCACAGAGCGCTGACCGTCCTTGACGTAGAATGCATCACACATTCTCTCCTGTAGCAACCCATATGCACGAAAATCCTTGTCATCATGACCCACCAGCTTGCAGAATGTGCAATAAATATTTCGTGGGGTTGTGACCATTTTCTGCATATATGGGCAATTATCGTGGCTATGCCCAAACACCTGGAAAACACGACACCATGGCATACTGCCGCCATTCAACGGATTTGGCGCACCTGACACCAAATAATTACGGAAAGCCGGGCAATTATCCTTCGTATGCCCTTCTCCTCGGCATCGCGTACACCATACTTCATCGCGCTGTTCCTTGTTCTTCTTCAAATCTTGCAACTGTATAGTCAGGTTGGCGAGCTGTGTCTGTATCTGTGACATCCTGGCTGCATTATCTCCAATCGGTGATGCCTCCAATCGCATTGCAATCTCTAGAGCTTCGCTAGGCATCGATATGTTTTGTTGCATCAGCGGTAGTCGAATGTGGGGTAGCAGTGCTGCGATGAACCATTCTTTATGTTGGACGATGCTCATATCGAAACTAACATTTGCCATCAACATCTTGAATTGCTGGTCAAAATACCATACCGTCTCATTGGGATAGTGCTTAATTTCCTTCAATTCAGTAATATATTGAGCCTCTGAATTAGGCCTTCTAAATTCGGCAATGAGCCCATCTCGAATCTCATCCAGCGACTTTTTTGGGGCTCCCGTAGGGAATAGAATAAACTTCATGAACCAATCTATTGCACGACCTCTCAGAGTCGTGGCTAACTGTCATTTTTTAGCATCGTCATCAGTGATCTATTTCATGGTCTGGACCGCGTCACACAAAAAACCAATACTGTTCTGGGTTGTCTATCTCACTTCCATGGAACAACGGTAACTTAGCATCATCGCCCGCCATTCTGGGCTTCCTTCCTCCTGTCGCTATGCTACTACTAATCAACTTCTGCGGAATTGATGAACTTGGCAGTGTCGAAGTGGTATTTCTTGCTGTTTGTGAGTCAATGAGCGGAGGTGTGGGTACGTTGGTGCTGGGGTTTGGTCCTGCCTCTATCCTGGGTGTAGCTTGGTCGTCCCTGTCAGGACTGTGAGGTCGCTTTGTCCCGTGTGGTCTTCCTTCGCGGTTTTGCGGTTCGATCGCAGCAGGAAGTTCTCCTGTCCTCTGCCTCTTCTCCTGTCGAAACCTCGCTCCTCCTCTTGTAAGACCACTCTCTTCCTCGGCTTCTCTCATAGTCTCCTCATGGTCTGTACCCATCTACCCCTTACCATTCCATGTATCGTTCCCCAACAGTCGCGGTACCCATGGCCTCCGCCCACCAGGTTGTCTACTAATCAAGGTGCATCTTTAATATACCCTTTTCGCAGATTAGCATCTTAATCGATAGTTGGAGCGACAATAGAAACCTTCCCCTTGGTCCTCTGAAGAAGTATCTTTCAACTTCACTATAGGATTTCTTCGTGTCGACCGCAAATTCAGTGATATACCCCTCCAAGATGCTATCGAGCCAAACTTCGACAGCCCGCGATGCCTTGTTATCGACTTCCTGCAGCTCCTGAATCAATTCCGGGGTCCAAGCCGTCGGCTCACCACCCTGGAAGTTCCTCTTCTGGAAGGTCAGCTTTGACAACTACTCGTACAGAATGACCGGGAATTCACAGAAAAACCATTCATGTGGACCATCATGAATATATCTTCCCAACCAGTGATCTACTATCAGTCGCATCTTCCGGCTTTCTTCTTCAGCAAACTCCCGCAACTTCTGATTAAACCAACTCTGTATCTCTGGCTTTGTCGGGTGCCACAACATGACCTCCGTTCACTCTGCACATGGTCCTGGCAACAGAACCATCTGTTGACCAATCGCGACCTCGGTCGACAGGGGTTCGCCTCACTGTTGACACATACCGCAGTCTCCTTGGGCATTGGCCCGGGTAGGTTTGAGCCCACCCAGCAACACCCACAGAGCGGATGAGGTCTCACTCGAGGCATCCAGGAAGAGCAGACAGAACCATGTTTCAGCTGAGGGAGGAGGAGAGTTGTGGCTGCACGGACTAGCTCTATTGCAGTACTTAACCAGAAAATTTAAGCATTCAACATGGAATTATAAAATATTACTTAATTGTAGCATTTATCATCACAACAACAGTAAGCAGATATTGCATGAAGAAAATATAACAACATTCATATATTGCAACATTGCACAAAGATCGTACCAAAACATCATCATTATATTACTGTCGCAGTCATATACCAGAAGCAAAACGTAGATCTCCGTACACATACATCTCCTTATCTCATGCCTACTATTCTTTCTGTCTTCTCTCTATCTTCGTATATCTGTATATCTCTATATATCTAACACTTACAACTCTCATCATCTATTTATAGGCTTCTACCATTACAATATTTGTCCACTTACAAACGACTTCCTAACCGACACTATGGACAAATGACCCAATATCTAACTGACTCGGTCCAAATGACCCAAAAACCCGCATACCGCGGTACAATTGACTCACTATTACATAACATATGGTATAAGTGACCCAAAACCCACCAACTACGGCATACTTTAGCACAAAATACTCCTTTTGCGCCCTCATCCAATGTGTTGTAGCATCGGCGATACCGCGACATTTCCCCATCAAATCGCCTGCCAACATGAAGTTGTAGGTTAGAATTCATTTACAAATGCTCTAACTCTGTGATGGAATTTCTTTCCTTTTCTGCCTTCATCTGCTGATATCTTTGACTTGAAAAAGCCTCATCTACCTTGCCTCTGCCTCTTAAATTGTGGTCTAAATCAGTCATTTGTGACTATAAATTCACTAAATTTTGACTCCATGCCCAATGGTGCTCTTGTCCTTAACCCCAACCAGCTGAAAAATCCCTATAAGTCATTATATGAAGGTCTAGCCACCACTTTTACCTATAACCTGCTTGTGCAAATAATTTCCTAAGTGTTGAGTGAATTGTGAAAGAGAGAGGCCTCTCTGTGGTTGGAAAGGCTAGTTTCCATCCACCAAAGCTTGGTTTGAAATAGTTACCCCATTATCCCTTTTGCTGCAACCCAGGAGAATCTTGAGTGATAAGCGTACCAATTAAAGATTTTCAAACATGATATAAATTTCATAAAAGTGCATGGTTTGACTACACATAAGAAGGATTGCAATCAAACCCAAGCAACAACATTTTGGAAAGTCAACTCCATATTTTGTTAGTTAGCATTAGGTTGTGTTAATTATATATATCTTTTACAAATACAAATATGTTGTTTAAGGTTTAAAATAGATTTTAGGGCTTTGACCACCATTGTAAGGCCTTATTGCATCACTGATTCTTCTTACCAATGTCTTACAACAAAATTTACATCCTATTACCTAGTTGTAGACCTCTCAACTATCTTTTCATGCAAAAGTTGTGACATATGCCTAGTATAAACATCCAAAAATTGTTGCATCACTATGCCAAAACTTTGTGCCTCCTCGACATCTTTATCCACCCCTCAAGGTCTACAAGTTGACATAGGAATAAATGGATAAATAAACATCACTATTCTAATTATGATGATAAATATTTTATAGGGCATAAATGTAAGGAAGATAAATTATTTATGGCCATCTTGAAAATATTCATGATGATGAAGTTTATGGGTTGAATCCAAAGAAAGCCTCACCTACTGAGGATGTTCCCACTTTGAATCAACATTTTGATTAACCATAAATATCCCTTCATGCCTTAATATGCATTTCCTAGACATTAAAAAATTGTGAAATATATCAAGCATGTGAAGGTGACTGTCTTAACAAACAACAATGGCACCCATAATTTTATTCATCATGACATTGTAGAAGAAACATATCAGTTGTATCCATGCTTTTAATAAATTTCAAATCATGGTTACAAATTGGGAGTCTGAAATGTAGTGGCAAGTGTGACAATGTAAAAATTTAAATAGGTGATTGTTTCTTGAAAACTCACATGTTCTCCATTAAAATGGGAGGCTATGATATCATTTTGGGTGTGGAATGGTTGATAACAATGGGTCCCATAATGATAGATTTCTTGGAATTATACATGAGTTTAAAAAAGTATAGGTATTTCTATAATCTCAAAGGTTTCAAAGTGATATTTCAAAAAATCATCAGTTCTCATTGTACAGAAAATATATTGATGATGTTGATGTTGATGACAATGATTATATGACCATGACGTAGATAATGAGCATGATGGTGGTGATGAAGATGATGATGATGATCTCTATGACAATGATTATGATGATTAGGATGGTGGTGATGGTGATGATGATGATCTTCATCGACACCAATGTCGTCAATGTCAACATCATTGATCTCGTCATCAATTTTTTAATTTACTTTTTAAATCAAAATTTATTTTCAAATTAAATCTTTTTTTTTTTAATTTTAAATAAAAATGCATTTTTCAATATATATATACAATTAAAAATATATATATTATAATACTTGAAAAAAAAAAAAACATAAAACAAAAACAAAATTGAAACCAACAACAGTACTTACCTCCCACGCTCTCTCTCGATCCTATTACTCTACCAATGAACCAGGCCGACTGGGAACCATGAACATTCAACAAGATGGAGTTGAATTTGACACTTCCCAATGAAGAGGGAAGACAAGTAGATGGGGTCCGTGCAATAGAGGGAGGTTGAGTAGAGGGAGGCAGAGCAGAGGGAGTCCACATACAGGAGAGGGATCCCGAGAACAACAAGAGAAAATTCCTCCAAAATAGGAAAGTGCACTGATCCCTAAATCTTGAAAACAAATTGTTTCAATCAAAGAGAGTATTTTTGCTTGTAGAGGGTGTATACCCTAGCTTCCATTCTTGAAACAAATAAATCACCATTTTCAATAAAGAAATCACATATGTTGTCCCATCAAAATGAATAAAGGGTATTGGCACATGCAATTTGCACCTGCGGGTTGAGAAGTGAAGAGGTATTAGGACCCATATACCAATTGTATATTCATTTCACTCCACTCAACTATTGGCTCTAAGATGGTATTCTATTACAAGATTTTCTTACTAGATCCTTCCATTTCCTATACGAACTACATTTCATGCCACTAGCAATATGGATACAAGATTACACTCATCCAGTTGAGGCTTTGTTCCAAATGATTATAGGTCAATTCAAATCACCACATCCCCTAGGATCAATAGGATACGGTTTTTTGGACATATTTGTTTCACGTTTCCTCCTTATTATCAAGTATGGGATATATGATGAGGATTTGGGTCGATCCCTTCCATATGAAAACTTTAACCAACTTGAGAGAGATATTAGGAAACAAATTTTCGGGAAAGGGAACCATGATTCAAAGAGCTGCATCACTTCAATAAAACCTGACTGTGTTGACATCATTAGAAGACTGATAGAAATTTATGATCTTTTCAACCTCACGGAAAAAGCTACAGGAGTTGATTTTGGGTCACATAAATCAATGAACGAAGATGAAGCTTCTCCATTAAAATTTTTATAGAGGCATTGATTAGCTATGTGATTTAGGAAAAATCCCTGAACTGGTAGCATAATATCTTCTTTGTTTCTACAAGACTGTGATTATTGTTAATGATTAATCTTTGAGACAGGATAGAAGGATGTTGCATTTGTCACCATCAGAATGAAGGAAATTCTTGGATTTGCTTTGTGGCCAGCATGCCTCATCTCTTTAGTCATAAAAGGGTTGAAAATGCTTATGTGAATTTTGAAACAACATAGAGAACATCACGATGTTCAAAATTCCTTGACCCTTGACCAATGATATGCCTCATTCTTCCATATATCTCTGTCATCACTTATCCTAAACCTAGAAATGGAGATCGACCTAGACATTTCCCTAACTTAAGAACACATAAGATAGATTTTCCCTAGAACAAAATTATGTGACATCACCATAATACTAGTGGAAATTACGACATAGAATTGATGTATAATAATGTATCACTGATATAGTGATGTAATAATGAGGATTCTAATAAAGTGAATAATGTAGTGGTTATTAACTAGGTGTTTGGACTTTGATACTCCTCTTCCCCTACTATATAATGAGACTCTATATCATCTAATGAATGAATGAATTCACCTTTTATCACCATGATGTGCATTCATGTCCATGCTTGTGTATGTTAAAACAACAATCACAAGGTCCTCCCCCTTTTCTCCATCGCACAAACTCTAAGTTTGCCTCCTTCCTTGCCACAAGAACTCAAAATTGGTCCCATGTACAATTTTTCATAACCAACACTGAATTTATGAGGTCAGCATAAGCACTAACCTATCTGCATGGTTCTGCAAGTCTTACAAAAAATGATTACACATCAACTCTATTTTCTTGTTATACAATGGTGTTATATTCTATCCATATGTCATCTCTATTTTCTTGTTATAGAAAAACCCTACTTTGTTGCTACAGAACAACCCTAGTTTTTATTAGTTTCAAATTTAATCCCAAGAAACCATCTATTTAAAGACCAAATAACATAGCATAACAATAACAATAACCAAGAAACCATCTATTTAAAAAATGCTTGCTGCCAACCATAACAATAACAATAAGAACTTAAAAATGTCAAGAAAAAATTGAAAAGAACTTGGATACAAATGAATGTATGTAGTTTCTTGTATTGGAAACTGCCAAAACTCAAGCTTCCCACTTTAAACTTTGTGTTTCTGCTACTACTTGAAGCTCCAACCCAATTGAAAAACATAGTCCCCACGACTTGAAAATTTATAGAATATGCCTCCAATGATCTATGATGATGTCCAATGCTTCCCACAAGCTTCTTGTTTTGATTTTACATTTTGAGAAATAAGAGGGGTAGCGAATATAAAGGAAAAACCTAAAATTCTAGTCACTAACTCAAGCTAGAGTATGGTTAGCATGTTTTGGATTTAGTATTTGACAAATTGTGACCTGCATATTTCGTGTAAAAATATTTTAGAGTGCAACCTTAAGTGAGCGTTGAGATGACTTATGGCTTTGAATTGTTTGTCCTTGTCAAAGTGTAGCATTGTATTATAACCTAGAACATCAATATGTGATGGAGCAACATAGGGTGCATGTTAAGATTCAATATGATAATATAGATAACATTAGTATTCAATTCAATTTCAGAACAATAGCATATACATGATCACTGAAAGAATAACAAGCATAGCATGAACACAAGAGACACAATTTTATCTTGGGAAACCCTCTAGGGGAAGAAAACCCAACAAAAATTCCTCAATATAGATTATCAAAAGTACAAAGACAAAACCCCAAACAAGTGCTCCTTCTCCTTGCAGATCTCTCTCTCTCTCCCTCTCTTATGAAAATTACACAAGTGAGTGTGTGTGTGAATGAATGAATAAATGAATAAATGAATAAATGAGAGAGCCTAACTCTCTATTTATACATTCACTTCTACTTTAATTTTACAACTTGACATGTTGACCTCAACTAAATTTACCACTAAACTTAATGTTGACTGGGCTAACTCCTCTAGGGGACTTAAATACCCCATTACATTTGACTCCAAGGGGATCGTCTACAACAACACTTGATCTCTCGATTAGCAACAAAATCATCTTGATATTTTGATCAGAAACAACATCATCTTGATCTTTTGACCAACAACATCATCTTGATCTTTCGATCAACACATCATCTTGATCTTTCGATCAACAACAACATCATCTTGATCTTTCGATCAACAACAACATAATTTGGAACAATATAACCTACAACACACATGATCCAGTTATGGGATGATCAATCCCTCTCACTTTAGGACATAAGTCCAAGTATGATGCAATCCTATCCACATTCTCGAAGACAAAAGTCTCCAGATCAGTTCTGGACTGAATTACAGGAATGATACAATCCCAACCAAATTCTCGAGGAAAAAAGTCTCCAGATCAGTTTTGGACTGAAATCCAGGGATGATATAATCCCAACCACATTCTTGAGGACAAAAAGTATACAGATCAGTTCTAGACTAAAGTCCAGGGATGATACAATCCCAACCACATTCTTGAGGACAAAAAGTCTCCGGATTAGTTTAGGATTGAATTCTAGGGATGATATAATCCCAACCACATTCTCAAGGACAAAAAGTCTTCAGATCAGTTTTGGACTGAAGTCCAAGGATGATACAATCCCAACCACATTCTTGAGGACAAAAAGTCCTTGTATCAGTTTTGGACTGAAGTCCAGGGATGATACAATCCTATTGCAACATCATCATCATCACATTCTCGGAGATAAAAGTCTACGGATCACTTTAGGACTAATGTCCTGGGAGAATGAAATCCAACTGCAACATCATCATCATCACATTCTCGGAGACAAAATTCTACGGATCACTTTAGGACTAATGTCCTGGGAGGATGCCATCCCATTGCAACATCATCATCATCAGTATTAGCATCATCACTGCTCCCCCTTTCGAGGAAGGTCCTTTTGAACCAAGCTTGCCACGGAAGTACTCGATCTTTACTCGAGACGGAGGCTTAGTCAACACATAAGCAACTTTCTCATCAATGCTCACATACTAGAGCTTTATAGCTCCCTTTTGTACCATATCCCGTATGTAAAAATACTGTATTTCTATGTGCTTTGACACTGGGTTCTCCGTCATCTTTATACAACTCTGGTTGTCACATAGAATCACCGTGGTATCCAACTCCAGTTCAAATAGGCCCAACATCAACTTTCAGAGCCATATGGCTTCACAACTTAGCAAAACGAGTTGCTATATACTCTGCTTCAGTTGTGTTGAGAGCAACATTGGACTGCTTCCTACTAAACCATGAGATCATGGCGGATCCCATACAATAACATCCACCTGAAGTGCTCTTCCTGTCTGAGACACTTCCAGCCCAATATGCATCTGTATAACCATACAATATGTAGTCATGATCTCCAACATAGTATATACCAAAGTCTATCATACCTTTCAGGTACCTCATCACATGCTTTGGAGCTACCAGGTGAATACGTCTAGGCTCAACTAGATATTGAATCAGGGTGTTCACAACAAAGCATATATCTGGCCTGGTATTCGTCAAATACATCAACGAACCAATCATCTGTCTGTAAACTGTAGAAGCCAATGTCCATCATCCCAGATATCTACTTCATATTTTCCTTGGCTAAGGAAAAATATCATATGATCTCAGCCACATATCTAATCACAAGAATCATGCCAAGATTATTTAACTCTGAGACCTACTCCCTCTGAAGTGGATTCTTCTACATCTGAGTATTGTCCTCCCTATGTGACTGAACATCATGCACACTCTGCATTGAGTGATCTTCTGCATATCTATCTATGCCATATCCCATCAGATGGGTCTACTGATATGAGCCTCAAGATCACTCGAACTCTATGGTGAGTTCCTGATTGTATCCATCTGAGAGAAGCATGACATCTATATATAGCAACCATCTTCAACCTTGTAGCAAAGGTTGAAATTCGCATCACTTGCGGTGATCATCAAGCTTGTCAAATGACTATCGATCCTAGGTACCTGTTGAACCCGTACAAAGCCTTCTTCAATCATGTGATTCTCTATCGAATATTGGGATTTTTTTCGATGTGCACTTCTTCTTCAATTACACCATAAAATAGAACATTCTTATCATCCATGGGTGTAATCTATCTCTGGAAGTGTGTCTATCCACTGGAGAAACATCTTGTCATGATCCTCTCCCTCTTTCTAAGAGAATCCTCTAGCCACGAGCCTTGCTTTGTACTTATATAGTATGTTTGATTTGTAAGTCTTCTTGTTCAACATTCATCACTTTTTCTTCAAAACAAGTGTTCATCATCCTTCTTTTGTAGATCATAGCACATAATCTTTCCTACAAATCAAATTCAATTACATGATTAATAACACTTCATAATCATCAAATCATGTTGACATTTCAATGATAACCTATTATGCATACTGATATGATTCACATAGTTATGCAACTATCTTGACCAATACTTTGGCACAACACTTTTCCATATCCTATATGCATACAGTGGCTATCTAGATTCCTTCCATCTCTACCAGAACATACTATCAAGAGTGTGCACAGCTCCCAACATGTTAATTCATTCTAGACAAACAACAATGGAATGTTTGTCCAACTT
This sequence comes from Larix kaempferi, assembly GCA_027924585.1. Classification (NCBI taxonomy): domain Eukaryota; kingdom Viridiplantae; phylum Streptophyta; class Pinopsida; order Pinales; family Pinaceae; genus Larix; species Larix kaempferi. The sequence goes on along the minus strand of BSBM01000047.1, from coordinate 57,752,578 downwards.
ACCCATCATATGCATATTAGTAGTATACTGTTCAATGCTATATGAATGCTTACACTATGCATGATATGTTTCCTGATTCTAGGAATACAAATATGCATACAACTATTACGAGCAATATCATTAACTATTCAGAGATTCAAGAAGTAATTCAAATAACAACTTAAATACTTATCTTTTATGTTTGTGTGGTTGCCTCCCTATTGATCTCTATTTTCCCTTTATGATAGCATCATGATTATATGTCTTTGAACTTATATTGATCCTATACCACTATGAATGCTTCAGTGTGCATTAGTTTCATCATTGTGTCATCCTCAAGATCTCATACATAATCATACATTCATTAGTATAATCTCAATACTATCAAAACATTATAATCCTAAATAATCTTAAACATGTATGGTCATGATCATTTCATACTCAGGTAATTTATCACAAGCGTTAGTATTCAAGGTTTCATGGAGTACTTCTTTTACTCATGCATATTATTATTTGACCATAGGACTCTTCTAGTTTGTCATATCATTACTCAAACTAAAAAACATAATATGCATAAACCCCTGATTACTTAAACTTCTAACTTCAAGAATAATCATTATCAATCATACAAAAGTATACTTATCTAAGATCCTAACACAAAGTAGGATTCTTACTCGATATAGGAAAACATACCTGGATTAGCATGCTTTCTAGTTATGCCTAACATACCTAAACAATATCTTCTTTGTTCTCTTCAAATATTTAGAGATCTTGTGCTAGTAACCTGAATCTCTTAAATCTCATATGTTAGGCGTATTAGAACCAAATCGTACATACCTTGTAAGTAGAGATTCTATGTGATCAAAGACTATGGATGAGTCTTTTGTCTTCATGTCATCATGGTTATATATTCTTGATCTAGAACTTGATTTGTCTTTCTTCATGTACCATTCATGTTAGCATACAACATCATCCTGATACAACACCATGAGTGTATTAGTACAGTCATAATATCATGAGTGTCGTAACCCTAATCAATGAATGTCTTCTATCATTCGCATGCATTCATACTTTTACTAAGGTGATCTTACAACCCTAAAAATTGATTATTATTGTACTATCCTTAATCATATGCAGGTAAACATATCACGAACTTAATCATCAGATAAATAAAAACTAATTTCAAAACATACCTGCATCTCCTCAAGTCATACCAGTCGAGATTGCTTGTAGTCTTTTCTATAAGGGTAAAACCCTAATATTACAAGGTAGATCACTTGTAAACACCTTATATAGATCCATGGTGCTAGGATGATAGAATACCAGTGCTATTTAAACCTCCTTCATTGCTGCCCTATGAGTCTCCCAAATTTGCTAGGGTTTCTTCGTACTTGTAGAACCTGAAAACCCTAATTTTTAATCTCCTTCATCCCACAACATTTTGATGGAAGATTAATATCTATGATGAAGGTATTCCAAATCCATTTTCAAAGTTTACAGTGTTGCATCATGTGTCCAACATTGTATCAGGTCCTGCCATACCTAAAAAATGAAAACCCTAAGTGAGAACTTCTTCCTCCTCTTCTTTGATTTCCTCTGTTGAGCTATTTTAGATGTGTCTTATTGTTTCTGGTGTATCTATGAAATTTTAGATCCTCAGGTTTTTCAACTTTGGCTTGTGGTATCCTGACTTGTTATATTTCCAACCCCATAGAGTTGAGCTTCATTGGATTCTCCATGAGAGAGATATGCTAAGTTTCCCAACATGACCTTTTTATGGGATGAAACAACGTAACAAACTTGTACGGCGTGCCACATGTCATTGTTTCAACTTCAGCCTCTGAAATTTGAACCTGTGAAACTAAAGTGTGTTCCCTAACTGTCATTGTTTACAAAATTCCATTTGGAGCTTCCTATCCCGAGATATGACATTTTTTCCTAGGTCACATTTTTAGGGGAGCTCTGGAGGAGCCAAGAAAGAGGAAAGCAAGAAAGCTCTGGCATAGGGTTAATTGTTGGGGGATCGGGGGCCTCAGCCATTGGTTGGGGGTTGGTTGGGTGGAGAGTCGTCCCCCCACCCCCCACCCCCCACCTTCAGTTGCGGGCATTGGATTTGTCAAGGTAATTGTAGCTGCTAGGTCATCTAACTAGGTATGGCTCCTTAAATCTCCATAGAATATTTAATGTTATATTGTTGATTAGATCCACTTTGTATGTAAGATCATCTTTTCATGTTGCTTATATCCACCTTGATATGCATGTTGTAAACCTGTATTATTGATTAGATTGATTGTTTTTGTCAAATCCTCTTTGCATGTTGGTTATCTTTGTTATTTAGTGGTTTTATGAATCTAAGGTTGTTACATTTGGTATCAGAGCCCGGTTCAAATGCTCAGACCTGAGGGCTCATCATTTACTTGTCCTCATTATGGGTTCTAGATATACTTCTCATTTGGATTCTAAATCTACTTCTCCATAAAGTTTTGTCCACTATAGCACTTCCTTGAGCTATTGAATTGCAATATCTTTGATTATCTTTTACTGTCTCATGCACTATACCCCCGTTTGTATTGGTAAAGGTAACATTAATGATTGGGAGAGGTGCATGGTTCAAATATCAATGCCCCCATGCTTATATTTGCAGAGGTATGCAAAACCCTAATTCAGATTCTCATTTCTTCAGAGGTTCATCGATCCAGGTCTTTTGCCACCATATCGGCCTTTGGCCAAGTTCAAAAATTTTGTTGAAAGAAATTTATTCCACTACAAGAGAATCAGAGGAAAATCGTTCACATAGTCCAGAAGATTGCCCTCGTGATACAGGTTTGAGGGATGGAAAAGAGCTATAACGAAACAACCTCGATAAGATTAGCCGCCAAAAATAAAGTAAACGAGGGTGTCTAAGTCTCAAGGAGAATAATCCAGAAATAATATGGAATCAAACAGTAGGTCAATTCGACAGATCTGGACATCCAATTTGCAGTTTGAAAACCCTCACCCATGTGGTATATTTGAACCATCGTTGCCACAATAATTAACCAGGATTCATATATTGGAATTACAGGAGCGAGGAATATCTAAGCCACCTAGTCACTGTGACATGGTATAGTTGTTCCTCGACCCAAACAGTCTTGTGATAATTTGTGAAACCATATGTGAGTGAGCCATTTTCTGAAATTTGATTTGACGCTAGGAACAACACTGAATATGAAATAAATAATAGCTGCTTCCGGTATCTAGTGTGGAAACCACAATGGGAGTAAGAAAGTCGGCTCCATTAGATGGTTAAAAAGAAAAGGGGAGCCTGTGAATACATAACATAATTTGCTTTTGGGCCTGTTTTCGCATAATTGAACAACCCTTTTTAGAAGTAAAATCCAACCTTGAACATTTACTCTTGAAACTGTAGCGGATATGTTATTGATTACGTAGAAGAGTAATATAACCCATGCATCATAACTGGAGGTGTAATTTACATTTTTTTCATAATAATCCATCCAAAGCATAGGGAAAACAATAAATGTGGGAGAGAGGCATTGTATTTAATAATATGTTCAATACCTTTGCAAGCAAGGTGGGGTGTAGCCCATCATCAACAATTATTGTGTTATTTGAATTAATAATATAGCATATCTCCATGCTTGAACTAGGCGTGACCTTGCTATAACACTCTACCTCTATTTTGAGTAGTCGTGCTTAAAACCAATTTTGGACACAGCTTGTCACTTGTTCTACCGAGTGCTTGGAATGTAGTCATTTAATATATATATATTTTTAATTGTTTTGTTTAATGAGTTACTGCTCAGTGTTACAGCCCAACGGTTACTGTTCTTTAAACGGTTAACGAGTTTACTGCTCAGTGTTACAGCTCTCTAGTAAATTATTTGTAACGATTGTAACGCCTCCCATCTCTTGCTCTCCAAGATGAAGCATGAAGTATAAAATTGTAAGAGGCTAACATATAGTGCTTGTGTCTAAAACAAAACCATTTTCCCTTAAATGAAGGTGACCCCACTCACAATTATGTAGTTGTTCTACCTTATGCACAAATGTTAAAGGTGTATCTTAACACCGCCTAGGCCAACTAAGCCATACTAGAAGCAACTCTGTTAAGTGCACTGCTATAGTTTAAGCTACTCCGTTAAGTGCACCACTAAAATTTAAGAATGGTAATATGGATTAATCACTTGCAGTGAAAACAAGTACCAACAAATACATGGAATGGCAAAACGAACGTGGAAAGGAAGGCCCAACATTTCTGGGAGACAAAGATGCGGTGAAAATTATCTGCCCAAGTGAGTATCTATTTGAATGAAATGGCCAGTTACGAGTTTTAACCATGTAGGCTGGGTCAACAAATTCACTGATACTTTACTCTCTACTTGAAATAATTTTATGTTACTCTCTACTTGAAATAATTTTCTGGTTGAAAAAAACACTGTTTACTCTTTGTGGGATATGTGGGTTATGGCCCACTACTATTCTCAGCGATTTAGTGCTGCAATCTCAACGTTAGTATAGTCACAAAATGGGATTATAGTACATAGCTGATCACTCAAGCATTTCCTTTTTGGAACAAAAATTGTCATACAGAGTTAATGCTCCATGAATCCATGCACACAACTCACTCATAATCCTCACTTGGGAATCTCAAGCATTAATAAAAATATCATAGACTTCACTAGAACAAAACAAATGTACTAATCTCATTAATGATGCAAATGCACAGCTACAATATTGCAGGAGGCAACAGGCATCTCAGCATCTCATTCTATGATTCTATCTTTGTGGCACTCGACCTTCTATCAACTATGATTTTTATTCCATCTCCCACTGGCCTATCTACCTAGGCTAGTCAATAGCTCTATCTATTACAATTGATTCTCCATCAGTGGACAACACTTATCTCATCAAAGGCTCTTCTATTTATGATCATGCTGGTATCTGTAACAGTCTGCTTTTAGCCTTCTCCGACCCTTTTCATAACTGCTCCTCCATTTGTCATTCTTCATCTCCCATGTATTTTTACTTCTCCACGTTTCTATGGATTTTCATCTCCCATGGATGTTGACTTCTCCATTTAATGTCTTTGTAACAGTCCTGTAACCCTCATATCGATCCAACTCTCTTGGGGTCCACTTATTTCCTCATTCAGCCTATTCCCATTTTTCTTGTACATGTGCATGCTACTTGTCCCTTGGTCAACCTCCATGCACATACCCTTGGGGTACTTTTGTTCTTCAGTCAATGCTCCTGCATCAGGGAAAAGTATGGGCATGCTTCATGATAGTGCTGGTGTGAGGAGAGCAGCATATGAATTAGTAAGTGGTCCATGTGGAGATGGAGATTGGTTAAAGAAGGGAGTGCTTCTCAGTTTGATTAAGGTACGTAAGAATTTGATTATGGCAAGGACAATTATAAATCACTGTTTTTAGAATTTCTACAAGCAAGAATACCAGTGATCCCTTACATTGGATTGAGGACCATAACATTCTTCTTCGCACACTGTTTTGTTATTACATTGATTTTTCTAATCATGGTCTTCATCTCGTCCACCTATGTCTATATAAGTTCAATTGTTCTGTTTCTTCCTTTATTGGTATTCATCCCAACCTGCATTCATATCATCAACATGTTACAGTTGCCACTTACTAGTATATATGATGAATAATCAAACAGTCATGGTTATTGCATTTATAAATGTGAGATAAAGTAGAAAAAATGGAGAGCACATAGTGGACTTGAATCCAAACTACCTCTAGGAAATTCAAGTATCCTAAACTAGTTTTTCTATTGGCGAAGTTAGTAACAAAAAGGACAAATACAAATCTAAAATCGTGTCTTAAATAGGAAATGACAGAGACACTACTATGATTAAACAATGGAAGGAAAAATTTATACACCAATAGCCCTCCCAACTAGCTAAAGAACCCTAAAAGCAAACATGAAAGAAATAGTTGTCTCTCAAATAATCACAATTCTGACTGTATAGTCAACAATTCCGAGAAATATGATGAAATAACAGAGAATGGAGTTGAGGAAGCAGACAGTGATGAAATTGGAATCTCTTCTAGATATTATAATTTTAGAGTGATTCCTTGTCAAAGCATAAGGAAGGCATTGATAAATTCCAGTATCACAAAGGTCTGTTGAAAGGGATACAAATATGTTAAGACGTTAGCATTTCCCAGCTACTATTTGTCGATGATATCATGATATCTGGACAACGCTCAAGAAGGAAGATTAAAGGAATAAAGGAGATATTGGATAATTATTGCAAGGCTACAGGTATGGAGTTTAATTTAAATAAGTCTACTATATTGTACAATGAAATAAGCCTAGATTGTAAATCTGTTTTCAATGAATGTGATGGATTTAGATAAGGAGCAAAGTACTTAGGGTTTAAAACTTTAATCTAAAACCTAATCGTTATAAGTATGAGAAATGGATTCAATGTTGTTTATGAGGATTTTACAACACTAAAATGTCAAAACGTCAATTGACTGGCGATGCACAACCACACCACTTAGAATGAATTCACCCTATGCTCACATCAAGTGTCATGGGTTGAAGTCTTACAGGACAGATCTCACATTGGCCTTTGCCTTTGCTTTGAATCCAATGTACAAAAAAATGTAACCCTTGAAAATGACCAGTTGCTTGGATGAAAAAAAAAAAACCTTGGACCTGTGGATCCATCGCTTGAGTGTACTCATACTGTCTTCAACAAATTTCTGCAAAGCTCCCTCTACCCAGCAAATTAGTTGTCACAAGAATTCACAATACCAGAGTGAATCCTAACCTGGTGTGTTGGTAATTTGCAGATGGTTTGCATCCTGTCACGCAAGGTTATCAAAATATGGTTCCATGTGAAAAATCTTGATAGCGTGGATGTGTTGAGCATGATTGCAATCCATGGGAAGATATGTGAGCTAGAATGCCATCAAAACATTCATCCATTTTGAAAAAGATCAGATCCTTTGAATCTGTTATTTTGTTCGTTAGAACAATAATTATGCAATCATCCTACTTGGGTTGCCTCAAAATTGAATGTTAGGCATGATCGATAGAACTTTTTGGAGGGAGCCTCTTTGTTAATAGTTGTACAAACAACAATGGTGTGCCAAACTATCACACTGCTATTGTATACTAGCTCCAACCTCACACTTTCAATTGCTTTCCATCTTCCTCATACAAAACATGATTTACTTTCATATTAATAGAGGATTCCTCAAATCAAACATCTTCATTCTCTAAAGCCTTGCTTAACAATTCGTTGCTCATAGCACCAACAATTTCGATTCTCTTTCATATTAGTTTTTCTCACAAGTGCCTTCCATAGGAACATGCTTTTTCAAGCTCCTTCCTACCTTTTATTTTGGTGCACACAATAGAATCGAGCTTGCTTTAAATATTTCATATTCTTATTGCACAATCTTCTCGATGGAGACAATCCTTGCACTTTGGCTTCAAACTGGTCTCTCATGAATGTAATATCTGCATTAGCCCTTCTAGCGATTCTTGTGTGACTGATAAGGGTTCTTCCAAACCGTCCTTTCTTGCACAAGATCATATGCTTCATCTTCTTCCTCCTGCAGGAGCATTGAGGCCCAATGGGGAAGCTGGTATGGCTGCTGGAACTAAGAGAAAGTGGGGCGTTGATATGACCTTTGATGATGAGAACTCGAGTAACAATACCTCTAATATGCCTCGATTTCGAGTTACATAATTAAATGGTGAAATTGTTTGCATAAAAAAAAAAAAAAAAAAATTCAATTGGGGTCTAACTGCTTGGTTAGTATATTCAGAGTACTCATTTGAGCAAGTTGTAATACTTCATTTCACTCTAGTATTTTCTCGGAGCATATTTCAGATCTAGGAGATCATATTACCGTTGGTTTTTACTCAGTATATCTATCATATTACCGTTGGTTTGGTATTCTATCAATTTTGATATATTGCGGACATGCTATGATATTTCATGTATAGTAATTCATAATTGGAAGCTTCAATGGATTGGAAAACTAATGGTCACACAACCCCTTTTAAAAGAAGCCCTAAATCAATGTCATGCTAGTTTCAATCCCCATGTGATTAAGGCAACTTGAAATCAAATATATAATAAATCATAGCTTTGAATAATCTTAATTAGTTTGATATTAGTTATTGATAAGAGCTTCATTGAGATTAAAGCCGTTGCTATCCTTTTCGCAAGATCTGCTATATATCTCCTTATGACCACAAGAATTTAGTTTGAACAAACTTTGGTTACAAGTCACTTAATAAATTTCTTGGTGGTATAACTCTTGAGGGCCTAGGTTCATTGATGAATAAGCTTTCAGGTTCCTTAAAAAGTCTAAGACAATCGGGGCAGTTTTGAAAACTTTATCGTGGTCACCTTGCTGTTGATTATCCATACATCTATGGTACGTATGGTATCAAGACTCCTAAAACACTTGATGATTCACACCTATATCATACACTGGTTGAATCATCATTTTGGATATTCATTTGAAGGAAAAATTGACCAATTGTTACCACTTTTGTCTTACTACTTCACAAACTTTCTCATGACAACTCTCTGTTTTTGATAGACCTTTTATTGGCACCAATCTATATCATTTGAATACTTCTATCTTGGTTTAACAAAATCACTATTATCACTAATTTGATTGGCTGCCATTTCGGTCTCTCTATGGTTAGATCTATTAATGTTTTGAGGACTGAAAACACACTTCGGTCTGATATAAACCTTGAATTCCTATTATGCAGCCACAACTGTTATGAGTCTTTAATTCTTGTACCTTTAACATATTGAATTGAATTTATGTGGGTGTCTAACAAACTAATAGAAGTATGCGTGCTCTTGAAATCTGAGTTTCGACCTATGCTGTTTGTGTTTCAAAGGGTAAAGAATCAACATTCACACTTAACACCACGAGAAAACAAATCTAGTATCCATTGATTCGCAATACATTGCCTTGAGTATATAAATTATTGGACACTTTGATCAATAAGATTCTTAGAGCTTGGAAATGGTGGATTGCTATGACCTAAAAGTTAAGTGAGATGCGATTGCCGGGATTTCTAGGTGTTTTTCAAGAATACAATAGAATTTATGATTTGATCTTGAAAGAAAGACTAAGTATATATTAATAGTATGAATGAGTTAATTTCATAAGATTACTTATTGGGAAAGATAACCACTTTCTAGGGCCATATCATTTCCTAAAGTCCATTCTAAGCCTCTTAAGGTTAATGATACCATATATGGGAGTGATTGGAAATTTTTGAGAATGTTATCTAGAGTTGATGGATGCCTGATGTGTTACATACTAGTTAACTAAGTATCAAAAAATAGGTGAACTATAGTTTCATTTATGGCATCTTAAAAAGTATGTTATGTGGTACTTGATATGGTGTTATTACATGTTGTTTCTTAGAATGATGCCTTATAGACAGGAGATTCATGGTCATGTAGTATTCATGTGAAATTTGATATTGTTATTTCTAGCCATGAGATTTATATCCATGGGTTATGCATGTGATACTTCTTGATGTTATTCATGACGTTATGGTGCTTTATAAGATAGATAATGTGTGGAACACAAAATGATATTATTTTGTGATGGTATTAATTTAGCATTTTAATAGCTTATCATTGCATCTAGAGATAAATGACATTTGTCAGATAAATGGTATAAAATCATGTTGTGGTTTAATATGGTGTCTTTACAACTCTTTCATGTATTAGTGGGGAATAAGAGATTATATCAGATATTTGGTATGGCGTGTTATCATTTCATGCTAACCCTTATTGCTCCCCGTAGAATGCATATTTGATATGATGATGGATTATGTGAGTTGTTACTCCATGTTGATAGTACTAATGTTGAAATATGGTAGCTTATCATGGCATATTAATGATATGCTTAGTGAAATTATGAAAGTATCATGACCAGTTATGTTATAAAGGTAGCACAGAGCACCTAAATGCATTAGATGTTAAACTTGGCATGAATTATCGTGACAATGGCTTATGATGCAATGTAATGCAATATGAATTGGTGGCTAGACATTCTTGTTAGCACATGATTCAAGGTTGATCCATGATATTATTATATTGAGAAATGGTTACTAATGATTATTCATTATGGCAAGTGCCAACTGTTCCAGGTGATCCACTCAAATAGCCTGATGAGGCTAAGTATTCTATGATTTCGTGGGATCCCATAACTACAAATGAGAATGGATACTATAAATATATTATGGGCTGGTGACAAGCCAAACAATTAGCTCCAGCAGCTCTTGACTTTAGTACCAGAAGTTGGGAAGGTGGTAATGCCATAGATACTTCCCGGAGAACTTCTGATGTGACTAGAGTCCACGGTTGGAGACATACTCACCGGGAGGGAGGTTTATGTAGAAGGACTTTTGATGCCTGGGGCTAGTGCCTTGATGGTGCTATGGAGGATTTTTAGGCTATCCTTTTGATATTCATGGGTTATAATGATCCTCATATCAGGATCGGGGGTACCGGGAACCAGATGCCGGTTAATACCGATGAGGCCCAGGTTCTGGTTAGAATCCGATGAGGTCATATTATTACCAGAATTTGGGAAGGTGGAAATGCCGCGGTAACTTCCTCGGGAACTTCTCATTCCTACTATATGATCCGGGGAAAGGTTACAGTAGAGGGCCCGTGCCATGGCAAGTGGGACCATCCGGTGTTGAAGGGGAGGTTTATGGAGGTGGCAGATGGTATGATTCTCAGGGATAGGGTGAGTAAGGAAAGAGGAAGTAAACATATACACAGTTATACAGTATTAATTAATTGTTATGTGTGTATTATGCACAATTGTTTATGGTTGGATACTAAACTCATATGGAATTACTTGAGAGCATGTTGTAAATTAGGGCGTTTGATTGTATTAGTGTGGTTTGGAGACTTCTATGTGGTGGCCACACATATAAATATCTAAACTTCACAATAGTACTAGCTACTTATATACTCTAGTATTTACTTGATTGATTGATCGAATAAGTATTGTTTTTATTACTTGAAGATTATAACTTCGGGACGAAGTTTCCTGAAGGGGGGAAGTATGTAACAAACCTCATGTAAAATAATGAAATAAAAGGGGTAAAATAATAAAAAGGGAATATATATAATGAAATGTAAAATAATAAATACAAGGGGTAAATAATATAATGGGGAATATGAAAGAAAAATGATGAAAAAGAAACTGCATTAAAAGAAATTAAGAAAAAGGGGAGAAGGAGGAGATTAAAGGAGGACAAGAAGAAGAGTGGAGGATCTTTTTTTTTGGTCTTTGGAATTTTTGGAAGGAGAGCTCTGGAGGATCCAAGAAGAAGGAAAGCAAGAAAGCTCTGGCATAGGGTTAATTGTTGGGGGATCGGGGGCCTCAGCCATTGGCTGGGGGTTGGTTGGGTGGAGGGTCGTCCCCACACCTTCAGTTGCGGGCATTGGAGCTGTCAAGGTAATGGTAGCTGCTAGGTCATCTAACCAGGTATGGCTCCTTAAATATCCATAGAATATTTTATGTTATATTATTGATTAGATCCACTTTGTATGTCAGCTCATATTTTCATGTTGCTTAGATTCACCTTGATATGCATGTTGTAAACCTGTATTATTGATTAGATTCATTGTTTTTGTTAGATCCTCTTTGCATGTTGGTTATCTTTGTTATTTAGTGGTTTTATGAATCTAAGGTTGTTACATAAGATCACTGAAAGAATAACAAGCACAACATGAACACAAGAGACACAATTTTATCCTAGGAAACCCTCTAGGAGAAGAAAACACAGCAAAGTGTCCTCAATATAGATGATCAACACATTATACAAAACCCCAAACAAGTGCTCCTTCTCCTTGCAGATCTCTCTCTCTCTCTCTCTTATGCGAATTACACAAGTGAGTGTGTGTGTGAATGAATGAATAAATGAGAGAGCCTAACTCTCTATTTATACATTCACTTCTACTTTAATTTTACAACTTGATATGTCGGCCTCAACTAACTTTACCACTCAACTTAATGTTGATTGGGCCGAATCCTCTAGGGGACTTAAATACCCCATTACATTTGACTCCAAGGGGATCTATTGCCCTAACTTACAAGGGAGGATTTACCTCAATGAATTTACATAATCAATTACAATAATGACATCCCGATGGAGAAATAAAACATCTCTGAATAAATTACAATAATAAAATACAATAGAATATTTTTCGAAGTTACAATATTTCAACAATTCATATTGTGACTTGTGATAGATAATTTAATTAAATCTAAGTAATATCTCATTTCTTCTTTTGGAAATTTCTAAAATATTTGTAATATCTCGCATGTATATCTAGAAGGCACACATCTTATGATTCCCTGGTTTGATATGCCTATAATCTATGATGTCAGAACATGTCCTCGCCTCGTGGAAAGCACATTAGGTAGTCGTGACCTTCAGATGGTAATCATGATAAATATTTGTGTTGGAATTTTATTTTGAAATGATAAAACTAGTTTGGTGTTTTGAGTTATGGGTTTTTCTCAATTTCTTAGCATGAAGTAAATGTTGTTGTTTTTTTTTTTGATAGGAGAAATATTTTCCATTAAAATCAGAAAATAAATATTACATATGGAACAAGTACCTGTAAACAAATGACAAATTCTCTATATCTCACACCTTCCTGAGCACATGATAGGGAATTTTTTGAAACATTCACTTTGAAATCCAATTGTGTTTGTTTCCTTGATGTTAGAAACATCTCATTTATTCCAGTTATTCATTCATCATCCTCATATGATACAGGTACCTGTAAAAAAGTGATAGATTCTCTAGACTTAAAACCTTCTAGAGGACATGATAGGTAATCTCTTGAAACATTCAATTAGGGAATCCAACTGTATTCGTTTCCTTGATGTTAGAAACATATCATTTATTCTTGTTATTCAATATTCATCCTCATATGATACAAGTATTTGTAAAGAAATGACATTCTCTAAAACTTCAACCTTCCACAGGACATGATAGGAAACCTCTTGGAGCATTCACTTAGTAAATCCAATTGTATTTGTTTCCTTGATGTTAGAAACATCTCATTTCTTCCTATTATCAGGTCATCCACATTTCCTTTCTTCTGCTTTGCTTTTTTCAATTTGTATTAAGAGGGGTTTAAGGACATATCTTGTTCTTATTTGGAAAAGAGTAAACCTCATTCCTGGATTTTTTATTTAATGCAAGGAAAAGGATTGGCTCTGAGGGCTGGGCCTAGGGGTCTGCGTCCCCAACCCGTGGGCTGTCGGCAGTCTGCCCGAGCTGCACTCGCGGCGAGGGCGGGCAGTCGCGTGCCTGTCGGGCTACGGGCGTAGAATGTCCCCTCGGGAAAAAGCAGTGTTGTCAGATGACGAGTGATGGAAAAGTAACTAAATCATGTATTTTGGAGAGAAGAAAAACAAGGAGGGCGAGTTGGAAAAAAAGATCCAGTTTCTATGTCTACTAGCTTTACCTTTTCCACTGAAAGAGAAGAAAGAAGGATATAGCAGTAGTGAGCCCTTCTATTCCAGGAATAGTAAGAAATATTATAGATTCAGAGTAAATATTATCCAGAATCTTCTCAAGTGTTCCCTAGTGACTCAGGATGGCATGTGGTCCCATAATAAGACAAAATTAGTCCAACTACCTAGATACATCATCAGATTTATCAAAGAGAGAAGCAAGAATTTTCCATACCTCAATTGGGATATCTTTTGCCTCAATACTTACTTGAATACTATCCGATACCATTTTTCCAATGAGACATCTTTCCATATCACATTTTTATTCCCATAAATTCAAGGCTTGAGCGTCTGTGGGATTCTTATGTTCACCATTAACCAACCTCCATAGGTTCTTGCTCTTGAGAACATCAATCATTTTCCGTTTCCATGCAAGATAGTTAGGACCAACAAGTTTAGGAACAAAAGCTACTTCTGAAGTGATAATGATAGAAATTTAACGAGAAATTTAAACCCTTATGAAAGAAAGAATAAGAAAAAAGGGTGAAAAACTGAAATTTCTCACCAAAACCAAAGCTCAATAGTTGCTAAAAGATGGATTTTTCACTTTGCAGTAGAAAACTGAAAGCAAAAAAACAGAAAATGTAAAGTGACCATAACTCGATCAATATTTCTTGGAAGTTTTATTATAACTTGTTTTAAGAACTAGAGAATCCATTATGCATCCACTTGCAAAAATAAATTGAAATTTGGGCATTCTGTCAAAAGATATTTGCTTTATAGTCTACACGACCATCACAAAAAAATGGAAAATAATTGATTTTAAAGTAGAAATATCTCCACCGTCCAGACTCCAAATGAGACACCGTTTTTTTTTTAAATTGAGTATTTTTACGAGAGGAACTCATATATGCAATTTTTGTGAGAATGTAGATTGCCTAGATCTAGGTTCAATAAGACAACTTCACTTGGAATATTTCTAAGAAAATGAGAAGAAGAATAGATAATATATCTTGAGAAAACTCACTGTATATTATTCATCAATATGTTTACAATATATAATACATCCTCAAGAGATAAAATAGAATGCCTTGACGGCAAGTTGTAAAGCACAAAAAGGAAGGCTTACTAAAAGCTAGAAAACCCTCTAGGAGTAAAATCACCTTCCAAATCAGTCAAGAGGCTTACGAATTAGCTAAATATGGTATGACAACTAATGAGTGATGAAAATGGAATGTGATGATAAATTTTGGAGAGAAGAAAGAGGTGGAGGTCGAATTGGCCAAGTGGAGACAGTTTCCTAAACAAACTAGCTTTATCTTATCCACTAGAAAGCAAAAAAATAGGATAAAGTTGTCTAAAGCAGGAAGGCGCCTTTCTAAATCAGGAATGGAAAGAAATCAAATAGAATATCAGGAAATCTTATCCAGAATCTCCTCAAGTTCACCCTAGTGACTCAATATGGAACGTGGTCCCATAAAAGACAAAACTAGGCCAAATTACCTAGTCAACACTTAGGAAATCAATAAAAAATGATTAAAAATGATATCCTAAGTCTAAAGTGTTATGAATGGGTTTTTAATACTCCAATACCCCCCCTTAAGCATGAATTTATGTGGCACATATCATAAATATAGGGCCCAAGCAACAGGGATTTTGGTCACCCCAATACAAACATTTTTTAGTCCATGTAGAACAAGGAAACAAGGAAAAACTCATGGGAACAAAACCCTCCCTAAAAAATGGACATGTCAGAATGTCTTCATACCGTATTTTTATTTATTTGTATGAACTGAATGAACTTCTTTTGGGTAAAAAACTTGGTGAATAGGTTGTGGATGCCATGATTATGCATCAACACATCAATGTATTGTAGGAAAAAACCATGTGTAGTGGCCCCATGAAACTCATCATCTGATGTTGGAGGAGCATTGTATGAATGCTTCTTGCTATTGAAACATACATCATCTGATTTGGATACATAATCAATGATGGAAAATATATTTGTACAAACTCCTTCCGAAAGAGTATCAACGGACTCAACAGGATCAACTTCTTGTGCAGCTGCAATATGGTGAATCAAACCTTGTACCTTCTTCTCAAATTGATGTAGAACCTTTTTGATATTTTAAAGGAGGTCATGCAACTCTGAAATATAAGAATATGATTTATATGGATCAACAAACAACAAAGGTGTAGTGTCCCCATGACCAGATAGGGTTTTAGTAGGAAAAGAGTGAGCACCTAGATCACCTCGACAATTGAGTGAGTATGGAGGATTTGAGGACTTGAAATTTGAACCATGAGTGATTGGATCAGGTCCATACATGTGGAAAAATATTCCAATGATGTCCAAATACATGGATTTCCAACCAATCAAATATATGGAAGACATAAGAACAATAGAGACAAGTAACACAATGTAGGAAACCATGGAATTTTTTGGTTTCTTAACTTGAGAACTTGTGGAATGTAGGGTATTTTCTGCATCCAATGGTTGTGAAAATTGTGTGGAAGGTGTCATGACCTGCATATCAGACTATATATCATATTCAAAATCATAATATGAAATATTTGAATGGAGGTGGAAGGACCTTTCAAAAGACAAGTCAGAAACTAGTGAAAAATGACTAGGTTTGGGAGAAGACTTTGGTGAACTGATTGGAGATTGCTCCAAGGAAGAGGTGAAGGTTTTTTATTATGATATATCAGAATGTAAATCAAAATAATATATATGAGAAATATTTTTGGCTATATCACTCAAATCATAAATATGATTACCTTTGTGAGTAGCTTGGAGACATTGTTCTTGTTCTACAAAAAGATTCCCTTGTTCTTTTCTTGCAAAATCAGGAACATCAATATTATGTTCTTCAAGCATCTAGCCATGATGTCCAATTTATTCTTGAAACAAGATTGCTCAAAATGGGTACCATTGCAACAATAAGAACACTTGGATTTATCTTTCTTTTTCTTCATCTTCTTGGCTTTGGAATATTCATTAGAGTCCTTTTCATCCAAAAACATCTTTTGTTTTCTTTTGGATTTGACATTCTAGAAACTCTTTGCTCCATGAGTGTGAGGAACCTGTAATAATTAATTAATTAAAATGCCCAATATATCAGAAATAATAGAACTTAGAATCGATTTATTGATCGTGGGCCACTTCGAGGGGGCAACCTCCTTTGAGCAAGCTCAATACAAATAACTTCACGGTGCCTTCATTGGCCTAAACACACACTTATATACTAAATCTATGGCTAATGCTATGGGTCAATACCATGGAACATATAATACTACAGGACTACTTACAAAACATATGCCTCCAATACTATGGGTCAATACCATGGGCTAATACAAACTATGGATCAACAAATACTACGGGATGACTTACAAAGCATATGCGTCCAGAAATAATATACTAACAAAATAAAGAGAAGGGTTGACACGGTTTCCTAACATCCCCTCGCCATTAGAAAAAGCTTTGTCCTCAAAGATTTAGATGTGAAAATTGATGCATAATCTGAAGGAGTGGTTCCCCTGTAGCATCCTCTGGTTGCATTCTGTGCCACTGAATTAATACCTCTGTGATAGATTGAGAGAGAAGCTAATGCTTTTTGAGTTTTAGGGAGGATTTCTTGGAAGGCTGTAGATGAATAAGAACCATATCATCAGCTTGAAAAGTGCGCTTAGAAAGGTGTTGATCAGCTTGTTGTTTCAATCGATTTCTTGCCATGTGAAGATTGTCCTGCAAAATGAGAAGAATTTGATTGCAGTTTCGAAGAACCGAGTCAATTGACTGAACTGGTGAACTGCTGAGGGTGTATGGAAGAAGAACTGGCGGTGCCTGACCATAGATTGCTTCATATGGAGTCATTTTAGATGCATCATTGTACCACCGGAGCCCTTCAAGGAAATCCATAGAAATATCTGTCCAAAGCCATGTAGGGATGGGGAAGGATTCGAGCAATCCTGGAAGGAGTGTCGTTTCACCCTTGTTGACCTGGAAAGTATCACATTCAACCACCATATGTTGAATTGTCATTTTTTAGTCCATGCCAAAAGAAGTTATAATGTTCCCTCTCATACATTTTGAGGAACCTAGAGTGCCCTACTCATGGATAAGCATGGAGTTCATAGAAGAAATAGCCCTGTTGAACAGATTGAAACCAATTTGGAACAAGCATAGAAATAGTTGAAAGAGAAACTGGGTCATCAAATGTGCGAGAAAGAGATCAAATGTGCGAGAAAGAGCATCCGCCACCATATTGTCCTTTTCCTTCGTGTAAGTGATGTCAGAGGCATAACCCATGAGTTTTCTAACCCATTTAAGGTGTGCTGGGGAGGAGACCCATTGTTCTAGGAAAGTTTTCATACTCTGGTGATCAGTCTTGATGCAGAAAGAATGCCCTAATAGGAATGGCTGCCACTTCTATATTGCATGCAAAATAGCCATCATTTCCTTCTTAGATATAGAGGTGGCTACATTCTTACTAGAAAGGTCTCTTGAAGGTGACAATCCCACTGGTTCAACAAAGACACCTGCATATCTATCCAAGGGAGTAGTGGAGACCGTTGATGGGTGCAGCTGAATGGAATGGAGCTGAGCGATGAAACCATGTGGATTCTTCTTAAGGATATTTTCCAGGCTATGTGAACTGATGATGTAGAGAGACCCTGGTTGCAAGCCCATAAATGTGTGTTTTTTCCCATTAACTGAAAACTGCATCCAAAGTTCATCAAAATCCCATAAGATGGGGCCAAGTGTGCATAACCATTGAGCGCCCAAAACCACATCACATCTGCCTAAGGACAAGGAAAACATGTCAGAGCGCAAGTTATAATATTCCATAGGGATACACACATTGCGACACTTCCCCTTGCAAGGAAAGGTTCCCCCATTGGCGATCATGACTTCAAATTTGGAGCAAGGATGGACAAAACAATCATCCTGTTTGGCGATCAGAGGGTCAACGAAGTTCTGAGTGCTACTAGAATCAATGAGTATTGTAAGAGGGATCTTCTTGAAGTAACCCCTGACTCGCATTGCTTATGGGTGTTGATGTATTTGTAACTTCATAATGTATTTCATATATGTATATTGTATTCCTATAGAGATGTTATTATTCCTCGATACGAAAGTGTTTGTATTCCTATAGAGATGTTATTATTCCGCTATACGGAAGTGTCGTCATTTATATTGTAAGTGTCGTAACTTATACTTGATGGGTTATTATACCACATTGATGGGGTCAGTCCTGTATAAGTCATGTGGGTTAAAGGGTTATTAGACCACCCTATTGGGCTTTAGCCCTGTCACCATTATGCTATGTGGTTAAGTTGAGGCCGACCTAGTAAAGGTTATTAGGCAAGTCAAGTCATGTATAAATAGAGTGCGGGAGGCACTCTATTTGATCATTCTATTCTTCACTCACACACTCATTGGAGAGTGGTGCACTAGTGGAGGAGGAGAAGTTGCTACTAGAAGGACTATATCTTATACTGGGTTGTATCATTGCTCTATCTATCTCTGGGGAAGTTGCGGGGTTTTTCACCTTCTGGGTTTTCCCAGTGAAACTTTGTGTCTCTTGTGTGCTTGCATTATTGTGTTCATGATTGATATGCTGTAGATATGCTGTACATGTTATTCTCTCAGTTAAGATCCTAGATCAGATTGAAATTTCTGAAAAAAATAACATGGGATCAGAGCTAGCCTAAAATAAGGCATGGTATGGAATTTATGACACTTGTTGCACTTGTGAAGCTAGGGCTTGATATAACAAAAACCAGTCATCATAGCACTTTCACTATAAATTCATTTTGGTGAAGTTTCAAGATATGAAAATCTTACAAGTTGAATATACGATCCCCATGTACCTTGTGTCTGAAGGAGAGCCTCTAATTCATTGTACTTTCATATTTATGATCTGTACAATATAGGGTTTCTGCCTCTTCCAGATCTCATTCATAAACAGGTGACCTAGGAAAAAATGTTACAACTTGGGCTAGGAAGCTCCAAATAAAATTTTGTAAAATGTGGCAGGTAGGTCATGGAGTTTACTTTCACAGGTCCGATTTTAAGAGGCCGAAATTGAACCAGTGACACGTGGCACTCCGTACAAGTTCACTCTCATGTTTTATCCCATAAACAGGTCACGTTGCGACACTTTGCATAAATATCTCTCAGAGAATCCATTTGAGGTCATACTTGTGGGCTTGGAAAGATAATAGGTTAGGATACCACAGGAATAATTTTCAAACCCCGTAGATCTGAAATTTTGGATTTACACCAGAAACAATCAGGTGCATATTTCTGTCAAAACAAGAATTAGATTTTGAGCACCTTCATTCATGGCTCTGGGAATATAGGGTTTCGAAGAATGTTGGAATTTTTGTATCGGATACCACGGCTGGATGATCCTCATCAAAATCGAAATTTAGAGACCAAGATCAAATTTTTTGGTTGGGCAGAAGGCTGGGCTTGATCAAACCCTAGTTCGGGACTTTGATCGGAAAGGTGGAAAATTAGGACTTCTGCAAAAATGGGAATTTTTGAAATCTGTGACCATAGCAGGAAGCTCCTTGGAAAAATCAAAGTTTAGATCTTTGGATCAAACCTTTTGGTTGGGTAAACCTTAAGGAAAATCAAACCCTAATTCAGGGTCTGCCCTAGTGAATCCGGAAGATTGAAAAACAAGTTTGAGGGGTGAAACTTTGCAGTTTTCAAATTTTGACTATACCAGGTTAATCAACTCATCAAGGCGCATCTTCCTATCCTTTGAGAAGTTTGAAATTCAAATTTTGAATTTTTAGGGTTTCCCTAACAAACCCTAATCCAGCTCCAGATCCAGTTTCTGCAAATCAAGTGGATTGGGTTAATCCTAGAAGAGAAAGGATTGGTCACCTGCATAAGTGAAGAAGTTCCAGTTTCAGAGGGAGATAAGGCTAAGGCCTTACATAAGAAGATTACAAGCAAACTCGACAGGTTGATGTTGTCCGTTAACATGAAAGGTACATCAAGAAAGACAAATAATGTTCTAGTTCAAGAACATATGACCATCGTGACATGAAGACAAAGATTCATCCATTGTCATGGATCACATAGAAGATCTACTTACGAGGTATGTATAACTTGGTTCTATAATGATTAACCTATGAGATATGCAAGTTACTAGCACAAGTCATTGAAGAGAACAAGAAGACATTATGTAGGTATGTTAGACATAACTAGCTAGCAAGCTAATCTAGGTATGTTTTTCCTATATCAAGTTAGAATCCTACCTTTTGTTAGGATCTCTTATATAAGTATACATGGCATGATTGATAATGATTATTCATTGAAGTTACTAATCATGGGTTTAGGCATATTATGATTCTTACTTTGATTGATGATATGACTAACCAGAAAAGTCCTATGGTGAAATAGGAATATGCATGATTAAAAGAATTGTGATAAATTATCTGTGTATGAAATGATCTTGACCATACATGTTTAAGATTACTTAGAATCATAATGTTTTTGATAGCATTAAGATTATACTAATGAATGTATGTATGAGACATCGAGGATAACGCAATGATGATACTAATAAGTATGCATAGTGATCGAGGATGGATATAAGTTCAAAGATAGGTAATCTAGGAAGCAAAGATCAAGAGGGAGAACACTCCAGTAGTTCCTGCAACGAAGCAAGTATTGAGAGGGATTCCACCCTACAAACCAAACAAAGATAAGTATTTGAATTGTCATTTCTTGCATATTTGTTTGTTTAAATAATATTGTTCAATGATGTATATGCTTATGTTCCTAGACTTAGGAGGTGTATTATGCATATTAGAATAATAGCATTAATGAACAGTATACTACTAATTTGCATGTGATGGGTAAGTGGACTATGCCACTGTGCAACATTCCATTGCTACTTATCTAGAATGAAACCTCTTTGCTAACATGTTGGGAGTTATGCACACTCTTAACAATGTTCTGGTAGAAATTGGAAGGCATATAGAAAGTTATGGGATATGGATAAATGTTGTATTGAAGCATTGGCTAAAATAATTGCATGCCTGTATGACATATTTATTTATGTGTAAGAATTTGGTCTGAAAACTATGAGATGTTTCTAATCATGCAACTTAACTTGTCTTGTAGGAAAGATTGTATACCATCACCTACAAAAGAAGGATTACAACATTTATTCCAGCAACAAAGCTATCTATTGAAGAATCTGAAGTTCCCAGGATCCGGGATGAAGTAATGATCAAGGAGTACCAGTCGATCATGAAGAATGATGTTTGGGATGTGGTCCCAAGACCTGAAGGGAAGTCTGTTGTGACCTCCAAGTGGATCTATAAGATCAAGCATGCTACAGATGGCAGCATAGAAAAATACAAAGTGAGGTTTGTAGCTTGTGGCTTCTCCTAGAAAGAGGGAATAGACTATGAAGAAACTTGTGTTCCTATAGCTAGGTACACTTCCATCAGATTAGTACTTGCCCTGGCTGCAGTGATGAAATGGAAGATACACCAGATGGATGTCAAGACAACTTTCTTGAATGGTGTAGTCGAGGAGGAAGTGTATGTGGAGCAGCCACTTGGTTTTGAGACACATGACATGGAGTCATATGTTTCCAGGTTGAAGAAAGCCTTGTATGGCTTGAAGCAAGCTCCTAGGACTTGGTATGGTAGGATAGATAGCTTTATATCCAGTTTCGGCTTTGCTAAGAGTAAAGCAGATTCCAACCTTTACTACAAGGTTGAGGAAGGAAATCCTGTGATACTACTTTTGTATGTGGATGACCTGTTTGTTACAGGTGAGGATGGATTGATTGCCGATACCAAGAGGAAGCTTGCTGCCGAGTTCAAGATGAAGGACTTGGGGATGATGCACTGTTTCCTAGGCATGGAGGTGTGGCAGAGTGTAGATGGGATCTTCGTTGGACAAGGGAAGTATGCAGTAGAGATCCTGAAAAGGTTCAGGATGATGGACTGCAAGGCCATGGCCACACCTATGGCATCGAACCTGAAGCTTTTGTGTGATGCTTCATCTGATCCGGTTGATGCCACTATGTATCGTCAGATGATTGGGTCCTTGATGTACCTGACGAACACGAGACCAGATATTTGCTTTGCGGTGAACACATTGAGCCAAATCCTGCTGGATCCCAGAGGTGTTCACATGGTTGCTGTAAAGCATATTCTGAGGTACCTGAAGGGTACAGTTGACTATGGGCTCAAGTATGATGCGAATCAAAAGTTTAACCTGTAGGGTTATGTTGATTCAGATTGGGCAGGCAGTGCTGCAGATAGGAAGAGCACTTATGGGTGTTGTTTCAGTATGGGATCAGGTGTGGTTTCTTTGTTTAGCAGGAAGCAGTCCTGTGTAGCACTAAGTACAGCTGAAGCAGAGTATGTTGTAGCTTGTTCAGCTAGTTGTGAGGTAGTATGGCTTCGGAAGCTACTGTGTGAGTTATTTGATCTCCCATTGGATGCTACTGGTATCTTTTGTGACAACTAGAGTTGTGTGAAGCTATTTGAGAACCCAGTGTTCCACGACAAGGTGAAGCACATTGAGATCAAATATCACTATATCAGTGATATGGTGCAGAGGGGAGCAGTGAAGCTCTTGTATGTTGCGACGGATGAGCAGGTTGCAGATGTGTTGACGAAACCACTAGCCAGAGTGAAGTTTGAATACTTCAGAGAGAGGCTTGGTGTTCTTCAGATTGAGGATAATTCGAGGAAGAAGTGATGGACACATTTGCAGAAGCCATTCCAAGGATGGTGAGAGGAATATCCTTCCCATGGCTGTGGATGTAAGTGTTGTGTGATGAGCATCAGGACGATGCTCCAGTTACCGCTTTGTGTATGCATCATGTTGGATTCTTATTATGATCATGTTGATGCCTCGGATATCGTAGCATCAATCAGAAAGGGATTCTCCCTGAGAGATGATCCCAATTAGATTATCTCCCGTTTGGTGTAGGGAATCCGTCCGGTTAGCGGTTCCGGCAACCGTGGGTTTGGAGTTTAATTCCGATTGTATCGGTTATGGCCCGATCCACCTTTCTTTTGGATTTTATGTGTTTTTTAATGAGATGCAAGTACCTAGTTTATACTTGATCTAGATGCAACTAAAAAAGATCTAAGTCTAGAAACTGAAGTAAATCTACCTATCCTTGCAGGGCACACGTTTAAAGGATGAGCAAAGAGCTGTAACAGATAACATAAAGAAAGAACAGATAGCTGTCAATTCTTACAGGTAAAGCTACAGAAGGATAAAGGATCTTAGAAGATAGCTTCTAATTTAATGTAAAACACATCTATTTGCTCATGAAACAGAGAAAGAAGCAAAGTATCTAATCTAAATGGAAAGAACGAAGAAACAGATCTAAATGTAAACAAACTGAAATTAAATTTAAAGATCCCTGCAAGGAGCAAATTAAAGGCATGAACAATGAGCTATATGAGTTATCTTGAAGAAAGAACAGTTAGCCATTTAATCTAAAAGAGAACTCTACAGCAATGATAAAGATATCAGCAGATAGCTCCTGATTTAACATGACACGCATTCATTGCTCACAAAATAAAGAAAATCGTATGCACAGGAAGGAGCAAAATCATTAATACAAAGAAATAGTTCAGATAGTAAGAATGATCTCACATTACAATACGGAAGTCATTAGAATAGTCCAACATACATCCGTCCAACATTCCCATGCAAAACGTCCATCTCCCTGGCTTTTATTAGAAAATTCGATTTTACAGAACCGATACAAGATAGCTCGTACAGGTTTACAAAATTCCTTCCCTGCCAAAAGTCTTTCTCTATTCTTCCTAGCTTCTATTTATAATTACAAATCCGCCCTTTGGGCTGCCACCTAGCACCTTCCACTTGTCATTTACAGAAAATTCTCTCCTATAATAGACAAAAAATGCGATTCCCTTTCTTTTACAAAAATTATTTAAAAAAAAAATAGGGACAGTTGTCCCATAGTTTCTACACTTTACACATTTGAGAGTCAAATACAAAAATAACAAAAATAGTGCTTTGAAATCACCGATTTCACTCCTGTGCGTGAGCTTCTACTGGCAGAGGATCGCCCAAGTTAATTGCTGTTGATGCTGCCTGGGAAGAGACACTCAAACCCATTGTTGCTATTGCTTCTACTTGGGAAGAAGGGATTGAGCTCACTGGAATTTCTGCCACTGTTGGGGAAGAGGGAATCGAGCCCATTGTGGTTGCTGGAGTGGCTGCTGGGAGAGAAGATTCTGGATCTGCTGATGCTCCTACTACTACTGCAGCTTTCTTCTCCTCCTCCGCTATGTAGCTATACCACATACCTGTGTCCCTTATGACTATGTTTGCTGCAGCAGGGAACAAGATTTTCTGAGAGGTCACATTCTTCCCGAGCTCTGCTCCAATGCTTTGAACTTCTGCTACTGCAGCTTGATGCACTTCTTTCAGCAGATGGTTGTGGAGTGATGACAATCCAATATAATGTTGGAGGTCATCAATAGCCAGGACATCAATCCTCTTCACATACTCCGTTTGAAAGCCTAGCTCTTCCTTTAGTTGAGACAAACGTTGTTCCTTTTCCGGAAAGTCCTCAAGGGTCTGAGGGAAGCTCAATTTTCATTTGTCATGCACCCCTTGGAGCCTTTGGTATAGACTATTAATTTTATCTGTTGTTCTTTGCAAACTGGCTGTCAGCTTACTGGAACAGTTCCTGCCAAACTCCAACAGGGCTATGTCCTCATTAAAACCGTCCACAGATTTAAATGGGAGATGCATGGGCAAAACCCCCTTTTCCTTCTCTCCATGCCATCTGACTTATGATATTTTCCTTGACACGGGTATTCTTAGCTTTGAGCCTATGGGCCTCCACATTAATTTCTTTTAACTTGACTACCATGGCCTTGAGCTTGCAAACCTCATTAGTGATTAGCTCCTGAGTGTCATGCATTTGCTTCAGGATGCTGCAGGACAGCTCATGGAAGGGGGACATGTCCATCGTTCTGCTCTCAGCTTGCTCTAACCGCTCAGCTAGTGCCCGCTTGTCTGCTTCTAACTGGGACGCTTTATCTTCTGCTCCACTCTTCTCTGCTTCCACAATCATCATTTGAAGTGTTAGCTGGTCCTTTTCCTCCTCCAGCTGATTATACTTTCCTGATAGTTCTTTATGCTCGGCATACAAGAAATTGTATTTGTTCACCACCAGATCCCTTTAGGCTTGCTCATTGGCCACAGTCTGTTGTAGCGAACGAGCTCTCTTCTTTGTCAATACATTTTCTCTGACTATAACACCCACATTATCCAGTGATGCTTTTGCTGTTTCTACAGCTGTGGATGCCATAGCAAAGGGATCTTGATCCGTATTCTTCATTATAGTGACCTCTCGGTGGGTAATGATGTCCTCGTGGAAGGGAATTTTGATCCTTTCTTCCGATTTGAGGACCATTTCTTTCCTTTTCTTGTCATAGACAAACTCATTCCACCCGGACACTGTATGTTTTCCCGATGGAGTGTACGGGACAATTGGGCGTCCATAATGTCTACTTATTCCTCCGTGGGTGGGGTCCAGACTTCCTGAGCTGGGTCTACTCCTTTATTTTGGGTACCAGAGCCACCTGCTTGAGATGTGTCTATTTCCATGTCTTGGATCCCGGATCCACTTGCTTGGGCATCTTCCCCTGCTTTCAGCTCTTCTTCCGCCTTCGTTTCTGCCTCAGCTTGCTCAGCTTCAGCCTCTTTTTGCTTCTGGGCTTCCTTAGCCTCTTTCTGTAGGATTTCATTTTCAGCTTCTTGTTGCATTCTTGCCACTTCAGCCTCCTGCCGCTTTCTTGCCACTTCAGCTTCCTGCTGCCACTTGGCTTCCTCAGCTTCCTGGAGTAAGCTTGCTTCTTCTCTTAATCTGAGCTCTTCCTGAGCTCGGGCATCCTCAGCTTCTTTCTCCTGCTGCTGGCTGGTCTTCTGGACCTTGGTTGAGCTAGAGCTTGCTCCAGTGCCTTGGCGACAGACCCGTAGCTCATCCATGTTGCTAATGCCTCTGAATACCTCTTCCTCGGCATCGGGATAGTGCGAGTATTCAAAATGAGCGTAGATGTCCCTACAATGCTCGACCACTTTTCCCTTTCTGTCGTTCCTGTGGAAGATCACCTCATCGAAGTGGAAAGCTTTTAGCTCCTGCACAAATTCTTCGGCTGAGGCAACCCCCGAGAACTTGTAAGCACCTATGCAGAAAGGTAAAGGGGGAAAGGAAGCCTTATGCTGCTTGTGGAGCATCGCCCCAATTCCATCCAGGAAGATTTGTCTTACTGCTTCCTTAAGGACTACATAATCTGTGGCATACTGCGGCAAAATGTATGGGGGCTTAGTCCCTCCAAACATTTTGAGGTAGGTGCCTTGCTCTGAAAAGTAGAAATCCCCGTAATTCTCAAGGACTTCCAAAGCATTCTCTGACAGGCAGTTGGGTTCCTCCTTGAATATATTCTCATATAAGGGCATGATGAACCCCTCACAGATGAGTTTGTAGCTGGGCTTGTAATTCTTAGCCCACAACATCCTGAAAGCAATATAGACCGGGGTGGTGGCCTTATCCCATGCACAGCCCAATTTGGGGAAGTCCATCTTGGCCAAAATACAATCAATCAGATATGAAGACATGAAAAATTCTGCCTTCTTCAAGGCTAGTCCCTCTCTTGCAGTCACTATCATTGAGGCCAAACTATCTGACAGGAGAGTGGCCCAGTCAAACACAGTTCCTTTGAATGCCACGAAGTGGATAATAGGGACCCACTGAATCTTATACAGTATGCCATCAGGCATGCCGAAGATTCTGCACAGCATCAAAGCGATCAATCTGAAAGGAGGTCTCAGATTCTGTACATCATATTCATCGCTACCTTTCTTTCTTAGATGCTTGCCTGCGACCAGCAGCCTTTTAGCCATCTCAACGTTGTCCATTTTGTCCAACCATTCATCAGTCAGAGCTTGCTGGGAGCGGGGAAATTTGTAGGCTGCTACTAGATATGCGGGTTGAAAAGAGGCAATGGCCACTTTCCCACTGTCATTTATCACTCTTCCTTCAGCATCGGCATGTTGGAGTATCCATCCGATCACTTCAGCACAGGGGAACAGCTCAGGGCGGGTAGCGGCTCTAGTTATGCCTGAGGCTCTGATATTGAGGTAAATCGGCCCCTCTTCTAGCAACATATCCAGGATCTCTTGGTCTCGGATCATTCTGTAGATGTCACCCCATCTGATTTCAGGAGGGACACCGGTGGTGCACCTAGTATCCTGGAGTGAGGTTTCGGTTTTAAGTGGTGCAGGCCTTTTCTCTGTCATCTTAGCCTTCTTGTTCCCACCTTTTGGCATTTTGACTTATCCCCGATGGAAACCAAATATAAGCCATTATAAAATTGAGCAACATACTATGAGATTTCAAGAGCATCACCATTCTAACATGTCAATGAGATGAATGCAATGTGAAGTTGTATGCTTAGGAAGCAAAAATACACCATTTCAACATGAAACACACATTAAAACATTTGGATCTTTTAAAGGGATGATTCTGGAATGCTCCCGAGAGGATAAGCGTGTTGCGGAAGCAACCTGCTTTCGGTTTAGCTCTGGGGAAGAGGGTAACTTTCGTCATTGTGTTTTAAAAGGCTAGTGGCGGGGAAGTCTTGGGGTGCAATGACCTTGTGACGAGAAAGGGAGCTGTTTTTTCATATTTACGACCAGGCGAGGGTTTCAAACGCCGTTGTCATTTATGGCACTTGCCGAGGTGCTCTACGGGAGGCTTGAACAGGGGTGATGGCGCCTGTCTGAGTGATATTAAGTTAGGTAGTGGCTATGCCGGGACCGAGGCTTATGAAAAATCCCAGGGGCTACGGTTTTAGCTTTCGGCTAGGGACATGAAAAGTCCGTGGGGCTTCGGCAGTTTTTTTGAAATAACGAGGCATGTGGCCCGGGGAGGAAATTGGAACAAGTCTAACCATCCAAACTAACTGTCTCTACCCACTAAGTAAACGTTTTATCCTGCCTCTGTTTTATATGACGAGAAGAACATAATTCCAACTCTACTTGACGGGAAAAATAGCCTATGACGGGCATTTTGCCCGTCGAAATCCAACCAATGCCCATCATTTTCAAACAAAGGACAACCCAATAGCAATTTGAAGCGTAGAAGGGACAAATTTCAAGGTTAAAATCCTACCTGGCACCGACGAGGATAGCTGACTGAGGTGGCCGCGAACGTGGTCGAGCAAGCTGAGCTGGAACGGTCGCGCGACGTCCAACAATGGTTTGCCAATCGATGAATAATAATGCGTTGGCTCGTACCCCCATCGCTTATTTAAATAGAACGGGAACGTGCGAGCATTTAGTTTTGGTGGGTGGTGCAATTAACCGTGGTTTAAATACCGGTACGTCGGCATCAAATCAAGCCGTCTCGATTTGCGTGCGACCGCCTCCCGCGGGACAAACTCGCGAATCTCATCCATCGTTGCGGAAAGATATAGTGGACATTTCCGCCGTTTCGGGTAACAAAGGCGAATGGCCCCCGCAAAAGGCCTTCGCGACGCGGAAGAGAAAACGTTTCGCAAAGCTCAACTCGTTCGGGAGGATACCGCGGGAGCTTCCGCTATCTCGGGAGAGGTTGGTGAATTGCTCCCGCAAGTTGGCACGCGGACGATTGAGTTCTTTTCGCGGCCTCTTTGGGATGAAAACGTGAAGGCTCCCGAAACTGCGGAAAGCTTTCGTAAGTGGCTTCTGGTTTCGGAAGACTTCCGCCAATGCTTCCGCAAAAGGTTCTCACGAATTCGAGAAAATTTCTAAGTTTTGGCCGCGCTCGTGAGAATCGCGGAAGGCTTTTTCCCTTAGCCCCCGCTATTTCGGGTAGAAAAAAAAACAAAGGTTCCGCAACGTTTGTTTTGGTGATGTTTCGGAACGGTTCCGCGAAGGTTTCCGTGGTTGCGGAAGGCTTTGGTGAATGCCTTCCGCGACTTTCAAGACTTCCAAAATTTGCCAAAACTTAGTGGTTTAGCGGCCCCGGGGAAGGT
The DNA here is from genome assembly GCA_027924585.1 of Larix kaempferi. NCBI lineage: Eukaryota > Viridiplantae > Streptophyta > Pinopsida > Pinales > Pinaceae > Larix > Larix kaempferi. The sequence goes on along the minus strand of BSBM01000047.1, from coordinate 57,723,017 downwards.
AGACGGATGACTCCCGCACGTTTCGGGTGGCTTCTTCAAATTCCTCCGCCATTTCGGAGAGAATTTGCCAATGATTCCCGCAGCTTATGAGCAAAAATTAAGTCCCTCTTCGGGAAGTTTACGCGAGTGGCTTCCGCCAGTTTTGGAAGGTTTCCTTGAGTTCTTCTGCGATCTTTTGGGAAAAGTTTCCAAGTTCCTTTTCGGAAGGCTTAAACAAGCGGCTCCCACCACTGTGGGAGGATAGCCCGGAAGATTCCGCAATTTCGGGAGACAAAGCTGAAAGGTTCCGCAGCGTTCGTTTCGCAAACTTTCAAAAACTCTAAGTCCTTTTCAGAGGGCTTAAACAAAGGCTTCCGCCTTTCGGGAGGAAAACCTGAAACCCTTCGTGTTTGCGGAAGGTTTGAATGGAGAACTCCGCTGTTTCAGGAAGGATTGCCCAATGGCTTCCGCAACTTTCCAACGAAATTTTCTAAGTTTTCTTTCGGGAGTTTAGACAAAGGCTTCCGCCACTGCAGGGCTTTATCAAACCGTTCTGCGACTCTTCAGGGAGACTTCATAGAAATGATTTCTGTTGAGAAACAAGATTTTCTGGCAGACTTGGAGTGGTTCACGGCAAGATTTTCTGTTGAAAAACAAAGATAACAGTTGGGATGGCTTCTTAAGGTGAACTTTTTGCAAAAAAAATGGAAGAAGGGGCCCCAATATGTACAAAATTTTGGGGGGGATGTTGCTGCAACAAAAATGGCGAGTCGCTGGCGAACACAGATCTCTAAAAGAATTCCTCTTCATGGTCTGAAACCTCATCAAAGACATCCACCCTAGGTGCGCTACTCAGCTGAGCATTTTAAATTCATGCGAGGGGAAGAAGGCACTTTACCTGCTAGCCATTGGGGAAAAGGGGAGCTTTGACCGAGACATCTTCAACACTCTCAAAGGGCCAATATATGAGATTCATTTTAGGAGGGTCATCTTTCAGATGGTCACTACTGCCGGACTCCACAGGATTTGCAACACTTTCTCATGGATATTATTGCTCTTGTTCCTCATTCCCATGCTGCTTGCATCCTTTTGGATGTTTGTACTTTGGACAGCTTAGCTGTTTGAGCCTTCCAGAGACATTTTCTTTGGACATGATCTTTGATTTTAGGCTCCTCAATCCAAAATGTCCTTTTGTGTGAGTTAGAAATTTTATTGATTTGATCAAACCTCACGGACGGAGAGGAACCCATTTTGAGCTGGGCCTTTTGGAAAACCTTCTTGATTCTACATGTCTTTTGCTTTTGTCTCAGCCATGCTTTAATTGAGGCGAGAATCTCTAGAAAACAGACTCTTGGGTACTAGCCATTTTGGCTGTTAAATTTGCTGCATGGAGTCATTTCAATACCCTATGTCCTCGAGGTGTGCTACTTTCCATGGGTCCAACTTTGGTAACCTTCTTGAGATGCCTTTAAAGTGTGAGAATGAGCTGAGCCCAGAGATAGTAATGAAGATGGTCATGGGCCTCTGCTATTAAACAGGATTTAGCGTGACTAGCAGGGTGGGCTTCCTTCCTTCTGAACATTTCAGCGAGAGCACAATAGACAGGATTTATTCGAGCATAGTCCCGGACTCATGGGTTGCGAGATTTCTTCGAAAAATCTATCCTCAACGGGGAACTCAACAAAAGGGGTTTTGGAAAACAAAACTTGTTGCACAGGTCCAAATGGCAAAGACAGAAACAAAATGGCCGAAAATAAAGCAACTAAATGCTAAAGCAATCATAAAAGAGAACTTTATTTATGTACAGGAAGTCTCGAAGAGACTATGCGAAGTATTGTTTCAGAGCGAGACCATTGAGAGGAAGGGTTACTTCTTCTCCCTCGAGATTTGTCAATTTGTAAGTGGATGGGCCTGATTTTGCCGAAATTTGATACGGGCCTACCCATAGATGTTGAAATTTCGTATGCATTCCTTTGCCTTCATGATTATGGTCCCATTTCAGGACTAAATCCCCAACTTCAAAATCTCTTTTACCGGATTTCCTCTTATCGAACCATCTCTTAACTATGTCCTGGTGTTGATGGAATCTATCTTTAGCTTTGTGTCGGGCTTCTTCAAGTTGAAGTAGGGTGTTGATCCTGGATTGTAAGGCTTGGCTACCAGAACCCCGAGAGGCTTGGGATGATCGTAAGGATGGGAGTAAGATGTTTGGGGGAAGGATGGCTTCCTTGCCATAGACAACAGTGAAAGGGGAAACACCTAAAGCGTTCTTTGGGGTCACCCTATCTGCCCATAAGGCGTTTGGGAGAGCTACATGCCAATTTCTCTGGTTTTCTATCACAGTCTTCTTAAGAATTCGAATCAGATTCTTGTTTGAGGATTCAGCTAATCCGTTCCCCTGAGGATAATAATTGGCTGAATAATGCAACTTGATTCCCCATTCATAAACAAATTCATTTATCTTGCAAGACGAAAAATAAGTAGCATTATAAAAAAACAAGGGAAATTGGAACCCCAAACTTGGTTATGATGTTCTCTTTTAAGAAGCTGATGACCGCGTCTTCATTGATCTTGCGCAAAGGGACGGCCTCCGTCCACCTAGTGAAGTAGTCCGTAGCCGTCAGGATGTATCGATGTTGCAACGAAGAATTTGGATTTATTTCTCCGATAACATCTATACCCCATTGCTCAAAAGGCTCAGAGATGATGACCGACTGCAATGGTCCTGCTGCCTTAGGTAACTTCCCAGCACTTCTTTGACATACATTGCAGTTTTGTGCATACGTGTGGGCATCTCGGAATAGAGTAGGCCAATAATAACCAGCTCTCAGTATCTTGTGTGCTGTCGTCTCTCCTGAATAATGTTCACCTGCGGGGGCCATCATGCAGTTCTTTGACAACTTTGTTTGCATCTTCCTTTTCCAAACATCTAAGGAGAACTCCATCATAATTCTTCTTGAAAAGAATCCCATCAATGATTTGATAAGGTGTTGATTTTAAGCGGAGTGCCCTTCTTTGCTTAGAGTTCCAGTGCTCAGGTAGATATCCCTGTTGTAAATAGTGTACCAGATCTCTATACCAGGACTGGGGAGCTGTGAAGATATGACACACTTCAACCGAATTGAGCTCAGCTTCATTTTTCCAATGTTGTTCTTCATCAGTTTAGTTTCCCGCAAGTAATTTGCACAGGCCTTGCCCTTTGATGATCGTAGCTGGTTTAAATTCCAAATCATACTCCTGCAGAGCTGTGACCCAGTTCCCTCTCCTTTCTCCCAATTCCTTTTGAACGAAAAGGGATCTAACAGCTAGGTGGGGAACTATGACTTTAGTTCTGTTCTTCAGAATGTATGGCCTAAACTGCTTGACTGCTTTGAAGACCGCGTATGCATGCTTGTCAACCACGGGATAATTCATCTCAGCACCTTGCAGACCAGTGCTCATAAACGAAATTGGGTATTCGTCCCCCAACTCCACCTTTTGCGTGAGTACAGCTACGAGAGAGTCATCCGAAGCAAAGGTATACAAGATGAAATCCTTATCAAAATCTGAGCTCCTCAAGGAAGGAGCTTTAGCTATGGCTGCTTTGATATCTCTAAATGCGTCTTTCTCCAAATCTGTCCACTTGAATTGCATGCTTTGTTTAACCATCTGTTGCAATGGCTTAACAATTTGTGCGAAATCCGGAACAAATCTGCGGACAAAATTGATAGTGCCTATAAAAGACTGCATAGATTTCTTGTTGTAAGGCATTGGAATCTTATTAATGGCTTGGACCCTTTCTTGATCAATTGATACTCCCCCTTTTGAGATGATATGACCCAAGAGCTTGCCTTCGAGAACAACAAATACGCTCTTCTTGGGATTCAAGGAAATACCATATTTCCGGCAGCGATAAAAAATATGCTTTAGATGCACAACATGATCTTCCCTTCTCTTCGAAAAGACTGTCACATCATCCAAGTATACAACCACGCATTGCCCACCCAATCCTCGGAAGGCAATATCCATTGCCCTTTGGAATGTAGCTCCTGCGTTTATCAGACCAAATGGCATTCTTCTGTAGGCGAAAGTTCCCCACTTAGTTCTGAAAGTAGTCTTAAGGCGATCTTCTTCGGCTACTAACACTTGATTGTAGCCAAAGAAACCATCGAGGAGAGAAAACAATTCGGATCCTGACACCATTTGTAGGATTTGCTCCATTGAAGGTACAGGGTAGTTGTCTTTATCCGAAGCTTTGTTTAAATTTTTGAAATCTACACATAGCCTTATCTCTCCCGACTTCTTCCTTACGGGAACCAAGTTTGCAACCCACTCAGAATGCCTAACTTTGAAGATTATCTTAGCGTCCAGGAGCTTCTTTAATTCCTTTTGGATCAACGGTTCTAGAGTGGGATGCATTCTTCTTAACTGCTGCTGAAATGGTTTGACGCCCGCTTTCATTGGTATGACATGCTGAATAATGCGGACGTCATACGTTTTCAGATCTTCATAGGTCCATGCAAAAACATCCTTGTATTGTTTAAACAATTTAATGAACCTGTCTCTTTCTCCTGGTGAACAACATTTGCCAAGGTTGACAAATCTTGGTTCTGCCTCGGTACCCAAATTAACTAACTCATGTTGCATTGATGAGCTGTTAGTTTTGGTATTGGCTGGCCTTTTGAACTTATTTTGAAGATCGAACAGCATTTCGAGGGACCTTACCCCCTTGGGCATGAAATTTCCTTTCTCCTCATCCTTCTTCATCAAATTAGCATCATGTTCTTCCTCATATATTGCAGCTCCTTGAAAGCTATCTTCGTTTGTTAGGAAGCTGAAAATTTGTTCATCATCATCGAAGACTCTGAAGTTTGTTATGTTATCAGGAATGGAAGGCCTGAAAATCAATTCAATCGAGCATTTATTATTTGATGGCACCAATCTAGAAGCAGATGTTGCTAACAAATCAGCTGCAGCATTTTGCAATCTAGGAATTGATTTTATATTGAAAGCGTCAAAATGCGTAATTAAATCCCATACCTTAGCTTGATAACCCTTCAAATGAGGTGAGAGGCAATGAATGGTGTCCCTTACCTGTCTTACAACTATCTCGGAGTCACCAATGACCTTCAAGTACTTAAAATTTAAGCCAATGGCCTTCTTTAATCCATGTACCAAGGCTTCATATTCAGCCGTGTTATTAGTACAATCGAATTGTAATCTACAAGACAAAAAATACTTGTTTCTTTTTGGATCCATCAGAACACAACCGGCTCCGGATCCTTCCAGAGTTTTAGAACCATCAAAGTATAATGTCCAAAAGGTATCTTTAGATTCAACTAAGTTAGTTTCTTTGTGATCTATTTCAGTGACTAAATTAACTATGTTACAATCAATCTCATCAGTCCGAGAGAAATGAAGGAGATCGGACTGTTTATCTGATTCATGGCTAATGGTTTCAGATTGATAGTTACCCGGATCCATCTCTAAGAAGTAATTCCCTAGCACTGAGGATGAGAAAGATACAGCCTCATTCTTTTCTTCTAACTGGGTTACGTTTTGTTTCATATGAGGTTCCCTAAGAACTTTAATCTGATTCTGCCTGTTCTGATGAGGCATCCATAGATGAGACCAATTAGTAGCAAAGTAGCCACTCAGCTTGGTAGACCAATCCCTACTTAAAATCAGCCCATAAGCTTCAGGAATATCGACCACCATTATGTCAATGAATTGACAGACTCTAGGGTCAGCTGATAGTCTAATTAGCACATCTTTCATCTCCCCTATAACCTTGACAGCAGTCCTATCTAATTGGATAATTTGGGTTGGAGATGGCACAGGCTGCCCGTTAATTTTCTTACAAATTGACAGTGGCATAACGTTTGAGGATGCTCCAGAATCTACCAAACAATTGTGAACATTATGGTTGAAAATTTCAAAATTCAATAGGAATGGCAAAGTTTGAGATTTAGACTTTCCACCGATGCTAGCCTCATTAATTTCGGGATTGTCTTGAGAAACCGTTAATGGAGCGCTGGTCTGAGGTTGCAAAACATGCAGCAGTTTGTCTCGTTGATGGGGCAAGCTACACATGTCAAATATTGACACATTCGCTTTGACCTTCTTGATGTCTTCGATAATATCGTATCCTATATCAGATTCGTTCCCAATTCGAATTGGCTGATCTGTTTTGCTCGTTGAAACCTTAGGTGGCTGAACTATGGTGTCAGTGCTTGGCTGTTTGGTCATTGTTTGGCTAACTCTGGGCTGCAGTGGGATAATCGTTATATGCCTCCTAGGTGGTTCTTTTGAGACTTTAGGCCTATGAGGAGATGTACTTGGCATAGGATCGGCAATTGGGCCTTTGCTGCGAGTAGCAATGTTTATGGTAGAGGGAGAGCCATCTATGGGATCCTCTTTTACTAATTCAGTCATAGGTACCCAATCCCATAGCACCATAGTAGTGTCCGGGGTTGGTTCCTCTAACTCAGGGCTCGACTCCTCTGGAGAATCATCTTGGTCTGGGATCTGTGAATCTAGCATTTGATTCATGACTAAGCTCATGGAATTAATCCATTGCGGGCAGCTCTTTTACGAATGTGGTTCTTGATGAAAAGTGCAGAAATTTTCCATCCCGATTTCGTTTAAGTTTAAGACAGGGGTAGTATTCATTGGTGGATGAGTTTGGTCACCGTCTTCCCTTCTTTTATGAAATGACTTGAACAGTTTCCTAGTTGTGCTAGTAGCCTTGTCCTTCTCGAGATCTATGATTTTATTAGATAATTTCTGCATCATCTTGACTACATTTTCCATGTCCGTGGATGGCTCTTCTTTGCCTCTAGTGAGCAACAAAGGTTTTTTGCTAGCTGCTGGTTTTGGTTCTACATCTAAGGCATGTTTAGCAATGCTATCAGCTTCTTCTTCTACCTTTCTAGCTTCCTCAAAGTTCTCTATCAAGGTAGTTTTCTTGGATCTTTTTACGAACATTGCTATGGGTCCATCAAGAGCGGTTGTATAGTATTCAATCAGAGATTCCTCGGCTAGTTTATTAGCTTCACTGAAGTTATTTAACAGCGTTGTGAATCTTTGATTGAAATCTTGAACATTTTCTTTCTTTTCCATTCTCATGGATAAGAGTTCTTTCATAAGTGTGGCCACAGTCTTTTGGTTTCCGTATTTTTTTAAGAAACAATTTTTGAATTCATCCCAACTAGAGATTGAGCTGGGTTGTAGGCTAACGTACCAAGATGATACTTTTGGCTCGAATGTATATGGAAACAACCTGCAGACCACGTCTTCATGTTGTACGTTCAAAAGGTTCAGAGCTAAGTAAAAACTCTTGAGGTGATCTTCCGCCGAAATGGATTTCCCTGGATCATACTTAGGCAAGACCTTTTCTGGGTTTTATAGGAAGATTATGGAATGGTCCAGCTAGGTTCAGCGCTCCCCTTGCTCTCCAAGCAGGTACAGCCATGTTTGGGTGTGGAGATCCTGGTGGAGAATTGTAAGGTGAATTCTGTGGGGTACTCTTGGGAGTGGTAAGTTCTTCAAGGCTTTCTTGGTCTGGAATTTTTTCTAAGTTTTCAAAATCTACCTTGTTAAGAGTGTCTGAAATTTCTTCCAAGGTCAGATTCACAAGTTCTTCAAAACTTTGAACAAGAATCGAATCTCCGGTATATTGTGGCTCTTTTAGAGGAGTAGTTTTCTTAGGGAGAAAATTCACAGCGTTTAAACCACCTAGCTGCCTAACATAAGATCTGGTATGTCTTCTCAAATCCTCTACTTCTGTGAAAGGGACAGCGTATAAAGATTCTTGAGGCTCAGGGTCAGAAATGAGGTGTTCTTGATTTAATAATCCAAGATCTGGGCTGTTTGAAATGCTTTCTTTAAGTAGGTTTTCAGTGTCATCTATGACAGTGGAAGATTTTCCTCTATCAGCCATGCACTTTCAGGCCCTCCTTCTAGCGCCAAAACTGTTGATGCCTCGGATATCGTAGCATCAATCAGAAAGGGATTCTCCCCGAGAGATGATCCCAATTAGATTATCTCTCGTTTGGTGTAGGAAATCCGTCCGGTTAGTGGTTCCGGCAACCGTGGGTTTGGAGTTTAATTCCGATTGTATCGGTTATGGCCCGATCCACCTTTCTTTTGGATTATATGTGTTTTTTAATGAGATGCAAGTGCCTAGTTTATACTTGATCTAGATGCAACTAAAAGAGATCTAAGTCTAGAAACTGAAGTAAATCTACCTATCCTTGCAGGGCACACGTTTAAAGGATGAGCAAAGAGCTGTAACAGATAACATAAAGAAAGAACAGATAGCTGTCAATTCTTACAGGTAAAGCTATAGCAGGATAAAGGATCTTAGAAGATAGCTTCTAATTTAATGTAAAACGCATCTATTTGCTCATGAAACAGAGAAAGAAGCAAAGTATCTAATCTAAATGGAAAGAACGAAGAAACAGATCTAAATGTAAACAAACTGAAATTAAATTTAAAGATCCCTGCAAGGAGCAAACTAAAGGCATGAACAATGAGCTATATGAGTTATCTTGAAGAAAGAATAGTTAGCCATTTAATCTAAAGGAGAACTCTATAGCAATGATAAAGATATCAGCAGATAGCTCCTGATTTAACATGACACGCATTCATTGCTCACAAAATAGAGAAAATCGTATGCACAGGAAGGAGCAAAATCATTAATACAAAGAAATAGTTCAGATAGTAAGAATGATCTCACATTACAGTATGGAAGTCATTAGAATAGTCCAACATACATCCGTCCAACATTCCCATGCAAAACGTCCATCTCCCTAGTTTTTATTAGAAAATTCGATTTTACAGAACCGATACAAGATAGCTCGTAAAGGTTTACAAAATTCCTTCCCTGCCAAAAGTCTTTCTCTATTCTTCCTAGCTTCTATTTATAATTACAAATCCGCCCTTTGGGCTGCCACCTAGCACCTTCCACTTGTCATTTACAGAAAATTCTCTCCTATAATAGACAAAAAATGCGATTCCCTTTCTTTTACAGAAATTATTTTAAAAAAAAAATAGGGACAGCTATCCCATAGTTTCTACGCTTTACACATTTGAGAGTCAAATACAAAAATAACAGAAATAGTGCTTTGAAATCAGCGATTTCACTCCTGTGCGTGAGCTTCTGCTGGCAGAGGATCGCCCAAGTTAATTGCTGCTAATGCTGCCTGGGAAGAGACACTCGAACCCATTGTTGCTGCTGCTTCTACTTGGGAAGAAGGGATTGAGCTCACTGGAATTTCTGCCACTGCTGGGGAAGAGGGAATCGAGCCCACTGTGGTTGCTGGAGTGGCTGCTGGGAGAGAAGATTCTGGATCTGCTGATGCTCCTGCTACTGCTGCAGCTTTCTTCTCCTCCTCTGCTATGTAGCTATACCACATACCTGTGTCCCTTAAGACTATGTTTGCTGCAGCAGGGAACAAGATTTTATGAGAGGTCACATTCTTCCCGAGCTCTGCTCCAATGCTTTGAACTTCTGCTACTGTAGCTTGATGCACTTCTTTTAGCAGATGGTTGTGGAGTGATGACAATCCAATATAATGTTGGAGGTCATCAATAGCCAGGACATCAATCCTCTTCACATACTCCATTTGAATGCCTAGCTCTTCCTTTAGTTGAGACAAACGTTGTTCCTTTTCCGGAAAGTCCTCAAGGGTCTGAGGGAAGGTCAATTTGCATTTTTCATGCACCCCTTGGAGCCTTTGGTACAGACTGTTAATTTTATCTGTTGTTCTTTGCACACTGGCTGTCAGCTTACTGGCACATTTCCTACCAAACTCCAACAGGGCTATGTCCTCATTAAAACCGTCCACAGATTTAAATGGGAGATGCGTGGGGAAACTCCCTTTTCCTTCTCTCCATGCCATCTGACTTATGATATTTGCCTTGACACGAGTATTCTTAGCTTTGAGCCTATGGGCCTCCACATTAATTTCTTTTAACCTGACTACCATGGCCTTGAGCTTGCAAACCTCATTAGTGATTAGCTCCTGAGTGTCATGCATCTGCTTCAGGATGCTGCAGGACAGCTCATGGAAGGGGGACATGTCCATCGTTCTGCTCTCAGCTTGCTCTAACCGCTCAGCTAGTGCCCGCTTGTCTGCTTCTAACTGGGACGCTTTATCTTCCACTCCGCTCTTCTCTGCTTCCACAATCATCATTTGAAGTGTTAGCTGGTCCTTTTCCTCCTCCAGCTGATTATACTTGCCTGATAGTTCTTTATGCTCGGCATACAGGAAATTGTATTTGTTCACCACCAGGTCCCTTTGGGCTTGCTCATTGGCCACAGTCTGTTGTAGCGAACGAGCTCTCTTCTTTGTCAATACATTTTCTCTGACTATAACACCCACATTATCCAGTGATGCTTTTGTTGTTTCTACAGCTGCGGATGCCATAGCAAAGGTATCTTGATCCGTATTCTTCATTATAGTGACCTCTCGGTGGGTAATGATGTCCTCGTGGAAGGGACTTTTGATCCTTTCTTCCGATTTGAGGGCCATTGCTTTCCTTTTCTTGTCATAGACAAACTCATTCCACCTGGACACTGTATGTTTTCCCGATGGAGTGTACGGGACAATTGGGCGGTCCATAATGTCTATTTCTTCCTCCGCGGGCGGGGTCCGAACTTCTTGAGCTGGGTCTACTCCTTTATTTTGGGTACCAGATCCACCTACTTGAGATGTGTCTATTTCCATGTCTTGGACCCCGGATCCACTTGCTTGGGCATCTTCGCCTGCTTTCAGCTCTTCTTCCGCCTTCTTTTCTGCCTCAGCTTGCTCAGCTTCAGCCTCTTTCTGCTTCTGGGCTTCCTCAGCCTCTTTCTGTAGGCTTTCATTTTCAGCTTCTTGTTGCATTCTTGCCACTTCAGCCTCCTGCCGCTTTCTTGCCACTTCAGCTTCCTGCTGCCACTTGGCTTCCTCAGCTTCCTGGAGTAAGCTTGCTTCTTCTCTTAATCTGAGCTCTTCCTGAGCTCGGGCATCCTCAGCTTCTTTCTCCTGCTGCTGGCTGGTCTTCTGGACCTTGGTTGAGCTAGAGCTTGCTCCAGTGCCTTGGCGATAGACTCGTAGCTCAGCCATGTTGCTAATTCCTTTGAATACCTCTTCCTCAGCATCGGGATAGTGCAAGTATTCAAAATGAGCATAGATGTCCCTACAATGCTCGGCCACTTTTCCCTTTCTGTCGTTCCTGTGGAAGATCACCTCACCAAAGTGGAAATATTTCAGCTCCTGCATAAATTCTTCAGCTGAGGCAACCCTCGAGAACTTGTAAGCACCTATGTAGAAAGGTAAAGGGGGAAAGGAAGCCTTATGCTGCTTGTGGAGCATCGCCCCAATTCCATCCAGGAAGATTTGTCTTACTGCTTCCTTAAGGACTACATAATCTGTGGCATACTGCGGAAAAATTTATGGGGGCTTAGTCCCTCCAAACATTCTGAGGTAGGTGCCTTGCTCTGAAAAGTAGAAATCCCCGTAATTCTCAAGGACTTCCAAAGCATTCTCTGATAGGCAGTTGGGTTCCTCTTTGAATATCTTCTCATATAGGGGCATGATGAACCCCTCACAGATGAGTTTGTAGCTGGGCTTGTAATTCCTAGCCCACAACATCCTGAAAGCGATATAGACCGGGGTGGTGGCCTTATCCCATGCACAGCCCAATTTGGGGAAGTCCATCTTGGCCAAAATACAATCAATCAGATATGAAGACATGAAAAATTCTGCCTTCTTCAAGGCTAGTCCCTCTCTTGCAGTCACTATCATTGAGGCCAAACTATCTGACAGGAGAGTGGCCCAGTCAAACACAGTTCCTTTGAACGCCACGAAGTGGATAATAGGGACCCACTGAATCTTATACACTGTGCCATCGGGCATGCCGAAGATTCTGCACAGCATCAAAGCGATCAATCTGAAAGGAGGTCTCAGATTCTGTACGTCATATTCATCGCTACCTTTCTTTCTTAGATGCTTTCCTGCGACCAACATCCTTTTGGCCATCTCAACGTTGTCCATTTTTCCCAACCATTCATCAGTCAGAGATTGCTGGGAGCGGGGAAATTTGTAGGCTGTTGCTAGATATGCAGGTTGAAAAGAGGTAATGGCCACTTTCCCGCTGTCATTTATCACTCTTCCTTCAGCATCGGCATGTTGGAGTATCCATCCGATCACTTCAGCACAGGGGAACAGCTCAGGGCGGGTAGCAGCTGTAGTTATGCCTGAGGCTCTGATATTGAGGTAAATCGGCCCCTCTTCTAGCAACATATCCGGGATCTCTTGGTCTCGGATCATTCTGTAGATGTCACCCCATCTGATTTCAGGAGGGACACCGGTGGTGCACCTAGTATCCTGGAGTGAGGTTTCGGTTTTAAGTGGTACAGGCCTTTTCTCTGTCATCTTAGCCTTCTTCTTCCCACCTTTTGGCATTTTGACTTATCCCTGATGGCAACCAAATATAAGCCATTATAAAATTGAGTAACATACTGTGAGATTTCAAGAGCATCACCATTCTAACATGTCAATGAGATGAATGCAATGTGAAGCTGTATGCTTAGGAAGCAAAAATACACCATTTCAACATGAAACACACATTAAAACATTTGGATCTTTTAAAGGGATGATTCTGGAATGCTCCCGAGAGGATAAGCGTGTTGCGGAAGCAACCTGCTTTCGGTTTAGCTCTGGGGAAGAGGATAACTTTCGTCATTGTGTTTTAAAAGGCTAGTGGCGGGGAAGTCTTGGGGTGCAATGACCTTGTGACGAGAAAGGGAGCCGTTTTTTCATATTTACGACCAGGCGAGGGTTTCGAACGCCGTTGTCATTTATGGCACTTGCCGAGGTGCTCTACGGGAGGCTTGAACAGGGGTGATGGTGCCTGTCTGAGTGATATTAAGTTAGTTAGTGGCTATGCCAGGACCGAGGGTTATGAAAAAGCTCGGGGGCTACGGTTTTAGCTTTCGGCTGGGGACATGAAAAGTCCGTGGGGCTTCCACAGTTTTTTTGAAATAACGAGGCACGTGGCCCGGGGAGGAAATTGGAACAATTCTAACCGTCCAAACTAACTGTCTCTACCCACTAAGAAAACGTTTTATCCTGCCTCTGTTTTATATGACAAGAAGAACGTAATTCCAACTGTACTTGACGGGAAAAATAGCCTATGACGGGCATTTTTCCCGTCGAAATCCAACCAATGCCCATCATTTTCAAACAAAGGACAACCCAATAGCAATTTGAAGCATAGAAGGGAGAAATTTCAAGGTTAAAACCCTACCTGGCACCGACGAGGATAGCTGACTGAGGTGGCCGCGAACGTGGTTAAGCAAGCTGAGCTGGAATGGTCGTGCGGCGTCCAACAATGGTTTGCCAATCGACGAATAAAAATGCGTTGGCTCGTACCCCACCGCTTATTTAAATAAAACGGGCACGTGCGAGCATTTAGTTTTGGTGGGTGGTACAATTAACCATGGTTTAAATATCGGTACGTCGGCGTCAAATCAAGCCATCTCGGTTTGCGTGTGACCGCCTCCCGCGGGACAAACTCGCGAATCTCATCCGTTGTTGCGGAAAGATATAGTGGACGTTTCTGCCGTTTCGGGGAACAAAGGTGAATGGCCCCCAAAAAAGGCCTCCGTGACGCAGAAGAGAAAACGTTCCGCAAAGCTCAACTCGTTCGGGAGGATACCGCGGGAGCTTTCGCTATCTTGGGAGAGGTTGGTGAATTGCTTCCGCAAGTTGGCATGCGGACGATTGAGTTCTTTTGGCAGCCTCTTCGGGATGAAAACGTGAAGGCTCCCGAAACTGCGAAAAGCTTTCGTAAGTGGCTTCCGCAGTTTCGGAAGACTTCCGCCAACTCTTCCGCAAAAGGTTCTCGCGAATTCAAGAAAATTTCTAAGTTTTCGCCGCGCTCGTGAGAATCGCGGAAGGCTTTTTCCCTTAGCCCCCGCCGTTTCGGGTAGAAAAAAAACAAATGTTCCACAACGTTTGTTTCGGTGATGTTTCGGAACGGTTCCGCGAAGGTTTCCGCGGTTGCGGAAGGCTTTGGTGAATGCCTTCCGCGACTTTCGAGACTTCCAAAATTTGCCAAAACTTAGTCGTTTAGCGGCCCCGGGGAAGGTAGATGGATGACTCCCGCACGTTTCGGGTGGCTTCTTCAAATTCCTCCGCCATTTCGGAGAGAATTTGCCAATGATTCCCGCAGCTTATGAGCAAAAATTAAGTCCCTCTTCGGGAAGTTTACGCGAGTGGCTTCCGCCAGTTTCGGAAGGTTTCCTTGAGTTCTTCCGCGATCTTTTGGGAAAAGTTTCCAAGTTCCTTTTCGGAAGGATTAAACAAGCAGCTCCTACCACTGCGGGAGGATAGCCCGGAAGATTCTGCAATTTCGGGAGACAAAGCTGAAAGGTTCCGCAGCGTTCGTTTCGCAAACTTTCAAAAATCTAAGTCCTTTTCAGAGGGTTTAAAAAAAGGCTTCCGCCTTTCGGGAGGAAAACCTGAAACCCTTCGCGTTTGCGGAAGGTTTGAATGGAGAACTCCGCCATTTCAGGAAGGATTGCCCAATGGCTTCCGCAACTTTCCAACGAAATTTTCTAAGTTTTCTTTCGGGAGTTTAGACAAAGGCTTCCGCCACTGCGGGGCTTTATCAAACCGTTCTGCGACTCTTCAGGGAGACTTCATATAAAAGATTTCTGTTGAGAAACAAGATTTTCTGGCAGACTTGGGGTGGTTCACGGCAAGATTTTCTGTTGAAAAACAAAGATAACAGCTGGGATAGCTTCTTAAGGCGAACTTTCTACAAAAAAAATGGAAGGAGGGGCCCCAATATGTACAGAATTTTGGGGGGGATGTTGCTGCAACAACAGATCAGTTGGATCGTGTATATGTATATGCATCATGTTGGATGTTTATTATGATCAGTTGGATCATGTATATGTATATGCATCATGTTGGATGTTTATTATGATAAGTTGGATCATGTATATGTATATGCATCATGTTGAATGCTTGTTATGATCAGTTGGATCATGTATATGTATATGCATCATGTTGGATGCTGGATATGATCAGTTGGGTCATGTATTTGTATATGCATCATGTTGGATGCTTGATATGTATTAGGTGTATACATTGGATGATCAGTTGGATCATGTATTTTTATATGTATCAGGTGGATACATTGTATAATCAGGTAGATCATGTATGTTGATATGTATCAGGTGGATACATTATATGATTAGGTGGATCATGTATTTGTTTGTGTATTAGGTGGACACATTGTATGATCAGGATGATCATGTGTGATGAGTATCAGGACGATGCTCTGGACGACATGCATTAGGACGATGCAGTGACGATGATCAGAATGATCATGCAATGATGACATGCATCAGGACGATGCAGTGATGATGATCAAGATGATCATGTACATCAGGATGATGTATGGTGAGTATCAGGATGATGCTCTGTGGTCGTGGACAGGTTGTGCTTGAGAGGACTTGTAAGACCTGGGAGATCCGAGAGGTTGGGCTGTGTGCCCGTAATAAGTCCTGGGATGCTATTTCTAGGGTTTGTCCTGTGACCACATGTAAAACCTGGGAGATCCTAGAGGTTGGGTTGTGTGCCCGTAATAAGTCCTGGGATGCTCTTTCAAGGGTTTGTGGTGGTGAGTACATGTAAGTCCTGGGAGATACGATAGGTTGGGCTGTGTGCTCGTAATAAGTCATGGGATTCTCTTTCGAGGGTTTGTAGTGGAGATCACATGTAAGTCCTAGGAGATTCGATAGGTTGGGCTATGTGCCCGTAATAAGTCCTGGGATGCTCTTTCAAGGGTTTGTGATGAGGATCACATGTATGTCCTAGGAGATCCGATAGGTTGGGCTGTGTTCCCGTAATAAGTCCTGGGATGCTCTTTCAAGAGTTTGTGATGAGGGTCACATATAAGACCTGGGAGATCTGATAGGTTGGGCTGTGTTCCCATAATAAGTCCTGGGATGCTCTTTCGAGAGTTTGTGATGAGGGTCACATATAAGACCTGGGAGATCCAATAGGTTGGGTTGTGTGCCCGTAATCAGTCCTGCGATGCTCTTATGAGGGTTTGTGATGCATGTAATAAGTCCTGAGGATTTCACAGTATGGCTAGTGATGATGAAGACCTGCAGGAGGTGGGCCTACATCTAGTATAAAAAAGGACTGGCTCTATAGAATTTCTATGACGAGTAGATCGGAGATTGATTGAGATAGCAGCAGTCGTGACGATGACGATGATTCGATGATGATGATCCAGAAAAGAAGACTTGTGCTAGAAGA
Organism: Larix kaempferi; assembly: GCA_027924585.1. Classification (NCBI taxonomy): domain Eukaryota; kingdom Viridiplantae; phylum Streptophyta; class Pinopsida; order Pinales; family Pinaceae; genus Larix; species Larix kaempferi. Next base: position 57,706,731 of record BSBM01000047.1, on the reverse strand, counting down.
CCTGTGTCGAGAAATACCTTCCTAGTTAAGAGGGAGTGTTGATGTATTTGTAACTTCAGAATGTATTTCATATATGTATATTGTATTCATATAGAGATGTTATTATTTCTCTATACGAAAGTGTTTGTATTCCTATAGAGAGGTTATTATTCCTCTATACGGAAGTGTTGTCATTTATATTGTAAGTATGGTAACTTATATTTGATGGGTTATTATACCACCTTGATGGGGTCAGCCCTGTATAAGTCATGTGGGTTAAAGGGTTATTAGACCACCCTATTGGGGGTCAGCCCTGTCAGCATTATGCTATGTGGTTAAGTTGAGGCCGACCTAGTAAAGGTTATTAGGCAAGTCAAGTCATGTATAAATAGAGTGCGGGAGGCACTCTATTTGATCATTCTATTCTTCACTCACACACTCATTGGAGAGTGGTGCACTAGTGGAGGAGGAGAAGCTGCTGCTAGGAGGAATATCTCTTGTACTTGTGTTGGATCATTGCTCTATCTATCTACGAGGAAGTTGTGGGATTTTTCACCTTCTTGGTTTTCCCCGGTGAAACTCTGTGTCTCTTGTGTGCTTGCATTATTGTGTTCATGATTGATATGTTGTACATGTTATTCTCTCAGTTAAGATCCTGGATTAGATTGAAATTTCTGAAAAAACTAACAGTGGGGTGGTGACTCTGGCTAAAGCATTGAGAGATATCTCTGGGTGGTCATCCGGATATGGAGGGTCAACAAGCGACTGCTGAATGTCGACCTGATCATCTAGTGTATCTGGAGTTTCTTCACCAAGTTCATATACAGGCGGAGAATCCACATCCAAGAGATAGAGCTATTTCTCAACACATCTATGTCCCTGACTGATTTTCTCATCACAATTATAACAAAGCCCTTTTTCTCTACTTGCCCACATCTCTGCTTCAGACAAATGCTTGATAGGACTTGTGAGAGGAGCTGGTGTGATGGGAGGTCATTGGGAAACCATATGTTTGAATGGAAAAAAGTGGATTTGGAGCATTGTTGGGTTGTGATCTTGTCCTCTGCCAATTTATCCAACCCTAGGACTTCCATCATTGTGTTGGAACAAAACATTTTAACTTCTGAGCGGATTTCATCCTTGAGACCACTAATAAAACAAATCCTGTAGAATTCATCAGACAATCCTTCTGTGTGGTTGGCCAGTTTCTCAAATTTTGTATGATACTCTCTCATAGTGCCAATTTGGTGAAGTTTAGTGAGTGCTCCTGTGAAGTCATCAAAAGCACTAGGACCAAATCCTTGCAAAAGGAGTTGGAAAAAATATGTCCATTTTGGCTCATAATGAGCCTTGATGTACCAACTGTACCATTGAAGGGCTTCTTGTTCCAAATGAAAGGACGCAAGTGGAATTTTTTGGACATCAAAAGTATTATGTAGACTGAAATATTGTTATGTCTGATATATCCATCCAGTTGGATCATTTCCATTGAAGCGAGGAAAATCAAGCTTCGACCCACGAAAATTGTTGGAGGAAGAGAACTAAGTGTTTGCAGAAGAGTCTGGCTATCGTTTAGTGTTCATGGCTGAATGCTAAAGATGGAGGCTGAGAAATTTTTCATCTAAATCTTGGAGTTTGGTTTTGAGGGCTGCAAGTTCTTCCTCCATGATTTCTGCTCCTACGCGGGTGACAACCATAACCAGGAGTTTTTTTTTTGTGAATGGGTAGAAAACAAAAATAGAAGCTTCTTTAGTAAAGGGAAATTTCGATTTGGGAAAAACTTTGATGGGTAATTGAGGTTTGACTGGGTTTTGGACACTTTAAATGGACAAGGAAGCATAAAATGAGTATTTCAGAAACGGGGGGAAAGAATGGGAAAAATTTTCAGATAGGGACAAAGAAGCAGAAATAGGAAATGAACATTGTGGAAAAATTTGAAGGCGATTGGATGAAAATTGAAGAAGTTATGACAAACCCTAAAAATAGACAAATGCAAGATTTCTGGCTTTGCGAAGTTGAATTTGGGATAGGTTCCTCGGGAACGAAATATGCATAATGGAATTGCTAGGATGTTAGTGAAGTTTCAAGGGAAACAAAGTTAAAACAAAGGAGATACGGTGCGGAAGTGATCAGAAACAGGTCTAGACAGATGTAATCTACGATTTAACAGTTGAAAATAGATATGGACCCTAAGTATGCTTGGCTTCCTAACGGTTTAGGGGATTCACTCGGCCACCAATGTTGTATGACAGATTTCATATTGGGGCAGTACCCCTAACTCCATGGCTTAGGTAAAACTGATAACCGCTTTGCCACAAACTACAGCTCTTGGTTTACCTCATAGGTGGGAACTAGTCAATCAGGTAGGCGTCGTTTCCCTTTTCGTTGGAAGGTCCTCTCAATGGGATAGCTACTTTGGGGTTCCTATGGTACTCCTCATAATGATTTTTAGGGCTTATTCCCAAGTACTTCCCACAGTTAAGCGTATAGGGATTATTACCATATCTGAACCTGTAACAAATGCGAAAAAAAATGGCATAAATTCCACCCAACAAGCCTAAGAAAGTGCTATGATACCAGATGTGAGGAACATGCAATAATTAATTAATTTAAATGCACAAGATATCAGAAATAACATAACTCATAATTGATTCATTGATCACGGGCCACTTCAAGGGGGAACCTCCTTTGAGCAAGCTCAATACAAATAACTTCACGGTGCCTTCATTGGCCTCAACACACAGTTATATACTAAATCTATGCCCAATACTATGGGTCAATAACATGGAACATATAATACTACGGGATGACTTACAAAAGATATGCGTCCAATACTATGGGTCAATACCATGGACTAATATCAACTATGGATCAACAAATACTATGGGACGACTTACAAAGCATATGCGTCTAGCAACAATATACTAACAAAATAAAGATAAGGGTTGACACGGGTTCCTAACAATGAGAAGCAAGTGTAAGGTCCTTGGATGGTATTGGATCCTTCATTTGAACTATCTTGTCCTTCTCCTTAGTGAGCGATTCTATGAATGCATCCAAGGTTGGCACGTTCTAGTTGGGAATTGCAAGTTTTGTAGCATGAAATGTAGACACAAACACTGAGTATTTAGGACTCGGTTTTGACAGAATGGTAAGGATTAGTTGTTCATCCTTCTTATCTATTCCACACTCCTTGATTTGAATCACTAGGTTCTTTAATATTGATATGAATTCTTCCATTGAATTGAAATTTCTTGGACTAAGTGATATTAACTCAATTTCCAATAGATGACCTCTGAGCTCATCTTGCTTTCCAAAGAGAGACTCTAGCTTTGTTCATACTTGATTTGGAGTGGTTAGAGTATCAATATGGAATAGAAGATCTGGAGAGATAGAGAGATAAAGAAAACCATCAGCTTCATCAATCCTATTCAACCATTTATCTTTTAGTGCAACAAATCCTGGCTCAATTTCAAGCCCCATAGTAACTCTATAAAGTCCTTTACTTTGAAGCTGGATGATCATGTGCGCCTTCCAATCAAAGTATTTGAAGGGAGTGAGAATCACAACTTTAGATTGATTTTGATCCATGCTGGTGCGCTCCTGGTGATAGAAATATCCTGCAAAAAAAACTATGGAAATTTCTATGAATTAGACTAGCTTTGATACCATGTGAGAATTTATATTGCCTAGATCTAGATTAAATAAGGCAACTTCACTTGGAATATTTATGAGAATATGATAAGAAGAATAGAGAAGATATCTTGAGAAAAAATAACTATATATTATTCATCAATATGTTTACAATATATAATACATCCTCAAGAGAGAAAATAGAATTCCTTGAAGGCAAGTTGTAAAGCACAAAAATGAAGGCTTATTGAAAGCTAGAAAAACCCCCTAAGTATCAAAATCACCTTCCAAATTAGTCAAGAGGCTCACGAATTACATAAATATGGTATGAAATATAATGAGTGATGAAAATGGAATGTGATGATGACTTTTGTATAAAAGAAAGAGGTGGAGTTCGAATTGACCAAGTGGAGATAGTTTCCTAGACAAACTAGCTTTACCTTATCCATTAGAAAGTAGAAAAAGCAGGATAAAGTTGTCTAAAGCAACAAGGCGTCTTTATAAATTAGGAATGGAAAGAAATTAGACATAATCTTAGGAAATCTTATCCAGAATCTCCTCAAGTGAGCCCTAGTGACTCAGGATGGCATGTGGTTCCATAAAAGACAAAACTAGGTCAAATTACCTAGTCAACACTTAGGAAATTAATCAATTATATCCTAAATCTAAAGTGGTATGAATGGTTTTTTAATACTCCAACAATTTTTTTCTTCAAAATATGCACAAAAAGTGTCAAAAAATTATATGAAATTGGTCACCCAAATTTACCTTAAACACTTCTCCGCAATGGTTAGGTTTTTTAGAAAAAAAATCTCAAATATGTAGAATCATGGCCATATTTGAAGAGAAGCCTAATGGATACCATATTATATGGAAAATATACAAAAATAAGGAGTTCTTAGATAACGAGATATCAATATGAAGATAACTGTCTTGGATAAAAAATAATAGAAGGTGCTAGATCATAGCAACCAGCTCTCATACCATGTGATAAATACCAGATCTACTAAACTAGCTACCTATCTATGAATACAACAACATAACAATCATAAAAAGAATAGAAAGAGAAAAAGGACAAGAGTACACCAAATATATGTGGTTCATCCAAATGGGATACATCCACAGGAAGGTTGTCTTCTATTATATCCATAAATCTCCTTCAATCTTACAAAGAGAACAACTCCACAATAACCCAAATACAAAGTAGCACAATGCTTGTATGATTTTGATATGGGATGATGTGCCTTAATAGGATCCCTTGAATCTATTATATACCAAGAGATGTGGAGGAATTACTCTCACATATTGCATGTGGGATAATATAATTCTCCTTTATAACACCTCTTTAGATAATATTTTATATCAAGAGTATACTATTCCATAATAAATATGGGATATAAATGGTTTAGTATTTTACATAATATTATGGATAACTTCTGACATAATACAAATACATTATTACCTTCCAAGGAATATAAAATATACCAACACTTTTAAACTTTCCAAGGTTTTCCCTTCTGGGAATAGGATGACACATTTCAATCATATCTCTCTAGTGGAATCATGTTAAAAAAATAAACTGTAGTTTTTTAGTTTTAATGTAATAAAATTTCCAACCCCATATTTTTAATGTAATGTAATTATCTTTATGAACTTTTTACTTTTAACATAAATGAAATTCATTTTATTGAGATAATTCTTTTTAAATGACCAAATGATTTTATCTATTTTTCCCCACAAAAGAGTTCACAATTCATTATATTATAATAAACCACCTTGTACAGGGACAACATGGTGTCTTGACATACATTCCATTCATCACATGATGACATCTATGGGTATACAAACATCAATAGCATATGAATAATGTCTGTAGAAACATAAAGTTGTAATAGATACTGCATGAGAGTTATGTCATCATATCACAAAATTTTAAACATATTTTCTCATTTATTCCTGATCTTCAAAAGTGTTCTTTAGGAAAAAAATTACTTTCTGAAAGAGAGATAAAATTTTATCCAGGATATGGTCCTGGATCTAATTCCATGATGGTATCATTTTCTTTCTCCAAAATATGCAAGTTACCTTCATCAACCTGAATTCCTTTCTTTGACAAAGGATCGGCCTGGATTTTCCTTTCCTTATAGATGTGTTGATAGCTATCCTCTGAAACAATCTAGCTATGCAGGCTATTTAATCATACAATGCCTACATATGTATACTATTGGGGGGGATTTTCCAGCGCATCCAATCCACAACTAGCTTTGAATCTCCAGATATTTGAATTTCCTTTATCCGTTTAGAAAGAGCTAGTAAAAGGATCATCTTTAAGGCCATCATTTTAGCCCTATTATTTGTACTCAATCCCACACCAACTACAAATTTATAACAATGGCGTTCTATTACATAAACTATTCCATCTACCCCCCCTCTAGTTTTTTGTCCTTGAGCAATCCCATAAAAAAATCCCTACTACCAGTTCAATCAATGTTCTCCACTTCCACTCTACAAACTCTGTCCAGTACATCTACTTGTGAGAAGAGTTTAAGAGTGGCCAAACATTGAGAAGCATAAACAACAATAGGAATGCCAACATTATTGAATATGGATTTGTTTATGGCCAACCATGTACCCTAGATCACTAATGCCAGAAGAGACACATAATCCTTGTTAGAATCATTATTATACCAGATATGCAGTGTGTCTTGAAGATCATAACCTTTTCAGGTAAACTGTAAACTTATTACCTGCTCAATAAAATCCTGCATTCTCCTCATATATGGGCAAGATATAAAAAGATGTTCAATATATTCATTGTTTACTTTGAAAAGGGAGCACCAGCTCAGACCTATCCAAAATATCTTGATCATAACCTCTCACATAGGAACCTTGTTCCTTAAAGCAAGCCACAAGAACAGTCCGACCTTGAGAGGTAATTTCATCTTCCATATACAATAATTCCACTAGGGGGGGTCTTGGTGATCTTCTTCCTCCTGAATTACTCTGTAGCCTATGCTTGGAGTATATAATCCTCCAATATCATTCCTTTCCCAAATAATTTGATCATCCATATCCATGAGTCAAATATGTGACTCATGAAGGGATTTGGTATAACTATTCCACAAAATTTTATCTTCATCGGTTAAGGCCAGTTCTTCAACAATTATCCAAGCTTGCATCAAATGACTAGTATTTTCTTCATTACCAATCTAATTTAGATGTATGAGACCCGCATCCATTATTTTATAATTTAAAGAGGGAGTCTATGCTCACCTAAACTACCAATCCATGGATGGTGGCCTATCTTGAGTCTTCTTGCACTACCCACTTTCCAAAGCATTCCATCCCCATTCACATCAAAATATGATAACATATATTTCCATATGGCATAAGCGTTCATGACAGACTTGTTCCTCGATTTGAACCACTCTTCAATAGTGAGGGGGATCATGTATTTTTCGATAAACCAGATTAACCCATAACCCTTCTCCCCTTAAAATGTGTCATACCCCTTTTACAACTAAATCTTTGGAAAAAAATGTAGGTTGTTTGAACCCCCATCCTCCTAGTCCCTTTTGCAGCTCAAGTTGGTTCCAAGCCACCCAACGATAAGAATTTCCTTTACAATTACCATTCCATATGAAATTAAAGAATAATTTCCTAATTTGCTCCAAGGTACTAGCAGGCACATGAGCTAAGGAAATCCAAAAAATTGGGATAGTTTCCAAAACATGTTTAACTAAAATCATCCTTCCACCTCGGGACAACCATTTATTGCACCAGAGCATAAATATTTTTTCTACCTTACCGATCAACCATGCCCATTCCCTACGGTTATAGTCATTGGGGTTTAAGTAGTAACCCAAATATTTCAATCCATCATGTAAATCCATAACAATTAAGGAAAACTATGTGGAGATCCAATTTATGCTTTCATATTCTAGATGCATAAAGGAAAGCATGGATCACATTTATAGTCATCCCTAAAGCTTTAGTGAAAAGTGTTAGGATAGATTGGGTCTTAAGAATGTCCCTCTTGGATCCATCAGAGAATAAAAGGATATCATCAACAAAAAGTAAGTGTGTAATACATAATTTTCCACCCACTCCGTTCCCTCTAAGAAAACCATTAGAACGTACATGTGTGCAATCTCTACTCAATCCCTCCACTACCAATAGGAAGAGTAAAGGGGCCTACGAGCATCCTTTCCGCAATTGTTAATATTTGGTTGAGATTTGATCTTTAATTATTTTAGATGTAGAGACTTGAATCAATGAGACAATTCAATCCATGAAATTCATACAACCATAACACAAAATATACCCTGGGGAAAATCCTCAAAATTATGAGAACAAAAATCCCATCAATTATTCTCAGTATAATATAATGGATAACAAAGAATGATTTCTTTTACAACATAACAGATTGCTTTCGGAAGATAAGATATCACCAAACACTCTTGATGAAGATACAGAAGCAATAGAGAACAAAGATCAATCGGATGTGTGCCCAGCACAATAATAACAAGCACAAACAATAGCCTGCACAAAGAGAAGCGCCTTGCCTTCAATGGAGAAGAGGATTCGCTTCACATTGGATTCATCAATCCTATATAACATATTTATACATTCTTCTCTTATATTTTTAACTTATAACTTCAGGATGAACTCGCCCTCAAACCGGATGTATTAATCTTGCATGCATAGGTGCACCCCACTTCTCATGCAGTGCTTTATCTCAATGAGTTGTCACTTAGGATGAACTCGCCTCTTAACTGAAATCTTTCCCACTTAGTTAGGTGGCTAACTTAAGTGTCAACATGCAAGTGTCACAAATCACGTGTCATCTTTTAGTTTAACATAAGTGTCATCATGCAATAACACTTAGTTAACTAGATATTCTTTGTTGTCACTTAGTTAACTCTCTTTAACTGAAGTGTCATCTTTTAGTTTAACTAAAGTGAAAACACTTTAGTTAACTAGCCTTTTTTATTTAACACTTAGTTAACTGAAATCATGTTGATTGATTTACTTGAAGTGACCACTCTGAGTTCTTTAGTTAATTGAAGCATATCTTTAATTGATGCTTTAACTGAAGCATTGATACTTAATTGAAGCTTTATAATGGAAGCTTTAACAATTTGAGTTCTCTTTAATTAGTTGAAGTGTCTTCATGGGCAATTTAGAATTCTCTTGATCTCTATGCTTTATCTTTTATTTATTTATCTCTTACTGCAAGGCCAATATGTTCTAACTTTAATTATCCATCACATTACATTATAATAAGAATAATTACTGGATGTTGTGATCATATTATATTATTCCGGAACAAATGATCACATGCTAAAGTAATTCACTTTAGAGGTGATCAATCTCTAAAGGAGACCTAATATCAATCTAGTGATCATGGTTAATAATACATCACACAACATTAAATGCTTTTAACAGGTAAAGAATGACCTTTATACGAAAGTTCCACCTCTATAAGGTAGTTCCTTCTCATTGATACTTTTATATAGAAGGTTTGCATGATAATCATGACTTGACACACAAAATTCTAGAGCCTTGTCCAACATCATTACGTTGATCAATTACCTCTATACGGGAGGAATATGTTGATGTATATGTAACTTCAGAATGTATTTCATCTATATTTATTGTACCCTTATAAGAGATGTGTTATTCCTCTATAAGGAAGTGTCGTCATGTGGATTGACAAGTGTCGCAAGTGTGTGTACTTGCCGATGGGTTATTAGACCACCATGTGTGGGGTCGGCTCTAAAATATATATTATATTGTGGATGTGTCTAGATAGACAAGTCGGCCCCATAGTGTAACTGGGCAAATAGGTTAAGTATAAATAGAGATCAGAAGATCTCTATTTGGATCATTCGGAAACTCACACTTCTCTCACTCAAAATGTGGCGCACTAGTGAGGAGGAGGATCATCTGCTACTAGGAGACTATCTCAGTGTATTTTTGTTGTACTTTGGTTGATCCATTGCTCTCTCTATCTTTGAGGAAGTTGTGGGGTTTTTCACCTTAGGGTTTTCCCCACGAAAACTCTGTGTCTCTTGTCTCTCATGCTTTTGATTCTTGTGATGCTTGTGATGCTTGATATGATTGATATGCATTGATATACTGTACATGTTATTCTCTCAGTAAAAATCCTAGAGTATTGTGAATTAATGCTCAAAATTTAACATGGTATCAGAGCTAACCTGAGAAGAAGACATTGTGTAGTGACATAAACTAGGGTTTCTTGTTTATTGGGTTTCTTTCCACAGATTTTGGAAAAGCAGTATAGTAGATTGACTCTACTCATCAAGGGGAATCTATCTGTCCAATTAGAATTCAATTCTGAGCATTTTCAGATTTGGCCCTAAAAATTAGGGTTTCCTAAAAAATAGGAATTTCTGAAATCTGAAGACATAGCTGGAAGCTCCTTGCAAAAATCGAATTTTAGAGCTTTGGATCAAGATTTTTGGCTGGGTAGATCTCCAGGAAACTCAAACCCTAATTCAGGGCTCTCCCTAGTGAACTCGGGAGGACAAAAAGGAAAATCTGAAGGGTAAAGCTTTGCTGATCTCAAATTCTGAATACACCAGGTTGATCAGCTCATCAAGGTGCATCTTTCTATTGTTGGGAATGTTATATCTCTTCATATGGTGGCTATGTGTACAACAGGGCCCACCCCCTTCGTTTCAGATCGTTAGGCCCCCGGAGTCCGTGCGGAGCGCAAAATTTTTTTTTGGGTTGTTTTTTGCTTTTTCGCAATTTCGACCCATTGTACTCTATCTAATCCCGGTAAAAGGGATTAGGGTTGTAACCTAATTTCAGGTAAACAAATTAGGGTTTTAGATGCTGCGGAATACCATATATTGTATTGTAAATGGTTGAATAAACATATAATGAAAAGGAGCAGTGTGGCTCTAAGTTTTGCTGGTTTTTTCCTGGTTAAGGGTTTCCATGTGAAAACCTCTGTGTTATGTGTGTGCCATTGTGTATTTTCTGTTAATGCTTAAGAATCAATATAAGTTTGTACTTCACTGTTAAGGTTTAAAACTTCAATCTATCCTTTCAGAAAGTTGAAATTCACATTTTGAATTTTTAGGGTTTTTTCGACAAACCCTAATCCGGGACCAGATCCAGTTTTTCAGCATTTCAAGTGGTAAGACCTAAATCTTTTATATTTCCATTTGAATTACTCTTTAAGATGTCTCACCACACCAAGCTTGAGGATAAGCTTGAAGGGGCTGATAACTTTTGAGCTTGGAAGTATAGGATTGGGTTAATCCTGGAAGAGAATGAGTTGGACTCATACATAAAATAAGAGATCCCTATCCCAGAGGATGAAGAGGCTAAGGTATTGCATAAGAAGAACTTGGTCAAGGCAAAGCGAATCATTGTTGATTCTATCAAATACCATCTCATAAATCGGAAGATGACCCTGCAAAATCAATTGAAAGGGGTCAAGATGTCGAATGGAGAAACCATTCAATCCCATTTCTCCAAGATCTCTCAGATCAAGGAACAACTTGAAGCTATAGATGAAATGGTGGAGAATGGTGAAATTGTCATGACCACTTTGAATGGCCTACCTAGGTCATGGGACTCTTTTATCTAGGGGATCTGTTCCAGAAAGAAGTTAATCTCCTTTAGCAGATTATGGGAGGAATGTTCTCAAGAAGAAGCAAGGCTTGTGGCAAGAGAAGAGAAGATGGGAAATGAAGATCAAGCTCTCATAGCTTACACCAAGAAGGGCAAGTTCAAGAGGGATCCATCCCATCACAAGAAGAAATATTCTCATAATTTTCACAAAGACAAGAAAGATCTAAGGTGTTTCACTTGTAATGAGAAGGGTCACTTTGCTTCAGAATGTCCCAAGAACAAAAGGGACTAACACAACAACAACAACTCCAGCAAGAAGAAGAAGGGTAACAAAAGAAGGTACCATGCTCATGCTGCTAAAGATGATGAACCTCCAAAGAAGAAGGCTAGGGAAGAAAGTGATGATAGTAATGATGACTCATCAAGTGAAGAAGAGTATGTTCTAATCTCTACTCTCACAGGTACTATCTCCCATGGTTGTAATGATTGGTTAATTGATAGTGGGGCTTCCAAACACATGACTGGGTTTAAAGAATCCTTTGTAAATCTGTCTGAACATGAATCACCCCATAAAGTGAAACTTGGGGATGATTATCAATATCCCATCAAAGGAAGTGGAGAAGCCTCCTACAACCTAGATTCTGGAAAATCTTTGAAGATGAAAGAAGTCCTTTATGTACCTGGGCTCAAGAAGAACTTACTCTCCATCTCTGCATTGGATACAAAAGGTATGAGGGTTGCATTTGTGGATGGCCAAGTCCTAATGTGGCCAAAGGGAAAGACCATAGATGATGCAGTAGTGATTGGAGAGCAAGAGGGAGGTTTGTATAAATTAAAAGGACAACCTGAACATGCCATGGTGCATGAATCCATGGAGCCAAGTGAACTTTGGCATAAAATACTTGCTCATATGCACTATAGGGCACTTCCAATTGCAAGCAAGGCTGTAGAGGGTCTTCCTGAAATCAAGACCAAACATGAAGGTGTTTGCAAAGGATGTGCAAAAGGTAAGAATATTAAGAAGGCTTTCCCAAGCAGTGAAAGCAAGGAAAAAGACATCCTGGAAATCATCCACTCAGATGTATGTGGTCCTATGTCATCCAGTTCTCTAAGTGGGTATGTTTACTATGTTTCATTTATTGATGACTTCTCCAGGAAGACTTGGGTATACTTCTTGAAGAACAAAGATGAGGTGTTTAATAAGTTCAAGGAATTCAAAACCTTGATAGAGAATCAAACTGACAAGAAGATTAAAACAATCAGATCCGACAATGGTGGAGAATTCACCTCAGGTGACTTCAAGAAGCTTTGTAGTGATTCAGGGATTAAGAGGGAGTTGACTGCTCCTTATAATCCTCAACAGAATGGAGTTGCAGAAAGGAAGAACGGAACAATCATGGAAGCAGCAAGGGCAATGCTGCATGACCAAGATCTACCTATGCATCTAGGGGCAGAAGCAGCTAGAACAGCTGCATATGTGTAGAACAGAACACCCCACAAGATATTGGACAACAAGACACCAAAAGAGGTATTTTCTGGTACGAAACCTGAAGTCAGCCATCTCAGAATATTTGGTTGTCCAGTATACACTCATGTCCCAAAGGAAAAGAGGACCAAACTAGATCCTTCAGGAAAGAAGGTTGTCTTTGTGGGTTACAGTGAAAGCTCGAAGGCTTACAGAATATACTTTCCAGGGTTCAAGAAGATTGATGTCAGCAAGGATGAATATAAGTTCAAGGACAGGTAATACAGGAAGCAAAGATCAAGAGGGAGCACACTCCAGCAGCTCCTGCAAGGATGCAGATTTTCAGAGGGAGTTGACCATCTTCCTACATTCCACAATAGAAAGGTGTAGAAGAAGCTACTTCAGCAGCTCCTGCCAGGAAGCAAAGACTCAGACGGAGTCCACCCAACAAACAAACAAAGATAAGTATTTCAATTATCATTTCTTGCCTATTTTGTTTGTTTAAATAATATTATGCTTATGTTCCTAGACTTAGGAGATGTATTGTGCATATTAGAATGATTTCATTAATGAACAGTATACTACTAATATGCATGTGATGGGTAAGTGGTCTATGGCACTGTACAACATTCCAGTACTACTTATCTAGAATGAAACCTCTTTGTTGACATGTTGGGAGTAGTACAAACTCTTAATAATGTTCTGGTAGAGACTGGAAGGCATCTAGAAAGTTGTGGAACATGGATAAATGTTGTATTGAAGCATTGGCTAAGATAAATGCATGACTGCATGACATATTTCTTTATGTGTAAAGAATTTGTTCTGAAAATGATGAGATGTTTCTAATCATGCAATTTAACTTGTTTTGTAGGAAAGACCGTATATCTTCACCTACAAAAGGACTACAACATTTGTTCCAGCAACAAAGATATCTATTGAAGATATTGAAGTTCCTAGGATATGTGATGAAGAAATGGAATGCCATGATCCGTCGATCATGAAGAAGATGTTTGGGATGCAGTCCCAAGACCTGACAGGGAGTCACATGTGTGCAAATTGAAGAAAGCCTTGTATGGCTTGTAGCAAGCTCCCAGAACTTGGTGTGATACAAAGAGGAAGCTTGCTGCTGAGTTCGATATGAAAGATTTGGGAATGATGCTTTATTTCCTAGGTATGGAGGTGTGGCAGAATTCATGTGGGATCTTCCTTGGTCAAGGGAAGTACACAGTAGATATCCTGAAGAGATTTGGGATGATGGATTGCAAGGCCATGGCCACACCCATGGCATAAAATCTAAAGCTTCTATGTGATGCTTCATCTGAGCCGGTTGATGTCTCTATGTATCGTCAGATGATTGGGTCCTTAATGTACCTGACGAACACAAGACTAGATATTTGCTTTGTTGTGAACACATTGAGCTAGTTCCTGATAGATCCGAGGAGTGTTCACCTGGTTGCTGTAAAGCATGTTTTGAGGTACCTGAAGGGTATAGTGGATTATGGGCTCAAGTATGAAGCGAATCAAAAGTTTAACCTACAGGGTTATGTTGATTCAGATTGGGTTGGCAGTGCTGCAGATAGGAAGAGAACATCTGGGTGCTGCTTCAGTATGGGATCAGGCATGATCTCTTGGTTCAGCAGGAAGCAGTCCTACGTAGCACTGAGTACAGCTGAGGCAGAGTATGTTGTATCCTGTTCAGCTAGTTGTGAGGCAGTATGGCTACGGAAGCTACTGTCTGAGTTATTTGATCTCCCATTGGATGCTATTGGTATATTCTGCGATAACCAGAGTTGTGTGAAGCTTTCTGAGAACCCAGTGTTTCATGACAGGTCGAAACACATAGGGATCAAATATCACTATATCAGGGATATGGTGCAGAGAGGAGCCGTGAAGCTCCTATATGTTGCAACGGACGAGCAGATTGCAGATGTGCTGACGAAGCCACTAGCCAGGGTGAAGTTCGAGTACTTCGGGGAGAGGCTTGGTGTTCTTCAGATCGACAAAACTTTGAGGAAGAAGTGATGGACACATTTGCTGAATCCATTCCAAGCATGTTGGAAGGAGGATCCTTGACAAGGCTGTGGATGTAAGCGCTGGATGATGAGTATCAGGACGATGCTCCAGTTACTGCTCTGTATATGCATCACGTTGGATGCTGGATATGATCAGTTGGATCATTTATATTTGTATGTATGTATGCATCGTGTTGATGTTGGATATGATCAGTTGGATCATTTATATTTGTATGTATGTACGCATCATGTTGATGCTAGATATGATCAGTTGGATCATTTGTATGTATTTTGTATATGCATCATGTTGGATGCTTGGACCATGTATCTGTATATGTATCAGGTGGATACATTGTATGATCAGGTAGATCATGTATGTTGATATGTATCAGGTATGATCAGGTGGATCATGTATTTGTATTTGTATCAGGTGGATACACTGTATGATCAAGTGGATCATGTATGATGATATGTATCAGGTAGATACTTGGTATGCATCAGGTGGATGCATTGTATGATCAGGATGATCATGATGATGAGCTTCAGAATGTTGCTCCATATGATATGTACCAGGATGGTACAGTGATGATGATCAGTATGATCATGGGCATCAGGATGATGCCTCATGCGATGATGATCCATTGGATCATGAGTATCAGGTTGATACTTGGAGGTCAGAGATGATATGTGGCAGGTTGTGCAAATAGCATGTAATCAGTCCTGGGAGATCTTGTCGGTCATGCTGCGGCACATAAATGTTCCTGGGGTACTCTTTTCGGTATTGCTATTTAGTATGTAATCAGTCCTCAGATATCTGATAGGTTGAGCTGTGTGCTCGTAATCAGTCCTGGGATGAGGTATTACTACGGAGACATGTAATCAGTCCTGGAGATCCGAGAGGTTGAGCTGTGTGCTCGTAATTAGTCCTGGGATGCTCTTTAGAGATCTTGTCGGTCGTGCTGCGGCACATAAATGTTCTTGGGATGCTCTTTAAAGGTTTTGTCTATCCACATGTAATCAGTCCTAGAGATCCGAGACGTTGAGCTGTGTGCTTGTAATAAGTCATAGGATGCTCTTTAGAGATCTTGTCGGTCGTGCTGCGGCACATAAATGTTCCTGGGATGCTCTTTAAAGGTATTGTGGAGGAGATGCATGTAATCAGTCCTGGGAGATCTTTCCAGTCGTGCTTAGGCACATAAATGTTCCTGGGATACTCTTTCCGGTATTGCATCCGCACATAAAATTAGTCCTGAGAGGCCACCTCTATCAGACCGTTCGCATAGATGATGAAGAACTGCAGGTGGTGGGCCTACATCCAGTATGAAAAAGGATTGGCTCTGTAGAACTTCTTATGATGAGTAGAGTCAGAGATTGGTTGAGATAGCAGTAGCAGTGACGATGATGATGACGATGCATCGATGACAATGATCCCGAGAAGAACACTTTTCTAGCAGAACTGTGTCGAGAAATACCTTCCTAGATAAGAGGGAGTGTTGATGTATATGTAACTTCGGAATGTATTTCATCTATGTATTTCATATATATTTATTGTACCCTTATAAGAGATGTGTTATTCCTCTATAAGGAAGTGTATTCATGTGGATTGACAAGTGTCGCAAGTGTGTGTACTTGCCAATGGGTTATTAGACCACCATGTGTGGGGTCGGCTCTAAAATATATATTATATTGTGGATGTATCTAGATAGACAAGTTGGCCCCATAGTGTAACTGGGAAAATAGGTTAAGTATAAATAGAGATCAGGAGATCTCTATTTTGATCATTCGAAAACTCACACTTCTCTCACTCAGAAAGTGGCGCACTAGTGAGGAGGAGGATCATCTGCTACTAGGAGACTATCTCAGTGTATTTTTGTTGTACTTTGGTTGAGCCATTGCTCTCTCTATCTATGAGGAAGTTGTGGGGTTTTTCACCTTAGGGTTTTCCCCACGGAAACTCTGTGTCTCTTGTCTCTCATGCTTTTGATTCTTGTGATGCTTGTCATGCTTGATATGATTGATATGCATTGATATACTGTACATGTTATTCTCTTAGTAAATATCCTCGAGTATTGTGAATTAATGCTCAAAATTTAACAGAATAACCTTTACAGAGAAGGAAATCAAAGTGCTCACCTCTATACAGGAGGATCAATCTTGACTACACAAGATTGGTTTGGAGAATGTCTCCTGATGTTGTATATTTAACAGCAATTCCCTATCGGTTCTGAAGAATGGAGTAGCATAACCATTAATGAGAACAACAAATGAAATAGTTTAAAAAATGAAGATACCCAATTCACAAAGGGAAGTATTTTATCTTTTTGTATATAGTGAACAACCTCCTTTACCTACTCCAAGGTAACTTCCTCCATTATGAATTCATTTTGATATTCATTCACAAATTTGGGGTAGGCTGCAGATAGTTTGACCATCTATGCCATGTATGCTCTTTCATCGTCTTTGAATTGATTGTTGAAATGATATACCCTAGCCGCAAGCAGATTACTAAAGCCAGATACATGATTTTGATTATCCTCCTCAAGATACCAAATAGAATTAGTATGTTTGCAATGATTAACAAAATTGTGAAAAAACATTGTATTGTCATCCCCTTTATGTATCTAAATGGCCCTGCTTTTTAGGATCCAAGTAGCTTCATTCTCATCTAGGGTCTTAGTTATCCTTAATTCCATGTCCACTATTTGTCTTTTTATGTGACTCTAATAAGAAACCTTCCCTATAGGTGTCATGAAAATTATCCAGATCCTCCTCAAATCTTATGAGCTCCATATCCTTAGAGTCTCTTCTTTCAGTGGCCCGTGTGATAGTTCTAGCCTTTATTTTCTTGAGGTTGTTTAAAACTAATATATTTCTTAAACCAGAGAGGAGATGGCATAACAGGTCCATAATATCTTCACCATATCCTTATATTCCTCGTCTTCCATCCAAGCATAATTGAAATTAAAATGGATGGGGGGATTTTCCATCCCCATCAACATTTCCAAGTGGATGGGAAAATGATCCAAGTCACCACCTTCTTGTTGGAATCTTATTAATATTGAGAGGGGGTGAATCAATATTAGTGCATTTATGAACAAATGTTACTTCGTATCAATTTGAAATGGAACTTAAATTATTCATTTACCATCAACATAAACATTCAACATCACATGCACAACACACATAACACAAGGAGTTTTACGTGGAAACCCAAATGAGAGAAAACTACGGATTGCTATGTTATATTAAAAGATTACATTCATGGAAGCACCAACTTCCGAAGTTCTCCAGCATCAACTAGAAGGAGGATCCAACCCCCTAGTTTTATAGGCACCGAACTAAACGAAGCATCGAACCTTCATTTACCAGCTTCAACTGGATGGAGGCACCGACCCCCTGTTCCTTGCCCCATCCTTCCACCTTGATATTACTATAGAAGATATTTCTTTGTTGTTTTAATGCAATTCATTCTGTTGTGCGCACCTTCTATATACTGATATCTTGCAATCATTAAATTGTATCACTTATTTCACTACATCAACATTACACACTAGATCTCATACTCGATCACACTATGCAATGTGCTCTCTTGTTAAACATATGGTTCTATTTCTGCACATCTGAAACTCAACTGATACTGTGCATCCTCTGTCATGTTGTTGTTCTAACTTCGTGCATCTGTATCAAATAAATATGCACACCTTCTTCTATTATACAATTTTTTCTTGGTGCATCTGTCTTAGATAATTTATGACCTTCTGTATGCCATATGTGATACTTCCTTTCTGTTCTTCACACATGTCTCAGATTAACCTCATCATGAAGTGCATATTCTTTTATGCTACATCTCTGTCTTTGTGCATTTTTCTTACATAATATGTGACATTTTTCGTATCATCTTCGATTCTTCCTTTTTGTTCTTACACACTTATCTTAGATAAAATTCATCATATTATGCATCTGCTACTATGCTACACTTCTCTCTTTGTACATCTGTCGTAGATAATCTGTGACCTTATGCGTATCAATTGCGATTCTTCCTTTCTGTTCTTATGCACTTGTCTCAGATAAAATTCATCATACTGTGCATCTTTTGATGTGCTACACTTCTGTCATTGTGTATCTCTCTCAGATAAACCACTTCATCTTTATGTGCATCATCTTCTATGTTGCATTTTTCTCATCTGGCTCTTCTGTTAGATTATGATGTTCTGGTTCTACAAGCCATTGATACCCCAAAATTAGAAGCTTTCCAAAATTAGAGTACTACCACTTTCACATCTTCAACACTCCAACTTGGATTCTTATTTATACTTGTTCTGCACAGACGGTATGTCCACAAGTTTCTCGTAGTGTCCCTTCTTCCTTGCTTCATGGTTCGACTTATTTCACGCTTCCAACACTTGTCATATATTGCGTCGCTGAGGTATCACACCTTGTGGGTCTTGCACATACTTTCTCCTTTACATAGTGGGTCTTGTGCACTTTGGAATCACTTCGTATGTGGTCTTGCACCCTTGAAGTATCATCACTTGTGGGTCTTGCGCACTTGACTTGTCCAACTACCACTTGCTTATGGGACTCTTGCACACTTCAACAACTTGTATACTTATTCTGATTGGTGATTCTTGTGCACTTTCGAGACTTGATTTCATGTCCAACTGCTTCTTTCTTCCGAGCCTCTTGTGCACTCCCGAAACTTGTCCAACCATCTCTTTGGAATTTACGTTTGAAGTAGCATGACTACGTGGACTTGTGACTTGCACATGTACCTTATGCGTTTCTTCATACTGGATGTAATTCTTATGTACTCCTTCAAACTAATGTACTTCTTATGTACTTATTGAAACTATATTTCATATACTTCTTTAAATTGGCCTTCATATACTTCTTCAAATGGGCCTTCATATATTTCTTCAAACTAGCACAAGGATATTGAATCCTCTTTGACATTAGTTGACATTAATGACAACCAAAGTTCAACAATCTCCCTCTTTGGAATTAATGTCAACACCTCATGAATATGTGTTCTTACTTTGTTTTGTTTGCAGTAATCCCCCTTTGTTCTTTCGAGTTTATCCTTTGCTCATATGTGCATCATGTTGTCAGTGCTTTTCCATTATCTTTCATATTTGCGTGGATCCCTTCCATCGATGCATGCTTTCTGATATATCTCCTTTGTTTCTTTGCACGACTTCCGATCAATACTTCTATATTGTTTTTCTTATTTACACTGACCACATGATTCATGATATTTCTCCCCCTTTGACATCAATGTCAAAGAGGTGCCTTCAATGAGCAATTCCATATTCTTGTTTATTCAATTTTGCATTTCCATCAAACATCTACTTGCTTTGATTACTTCACCTATCTTTGTGCTTTATTCCTTTCCTTTTTTTGGAGTTGTCACCGATGCTCAGTCACATTGCAATCTGTATATTCAACACTGGCTCTGTATCTGTCTCAGAAATGCTCCCCTGTACATTTCCAGCTTCCTTCTATATTGATCTTATGTTCTTGTCATACTCATTAATCACTCACACTTATTCTTTCCTTACACAATTGTCCATGCCATCTTCTTGTTGTATTCACTACACACTACAAAGTTCTATATGTTTTTATGCCCTCTTTTCGAGGCTCTCATCATGTTGTGGACTGTGAACCACACCCGATTTATCTCTGAGATTTATGAACATGCTTCTTGGGAGCGGTTTTGTAAATATGTCCGCAATCTGTTCTTTGGTGTCAACATATTCCAATTTGATAGTATTTTCAGTGACCTTTTCTCTCATGAAATGATATTTGATGGGAATATGTTTAGTTTTGCAATGCATGATAGGATTTTTTGAAATGCTAATTGTGCTTGTGTTGTCACATAAAATTTGTATGGGTTGATCAAGTTTCACTTGTAGATCATTCAAGGTTTTTTTCATCCATAGTACTTGCACGCAACATGTAGATGTTGCAATATATTATGCTTTTGTTGTAGATAGTGTGACTGATGGTTGTTTTTTGCTAATCTAAGATAAACGACAATTTCCTAAAAAGAATGAAACTCCACTAGTATTTCTTCTGTCATCAACATTGCTTGCTCAGTCTTCCTTAGTGTACACTACTAAATTAAGATCATTAATTTATGGATACCACAAACCAAATTTCGTAGTCCCTTTCAAATATCTAAAAATTATGTTTATTGCTTGAACATGTGTTTCCTTGGGTGGTACTTGAAATCTTCCAATTAGTCCTACTACTTGCATTATGTCAATCTTGAGGATGTTACATATAATAAGTTCCCAATCATTGATATTTATATTCTTTTATCTCCTTCCTTTGCTTCATCTTCTTTACTTAATTTTCGCCCAGTGACCATGGGTGTACATACTAATTTGCAGTCTTCATATTGAATTTCTTTAACCTTTTTTTTCACATATTTGGTTTGAGAGATGAATATACCATCATAAAGTTGAGATATTTGGAGTCTAGGAAGAAAGATAGTTGTCCAAGCATAGACATTTCAAACTCCTTCTGCATGTCCTTATCAAATTGTTGACTCAAATTTTGATCATTGCTTCCAAAAATGATATCATCTACATATACTTCAATAACAATCATATTTTCATGCTCAATTTTTATGTAAAGATTATTGTCTACACTACCTCTTTTAAAACCCTGTTGTTGTATATATTCGTCTAATATTGAATACCAGGATCTGGGTGCTTTTGTGAGTCCATATAGATATTTATTCAGTTTGTATACATAGTATTTGTTATCTGAAAGAGAGAATCCTTTCAATTGTTCTATGTACACTTCTCCTTCTATATCCCCATTTAAGAATGTTGATTTTACATCCATTTGATATACTATGATATTTTCATAACAAGTATGGTCCAAGAGAAACCTAATTGCTTCCATACGTGCTACAAGAGCGAAGATTTTTTTCGAAATCTATTCCTTCAATCTGTGCATATCCCTTTCACACCAACATTTCCTTATTTATAACAACTTGTCCTTCCTCATTAAGTTTGTTCCTGGATACCCATTTGGTACCAATAACATTTTTATTCTACGGTCTTGGAACAAGTTCCCATGTCTAATTTTTTTAAATTTGATTTAGTTCTTATTCCATGGCTTTAACCCAGTGTTCATGAGTTCTGGCATCCTCAAAACCTTCTAGTTCTATTTGCGATAGCGGAGAAAAATAACCTCTTCACTCGTATCCCTTAAGTACCTTCTTCCAGTTCCTTAATCAACATTTTTATCTCCAATAATAAATTCCTCATAATGGTTCTTTTGAACGTACCCAGGGGGACATTTGTATCCTATCTCCCTTCATTTGATTCACATTTATATATCAATTCCTATGATTCTCTTGTTTCTTAATTTTTTGGCAGATCCTCAAGAGGTTGTTCAAATACTGGTTGATCATCGTCGTCCTCTATTCTCTTATATGTGAATACTTCATCACCTTCATGTATGTACTTTATACCATCTTCCTTAGTCATAAATTGTAGCATTTATATGCTTTTCTTCTAGTGGCATATCCAAGAAAGATTCCTTTATCATATATGGAGTCAAACTTTCCCAAGTTTTCATTGTTTCTCTTGATATAGCACTTGGTTCCAAACACCCTAAAATGCTTGACATTGTAAATTTTTCGATAATTTCATTTCATTATCATTCAGGATCACTAAGAGAATAACATGTACAACATATCTACAGCATATCAAACATAGACACAATAGAAATCACACAAGAGACACAAAGTTTCAATGAGGAAAACCAAGAAGGTGAAAAACCCCGTAACTTCCTCAGAGATAGAATAAACCCCAATACAAGATCACAAGGATCAAACCTAATAAGATGTCTCTAGCAGATGCTCCTCCTCTACATGTGCGCCACTTTCTCTCTTAGCTATGCGAGCTTGAGAAGTGAGTGAATGAATCAAATGAGAGACACAGCCTCTCTATTTATACATTGACTTGACCTGCCAATAAACCAACAGGGACGACTTTCTAATCAAGTTTAATAACCCAACCACATGAGATAACTAGGGCCAACCCCACACTGGTGGTCTAATAACCCATCAATACAAATGACGACACTTCCAATCAGAGGAATAAGACATCTCTGTTGGATATACAATAAAGTACAAATGTAATATACAAGTAAATATCTTTCGAAGTTACATATACATCAACATCCCTCTTAACTAGGAAGGTATTCTGAACACAGGTCATCAATATATATTGGTGCAAGTCTTCAATTATGGAGCTGGATCATCATCACTGGATCACGGAGCATCATCATCATCACTATTGCTGTACTCGACATCTCAATCACTTGGCTATCTCTGAATTCTTCTCATCATAGGAAGTTCTACAGAGCCAACCCTTTTTCATGTTGGATGTAGGCATAGCCTCCTGCAGGTCTTCATCATCACTGGCGATACTATGGAATCCTCAGGACTTATTACATGCGTCAACAAAACCTCGAAAGAGAATCCCAAGACTGATTTACGAGCTTACCGCTCAACCTATCGGATCTCCCAGGATCTTTTACATGTTGACTATCACAAAACCTTAAAAGAGTGTCTTACTTCCCGCAAGAACTCTAAACATAATCCCAAGATTGATTTACGAGCTTACCGCTCAACCTATCAGATCTCCAGGACTGATTACATGTAACCACCACCACAAAACCTTTAAAGAGTGTCTTAGTTCCCGCAAGAACTCTAAAGAGCATCCCAGGACTAATTTACAAGCTTACCACTCAACCTATCGGATCTCCAGGATTGATTACATGTGGTCAGGCAAAACCTTTAAAGAGTGTCTTACTTCCCACAAGAACTCTAAACAACATCCCGGGACTGATTTACAAGCTTACAGCTCAACCTATCAGATCTCTAGGACGGATTACATGCCTCTAGTAGCAAAACCTTGAAAGTCCATCCCAGGACTGATTTACGAGCTTACCGCTCAACCTATCGGATCTCCCAGGATCTTTTCTATGCTACATGCACAACCTGTCCATGGCCATCGAGTATCAACCTAATAGTCATGATCATACTGATCATCATCATATAGTGCATCATCCCGATGCACATCATCATAGCATTGTCCCGATGCATGTCATCTAGAGCATCATCCCAATACTTGTCATCACACATGATCCACCTAATCATGTAAAGCATCCACCTGATGCATATCATCACACATGATCCACCTGATCATGTAAAGCATCCACCTGATGCATATCATCTAGAGTATCATCCTGATACTCATCACATATGATCATCCTGATAATCATCATAGCAGTAACTGGAGCATCGTCCTGATGCTCATCACACAACACTTACATCCACAGCCATGGGAAGGATCCTCCTATCACCATGCTTGGGATGGATCCTGCAAATGTGTCCCATCACTTCTTCCTCGAAGTATCTTCAATCTGAACAACACCAAGCCTCTCTTTGAAGTACTCAAACTTCACTCTGGCTAGTGGTTTCGTCAACACATTTGCAACCTGCTCATCCGTATAGAGGAATAATACATCGTGACATCAACCGGATTAGATGAAGCATCACACAGAAGCTTCAGGTTCAATTCCATAGGTGTGGCCATGGCCTTGCATTCCATCATCCTGAACCGCTTTAGGATCTCTACTGTATACTTCCCTTGTCCAAGGAAGATCCCATCTACACTCTGCCACACCTCCATACCTAGAAAGTAATGCATCATCCCCAAGTCCTTCATCTCGAACTCGGCTGCAAGCTTCCTCTTGGTGTCGGCAATCAACCCATCCTTACCTGTAACAAACAGGTCATCCACATATAGGAGTAGTATCACTGGATTGCCTTCCTCAACCTTGTAGTAAAGGTTGGAATCTGCTTTACTCTTGGTAAAGCCCAAACTAGATAGAAAACTATCCATCCTACCATACCAAGTCCTAGGAGCTTTATTCAAGCCATACAAGGCTTTCTTCAACCTGCACACATATCACACTCTACCATGTGTCTCAAAACCGATTGACTGCTCCACATACACTTCCTCTTTGACTACACCATTCAAGAAAGCTATCTTGACATCCATCTTGTGTATCTTCCACTTCATCACTGCAACCAGAGCAAGTACTGTTCTGATGGAATTGTATCTAGCTACAGGAGCAAAAGTCTCTTCATAATCTATTCCCTCTTTCTGGGAGAAGCCATGAGCTACAAACCTCGCCTCGTGTTTCTCTATGTTGCCATCTGCAGCATGCTTGATCTTATAGATCCACTTGGAAGTCACAACAGACTTCCCTTCAGGTCTTGGGACCACATCCCAAACATCATTCTTCATGATCGACCGGTATTCCTCGACCATGGCATCCTTTACTGTATCTCGTATCCTGGGAACTTCAGATTCTTCAATATCTTCAATAGATAGTTTGAACTTCGTTGCTGGAACAAATGTTGTAGTCCTTTTTTTGTAGGTTATTGTACACAATCTTTCCTACAAGTCAAATTCAATTGCATGATTAGAAACTTTTTGTATTTTTTAGAACAAAATATTACACATAAAGACATATGTCATACAGTCATGCAATTATCTTAGCCAATGCTTCAACACAACATTTATCCATGTCCCGTAACTTTCTAGATGCCTTCCATCTCTACCAGAACATTATTAAGTGTGTGCACAACTCCCAACATGTCAGCAAAGAGGTTTCATTCTAGATAAGTAGCGATGGAATGTTGTATAGTACCATAGGCCACTTACCCATTACATGCATATTAGTAGTATCTTGTTCATTAATGCAACTATTCTACAATGCATACTATACATGCTAAATCTAGGAACATAAGTATGTACATGAATTAACAACATCATTTAAATAATCATATATATAAGAAATAGCAATTTAAATACTTATCTTTGTTTGGTTGTTGGTTGGACTCCCTCTCAATCTTTGCTTTCTTGCAGGAACCATTGGAGTCTCTGATAGTGTGCACCTTAACCAATGTTGAAAATGGATGAGAGGTTCATCCATAGATTATTTGTCTTCCGGAGTAGTTTCTGCTGAAGTGAATTCTCCACCATTGTCGGATCTCAAGGTCTTGATCTTCTTTTCTGTGTGGCTTTCTATCAAGGCTTTGAATTCCTTGAATTTGTTGAATACTTCATCTTTGTTCTTCAATTAATAAATCCAAGTCTTCCTAGAGAAATCATCATTGAAAGAACCATAGTATACATACCCACTCAGAGAACTGGATGACATCGGACTGCATACATTGGAGTGGATAATTCCTTTTTCTTTACTTGCTTGTAAATGCCTTCTTTGTGTTCTTTCCTTTTGCAAATACTTTTCAAACATCTTCATACTTTCACTGAATTTCAGGAAGACCTTCTACTTCTTTGCTTGCAATTGGTAGTTCTCTATAGTTCACATGTGAAAGCCTTCTATGCCAAAGTTCACTTGGCTCCATGGATTCATGTACCATGGCATGTTCAAGTTGTCCCTTCAATTCGTACAATCCTCCCTCTTGCTCTCCAATCACCACTGCATCATCTATTTTCTTACCCTTTGGCCACATGAGTACTTGGCCATCTATAAATGCAACTCTCATTCCCTTTGCATCCAAAGATGAGATGGAGAGAATATTCTTCTTGAGTCCAGGTACATATAGAACATCTTTCATCTTCAAAGACTTCCCAAAGTCTAACTTGTAGGAGGCTTCACCACTTCCTTTTATAGGATATTGATAGTTATCCCCAAGTTTCACCTTATGGGGTGACTCATGTTCAGATAGATCTATAAAGGATTCTTTAAATCCCGTCATTTGTTTGGAAGCCCCACTATCAATAATCCAATCATCACATCCATGTGAGATAGTACTTGTGAGAGTAGAGATCAACACATATTCTCCCTCACTTGAAGAGTCTTCCCTTTCTTCCCTATTCTTCTTCTTGAGTGGTTCATCATCCTCAGCAACATGACCATGATGCCTCTTCTTGATGTTCTTCTTCTTGAATTTGTTGTTAACTTCTCTTCTTTTCTTGGGACATTCTGAGGCAAAGTGTCCTTTATCATTGCAATTGAAGCATCTCAGATCTTTCTTCTCTTTATGATAGGAATGAGAAGATTTCTTGTGGTGAAATGGTTGCCTTTTGAACTTGCCTTTCTTGGTGTGAGCTATGAGGGATTGATCTTCACTTCCCATCTTTTCTTATCGAGCCACAAGCCTAGCTTCTTCTTGTGAACATTCCTCCCATAGAATACTAAAGGAGATCACTTTATTTCTTGCACAAATTCCTTGGATGAAGGAGCCCCATGACCTAGGTAGGCCATTCAAAGTGGTCATTACAATTTCTCCATTCTCCACTACTTCATCTACAGCTTTAAGTTGTTCCTTGATTTGAGATACCTTAGAAAAGTAGGATTGAATGGTCTCTCCATTATGGATCTTTACCCCTTTCAATTAGTTCCATGGAGTCATCTTCTGATTTATGTTCTTTCCTTCAAACAACTTAGTCAAAGTCAAACATCTCCTTAGGTGTCTTTAGGGAAGACACATGGGGTATGAGATGGTCCTTAATAGAATCAACAATGAACCTATTCATGTGTAAGGCCTTAGCCTCATCTCGCTCTGGAACTAGAACCTCTTTCTTTATGTAGTTGTCCAACTCATTCTCTTCTAGGATTAACCCAATCCTATACTTCTAGTCTCGAAAGTTATTATCCCCTTCAAGCTTATCCTCAAGCTTGGTGTGGTGAGACATCTTAAAGAGTAATTCAAATGGAAATAGAAAAGTTATTAGGTCTTACCACTTGATTTGCTAAAAACTAGATCTGGAGCTGGATTAGGGTTTGTCAGAGAAACCCTAAAAATTCAAAATTTGAATTTCAAACTTCTGAAAGGATAGAAAGATGCACCTTACTGAGTTGTTCAATCTGGTATACTCAGAATTTGAAAACTACAAATTTTCACCCCTCAAAATTGCTTTTGAAACTTTCGGATTCACTAGGCAGGACCCTGAATTAGGGTTTGATTTTCCCAGAGCTTCACCCAAGCAAAAAGTTCGATCCAAAGCTCTAAACTTCGATATTTCAGAGGAGCGTCCATCCATGGTCTCGCATTTTAGAAATTCCAACTTTTGCAGAAACCCTAATTTTTAGGTGAAAAATTGAAAAAGCTCAGAATTGAATTATGTCTCGACATAAATATGAGACCTTGCTGGGAGAGTCAATATATCCTCCTTCCTTTGATGATATGTGGAGATAAACCCAAAAATTAAGAAGCCCTAGCTTCCGTAGCTGCATAGTGCCTTCTTCTTAGGTCAGCTCTGATACCATGTTAATTTTTTGATAATTTCATTTCATTATCATTCAAGATCACTAAGAGAATAACACGTATAGCATATCAAACATAGACACAATAGCAATCACATAAGAGACACAGAGTTTCACGGGGAAAACCAAGAAGGTGAAAAACCCTGCAACTTCCTTAGAGATAGAATAAACATGAATACAATATCACAAGGATCAAACCCAATAAGATGTCTCTAGAAGATGCTCCTCCTCCTCCACATGTGCACCACTTTCTCTCTTAGCTATGCGAGCTTGAGAAGTGAGTGAATGAATCAAATGAGAGACACAACCTCTCTATTTATACACCGACTTGACCTTCCAATAAACCAACAGGGCTGACTTGCTAATCAAGTCTAATAACCCAAGCACATGACCTAACTAGGGACGACCCCACACTGGTGGTCTAATGACCCATCAATACAAATGACGACACTTACAATGTAACTTGCGACACTTGCAAATATAAATGACGAGACTTCCAATCAGAGGAATAAGACATCTCTATTGGATATACAATAAAGTACAAATGTAATATACAAGTGAATATCTTCCGAAGTTACAAATACATCAACATACATGAGCTGTCCTTCCTTTCCATATTTAATAAGGCGTTGAGTTATTGTTTGTCCTTATTTAACATTTGTTAAGGATGTGTATATTTGTATGAATGGATCGAATCCAAAAAAATATCTGATAACTTTGAATCATTCAATATTGTTCTGGCCATTTCTAGCACAGTTCTATTCTTCCTTTCTGCTACTCCATTTTGTTGCAGAGTTTTGGCAGTTGAGAATTGTCTCTTGATTCCATGATTTTCACAGAAATATTTGAATGCATTTGACATATATTTAGCTCCATTGTATGATCTTAAATACTTAATCCTCAATTCAGTTTCATTCTCAACTACTTATTTAAAGAACTTGAAGCATTCAAGTGTCTCTGATTTTTCTTTAAGGAAGAACACCCATGTCATCCTAGTATAATCATCAATGAAAAGAATAAAGTAGGACTCACTATTTGTCCCTTTGGTTCTCATTGGGTTGCAGATATCGGTGTGCACTAGTTCCAAAGGTTTTGTTGTAGATTACTCTTTTGTCTTAAAACTAACTCTTTTTTTCTTTCCATGCAGGAAGTGCTTGCAGACATAATTCAATGGTTTCAAGTTTTGTGGAATGTATTTTACGACTTGTTTCTTACCGATTCCAACCAAGTTGTCAAAATTGGTAAGTCCCAATATTTTGTGCTAGAGCCAACTTTCATCTATTTTCCCCATTCATCATTTTCATCCTTTCCTTCATCTATAATATATACACTATTAGGGGCTCTAGATACTAGTATACCTATATTATTGTCTTTTATTTTGTGTTTTTTTTAGTCAAAGGTAAGTGTATTTCCTTGATCACACATCCGGATAATGCGAAGGAGATTATTCTTCATGTTTTAAGCCAGTAATACATTCTTTGATTTGGTCTTTCTATTCCCCAATCTTACTAAGCCTTTGCCTAGAATTTTGGCAGAGTCGTTATCTCCAAAATAGATATTGCCTCCTTTTCCTTCCCTCTATTTCAGGAAACTGTTTTTTTCCCCTGTCATGTGCTTAGAATAACCGCTATCAATGTATCATTGTCACATTTTATTTTGCGCATGTAAACCTAGTATGCATCCTTCATGATGAATTTGATCTTTCTGGAATTCTGCAAACTCTATTTTGTTGGGGAGATTTTTGGCTTCGGCCAACTGCGCAGGTGGAAACTAATCTTTACATTCCTGACTATCATGACCGTGATTGTGACACTCATAGCATTCACTATCTAAGTTCAGGAGGTTGAAAGGATTAAAATTTTATTTTGATGTTTCAACTATTTTTGCTGACATTGTTCTGTCTTGGGCTGGCCTAATTACAATTTTCATTTCTTCTAGCATTCACATGGGCATGTGCTTTTCAGTTTATTGCCTTATGACCAAAATTATGCCACATAAATAACAGTTACCCAAAAAGAGAGTTTGATACGTAGTCATATGAGTTCTTATGAACTGCAAAGATCCATTTTCCTTATGGATTGACTCCTTGTTCTCCTCTTGAAACTTCTTATTCTTCTTTGCAAAAGAAATTTTGAGCACATCAACATAACTTTTTGTTTCACAGACTAAGTTTGAACCTTCATAGTCTAGTCTTGACATGATTTTGGTGTTGTTTCGGGTCTTTTGTTCATGTTCCAACTATATGCTGATCCTTTTTAATTCTTCCTTTAGAGAATTGATCTCAGCTTATAGATTTTCACACATTCTTCTCTCAGTTTTAATTTCCTTGTTGTATCTGCTTCTAGTTTGAATAGTGATTCCTACAAATGTTTGTTTTTCTTCCTTTATTTTTTTAGTTCTTCCAATGCATTGATCAACTCTCCTTCAAAGTCTACTTCAGCCATTCCTCCATCCATATTTTCTAGATCCTCTTCGTTGGTCATGAAGGGTTCTCCTGCATGTCCATATCTATGCAAGGATCTATCTCCTAGATGTTAAGTCGTTACTAAAGACATCTGCTCTGTTACCAATTGTTGGAATCTTATTAATATTGAGAGGGGGGTGAATAAGTATTAACACAATTATGAACAATTTTTACTTCTTATCAATTTGAACTAGAACTTAAATTATGCATTCACCATAAACATAAACATTCAACATCACATGCAAAATACATAGAACACAAGGATTTTTACATGGAAATCCAAATGGGAGAAAACCATGGGATGCTCTCTTATATTAAAATATTACATTCATGGAAGCACCAACTTCCAAATTTCTCTGAAACCAACTAGAAGAAGGCTCCAACACCTTGGTTTTATAGGCACCAACCTGAAGGAAGCACTGACTCCCTGATTTACTAGATTCAACTGGAAGGAGGCATCGACCCCTTATTCAATGCCCCATCTTTCCACCCTGATATGATTGTAGAAGATATTTATTTACTGTTTTATTGATCCACGCACTCTTGAGATTAACTGTAATTCATTCCATTGTGTGCACCTTTTGTTTAATGAGATCTTGTAATCACTAAACTGTATCACATACTTCACTACATAAACATTATACACTTGATATCATACTTCATCACATTCTGCAATATGTGCTCTGGTTCAACATAAATCAACATTACACACTTGATCTCATACTTCATCATAGTTCAACATACTATTTTGTTTCTGCACATATGCAAACTCAACCAATACTGCGCATCCTCTGGTGTCTCATTGTTCTGACTTTGCGCATCTGCATCATATCAATCTGTGCACCTTCTTCTATGCTACACTTCTGTCTTAGTGCATCTGTCTTAGATAATCGGTGACCTTCTGCATAACATATGCGATAGTGCCTTTATGTTCTTTGCACATGTCTCATATTAACCTCATCATGCTATGCATCTTCTACTATGTTGCATCTATTTCTTTGCGCATTTGTCTTAGATAATCTGTGACCTTCTGCGTATCATTTGTGATTCTACCTTTATGTTCTTACGCACTTGTCTCATCTAAACTTCATCATACTATGCATTTGATACAATGTTACACTTATGTCTTTGCATGTCTGTCTTAGATAATATGTGACCCTTTGCGTATCAACTGTGATTCTGCCTTTTTTTCTTATGCACTTGTCTCAGATAAATTTCATCATACTATGCATCTTCTGTTGTTCTACACTTCTATCATTGCGCATCTTGCTCAAATAAAACACTTCATATTTTTGTGCATCATCTGTTATTCTGCATTTTGGGCATCGGTATCTTCTACTAGATTATATTGTTCCAGTTCCATGAGCCATTGATACCCCAAAATTAGAAGCTTTCCCAAATCAGAGTACTACCACTTTCACATATTCAAGCTTACTTTAACTCTCCAACCTGCCTTCTTATTTATACTTATTCTGCATAGACGGTATGTCCACAAGTTGGTCGTAGCATCCCTTATTCCTTGCTTCGCGGTCCAACTTATTTCATGATTTTGCCACTTGTCATATTCTACACCACTAAGGTATCAAACCTTGTGGGTCTTGAGCATACTTGGTCCTTTACATAGTGGGCCTTGTGCACTTTGGAATCACTTCGTCTGTAGTCTTGCGCCCTTGAAGTATCATCACTTGTGGGTATTGTGCGCTTGACTTGTCTGAGCACCACTTTCCTCGAGACTCTTGTGCACTTCAACAACTTGTATACTTATTCCGATTGGACAGTATTTCTCACTTTCGGGACTTGCTTACATGTCCAACCGCTTCTTGCTCCAATCCTCTTGCGCACTCCTGAAACTTGTCCAACCATCTCTTTGGTATTTACCTTTGAAGTAGAATGACTAGTTGGACTTGTGACTTTCACATGTACCTTATGTTCTTCTTCAAACTATATGTACTTCTTCAAACTGATGTACTTCTTATGTACTTATTCAAACTAGATTTCGTATACTTCTTCAAACTGGCCTTCATATACTTCTTCAAATTGACCTTCATATACTTCTTCAAACTGGCCTTCATATATTTCTTCAAACTGACACAAGGATACTAAATCCTCTTTGACATCAGTTGGCATCAATGACAACCAAAGTTCAACAATATCCCCTTTTGGAATTGATGTAAACACCTCATGAAGATGTGCATGTCAACACCTCATGAAGATGTGTTCTTCCTTTGTTCTATTCACAGTACTCCCCCCGTGTTCTTTCCAATTTGAGCCTTTTCTCATCTGCACATACTATTGTCACTGTTTTCCATTATATTTCATTTTTGTGCAAATCCCTTCCATTGATGCATGCTTTCTGATCTTTATGATATTTCATCTTTTCACTTATCACATGCTTCATGATATTTATCCCCCTTTGAAATCAATGGAAAAGAGGCACCTTCAATGGACAATTCCAGATTCTTCTTTCTTTGGTTTTGCACTAGCATCATACACCTGCTTGGTTCAAATAATCCCCTTGTATTCTTTCTTTATTCCTTTCTTTTTGATCGATTTGCTGCGTCGATTCTCAATAACATTGCAATCTGTACATTCAACATTGCCTTTGTAACTATCTTGAATAGGCTCCCCTATACACTTGCTAACTTCCTTCTATCTTCACCTTATGTTCTTGTCATACTAATTAATCACTCACACTTCTTCATTCCTTGCACAATATCCCATGCCATCTTCTTGTCGTATTCACTACGCACTACAAATTTCTATTTGCTTTTATGTCCTCTTTTCGAGGCTCTCATCGTGTTGTGTACTGTGAACCACACCCAGTTTTTGTTTGATATATTTAAACGTGCTTCTTGGGATTAGTTTTGTAAATATGTATGCAATCTGTTCTTTGGTGTTGACATATTCCAATTTGATAGTATTTCCAGTGACATGTTCTCTCACGAAATGATATTTGATGGGAATATGTTTAGTTTTGTAGTGCATGATAGGATTTTTTGAAATGCTAACTGTGCTTGTGTTGTCACATAAAATTTGTATGGGCTGATCAAGTTTCACTTGTAGATCCTTGAAGGTTTGTTTCATCCATAGTACTTGCACACAACAAAAAACTTCTGCAATATATTCTGCTTCTGTTGTATATAGTTTGACTAATGTTTTTTTTGCTAATCCAAGATAGAAGGAAATTTCCTAGAAAGGATGCAGCTCCACTAGTGCTTCTTCTATCATTAACACTACCTTCCCAGTATGCATCAGTATACGCTACTAAATTCATATCATTACTTTGTGGATACCACAAACCAAATTTCATAGTTCCTTTCAAATATCTAAAAATTCTCTTTACTACTTGAACATGTGTTTCCTTGGGTGCTTCTTGAAATCTTGCAATGAGTCCTACTTCTTGCATTATGTCTGGTCTTGAGGTTGTTATATATAATAAGCTACCAATCATTAATCTATATAGTGTTGTGCCTACTTACTTTGCTTGATCTTATTCACTTAATTTGCACCCAGTGACCATGGGTGTACATACTGATTTTCAATCTTCCATATTGAATTTATTTAACCTTTCTTTCACGTATTTGGTTTGAGAGATGAAGATACCATCATCAACTTGAGATATTTGGAGTTTGAGGAAGAAAGACAGTTCTCCAAGCATAGACATTTCAAAATCCTTTTGTATGTCCTTAGCAATTTGCTGACTCAAATTGTCATCAATGCTTCCAAGAATGATATCATCTACATATACTTCAACAACAATCATCTTTTCATGCTCAATTTTTATGTAAAGATTATTGTCTACACTACCTCTTTTGAAATCTTGTTGTCGTAGATATTTGTCTAATCTTGAATACCAGGCTCTGGGTGCTTTCTTGAGTCCGTATAGAGCTTTCTTCAATTTGTAGACATAGTCTCTATTGTCTCAAAGAGAGAATCCTTTCGGTTGGTCTATGTACACTTCTTCTTCTAGATCCCCATTTAAGAATACTGATTTTACATCCATTCGATATTATTTGATATTTTCATAACTAGTATAGGCCAAGAGAAACCTAATTGTTTCCATTCATGCTACAAGAGCGAAGGTTTATTTGAAATCTATTCCTTCATTCTATGCATATCCCTTGCACACCAGCCTTGCCTTATTTCTTACAACTTGTCCTTCCTCATCAAGTTTGTTCCTGAATACCCATTTTGTACCAATAAAATTTTATTCTTGCGTCTTGCAACAAATTCCCAGGTCCGATTTTTTTCAATATGATTTAATTCTTTTCCATGGTGTTAACCCCGTGTTCATCAATTTTGGCTTCCACAAAAAATATTGTTCTATTTGGGATAGCAAAGAAAAATGAACCTCTTTAGTCGTATCCCTTAAGCACCTTCTTCTAGTTCTTAGACTGATGTTTTTTTCTCCAATAATCAAGTCATCATAATGGTTATTTTGAACGTAGTTGGAGGGGCTTTTTGTATCCTATCTCCCTTCATCTGATTCTGTCATGTACCCTCCCGTGGTCCCAATGCAAGGAAGGGAACATGATGGCAATCTATGGGGATTTTCATAAAACTCAGCCCATTCATTAGATTCATACACATAAATTCAAAAGTGTGCAGATATAAATTAAGCAAATATGCACAGCGGAATTAAAAACTCATCCACACACATTTCACATGCATTCAGCATATCAATAACAATCATCAATTAATCAAAACAGTGCAGAAGTAAATACCCATAAGAGAATATACTCATCTCACTGTAATGTTGTCCCAAGCAACTAGTTATGTCGCTGCAACGTTCCACCCAACCATAGGTCAGTTGTGTTCATCAATCTCTCAACACAACTGCCACTCCCGAGCTAGGCATGATTCTTACAAGGAAAACAGGGACATTCAAAATCATTTACAGCCAATTCCACAATTCAACTGAGCCAAGCCAGTCCAAAGTTGGATTTATCAGGCTACAATTGAACCCTGGATGCTTGCACTTAAGCTCAAGCCAAAGCAATGGAGTTACCCACAGGATGGCCATGGGTTTTTCCCAAATCGTTTCCATCCAAAAACGAATTGTGGGATGGGGAAAAACATTCACAGGGAGGAAGCAATTTCTCCCCAACTATCTAAGTATTCAACAGCCAAAACAGTCTCTATGGAGCCCCAATTCAATTCACCTTCTTCCCTACTGGTATACAACATAAAAATGCCCTTCTCCCAGCTGAGAATGGAGGAAAACACAGAGAAACATGGCTGGAAAATGCCCAGGTAGCTCCAAACTCATGAGGGAGGAGAACTAGTTCCTGGATAATGGCTTGGGGAGCAATATTCATGGTTCTTTTTCTTCCCAAGAAGCAAAACGCGATTTCCCATGCAGAGTGGCTTGCCCATACTCGAATTTGGATAGCCATACCTCAACCAACTCTTGGGATAAATCAATGATTGGGTACAAAAGTCAACATGGGTAGTTGAGGGTTTGATTGGTTCTCTCATTGACACTTGGCTTTACTTGATTGGCTCCAAGGGTTTGAATGTTTTCCCTCCCAATTCCTTGTAAAATCATGCCCCCATCTCTTGTTGCATTGCATAGCTAGTTGTGGGTATTTTATTAAAATGCATATTTACATGATATTCACAATTCCACCGTGCCTGGCTAGCATGCGAACCATATGCATTAATAAATCGATGGCGGGGCCTTGGCCTTGAGCTCCTCACCATGATTTTACAACAATATTACATCATTTACATTCTAATGTAATGAGTTCAAGATGGGGATGTTACATTCCCCTCCCCTTGGAATAACACCGTCCTCGGTGTTCCAATACTTCAGAATATATACCCACTTTACACATGCCTCAAAATTCATAACTGGTGGCAGGTCTGTCCTACGTTTCATCTCTTGAATTTGAAATTTCAGGATCAAGTCCTTTGGCTTCCACAAGCTACTCCTGCTAGCTTTGATCTTCCAGCTCTACAGGCGGGCACTGCTCCACAGCAATCCCTTCCTTTTCACCTTCCAACTAATCTACAAGTATGGAACTTCATGGATTCCATCTTCCTTGTTGTCCTGGAAACTATTTGAGGAATATTTCCAGCCAAATCAAATAGCTATTGATCTACTTCCATGATTAGTGTGCACAAATGGCTCTCACTTTTCTCACTAGCAATCATTTGGCTAGTAACAGCTGCAACAATGGCTTTCAATGTCTCACCTATGAGACTCATCATGGCAATTCTTGTTAGGACAAGCATAACACAATATCGAAATTAGTCAATTATTTTCCCAATTGACTTGGAACGTCCATGCTTTACTCATGAGACTTCCACACATTTCATGCTTTCCCAACATACACATGAACTCATTCATGTTCATTCTTTCACAGGGAAATAACCAATTCAGCATTTGCAATTCATTTCAAGCAATTAAACACAATCTATTTTCAACTATGACATGCACTCAACAATCCTTTGTTTTTAAGATGCATTAGTCAAAAAGGAAAGAGAAGAGTAAGATTTCCCCCCTCTTAGTCTTGTTCTAATCCGGAGCCAAACCATCATGGTGGTTTCCTGCTCCTTAGCCTCTTTCACTTCAATGTGAATGCTTGACTTTCCCTTTCTTGGCTATGACTCATAGTGTCTAAGGTCTGTCTGAGGATTTTCAACTAGGGAACCCTTCCCCATTGTTGCTTACAGAACCTTTGGCTGCCAGGACCCACACATGTCCACTGGCACCATTTTTCATCACTGCTCATACTGAGCTCTTTAGGATGGTCACATGTCCACATGCATCCTTATGATGCCTTCATAGTGCTTGCTTCCAGCAATACCTACACTCAAACATTCAGTCAATTCACATGTTTAGTTGATTTTCATAGGGTTTATCTCTAAACAAGAGTTTAAGAAATCATAACCAAATCATATACACACGTATATTCATATTAAATAAGTAAGATGCTGCAAGATAACCAAATACTTATCTGTATTGGATGTCTTCACTTTATTCCACAGGCTCCTTCTTTGCTTTACAAGCATTGGATTTCCCGTGGATACAATAACGAATGTTGGGCTAGCATGCAAGCTACTCCACAATCATTCGAATGGAAATGCCAGGCTAGTATGCGGATTGGTTTTATCAATTTCAACATCATGTGGTTAGTGCCCCCACCAACTATTCTCTGAATTTATCAAGCATCAGTTACTCTCTGGATTTACCAAGAATTTTATAGCACCCGACTAGTTACTCTCTGGTTTACCAAGAATTCTATAGCACTCGACCAGTTACTCTCTAGTTTACCAAGAATTTTATAGTGCCCAACCAGTTACTCTTTGGTTTACCAAGAATTCTATAGCACTTGACCAGTTACTCTCTGGTTTACCAAGCGTTTGTGGCTCTTTCATGGTCCTTACTTCCTGCAATGGCCAAGGTTTCCAACAAAGAACAACAGTGTATTAGCTTGGTTGTCATAAGACTTGTTCATGAAGTGTTTTCATTATATGAATGAAAATAAAATACTTATCTGTATTTTGCATTTCCTTGCTAATCCACAGGTTTCCTTCTCTGCTTTACAATCCTTGGATCACCTGTGGGGTGGATGCTTGGCCAACACACCTGCTACTCCACAACATCATCTGAATAGGCAATGCCAAGCCAGTATGCCGACTGGGTTTATTAGGCATCCCTAAAATCAGTATGCTAAGCCAGTACGCAGACTGGGTTTATTAAGCATTTCAAAAATCAGTATGCTAAGCCAATACGCCGACTAGGTTTATCAAGTATTTCAAAAATCAGTATGCTAAGCCAGTATGCCGACTGGGTTTATCAAGCATTCAACGACCATTTCCAAGCCAGTTCTTCGACTAGGTTTGTCAGGAAATAACACCCTTCACCAATACCTCCACAATATGCAAATAACCATATATGCATCATTACCATAATAAAATTTGCAAGACATAGATACACTATCCATGCAATTTAAATAAAACCCCAATATTCATTACTTCACATCCATATTCCTTTTTTTTTATGCAACTCTGTCCTTCCAACAGAGTGCTCTAGTAGCCCATCACATGTCTACCTTCTTCATGCAGTCTTTCTCCTACATTCATATCAGCTCATGAAATGGTCTCAGTATTAACAATGGTTCACCATTTCATCGATTATCTAATTGCATTGAAACATATATATCACAACCATGCATTCACACAATGCATCTCAACATGTGCACCCGCACATATTCATGCACATTCACAACATTTTACATAATATTTTGATGTGCATTCACTTAATGTATAACCCCTCAATACAACATCGCATTAATCCATGAATACTAGGCATTTCAACGTATTATGGCCTAACCATGCCTATCTCATATGTCGTACACTACAACAGGAACATAAGTCATCACTTTCTTTGGTTGTTAAACTCACAACCAACATACACAAATGGTATGATGTAATTTCATATGAATGCATTGAGGTTTCTAAGAAACTATAGGGTGTAAGGCTCCCTGCCTTCACTTACCCACACCTCACCGTACTTGGTAGGTTGACATTCACATTCAGGCACTCAATACCACATGCAAACCAAATCAACAAAGTTTAAACATAGTTGAAGGGATCTCACCAAATCCGCTTTCAACATTCATGCAATTAAGCACAAATAACCATTACTTGCATGGCCTCTTTTGATGTTACTTGATTAGTTGGCCTCTTACCAATGCTACACAGTCCTGTTTCCAACCTCGTGATCATAGATTTGTTGCACCATCATTTTCTCATAAGGTTGTTGGTCATATGCAACAACATCATCCTCATCTTTAGCCATGCTTCAGTTGCCTTTGGTCCTATAACCAATGCGAACACAACTAATTATTAGCAACCGCAATAATTATCTTAAGTGGCCCATTGCATATGTAAAACCTCACTATTTTACCAATATGCAATATCATATACACGCAAAAGTATTTTCACATGCACTGTGTAATGTCTGTTAGTATTCCAGCTAGTACATATTCACTTCATCTATCCATCCTCTTGCATTTTCAATCATGATTCTATGGTCTGATTTGTACAACCATTATCAACAACATTACTGGTGATCAACCATAAGCAATACCATTAATGGGCTATTGCATGTGTAACCTCACTACCTTTACCCTTGTGCAACATCATGCTCATGCATAAGCAATCCACATGTACCATGCAATGATTCTTTGATCATGCCCACTAATTCATATGCATTTAATCTGCTACTCTCTTGCATTTCCAGCATCCCTATGCCATAATTTTCAGTATATAAAAATTAGGAAATATAAATACAATAGCAAGAGAGGAGTAAAGGAATTCTCCCTTTCCAATTCCCATGGAGTTCCTCCTCCACATCACAGCAGATCCCTTTTCTTGGCTTCCCTACCAAGCATACAAGGAATCATTAGCTATGATCTTCTAATGAATTAGCAATTCAACATATACATACATGCATGACATTCATTCTTGTTATTTTCCAAATTTGCAATTCTTATGCTATAAACACAAATAGTTAAGGTGAGGAATTTCCCTTTCATCCTCCATAATGGATATTACAACCCATTACTATTACTGAGATTCCACAACCCCCTCTATGCAATTCCTGCTTCTTATTCCAAGCATAGAGAATTCATTTCACATTTTCAACGACTGTCTCCGGGGGACGATGGGGGACAAGGGGGCACCTGAAAAATCTCCCTGGAAAGCAGCTGAAATTCCCTGTTTCGAAGCAACTCACCGAGTTCTTCCGACCCATTGTGGATCAACTCACCGAGTTCTGCCGGTCGACGAACTCAACTATCTCTTCCGACCCATTTCAGAACAACTCGCAGAGTTCTTCCGATCGAAGAACTCAGCTTTTCCTGCCGATCCGTTGTGGAGCAACTTGCCGAGTTCTGCTGCCATTTCTGACCAACTCGTCGAATACTGTCAAAATTTCCTCTTTTCCGCTGGAAAAACACTTAGAAAAAACTTCCGCCTTTTCGGGCCAACTTGCCGAGTTCTTCCGCCGTTTCAGACCAACTTGCCGAGTTCTTCCGCCGTTTAGGACCAACTTGTCGATTTCTTCCGCCGTTAACCAACTTGTCGAGTTCTTCCACCGTTTCGGACCAACTTGCCGAGTTCTTCCAAAATTTCCTCTTTTTCTGTCGGAAAAACACTTAGAAAAATTTTCAATTTTTTCTTTCTTTCCCCGACACTTCCATAACTTTGTCGGCGCAACTCAGCCAAATTCGCCGACCGTTTCAGCTCCACTCAGCGCGTTTCGCCGAAACGCATCGGCTCGACTCCACAAGACTCGCCGAAATGCGTTGGCCCAACCCAAACAAAAACACTTATAAATTTTTTGAAATTTTGAAATTTTCTTAAGGATCAGTGTTGAGTAGGAGGAATACTTACCTCTGCAACTGCGATAGGTAGCCCATGAAGGCCCAATGCTGCAACCAACAGCTCTGATACCATTCTGTCACGTACCCTCCTGTGGTCCCAATGCAAGGAAGGGAACATGATGGCAATCTATGGGTATTTTCATAAAACTCAGCCCATTCATTAGATTCATACACATAAATTCAAAAGTGTTCAGATACAAATTAAGCAAAGATGCACAGCGGAATTAAAAACTCATCCACACACATTTCACATGCATTCAACATATCAATAACAATCATCAATTAATCAAAATAGTACAGAAGTAAATACCCATAAGAGAATATACTCATCTCGCTGTAATGCTATCCCAAGCAGCTAGTTATGTCGCTGCAACATTCCACCCAACCATAGGCCAGTTGTATTCATCAATCTCTCAACACAACTGCCACCCCCGAGCTGGGCATGATTCTTACAAGGAAAACAGGGACATTCAAAATCATTTATAGCCAATTCCACAATTCAACTGAGCCAAGCCAGTCCACAGCTGGGTTTATTAGGCTACACTTGAACCCTGGATGCTTGCACTCAAGCTCAAGCCAAAGCAATGGAGTTACCCACAGGATGGCCATGGGTTTTTCCCAAATCGTTTCCATCCAAAAACGAATTGTGGGATGGGGAAAAACATTCACAGGGAGGAAGCAATTTCTCCCCAACTATCTAAGCATTCAACAGCCAGAACAGTCTCTATTGAGCCCCAATTCAATTCACCTTCTTCTCCGCTGGTATACAACACAAAAATGCCCTTTTCACAGTTGAGAATGGAGGAAAACATAGATAAACATGGCTGGAAAACGCCCAGGTAGCTCCAAACTCGTGAGGGAGGAGAACTAGTTCCTGGATAATGGCTTGGGAAGCAATATTCATGGCTCTTTTCTTTCCCAAGAAGCAAAACTCGATTTCCCATGCAGGGTGGCTTTCCCATACCCGAATTTGGACAGCCATACCTCTCATTACCCAAGGCATTAACTACCCCAACCAACTCTTGGGAGAAATCAGTTATTGGGTACAAAAGTCAACATGGGTAGTTGAGGGTTTGATTGGTTCTCTCATTGACACTTGGCTTGACTTGATTGGCTCCAAGGGTTTGAATGTTTTCCCTCCCAATTCCTTGTAAAATCATGCCCCCATCTCTTGTTGCATTGCATAGCTAGTTGTGGGTATTTTATTAAAATGCATATTTACATGATATTCACAATTCCACCGTGCCTGGCTAGCACGCGAACCATATGCATCAATAAATCGATGGTGGGGCCTTAGCCTTGAGATCCTCACCATGATTTTACAACAATGTTACATCATTTACATTTGAATGTAATGGGGTCAAGATGGGGACGTTACAGATTCACGTTGATATATCACTTCCTGTGATTCTCTTGTTTCTTCATTTTATGGAAGATCCTTAGGCAGTTGTTCAAATACTGGTTGATCATCATCATCCTCTATTCTCTTATGTGTGAATACTTCATCTACCTTCACGTATGGACTTTCTACAATCTTCCTTAGTCGTAAATTGTAGCTTTTGTATGTTTTGCTTCTGGTGGCATATCCAAGAAAGATTCCTTCATCATATCCAGAGTCAAACTTTTTCAAGTTTTCATCGTTTCTCTTGATATAACACTTGCTTCCAAACACCCTGAAATGCTTGACAATAGTTGGCCTTCCTTTCCAGAGTTCATAAGGCGTCGAGTTACCGTTTTTCCTTATTTGACATATGTTAAGGATGTGTGTAGTTGTATGAATGGCCCCTACTATAATTCCCATCATATTAACAAGTTGCATCATAAATCCAATGTCTATAGACCCAATGCCAGAGTAGGGAAAATAGAATTCACATAGATTATGCAAACTATGGGAGGAACTATAAGACAACAATATGTATCATTGGGGGTTAGTTTAACATGATAACTTATTTGAGTGAACAAAAAGAGAGGCACAAGGTGGAGGAGGATAACATTATCTTTAAGAACACCATCTTAGGATTGCAATTAGTGGGGATAATGACCACCATTTTTTGTCATAGTTGGAACAATAAAATCTGAGGTATGCATTATATTGTAGTAAGGCTACTAACACTGCTTTGTATTCTCTAAATCCCTCGTCCAGATAGGAGCAATATTTGAACTCAAAATAATACTTTGGAGAGACTAGGCCCTCAGATCAAGATCCTTTCTCTTTGAATTTTTTTTCTTGACAACAAGGACTTCAAAGAAAATATAAATAAGTTATGGAAAGATGTTGATCTAATGAAGGGAACACTAATGCATTAGTTCCAATAGTGCCTCATGAACTTGAAGACTAGACTTATGTATTGGAATACACCAGTCTTTGGAAATATTTTTCAATATCAATGTGTCAACTTAGAAAACCAAATGGAGAACGTTCTAAAGGAGGGTGAGAATGAGGATCTATCACTGAAGGATGATAAATTGGATAACTAGATAGAAATGAAAGTGAAGCAGGAGGAAATTTGATGAAGATAAAATTAAAAAATTAGGTGGCTTGAGGAAGGTGAGAAGAACTCCCTATTATTCCATGATTGATCAATAGCACATGAACAAAATGTTTTCTCTACATAATGTCAATAGGGAAAAACTACAGGTGCATGGTGACATACAAAAGGGGGTTAGAGATTACTACCATCAAGTCCTCTTGGAGCTGGAGATTGAGAGACAATTAAGAACTATGAACTCGATATTGAGCCATATCCCTAGGGTGGTTACTCTAGAGAAAAATCCGAGTCTAATGAGAAAAATCACTTCAGGAGAGATGGAAGGAACAATTATGGATATAGTTGTAGGGAAATATCGAAAACTAAATTTATTTATTTTTTATAAAGTGTTTTTTATAATAATTTATTTATTTATTATGGAGATTTTATTTATTTATTTGGATTTTTTTATAATTTATTTAGATTTATTTATTATAGAGTGTTTAAAATTTATTTATTTTCTATAAAGTGTTCTTTTTTCATTTTTTTTCACGGGTTAGGCATCACATTTCTCAAGCTCTTTAAAAAAACATGTTTTTATATGATTTTTTAATTTTATTTCAAAACATGCTTTTTATATGATTTTATTTCTTTTATTTCTTTTAATTTTTTAATTTTAAAAGATATTGTGTATTTGTAGTTTTATTTGTTAAGGTCATGGTTAAAAAATGTTTTAGTTTAAGATAAAAAAGAGTTGTTACTAGTAAATGTCACTATTTTATTTAGGGGTTGATTTTAACTTTTTGGTTTCATAGTTACCAATCATTAAACCTATGGTTTCAAAATTGTTGCAATTTTAGGCTCGAGAAGAAAAGGTGCTATGGGAAGCATCACTTTTTAATTCAAGGTTTAATTTTAAGGTTTTGGTTGCAGTGGTATCAATTATTAAGGACACTGTTTCAATCTAGTTTTACTTTAAACTATGGAAACAAAACTAGTAGCACCATATTTTGAAATGGGATTAGTTTCAAGATTATTTTAACAACATTATAGGTTTTTATGGACATGGTTGGAAAAAGTGGTAATTTTAAACCCCATAAAGGGTGATACTAAGAGGACC
Organism: Larix kaempferi; assembly: GCA_027924585.1. Lineage (NCBI taxonomy): Eukaryota > Viridiplantae > Streptophyta > Pinopsida > Pinales > Pinaceae > Larix > Larix kaempferi. The sequence continues at coordinate 57,662,253 of BSBM01000047.1, read as the reverse complement.
ACTTTTTGAAATGGGGGTAGAAACATACACTCAATACGACCTTTAAAAGAATCAAAACTTTTGAGGATTCTCGTAAAGTAAGTAACTATGTTTCCAAAAGTTAGAACTTTGGAGACATGGAAGAATAATATACTAGAGACATATCCTGTTGGTGTGATTTAGAGAATGCTTATGAGGAATGATATATTGATAGTGGTCATTTATGAGAAGACAACTACTTTCAACTTCTCTTTAATGAGGGTACTCCTTTAGATGAAGCCAAGATTATTGAGGATAGTCATGAGTAGGTTGTTATTACATTTTGACAACTTGAATATTCTACAATGATAGTGTTCTTTCTAGATCCACAACCAATTTTTGCAGTGATTTTGTGAATCCATGTGACTATGGTGAGTATTTTTCACACAATGTATAGTAATTTGTCGGTTTCATGGGTCCACAATTAGGCATTAATGTGAGAACTTGTGCAAGGGACCCTAGATTATGGATGAGCCCTCTATTGACACACTTGATGGACTATTGTCACTCTTAACGCTAAGGAAAGCACCCGCACATAGGACCTTGGTTTATGGATGTACATTATAGATATAAGTGTGGAGGGAAACACTTTTCAAAGGAGGTGGGGTATCCTCTCTAGTGATGCAATGGGTTAAAGGGCCCATTAAAATAAATAATAATATAATTATGGTAGGTCATTAAATGCAAAGTGAACTAGATCCATTATCTTAATTATTATTAAATATTTTAAATCACTATATTATTAATTATTAAATATTAAGATATGATAGATAATTATCATGTAAAAAATATAATATAGATTATTCATTAATATAGAGATCAATAATAGTTAGCATCATCATTTACTAATAACTATAAATAAAGATTAAATCTTCCTAGTATAATATTAAATATTATTATTCATTATAAAGTTGCTTCTTCAAAAAGGTAAGTAAACATAAAATTACCTTTCTATAAAAAAAAAATTGTATAATGTTATCTATATTAAATATGTTTCGAATTTAATGAAAGGGACAAACATTTTCATCATATTTTTAGTTATAATATTTATTATTCACCCTTAACATTAAACAACATAAATTTTATTGAAAAAAAAACCAAAACTAGAAAATTAATAAATATTTAAATAGGTTTCAAATTTAATGAAAAAGACAATCATTTTACCATATTCTTACTTATGGTGTTTATTATTCATCTTTAATATTAAATAACATAAATTTTATTGCAAGAAGATCCAAAACTTAAAATACAATAAACATTTAAATATAATAAACAAATCATTAAAACAAATTATAAATTTTGTTATAATTCATTTTATGCCAAAAATAAAAAGTTTCGTCATAAATCATTTTATGTCAAAAAGAGAAAGTTTAAGAAATATAATTAATGATAGTAAAAACAAAACTAAATAGATGTCAAAAATAGAAATCCTATGATAATGAGTACATTCCCGTTAGGCAGTTATTTAATAATTTAAATATGAATTTACTCCAAAGGCATGATAGAAAACATAGACAAGATTGAAATGTGGGGACTAGAAATTCTATTATATGTTTAGAGTGCTTTTAAATGAAGATTGTACTTTAAGAGAATTTCCAAAAACTATCTTATCAATTTAAAAGTATGAGTATAATCATCTGACCACAAGGAAAAAGTAAATTGAGTGTTTCCATGTGCAGTCATAAACTTTCCATAAAGTTTAGATTAGTTATGTGAAAAATCTCATAAGAGAAGGGAAAGAAATGGAATCACCGAAATATTTTCGTAACCTTCATGACAAAATTCAATTCATGTATTGTGCATTATATATATATATATATATATACACACACGTACATCGAGTCTAATAGAGGAGGTTAAAGGTTTTGACTTACATAATTATTAAAATAGGTTAAATGTTTTTGAAAAAATATAGATTTAGATACTTACTTGGTAAGGTTTTATGATTTTAAATTGATCGCGAGCATTTTGAATGGATTCAATGTTAAAATCTATATCATTGTTTATTTAGTTTATTTTTATTTTTATTATTTTTTATTAATTAAAAAGTATTAATATTAAATTAAAAATTAAATATAATTAAAAAAATTTACTTATTTTGTTTTATCATAAGAACAATAGTCTCCCAAGGGTATATTCAACAGTCCGCAAGCCATATATACCAGTAACTTGTGACTTAGGAGGGGTTAAGATGTCTCTAAGCTCAACCCAGGGGTGAGCCTCTATCCCAGGGGTCGCCTACCCTTCGAGCCATTGATTGAAGACAAAGTGAAGTACATTGGATAAAAGTTTCAGAAATTGTTTTACCATATTGTCAAAGTTACAGGTTATACAAGTTAGGGTTTTTCTAGTCCTCAAACTAGACTTTAACATATGGTTTCATGAAAATAGTCATGTTTTAAGTTTGTGATCTTTAAATTGAGTGATACTTGCATTGTTAGATAGAATAAAGACTTATGTGTTTCAAATCTAATTTTCATATATGTTAGTGTTACAGAGAAAAATTTCATATGGCTCGAGGTAGACCACAATAGACAGATGACTACCAGAAAATAACTCAATTCCCAATGCAATGCTATTCTAATGAAAATGCAAAGATAATGGAGAAAAGACCAACCTTCAATCGGATGTTCGAAGTAGATCCCCGTTGAGCTTTCAACCTCTACACTTGAACCTGCAGATTAGTCTCAACAACAAGTACAAGCAAGTGCATATAATATGTGAAAGACATTAACATAATCAATAACATGATCCATGACATCATAAGCAAATGTAACCCAATGTAATTTAAACAACATTCACAACATCAATTGGACGAGAAAATGAGTATTTCCACTAATAATAACAAGAAGTACACGATACAACCTCTTGCCGGCAACCAATCTGAACCAAGAACTAGGTCTCTCCACTTGTTCCTCCACCACTTCAATCCCCCATGCAATGGAAAACTCAAACTATGAAAGGAGTTTGGGAGGTGAACATAAGAAGTTCACAACAGCAAGGATCAATGAGTGTAGACTCAAGTCACGGCAAAAATCCACTAGAGTTATGTTGCTCTCTCTTTCTCCTCCTTCCATGTACCATAAGAGCTCAATATATAACCTCCCAAAGGTAGGTGAAAGGTCGAATCGAGTCGTTTCGAGAGTACATGGAGGGCCAAAGGTCACCCTAAGACCGCTTTTTGGAGTAAAAAGTAACTTTCTATTTTTTTTTACCATTTAACTAGGTGTACGCTGGCTATAGTGGAACAGCTAATGCTCACAAGGTGGAAAAATACATTGTAACAGTTAGGGAAATATTGGTGAAGTTACGATCCATACAAGTTTATTCTCTTTTGAAATAGGGAAAAAATGGTAGGTTCTAGTAATTTTTCCATAACTTTCTCCCAGAATGTTCAAATTCAATGGTTAGTGGGATCCTAAAGAGGAAAAATAGAGTATATCCTATAAATATTTCAGCAATATAATTTTAGAATTGAATAGGTTTTAATAGGTGCAATGTTGCCATCAAAGCATACTCACAATTAGGGCATTACAAGGTGTGTCAACTTAAGTTTATCATAACTTTTGATCGAAATATTGTAGCATAAATACAAATATGCATGTACCAAATTTTGTACCATTTGATGATAATTTCTTCAAAAATGAGCATTATCAGGGGGAGAAAAAAGATTGTCCTTGTAGGAGAAACAAACATGGAAGATCTTGCCAAGTGAAATAACATGCCAAGAAAAATTATGTATTTCCTCACCAATTGCAAGAACGAATTGATAGAAGAGGAAACTTGAAATGAAAAAGTATTCACACATAAGCATCCACAAATAATCAACCATGGAGGACATCACTTGTTTGAATGGGAGCGACATTTTAATCCCCTAGCTATTATACCAATACATTGTTATTTTTATATTATTGTTGTCATTAATAGTTCACTCATTATTTGTAATTGTACCATTTATCTCCTATATATATCAAGAAGATCTAGTTTTAGAGATCTTCAAGAGTTATTTGTAAATGTAATGTGTAAAGAAAATTCACCCCTCAAAGTGACTTTGTTATTCATTCACTTTTTATCATTCTCAAGGCATGACATTACTTATTCTTTATATTTTTATTCTATTTTGGTTATTTGGACTACAACAAATTTTAACAAGCTAGGTGGCGACTAGTGGATTAATGGTTAGGGTTAATGGATTAGTAGTTAGTAGTTAAGTGTTAGAGTTTGGCATGTTAGTGTGTCATTAGTTATGATTTAGTGAATAATGGGTTAGGGGCTAGAGTGTTAGTAATTTGATGCTTGGAGAACTAGTTTTTAGTGTGTTAGTGCTCAGTGTTCTAGTGGGTTTGATAGTTAGCTCATTAATGGGTTTGTAGGTAGTGGCTTAGTAGATAATGGTTAGTGGGTTAGTGGGTTAGTCAATTAATGGATAGATGAGTTAGTATATTTTAAATTAGTAGTTTATGGGTTAGAGAGTAGTATATTATAAGGTTACTCAACTAGTGGGTTAATTATTGGATTATATGATTATTCATTTAATGGGATAGTGGGTCAGTATGTTAGTGTCTTAGTATTAATGAGTTAGTGGTTAGTGTATTAGTTGGATAGTATTTAGTGGGTGAGTGGATTGGTGGTTAGTATATTATATGGTTAATGGGTTAGAGCGGAAATGTAAACATAATCAACTACACACCTTTGGGAGGGTTAAAATGCGCGGGGGGGTGGGGTTACGTGAGGGAAAATTATCAATTCCCCTTTCTTGAGAGGAATTATTTTTTATTAAATTTGATTTTATGTATAAATATATACTAATATTTGTGTTAATAATATGTGGGATAATGTTTAGCGATTTTTGTAAACCATCATAGTTAAAAATATCTAATTAACATCATCAATGAGCTTAATTTCACTATTTTATTAAGATCATCCATTGTGGACCTTGTTGGGCAATATTAAGATTACCTGGGAATAATAATATAGATGATGCATATTTTAGTATGCATAAATTGAAACTAGTGAAGAGCTAGGGAAAGAAGATTAAGTGGTGGTAAAATTGGGAATCTGTGTGTTTGTGTGTTTTAATTTACTATGAATTCATTGATAGAATACATTTTTCAAAATTATTACCATTCAAATAAAATAGTTAAACTTCTATTTTTTTTTGAAGATGCCTAAATCTATACCATTATACGTATATAATTTAGTTTATCAATATAAGTGGATAAGCACCAAAAATGATGATAAATCTCACTGCAAGAGAATAATCATATTGATGTTCAACATGAGGGATACAATCAAATTCTCATGGCTAAATTATTCACAGCATACAACAAATTTACAAATACATTAAAATACTAATAAACATTCCACACAAAGTCCACTACTAAAATAAAATCTCTTCAAATACATTCAATAATAACCACCACCAACTTTTGAATCAATGGATAATGTTATTATACCTTATTACAATCATAAAACCATTGAAAAGTTCTTTATATCACACACAACCAAAACCTATAAAAATCCCAAACATGGAGAGTCAAAAGGCCCTCATTACATTAAACTCTCAATTATTTAAACTATCAGTTGATGGCTATTTATTTTCCAATTCTTAAGATTAACCAAACATTTATTTAATTACCCCTTTAACTTTCAAATAAATATAATCTAGAATTTATTCATAGGTGATAATTACCCCCTTTACCTTTCAAATAATATAATCTAGAATTTGTGGTATAAATATTCAAAGCTAATTTTAAACAAATTAGTGCAAATAATGCAATTTGGGTTTTTTTTGTCACGCTCTATGTAGGGCTTAGATTAACCCTTTAAAATCTATATATTTTGATTAAATTTAATGTGTGGGTAGAGAAATATTTACTATATAACATTTAAAATTTTGAGAATTTAAATGCTAGTAGTGATTACATGTATGCTAAAATACTAAACTCTATTAGTACAAAAATCAATAAATTTATTATATGTGTTGGTTCTAGACAACATATTTGTGGTACTCAAACTTAATATATTTTGAAAAAAATGGTGAATATGTAGAGGAAGTGTTTTCTATGACATAGCCAAATTTTAGACCTTGAGAGCACATTAATCAAAATATTAGACCCCTATCATTGTTGAAAATTAAGGAAATCATGGAATAAAACCAAAAACAAACTAAAAATCTTTTTAGGTGTGCAAGATTGCCAAAACCCTAGGGATGCTCCTAGATTAGTTTCCCTTGGTTGGAAAATTTTGAGCATATTGCTTAAAATGTTGTTGATTGATAAAAAAATTCAAGACATTTTTTTATTCTTCTTCTCTACACTCTTATCCACTCATCATTTTGCAATCTCCATTCACCATCCGTATTCTTACTCTTTATAATCCTTAATGATTCAATCTACAATTTTAGGCAACATCTAACACCTAAATTTATATTTTTCAACTCCTCTTAGTCCATCTTCACCACATACCCAAAACTTACTTAATCCCCAATAGACTCAAACCAATGAATGGATGTAAGACTTAGTATCTATAATGTAATTCGATGATGTACAAAGGCTATACATTACATAAAAGACATTGCAATGTAAAGTGGAATAAGACAAGAAGAATAAAATAATTGATTAATGAAAATAAATTAAAAAATAGAATAAGAGAGGAAAAGAAAGTGAGGAATGGGAATTGAAAGGTTAGTCCCTTGGCCTTCCCATTACCCCTAGCTCTCCTATATTTCATTGTATTTTTCATTATCAAAGGGTCTTTTTAGCCACACAGAGGATACTACATAGAGGGAGCCATGAGTTTCTTTGGAACTGCATTTTAACTAGAGGTTGATGGAATAAACTATGCGACCATTTTGTGTTAGCTTTCCCATTCGAGTTTACGGAGTAAACAATGTATCTATGTGCAATATTGCTTTCTCTATGTGTTATTGTTTTATTGTATCACTTATTTATGTGTTCATATTGTATATTCTCTATGTTATTAATGGATACAAATGAATAGTGAGAGTAAAATAGAGATTTGTAATCATATTTGTAGATTTAATGAATTTCTTGGTATTTATTGCATAATGGAGGTTACAACAACTATTTCCCCTACCATAAAATTTTTCTCCAACCCTAGAGATCAATGTATTCCATTTTGGATACATTGCATTATTGTAGGTGGGTGCAAAATTCTTTTTTGTTGTTTTCTTGGACTGTAATTGGGAATGATAACTCTTTGTTGGGAATTTGTCTCCCTCATCCAAGGCCATATGCCCTCTCCTATATGAGTAAATGATTGCATGTTTAGTATTTAACATTTTTGGGGCATTTCTCTTTCATCTAAATTTGTATGATCTCTCTTATTGAGAAGTGGGTTGCTTGCATAGTGTTTAAATGTTGTTGGTAATTTTCTCCCTAGCTAGAGGTCATATGCACTCCATTTTGATAAGGATTGGCTATTTTTTTAGTGTTCTAACTTGTTGGTGGATGTATTAAACATTTCCAAGACATGTGCACTTTTTCACTAAGCAATTTCCTCTCTACCTAGCCAATTTACCTTACCAAGAATCAATTACTCTTATTTTTTGGGTTGTACATCCTCCTTGTTGGTCGATTGTTTGTTGGTTGGGTTGATTCATCCTCAAGATGCCTTTTCCTCTCATTTTCTGGACCATATATTGTTTTTTGGAGAAGTGGGGGGTCATATGGATGTGTACAAGTCTATTGGGATTGTGCTCGTAGTGTTTGGAAAGTGAACACCAATATGGGCATACAATTTTGCAAGTAGGTGTGTAAGAAACCTTGAATATAGAGATGGATGGTAAATGAGTTTTGGAATCAAGTGAATTCTCTCATTTGGGTGTAGCATTACTCCCAACATTTGATATGGTATGGTGTAGTCCCTTCTCACTATTATTGCAACCATCCCATGTAAGGTTTATTTTCCTTGAATTTTTAAGCCATGTGATAAGACTTAACAAAAGAAATGGCATCACAAGATACCTAATTATTAAATGGTGTGAAATGAATCAAATTGGGACTTCTCATGCATAATTCATTTGATGGAGGATATATATCCCATTTATCATCTCTCCTTGAAGAAATTTATCATATGGTTTTCTTAACTAAAGAACTAAACTTATATACCATGTCTCCTATGTGTTTAAATGATGTTCATATCATACATGCTCATTACCTTATTGTTAGGTAATAGGAAAGAAGAGAAAGCTCCATAAAAGTGTTGTGTTATTGAGCTATTTTGATGTTTAAACAATACATAACAAGGCACTATGAGCACAATCTTAGAGAACATCTTATATAACCTCTTATCTCTCAATGTTATCGACACTTGCCTTATTTTGACCAAACAAAAAAAGGCCTTATAATCACTCCTAAACAATGACTTCAAGACATTAGATTCATGATTGAGTTGGGAATAGAAGCATGAATTCATTTCAAAGTGCATAGAGAAAATGTGTCTCAAAATAAATCATGAAGACAGAGTTCACTGTTGGAACCTAAGGATTTATAGGTTCATCACCTCTTTGGATATTATGGATACAATCAGTTGATAGACTGCAGTCGACTAGAAAAGTAGTCAACTAGAGGCTTGGATGAGAGAGTCGACGACTCAACTCAAAGGTCGGCGTGATCATGGTTGGCTTGACTACAACAGCCGACTAGAATTTGGGACGTTGCATATTTTGTGGAAACAGTTAGGACCAACGACCCCTATTTGTGGATCAGATCTTCCTCACTTCAAGGGAGTTAGTTATATCTAGAGACTATAAAAGGAATACCCTATGGGTTGTGCCAAGTATGATATTTGAGACATATTCCATATCAATGATGCATTGTGATGTTTTGATCATAATGCGATGTGCTTAAGTGATGTAATGGTGTCTTTAGACACCACCATTTATCTTAGAATATTGTTCCCTTTTGTCATTTATTTATGTTATATAGTTCAAGGTGAAGAGATTCCCCAACATGGGATCCAACACCATCGGAAGTAAACTTGGCCTTATAGACCCATCGACACCTCACAAAATTCTTTCCTTGTGGTTGAGGAATAAGCTCCCATGTCTGGTTCTTCTTTAAAGAAACAATTTTAGAATTCATAACAATTTTCCATTTTGGTATGCCCTGAGTATCAGCATAAGTGTTAGGGTCATTGGTTTCAAGAAATCGTGCCATCAAAGCAACACTTCCATGTTGTTTTTTATTGTGGTTTTGTCAACCAATACTAGCATCTCCAACATCCGGTCCAACAGATTCAATTGTTTTAACATACTACCGAGGTAAATAAGTTGGAAGTGATTTAGGTCAGTGATTGTCAGTCAGTATGTCGATGACATTTGGTGAGACAACATCTACAATTATAGTAGAGAAACTACCAATCGAATCGGGATAATAATTCATTGGTCCAATTAAAAATCCATAGACAAGTATAGTTGATCTAGACTCTTCAAGAATGTTGAATGGATCACTATGCAATAGACCAGAGGAGGAATTTAATAGCTTATTATCTGAAATCTTTTCATCAAATATCACACTTCTTCTTATGACAATCTAAGATGTTGTTTGATAAGGTCAAACAGTCTATAATATTTTGACTCATTAGATTATCCCATCATGATGCAAGCATGACTCTTTGCATCCAATTTATTCTTATAGTTATCATTGATATGCGCCCAAGAAACACATCCAAAGGTTCTTAGGTGGTCGACAGAGGGCTTCCTTCCATTCCATTTCTTGATTGGAGTCATGTCAGCAATTTCTCTAGTCATAGGTTCAAGAAATCATTTGATTATGGCATTTTGTGTTGATGATTTAATCATCACTGGGAATAATGTCAATTTGAATTTGGGTTTGAAGAAACAACTTGTCGATACCCTTGAAATGACTGACCTTCGGCTGTATCATTTCTTTCTTGGCATTCAAATTTTGCAAATGGATGATGATATCTTTATTTCTCAACCTAAATATGCATTGGATCTTCTGAAATGATTCAATATGGATGATTGTAAGTCTTGTGCTAAACCTTATCAGTATGGAGTGAGGTTTTCAAAAGACTATGACTCTCCATGAGTCAATGCCACTCTTTATCGACAATTGGTTGGTATCCTAATTTATTTGACTCATAGTTGACTAGATCTTTCTTTTGTTGTAAGTGTGGTCTCATGGTTCAAGTAGGATCCTCAAGAAATCCATTGTAAAACTGCAAAGAGAATTGTAAGATATATTAAAGGAACTTATCAGTATGGTATTAAATATTGTCACAATCCAGAATCGTTGGTCAATTTTACTGATTCTGATTAGGGAGGTGACATTAATGACCATAATTCCACTTTTGGCTATGTGTTCCAACTGAGTTCTAGACCGTTGGTCTGGTCATGTAAGAAACAAAAAGTAGTCTCTCTTTCGACTACATAAGAAAAGTATCGTGGCGCTATTAATGTAGGAATAGAGGCAGTTTGGATTGATCAACTTCTCAAAGAATTTGGATTTCATGTTTAGTCCTCGACTATTATTTACTGTGATAATCAGATTACTATTCAAGTTTTTTATCATCCTATTTATCATAGCAATATCAAGCATGTTGAAATCCATGTTCATTATTTGAGATAGTTGGTGCAGGAAAATAGTACGTTGTCTCACTTGTTTATTGAAGGATAGATGATCAGGTAGTTGATATCTTTACAAATCCTTTATCGAAAGATAAGTTTATGAAACTTCATGCTATGATCAGGATTCATGATGCTGTAATTATGGGCGGGTGTTTAAATAAAGTAATTTCACCTCCTGAATCTCTAGAGCATTGTGTTTATGGGGGGTGTTGGAACATAATGCTTTACATGTTCATCACACTTATGTATCTTCTGGAGATATTCAGTTGATAGACTACATTTGAATAAAAAAGCAGTCAACTAGAGGATCGACTAAGAGATTCGATGAATCGACTTAATGGCTGGCAAGGCCATTGTCGTCTCAACTACAATAGTCAACTAGACTTTGGGACATTGCGGATTTTGTGGAAACATTAAGACCAACGACCCCTATTTGTGGACCAAATATTCCTCACTTCAAGGGATTTCATTAGATATGGAGACTATAAAAGGATGACCCTGTGGGTTTTTCCAAGTATGATATTTGAGATGTCTTTCATATCAATGTTGCATTGTGATGTTTTGATCATAATGTGTTTTGCTTAACTATTGTAACAATGTCTTTAGACACAACCATTTATCTTCGAATATTGTTCCCTTCTATCATTGATTTATGTTATATATTTCAAGTTGAAGAGGTTCCCCAACATTCACGATAAAAAAAGTAAGGCTAGATTCTTGGTTTAGCTAGCCTAATTACAATTTCATTGTTATTTGGTTGTTATGTGCGATTTACACTAGAGAACAAGTTGTCCCACCAATCATGATCAGTGTTGTAAATAATTTTGCACTCTTAATGTGTTAAGAATAGAGTTATTGTCTCCATATTAAAGAACAAATATCCTAGTATATCATTGAGAACAGAGACCAGAATTAAATTCCCAAAAGGACCCGTGTTAGTGAAGTGAGTGGGATATAAGTCCCTCATTTATGAACCGTTATTGCAAATAAAACCTAATGGTACTTATTTCATCATATTGATCCCTCTCCATGATGCTTATTGTCTCTCCATCTGATCCATCCCAAGACTATACTGGAACCATCAACTAGTTCTTAGTCCCATATTACTCCTTAGTTAGCTCTCAATCGCATCGACTCAGTCAAGCCTATGAATCAGTCAATCCATCAACTCAATCGACCCCATGGATCATTTGATCCATCGACTAAGTCATCAACTCAGTTTACATACAAAATATTCTACAAGATTCATCCATCATACATGCCCTACAAAATTTTATGTCTCCAACACATGTCAAAAGACATTTTTAACAATCAGAAAGAATCGAGAAGATGCCATCAATGTGGCAACGATGTCTATTCATATTCTTCTAGCTGACAGATGGGAAGAAGGAGGTTAATTTACTAAATCAAATTGTAAATGCTTATTTGTAATTGAAACACAGTGGGTAGACACCCAAGCATCCCTCAGATTTTTATATATGCATGTAAGCCTGAATATGAAAGGGTTCCTCATTCTAGATTGCACTAAGATGGGTCTCAAAAGAGAAGCCTTGATTGGTTATTCATGGTAACTTCCTTCATTCGACCTCCATTCATGTAAATGAGTCTTTCAATTCAGTACACCTTGATACAAGGTTGGATTATAGATTTAAGAGACCAACATTCCACATATGACTGCTTAATAAAACTGGATATTTAACCCTTTGGGTTTCTCCATTGTCAATTCATGGCTTGCATTTTCATGTGATTGGTTTTTAATATTGCTTTCAATCATTTATGTTTCGTTAGTTATCTACATTGGTTTTCTTATCCAGTCTAAGTATAATTCACTTCCTTGATAATAGAGCTTAACTCATTCAATTGACTTTGTTATCCTCCTTTTGACTCCCTAGGCAACATGGATCATTCATATCATATCACTCTAGTATGCTCTAGCCCTGCTTAACACTACTTGCACAGTGAGAAAAATTATGCATGTTCAGACACACTCTAATACCAGGTATTTAAATTTCCTCTTCCTTCGACTTCTAAGTATTTATCTAATCAAAACCTAGATCAAACCTCCTCGTAGTAAAACTAAACAACTCATAGAGAACTCACTCTCTCGAATTTAATGAAAGAGAAACATTTTCATCATGTTCTTAGTTACCGTGCTTATTATTCATCCTTAACATTAAACAACATAAATTTTATTAAAAAAATTCCAAAACTTTAAAATTAATAAATATTTAAATATGTTTCAAATTTAATGAAAAAGACAATCATTGTTACCATATTCTGACTTATAGTGTTTGTTATTCATCTTTAATATTAAATAGCATGAATTTTATTGAAAGAAGATCCAAACTTAAAATATAATAAACATTTAAATATAATATAAACAAATCATTAAAACATATTATAAATTTTGTTATAATTCATTTTATGCCAAAAATAAAAAGTTGTCATAATTCATTTTATGTCAAAAATAGAAACTTTAAGAAATATAATTAAATGATAATAAAAACAAATCTAAATAGATGTCAAAAATAGAAATCCTATGATAATGATAATGAGTACATTCCTTTAGGTAGTTATTTAATAATTTAAATATGAATGGACTCCAAAGGCATGATAAAAACCATAGACAAGATTGAAATGTGGGGACTATAAATTCTATTATATATTTAGAGTGCTTTTAAATGAAGATTGTACTTTAAGAGAAATTCCAAAAACTATCTTATCAATTTAAAAGTATGAATATAATCATATGACCACAAGGGAAAAAGTAAATTGAGTGTTTCCATGTGCAAAGTCATAAACTTTCCATAAAGTTTAGGTTAGTTATGTGAAAAATCTCATAATTCCAACAGAGAAGGGAAATAAATGGAATCACCGAGGAGGTTAAAGGTTTTGATTTACATAATTATTAAAATAGGTTAAATGTTTTTGAAAAAATATAAATTAAAAATTTTGAATTTTTTTTATACTTGGTAAGTATTTATGGTTTTAAATTGATCGCGAGCATTTTGAATGGATTCAATGTTAAAATCTATTAGTATTTATTTATTTAGTTTATTTTTATTAATTTAATTATTTTTTATTAACTACAAAATATTAAAATTAAATTTAAAAATTAAATATAATTTAAAACATTTACTTATTTTTTTATTATCATGGGAACAGTAGCCTTCCAAGGGTATATCCAACATCTCGCGAGCCATATATACCATTAACTTGTGACTTAGTAGGGGTCGAGACGTCCTTAAGCTCAACCTAGGGGGTGAGCCTCTATCCTAGGGGTCACCTACCCTTCGAGCATTTGATTGAGGACAAAGTGAAGTACATTGGATAAAAGTTTCAGAAATTGATTTACCATATTGCTAAAGTTATAGGTTATACAAGTTAGGGTTTTTCTAGTCCTCAAACTAGGTTTAAACATATGGTTTCATGAAAATAGCCATATTTTAAGTTTGTGATCTTTAAATTGAGTGATACTTGAATTATTGGATATAATAAAGACTTGTGTGTTTCAAATCTAGTTTTCATATATGTTAGGGAAACATCGGTGAAGCTACGATCCATACAAGTTTAATCTCTTCTGAAATAGGGAAAAAATGGTAGGTTCTAGTAATTTTGCCATAACTTTCTCTTGAAATGTTCAAATTTCAATGGTTAGTGGGATCCTAAAGAGGAAAAACAGAGTATATCCTATAAAAATCTCAGCAATGTAATTTTAGAATTGAATAGGTTTTAATAGGTGCAATGTTGACCATCAAAGCATACTCACAATTAGGGCATTACAAGGTGTGTCAAATTAAGTTTATCATAACATTCAATTGGAATATTGTAGCATAAATACAAATATGCATGTACCAAATTTTGTAACATTTGATGATAATTTCTTAAAAAATGAGCATTATCAGGGAGAGAAAAAAGATTGTCCTTGTAGGAGCAACAAACATGGAAGATCTTGCCAAGTGAAAGAACATGCCAAGAGAATTTATGTATTTCCTCACCAATTGGAAGAACCAATTGATAGAAGAGGAAACTTGAAAGGAAAAAGTATTCACACATAAGCATCCACAACTAATCAACCACTAAGGACATCACTTGTTTGAATGGGAGCAACATTTCAATCCCCTAGGTATTATACCATTACATTGCTAATTTTTATATTATTGTTGTCATTATTAGTTGGCTCATTATTTGTATTTGTACCATTTATCTCCTATATGTATCAAGAAGATCTAGTTTTAGAGATTGTCAAGAGTTATTTGTAAATGTAATGTGTAAAGAAGGTTCACCGCTCAAAGTGACTTTGTTATTCATTCACTTTTTATCATTCTCAAGGAATGATGTTTCTTTTTCTTTATATTTTTATTCTATTTTCGTTATTTGGACTACAATAAATTTTAACAAGCTAGGTAGCAACTAGTGGATTAATGGTTAGGGTTAATGGATTAGTAGTTAGTAGTAAAGGGTTAGAGTTTAGCATGTTAGAGTGTCATTAGTTATGATTTAGCAAATACTGGGTTAGGGGTTAGAGTGTTAGTAAGTTAGATGCGTGGAGAAATGGTTTTTAGTGTGTTAGTGCTCAATGTTCTAGTGGGTTTGATGGTTAGCTCGTTAATGGGTTTGTAGGTAGTGGCTTAGTAGATAATGGTTAGTGTGTTAGTGTGTTAGTCAGTCAATGGATAGATGAGTTAGAATATTGTAAATTAGTAATTAATGGGTTAGAGAGTAGTATATTATACGGTTACTCAACTAGTGGGTTAATTATTGGATTATATGATTATTCATTTAATGGGTTAGTGGGTTAGTATGTTAGTGTCTTAGTATTAATGAGTTAGTGGTTAGTGTATCAGTTGGATAGTATTTATTGGGTGAGTAGATGGGTCATTAGTATATTATATGGTTAATGGGTTAGAGGGGCAATGGAAACATAGTCAACTTGGGAGGGTTAAAATTGGGGGGGGGGTAGGGGAGGGAAAATTATCAATGCCCCTTTCTCAAGAGGAATTATTTTTATCAAATTTGATTTTATGTATAAATATATACTAATATTTGTGTTAATAATATGTGGGATAATGTTTAGCGATTTTTGTAAACTATCATAGTTTGAAATATTTAGTTAACATCATCAATGAGCTTAATTTCACTATTTTGTTAAGATCACCCATGATGGACCTTGTTGTGAAATATTAATATTACGTGGGAATAATAATATAGATGATGCATATTTAAGTATGCATAAATGACAACTAGTGAAGAGCTAGGAAAATAAGACTAAGTGGTGGTAAAATTGGGAATCTGTCTCTTTGTATGTGTGTTTTAATTGACTATGAATTCATTAATAGAATACATTTTTCAAAATTATTACCATTCAAATAAAATTGTTAAACTTCTAAATTTTTTGAAGATGCCTAAATCTATACCATTATACGTATATAATTTAGTTTATCAATATAAGTGGATAGAATGATGATAAAGCTCACTACAAGAGAATAATCATATTGACGTTCTACATGAGGGATACAATCAAATTCTCATGGCTAAATTATTCACAACCTACAACAAATTTACAAATGCATTAAAATACTAATAGACGTTCCACGCAAAGTCCACTACTAAAATAAAATCACTTCAAAGACATTCAACAATAACCACTACAAACTTTATTGAATCAATGGATAATGTTATTATACATTATTACCATCATAAAACCAAAGGGTCTAAATATCACACAAAACCAAAAACTATAGAAATCCCAAACATGGAGAGTCAAAAGGCCCTCATTACATCAAACTCTCAATTATTTAAACTATCATGGGATGGCTATTTATTTTGCAATTCATTTAATTTCTTAAGGTAAACCAAACATTTATTTAATTAATAACCTATATTCATAGGTGATAATTACCCGTTTAACTTTCAAATAATATAATCTAGAATTTGTGGTATGAATATTCAAAGATAATTTTAAACACATTAGTGCAAATAATGCAATTTAGGTTTTTTTGTCACACTCTATGTAGGGCTTATATTAACCCTTTCAAATCTATATATTTTGATTAAATTTAATGTGTGGGTAGATAAATATTTACTATATAAAATTTAAAAATTTGAGAATTTAAATCCCAGTAGTGATTGCATGTATGTCAAAATACTAAACTCTATTACTACAAAATCAATAAATTTAGATGTGTTGGCTTTAGAACACATATTTGTGGTACTCAAACTCAATATATTTTGAAAAAAAATGATGAATATGTAGAGGAAGTGTCCTCTATGACAGCGAAATTTTAGACCTTGAGAGGGCACTAATCAAAATATTAGACCTCTGTCATTGTTGAAAATCAAGGAAAGCATGGAATAAAACCAAAAACAAACTAAAATCCTTTTTGGGTGTGCAAGATTGCCAAAACCCTAGGGATGCTCCTATATTAGATTCCCTTGGTTGGAAAATTTTGAGCATATTGCTCAGAATGTTGTTGATTGATCAAAAACTGCAAGATATTTTTTTATTCTTCTTCTCTACACTCTTCTCCACTCATCATTTTGCAATCTTCATTCATCATCCATATTCTTACTCTTTATAATCCTTAATTATTAAATCTACAATTTTAGACAACATCTAACACCTAAATTTATCTTTGTCAACTCCTCTTAGTCCATCTTCACCACATCACCAAAACTTACTTAATCCCCAATAGACTCAAACCAATGAATGGATGTAAGACTTAGTATATATAATGTAATTCGATAATGTACGAAGGTATACATTACATAAAAGACATTGCAATGTAAAGTGGAATAAGACAAGGAGAATAAAATAATTGATTAATGAAAATAAATTTAAAAATAGAATAAGAGAGGAAAATAATGTGAGGAATGGGAACTGAAAGTTTATTCCCTTGGAATTCCCATTACCCCTAGCTCTCTTATATCTCATTGTATTTTTCATTATCAAAGGGTCTTTTTGGCCAAAAAGAGGATACTACATAGAGGGAGCCATGAGTTTCTTTGGAACTACATTTTAAATAGAGGTTGATGGAATAAACTATGCGACCATTTTGTGTTAGTGTAATATCCCTAATCATATTGAATATGATATTATCCAAAATTTAAAACTTATAGCACAATTTTTCACAAGCAAAAACTAGTTAACAAAACTAGTTGGAAAAGAGTTGGTCTAGGGCACAATAAGACTCCTCTCGGGTTAGGAATTTGAGATATTTAGGATATGAAAAATGTATGGGTGAATGTGCATCAAAAAACATATCAGATCCATGGATATATTATGATTCATATGCACAAGGTACTGGGTCCATTCACGTTTCAACAACAACTGTCATTGAGGTCTACTCTAAGGCTTCCTGAGCATACCAACATATGTATACTAAAATATTTTTCTCACACATGAAGGTAACCAAATGGATTATATCATATATTAAACTCCTAATTAGGTGTTGGACAGAACTTATGATAATTTGGGAGGCTCTGGTTGAATTTGGGAGCAAAAGAGGCAAGGGCACTAAGTTGGACTGCTCAACTAATAGTTTTCCAAGTTCTTTCAAACAGACTGATATGTCTTCAAATACTCAGGGAAATTATTGGGGATTCTTCATTAAGATCTCAAGATTCACAAATGACCATCATAATAGGAAACTGGTTCATACATAGCTTTGAATTACAAAAATGGTAATACTAGTCAAGAAAAAGTGCTTAAAGAGCTAGTCTTGAAATTGCTTGATCCAAACTACCTTAGAGGCTTACAAAATTCACTTATGAAGTATATGATGTCTCTTACATGAGTTTATTAACAACATAAAATTGAAATTGAATATCCTTAGAAGAAGTTAGAGGAGTTTTAACATTCATATCTTGAAGGAGTCTCCAATGCTAAAGAAATCTTACAAACTTAGAGAATGAGTATGAGGGAAGGAGAAGAAGGAGAATTTATGCACTGGATCTGCAATGAGGGTGAAATCAGATCTGGTAGCTGCAGATGGAGTTCGCACTAGACTTCATGATCTTCACAATGGTGCCTTCACTGAAATGGATGACCTCCTCCAGGTGAACTTCTTCAAGAACTCTCTCCAATGGAACTGTGACTGAGGATCTCTCTCAGATGCCTTAGATTATTCAATAATGGAATGGTGTAGTCATGTAGATCAACATTCCATGGATCTGGATATGATCATGGAAAAAATGGAACATTAATTGCATTGGGGTTCATCTCCCAAGCATTGGTTGAGGCACATCACTCAATTCTAAGTAGAAAAGTATCTCAAGACAAAAAACAATTGACCAAAAGATGTGAATGGTGCGCACTAGCCTCCTTTTATAACTTGGGTAGCTTCCTGGGAAATCCATTGTCACATGTGAGAGGTGAGGGATCCTTCCTTGAGAGAATTAGAAACAATTTTTCTTTGTGCAACTTGCTTGCTTTGTGTCTTCAACTAATTTTAGCAATTGCGCCCTACTTAGCTTTTCTGGATGTTGCCTTCTTTTTCAAAATGGTTTCTTTATGCAATTTACTTCTTTTTGAATTTCCTTCTTTCTTCTTTTTCCTATTTTTTCTTTCTTTTTCCAGTTTCTATCTTTTTATGTTGCCACCTTGCTTTTAGATGACTCCTTCTTGTTTCTAACTTTTCCACTTGAGTAGATGAGGTCCACCTTGTCCTCATGCGCCCTCCTACCCATGCGAACATCATCACTTTCCAAAATATTGATTAATAATGATAAAGAATTAATTATAAAATAATTAAAATTCAAAATATTCAAATTTTTAATTACTATAGGCCTTGGACCAAAATTCATCCCACTTAATTAATTATACTCAATTTAATTCTTCTTCATAGACCCTTAGGGATTGGAGGGTCCAATTCTTGACCAAATGGACACTAGGGAAGGAACATGACATCCCTCCCTCCCCAATACTTCTTGTTCTCAAGCAGGTGCAATCCTGGATGTTGCAAAATCTGTTCATTTTCCCAAGTTGCATCTTCACTACGAAACCCCTTCCACTGCACTAGATATTCTTTAATGGTTTTGTTCCTCAGCTTCCTTTCTCTAATCTGCAAAATATTTTATGTTTCTAAGACTAGGTGTCCTTCATCATCGAGATGAGGCAATTATTATAAAACTCTTACTTGTTGGCCAACTGCTTTCTTCAAGCATGACACATGGAAAACATTGTGTATCTTGCTCCCTGAAGGAATATCTAATTCATACGAAACTTCACCAATTTTACTTATGATCTTATATGGTCCATAGAATATTGGTAGCAATTTCTCATCCCCTTTGGATTTCAAAGAGGATTTCCTATATCGTTGCAACCTCAAATAGACCAAATCACCTTCTTGGAAGGTTCGGCCTGTTATGATCTTATCGGCATTCACCTTCTGTTGGTTATGTGGAACTTGCAAGTTTTCTTTGATTTCCCTGAGTATGTCTTGGCTTTCCTGGAGCCAATCCTTTTCTTTTTGTGCTCTTCAATCCCAAAAAATCAGATCTACAAATGTGGGTGATTCATTCCCATACAGAGATTTAAATGGTGTCATTCCAATAGTGAGATGGAATGTAGTGTTATGGCAGAATTCCCCCAAGTGTAGCCAAGTGACCCATGATTTTTGCTGCCTGATGATATAATTCCTGAGATAACCCTCAAGCCATTGGTTTACCCTCTCATTTTGGCCATCATTCTAAGGGTGATAACTCGTGCTAAGGTTCAAACTAGTTCCAATTAGTTCAAACAAGGTTTGCTAGAAAGCACTAGTAAATTTGCTATTTCGGTCGCTTATTATAGTCTTGGGAAGACCATGCAATATAAATATAAATACTTCTTTAAAAAATAGTGTAGCAACTTGATTTGCAATAATAGGTGATGTGACAACAAAGAAGTGAGCAAATTTAGTCAATCTGACAACAACTACAAAAATACTATCCTTACCCTAGGTTTTGGGAAAACTGGTGATGAAATCCATGGACACACTTTCCCACTTTTGTTTTGGAATTGGTAGGGGTTGAAGGAGACCATCAGGATGAGTGTGCTCAACTTTATTATGTTGGCATGCAGTACACTCCCTTACATGCCTTAACGCATAATTTTTTAGGCCCTTCCAAGTGAACCTCTCTCTCACCTTCCGACAAGTTTTCAGGAATCCAGGGTGGCCCGCCACTGGTGCATTGTGGAAAGCCTCCAAAATATTTTCTTTTAAGTTTAATCCAAGCACTAGAAAAATTATGTCTTTGTAATATATGATATCATTAAGGATTTTGTAAGAATCATCATGAATCAAGCCATCCAACACTTCACAAGCAAACTGTTTCTTAGAATATTCAATAGTTAGTTGGACCTTCCAATCAGTTGGGACTTGCAGCAAAGAAAAAGTAGGATTCCTAAAGAGGGAATCAACTACCACATTCACCTTACCCTTTTTGTATTCTATGTCAAAGTCATAGTACTGAACCTTACTTACCCATTTCTATTGTCTATCATTTAGCTCCTTTTGGGTCAAAAAATGTCTCAAAGTGTTGTGATTAGTCTTTACTATGAGCTTTCCTCCTACTAGGTATTGTCTGAATTTGGACAAGGCATGCATAATGAAAAACATATATTTATCATAAATTGAATAATTCCTCTCATGTGGCTGCAAATTTCTTCTCTCATAGGCAATGGGATGCTTATTCTGCATAAAAATGCCCCAATTCCTTCCCCGGAGGCATCACATTCTAGTATGAAGGGACGAGAGAAATAGGGAAGTGAAAGTATTGGGCAGCTTCTCATGACACTTATTTAATTTTTTTGAAAGATTGTTAAACCTCCTCTAGCCAACAGAAGGCTCCCTTCTTGGTGATATCTGTTAAAGGGGATGTTAGTTTAGAAAACCGTTTCACAAATGTTTGGTAGTAGGTGCATAAACCAATGAATCCCCTTAATTCAGTGATGTTATTTGGGATTGGCCATCCAAGTATGACCTTGATATTATCCATATGCACCTTGAATCCTTCTTTCCCAAGTATTTGACCAAGATAGAGGATATAATTCAATCCAAACTCACACTTGGACAATTTGGAATAAAAAGATTGGTCTGCCAAAATTGTTAGGACATTGTCCAAGTGGTGCAGGTGCTCCTCCCATGTCCTATTGTAAATTAGAATATCATCAAAGAACAAAAGGACATACTTACGCAAATTCTTATTGAAAAATATGTTAATGCAGGATTGGAAGGTGGCTGGTGCATTGGTCAAGCCAAAAGGCATGGCAAGAAACTCAAAATGCCCATAATGGCACCGAAAAGCAGTTTTCTAGTTGTCTTATTCCCTCATCCCTATTTGATGGTATACTGAGTGGATATATATATTGGAAAAGTATCTTTCTCCATGCATCTAATCCATCAATTCATCAATCCTTGGGATATGATATCTCTTTTTGATGGTCTTCTTATTCAGGGCCCCATAGTCAATGCACATGCACATTGTCCCGTCTTTCTTTTTAACTACGACCATTGATGATGCAAAGGGACTTGAGCTTGGTATTATGAATCCCAAATCACAAAGATATTTGATGGTCTTCTCAATCTCATCCTTGAATATTTTAGGGTGCTTATAAGTATGTATCTTGATAGGAAGTGTGCCAAATTCCAGCTCAATCCAATGTTCAGTACCTATGTTAGGAGGCCTTCCATGTGGAATATCTTCAAACACTTTCTTGTGTTTGTGTAGCATCCTTTTGATGTCCTCAGGATTATGTGAGGCATCTATGGAATTTACTTGAGTGATGATGAAACATTCAGAAGCCCAATCAACATCACCATGCCTCAAAATCGATCTCATACTATGTGCATAAATTACTTGTTTTGGGTAGGTGTTGACACCTTCCAAAACCACTTGCTTCCCATTAACACCTTTGAAGATCATTTGGGGTATTTGGTAATTCACTAAATGTTCCCCAATGGATTACAACCACTATACTCCCAACACCATATTGGTATTAGCCACATTGACAACATAGAAGTTGTCAGTCATGGTGTAATCTCCAACAATCATTTTCAACTTTGGAATCCATCGGTTACACTCGATAGTGTTGTTTCCTAGAATGATGACAGTGAAACCTCCAAATTTTTATTTTGGTATATTTATCCTCTCTACCATGGCTGCATCAATGAAATTATGGGTGGCACCCCCATTGACCAAAACTGATACTCTTTTCCCTTGCACTACCCCTTTGAATCTAAGGGTATGGAAGTGGGGAACTCCACTTAATACTGCAATTTTGTTGTCTTCCTGTGGGGGATGCTCTTCCCATTCTGTTTCATAGAAATCTTCTACTGGTGCTTATTCCTCAAATTATTCCTCCTCAATTTACGAAAATACCTCAATGTAATGTTCTTTTCCCTTAGCACATTTGTGGCCTAGAACCTAGGGTTCCTGACAAGAGAAGTAGAGCTTCTTCCTTCTTAATTCATCCCAATATTTGTATGAGTACTCTTTCTTGTTTGGGGAAGCCGCATTCTTAAAAGGTGGTCTTTGATTCTGAAATTTTGTAGGCACATTAATCTTTGTAGGATACCTTGTTCTTGGGATGACATCTTGTAGATCCCTTGTTCTGCTCACTGCTTCTTGTAAAGTGGATGGTCTGTATTCCTTTTCTAGTCCTTTCAATGGCTCTGATAATCCTTCCGTGAATAGGAGGATCAAGTGAGCCTCAGAGATGTCAGTGAACATCATTGCAAGATTTTGTAAATCAGAGATGTATGCTTAGGGAGTTTCTGTTTGCTTCACATGTTCCAACTCCATAAAAGAGATTTCAGGGTCTCTCTTATCAAACCTCTCTACTAGCCTCCTAGTGAAATATTCATACTAGGTCACTTGAACATGGCCCAAGGTTCTCATTCCTTGGAACCACCAATAATTTTCCTCTCCTTCCAAATGCAAGGTTTCCATTCTGATGGCATCCCTTTCATCCATGGGATTCAGTTGGAAATAGGTGTCTAGCTTATGTACCCATGATCTAGCAATAATTTTGAGGATCCATCATAAAAGGGTAATGAGATCTTACGAATGGCATTTCTCAGCTCATAGTTATGTTTTGGATTCCTATGAACTCCTTTTTTCTGATTTTATACAATGTTTCACAAATATATTTGAAAGGAAATTCCCTTCTGCATTATTCACTCATGGTTTGGTATTCTACATACCGCTCCTCCCATGAAGCAACTGATTCAGTCTACACTTCATGATCTTCCTTGTGTTCCTCAATGAACTTGGGAATGGTATGTCGAGGTTGATTCTTGAGTTCCTCTTTGAATTCATTAGGCCTATTATGAGGCCCAATCCTTGAAAAGATAGATCCACCCGAAACCTTCCTTTCTTCATTTTGAGAGCCACTACTGCTCCCTTCTTCGTCTTTATTTCCTAGCTGCTTAGCCAAGAATTCTCTGGCGTCTTTCCCAGATTGGATGATATCATAGGATATTCCATTCAATCCCTTTAACATACTTTGGACAAATATTATGAACTCTTCCTTTTCATCCAATTCAGATACATCCTTTCCTGCTTGCATTTTTCCTCCAATAGATTCCACCTCTTCTTCAACACGAGGTTCTTCAATGTTCTTTCCTTTGGGGAGTGAAACTCTCTCGAGACTCATCACAATTAATCAAGATCATGTTCAAAGGATCATGCTATGATACAACTGTAATATCCCTGATCATATTGAAGATGATATTATCCAAAATTTAAAACTTTTAACACAAATTTTCACAAGCAGAAACTAGTTAACAAAACTAGTTGGAAAGGAGTTGGTCTAGGGCACAATAAGACTCCTCTCGAGCTAGGAATTTGAGATATTTAGGATCTGAAAAATGTATGGGTGAAATTTCAGCAGAAAACATATCAGATCCATGGCTAGATTTTGATTCCTATGCACAAGGTACTGGAGCCATTTACGTTTCAACAACAGCTACCATTGAAGTCTACTCCGAAGCTTCCTAAGAACACCAACATATGCATACTAAACTCATTTGATCACCTAAAGGTAAAAAAATGGATTATATCAGATATTAACCTCCTAATTAGGTGTTGGACAGAATATTATGATAATTTGGGAGGTCTTGGTTGAGTTTGGGAGCAAAAGAGGCAAGGCCGCTATGTTGGACTGCTCAACTAATATTTTTCCAAGTTCTTCCAAACATGATGATATTCCTTCAAATCCTTAGGGAAATGATTGGGGATGCTTAATTAATGTCCTAGGATTCACAAATTACCATCAAAACAAGAAACTGGTTCATACATAGCTTTGAATTACAAAAATGGTAAAACTAGTCAAGAAAAAGTGCTTAAAGAGCTAGTCTTGGAATTGCTTGATGAAAACTACCTTATAGGCTTAAAAAATTCAATTATGAAGTGTATGAGGTATCTGAAATTAGTTTATTAACAACAACAAATTGAAATTGAATATCCTGAGTAGAAATTAGAGGATTTTTAACCTTCTAATCTTCAAGGAGCCTCCAATGCTCGACAAATCTTACAAACTGAGAAAATGAGTATGAGAGGAGGAGAAGAAGGAGAAGTTATGCAATGAGGATGAAATTAGAGCTGGTAGCTTAAGATGGATGGCACATTGGAATTCATGAGATTTATAGGGGCACCTTCACTGAAATGGATCACCTCATCCAGATGAACTCCTTCAAGAACTCACTCCAATGGCACTGTGACTAAGGATCTCTCTCTGGATGCCTTAGATTATTAAAAAATGGAATGATTCAAGCCTATATATCAGAATTACATGGATTTTTATTTGATCATGGACAAACTGGAACATTAATTGCATTTGGGTTCATCTCTCAAGCATTGGTTGAGGCACATCACTAAACTCTGAGTAGCAAAATCTCTAATACAAAAAAACAATTGACCAAGAGATGTGAATGAATTGCACTAGACTCCTTTTATAACTTGGGTAGCTTCTTGGGAAATCCATTGGCATGTGTGAGAGGTGCAGGTGACTTCCTTGAGAGAATTAGCAACAATTTTTCTTTGTGCAGCTTGCTTGCTTTGTGTCTTCAACGGATTTTAGCAATTGTGCCCTACTTATCTTTTCTAGATGTTGCCTTCTTTTTCAAATTGGTTTCTTTCTACACTTTCCTTCTTTGTGCTTTTGCCTATTTTTTCTTACTTTTTCCAGTTTCTATCTGTTTATGTTGCCACCTTGCTTTTAACTGACTCCTTTTTTCTAACTTTTCCACTTGAGTAGGTGAGGTCCACCTTGTCCTCATGCACCCTCCTAGCCATGTACTAAACATCATCACTTTCCAAAAACTTGATTAATAATGATAAGGAATTAATTATAAAATAATTAAAATGAAAATTATTAATTACTATAGTCCTTGTACCAAAATTCATCCCATTTAATTAATTATCCTCAATTTAATTCTTCTTCCTAGACCCTTAGGGATTGGAGGGTCCAAGTCTTGACCAAATGGCCACTAGGGGAGGAACATGACAGTTAGCTTTCCCATTCGGGTTTACAGGGTAAACAATGTATCTATGTGCAATGCTTTCTCTATTTGTTATTGTTTTAATGTATCACTTATTTATATGTTCGTAATATATATTTTATATGTTATTAGTGGATACAAATGAATAGTGAGAGTAAAATAGAGATTTGTAATCAGATTTGTAGATTGAATGAATTTCTTGGTACTTCTTGCATAATGGAGGTTACAACAACTATTTCTCTTGCCATCAAAATTTTCTCTAGACCCAGAGATCAATGTATTCCATTTTGGAGGCATTGCATTATTGTAGGTGGTTGCAAAATTCGTTTTTGTTGTTTTCTTGGACTGTTGGGAATTTGTCTCCCTCATCCAAGGCCATATGACCTCTCCTAGATGAGTAAATGATTGCATGTTTAGAATTTAACATTTATGGGACATTTCTTGTTCATCTAAAGTTGTATGCCCTCTCTTGTTGAGAAGTGGGTTGCTTTCATAGTGTTTACATGTTGTTGGGAATTTTCTCCCCGATTAGAGGTCATATGCACTCCATTTTGCTAAGGATATTTGTTGAGTGTTCTAACTTGTTGGTGGATGTATTAAACATTTCCAAGACATGTGCACTTTTTCACTAAGCAATTTCCTCTCTACCTAGCAAATTTACCTTACCAAGAATCAATTAGTCTTATTTTTTGGGTTGTACATCCTTCTTGTTGGTCGATTGTTTGTTGGTTGGGTTGATTCATCCTCAAGATTCCTTTTCCTCTCATTTTATAGACCATATATTATTTTTTGGAGAAGTGGGGGGCCATATGGATGTGTAAAAGTCTATTGGGATTGTGCTTGTAGTGTTTGTAAAGTGAACACCCATATGGGCATATGATTTTTCAAGTAGGTGTGTGAGAAACCTTGAATATAGAGATGGATAGTAAATAAGTTTTGGAATCAAGTGACTGATCTCTCACTTGGGTGTAGCATTACTCCCAACCTTTTATATCGTATGGTGTAGTCCCTTCTCACTATTATTGTAACCATCCCATGTAAGGTTTATTTTCCTTGAATTTTCAAGCCATGTGATAGGAATTCACAAAATAAATGGGCTCACAATATACCTAATTATTAAATGATGTGAAATTAATCAAATTGAGACTTCTCATGCATTATTCATTTGAGGGAGGAGATATATCCCATTTATCATCTCTCCTTGAAGAAATTCATCATATGGTTTTATTAACTAAAGATATAAACTTATATACCATGTCTCCTATGTTTTTAAATGATGTTGATATCATACATGCTCATTACCTTATTGTTAAGTAAATAGGAAAGAAGAGAAACCTCTACAAAAGTGTTGGGTTATTGAGTTATTTTGGTGTTTAAACAATACATAAAAAGGCACTCTGAGCACAAGCTTAGAGAACATATTATATAACCTCTTATCTCTCAATCTTATCAACACTTGCCTGATTTTGACAAAAAAAAGCCTTATAATCACTCTAGATAGCGAATTCAAGACATTAGATTCATGATTGAGTTGGGAATAGAAGCATGAATTCATTTCAAAGTGAATAGAGAAAATGTGTCTCAAAATAAATGATGATGATAGAGTTCACTATTGAAATCTAAGGATTTATAGGTTCATCACACCTCTATATCTTTTGGAGACAATCAGTAGATAGACTACAATCGACTAGCAAAGCAGTCAACTAGAGGCTCGGATGAGAGATTCAACGACTCAACTCAAATGTCGGCACGATCATGTTTGGCTCGACTACAACATCCAACTAGAATTTGGGATGTTGCGGATTTTTTGGAAATAGTTAGGACCAACGACCCCTATTTGTGGACTAGATCGTCCTCACTTCAAGGGATTTCATTATTTATAGAGACTATAAAGGAAGACCCTATGGGTTGTGCCAAGTATGATATTTGAGATGTATTCCATATCAATGATGCATTGTGATGATGCAATGTGCTTAAGTGATGCAATGGTGTCTTTAGACACCACCTTTATCTTGGAATATTGTTCCCTTTTTTCATTTCTTTTATGTTATATAGTTCAAGGTGAAGAGGTTCCCCAACATGGGATCCAACACTGTCGGAAGTAAACTTGGTCTTATAGATCCATCGAAACCTCACAAAATTATTTCCTTGCAGTTGAGGAATAATATCCCATGTCTGTTTCTTCTTTAAAGAATCAATTTTAGCAGTCATAACAGTTTCCCATTTTGGTATGCCCTGAGCATCAACATAAGTGTTAGGGTCATAGGTTTCAAGAACTCGTGCCATCAAAACAACACTTCCATGTTTTTTTTTATTGTGGGTTTGTCAACCAATACTTGTTAAATATTGTAACTTCAAAGAATATTATATTTGTACTTTATTATTCCGGAGATGATTCATTCCTCCGTGAAGATCTTATTGTATATCCGGAGATGTTTATTCCTCCGTCGGAATGTGGTAACTCGGGTTATTAGACTTCCCTAGTGGGGGTCGGCCCTAAATGTGTTATGTGGGTCAAAGGGTTATTAGACCACCCTAGAGGGGTCGGCCCAGTTAGTTGTAGTGGGTTATTTAACCTATTGGTTAAATACGAGCCTACGTGTACTTGTGTAAAATACATATCAAAGTAGTGTATAAATAGAGGAGGTGTGTTCCTCATTATACACACTCACTCATTCAAGGGAGGCGCACCTATTGGAGGAGAGGTCTGCTACAGTGGAGAAGGAGATCATGTCTTTGGTTTGCATCTTTGTATATTGATGGTCATCTATATTGAGGAAGCTTTACTGGGTTTTCTACCCCATGAGGGTTTCCCAGGATAAATCTGTGTCTCTTGTGTTTATGCTATGCTTGTTGTTTCTTCAGTGATCCTGTATATGCTATTATTGTGAAATGGAATGTAATGCTGCTATTTTCTGTCTTAGCATATTGAATTTTAACATGGTATCAGAGCTAACCTGAAGGAAGACAAGGTATGGCACTAAAGACACTTGCTTTACTTACGACAATTTGAAGGTTAGGGTTTTACATAGCAAAAACCAGTCATCGTAGCACTTTCGCTATAAATCCGTTTTGGAGAAGTTTTCGGATCTGAAATTGTTACAGGACGAAGCTAAGATCTCCAGGTACCTTGTGTCCAAAGGAAAACCTCTAATTCGTTGTACTTTGTGATTTATGATCTGTACAATATAGGGTTTCTGCCTCTTCCAGATCTGAGTCAAAATCAGGTGACCTTGGGAAAAAGGTCATAACTTGGGCTAGGAAGATCCAAATGAAATTTCGTGAAAAGTGACAGGTAGTACACAGACTGTACTATCTCAGAAAACTTTTTCAGAGGCCTAAGTTGAACCAGTGACACGTGGCACGCCGTACAAGTTCGCTCTCCTGTATTATCCCATAAACAGGTCACGTTGCGACACTTGGCATAACTCTCTCTCAGAGAATCCAATTGAGGTCAGACCTGTCAGGATGGAAAGATAACAGGCCGAGCTATCTCAGAAAACTTTTTCAGAGGCCGAAGGTCAAACAGTGACACGTGGCACGCCGTACAAGTTCGCTCTCCTGTATTTTCCCAAAACAGGTCACGTTGCGACATTTGGCATAACTCTCTCTCAGAACATCCAATTGAGGTCAGACCTGTCAGGATGGAAAGCTAACAGGTCAGGCTATCTCAGAAAACTTTTTCAGACCCTGTGGATCAAAAATTTCGGAGTTACACCAGAAACAATCAGGTACATATTTCTGTCAAAACAGAATTATTTTTTGGTACCTTCATTCATGGCTTCCGAAATTTAGGGCTTTGAAGAAAGTTGGAATTTTTGTAATCGGAGACCACGGCTGGATGCTACTCATCAAAATAGAAATTTAGAGACCAAGATCAGAATTTTTGGTTGGGCAGAAGGCCGGGCTTGATTAGACCCTAGTTCGGGACTTTGATCAGAAAAGTGGAAAATTAGGGCTTCTGTAAAAATAGGAATTTTTGAAATCTGTGACCACGGCTGGAAGCTCCTCAGAAAAATAGAAGCTTAGAGCTTTGGTTCAAACTTTTTGATGGGGCAAAAGAGTGGGCTTCATCAAACCCCAGTTCAGGGTCACGTCCAGTGAATCCGAAAGTTTCAAAGGCAAAATTGAGGAGTAAAACTTTGCAGTTTTCAAATTCTAAATATATCAGTTTGATCAGCTCATCAAGGCGCATATTTCTATCCTTTCGGAAGTCTGAAATTCAAAGTTTGAATTTTTGGGGCTTCTCTGACAAACCCATATCCAGCTCCAGGTCCAGTTCTTGCAAATCAAGTGGATAGGGTTAATCCTAGAAGAAGATAGATTGGTCACCTACATAAGTGAAGGAGTTCATGTTTCAGAGGGAGATGAGGCTAAGGCTTTACATAAGGAGATTACAAGCGATCTCGATAGGTATGACTCATCGAGGTATGTTTTGAGATTTGTTCATGATTAAGTTTATGGTATGTTTGTCTTCATGATTATTACAGTTAGTACAATCTTGATTTTAGATTTGTTGTATCACCTTAACAAAATTATGAATGCATGATAGAAGATATTCATTGGTTAGGGTGTTGACACTTATGATTGTACTAATGCATTATGGTGTTGTGTGAGGTTGAGGTTGTCTGCTAACAAGATACAGGTACATCACAAAAGACAAATCAGGCTTCATGACCATGAAAACATGAAGACAAAGACTCATCCATAATCTTTGTTCTACTTACGAGGTATGTTGTACATAACCAAGTAGGTATAATAATCCAGGTATGTTTCCCATGAATCTTACCTTGTGTTAGGATCCCTTATATAAGTATACTTGGAATGATTGGTTATGCTCATTCATAAAGTTAGTAACCAAGGGATTATGCATATTATATCTCTTATCAATGATACGCATGAGTAAAAGAAGACTTCCCTGAAATCTTGAATACTAATGTTTATTAACTATAATCATGACTATACGTTTTCAAGATTACTTAGTACTATAATGTTTTGATAGCATTTAGAATATACTAATGAGTGTATGTTTGTATATGAGATCATGAGGATGACTCTTGAGCATGCACAGTGGTACAGAATGAATAGAAGTTCAAAAGACATACAGAAGATCAAGCGGGAGGCAGCCACACAAACATAAAAGATAAGTATTTGAGTTGCTATTTGAAATAGTAATGATATTGCCTGCATGCATATTTGTATTCCTAGAATATATAATGCTGAGTGTAAACATTCATAGAGCATTGAACAGTATACAACTAATGTGCATATGCTTGGACAAACATTCCATTGTTGCTTGTCTAGAATGAAACCTCTTTGCTGACATGCTGAGAGTTGTGCACACTCTCGATAGTATGTTCTGGTAGAGATGGAAGGCATCTAGATAGCCACTGTATGCATACAGGATATGGGAAAGTGTTGTGCCAAAGTAATGGTCAAAATAGTTGCATCACTATGTAAATGATATCTGTATGCATAATGGGTTATCTTTTGATGATTATGAAGTATTACTAATCATGTACTTAATTTTGATTTGTAGGAAAGGTCATGAAGAATGATGGACACCGTACAAGTGGTGGATGTTCAAACAAGAAGATTTACAAATCAAACAAAATATAGAAGGCTCATGGCTAGAAGATTCTCTTAGAAAGGGGAAGAGAATCATGACAAGATGTTTGCTCCAAGTATGGTGTAATTAAAGAAGAGGTATGAATCAGGTTCTGTATAGGTACCTAGGATCGATAATAATTTAAGCTTAATGATCACCATGGGTGATGTGGATCTCAACCTTTGCTACAAGGTTGAATATGATACACATATGACATGGATGCAAGAAGGAACTCACCACAGAGTTCGAATGATACTGAGGCTCATATCAGTAGACCCATCTAACGAGAGATGGCACAGATAGATATGCAGAAGATCATTCAATGCAGAAATGAAAAATGAAAGATCTCAATTTGATGCTTTACTTCCTAGGTCTGGAAGTATGGCAAGGCTCAGAAGGAATATTTATCAATCAGGGAAAGTATGATGAGAAATATGACTTGAGGTGTTGGAATGGCCACTCTTATGGATTCCAGCTTGAAGCCGTTAGGGGATAACTCATCAGAGTTAGTGGATATAACTCTGTACAGTCAAATTATTGGGTCTTTGATATATCTAACATATACTAGGTTAGATATATGCTCTGTTTTGAACACCTTGAGTTAGTATCTAGTGGAAACTAGATGTGTTTACCTGATAGTTGCAAAGTATGTGATGAGGCACATAAAGGACACGATAGAATTTGATCTATGCTATCTTGAAGATCATGACTTCAAATGGCTATTCAGATTCTGTTTGGGCAGGAAGTGTATCAGACAAGAAGAACACCTCGAGAGGATGTTATTGTCTGGGATTAGCCATGATCTCGTGGTTTAGCTGGAAGCAGTCTAGTGTGACTCTCAGCACAAGCGGAATATATGGCTGCTTGCTCTGCTAGTTGTGAAGAAGTTTGGCTTTAGGATTGTTTGACTTAGAGTTAGAACCAACTGAGATCCTATGTGATAATTAGAGTTGTATCAAGATGACATAGAATCTAGTGTTCCATGATAAGTCAAAGAACATAGGGAACTAACAAGATATGTCACAGAAATGAACTCTAAAAGTTTGAATTTGTAACAGGTTACCATTGTACTAACCAAGCCCCTACGTCAAGTGAAGAAGTTACCAACCAAACCTCTGTCTCGAGTGAAGTTTGAATACTTCCGAGACAAGCTTGGTGTAGTTCAAAAGGACCGTCCTCGAAAGGGGGAGTAGTATAGTCACTACTGATGAGATTGTCTCATCAAACAACAAGGTCGTTGATGAGGTAACCTGTTCTCTACACCCAGTTACTTAGAAATATTTAGATTTAGGACTCTTATACTTAGAATACTTAGCTTTACTTATACATGCTTTTGATGATAGATGTATTGGTGAGAATACATGCTAGATGTATACATGTTTTGGTGTGATGTATACATGTTTAGATGTATTAGTAAGAATACATGCTAGTTGTGATGTATACATGTTCTGATGTGATGTGTACATGTTTTGATTAGTGATGTATACATGTTTTGTTGTACACATGTTTTGATGTGATGTGTACATGTGTTGATTAAGTGATGTATACATGTACACATGTCTTGATGTGATGTATACATGTTTTGATGTGATATATGATTGTACCTGTATGGATGAGAAAAGAGTTGAGGGGATTGGATCATCCCTGGACTTTCAGTCCTAAAGAGAGCCGTAGACGTGAGGTCTCCGAGAATGAAGTCCTTAGTGGACAGTTGAGGGGATTGGATCATCCCTGGACTTTCAGTCCTAAAGAGAGCCGTAGACGTGAGGTCTCCGAGAATGAAGTCCTTAGTGGACAGTTGAGGGGATTGGATCATCCCTGGACTTTCAGTCCTAAAGAGAGCCGTAGACGTGAGGTCTCCGAGAATGAAGTCCTTAGTGGACAGTTGAGGGGATTGGATCATCCCTGGACTTTCAGTCCTAAAGAGAACCGTAGACGTAAGGTCTCCGAGAATGAAGTCCTTAGTGGACAGTTGAGGGGATTGGATCATCCCTGGACTTTCAGCCCTAAAGAGAACCGTAGACGTAAGGTCTCCGAGAATGAAGTCCTTAGTGGACAGTTGAGGGGATTGGATCATCCCTGGACTTTCAGTCCTAAAGAGAACCGTAGACGTGAGGTCTCCGAGAATGAAGTCCTTGGTGGACTTGAGGGGATTGGATCATCCCTGGACTCTCAGTCCTAAAGAGAGCCGTAGACGTGAGGTCTCCGAGAATAGAAGATAGGACTGCATTGTCCCTGGACCTTAGTTCAAAATGTACGTGATGGGGATTGCATCATCCCGGAACTGATAGTTCAAAATGTACGTGATGGGGATTGCATCATCCCGGAACTGATAGTTCAAAATGTACGTGATGGGGATTGCATCATCCCGGAACTGATAGTTCAAAATGTACGTGATGGGGATTGCATCATCCCGGAACTGATAGTTCAAAATGTACGTGATGGGGATTGCATCATCCCGAAACTGGTAGTTCAAAATGTACGTGATGGGGATTGCATCATCCCGGAACTGATAGTTCAAAATGTACGTGATGGGGATTGCATCATCCCGGAACTGGTAGTTCAAAATGTACGTGATGGGGATTGCATCATCCCGGAACTGATAGTTCAAAATGTACGTGATGGGGATTGCATCATCCCGGAACTGATAGTTCAAAATGTACGTGATGGGGATTGCATCATCCCGGAACTGATAGTTCAAAATGTACGTGAAGGGGATTGTATCATCCCCGGACTTCGGTCCCTGAATTGATCCGTAGACGAATGGTCTCCGAGAAAGTGATGGTATTAATGATGTGGTTACTTGTATCGGTAGGATACTTGTATTGATGATGTGGTTACTTGTATCGGTAGGATACTTGTATTGATGATGTGGTTACTCGTATCGGTAGGATACTTGTATTGATAATGTGGTTACTTGTATCGGTAGGATACTTGTATTGATGATGTGGTTACTTGTATCGGTAGGATACTTGTATTGATGATGTGGTTACTTGTATCGGTAGGATACTTGTACTGATGATGTGGTTACTTGTATCGGTAGGATACTTGTACTGATGATGTGGTTACTTGTATCGGTAGGATACTTGTATTGATGATGTGGTTACTTGTATCGGTAGGATACTTGTACTAATGATGTGGATACTTGTATTGTTATGGATACCTGTATTGATGACGATGCTGATGATCGTGTGATGACGATGCTGATGATCGTGTGATGACGATGCTGATGATCGTGTGATGACGATGCTGCTGATCGTGTGATGACGATGTTGATGATCATGTGATGACGATGCTGCTGATCGTGTGATGACGATGTTGATGATCATGTGATGATGATGCTAATGATCGTGTGATGACGATATTGATGATCGTGTGATGACGATGCTAATGATCGTGTGTGACGATGCTGATGATCGTGTGATGACGATCTTGATGATCGTGTGATGACGATGCTAATGGTCGTGAGATGACGATACTGATGATCGTGAGGATCCAGATGTTGATGTTGTTGTAGTTGTTCGAGTGCTGCAGAAGATAAAGACTCAGTACTGAAGATGTTGATGTTCCAGTATTGAAGATGTTCCAGTAACTGCTTGAGTTACTGATGATGTTGAGAAAGCTTCCAATGATTTATAGATGTATCATGTATGATGTTGATGACTCCTTGCTCGTGCAGATACTGTTATAATATCCTTCTCGTTAAGGGGGAGTGTTAAATATTGTAACTTCAAAGAATATTATATTTGTACTTTATTATTCCGGAGATGATTCATTCCTCCGTGAAGATCTTATTGTATATCCGGAGATGTTTATTCCTCCGTCGGAATGTGGTAACTCGGGTTATTAGACTTCCCTAGTGGGGGTCGGCCCTAAATGTGTTATGTGGGTCAAAGGGTTATTAGACCACCCTAGAGGGGTCGGCCCAGTTAGTTGTAGTGGGTTATTTAACCTATTGGTTAAATACGAGCCTACGTGTACTTGTGTAAAATACATATCAAAGTAGTGTATAAATAGAGGAGGTGTGTTCCTCATTATACACACTCACTCATTCAAGGGAGGCGCACCTATTGGAGGAGAGGTCTGCTACAGTGGAGAAGGAGATCATGTCTTTGGTTTGCATCTTTGTATATTGCTGGTCATCTATATTGAGGAAGCTTTACTGGGTTTTCTACCCCATGAGGGTTTCCCAGGATAAATCTGTGTCTCTTGTGTTTATGCTATGCTTGTTGTTTCTTCAGTGATCCTGTATATGCTATTATTGTGAAATGGAATGTAATGCTGCTATTTTCTGTCTTAGCATATTGAATTTTAACAATACTAGCATCTCCATCATCTGGTCCAGCAACTTCAATTTTTTTAACATCCTACCGAGGAAAATAAGTTGGCAGTGATTTAGGTTGGTGATTTTTAGTCAGTTTGTTGATCACATTTGGCGAGATGACATCTGCAGTCATAATAGAGCGACTACCAATCGAATCAGGAGAATAATTTGTTAGTCCAGTTAAAATTTCGTAGACAAGTATAGTCTATCCAGACTCTTCAAGAATGTTGAACGGATCACTATGTAATAGACCAGAGGAGGAATTTAATAGCTTATTACCTAAAATATCTTCATCAAATATCACACTTCTACTTATGATGATTTTTTGTTTGATAAGGTCAAACAGTCTATAGGAATTTGACTCATTAGATTATCCCATCATGATGAAATCGTGACTCTTTGCATCCAATTTATTCTTATAGTTATCATTGATATGCGCCCAAGAAACACATACAAAGGTTCTTAGGTGGTCAACAGAGGGTTTCCTTCCATTCCATTTCTTGATTGGAGGCATGTCAACAATTTCTCTAGTCATAACTAGGTTCAAGAAATAATTTGATTGTGCATTTTGTGTTGATGATTTAATCATCACTGGGAATGATGTTAATCTAAATTTGGGTTTGAAGAAACAACTTGTAGATACCTTTGAAATGACTGACCTTGGTCTGCTGCATTTCTTTCTTGGCATTCAAATTTTGCAAATGGATGATGATATATTTATTTCTCAACCTAAATATGCATTGGATCTTTTGAAATGATTCAATATGGATGATTGTAAGTCTTGTTCTACACCTTATCAGTCTGGAGTGAGGTTGTCAAAATACTATGACTCTCCATGAGTCAATGCAACTCTTTATTGAAAATTGGTTGGTAGCCTGATTTATTTGACTCATAGTCAACTATATCTTTATTTTGTTGTAAGTGTGGTCTCATGGTTCATGTAGAATCCTCAAGAAATCCATTGGAAAACTGCAAAGAGAATTGTATGATATATTAAAGGAACTTATTAGTATGTTATTAAATAATGTCATAGTACAGAATCGATGGTAAATTTTACTGATTCTGATTGGGTAGGTGACATTAATGAACATAAGTCCACTTTTGGCTATGTGTTCCAACTGAGTTCTAGATCGTTGGTCTGGTCATGTAAGAAACAAAAAGTAGTATGTCTTTCAACTACATAAGAAAAGTATCGTAGCGCTATTAATGCAGGAATAGAGGCAGTTTGGATTCATCAACTTCTCAAAGAATTTAGATTTCATGTCCAGTCCTCGACTATTATTTACTATGATAATAAGAGTACTATTCAAGTTGTTGATCATCCTATTTCTCATAGAAAGATCAAGCATGTTGAACTCCATGTTCATTATTTGAGATAGTTGGTGCAAGAAAATGTTATCTTACTTGTTTATTGCAGGATAAATGATCAGGTAGTTGATATATTTACAAATCCTTTAGTAGAATATAATTTTATGAAACTTCATGCTATGATAGGGATTCATGATGCTGTAATTATGGGGGGGTGTTCAAATAAAGTAATTTCACCTCCTGAATCTCTAAAGCATTGTGTTGATAGGGGGTGTTGGAACCTAATGCTTTACATGATCATCACACGTATTTATCTTCTGGAGATATTTAGTTGACATACTACATTTGAATAGAAAGAAGTCAACTAGAGGATCGACTAAGAGAGTTGAAGACTCAAATTAATGGTCGGCATGGCCATTGTCGGCTCGACTACAACAATCAACTAGACTTTGGGACATTGCGTATTTTGTGGAAACATTAAGACCAATGACCCCTATTTTTGGAACAAATATTACTCACTTCAAGGGAGTTCATTAGATTTGGAGACTATAAAAGGATGACCCTATGGTTTTTTCCAAATATGATATGTGCGATGTCTTTCATATGAATGATGCCTTGTGATGTTTTGATTATAATGTGTTGTGATTAACTATTGTAACAATGTCTTTAGACACAACCATTTATCTTCGAATATTGTTCCCTTCTATCATTGTTTTATGTTCTATAGTTCAAGGTGAAGAGGTTCCCCAACATGTTGAAGATGTTCCCTTATATCATTGTTTTATGTTCTATAGTTCAAGGTGAAGAGGTTCCCCAACATTCACGATGAAAAAAGTAAGGCTAGAGTCTTGGT
Source organism: Larix kaempferi (assembly GCA_027924585.1). Lineage (NCBI taxonomy): Eukaryota > Viridiplantae > Streptophyta > Pinopsida > Pinales > Pinaceae > Larix > Larix kaempferi. Next base: position 57,624,042 of record BSBM01000047.1, on the reverse strand, counting down.
TTAGCTATCCTAATTACAATTTCATTGTTATTTGGTTGTTATGTACGATTTACACTAGAGCACAAGCTGTCCCACCAATCATGATCAGTGTTGTAAAGAAGTTTGCACTCTTAATTGTGTTAAGAATATAGTTATTGTTTCCATATTAAAGAACAAAGATCCTAGTATATGATTGAGAACAGAGACCATAGTTAAAATCCCAAAGCACCCATGTTGTTGAAGTGAGTGGGATATAAGTCTTTCATTTATGAATAGTTATTGCAAATCAAATCTAATTGTACTTATTTCATCATATTGATCCCTCTCCAAAATTCTTATTGTCCCCCCATATGATCCATCCCAAGACTATACTGGAACCATCAACTAGTTCTTAGTCCCATATTACTCCTTACTTGGTTCTCTATCGCATCGACTCAGTCAAGCCTATGAATTAGTCAATCCATCAACTCAATCGACCCCGCAGATAATTCGATCCATCGACTAAGTCATCAAATTAGTTTACCTATAGAATATTCTACAAGATTCATCTATCATACATGCCCTATGAAATTTTATGTCGCCAACACATGTCAGAAGACATTTTTAACAATCAGAAGGCATCGGGAAGATGCCATCAACATTTCATTCAACAAGAACAAGGCATGATCTGAGCCCACCCCCCACCCCAACAAATTACCTTATTACATTCATAGTAGAAACAAAAACATAGTAGAAACAACAAATTACATTATTACATTCATAGTAGAAACAATATTACATTCATAGTAGAAACAAGCTGACATCCAACCATACGCTTAAAGGTTGTCATAGGCAAGGCATTCAATCGTTAGTTAACCAAAAACACAAGGAATGACCTGAGCCCACCCCCCACCCCAACAAATTACCTTATGAAATGAGAGTATCCTCAAGCCCACAACCCCCACATCCAACCATATGCTTACAATCCCTCACAGGAAAGACTAGCCCTCGTTAGTGAACCAAACAACTAGGCATGACCTGATCCCACCCCCCACAACGATGTCTATTCATCTTCTTCTAGCTGACAAATGGGAAGAAGGCAGTTAGTTTCCTAAATCTAAGTGTAACTACTTCTTTGTAATTGAAACACAGTGGGTAGACACCCAAGCATCCCTCAGATTTGTATATATGTATGTAATCCTGAATATGAAAGGGTTCCTCATTCTGGATTGCACTAAGATGGGTCCCGGAAGAGAAGGCTTGATTGGTTATTCATGGCTCCTTCATTCGATATCCATTCATGTAAACGAGTCTTTAAATTCAATACACTTTGATACAAGGTTGGATTATAGATTTAAGAGACCAACATCCCACACATGATTGCTTAATAAAACTGGATTTTTCACCCTTTGGGTTTCTCCGTTGTGAATTCATGGCTTGCATTTTCATGTGATTGGTTTTGAATATTGCTTTCAGTCATTTATGTTTGTTTAATTATCTACATTTCTTTTCTTATTCAGTCTAAGTATTGTTCACTTCCTTGATAATAGATCTTAACTCATTCAATTGACTTTCTTATCCTCCTTTTGACTCCCTAGGAAACATGGATCATTGGTATCATATCACTCTAGTCTTCTATAGTCCTGCTTAACACTACTTGCATAGTGAGAAAACTTATGCATGTTCAGACACACTCTAATACCCAGGTATTTAAATTGCCTCTTCCTTCGAATTCTAAGTATTTATCTCATCAAAACCTAGACCAAAACTCCTCATAGTGAAACTAAACAACTCATAGAGAAATCACTCTCTCGACACTAGTGAACTGAAATGTATGAGCATTTCAATTATATCCTTGCTAGACTCACTAGTTCATTTGGATCAACCTCAATTAACATCCTGATGAGAACTTCCTTTGACAAGGTTATCCCCTTTAAGGTACAAATGAACTTGGACATACCCAATTGGAAGGAAATAATTATGCAGAATCTGTAGACAATTCGATACAACAATTAGAGTCCTATTTCTTTGTGGATCAAATTTCTGAGGATAATAAAGTCACGATTACATCTTTGAAGATGTCAAATTCTAGATACTACTGGTGGGAAAATATTTCGATGAAGCAATAAGAAGAAGGTAACCCCATCGACACATGCAAAAATTTGTTGAACAATTCTGGAAGGAATTTTATCCACCCAAGTACATAGAAAAATGGTACAAGAAATGTCAACAATGAAGATAATGGAAAGATCGAACTGTACAAAGCTATACTAATGAATTCCACTAACTAAAACTGGATATGAAATAATAGTTAAAATAATATTTATTAATTATGGAGGAAGAAAGAAAGAAACTACTTTTTTTTGTTTGTATTTTAAACATATCTCACTGTGTTTTTACTCAAATTTCGAGCAGGAGCACTCGTTGGATGCGGAATTTAATTCCTCATCCAATGAGTCACCACATTTCATACTTTTGAAAAACCCCGCTGCCCCAAAATAAGCATACCTGAAAAAACATCATCATGACGTTTGTTTCAGGTATTTCTTGTTTTGGGGGAAGAGGGGTCCATCAAAAGTATGCAGTGTGGCTACTCGTTGGATGCGGAATTAAACTTTGCATACAACGAGTGCTCCCGCTCAAAATTCGAGTAAAAACACAGGGAGATATGTTGAAAATACGAACAAAAAACTAGTTTTTTTATTGACAATATCTCAAGTCAACCATTATGGTTGACTCATTTTATTGAAATTCTATTGGTTCTTGAATTCCAAATCATCAAGAAATTATGGTTGGCTCGTTTTCTTATATGATGGCTCGTTTTCTTATAAGGCCCATTTTAGACCTCAAATTTCCTCTAATGTATATAAGTGGTTTAGCTTCATATATCCAACAAGAGATGGAATTTCTCACTATTGACAGACTTGGAGACGCATTCCACTATGCTATCAATATTGAGGTGAAATTGAAGGAGAAAGGACAGTTCTCGACCAAACCAACAAGTTTGGACTTTTGATAAGAAACATCAGTTGATTTATAACTCTATCAAGTCAAAACGATATACTTAGACTACTTCGCAGAAGCAAGATCACGGTGAGAATCCTTCTATGAATGACAAGGGAAAACACCGAAAACAACCCCCTACAGGGAAATGGTATGATTACCACAGTTTAGCTTGACATGATGTATCTGAATGCAAATCTTGGAATAAATTTTTGACATAGATGTATACCTCTAACTCAGGCTCATTTGACAAATCTGTCTTGGAATCTGACCTAGACTCATCGGATCTATTGGAATCAACCTCGATAGTTCTCACAAAATCGACCATCATCGATGAAGAGGAAATATAATGACTATTCCATACACATATATGGGTATAGAATAACTCATTGCATCTGATTGTGCACAATGGTAGTTAAAATAACTTTATATCTGAAGACATTGTGAAGAAATTAGATCTTGTTACTACTCAACATATGCAACCTTACAACATAGGTTGGATCAAGGTGTTTTACTGAAATTATTTTGATTATTAGGGAGAAATCACCAACATACTGAATAAAAGGAGAATAACATATATGGATCTATTGGCAGGACAAAAATACTCATACTCATGCATAAGACCACATGTAAACTGACAATAAGCAAATCTAAATTAATTAGAGATGATAAGAATAAAGCTTGTGCACCTTTTTACAATGGTTGATCCAAGATTCTCTTTCTTCTTTCTAGATATTCTCTTGACTACCCAACCTCTAATATGCAAAACAAATAGAACCAATATTCCTCAAACCAATTTGACAAAAGTAAAAAATATTACTGAATTGAAGGATGAAAATAACATAATATTACTAATCAACTTCAATATGAAAAAAATAATTCCCGTATGACAATTATCAATCACAATATGGACTCAATATTTAGCAAAGGGAAAGATGTTAAATCTATATTGAAATAGTGAAATAAAGTACAATATATACCTCTTATATGCTTCAACACCTTAACAAACCTGAAGTCTCTACTAGTCTCTCATGCTCATGCAATCCCACAATTCCACTCCAATCCATTGAACACATAAAAGGGAGAAACTACTTGAGGGTAGCAATTTCACTATGGAAGCATATAACGGTTCATCAACAAGGGTTATTGATGGAAGGGAAATATAGGTATGACAACAAGTGATTCCTCCAGCATAACTTTACTTTCTTAAGTATCTCCCTCTTTGTCCATTCCCTTCTTTTTATAATTGAGGGAAGAAGTTGAGGATCGTTACCAAGTGGTTGAAGGAGTTACAACTGAGCAAGTTAGTTTGCATAATTTCCTAACTTCCCTCATTTTTTGAATTTTTATTTATTTTTTATGATTTTTTGAGGGAATTTGCACCTAAAGCAAAGGGAACATGCAAATTTTCACCTTGCTCAAGGGTAGGGATCAAATGGTACACTCCTTGCTAGTTCATAAGGTGTGAATTTCTCTTTTTAAGGTTGAAACTGTTCATGATGAATGGTAAGGAGCTAGGGTTTCATTATAATGCTTAGGGGCACCAAATAAAAGTCTAATCATGGGCTCTCCATCCATAAATGTCAATTTTGTGAATGTAAAATGGCACTTTAAGTGTCATATTTGAACTATCATCACTGACAGAGAAGTGCCAATTTGATCTATAATAGAAGGATGGAAAAGAACTTAGGATCACCCAATAGTGCAAGATTGCCTAGTTCATCAAGCCTTTTTGGGATGAGGTGCTCTAATATAGCACCACTTTCAATAGTTGATGTACTATTTGGGAAATCCTACTTATGGGACAAACATAGGAAGTACCAATCCAGACCATAGAAAAGTGATTTTCAAGATCCAGAATCGGTGGTATAGTATTCTTGAATGTCAACCCACATCGACAGTCGAAATTGTTTCAAGACAATTCGTCTATGCGGTCAAGGACAAAGATATATAGTCTAAATTCTATATATCTAGAACAAAACACAACAGAACATAGAAACCTTCCTAGATTGATCTGTAATACCCTAATTTTGGACTTTGAACCCCTATTATATCTTTGCTAAGTATTATTTCAGTTTACTTAGTTGAAATTAGAAATTTGATGAATTGATTTCTATGGACCATGTGGACTAGCACATAAATGAGATGGGAGTCACAGTACCCTAAGGTTTGGAGGGAAAATGCCACTTAATAATAATAATAAGAAAATATTATTTGGAGAGAAATGGCAAACCCTAAAGAAGAGATTTGAGAAACTAATGAATTAAAAGAATTCATAAAATGAGGAATTTTCACCTAAGAGAATAAAAAGTGAAAACTCATTGAAACACACATCCATTATGACATTCATGATTCACAATCTCATGAGCTGAACACAAAAGAGAAATGGGAATGGGGAAGACACATGGACCTAAGACAAATGAAGAATTGGTGAGGGAGGACAGATTTGGGAGAACCAAACTGGTCCTGAATCCAAGTGATTGAGGACAAATTTGGGAGAACCAAATTGGTCCAACTTGAGAGGAATCATACAACTTGGTATGGGCTTGGCCACTTAATTGTGTGCAAGTAGGAGAATTACCCCAAGCTAGCATGAGTACTACATTTACCTGAATAGGTTGTGTTACATTGATTCTCTTAAGGGCTAAGGCTTAAAATCCCCTGGAGCATCCTGGAGCTCAGGAGTACTGAGTTGGATGTTGGGTTGCCTGCTGCCATTGAATTATCCTAAATAACTTGGGTAAACCAGTTAAGGGTAACTTAAAAACTATACTCTGACCTAGGGGACTGTGAACTCAGCTCGGGGTGACCTGAAAGCAAGGAGTACTTGCTGGTCTAAGGCTGGGAGGATTGTGCTTGGTTCCACTGGTCATCTGAACTCAGATAAGTTTATATGTTGAATCTATATGTTTATTTTATGGACAGTATTGGAATGTGTTTATATTTATTCCTGGAAGTACTGATTAATGATCTATTATTTCAAATCTGATAAGATGTATATTGTATACTGATTTTCTAAGCTTAGATCTGCCATGAAATTCCTAGATCTTTGTCATTTGATTTAGTTTCATATCTGAATGAAATACCTGAGTATTCTTGGTTATGTTGTTGTATGAATGAGTAAAATTCTGATGCAGATGTGGGAACAGCAATGTTGTTTTGAATTAGGGTTACACACTTGAGAAATGCATCCTTTAGAGTGAATATGCTGTAAATGTTGATCTATGTTTTATGCATGCATTTCAGATAGAGTATATTCCTTTTTATATAAATGACAGAACTAGGGTTACATATGTTTTATTATGTAATTTAGGCATACATGTAAACCTAAGGGCTTACATGCTAAGCCTCCAAATATTTATAAATCCTTTCTTCTAATGTTAGGGATCAAGATGAACAGGATATTTTCCTTGATGTTCTCATTGAAATGTTTATGAGAGATTTACTGTTATATTCACATTATAGTTTTTGTATGAGAAAGACAAATTATATATATAAATCTCAGAATGAAATCGTATTTCATGTTTAGAGTTTCCTAAGTGGTATTCACACTTGTTAATATTTTATGAGATGCACATTAAACTCTTATGCTCTCGATAGGAGCTGAGTAAGGACACAGGATTCAACCTGGGGTCAACTTGTGGTCCTTGGATGAAGACCACATCACCATTTACGATTACAAAGCTGGATACTCTTCGTAATCACCAAGTTTTATGCTGGTGGTTTAGCCATTTCTTTTTGGGTGAAAACATGAAGTTGGGAAACAATTTTGGCTTGTTTTTGACAAAAAAACTGCTAATTTTTATGTTTTTCAACTTCGACCTCTTCAAACCCATATCTTCCTTAGGAATTTCAACTTGAAGTAAACACAAAGGTTTTACAGAATTGAATTAGATTTCTACTCATATTTTTTTAATTTTTTTTATGGACATATCGTGGGACAAATTTGTTGTCAACCAATGGCATATACTTGAAAATTTTAGGTATGGATAATGAGTGACCTGTGTTGACGACGATTTTTTGATAGATGGTTATTCATTTTAGGGAAAAAAATTGTATGCTCATAATCTACACACGCTAAACTTGATCCTGGACTATATTTCGAGTTTTTTAAGACTTGGGAACTATTTTTTTATTATTTATCGAAACAACGTATGTTCAGAAAATGGTGCATTATCGACACATGTTTTTGTATTCACATTTTCTTTCAAATGTTACTCTTATCAAACAAACTAAAACCAACCCATTGAAGAGGACACTTCAAGGAATAGCCTTGTATTTTTTTTTAAAAATTTGGCTTTGTCAGTGTGATGATATTGAATTTTCATTATGACTGATTTTTCAGTCACTTAATTTTTGAATGATAAAGTTTAGTAAAAAAATAGAAAAAAATAGTAATCCTAAATGAAATTTAAAAAAACTTATATTACTAGAAAGTAGGTTGAATGATGAATCTACTAGTATAAACTCCGACATGTAATTCTCAAATTCTGCAGTGGTCCGACCTTGTTAAAATGACACATTTATGAATTCTACAGAAATGGTGCTGGAATTGTTGACCAGAAACTCTCGGGTGAGAAAATGTCTTCCATACTCTCAGCCTAGAGTTTAGTTCAAACTCTCATCCGAGAGTTTTTTCTAAGATACAGCGCGACGATTGGTTCAAACTCTTGGCCTAGAGTTTTTTTAAACTCTCGGCCCAGAGTTTGAACTCTCAAAACTCTCGGCCTAGAGTTTTTTAAACTCTTGGCCTAGAGTTTGAGTTTGAATTTTTTTCGCGTGATCATCGTCCCACGCTCCATTTTTTTCACTCCGTTTGTCACCAAAATGTTTCCTAGGTTTGTGATTTCACCCTTTTTATAAATGCATAAACAGTTAAATTAATGAGTATTGAAGGCCATGATACCTTCATAGCCGAGAATCGTTGCACAAGAGACATAACAATACAAGTATTATTTATATGACTGTGTTCTTAACAGAAGGAGAGTTACAATACTCCCTTCCAAGTCAAATCGTGGTCTCTAGTAGAGACCACATTAATATTAAACAGTAAATAAATGAAGATTTATACCTATGAGTTTTTGAGTCAAGTATTTCGTTATGGATAAGGGTCAAACCCTACGCATTTCCTTTAAAAAGAAACAGTTCATTGTTGAATAGATAGAGCAGTTTAACACTGTAAAAACAAATCGAATTACAAGTATGCATTGATGCAACCATAGTAACCATCTATGCATTTCAGTTATGCCCAGAATTAGCATTTGGGGAAGCGCGATGGCATATCTCAAAACTATAACATATTATATAAACTTCCACAGAAATAAAACGTTTCAGCATGGACACATTTAACTCTACGATTGTATATATATATGTATACATTTAAATATGCAATGAAAATAGACAGGATCATATTCATTGGAAACACTACGTATATAAATGTTTATTCATTGCAAAAATCTTGTAAAATATTACATAGACATGTGGAACGAAAACAAGACATGTATTATTCCTTTGTTGAATGCAAAAAGACTAAACCATTCATACATTAAACATATGAATGCGAATCCATTCATGGTTGAACTCTGTTCTTGTACATGAGGTGAAACAGAGGCCGAGAGCAACATCTAATCCAATACCACGGAAAAACAAGTGAACGTTGAAAGTTGCACACATCTAAGGCATTCATTATTTACAAATGCAAACTATGTTTATAGAGCTAATGTTTTATTACAGCTCCAACTCCCAGTATGGGCAAACCCTGTGCGAAACCCCGGTGGAGGACCAACGACCCAAAGGGATGGTTGACCCATACATTCACACAACAAAGCTTGCAAGTATACAGTACACATTTTAAATTGAAAAGCATGCCACTATCTACTGGCTGAGAAATCCTTAATACTGTTCAAGCGTGGATGCATGCATCTGCGTTGTTGCAAACCTTAAACTGGAACCAGGTTTTAAGTAACCCCCTCCACATCCTGGAAGTTAACCTGATAAAAAGGACGAGGATTGGGTTACCTGGCGAGTATGGAGTCCATTCTCCAGTGTCGAGATCATGGTGTCACTATGGAGGCGCCCAACAACCCTTATCAAATCTGGTCCCTGTCATAACAACAATGTAACAACTTTCAGTTGCATAGTAAAGGAGTAAAAATGTAAAATCAATGAAGTGAAAAGTTGTAACCTGGTAAGTGCTCACCTTAGGGTTCAAGTTGGATATAACATCCACAACAGTGACCTCTCCACACCTTCACATGGAGGCATGATGGCATAAACGGGCAGCATTATAGGTTACAAGTTCAAACCAACGAACAAAACTATCAACGGGCTTAAGACGAAGTCGTGTTACCTGAGCAGCGTGGTCGTGCACCATTTGATTCCTCGGGGTTGTTTGTTCGCCACGAAAGAAGCACGTTGCACTGTGGTTTAATGGGCATGATCCCTCTGCTCGGGGAAGAGGTTCTCTTGGAGCCCTTACATTGTACAAAATGAACAGCGTAAGACCCAAACCAGAGTTTGACGAACTTGGGGGAATTGGGCCAGTCGGTGATGACCACTGAGCTCGGTAGTTCCTTCTTAATTGCATGGTACACAGAACATTGGCACCAACATCTATAATAGGACCAATGGCGATGATGAACCTCCCAACACCCGAGAGAACAACCTGGATCTCCATCTACGGTGGAGATCGTAGTGACAATTAAGTGTATTGTTGGAGAATTAATTGCATGAAGTCCGAGTTGGTGTCATCGTGTGTGAGCCAGCGGGCTAGCTGGTCACACATAGGATGTAAGTTTACTACATGGATTCCATTAAATTTCTCCGAGAGTTGAGATACCTGCCAGGAGGGCACACCCGACAGGGTTCAAAACACTAGTTCACGAGTATTTGTATGCGTGGCAAAGTATGAGGAAAGCACAGTCACGACATCAACATAATTCCGGCATGTATAAATTCAAACGTGGCAAGTTACACACCCATGCATGAAAATAGTATTGCATATAAATCATTTACATCGATGCCATTAAAGAGGCTATCATGGCTTGAGTTACGTGTGCATCATGGTTGGGAAAGGACCAGGGTTCGAATCTGGGTCAAAGTATCAAGCACTTAACCATTGGTGGGTTCACATTAACGTGACCATCCCATTATAATATATATATCAACACTTATGCATATGAATTGTTTGATCATAGCGCGGTGATAGTGGGTTTAATATGGTAGTAATACCATATATTGGCGCCATGCCAACTTGGTGTGCAAGCACTATAATATATAACCATATATTATATCCCCGATGTATAGATTATTTACATATATTTATATGTGGTATTAATATATGAATCATTACACTATTTTCTTTTAATTATGTATTGTTTGAACCATACATTATGGACATATATACATGTTACAAAGATATATATATATATAATATTATATAGTTCCACATATGTTATTTTAACATATAGTTAGGACTAATAACATGTTAATAAGTAATGCTTTCATTAAGTTACCTTAGGTTAATAATGATGAATGGGGTTATGAGAAATACATAGGTTACATGTCATTAGCTTAGCTATGACATGTGACCTTGCTATTAAATTTCATGCCATAATTATAATTTAACTTAATTCAATAATTATTATGAAGACGTATTAATAGTGCTACTGCAGTGAAACTCTAATGTCACTTATAGCGCCAAGTGTCGTAGCTGTTGTAGTGTACAACATTTACGAGTGATAGGACCTTGAGTATGAAGCAGGCCCTACACTTTCTTTTTCATATAAGTGTACCGTCGCAGTGGTACGAGGTTTTCAAGAGACGATAGTTGCATGTTTAGCGACCAAAGTATTAGTGTAGCGTTATGCTCACATACTTATCTAAACTAATTAATTGAGGCTGCAGTGATAGCCTGTATTTATAACCTTTTCACATTGTTTTTTTGTTAGTATTTTAAAAAACAAATTGCGTAGAAGAGACGTGACATGATCAAATTACAAAATATGCAAAGGGATAGCTTACCTTGCAACCATAGTGATGTCTCCTTGCTTGATGTAGCCCATGATTTTCAGCTGCAAAACAAGATACAACAAACAAGTGGAAACACACAAACAATAATAATATGCAATATTGATTAATCTAAACTAGTGGTTAAGGAAACTAATTCTAAAGATCCATAATGCACAATAAAATTTTATTGAAAGAGTATATATTACTGTATTAATGAAAGTAAAGAAGAGGATATTACAACCATTTCCTTGATGTTGCAATTTCTTCCAAATGATCTTTGCCTCAAAGATCCAATCTTGTCTCCAATGGATGAAAGGGTTTCAACTATAGAAGAATTTCTTCATTGCTTAGATACTCTAATCCTTCCTCCCCTAACTATGAAGAGGAGTCTGGTATATATAGGCCAAAGAGGATAGAAGGGGTTGATTATTTGATGGAGAAGGATAAGGAATCATCCCAAGAAGTTAGGGGATCGAATGCCACCTTCACTGATTTATCGGGATAAGCCTCCATGAAGGCACTTGTTATAGAAGGCTCGCAAAGCTTCTATTTTTCCTTCCTAACTGATAGTGACGCACTTTATCAACTAGAAACCTGTGTCATTGAAGGGTAATGCACATTGTTCAAAGGAAAACAGTGTCAGTCATGCGCTTTTCCAATATGCAAAGTGCGTCATCAAGGCTCTGACATAGCTTGTCAATGAGCAAAGTGTGTCAGTGTGACAACAAAGGAAAAAACCATGCCAACTCCCTTCCTTTAGTCAATTTTGCACCAATGCTTTAGGAATTAGGACAAGTCAAGAATACATATCTCACGATAGCAATATTTTGGTGTAATAGAATTCCCCCCTAAAGAATGAAGCTATAGGAATAGGATAGGTGAAGTGCTTTGATGTATGGAAGTTTAAGGCAAAGACCATCGGTTGAAATGCTGAAAAGGGACTTATGCAACACCACTAACTCTAAGATATGTGTCTCAAACGACTCATATCATGGTTGTTGACCAATACACTGCAAATCCATGAAAATAATGAATAAAATTATGGCCAATAAGAATAAAAATGCGGATCCCTAAATCCATGACAAGACCATATCGAAGCCACGAGAAGGTACACAACGGATCTACAAGAAAAACTAAACATAGCCACTAACCAATACAATGTGGATCTCTGTGACAGAATAATGGTTCCATCATGATGTCTATGTGGGAACCTACTCAAAAAATATATCCATCGCAACCTGGGTAAGATACATAAGAAAATTATCCCATGTTCTTCATCCCAAACCCAGAAAAGTACAATTCTAACCATGCGAATAGATGTCTTAACATCGAACATGATAGAAGTCACTTGATTACCATTCATTGTGGCATACCATTAACATGTGTAAGGGAAATCATCATTGATGTCAATGACTCCCAAGTTACTCTAATACATTCCTCCAAATGTGAATTAATGAGTTGGAGTCGAACACTCGGTGGAATATTATAGTCAGAGGTCAATAATGTGAACCTACTGTTGAAAGTGAGGAAACCTTCTATTAAGGCATGCAAGCCCAAGGTACTTGACTGGTTTCTAGGTCTAATCCTTGGATGATGTGTTGAAGTCAACAAGGATAAAACCATTGAAGGACATGATGATTGCCCCATCATCGACACGAAACAAGATCAAAGATATTTTGGAGCAGAATGGACTGTAGGGTGTTTGAGACTGACTCAGAGGTGACCGACACAGAGGAAGGTATAATGACTGCAGAGTTTGACTAAAAAATAGACTTCCCTTGAACATGGAATGGCATGACTTGGCAGCATTGACATGACGATATAAACACCAAGACCTAATACAACAAATTATTGATGCATTCTTCAGATGACCTAAAGGATTATAATAAATCATGGAAGTGGTATGACTTGAGGACAAATGAATTACCCAATTTATTTGAATGAAATGAAAACAAGTGCCATGTTCAAAGGCGACTATAAGTTGTCACTAATACAGGTAGATACACACTCTTTCATTATTCCCCATCATGATTGACGAGTACCTATTTGTTTACTAACGAGCTTGAGGAGGATAATAGATGCTCGATATAGCTCGTCCTCCGGATGAGTCCAATCTCACATGTTTCACAAACCTAAGAAAGGAGGGGTTCATCCCTATAAGGGTCCTTCAATGTTGAATTTTAACGAGTCCATAGAAGGTAAAATCAGTGTTATTTCATGTTTAGAGAGTCTGAAAAGACTAAAGAAAACTCCAAGGTGTACTTTTTCGTAGATTTAGTCCCCAAGGTACGAAAAAGTATAAAATAGTACTCGGAAGAAATATTCTAGTCAAATATTGACCAAAGTATTCATTTTTCGTAAATAGTCCACACGGTCCAAAAAAGGGGTAAACTATCACCGTGTAGACGACCCTTCTAATACTTTGACAAGCGTGAAATAACCAAGTTCGCTTGGTGATCTTTTCGTATTTAGGGAGTCTGAAAAGAGCTTAAAGAAAACTCCAAGGGGTTCCTTTTTCGTAAAACATTTATGAGCTCGAAAAAGATATAAAAGTATACTCGGAAACTTATTCTCATGTATTTATGAGAACGAGAAGGAACAAAGAATAAGCTCGATACCTTTTGTACTTATTTTTAGTGAGCACGATAATGGTATCAAAAAGCACTTGGAATCTTTTTCATATTTGATAAGTAGCATGAAAAAGTAAAAAATTATCTTCGTCTTATCCAAAAGCCATCTATTTCAACATGTAAGCTTCACGACAAGTATTAGAACTATTATAGGACTTAAAACATAAAGTATAATTGACTTGGTAAAAATAACTTAGGAGAAAATGAAATAAAATATTAAAATATTCTATTTCATATGCATAAAAGGGGTAAAAGTGAAAATTATTTACCATTGTGTTATTACCAAGTTGGGGGTGAGTAAAAAGTCCTTTTTAGCTCACATTTGAGGTGGATATTGCGAGAGCATTAGTCAACCATTCAAAATTATGTCAGGTCTAGGTAATCCTACTCCTTTTTCTCTTCAATTTCATGGTCGAATTTCTTGTTTTCATGCACATTTGAGTGGTTTCAAGGTCCATTCTATAGGGGGAAAGTGTGTTCCCTAGGTGACGCACTTCTCCCTTTTGGGAAGTGCATCATTTAGTAGTGACACACATCCCAAATGGGGTAAGTACATCGCTGACGCCCTGTTACCAAAGTCGGGGTGCGTCGATGGGAGAGCGACCCAAATAATTTAAAATGCAAACCAAAAATTGAGTTTTGTTTCCATGAAATGGTTCTAATGCTTCTTAAATTTATGTCCTTACAAGATTTACCAATCAAGATGGTGCAATGGAAGGAGAGGGAGCATGAATACGAAGATGTCCAAGCGGAAAATGATCTTCATTCGATCAATGTTTTGAGGGAATGTGGATTGTTAAAATTATTTCAAGTGCAAGGAATGAGAGCCCAACTCCAGTTGTCGGATTACTTGATCTGAATGTGGGACCCAGATCAACAATATTTTCAAGTTGGAACACATATCCTCACATTGGATTTCGAGGACATTTATTTTCTGACGGGGTTTTCAAGGCATGGAACCCCAATGTCACTATCCGGTCCTAGAGGGGGTGATAGGACTGTTGAGGGTTTGATCGCACACTTTTGAACTCTTAGGACCCAAATGTTAGGTGGGAATATTCCCATAAAAAATGTGCAATATATTCCTTTGAGGAATGTATTGTTCACAATTGAGAGAGTAGCGGGTAGCAGGGCTCTGCATTAGGCTATTAGAGCTCATATTATTTATGCCATTGAGTGCATGGCTCCTACAGTATTCAATTGGTGTGAGGGGATCCTTGAAAACCTCAAAGAACAACTGACCGAATGTAGGAGGGGAGAACTCAAAAAATTTGGATATGGATCGATTGTGGTCTCCTTCTTCCTAGAGAGCATCCCCCTTCTTCGTCCAAAGGTAGAGATCAGTGATCTCGAGCCACAAGATCCACATATGTTGAGGTGGACTAAGGTGATGGATCGACATGGTGGTGGTGGGTCGATGATCACTTATGGGCCTACCTTCTTTAGATAGTTACGTAGTCAGCTACTTATGGTAGAGGACTATTCATATGTCAGAGTGGATTTATGAGGGGATCCATACTTAGCGCTTATAGAGGGGGATCAATGGGGTAAGATAAGTAAGAAGAAAACTCTTTTGTTTTTAATTTTTATGCATTTTATGATTTTTCATTTTTTTGTAGTACTGATATTTTACACTTTGCTACACATATATTGGGCCTTCGAGACCTGCCGGATCTTCACCTATTGAAAGGTGAGGAGTAGTCATGGAGATGGAAGCGTTTAATCGAGAGGCTATAGAGGAGCTTGATAAGATCGAGGAGAATCTCCAATAAATGACTGTGGACATTCTTGATATCTCCATAGATGATTTTCCACAGAACTATCAGCGTCAAACAATTGGGGTTTCCAGTCATTTTGGTCATCTACTTTGCTGGATGGCAAGGGCCATCATATGTTATCATGAGCACCACTAGTGATAGCATGTATGTGCATTTATGTACTGAAATCCATGAGCTTCATATTTTTTTCATGATGATATAATAAAAGCTATGATGTTCACATTTTTGTATCAATACTTTTTGTAAATCTTTTACCAGGATTAATATAAAATATTACCTAGCGATTTGTACAATGTGTCTTAATGGTGAATGCGAGTATTATGTGTGTTGTTTATGTATTGATAGATAATTTACATATTGTGCTACTTATACATTTTTAATGAAATTCATAAATATGTGCAATGTGCCAATTTCAGGACAAAGTTTTCAGGAGAAATTAGTTCAACCACAACCCAATGAAAAGTCTTCCTCGACTTCCACTCTAGGAAAATTCTAGTGGATACAGGAAAAAATATTTATAAATATATCAATCCAACCTCAAATCCAATGGCAATTGGATTCCACATCACTTCCAATCCATGATATCCAGAGGCAATTCCAGGACAAAACAATGGCAATTCCAGAGTAACTCAACTTGAGCATAGGCTCAGCAAGGGCGCACTAACCAGAAAAACTCATGTCAAGAGAAACCAAAACCAATCACCCCAGTACCATAGCAAAAACAAGATCCAAGAGCATGCATAACCAACATGATATACTAGCTCCCATCCACCCAAATCCCATTTCCCAAGAGCAATTCGAATTGGGGGGAGAGAGGAAGACATAAGGGAGGAGTTAAATTCCCAAATTAGCAAAATTGGAGTTTCACTTATCAAGAGGGCGCATTAGAGGGGAGCGGAATATTCCTCATCAAGGTGGGAGTTACAAATTTTCATGAGGGGAGCACTAGGTGAGGGAAAAACTCTAACTCCAAATAAAATTAATCTCTGAATAAAATAAAAACCAAGGGGTATCATAACACGTGAGGGTGCATAAATCGAGAGGTTCCACCAAGTCCACAAGAAGGGTTTATCACATCCACATAGTTCAGAACGCAAGGTAACACTTTTCCCATAACCCCCTTTCTCATAACATCATGGTTCCTCATACTCTTTTTCATGGCATCGGTTCATCCGATTATTTTATTTTATTAATTAATAATGTTCAACATAATAAAAATAATAATAATGTGAAAACCATAGTCTTGGCACCTCGTGCCATAATATCCAACATAATAACAACAATAATATGTCAAGGGGCTAAACCACAGGGTCATTACAACTTCCTACCCATATCCACTCTCTACACCATCACCTCTATCTAAATGGACACCACTAATGTATTCCGCTCAAGCATATACTCACACTATTATTCTTTGGAACCATCTCTAGATTCACTCTAAAAAATCACTTATCGTCGCACTTCTTCATTTTCTCTACTTTTTGGCATCAAATTTTCTTACTACAACTGGTTCTCCATCATGAACATGTCATTTGTTCCTTCATATTTTTCATTCTCATGCCTTTTTTGCTACTCTTTTTCAATTATGCTCTACATATCCACCTCATCATGTTGTTCAATTTTTAAATATCCTTGATGCATATTTTATTTTGTTTGTTCCTCTTCTTTTTCTTTTGGCTCACATTCCACTTTACCTAAAACAAAATCAACATAGAACATTATGGAAATTAAACATTCCCATTTGCACCTCTTCCATTGTTACATTTTTTTTGGCATCATCTCTTTGCAACTCTACTATTGTAGGACCACTCTCTTGTGCAACACTATCTTCTACTACACACCATCCACTTCCACTAGAACATAGTTGGTTTATACATACACTGTAGACTTAGTTAACTAATAATTATAGTTGCTTCTTGAGTTTGCTTCATAAATTCCGTCATGTCATTCTTTTTAAATCATTCTTCTGTTGCAAATCCTTCTTCACTATCTTTTGGCATGTTATCAACAACATGCACAACACCTGAAATTTCATCATTTTCCACTCAAAATTGAAGATAATTTTATTTGTTGTTATGTTCACCTTATTACAGTTCATATGTTTTCTATTCTTGAGACATATTTTTCATTGACATTCTTTAAACTACATGTAGTATACTCCCTCTCTCATTGTTCTTCTAAAAAAATACGATAATTTCTTTTTCCTTCTCCTCTCTCTTCCTACTCTCTTTCTTTCTCTTAATCTAATTCTCCTCTTAAATTTCAAGGCTAAATATGATGTATAATTCTAGACAATGCTACCAAGGAGGATGCACCATCAACAACCACCATAAATATCTAGGGTGTCCTCCCCAAGGAGGATGCACCCACCATACCAACAACGTCCAACTCAATGAATGAGAGTACCAACTAGGGTGTCCTTCCCAAATAAGACACACTCACCACTTTGGTTACCTCAAGATAATCATCCAGTCTATAAGGGGCTCCGGTCTATAAGGGGCTCTTCCTCATTTCCATATTATTAGTTATTGTTTGTTTGTTTGTTGTGTGTAATCATTTAGTTGCATAGTTCCATCTCTTGGGTTCTATGCATAATTTATTTAATATTTCTTTCATATTGAGTGGACCTGTTGTAGTGCTATATAGATGTCAATTGGACCTCATAACAAAGAAAGACATTTTTCCCTAAGAATTTATGTTTATTTCTTGTTAATCTTGTTGATATTGTTCATGGTATATTTTTTGGGTTGTCCTCTTCTTTGAGATGGTGTGCTTTACCTCTCAGCTAGGGTTTATTAATTGAGAAGTTAGAAAATAGATCATTTGGTATTAGAGAATTGGTCCATTCCTTCTCTTTATTTATATCTTCTCAAGCTCAGTGCCTCACTTCAACAATATTAGCTTGCAATGTCATAAATCTATATATAGTTTATTCGAGTGTGAACCCACACCCAAATCTATGTTGGCGCCTTCTCTCATAATTATTCTTGATTCAATTCTGAATTGAAGTGGAATAGTTTCTATGACAATAAAATGTCATTAGATCATGGAAGCCCAACATCTAGTTATTTTTCATCTTCTCTCTTGGATCATTATAAAGAAACCTTATACGATGAGACATATTTATCTCAATCACCCTTGCATCCATAAGTAATGAAATTGATGCACAAATTCCTCAATAACAGACCTCAACCCTTCATCTTCCATTTAGATACAAATATAACACTACTCAATTATGCAGGTTAGATGAATGGAGAGGCCTTGGATTCCTAGAATCATAGCCTCATATCCTATTTCCAAACATGTCCTAATCTCATATAGGTTCAACATTTTATCATGGCCGAAAACCAATTGGAAGGTAATGCTTAGGCTTGGAGGGAGTGTCAATATATAGATCAATGGTATACATTGATTTCAATGACGAGGCTACCTTTTTTTCAAAATTTTCAAAAGTGCATCAGTACTTAGGAATCTTGTGACTCTCTCTAGCAATGTTTTTACCCTCTATGACACCTCACCAATCTTATAGTCTAGTGGTCTATTACAATGGTTGCAGATCCATCAAGCACTTTGACAAACAATGCAAAAATAGAATGAGGTGTTCACTTAGATTTGCATTTATCTCTAATTCTAACTCTAGATGAGGCATTTCTTGTTAAATTTAAGTATATTTTATTGGTTGTTTTTAAGTTTAAGGTCACCTTATTTGAAATAAATTTCCTTGACCAATCCATCTAGCATTCCTTGGTTGTTGAACATAATGTTCAACAATGCCCTAATTTCCAACACCTCTAGGATCCATAACCCACCTACCAACCCTTACCCTTTCAACATTCCCAATAGTCCCAAACCTTCCACTCATCATCCATAAAACCCTAATTTCACTAGCCCTTTTTCTCCTAACCTTGACTAATGGTGTCACTACCATCAAATGCACACCCGTGCTATAATAGATTATCAAGATATCAAACATTAATAGGAATCTCAAGTACTATTTATAGGCCAATCGTATTTTCCTATCTTAGCTAGGGTTTTACATAGTTCACAAAACTAATTTTCATGATTTTGTGGATAAAAAAAATCTTTCTTTCACACATGGAACCACATTGGAATTTCTTAGGCCTCACTACTTCTCAAATGAATTATTTTTGGCCACCTCTTCATCTCTATATTTTTTAACTTTGGATTCATACAAATGGTGTATTCTACTTATTTTGGATTCCATCTCTTGGAAAATATATAGAGTCCACTTTCGTACAACTCCATATTTACAGTATCTCATCATAACTACTTCACTTCAATTTTGGATCATTAAGATTCAATTTAGACAGTTCCAAATAGTCTTTTGTATGGTTTCATTCTTAAACTAGGAGGAAAGTGAGGAATCTTTCGGACTAAAATAGGAGTAACTAATGTAGGTCATCCAAACAACCTCGCCAAGGAAACACAGCATTAATGTCTAGCATAGGAAACTAAGACATCCTCCCCAAGGATGATGCACCCACCAAACTATCATTGTCTATATTAATGAACAAGAGTGCCACCTAGGACATCGTCCCCAAGGAATATGCACCCACCACTTTGGTTGTCTCTAGATTAACGCTCATCCCTTAAGTATCTCTTCCTCATTTCTAGATGATTAGTTATTGTGTGTTTATTACGTGCAAGGATTTAGTGTTGATGTATTTGTAACTTCGGAAGATATTCTTCCATGTATTACATTTGTACTTTATTGTATATCCCACAGAGATGTATTATTCCTCTGATTGGAAGTGTCATCATTTGTATTTGTAAGTGTCGTCATGTGCATCGACAAGTGTCGTCATTTGTATTGATGGGTTATTAGACCACCGGTGTGGGGTTGGCCCTAGTTAGCACATGTGGTTGGGTTATTAGGCTTGATTAGCAAGTCGGCCCCAGTGGATTATTGGCAAGTCAAGTCAGTGTATAAATATAGAGGTTGTCTCTCATTTAGATCATTCACTCACTTCTCAAGCTCGCATAGATAAGAGAGAAAGTGGAGCACTTGTGGAGGAGGAGGAGCATCTGCTAGAGACATCTTATTGGCTTTGATCCTTGTGATCTTGTATTGTGGCTTATCTTATCTCTGAGGAAGTTGCGGGGTTTTTCACCTTCTTGGTTTTCCCTGGTGAAACTCTTTCTCTCTTGTGTGATTGATTTTGTGTCTATGATTGATATGTTGTAGAGATATGATGTACATGTTATTCTCTTAGAGATCCTAATGATAATGGAATGAAATTATCGAAAAATTAACATTTAGTTGCATAATTCCATCTCTCGGGTCACATGTAGGATTTATTTAATATTTCTTTCATATTGAGTAGACCCACTTGGGTGCATAAAAATGCCAGTTGGGCATCATAATAAAGAAGTCCATTTTTCCCTAAGAAGCTATTTTTTTATCTTATTAATCTTGTTGATCTTGTTCTTGGTATATTATTTGGGTTGTTATCTTCTTCAACATACTCCACTTCACCTCTCAACTAGGGTTTGTTGGTTGAGAGGTCTAAAAACACATCAAAATAATGAGCCTCTTTTAACGAATGTATATTCTTTTGATCCGGATTTATGTGAGAACGAAATGAATGAGTATATATATGTTCACATTCACAGATATATGGAAAGAAACATAATAATACAGTAAACTCAAATTCTATTCAAATGAATTAAATAGAACAAACTATGAAATAAAAGCAGCTAAAATGGTGGTAGTTATATCTCTGAGCAGAGATGTGGCGGCTACGCTCATTCATGACAAGATGAATACAAGAAGAGACCAAAAGAGCCTATTTATCATAATCATGAGTTCAAGAACCGTAAACATCCAAAAACCTAACCCTAGAAGATGAACCGTCATAAAGTTTGTGGCCCCAAGGTGGTTAGTTGAACAACCAACTTCCCAGGGTCATAACTTTTGCATACTATTTCCGTTTGTGGTGCTCGATAACCTGTTGGAAAGGTCTACCCGAGATTTACAAATTTCTACTCGGGGGGAAGTAATATCCAATGACCCTGTGAATTTCCAAAAAATGTTGTTTAGGGCCTCAAAACTGTTGATGTATATGTAACTTCGGAATGTATTTCATCTGTATATTATATTTATATTTATTGTACCCTTATAAGAGATGTGTTATTCCTCTATAAGGAAGTGTCGTCATGTGGATTGACAAGTGTCGCAAGTGTGTGTACTTGCCGATGGGTTATTAGACCACCTTATGGAGTCGGCCCTAATTAATATATAATATAATGTGGATGTACTCAAGTAGACAAGTCGGCCCCAATAGGTCACTGGGCAAAAAGGTGAGTATAAATAGAGATAGGAGATCTCTATTTTACTCACTCGGAAATCTATCTATCTCTCTCTCTGGAAAGTGGCGCACTAGTGAGGAGGAGGAGGATCATCTGCTAGGAGACTATCTCTGTATTATTTGGTTGTATTTTGGTTGAGCCATTGCTCTCTCTATCTCTGAGGAAGTTGTGGGGTTTTTCACCTTAGGGTTTTCCCCACGGAAACTCTGTGTCTCTTGTCTCTATGCTTTTGATTCTTATGATGCTTGTGATGCTTGTCATATTGTGATTGTAATGCATTGATATACTGTAGATGTTATTCTCTCAGCAAAGATCCTATAGTATTGTGATTTAATACTGAAAATTCAACATGGTATCAGAGCTTAACTGAGAAGAAGACATTTTGCAGTGACGGAAGCTTGTATTGCTTGTTTAATTGGGTTTCTCTCCACAGATTTTTGAAATTCAGTATAGTAGATTGGATATACTCATCAAGGCGCATCTTTCTGTCCAATCAGATTTCAGTTCCGAGCATTTTCAGTTTTGGCCCTAAAAATTAGGGTTTCCACAAAAATAGGAATTTCTGGAAACTGAAGGTACAGCTGGAAGCTCCTTGCAAAAATCGAAGGTTTGAGCTTTGGATCGAGATTTTTGGCTGGGTAGATCTCCGGGAAACTCAAACCCTAATTCAGGGCTCTCCCTAGTGAACCCGGGAGGACAAAAAGGCAATTTTGAAGGACAAGACTTTGCTGATCTCAAATTTTAAATGTACTAGGCTGATCAGCTCTCCAAGGCGCATCTTTCTATCCTTTCGGAATTTTGAAATTCACATTTTGAATTTTTAGGGTTTCTCTGACAAACCCTAATCCGGGACCAGATCCAGTTTTCAGCACTTCAAGTGGTAAGTTCTAAATCTTTTCTATTTCCATTTGAAGTACTCTTAAAGATGTCTCTTCACACCAAGCTTGAGGATAAGCTTGAAGGGGCTGATAACTTCCGAGCCTGGAAGTATAGGATTGGGCTAATCCTGGAAGAGAATGAGTTGGACTCATATGTGAAAGAAGACATCCCTATCGCAGAGGATGAAGAGGCCAAGGTATTGCACAAGAAGAACTTGGTCAAGGCAAAGAGAATCATTGCTGATTCTATCAAAGATCATCTCATACCCCATGTGTCTTCTCTCAAGACACCCAAAGAGATGTTTGAATCTTTGACCAAGCTATTTGAAGGAAAGAACATAAATCGGAAGATGACCCTGCGGAACCAATTGAAAGCAGTAAAGTTTCAGAATGGAGAAACCATTCAATCTTACTTTTCAAGGGTCTCTCAGATCAAGGAACAATTAGAAGCAGTAGATGAAATGGTGGAGAATGGTGAGGTGGTGATGACTACTCTAAATGGCCTACCTAGGTCATGGGATTCCTTTATTCAAGGAATTTGTGCAAGGAAGAAATTGATCTCGTTCAACAGATTGAGGGAAGAATGCTCTCAAGAAGAAGCTAGACTTATAGCTCGTGAGGAAAAGATGGGAGGAGAAGATCAAGCTCTTGCAGCCCACACCAAAAGAAGCAAAACCAAGAAGGATCACCCTCGCCCCAAAAGATTCCATCAAAAGAGTAAGAAGGACCTAAGATGCTTCACATGCAATGAGAAGGGTCACTTTGCTTCAGATTGTCCCAAGAACAAAAGGGATAATAACAACAACTCCAGTAAGAAGAAGAAGGGAAACAAAAGAAGGTTTCATGCTCATGCTGCCGAAGATGATGAACCTCCAAAGAAGAAGGCTAGGGCAGAAAGTAGTAGTGATGATGACTCATCAAGTGAAGAAGAATATGTTCTAATTTCTGCTCTTACAGGTACCATCTCCCATGGATGTAATGATTAGTTGATTGATAGTGGGGCTTCCAAACACATGACTGGGTTTAAAGAATCCTTTGTGAACCTATCTGAACATGAATCACCCCATAAGGTGAAACTTGGGGATGATTATCAATACCCAATCAAAGGAAGTGGTGAAGCCTCCTACAACCTAGATTCTGGAAAATCATTGAAGATGAAGGAAGTACTTTATGTACCTGGGCTCAAGAAGAACTTACTCTCCATTTCTGCATTAGATTCAAAAGGTATGAGGGTTGCATTTGTGGATGGCCAAGTCCTAATGTGGCCAAAGGGAAAGACCATAGATGATGCAGTAGTGATTGGAAAGCAAGAGGGAGGTTTGTACAATTTGAAGGGACAACCTGAACATGCCATGGTGACATAAATACAAAGATTCATCCATAGTCATGGATCACATAGAGGTATGTATAATTTGTTTTTGCAAAAGTTAACTAATGAGTTATGCAGGTCATTGAAGAGAACAAGAACACATTGCTAGACATAACTAGCAAATATGGTGACCAGGTATGTGTTTCTTATATCATAGGATCTATCATATAAGTATGCATGGCATGATTGATGATGATTGTTCATAAAGTCATAAGTTTGAATAATCATGGGCATATGCATATTATGTGTCTTACCTTAATTAATAATATGACTAACCAGAAGAGTCATAGGTTTGAGTAATTACAGGTTTAGACATGTTATGTTTCTTATGATATGACTAACCATAAGAGTCCTATATAAACCTTGAATGCTAATGCTTATTATTTCTGTTTGAAATGATCATGACTATACATACTTGAGATTATTGTGTTTTAATGAATGTATGATTTTGTATGAGATCACAAGGATAACACAATCATGATACTAATAAGCATGCATAGGGACCAAGGATGAATATGAGTTCAAGAACAGGTAATCCAGGAAGCAAAGATCAAGAGGGAGCACACTCCAGTGGTTTCTGCAAGAGTGCAGATATTCAGAGGGAGTTGTCCATCTCTCTACATTCCACAACAAGAAGGTGTAGAAGGACTCCAGTAGCTCCTGCAAGAAAGAAAAGACTCAGAGGGAGTCCACCCAACAAACAAACAAAGATAAGTATTTTAATTTTCTTGCATATTTGTTTGCTTAAATAAAATTGTTCAATGATGTATATGCTCATGTTCCTAGACTTAGGATATGTATTGTGCATATTAGAATGATTGAATTAATGAACAGTATACTACTAATATGCATGTGTTGGGTAAGTGGCCTATGGCACTGTACAACATTCCATTGCTACTTATCTAGAATGAAACCTCTTTGCTGACATGTTGGGAGTTGTGCACACTCTTAACAATGTTCTGGTAGAGATTGGAAGGCATCTAGAAAGTTACGGGATATGGATAAATGTTGTATTGAAGCATTGGATAAGATAATTGCATGATTGTATGACATATTTCTTCATGTGTAAGAATTTGTTCTGAAAATTATGAGATGTTTCTAATCATGCAATTTAACCTGTTTTGTAGGAAAGACCGTATATCTTCACCTACAAAAGGACTACAACATTTGTTCCAGCAACAAAGATATCTATTGAAGATATTGAAGTTCCCAGGATCTGGGATGAAGAAATGGAATGCCATGATCCGTCGATCATGAAGAATGATGTTTGGGATGCGATCCCAAGAGCTAAAGGGAAGTCTGTTGTGACTTCCAAATAGAACTTTCAGATCAAGCATGTTGCAGATGGCAGCATAGAGAAATATAAAAGTGATGAAATAGAAGATACACCAGATGGATTCAAGACAACTTTCTTGAATGGTGTAGTTGAAGAAGAAGCAGCCACTTGGTTCTGAGACACATGATAGGAAATCATATATGTGCAGAACTTGGTATGGTGAAGATAGATTGATTGCCGACACGCAGCGGAAGCTTACTACCGAGTTCGAGATGAAGAACTTGGGGATGATGCACTATTTGTTTTTGGCATGGAGGTGTGGCAGAATGCAGAAGGAATCTTCCTTGGACAAGGGAAGTATGCAGTAGAGATCCTGAAGAGGTTCGGGATGATGGATTGCAAGGCCATGGCCACACCTATGGCATCAAATCTAAAGCTTCTATGTGATGCTTCATCTGAGCCGGTTGATGTCTCTTTGTATCATCAGATGATTGGATCCTTGATGTACCTGACGAACACGAGACCAGACATTTGCTTTGTTGTGAACACATTGAGCCAGTTCTTGACGGATCCGAGGAGTGTTCACCTGGTTGCTGTAAAGCATGTTCTGAGGTACCTGAAGGGTACATTGGATTATGGACTCAGGTATGAGGCGGATCAAAAGTTTAACCTACAGGGTTATGTTGATTCGGATTGGGTTGGCAGTGCTGCAGATAGGAAGAGCACATCTAGGTGTTGCTTCAGTATGGGATCAGGTGTGATCTCTTGGTTTAGCAGGAAGCAGTCCTGCGTAGCACTGAGTACAGCTGAGGCAGAGTATGTTGTAGCCTGTTCAGCTAGTTGTGAGGCAGTATGGCTATGGAAGCTACTGTCTGAGTTATTTGATCTCCCGTTGGAGGCTACTGGTATCTTCTGTGATAACCAGAGTTGTGTGAAGCTGTCCGAGAACCCAGTGTTTCATGACAGGTCGAAACACATAGAGATCAAATATCACTATATCAGGGATATGGTGCAGAGAGGAGCTGTGAAGCTTCTGTATGTTGCGACGGACGAGCAAATTGCAGATGTGCTGATGAAGCCACTAGCCAGAGTGAAGTTCGAGTACTTCAGAGAGAGGCTTGGCGTTATTCAGATCGAGGACACTTCGAGGAAGAAGTGACGGACACATTTGCTGAAGCCATTCCAAGCATGTTGGAAGGAGGATCCTTCACATGGCTGTGGATGTAAGCGCTGGATGATGAGCATCAGGATGATGTTCTAGTTTCTGCTTGATATGATCAGTTGGATCATTTTATGTATGTATGTACGCATCATGTTGGATGTTGGATATGATCAGTTGGATCATTTTATGTATGTATGTACGCATCATGTTGGATGCAGGATATGATCAGTTGGATCATGTGTATGTATTGTTTATGCATCATGTTGGATGCTTGGACCATGTATCTGTATATGTATCAGGTGGATACATTGTATGATCAGGTGGATCATGTATGGTGATATGTATCATGTATTTGTATTTGTATCAGGTGGATACATTGATGATCAGGAGGATCATGTATGATGATATGTATCAGGTAGATACTTGGTATGCATCAGGTAGATGCATTGATGATCAGGAGGATCATGTATGATGATATGTATCAGGTATATACTTGGTATGCATCAGATAGATGCTTTGATGATCAGGAGGATCATGTATGATGATATGTATCAGGTAGATACGTGGTATGCATCAGGTAGATGCATTGATGATCAGGAGGATCATGTATGATGATATGTATCAGGTAGATACTTGGTATGCATCAGATAGATGCTTTGATGATCAGGAGGATCATGTATGATGATATGTATCAGGTAGATACATGGTATGCATCAGGTAGATGCTTTGATGATCAGGAGGATCATGTATGATGATATGTATCATATATTTGTATCAGGTGGATACATTGATGATCAGGAGGATCATGTATGATACTTGGTATGCATCAGGAAGATGCATTGATGATCAGGTAGATCATGCAGCATGATGTTGCAGTGATGATCAGGATGATCATAGATGACGAGCTTCAGGATGTTGCTCCAGATGACATGCAGCAGGATGTTGTATTGATGATCAGGACGATCATGGATGACGAGCTTCAGGATGTTGCTCCAGATGACATGCAGCAGGATGTTGTATTGATGATCAGGACGATCATGGATGACGAGCTTCAGGATGTTGCTCCAGATGACATGCAGCAGGATGTTGCATTGATGATCAGGACGATCATGGATGACGAGCTTCAGGATGTTGCTCCAGATGACTTGCAGCAGGACGTTGCAGTGATTATGATCAGGACGATCATGAGTACATCAGGATGATGTATGGTGAGTATCAGGTTGATACTCTGTGGCCGTGGATCAGGTTGTGCAGATGAGCATGTCTGGGAGATCCTATAGGTCGGAGTTGTGTACCCGTAACAGCCTGGGATGCTCTTTCGAGACATTGCTCTGGGAGGACATGTAATTTGTGCCCTGGGAGATCTCAGGTCGGAGTTGTGTACCCGTAACATCCTGAGATGCTCTTGCGAGGTTTTGTCCTATGGCATGTAATTTGGGCCCTGGGAGATTTCAGGTCGGAGTTGTGTACCCGTAACATCCTGAGATGCTCTTGCGAGGTTTTGCCATGACCACATGTAATTTGTGCCCTAGGAGATCTCAGGTCGGAGTTGTGTACCCGTAACATCCTGAGATGCTCTTGCTAGGTTTTGTGGTGGACCACATGTAATTTGTGCCCTGGGAGATCTTAGGTCGGAGTTGTGTACCCGTAACATCCTAAGATGCTCTTTCGAGGTTTTGTGGTGGGGTCACATGTAATAGCGCCCTGGGAGATCCTACAGGTTGGAGTTGTGTACCCGTAATATCCTGGGATGCTCTTTCGAGGTTTTGTGACGCACGTAATAAGTCCTGAGGATTCCACAGTATGGCCAGTGATGACGAAGACTTGCAGGTGGTGGGCCTACATCCAGTATGAAAAAGGACTGGCTCTGTAGAACTTCCTATGACGAGTAGAGACAGAGATTGGATGAGATAGCAGCAGCAGTGACGATGATGATGACGATGCATCGATGACGATGATCCAGAGAAGAAGACTTGTCTAGCAGATCTGTGTCGAGAAATACCTTCCTAGTTAAGAGGGAGTGTTGATGTATATGTAACTTCGGAATGTATTTCATCTGTATATTATATTTATATTTATTGTACCCTTATAAGAGATGTGTTATTCCTCTATAAGGAAGTGTCGTCATGTGGATTGACAAGTGTCGCAAGTGTGTGTACTTGCCGATGGGTTATTAGACCACCTTATGGAGTCGGCCCTAATTAATATATAATATAATGTGGATGTACTCAAGTAGACAAGTCGGCCCCAGTAGGTCACTGGGCAAAAAGGTGAGTATAAATAGAGATAGGAGATCTCTATTTTACTCACTCGGAAATCTATCTATCTCTCTCTCTGGAAAGTGGCGCACTAGTGAGGAGGAGGAGGATCATCTGCTAGGAGACTATCTCTGTATTATTTGGTTGTATTTTGGTTGAGCCATTGCTCTCTCTATCTCTGAGGAAGTTGTGGGGTTTTTCACCTTAGGGTTTTCCCCACGGAAACTCTGTGTCTCTTGTCTCTATGCTTTTGATTCTTATGATGCTTGTGATGCTTGTCATATTGTGATTGTCATGCATTGATATACTGTAGATGTTATTCTCTCAGCAAAGATCCTATAGTATTGTGATTTAATACTGAAAATTCAACAAAAACGGCCCCAGAATTTTGGGACCCGAAAAACTATAGAAAAATTACTATAAAACTACCGAAATGAAAAACTATTTTTAGCCAATGGAATAGGTGGGTGACCACTTATTTACATTTGGTTAAGTTCTCCCCCCTTAGGAAGCAATGGTTTCCATTACATTGAGTGCACCCATCAAATGGGGAAACTTCTGTTGAACTTGACTCCTGGTGAGCCACTTGCCTTGGTGGAGTAATTGCCACACTTTGACAACCCGATAT
Organism: Larix kaempferi; assembly: GCA_027924585.1. Taxonomy (NCBI): domain Eukaryota; kingdom Viridiplantae; phylum Streptophyta; class Pinopsida; order Pinales; family Pinaceae; genus Larix; species Larix kaempferi. Next base: position 57,594,762 of record BSBM01000047.1, on the reverse strand, counting down.
ATTTGGATGTTCTATCGGCAGGTGCCCTTAACCTATGTATCCATGATCTGATCAATAGTTATATGTTCCATGCAGTCGGGACTAATATCGTTAGGTGTCAATTTCTCTGCCAACTCTGAGGTGTCCAACCATGGTGGAAAATATCGGTGAAGGAGCTCCATATTGAATATTGGGTGCGAGACAAGGAATGGAGGAATGCTTAATTCAAAGGAATTGTCACCAAATGCATTGGTTATGGTGTACAACCCATATCAAAGTGGACAGAGATTGCGATGGGGTCTTGTGAGCCTCTTTTTCTGTAGATGAAACCAAACCTTATCACCCACTTGGAACTTGTGTGGAACCCGATGTTGGGCATGTCATTGCTTGTACTTTGTGTTGGCATTTTCCAAAATGTCATGGACTTGTTGGTGGATGTGCTAGATTAGTTCAACAAATATGGTGGCCTTATCAGCCTCAGTCTAAGCATGGGAAGATTCCTCCCATGCAGATGCAATGGGCATAGATACATCAATTGGGGCCAGTAGTTGGAACCCCAAAGACACTTGAAAAGGGTTGTACCCAGTAGAAATATCAAGGGATTTGTTATAGCTATGTTGAACGTAAGGAAGGCTCTCATCCCATGTGCGGGGATGTTTAGAATTGCACATTGTTAGAATATGCACAATCATCATGTTGACTACCTATGTTTGTCCATCGGTCTGCGGGTGGAAGGAATTCGATTTAGTGAGCTTGGTATCTATCAATTACCATAGTCTAGAACAAAAAGTGCTTAGGAACCTACTATCCTAATTAGAAATGATATTCTGTGGCAGCCTGAAATGAACCCAAACACGCTCGAAGAAGAGCTTAGCAATGGCTTCAACATAGATGTTCTTCTTGCAAGATATCAGAATGTCCATCTTAGATAAGTGATCCATGACCACAAACACGTAGTTCCATTCATTACCATGCTTGGTTGAAGGTAGTCCAGACATGTAATTCATGGATATGGATTCCAATGTCCCATTAGGAGTGGAAAGAGGGGTGTACAACCCCTGATTTTTTATGGCAGGTTTCGTGATGGAAAATAAAATGAAGCATTTGATGTATCGGCCAACATTGTGTCAGATCTTGGGCCAATAAAAATGATTCTCTAATATGGCCACCGTATTTTCAGTGATGAAGTCCCCTTCCACCTGACTGTAATGCACTTCCAAAATAATCTTCGCACGCTTGCTTGAAGCAACACAGAGATTCCACAGGTGGCATAGCAATCCTTCCTGGAAATGAAAGTCTTCCACGGATGTGCCTGCACATAGGGATTGATAGAAGGGAGAAAAATCAGGATCACTGCTATATAGTTGGGGCCACCCAGAGGTCTCGTGGCCACAAGAGTTGAGTACTCTGGTCAGTGCTGCTACTAGAGGTTGACTGAGGAAATTAGCAACTCGATTGGTGTTTTCCTTCTTACATTTATGTTAAGGTGGAATTGTGGAAAGTAAGTGGACCACTTCTAGTGGCGGTCATTCTGTAACTTCCCTTGGGTTTGCATGAATTGCAGAGGCTTGTTATTAGTGTGGATGACTATTTCTTTTCCAAGGATGTAATTCTTCCATTGGCGGCAGTCTTGGACAATGGAATACATTTCCTTGTCATAGGTGGGGTACTTTTGGACTGTATATGAAATTTTCTCACTGTTATATGCCACTATATGGCCATGTTGAGTGAGGAATTCACCAACAGCATAGTCTGAAGCATCTATCTCAATCTCAAAGGGTTTTTGTAGATTTGGTAAGGAAAGGACAGGCATCAAACATAAGCGTTTCTTCAACTCCTCAAATTCTTGTTGTTTTGGCTTGGACCAAATGAACTTATCCTTAGATCCCCCTTTAGTAACCTGGCTAAGGGACCAAGCCATATTAGAGAATCCCAACACAAATCTGTGATAGAAGTTGGCAAGGCCTAGGAAGCTGCGAAGCTCTATGATATTTGTTGGGGTTGTCTAATCACAAATGGCTTGGATCTTGGCTGAATCCACATGAACACCATGTTCATCCATGATGTATCCTAGATACTAAACCCTCTCCATGCCAAATGGTCACTTCTCTAGATTGGCGCATAACGTGTGTTGTCATAGGGTGCTGAGGACCTGGTGGATATGCCACAAATGTTCTACCCAAGTTCTATTGTAGATGAGGATATCATCTAGATATACGACCACAAAATAATTGGTGAATGGCCATAGGATATCGTCCATCATCCTCATGAAGGTTGTTTGAGCATTATTCAAGCCGAAAGGCATGACCAACCACTCAAATAATCCTTCACGAGATTTGAAGGCAATCTTCCAGACATTAGTATTATCAATTGGCACTTCATGATAGCCATACTTCAGATCAATGTTGCTAAAATATTTGGCACCCTTGAGTTGTTCAAGAAGGTCATTGATTCGGGGAATGGGATACCAGTTTCAGACTGTGATCTTGTTTAGAGCTTGGTAGTCAATACAGAGTCACCATGTCCCAACTTTCTTCTGTACCAACACAATTAGTCTCCCACAAGGTGAGGAGATAGGTCGAATGTGCCCCTTTTGGATTAAATATTAAATCATCCGTTTAATTTATTCATTTTTCATGAGCGAACTCCTGTATAATGGCTCATTAGGTAAAGACGCATCGAGTATCAAATCAATGGAATGTTTGACCCAGAAATGTAATGGAACCCTGGTAGGTGTGGTGAAGATGTCTTTGTATGATTCCATGATCTTTTCCACCTGTTTCTGCCGCATAAAGGCATTTTGTATGGAGGTGGTGGATGTTGCTGCGATCTTTCATTCACCTTTAGAATGAATCATGAAGAGGACGAATTTCCTTGTCTGGGATATTACCTTTCTGCACTACTTAGCTGTGATGACGGACACTGCAGTAGTGGGAAGTGTCTTTGGTATCATGTAGAGTTTCTTACCCAAAGTAATATTGAAACTACAAGGTATAGACTCATACACAACATGATGTTTCCACATATATGGTTGTCCTAAATGAACATCACAAACTTCAAGCGGGGGAACATCACACATTACCTCATCTTTGAAGGGATTGATTTTGTAGGAAAGGAGACACCATTGACTAACGCGGATGTCTCGTCCTTGGATCAACCAACATATGTTATATGGTTGAGGATGTGGAACCTTCGGAAGCTTCAACCTTTTGACGACCTTGGCTGAGATGAGGTTCTTCTGGATATCAATATCAATAATGAAATGTAGTGGAGTCCCCTACACCCACAACTATGAATTGAGAGGTGCTCCCCTTCCTCTGGCTCCTTTGACTCTTGTAGTTGGATCTTTGCGGTTGCGATGATGGCACTAGGTTCCGCATCAATGAGATGCTTTCCCTTTTGAGTGACATTCATTAGTGTTTTGCTAAGGGATCTTGTGGAATTCACACCACTTTCCAGTGTCCTTCGATTTCCCATTATCCTTATTTGATTCTGGCTTGGGCTGGTTGTTGGGGATTTGGCTATCCTTTCTTTGTCCTTTTGTTTGTGAATTAGGGCCACCTTTTCCAAGATTTTGTTGTTGATTTGTAGACCCAAAATCATGCTTTTTCTTTTGCTTAAACTAATGCTCGATCTTGATGGCATATTGATAAGTTGCTCCTAGTGAGGATATGTCCAGGAAATCCATATCTTCCTGAATTTACCTGTGCATGCCACTATGTTACTTTAGGACCAAGTTCCGTTTAGAGTCTCTAATACCCATTTTGGAGGGAAGGGCATGGAACATGTTGGTAAACTCTAACACTGTCTGGTCTCTCTCCTGGCACAAAGTTGTCCATCCAGTGTACCAGTCATCATAATTTTTGACTGGGTAGAAATCCTACTTGATGGCATCAACAATAGTCTCCCAAGTGGGGTATGTCCTGAATAGTTCATACTCATCTCTTCCATGCCTCTCGCATTACCCGTCCCACCAGTCTTTGATATGGGGAAGGGACTTAAGGAGCGCGAATGTGATATTTTCGTTGTCGAAAAATTTTTGAACAGAAAAGTAACCCTTTAACATATTTAACCATTTCTCCAAAGCATTTATATCTATTTTTCCTTCAAATAAAGGAATGTAAAAGTTAGCTTATACCTTTAATGGAGTTGCACCCCCAAAAAGGTTTCTCATTGAAGGTGCATCCTCCGCCATGGGCATTCTTCGAAGGATCTAGGATAAGTTATCCATCATCTCATTCCTCTATCGCACGAGGGATTTCTCGATCAACATATTAATAAGATCTCCTGATCTGTCATCTCTCTTTTATCCCCCCTCCATGTGATCCTACTTGGGTCAACAAGAGGGGTTTTCCCTAAGCTCAATTAGTTCTAAACCCCAACTCTTGATATTCAAATCTCATCGGGGACATGCACTAAGAAACCATAAGAGAAAAAGGCTCTGATACCACTGATCCAGATTTATGTGAGAATGAAATGAAAGAGTATATATATGTTCACATTCATAGATATATGACAAGAAACACAGTAATATAGTAAACTCAGATTCTATTAAAATCAATGAAATAGAACAAACTGTAAAATAAAAGCAGCTAGAATGGTGGTAGTTATATCTCTGAGAAGAGATGTGACGGCTATGCTCATTCATGACAAGTTGAATACAAGAAGAGGTCGAAAGATCCTATTTATCATAAGCATGAGGGAAAGAACCCTAAACATCCAAAAACATAACCCTAGCAGATGAACCATCATAAATTTTGCGGGCCCAAGGTGGTTAGTTGAACAGTTAACTTCCTAGGGTCATAACTTTTGCATACAATCCTTGTTTGGGGCGCTCGATAGCCTGTTGGAAAGGTCTATCCGATATTTAAAATGGGTGTCAAGGGTAAAATAATTGTTGTTGGAAACCATTGTCCCCCATGAATTTCCAAAAAATGTCGTTTAGGACCTCAAAACGGCCCCAAAAGTTCGAGACGCGAAAAACTATAGAAAAATTACTAGAAAACTGCCAAAATGGAAAACTATTTTGAGCTAGTGGAATAGGTGGGTGGTCACCTATGTCCATTTGGATCATCTCTACACAAATATGTTGAATATTTGGTTTTCATTGGCGTCAACTCACAACAAAGAGAATTCAGTATTCCTGTTCCAGTTTGAAGAAATATATGAAAGCCACTTTGAAGAAGTATATTTTGGGATAGTTTAAAGCAGTATATGAAAGATTGTTTGAAGAAGTATATGGACGCTAGTATGAAGAAGTATATCCATAAGTACATCCAATCTAAGAAATGTGGTACAAGGTGCAGGTCTCAAGTCCATCCAGTCATAATCCTTCAAGGTAAAAGTCAAAGAGTTGGTTGGACAAATGTTCAGGAGTGCACAAGAAAGCCAAATATTTGATTGGACAAGGTTTGGGAGTGCACAAAAAACTTGGAACTGTTAGATTTCATCCATTCATAGCATAATAATTCAAATGCATAAACAAGATCACTATAAGAAAGATAAATCACAAAACAATAACACAGAGTTTATCCTGGGAAACCCAATTGGGAGAAAACCTTGCAACCTTCGTATAGAGATGATAATCCTGAGATTGGAGTACAAATATAAAAGAGAAAAGGTGAAAATGATTTCCACAAGTGGAAACCCCAAAAAAAATTCCTTCTCCGGCAAGTGCGAACTTATCTCTCTCTGGGTGATGCAAACTTCACTTGATTGAGTGAGTGAATAATGAGGTGCACTTTACCTCTATTTATACAAGTGCAAACATGAAAAATCCCTAACTAGGTCGACTTCACTTGGGGACAATTAATAATTTAATTTTTAATATTTTCTTTTGCTTATTTTCACCCCAAGGTTTACATTGATTCTTTCATGTGTTTACATAAGTAATTACATTAAGTTTATCTCCCTTAGGAGTTACATTCAAGTAATTACATTAAGTTTATTTTCACCCCAACACTTCCTCTCAACGAGGAAGGTATTATTCGGTCTTCATCTGCATCATGATCATATGGGTTTCATCTTGTACATCCATGTTGTCTCCATCATCTCTATACATATTGAAGGTTGTCCACATAGTCTCAGTCCATCGAGAAGTGTCGTCATGTATCACCTTCACCAATCCTTTGGTGAGTCCAGGAGAATCACTAAATAATGGATCCAAGAGAATCACTTAATACTGGATATCAGAGATATCAACTATGCCATCTCTGCAATACAATTTTCCACCTTTCTGTCTCATATGCCATTGGGGTCCTCCCATACCTGGCTAAGATCTCAAACGAGAAAATGGGAACGACCATCTACTGACTGTCTGACTCATCTACCTATGGGATTTATCCCATATCTAGATGAGTACCAGAACTGTAGAGGTACCTGTGCAATCACATGGCCAACTGCTGACTGTCCTACTCATCTTCCTATGGGATTTCTCCCATACCTGGTTGAGTAACAGGACTGCAGAGGAACTTGTGTGAACCCGACCAACTACTAACTATCCTACTCATCTGCCTATGGGATTTCTCCCATATCTGGCTGAGTAATTGGAATGCAGAAGGTACCTGGGTGAACCCGGCCAACTGCTGACTGTCCGACTCATCGGCCTATTGGATTTCTCCCATATTTGGCTAAGTACTGGACTGTAGAGGTACCTAAGAAAAGCAGGTAAAGCATATCAATGTCATCTTTCCCACTCAAGGAGGGACACATTCTCTTCGACTCCAAGTCTTCCGTGAAAGTATTTGAACTTCACCCTGGGAAGTGCCTTGGTGAGAAAATTTGTAGTCTGTTCGTTTGTCGGCACGTATTGTAACTCGACTGCACCTTTCTACACCATATCACGAATGAAGTGATATCGAATCTTGATATGATTGGACCTGTCGTGAAATACATGATTTGATGACATCTGCACACATCTCTAGTTATCACAATGAATCACAGTTGACTCTGGAATCTAAACGAACAATCCTGCCAGGAGTTTACGAAGCCAAACTGCTTCTCAAGCTGTTGTGCTAGCAGCCATGTACTTAGCCTATGTAGTACTGAGTGCTACCGAGTTCTGCTTCTTGCTGCACCAGGAAATATCTACAGAACCCAAACTGAAGCAAAATGCGGAAGTACTCTTCCGATATGCAACACATCCGGCCCAATCTGAGTCTATAAACCCCTACAATATCATGTCACAATCTGAAGCATACTTCAATCCATATCCCACAGTGCCACATAAATATATGAGCACATGTTTTGTAGCAATCCATTGAATCTGCCTTGGTTCGCACATGAACTGACTTAGGGAATTCACAAAAAAACATATATCTGGTCTAGTGTTGGTCAAATACATCAATGACCCAATCAACTGGTGATACATGGTGGGATCAATCAAATCAGAATATGAAGTAGAATCTCTCAACTTCTTCCAATTTTCATCCATCAGAGTAGCCATGGACTTGTAGTCCAACATCATGAATCTCTTCAGTATATCAATTGTGTATTTTCCTTGTCTTAGGAAAATCTCTTTCTTCCTCTTCCATACTTCTAATCCCAAGAAGTAGTGCATCAATCCAAGATCCTTCATTTCAAACTCAGAGGCGAGATTCTTCTTACACCATACAATAAGTTTCTCATTTCCTGTCGGAAACAAGCCATCAACATATAATAACAAAATCAATGGCTCATCATCTACAACCTTGTAGTAAAGGTTGGGATCTGCATCACTCTTGGTAAATCCCAAGCTCACCAGCAATCCGTCTATTTGTCCATACCAAGCACAAGGTGCTTGCTTGAGTCCATACAATGCCTTTTTCAATCTGCATACATGAGACTCCTTTCTTTGGACAATAAACCCATCTAGTTGCTCGATTTAAACTTCTTCCTCAATAACACCATTGAGAAAGGTTGTCTTCACATCCATCTGATGCAACTTCCACCCCATAGTTGAAGCAATAGCAATAATGGATCTGATGGAAGTATATTGGGTCATAGGAGCAAATGTCTCATCATAATCGACTCCCTCTTTCTGAGAGAATCCTCTGGCTACAAATCTTTCCTTGTACTTCTCAACACTGGCATCTTCTCCATGCAGGATCTTGTATAACCATTTAAAAGTCTCTACCGACTTCTTCTCAGGTCTCGGCACAAATTCCCACACATCATTCTTCATGATGGATTGATATTCTTCCATGATGGCATCCTTCCAAACTTGATTTTTGGATGCTTCTTCATAAGTGGCAGGTTCTTAATAAATAATGTTTCTCATCAGTGCCACATAACTAGAGAACCTCTGAGGTCTTTTTCTTTATTTGGAAGCACCATGTGGAGTTGCATGCCCCTCTGCATCCTGTAGTGTCTGTTGTGCCCATCTAAGTATTTTCTGACCCGCAAAATCTCCGGGGATATCAAATGCATCTAAGGGATCGATAGGTTTATCCTTTTATGCTAACTCCCTCTGAACTGGAGGGGGAGATGATCTCATCTTCTTTGGTTCTAGCATTTCTTCATCATTGATCTCCATGTCCGATCCTCTACCTCTCCTGACAACCATCTCTTCTTCAAAGGTCACATCCCTACTGACTTCAATATGCTAGGATCCTGGGATGTAGATTCTGTAAGCCTTTGAAGACATACTGCATCCCTCGAAAGTTCCCTTCTTTCGTGAAGGTTCTAACTTCATTCGTGAGCACATGTATATCGACTGGTCTTCCAAATATCTAAAGATGGCCTAATTCTAGTTTTACTTCTGTGAAAGCTTCCTCTGAGGTCATCCTTCTAGGATGACAGTCATATTCCTGGAAGCTGCTTGCTAAACATCAACGAGATTCATGTGTCCACCACTTGTTCATTGGAACAAGTCTCATCATACTTTTCTTGTAGTCCATATCACATGGTCTTTTCCCTACAAGTCAAATCCTGACTGATGATCAGTCACATTGCATAATCAATTGTAATGGCATTAGTTTACACATGCATATTAGCTAATACTTCAGTAAAACAATCATAAACATGTCTACCAAACACATTTGGGTACTATCTAGATGTCTGTTATCTCCACTAGAACATGTCATCAAGAGTGTGCACTACTCTAAGCATGTAAGAAGGAGATGTCATCTAGACTAGCTTCATCATGTGTTCATGAAATGTTGTGTAGTTCATATGCATAATAAATATAACAAGGTAAACTATATCAATTGCTCAACAAATTTCCTAATAGATCTGCGTATAATAGTTATGAATACATATAAAAAAAATAGATCTATGTAATCAAGAAAATCAGATACTTATCTCTAATTGTTTTTTTTGTGTGTGGGCTCCCACTGCCTTCTTGTGGGAACCAAGAGAGATCTATGTTCTTGCAGTCTGGATCTTCATGTCTCCTAGAAGAGGAACTCCAAACAATCATCATTCAATGACTCCTTGTAATGATGGTCCTCTTCTACATCAGCAGTTGAGGCTTCATGCTTCATTTTTTTCTAAACTTCGATAGCTACTGGCGTAGTGTCCATATTTCTGCACCTATAGCATTGAGCTTGAGACATGTCCCTGTTCTTCTTTTTATCTTGGAGAGGACTTTATCTCCTTTCTTAGTGCTTGTGTTTTTGGAACTTCTTACCTTTTCCCTTACCCTTCTTGGCATGGGAAACAAAAGCTTAGTTCTCCGCAGGTTGAATGCCATGGAGTCTTTGACATGTTGCAATCCTTGTCTCCTCCTGAGTGCAATCTTCCCAAAGCTTATCAAAATTTGGTAGTTTGGATCTACCACTTATGATTTGGAAAAAGGACTCACAATATGGTGGAATACCATTCATAGTGGTGATGAAAACCTCTTTATCATCAATGGGATCTCCACTGGTACTAATCTTGTCCCTTAGTTGTATGATCCTCAAGAAGTACGAGGCAATGGATTCTGACTTGGATATCTTCATATTTGAAAGTCGGTTCCTCAATGTGATGGATACATTGATGCTAGTGTGTTCAAACAACTTCTGTATGGTATTGAAAATTTTCCTAGCAGACTTATTCCCTAATATTTGTGGAACCAAATGATCTCTTACTGAGTCCACCAGAATACTTCTTGCTTTGGAATCATTCTTCCTCCATCGGGATTTGTTCTCTTTGGATTCTGGTTCAAGGACCTTCTCATTTACATATTGTAAGAGTTCATTTCATTCTAGGAGTAGAAGATCTCTAGACTTCCAAGAGATAAAATTGGAAGCTCCTTCCGAACGATCTTCAACCTTCATTCCAATCATCTTGTCTCAAATCTAGTTCAGAAACCCTAGCAAGAGCTAGGTCAAAAATGAAAGTTGATAATTTGAAAAACTAAAACCACAAGTAGATGTGCCTTGGAAAGGAGAGTTCAATTCAGGTAGGTTTGATCCAAAATTGTGAATATAAGTAGGTCAAAACTGAAACCCTAATTCTGTTGCAGCCACAGAGTTAGGTCAAAAACTGAAAATTCTCGTAATTGAATTTCATCTTCACCAAAAGATGTGCCTTCCCAAAAATAAAATTCATAAGGATCTTTTTCCCCAAAATGTTGGGTCAAGACTTCACAAGATGAAACCCTAGTTCCGGTAGGGTTCTGACAATGTTCTAGCAATGGCTTAATCTAGAATTGCTCTGAAACCATGTTAGATTTCATACATTCATAGCATAATAATTCAAATGCATAAACAAAATCACTAGAAGAAAGAAAAAGCACAAAACAATAACACTGAGTTTATCCCGGGAAACCCAATTGGGATAAAACCCAGCTACCTTCGTATACAGATGATAATCTCAAGATCAGAGTACAAAGATAAAAGAGAAAAGGTGGAAATGATTTCCACAAGTAGAAACCCCAAAACAACTTCCTTCTCCAGTAAGTGCGAACTTCTCTCTCTCTGGGTGATGCAAAATTCACTTGATTTAGTGAGTGAATAATGAGGTGCACTTTACCTCTATTTATAAAAGTGCAAACATGAAAAATCACTAACTGGGCCTACTTCACTTGGGGGCAATTAATAATTTAGTTTTTAATATTTTCTTTTGCTTGTTTTCACCCCAATGTTTACATTGATTCTTTCATGTGTTTACATAAGCAATTACATTAAGTTTATCTCCCTTAGGATTTACAATCAAGTACTATGAAATTACAATAATAATATCTTCTGAAGTTGGATATAATCCAATAGGAACAAGAGATGGTTGAAAAAGGAAGCAAGTCCCCAAAGCGTGCAAGACTCACCAAATGGAAGAAGCGTTCAGTTTTTGAAGCACAAATAAGTAGAAAAAAGGTTGTAGCGGTTAAATATTTCAAGTGTGCAAATCCTACAAGTGATGGTACATGAAGGGCACATGACCATACCGCAAGGGTGAAAGTCCCACTAAGGCAAGGAAACGGTTGAATATGTCAAGTGCACAAGTCCCACGGGTGATGGTACATGAAGGGCGCAAGACCACACCGCAAGGGTGAAAGTATCACTAAGGAAAGGAACAAGTATGCTCAAGACCCACAAGAGATGACACCACAGTGCAACAAAACATGACAAGTGGAGGAAGCATCATCCGTCAAGCAAAGAAGAAGGAAAGCCACAATTGACTTGTGGACTTACGATCCGCGCAAGATAAGTATAAATAAGAAGCAAGTTGGAGATTTGAAGTAAGCTTGAAAGCAAGGAAAGCAGGAAGATACAGATTTGTTAAGATTCTAATACTTGGTGCATCAAGGGCTCATGGAACCAAAACAAGATGATCTAGCAGAGAGTCGAGTGCGCACAAGCAAATGAATGGATTAGTTGAAGGTGCACATAATTATGTTGTGAATATTTGACAGTTGCACAAAGACATAAAGGAAGAATTATAGAAAATGTGTAAGTGTGTGAGGATTGAATAAAAGTATTGCAGACAACACACAGACCGTCATGGATGATCTAAGATAGAAGCTCAAGGACATGCTTGAAGTATATCTTGTGATGTGCGAAGTGAATTTTTTTTATGTGATGCGCAAAGAAATAATTGCTTCACAGTACTAAAGGATGCACATTATGATAAGGATGATCTGAGATTGGTGTGTTATACAGAAAGGACGAATCTCATATAATGCACAAAAGGTCGCAAATTATTTGAAGGTTGTTGCACCAAGACAAAATGGACACATTTCAAAGGGTGCACAATTCTAGCTGATACTGATGTGTTAATTTAGAACAACAGTTTATCCGTTGATGTGTAGTATTAGTTGAAGTTGGAGTGGCCCAGAAACAAAACGACATACAAAACCTAACTGTAGACTGCAGAATATGATAATGTAGCACACAGTTTATGGAGTGCGAAGTCATTGTAATGTTTTGAAGTGTTCAAGTGGAGTTTGTGGTACAAAACAACATTCCAATATCTCAAGATTGCAAAAGGTGCACACAGTATAAAAAAGTAGTAGATTATCATAAGTGTGTGTGGATCAGAATTTCAGCAGAGAAATATCTTCTTCTTGTATATCTATGTGGTATGACGAGGCAAGGAGCAGGGGGTCGTAGCCTCCTTCCATTTGGTGCTGGTTAATTAAGGAGTTGGTGTTTCCTTCAGGTCGGTTCCATTAAAACCAGGGGGTCGATGCCTCCTTCTAGTTGATGCCGGAGAAATTAGGAATTTGGTGCTTCCTTGAATGTAATATTTTATTATAAAGAGAATTCCGTGGTTTTCTCCCATTTGGGTTTCCATGTAAAATTTTGTGTGTTCTGTGTTTTTGCACATATGTGGATGAATATTTTATTTATGGTAGATGCATAATTAATGTTCAAGCTTAATCAGTTAAGAAGTTAAAAACTGTTCATAAATGCACTAATATTGATTCACCCCCACCTCTCAATATTAAATAGATTTCAACAATTGGTATCAGATAAGGTGTTATCAGTAACAACCTAACATCTGGAAGATACATCCATGTGCAAATATGGACTAGTAGGAAGGTATCTCCACCAACAGAGCAACAAGGTTTGATGGAACCAAATACACTTTCTAGAAGTTCAGGATGGAAGTATGTTTGCAATCTCTCGAATTTGATGTATGGAAGTCCATTGTAGATGGTTGCAATGTCCTAGTAGCCACACCAATTGATCTAGCTGAGAAGAGACTATATGAATGCAATGCTATGTGGATTAACTAACACTTAATTTATTAAGGTCATGCATTGCTCCTCAACCAAGTATGTATGTGATAAGCTCAGAGGTACCCATGAAGGTGACGAGAAAGTAAAGAAGGAAAAGCTGTACAATTACTCTAGGTTATATGAATCCTTGAAAATGAAAGATGAAGAGAACATTGTTTCTTAATTCTTGTGAGTTGATGAGATAGTTAATGCTATCAAAATTCTTGGAGTTACTCTAGAAGAAGAATCAGTAGTATAGAAGATATTGAGAACTCTTCCTTCAAGATTTGATACAAAGATATATGTGTTAGAAGGTAGAGCCAATCTTGTAGACTTGAAAACGGATGAGCTTCAAGGGATCTTGATTACATATGAGATGTGAATTGAGAAAGAAAATCCCATCAGAAAAGAAGCATCCTTTAAAGTCATTGGAAAGGATAAGCATGAGCATGACAAGGACTCTTGCAATCAATCAGATGAAGAGGATTCAAACTTCGTAAGGATGCTGAAAAGAGGATGTGCTAAGTATAAAAACAATTTTCCTTTCAAATGTTTCAAATGTGGAGGAATATGCCACTTTGATTCTAAGTGTCCATATAGGGAAGATGGAGATATCGACATCGAGGAAGAATTCAGTTCCCATGAATGAAGAACGGCGTGCACTCAGGACAGACCAAAGAATAGAAATAATGTTCCAAAGCAGAGCAAGATTCTATATACTGGGGAAAACATCAATGTATCCGAAGGAAGTGACTCTGACAACAAGCCAATAGAAGTACTATTTATGGCATTTGTAGAAGAATAAATCAACAATGAAAATAAGAAGAGTTGCATTTCAATCAAGAAGAGCACACTGATTGCACAAAACAAACCAGGATCACTGGATAAGTATTTATTTAGTGGATCCTTCAATACACCTTCAAATCCTATTGTAGAAATTAAATCTAACAGTCAATCCGAAGAAGACGTTGTAGAGGTTGATTGGGAAGGTGAATTGGTCAGTGAATTAGATGAATTGAAGAATTCGGGAAAGAAAAATAAACTCTTGCAGGACAACTGTAAAGGTATGAATAACATCACAAGGTAGCTAAAGAGTTTCAAGGGTCTCTTGATAAACAGGTTAGTGAAAAATTGATGAACTGTGAGAAACAAATGAATTGCATAGTTGACAAGGTCAAAGTGCTTGAAGAATAAAAATATATATTGAAGGCCTCTTTGGAAGAGTTAGCGCAGAGAAATAAGATGTTGGAAAGTCAGCTTGACCTAAAAGATAGAGATATCTATCATCTAGAAGACAAGTTGATCGAGATAAAAGGAAAGAAACAAGTTCAAGATCACATCATAAGCAATACTCCAAATTGCGCACATCCTGGAAGTGACAAAAGTGGACTTGAAGATGAAGTGAAGAATAAGTTCAAAGGAATCACATCAATTTTGAACAAAATTATAAATGATCAATAGATCACCATAAGACATGTCAAGACTTGGTTATGAAAGAACATCTAGGAAGGTCTGCGACAGTGAACATCGTTCAAACGAAGTGAAGTCTTTCAGGTATGAAAATTCCTTCAATGATTACAACTCTTTCTATTACACTACCCGAAGAAGGACTAACATAATGAAGTGAGTAAGGTGTAATTACGTTGATCATAATGCTAAGTATTGTCAAACTATAAGATGTTATGCTTGCGATGGATTTCGACATAAAGCTATGTATTGTTGGAGAAGAGTAATCTGTCATATTGAAAACATGTTGCACAAAGACAATCACAATACAAGGAACAAAAGAGGATACAATCATGTGCAAAATCAGAATGGAAGTACGCACATGAAAACTTGGGCAAGGAAATATCCTTAAAAATGCGCAAAAGAAGTTAGCAATTCAAGTGCATACAAAGAAGCAAGTAATCGTTGCCCCTATTTCTAATCTCCAAGAGATTGAGTGAGATATGTGAATTCAACACGATGCATATTAAGAATTCAAGGAGTATGTTAGTTAAGGTTGCAGTTTGAATATATTTGAAGATGTTTGTTGCATAAATGTTAAGTATTGAAAAATTTATGTGTTAAGTTGGATTGTCGTAGAAAAGATCTTTAGTATTGTTGATGAGCAGAGATATGTGTATTTAGTTAGTTGCTATGATATGTTAAATTTAGTTCGCACATTCATATTGCAAGATGAAGAAAATTTCGAATGAGCATTGCTAAAAGAACACACATAAGTCTGCGTAGATACATAAACATATTTTGTATTATATTCAAAATTTGTGTTTTTACAAAATGCATGAGTTTGAGAACATAATTGAAGAACAAAAGAGACATCATGTCGAGGCCAAAAGGCAAGTTCTGTTCAAAGCTGCAATTCAAGGTCTATATCTGCGTCTTGGTCAACCAGTTGTTGTCCGAGCCAAAGTTCCAAATCCATTGAAGTTGGTTTGATGAATTCAGAACGTGACTGCAAAGGATACAATTGAAGTTTTGTAGATGCCACACAATCAAAAGAATGATTGGCCCAAATTTCTCTTAGCATGTTGAGAATTTGTTGTTTTTGTTGCTCCCAGAAATCGACTTGTCTGGTCAGATTAGTTAATCCTTCCATGTGGCTATGGTTCACCTGCGACTGATCATATAAATGATTGAATCCAGACTCCTTGATTTGGACCTTCCAAATTCCCATGACGACTCTCAAACGAGTAAACTCCGATTACTGCAACTGAATAGCAAGGCACACACTGTCAAGAGAATCATTAAACTTCTTGAAGAAGGAATCCATGATTAGAGAAGATGAAAGACAAGGAGGCAATGCGACACAAATAAATATGGAAGGAGAAAAAAGGTGATGAACCAGGCATTTTATAATTCTCTTATAGAATCAGATGGTAGTTCTTCACGTGCGTGAAATTAAGTGGAAGAGACAGGGATTAATTCGCATTCAATTCCACACGATTTGAAGCTAGTTATGGAGTCACCAAAAGTAAATGAACAAGTTCATGAATTTGGGAAAAATTACAAATAGTGGAAATCTAATTCATTGTTTTGTGTGACTGGAATGATGTTTCCCAAAGGTTCAAGTATAAATGTGCCGCGTCAAAGTTTCCACACAAACTGATTGTCATATTGAGCTGGCTGATAGGTGGAAGAACGTGCCAAATATTTGGTTGTCGTCGCAAGGGATGAGACATCAGAAAAGGTAACAAATATTTTTCACAACGCAGTAAATGCGACTTAAGAAACATTTAGATGCAAAAAGAAATCGACGAGGAAGATAGTGTAGAATCAGAAGCAACTAGAATTTGGTACCATGCAGTTGACACAAAAGCAAGACATCATGATGGATTGCGCAAGGAGTGATGAATTATTGTTAACTATTATGATAGGAACATAAGATCAAGATAAGAAGGAAGATAGTAGTTGTACAAGGGTAGTGTATATGCGATGACTATGAAAACGGTGTTCATATTATATGGCATTAGTGTAGAAACCCCAGCAAAAGAACGAGGTATGAAAACATGGGGAGTTATCCCAGCAATAATATCTATGAAGGAAATCACAAAAAAGAAGAAATGGGAACCAATAATTGCGCAGTAATGGCACCTATTGGCCATTGATATCAAATGGGGAGAAAGAGCATGAAGCTAACCATGAAACATGCATCTGCACAATGAGACTGATCAAGAAGAATGCTATATGCACAAATATAAGAGATAGGGGAAAACACATTGATAGAAGAGTGCGTAGATGTCAAAGGATCAAACTGGAAAAGAACACAGGGGGAGAATACAGAGGAAGAGTACTACGATAAGCACAGATCGAGCATACAAACTTCAGGAGATGATTATGCACAACTTCATAAAGTGTTGAAATCAATGCCAAAGGGGGATATTGTTCAACATTTGTTTGTCATTGATGATAAAGAGTATTCAATATTCTTGTCGTAGTTTGAAGAAATATATGAAATCCACTTTGAATAAGTATATTTTTGTGCTAGTTTAAATCAGTACATGAAAGATAGTTTGAAGAAGTAGATGGATTCCAGTATGAATAAGTATATCTAGAAGTACATCCAATCTAAATAAATGTGGTACAAGGTATAGGTCTCAAGTCCATTTAGTCATACTCCTTCAAGGTAAAATTAAAAGAGTTGTTTGGACAAATGTTCGGGAGTGCACAAGCAAGTGGAAGAGATGATTAGACAAGGTTTGAAAGTGTACAAGAATCATGTAACAAGAAACAGTTGAACAAGGAAGCAAGTCCTGAAAGCGTGCAAGAATCACCAATCGGAAGAAGCTTTCAGTGGTTGAAGCACGCAAAAGTACCAAAAAGGTTGTATTGGTTGAAGATGTCAAGTGCAAAAGTCCTATAGGAAATGGTACATGTAGGGTGCAAGACCACACCACAAGGGTGAAAGTACCTCTAAGGTGAGGACGAAGTTGAAGATGTCGAGTGCGCACGTACCCCAGGCAATGGTACATGAAGGGTACAAGACCATACCGCAAGGGTAAAATTCCCACTAAGGCGAGGACCAAGTATGTACAATACCCATAAGAGATGACACCTCAGTGGCACAAAACATGACAAATAGCGGAAGGTGCACAAGAAAAGGAATGGAATAGCTGAAGGGGCACATAATGATGTGTGAATATGTGACAGATGTGCGAAGACAAAAAGGAATAATTATAAAAGATGTGCAAGTGCATGAGGATTGAATGATAGTATTGCAGACAACACACAGATCGTCATGGATGATCTAAGATAGAAGCGCCAAGATGGCTCTGAAGTATACCTTGTGATGTACGAAGTGAATTAGTTTATCTGATGCACAAAGATAGAATTGTTTCACAGTGAAGGATGTGCATCATGATAAGGATGATCTGAGACAGGTGCATTATACAGAAAGGATGAATCTCATATGATCCACAGAAGATCACAGATTATCTAAAGGTTGTTGAACCAAGACAGAATGGACACATTTATGAAGGTCCACAGCTCTAGCTGATACTGAAGCATGAAGTCAGAACAATAGTTTATCAGTTGCTGCATAGTATCAATTGAAGTTACAGTGGCATAGAAACAAAACGACATACAGAACCTGAGCACAGACTGTAGAATATGATAATGCATCACGCAATTTGTGGAGTGCGAAGTCATTTGTAATGTTGTGAAGTGTTCAAGTGGAGTTTGTGGTACAAAACAACAATTGTAATATCTCAAGATTGGAGAAGGCGCACACAGTATAAAGAATTGAAAATTATCAGAAGTGTGCGTAGATTAGAAGTTCAACGGAGCAATATATTCTTCTTGTATATCTAGGCGGCAGGATAGGGAAAGGGTCAAGGGGTCGTAGCCTCCTTTTAGTTGGTGCTGGTAAATCAGGGATTTGGTGCTTCCTTCATGTCGGTGCCTGTAAAACAAGGGGTCTATTGCTCTTTCCAGATGGTGCTTCCTCAAATGCAATATTTTATTATAAAGTGTATTCTGTGGTTTTCTCTCGTTTGGGTTTCCACATAAAAATTTTGTGTGTTCTGTGTTTTTGCACATATGTGGATGAATGTTTTATTTATGGTGGATGCATAATTAAAGTTCAATATTAATCAGTTAAGAAGTTAAAAACTGTTCATAACTACACTAATACCGATTCACCCCACCCTCTTAGTATTAAATAGAATTCAACAAAATATTATTTCAAATGTAAAACTTAAACCCCAATTCACAAATTTCATAATTACTTCCTCACTATTTTGTACAAGACCAATTCTTATGGTCACTTTACAAATTGTTTAAAATACTTCTCTATGCAACTATTGTTCTACTTCATTTTCACTAATATTCTAAGCAACTTCAAAACATACCCAAGATTTACAAACATACCTCTTAGCTTTGTTACCATCTCCTCCTAGTGTTGGATCTTGAATTCTCCTCTTCTTTTTCTATCCATCGTGAATTAATGATGTGAAAGGCTCCTTAATATTCCACATGCATTATTCACTCTCATGTGGTCTTTAATTGCATGAAAATCAAAGCAATGTTGAATTTCTTCAATCCACTCCATCAATTCTTCAAAGTATTTAATTCCAAATAATTTAGGCATCTCCATCACTTGTACTCCCTCTAATTATTTGCTAGGTACATACCATTCCTCTTAATCTTCATCACTCTTCTATTATAAAACTCTTACCTTTTGTGCTAGCTAAATGGTATTCATTCTTTCCATCAATATCCTCATCATCACTACAAAGTCAACAACAACACCTTCATCTTTTTTCTTTTGTCTCTTCCTCTAACGCCCATAATAAATTATTTTCTTCTTGTCGTGTTGTCTTCTTAAACATGTCCACTCTTAACGATACTATTTTTTTCTTATGCAAGGTACCTCACTCAATGTTTTTTCTGCATCATTTTTCTTTATTTCACAACAATGATCTTGTTGTATTTACCCACATATATACACTTTGTCTCAAAATCCTCTTACTCCTCATCTTGAATAATTCTACCCAACACTTTACTCTTTGTTCTAACTGCCTACAACATTCAGCGGTCTTCCACACTCTCATAATTCACTTACTATGATACCACTTGATGAAGTACTTGGGGGAGTACAATCATAGTCACATCAAAAGAAATCACAACATACAACAAATCTATAAATGCATTGAAATACTTACATACATTCCACATATAGTCTATTATAAATTTAAAATCTCCATAAAGACATTTAACAATTAGCTTATGAAAAAATTATTGAATCAACAAAACAATTATATCATCCTTATTACATTCATAGATCTGCTTAGAGGGTCTATCGATCACATGCGGCCAAAACTTAGAGAAATATCAAACCATGGAGAGCTAAAAGGCCCTTACTCCATCAAGCTTTCAAATATTTAAACTACAGGGAGAGGATTGTTTGGTAATTGGTTCCCAATTTATTTCATTTATTATGGTAACCCAAACATTCATTTAGTTAATATCATATATTCATATATGATAATATTCCCTTTGACTTCCAAATACAACTTGGGCTTCATGGTTTCAATGGTTAAAGATCACTTAAAACAATGAGCACAAAGAATCCAATCTGGGTTTTCTATCACATGTTTTTTGGATTAAGTACACTCCTTATTTTTATTAAATTTGGTGTCCATTTAGAGGTATATTCCTTCTACAACATATACAAATTTCAGACTTTAACTCTGAAGATTGATTATGCACTGGTTAAAACACTTAACCCATGTTAGTGCAGAAATTAAAAAAAATCTACATGTTAATTCCAAACATATTTGCGGTACTTAAACTTATTATATTTTGATGATATTTGATTATATGTAAGTGTATTCTATAACATATCCAAATTTTAAACCTTAAATACAATACTTGAGAAAACACTTATCAAAATACTAAATCTTAAATCTTTATTATTACTATTTTTTTTTGAGAAAAACATAAAATTATATATATATATATAAAATTAATTAATGCTCCTATATCAGGTCATGTCATATATAAATATATATAAAATGCTCCTGTTAGTTTTTGAGCATTTAATTCAATATGATCTAGGATCTTAACTGAGAGAAAAACATGCACAACATATCAAACACAAGAGATAAGAGACACAAAGCATTTCACCGAGGAAAACCAAGAAGGTGAAAAACCCCACAACTTCCTCAGAGATAGAATAAGCACCAATACAAGATCACCAATATGAAACCCCAAAACAAGAGATAGTCTCCTAGCAACATCTCCTCCTCAACTTCTGCACACTCCTCCTCTCTCTCACTAATGCGAAGTGAGTGAGTGTGTAAATGAATAAATGAGAGAGTCACACTCTCTATTTATACTTTACTTCACTTGACTTTCAACTCTAACTAGGTCGGCCCCAACTTAACAACTTAACATAATGCTGACTGGGCCGACCCCACTAGGGGACTTAAACACCCTGTCACAACTGAATCTGGGCCGAACTCCCTTAGGAGAGTCTAATAACCCACTACCACTTGACACTGGGTTGATCCCACTGGGGTGTTCTAATAACCCTTTAACCCACATGAATCATACAGGGCCGGCCCCACCAAGGTGGTCTAATAACCCATCAAATATAAGTTATGACACTTACAATATAACTTGAGACACTTGCAAGTACAAATGACGACACTTCCAATCGGAGGAATAATACATCTCCATTGGGGATACAATAAATAAAAATGTAATACATACAATATACAAGTGAATATCTTCCAAAGTTACAAACAAATCAACACTCCCTCTTAACTAGAAAGGTATTCTCTTGACATAGGTCATCAATACATATAGGCACAAGTCTTCAATTATGGAGTTGGATCATCATCACTGGATCATGGAGCATCATCGTCACTGCTGCTATACTCATAATTTGGATCACTGGGCTATCTCTCAATTCTTCTTGTCATAGGAAGTTATATAGAGCCAACCCTTTTTCATGTTGGTTGTAGGCCTAGCATCCTATAGGTCTTCAACATCTCTGGCCATCCTGTGGAATGTGCATCAACAAAACCTCGAAAGAGTATCCGAGCTCAAACTATCAGATCTCCCAGGATCTTTTACATGTGACTACCACAAAACCTCGAAAGAGCATCCAAGATCAAACTATCGGATCTCCCAGGATATTTTACATGTGGTCAAGAAAAACCTTAAAAGAGTGTCTTGCAACCTGCAAGATCTCTAAAGAGCATCTCGGGACTTTTACGAGCACACAGCTCAACCTATCGGATCTCTAGGACTGATTACATGCCTCCTGTAGCAAAACCTCGAAAGAGAATCCGAGCTCAAACTATCGGATCTACCAGGATATTTTCTATGCTACCTGTAGCAAAACCTAGAAAGAGTATCCGAGCTCAGACTATCGGATCTCCCAGGATCTTTTTTATGCTACTTGCACAATCTTTCCACGGCCAACCTGTAGAAAAACCTCAAAAGAGTATCCGAGATCAGACTATCGGATCTCCCAGGATATTTTCTATGCTACCTGCACAATCTTTCCACGGTCACAGAGTATCATCTGGATACTCATGATCATACGGATCATCATCATATAGTACATCATCCTGATGCACATCATCATCACATGATTACCCTGATCATGTACACATCATCATCCTGATGCATATCATCTGGAGCATCATCCTGATGCTCATCACACATGATCATCCTGATCATCATCGTAGCATCGTCCTGATGCCTATCTAGAGCATCATCCTGATGCTCAACACATATGATCATCCTGATCATCATCATAGCAGTAACCGGAGCATCATCCTGATGCTCATCACACAACACTTACATCCAAAGCCATGGGAAGGATCCTCCAACCACCATGCTTGGAATGGCTCCTGCAAATGTGTCCCATCACTTCTTCCTCGAAGTATATTCTATCTGAAGAACACCAAGCCTCTCTCTGAAGTACTTGAACTTCACTCTAGCTAGTGGTTTAGTCAACACATCCGCAATCTACTCATCTGTCGCAATATACTAGAGCTTCACTGCTCCTCTCTGCACCATATCCCTGATATAGTGATATTTGATCTCGATGTGCTTCAACTTGTCATGGAACACCAGGTTCTCTGACAACTTCACACAACTCTGGTTGTCACAATAGATACAGGTAGCATCCAACTGGAGATCAAATAAATCTGACAGTACCTTCCTTAGCCATACTACCTCACAACTAGCCGAACAAGCTGCAACACACTCTGCTTCGGCTGTACTCAGTGCTATGCAGGATTGCTTCCTGCTAAACCAAGAGATCAAACCTAATCCCATGTTGAAGCAGCACCCCAAAGTGCTCTTCCTATCTACAGCATTTCCCAATCTGAATCAACATAACTTTCCAGCTTAAACTTTTGATTCGCATCATACTTGAGCCCATAATTAATTGTACCCTTCAGGTACCTCAGAATATGCTTTACAGCAATCAGGTGAACATGTCTAAGATCTGTCAGAAACTGACTCAAGGTGTTCACCGCAAAGCAAATATTTGGTCTCACATTCGTACAGGTACATCAAGAACCCAATCATTTGACGATACACTGTGACATCAACCAACTATGGTGAAGAATCACTCAATAGCTTCAGGTTCGATGCCATAGGTGTGGCCATGGCCTTGCAGTCCATCATCCCGAACCGCTTCAGGATCTCTAGTGCATACTTTCCTTGTCCAAGGAAGATGCCATCTGCACTCTGCCACACCTCCATACCTAGAAAGTAATGCATCATGCCCAAGTCCTTCATCTCGAACTCGGAAGCAAGCTTCCTCTTCGTGTCGGCAATCAATCTATCCTCACCTGTCATAAACAGGCCATCCACATATAATAGAAGTATCACTGGATTTCCCTCCTCAACCTTGTAGAAAAGGTTGGAATCTGCTTTACTCTTGGTAAAGCCCAAACTGGACAGGAAGTTGTCTATCCTGCCGTACCATGTCCTGGGTGCTTGCTTCAAGCAATACAAGGATTTCTTCAATTTGCACACATGTGACTCACTGCCATGTTTCTCAAATCCGAGTGGATGCTCCACTTCCTCTTCAACTACACCATTCAAGAAAGTTTTCTTGACATCCATCTGGTGTATCTTCCACTTCATCACTTGCCTTGTATTTCTCTATGCTACTATCTGTAGCATGCTTGATCTTGTATATCTACTTGGAAGTCACAACAGACTTCTCTTCTGGTCTTGAGACCACATCCCAAACATCATTCTTCATGATCGATTGGTATTCCTCGATCATGGCATCCTTCCATTACTACATCCCTGATCCTGAGAACTTCAGATTCTTCAATATCTTCAATAGGTAGTTTTCTTGAACTTCGTCGTTGGAACAAATGTCATTGTCCTTCTTTTGTAAGTGATTGTACACGATCTTTCCTACAAGTCAAATTCAATTGCATGATTAGAAACTTCTCATAGTTTTTCAAAAACAAATTCTTACACATAAGAATATATGTCATACAGTCATGCAATTATTTTAGCCAATGCTTCAATACAACATTTATCCATATCCCGTAACTTTCTAGATGCCTTCCATCTCTACTAGAACATTGTTAAGAGTGTGCACAACTCCCAACATGTTAGTAAAGAGGTTTCATTCTAGATAACTAGCAATGGAATGTTGTACAGTACCATAGGCCACTTACCCATTACTTGTATTAGTAGTATCTTGTTCATTAATGCAACTTTTCTAAAATGCATAATATACATCCTAAATCTAGGAACATAAGTGTGTATATGACTGAGCAACATCATTTGAGTAATCATATATACAGGAAATAGCAATTCAAATACTTATCTTTGTTTACTTGTTGGGTGGACTCCCTCTCAATATTTGCTTCCTTGTAGGAACTACTGGAACTTGCTCCCTCTTGATCTTTGCTTCCTTGATTATCTGTCCTTGAACTTATATCTATCCTGGACCACTATTCATGCTTAAGTGTGCACTAGTGTCATCCTCAAGATCTCATACATAATTATACATACATTAGTATAATCTCAATACTATCAAAACATTATGATTCTAAATATGTATGGTCATGATCATTTCATACACAGGTAATTTGTCACAAGTGTTAGTATTCAATGTTTCAAGGAGTACTTCTTTTACTCATGCATTATCTTATTTGACCATAGGAATTTTCTAGTTTTTCGTATCATCAATCAAAGTAAGAAGCATAATATGCATAAACCCATGATTACTCAAACCTATAACTTCGTGAATAATCATTATCAATCATACAAAAATAAACTTATATAAGATCCTAACACAAGGTAGGATTCTAACTCGATATAGGAAAACATACCTGGATTATCATGCTTGTCTAACATACCCAAATAATGTCTTCTTTGTTCTCTTAGAGACCTTGTGCTAGCAACCTACATATCTCATAAGTTAATAGTTGTAGAACCAAGTTATATATACCTTGTAAGTAGAGCTTCTATGTGATCCATGACTATGGATGAGTCTTTGTATTCATGTCACCATGGTCATATGATCTTTATCTAGAACTTGATTTGTCTTTCTTGATGTACCCTTCATGTTAGTGGACAACATCATCCTCATACAACACCACATTGTATTAGTACAATCATAAGTGTCATACCCCTAATCAATGAATGTGTTCTATCATTCACATGCATTCATACTTTTACTAGGGTGATAAGACAAGTCTAAAATTAATCAAGATTGTACTAACCTCAATAACATGAAGACAAACATGTCATAAACTTAATCATGAATAGATTTCAAAACATACTTGTATCTCCTCAAGTCATACTTGTCGGGATTGCTTGTAGTCTTCTTATGTAAGGCCTTAGCCTCATCTCCCTCTGGAACTGGAATCTCTTCACTTATGTAGGTGTCCAAATCATTCTCTTCTAGAATTAACCCAATCCACTTTGATTTGATGAAGTTGGATCTGGAGCTGGCTAGGGTTTGACAGAGAAACCCTAAAAATACAAACTTTGAATTTCAAGCTTCTAAATGGTTGAAAAGATGTACCTTGCCGATTTTACCAAGCTGGTATACTTCAATTTTGAAATCTGCAAAATTTGACCCCTCAAAATTGCCTTTGAAACTTTCGGATCTGCAATTTCTGGTTTTCTGGTCAAAATCCTGAACTAGGGTTTGATAATGCTCGGGGTTCTGCCCAGCCAAAAAGTTTGATCTTGTGCTCTAAACTTCGATTTTCTTGAGGAGAATTCAATCGTGGTCTCGAATTCCAAAAATTCCAACTTTCTACGAAACCCTAATTTCCCACAGCAACGACAAACCAAAAATGAAAGTGCTCAGAATCCAATTCTGTTTTGGACAAAAATATATTCCATATTGTTTCTAATGTATCTTTGAAATTTAGGATCCCCAGGGTTTGAAACTTAGACCTATGGTAGACTGACCTATCATCTTTCCAACCCCACAAATCTGAGCTCAAATGGATTCTCTGAGAGAGAGATATGCCAAGTGTTGCAACGTGACCTGTTTATAGGATAAAACAGTATAGAAAACTTGTACGGCATTCCACGTGTCACTATTTCAACTTCGGCCTCTGAAACATGGAATTGTGAAACTACAGTCCATGCCCTAACTGTCACTTTTTACAGAATTCCATTTGGAGCTTCCTAGCCTGAGATATGACCTTTTTTCCTAGGTCACCTGTTTAGGACTGCATTCTGGAAGAGGCAGAAACCCTAACTTGTACGGATCATATCTCACAAAGTACAACGAATCTAAGGCTATCCTTCGGACACAAGGTACATGGACATTTCATCTTCGACCTATAAAGGTTTTAGATCCTGAACCTTCACCAATAATGAGTTATAGCAAAAGTGCCACGATGACTAGTTTTTACTATACCAAGCCCTAACTTCCAATTTGTTGCAAGTGCAACAAGTGTCATAAATGCCATACCATGCCTTCCTTCAGGCTATCTCTGATACCATGTTAGTTTTTCAGGAATTAATTCAATATGATCTAGGATCTTAATTGAGAGAACAACATGTACAACATATCAAACACAAGAGATAAGAGACACAAAGCAGTTCATCGGGGAAAACCAAGAAAGTGAAAAACCCCGCAACTTCCTTAGAGATAGAATAAGCACCAATACAAAGATCACCAAGATGAAACCCCAAAACAAGAGATAGTCTCCTAGCAGCATCTCCTCCTCCACTTGTGCGCACTCCTCCTCTCTCTCACTAATGCGAAGTGAGTGAGTGTGTGAATGAATAAATGAGAGAGTCACACTCTCTATTTATACTTTACTTCACTTGACTTTCAACTCTAACTAGGTCGACCCCAACTTAACCACTTAACATAATGCTGACTGGGACGACCCCACTAGGGGACTTAAATGCCCCATCACAACTGAATCTGGGCCGACCTCCCTTAGGAGAGTCTAATAACCCACTACCACATGACACTGGAATGACCCCACTAGGGTGTTATAATAACCATTTAACCCACATGACTCATACAAGGCTGACCCCACCAAGGTGGTCTAATAACCCATCAAATATAAGTTACGACACTTACAATATAACTTGCAACACTTGCAATACAAATGACGACACTTCCAATCGGAGCACAAAGAATGCAATCTAGGTCTTCTATCACATTTTTTGTGGATTAAGTACACTCCTTATTTTTATTAAATTTGGTGTCTATGTAGAGGTATATTCCTTCTACAACATATATGAATTTCAGACTTTAACTCTGAAGATTGATTATGCACTGGTTATAACACTAAACCCTTGTTAGTGCAGAAATTAAAAAATTTCTACATGTTAATTCCAAACATATTTGCGGTACTTAAACTTAGTATAATTTGATGATATCTGATTGTATGTAAGTGCATTCTATAGCATCTCCAAATTTTAAACCTTAAATCTAATAGTTAAGAAAACACTTATCAAAATATTAAATTTTAAATCTTTATTATTATTATTATTATTGAGAAAAACATAAATTTATATATATATATAATTAATTAATTAATGCTCCAAGTCAGGTCAAGTCAAGTCATATATATATATATATAATAATAATGCTCCTACGTCATATATGAATCACAAACCTTACTAACTTTTACAAGGTAGTCATCAAGGGATTAGATTGCGGTATGTGAAACTCTTGATGGGAAAGATTTAAACCAAAGTTGCTAAAGATAATTACATTATATTAAAAATGCGGGGTGGGAGATTTTATTACATTAACTACATTGTATTTACTTAATTATTTTATTTTTTAAACATGAGTCCTTTAAACCCTGCATTGTATTTACTTAATTATTTTATTTTTTAAACATGAGTCCTTTAAACCCTGCATTTTATTTACTTATTTATTTTATTTTTTAAACATGAGTCCTTTAGAAAGACATGATTGAAATGTGCCATCATATTCCCAAAGTGGGAACATGATTGAAAGGGGAAACCCTTAAAGTTTAAAATGAAATTTATATTTTTGAATTGTGATTTCAAAGAAGAAGAATAGAGAATGTCATTTGCCAATTAAATGTGATATAGAGAAATATTTATTAAGGTATTAGTTAATTTTAATAATTAATAATTAATTTAAATAATTAATTATATTATTAAAATAAATTTTAATTTAAGTATTTAAATTTAATTTTTTTATTATCAAATGTATTGAATTTAAATATATTATATATAATTATGTGTTTATATGAATGAATAAATATATACATTGTTAAATTATTGTTCTTTATCAAATTTTACAAATAGTTAATTATATAAGGATAAAAAAGGAGGTATTAGAGGTAGGGAAATTTTTATGGGCGAAATTTCGCCAATTGGTTATTTTTTGGGCTTTTTTTCAAAAAATAAATTCGTTATTTGGTCATTTTTAGTCTCTAATATCGCCTATATTTACATAAAATATGTTTTTTTTTATCATAATATTAGCCAAAATTTACACGTTTTAGTAGTAAATTGTATGTTTCATATTTAATATTCGCCTACCAATCTATATATATGTTTTTTTCAATCCAAAATAATTGCCTAGAATACTATACTTAAAGTATACTTTTAGAATCCTTAAAAAATACCCTGATTGGAGGCATCATTTTTTTATGGGATGATTACTATATTCAGATGATGGCTAATGTGGAGGAGGGAAGTAATAATAGAGTAGTAATATTAGAGTAGAGCTTCTAGCTTTGCAAGTAATTATGAGGGAGGCTAGTCGACGAGGCATTCGTCATTTACGGTATATGGAGACTCTCAAGTAGTTATAAATTGGATGAACATTACTCAATCTATTAGAGTTATTAATATTCTGTATCTGGCATTGGAAATTCAAATAGAGATCAATATTTTTTAATTGATTTCATTTAAGCATATTTATAGAGAACTCAATCAAAGAAGAAGGAAAGCCACAACCAACTTGTGGACATACAATATGCGCATGACAAGTAAAAATAAGAATCAAGTTGGAGATTTGAAATAACATTTAAAGAAAGGAAAGCAGGAAGATACAGATTTCTCAAGCTTCTAATACTCAAGACATCAAGGGCTCATGGAACCAAAACAATATGATCTAGCAGAGAGATGAGTGCACACAAGTAGAGGAATGGAATAGCTAAAGGTGCATAGAATGATGCTATGAATATGTGACAATTGCGCAAAGGCTCAAACTGGAAAAGAACACAGGTGGAGTATACAGATCAGGAAGAGTACTGTGATAAGCATAGATGAGGCATACAAACTTCAGGAGATGATTATCCACAACTTCATAAACTTTTGACATCAATGCCAAAGGGGGGTATTGTTGAACATTTGGTTGTCATTGATGTCAACTTATGATAAAGAGTATTCAGTATTCCTATGCTAGTTTGAAGAAATATATGAAATCCACTTTGAAGAAGCATATTTCCATGCTAGTTTAAAGCAGTACATGAAAGATAGTTTGAAGAAGTAGATGGATTCCAGTATGAATAAGTATATCCAGAAATACATCCAATATAAATAAATGTGGTACAAGGTGCAGGTCTCAAGTCCATCCAATCATACTCCTTCAAGGTAAAAGTCAAAGAGATGGTTGGACAAATGTTCGGGAGTGCACAAGCAAGCCAAAGAGTTGATTAGACAAGGTTTGAGAGTGCACAAGTAGCTTGTAACAAGAAATAGTTGAACAAGGAAGCAAGTCCTGAAAGCATGCAAGAATCACCAATCGGAAGAAGCTTTCAGCTGTTGAAGCATGCAAAAATACCAAAAAGGTTTATTGGTTGAAGATGTCAAGTGTGAAAGTCCTATAGGAAATGGTACATGAAAGGCACAAGACCACACCGCAAGGGTGAAAGTCCCTCTAAGGCGAGGAAGCAGCTGAAGATGTCGAGTTCGCAAGTCTCAGAGGTGATGGTACATGAAAGGTGCAAGACCACACCACAAGGGTAAAATTCCCACTAAGGCGAGGACCAAGTATGTGAAATACCCATAAGAGATGACACCTCAGTGGCGCAAAACCTGACAAATGGTGGAAGCATGAACTGTGAAGCAAATAAGAAGGAAATACACAACCAATTTGTGGACCTACGATCTGCGCAAGACAAGTATAAATAAGAAGTAATTTGGATATTTGAAGTAATCTTGAAAGAAAGGAAAGCAGGAAGATACAAATTTATAAGGCTTCTAATACTCGGGACCTCAAGGGCTCGTGGAACCAAAACAATATGATCTAGCAGAGAGTCGAGTGTGCACAAGCAAAGGAATGGAATAGCTGAAGGTGCACAAAATGATGTTGTGAATCAGTGACAGTTGCGCGAATACAGAAAGGAAGAATTATAAAAGATGCGCAACTGTGTGAGGACTGAATGACAATATTGCAGACAACACGTAGACCGTCACAGATGATATAAGATAGAAGCGCAAATATGGATCTGAAGTATACCTTGTGATGCACGAAGTGAAGTAGTTTATCTAATGCACAAAGACATAAGTGTTGCACAGTGAAGGATGTGCATCATGATAAGGATGATCTGAGACAGGTGCATTATACATAAAGGACGAATATCATATGATCCACAGAAGCTCACATATTATCTGAAGGTTGTTGCACCAAGATAGAATGGACACATTTCTGAAGGTGCACATTTCTAGCTCATACTGATTCATGAAGTCAGAACAACAGTTTATCAGTTGATGCACAGTATCAATTGAAGTTACAGTGGCGCAGAAACATAACGACTTACAGAACCTGAGTGCAAACTGTAGAATATGATAATGCATCACACAGTTTGTGGAGTGCGAAGTCATTTGTAATGTTGTGAAGTGTTCAAGTGGAGTTTGTGGTACAAAACAACAATTGCAATATCTCAAGGTTGCAGAAGGTGCGCACAGTATAAAGAACGAGAAATTATTAGAAGTGTGCCTAGATTAGAAGTTCAACAGAGCAATATCTTCTTCTTGTATATCTAGGCGACATGATGGGGCAAGGAGAAGGGATTCGTAGCCTCCTTCCAGTTGGTGCTGGTAAATCAGGGATTTGGTGCTTCCTTCAGGTTGGTGCCTGTAAAATAGGGGGTTTGTGCCTCTTTCCAAATGGTGTTGGAGAAATTAGGAAGTTGATGCTTCCTCGAATGTAATCTTTTATTATAAAGAGCATTCTATGGTTTTCTCCCATTTGGGTTTCCACATAAAAATTGTGTGTTTTGTGTTTTTGCACATATGTGGATGAATGTTTTATTTATGGTGGATGCATAATTAAAGTTCAATATTAATTAATTAAGAAGTTAAAAAATGTTCATAACTGCGCTAATACTGATTCACCCCCCCTCTTAGTATTAAATAGATTTCAACAAAATATTATTTCAAATGTAAAACATAAACCCCAATTCACAAATTTCATAATTACTTCCTCACTATCTTGTACAAGGCCAATTCTCATGTTCACTTTACAAATTGTTTAAAATACTTCTCTATGCAACTATTGTTCTACTTCAATTTCGCTAATCTTCTAAGCAACTTCAAAACATACCCAGGATTTTCAAACATACCTCTTAGCTTTGTTACCATCTCCTCCTAGTGTTGGATATTGACTTCTCCTCTTCTTTTTCTATCCATCTTCAAATAATGATGTGAAAGGCTCCTTAATCTTCCACATGCATTATTCACTCCCGTGTGGTCTTTAATTGCATGAAAATCAAAGTAATGTTGTATTTCTTCAATCCACTCCATCAATTCTTCAAAGTATTTGGTTCCAAATAATTTAGGCATCTCCATCTCTTGTACTCCCTCTAATTCTTTGTTAGGTACATACAATTCCTCTTAATATTCATCACTCTTCTATTATAAAACTCTTACCTTTTGTGCTTGCTCAATGGTATTCATTTTTTCCATCAATATCCTCATCATCACTACAAAGTCAACAACAACACCTTCATCTTTTTTTTGTTGTATCTTCCTATAATGCTCATAATAAATTATTTTCTTCTTGTTGTGTTGTCTTCTTAAACATGTCTTAACATATCCACTCTTAACGATACTATTTTTTTCTTATGCAAGATACCTCACTCAATTTTTTTCTGCATCATTTTCTTTATTTCACAACAATGATCTTGTTGTATTTCCCCACATATATACACTTTGTCTCAAAATCCTCTTACTCCTCATCTTGAATAGTTCTACTCAACACTTTACTCTTTGTTCGAACTGCCTATAACATCCAGTGGTCTTCCACACTCTCATAATTCACTTACTATGATACCACTTGATGAAGTACTTGGGGAGTACAATCATAATCACATCAAAAGAAATCACAACATACAACAAATCTACAAATGCATTGAAATACTTACATACATTCCACATATAGTCTATTATAAATTTAAAATCTACATAAAGAGATTAAACAATTAACTTATCAAAAATTATTAAATCAACGGAAAAATTATATCAATCTCTATTACATTCACATATCTACTTAGAAGGTCTATCAATCACATGCATCCAAAACTTAGAGAAATCTCAAACCATGGAGAGCTAAAAGGCCCTTATTCCATAAGCTTTAAATTAAAAATTTAATGATTGTTTGGTAATTGGTTCCCAATTTATTTCATTTATTATGGTAACCCAAACATTCATTTAATTAATATCATATATTCATATATGATAATCATCCCTTTGACTGCTAAATACAACTTGGGCTTCAGGGTTTGAATAGTTAAAAATCACTTTAAAAAGATGAGCACAAAGAATGTAATATGGGTTTTATATCACATTTTATGTGGATTAAGTGCACTCCTTATTTTTATTAAATTTCGTGTCTATGTAGAGGTATATTCCTTCTGCAACATATACAAATTTCAGACTTTAACTTTAAAGATTGATTATGTACTGGTTAAAACATTAAACCCATGTTAGTGCAAAAATTAAAAAATTTATACATGCTAATTCCAAATATATTTGGGCTACTTAAACTTGGTATATTTTAATGATATTTGATTATATATAAGTGTATTCTATAACACATCCAAATTTTAAACTTTAAATTCAATAGTTAAAAAAATAGTTATAATCCTTATTATTATTATTATTTTTTAAGAAAAACATATATATATAATTAATTAATTAATAATTAATAATTAATGTTCCTCTATTATGTCATACCATATATATATATATATATATATATAATATGTTTCTACGTCATTGTGTCGAGAGGCACTCTACAGGCGCTCTACAGCTTAGTATGAGGGAGATCTTGTAACATGTGTCGAGTGTTTGTCGAGTAGCAAGCTAATACAAAGTAAACAAAAAAGAGTAACACAAAATAAAAAATAAAAAATATTATGTGGGCCATAAACAAAAAAGAATAATACAAAGTAAAAAGTAAATATGAGACTTAAACAAGAGACTTTAGAGCTTAGGATTAGGTGGTAAATATTATGTTAGCCATAAACAAAAAAGAATAATACAAAGTAAAAATTACATATGAGACTTAAACTAGAGACTTTACATTTTACTTTTAATACAATGTAAAATGTAAACATGAAAATTTAGAGTGTTGCACCTTGAGAGATTTGATCCTTCTCAGTGCTTGATAGAACCTAGGATTTGGATCTAGACTAGTGTATGAATTACAAACATTACTAACTTTTATAAGGTAATCATCAAGAGATTAGATTGTGATATGTGAAACTCTTGATCAGAAAGATTTAAACCAAAGTTGCAGAAGATAATTACATTATATTAAAAATGTGGGGTTGGAAATTTTATTACATTACAAATAAAAACCTACATTTTATTTACTTAATTATTTTATATTTTAAATATGATTAGATTGCGGTATGTGAAACTCTTGATGGGAAAGATTTAAACCAAAGTTGTTAAAGATAATTACATTATATTAAAAATGTGGAGTTGGAAATTTTATTACATTATAAATAAAACCCTACGTTTTATTAATTTAATTATTTATTTTTTAAATATGAATCCTTTAAAACCTGCATTTTATTTACTTATTTATTTTATTTTTTAAACATGAGTCCTTTAGAAAGACATGATTGAAATGTGCCATCATATTCCCAAAGTGGGAACATGATTGAAAGGGGAAACCTTTGAAAGTTTAAAATGAAATTTATATTTCTGAATTGTGATTTCAAAGAATAAGAATAGAGAATGTCATTTGCCAATTAAATGTGATATAAAGACATGATTGAAATGTGCCATCATATTCCCAAAGTGGGAACATGATTGAAAGGGAAATTTTTGAAAGATTAAAATGAAATTTATATTTATGAATGGTGATTTCAAAGAAAAAGAATAGAGAATGTCATTTGCCAATTAAATGTGATATAGAGAAATATTTATTAAAATATTAATCTATTTAAATAATTAATTATATTATTAAAATATATTTTAATTCAAGTATTTAAATTTAATTTCTTTTATAATCAAATTTATTGAATTCAAATGTATTTATATATAATTATGTGTTTATATGAATGAATAAATATACACATTTGTTCCTTATCAAATCTTACAAATAGTTAATTATATAAGGGTCAGAAAGGAGGTATTGGAGGTATCATTTTTTTATGGGATAATTATAATATTCAGATGATGGCTAATGTGGAGGAGGGAAGTAATAATAGAGTAGATATTATAGCTTTGCAAGTAATTATGAGGGAGGTTAATCGACGAGGCATTCGTCATTTACGGTATATGAAGACTCTTAGCTAGTTATAAATTGGGTGAACATGACTCAATCTATTAGAGCTATTAATATTCTGAATTTGGCAGTGGAAATTCAAATAGCAGACAATATTTTTGAATTGATTTCATTTATGCATATTTATAGAGAACTCAATCAAAGAAGAAGGAAAGCCACAACCAACTTGTGGACATACAATATGCGGATGACAAGTAAAAAAAGAATCAAGTTGGAGATTTGAAGTAATCTTGAAAGAAAGAAAAGCAGGAAGATACAGGTTTATCAAGCTTCTAATACTCGGGGCATAAGGGGCTCATGGAACCAAAACAATATGATCTAGCAGAGAGCCGAGTGCACACAAGTAGAGGAATGGAATAGCTAAAGGTGCGCAAAATGATGTTGTGAATCGGTGACAATCGTGCATAGACAAAAAGGAGGAAATATAGAATATGCGCAAGTGCGTGAGGACTGAATGACAGTATTGTAGACAACACACTGACTGTCACAGATGATCTAATATAGAAGCACAAAGATAGATCTGAAGTATATCGTGTGATGCACGAAGTGAAGTAGTTTATCTGATGCACAAAGACAGAATTGTTGCATATTGAAGGGTGTGCATCATGATAAGGATGATCCGAGATAGGTGCATTATAAAGAAAGGACGAATCGCATATGATCCACAGAAGGTCGCAGATTATCTAAAGGTTGTTGCACAAAGACAGAATGGACACATTTTTGAAGGTGCGCATTTCTAGCTGATATTGATGCATGAAGTCAAAACAACAGTTTATCATTTGATGCGCAGTATCAATTGAAGTTGTAGTGGCGCAGAAACATAACGACATACAGAACCTAAGCAAAAACTATAGAATATGATAATGCAACACATAGTTTGTGGAATGCGAAGTCATTTGCAATGTTGTGAAGTGTTCAAGTGAAGTTTGTGGTACAAAAAAACAATAGCAATATCTCAAGGTTGTAGAAGGTGCGCATAGTATAAAGAACGAAAAATTATCAGAAGTGTGCGTAGATCAGAAGTTTAACAGAGCAATATCTTCTTCTTGTATATTTAGGCAGAAAGACGAGGCAAGGAGCAGGGGGTTGTATCCTCCTTTTAGTTGGTGTTGGAGAAATTAGGAATTTGGTGCTTCCTTGAATATAATCTTTTATTATAAAGAGCATTCTGTGGTTTTCTCCTGTTTGGGTTTTCACATAAAAATTCTATGTGTTATGTGTTTTTTCACATATGTGGATGAATGTTTTATTTATGGTGGATGCATAATTAAAGTTCAATATTAATCAGTTAAGAAGTTAAAAAATGTTCATAACTGCACTAATATTGATTCAGCCCCCCTCTTAGTATTAAATAGATTTCAAAAAATATTATTTCAAATGTACAACTTAAGCCCTGTTAATTTTTCGATAATTTCATTCCATTATCATTCAGGATCACTAAGAGAATAACATGTACAACATATCTACAACATATCAATCATAGACACAATAACACAAGCACACAAGAGACATAGAGTTTCCTCGGGGAAAACCAAGAAGGTGAAAAGCCCCGCAATTTCCTCAGAGATAAGATAAGCCACAAACCAAGATCACAATGATCAAACCCAAAGAGATGTCTCTAGAAGATACTCCTCCTCCTCCACTTGTGTTCCACTTTCTCTCTTAGCTATGCGAGCTTGAGAAGTGAGTGAATGAATAGAATGAGATAGGCACACCCTCTATTTATACATTGAATTGACCTGCCAATAAACCAACAGGGTCGACTTGCTAAGGAAGCCTAATAACCCAACCACATGACCTAACTAAGGCCGAACCCACACTGGTGGTCTAATAACCCATCAATATAAATGACGACACTTACAATGTAACTTGCGACACTTGCAAATACAAATGACAATACTTCCAATCAAAGGAATAATACATCTTTGTTGGATATACAATAAAGTACAAATGTAATATACAAGTGAATATCTTCTGAAGTTACAAACACATCAACACTCCCTCTTAACTAGGAAGGTATTCTCTAGACACGGGTCATCAATACATATCGGCGCAAGTCTTCAATTCTGGAGCTGGATCATCATCACTGGATCACGGAGCATCATCATCATCACTGCTGCTGTACTCGACATCTTCGATCACTCGACTATCTCTGAGTTCTTATCGTAATAGGAAGTTCTATAGAGCTAGCCCTTTTTCATGCTAGATGTAGGCCTAGCCTCTTGTAGGTCTTCATCATATCTGGCCATACTGTGGATCCCAGGACTAATTACGTGCGTCAACAAAACCTCAAAAGAGCATCCCAAAACTTTTACGAGCACACTGCTCAACCTATCGGATTTCCCAGGATCTTTTACATGTGACCTTCACAAAACCTTTAAAGAGCATCTTGCAACCTACAATATCTCTATAGAGCATCCTAGGATCTTTTACTAGCACACAGCTTAACCTGTCCGGATCTCCAGGATCTTTTCTATGTGAACGTTCGCAAAAACTTTAAAGAGCATCTTGCAACCTGCAAGATCTCTATAGAGCATCCCAGGTGTTAGAAAAACAGGATCGCAGAGCAATAACAATAAACAAAAATGCAAATATAATCACACATACACATTACAAGAGAGACACAGATATATCGTGGTTCACCCAACTTGGGCTACGTCCACACTGAATTTTCTAGTCCTTATTATTATTACCGTCTAGCAAGGTGAAGGGATACAACCTGCAGCACAACTGCTGCACTTCCTTTTCTCTGTTTCACAGTCTCTCTCCTGATCTCAGAGATCTTTATAATGCATAAAACCTAATACATCATCTACCCTAGTCGTATTACAATGTCTTTATTTTATAGGGGAAATACAATGGGAAAATACCACGGGATACCCAAAACCATGGGCCCCCTGGAACCCCGTGGGGGTGTAAAATTAGTCACAGCAGATCTAATGAACAAGTAAATCAATCACAACAGATGAACATAGAAAATATGGTGCAAAACTGTGCAAAACATGCAGCAGTGCTCTCTATCCCAGAAAGGGTGAATGAATTACAATAGAATACAATACAAACTGTCACAATGAACAGAGCAATTCGAATTGACTAAGTAGGCCATTCGAATCACTAAATGGAGTAGCTTGACTCTATCTAGGAGTCCTCATCAATCATCGGTGGTGCTCATCAATCACAACAACCAGTCATCCAGGTGTCAAACTGAGTCTAACTGAGTGTAATAAATGTAACTGAAGTGTGTAGCACTGATATAGGATCTGGAGGCTCAGTGGGGGCGCATGGGAGGCTAACTGAAGTCAGAACAAGTCACCTAATCAAACTGGAGGTCAAACGGAAGTGATACAGTCAGTCGGGAGTGAAACTAGCCTCAAATCAGGGAGAATCGGAGCTAACTGAATGTAACTGGAGTGAATCTGCAGTGGTAGGTGAGCAAGTGCGCCCTTCTCCAGCAGTAGGTGAGAAGAGGGCGCCTTTCAGCTTAGGAGGGCTAAAACTCTGTGGTAAGTGGCTCCCGGGTGCTAGAAGAAGGTGGATAAGGTGCTGGAGGCATCAAACTGGTGACTGGGATGCATGCAAGTGCATGCAGCTGCATATCCTGAAATAGATCATGCAAGATCCTGAAGTAGATATGTATCCTGAAATAGATGATCCTGAAATAGATATGTATCCTGAAATAGATGATGTGGATATCCGAACACCCCCCCTCAAGCTAGACTATGATGTGCCAACTAAAAATAATGTGGGGCCCTGGTAACTAAGACCAAAGGTCACCCCAATACAATAATCCAAAAAACTAATAACAGTCAATAAACCGAGGAAATGGGGAAAACCTCATGGGAAAAATACCCCCCCTCAAAATAGACTGTAGTACACCAAAAGATTTAACTGCTCCAAAATCAAGTAGATATGTCTGGAGGTATCTTACTCTTGGGAGTAAATGGATCATGCTCCAAAAACATGTGCTTGAATTCTCCATCAGTGGATGCAAGCAAATGTGGAGACTTTAAGAACTTTCTCTTCATACCGAAAAAGGTGAGAACAAATCTGAAAATATGAGGATGATCCTGGAACCTGTGATTCGAACCAAGTGAGGTAGGAATAGCTCCAATCGGATCAAATAGATCTTGAAACTTGAACTTCTTATCAATAGAAGTTAAATCAGCTCCAAAAATAGATGAATGGTTTCTTGAGATCTCCTTTGAACCAACAAGGGTGAGATCAAAACCAAAATCAGCAAAAAGTGCATGAGAATTGAACTCAAGCAAATGGTAGTGCTCTTCATCTTCATTAAAACTCTGAGAAACTTTGCAAATGATAGAACATAAGTTTATAGAAGGCATGCAATCAAGGAGGGCGAATGCTTCACCTCCAAAATTAGATTTTACCTCCAAAACATCAAGTAGATCATTATTCCGCATGCCGACAAACTCATGTGAAAGAGAGGATTCAAGAACCTCTTCGGAATCTAGAGTATGAGCTTTTTTATCTTGCTCAGAATTCGAAATAGAAGACTTTGAGAGAATGAGTGTTGAATCTACAGTTTCTTCTTCATCTTGAACAATTGTTGAGGCCAACACATGATCGGAAAGAACACATAAGGAGATCTCACTGGGCTTGTTCTCCAAAAGGCTAGCATGATCCTCTTCTTCCTGCTTTCCAAATTCTTTGTCAAGTTGGACCCATAGATCACTTGGATTTTCAGCAGTCTTAATGAGGTAGCGCATACAAGGAGACATAGCAAGACATATTGCTCCAAAATCTCTATCACAATCATTGAGCCAATCATTCTCCTCTTCATCGGAATCAAAATCTCTTGTATTACCAATGCACATATCAAAAAGACATTGTCTCTTCAAGAATGCAATCATCTTTGGTTTCCATTCATCATAGTTGAATGGAGTAAGAATATTTTGTGAAGAAGAAGTCTCCATCTTTGCATTAGCGAATGCACATGGAGAAGTAAGAAACCTGCAAATCACACACAAACAAACACTATGTTTTCAGCCTTGCATGCACATGAGCGAATGCACATGAGATTTTGCATGCCGCTGCTGAAATATATTGGTGAGCAAAGATTGCTCTCTCTTCATGTAGAACACCTGTAGAAAAGAAATCTTGTCCCTGTCATGGCTCTGATAGCATGTAAAATTAGTCACAGCAGATCTAATGAACAAGTAAATCAATCACAACAGATGAACATAGAAAATATGGTGCAAAACTGTGCAAAACATGCAGCAGTGCTCTCTATCCCAGAAAGGGTGAATGAATTACAATAGAATACAATACAAACTGTCACAATGAACAGAGCAATTCGAATTGACTAAGTAGGCCATTCGAATCACTAAATGGAGTAGCTTGACTCTATCTAGGAGTCCTCATCAATCATCGGTGGTGCTCATCAATCACAACAACCAGTCATCCAGGTGTCAAACTGAGTCTAACTGAGTGTAATAAATGTAACTGAAGTGTGTAGCACTGATATAGGATCTGGAGGCTCAGTGGGGGCGCATGGGAGGCTAACTGAAGTCAGAACAAGTCACCTAATCAAACTGGAGGTCAAACGGAAGTGATACAGTCAGTCGGGAGTGAAACTAGCCTCAAATCAGGGAGAATCGGAGCTAACTGAATGTAACTGGAGTGAATCTGCAGTGGTAGGTGAGCAAGTGCGCCCTTCTCTAGCAGTAGGTGAGAAGAGGGCGCCTTTCAGCTTAGGAGGGCTAAAACTCTGTGGTAAGTGGCTCCCGGGTGCTAGAAGAAGGTGGATAAGGTGCTGGAGGCATCAAACTGGTGACTGGGATGCATGCAAGTGCGTGCAGCTGCATATCCTGAAATAGATCATGCAAGATCCTGAAGTAGATATGTATCCTGAAATAGATGATCCTGAAATAGATATGTATCCTGAAATAGATGATGTGGATATCCGAACAGGGGGGGCGATGCCCCCCCGCTGGGGTGAGTGTATAGTCCACCTACATATCATATAAAACTGGGGTACAAACACGGCTGATACAATATCATCTATGAGACTAGAAGATCTGGCTCCACAACCAACACCAGGATCTTTTACTAGCACACAGCTTAACCTGTCTGGATCTCCAGGATCTTTTCTATGCGAAACCGTAGCAAAACCTCGAAAGAGAATCCCAGAACTTTTACGAGTACACAGCTCAACCTATCAGATCTCCTAGGATCTTTTATATGCTACATGCACAACCTGTCCACGGCCACAGAGTATCAACCTGATAATCATGATCATACTAATCATCATACAGTGCACCATCCTGATACACATCATCTGGAGGATCGACCCAATGCTCATCACACATGATCATCCTGATCATCATATAGTGCATCATCCTGATACACATCATCTGGAGCATCGACCTAATACTCATCACATATGATCAACCTGATCATACAATGCATCTACCTGATACATCTCATCACCTATGATCCAACCGATCACACAAAGCATCCAACTGATCATACAAAGCATCCAACTGATGCATATCAACATACATGATCCAACTGATCATACAAAGCATCCAATTGATGCATATCATAATACATGATCCAACTGATCATACAGAGCATCCAATTGATGCATATCATAATACATGATCCAACTAATCATACAAAGAATCCAACTGATGCATATCATAATACATGATCCAATTGATCATATAGAGCATCCAACTGATGCATATCATCATACATGATCCAACTGATCATAGTCATACAGAACATAATCTGGAGCATCGTCCTGATATTCATCACACATCGCTTACATCCACAGCCATGGGAAGGAATCTCCTACCACCATCCTTGGAATGGCTACTACAAAAGTGTCCCATCACTTCTTCCTCGAAGTATCTTCAATCTAAAGAACACCAAGCCTCTCTCTGAAGTATTCAAACTTCAATCTGGCTAGTGGTTTCGTCAAAACATCTGCAACCTGCTCATCTGTCGCAACATATAGGAGCTTCACTACTCCTCTCTGCACCATATCCCTGATATAGTGATATTTGATCTCAATGTGCTTCGACCTGTCATGGAACATTGGGTTCTTAGACAAATTCACACAACTTTGGTTGTCACAGAAGATATAGGTGGCATCCAACGGGAGATCAAATAACTCAGACAGTAGCTTCCTTATACATACTGCCTCAAAACTGGCCGAACAATCTGCGACATACTCTGCTTTGGCTATACTTA
Source organism: Larix kaempferi (assembly GCA_027924585.1). Taxonomy (NCBI): domain Eukaryota; kingdom Viridiplantae; phylum Streptophyta; class Pinopsida; order Pinales; family Pinaceae; genus Larix; species Larix kaempferi. The sequence goes on along the minus strand of BSBM01000047.1, from coordinate 57,552,739 downwards.
GTGCTACGCAGGACTGCTTCCTGCTAAACCAAGAGATCACACTTGATCCCATACTGAAGAAACACCCCGAAGTGCTCTTCCTATCTATAGCACTTCTTGCTCAATCTGAATCAACATAACCCTCTAGGTTAAACTTTTGATTTGCATCATACTTGAACCCATAATCAATCGTACCCTTCATGTACCTTAGAATATGCATTACAGCAACCAGGTGAACACCTCTGGGATCCATTAGGAACTGGCTCAATGTGTTCACTGCAAAGCAAATATCTGGTCTCATGTTTGTCAGGTACATCAAGGACCCAATCATCTAACGATACACCGTGACATCAACCAGCTCAGATGAAGCATCACACACAAGCTTCAGGTTCGATGCCATATGTGTGGCCATGGATTTGCAGTCCATCATCCCGAACCGCTTCAGGATCTCTACTTCATACTTCCCTTGTCCAAGGAAGATTCCATTTGCACTCTGCCACACCTCCATGCCTAGAAAATAGTGCATCATCCCCAAGTCCTTCATCTCTAACTCAGCAGCAAGCTTCCTCTTCGTATTGGCAATCAATCTATCCTCACTTGTAACAAACAGGTCATCCACATACAGTAGTAGTATCATTGGATTTCCTTCCTCAACTATGTAGTAAAGGTTGGAATCTCCTTTACTCTTGGTAAATCCCAAACTGGATAGAAAGTTGTCTATCCTACCATGCCAAGTTCTAGGAGCTTGCTTCAAGCCATACAAGGCTTTCTTCAATTTGCACACATATGAATCCCTGTCATGTGTCTCAAAACCAAGTGGCTGCTCTACATATACTTCCTCTTCGACTACACTATTCAAGAAAGTTGTCTTGACATCCATCTGGTGTATCTTCCATTTCATCACTGCAGCCAGAGCAAGTACTGTTATGATGGAAGTGTATCTCGCTACAAGAGCAAAATTTTCTTCATAATCTATTCCCTCTTTCTGGGAGAAGCCACAAGCTACAAACCTCGCCTTGTATTTCTCTATGCTACCATCTGCAGCATGCTTGATCTTATAGATCCACTTGGAAGTCACAACAGACTTCCCTTTTGGTCTTGGGACCACATCCCAAACATCATTCTTCAAGATCGACTGGTATTCCTTGATCATGGCATTCTTCCAATACTGCATCCTGGATCCTAGGAACTTCAGATTCTTCAATATCTTCAATAGATAGTTTTCTTGAAATTCGTTGTCGAAACAAATGTTGTTGTCCTTCTTTTGTAGGTGATTGTACACGATCTTTCCTACAAGTCAAATTCCATTGCATGATTAGAAATTTCTCATGGATTACATAACAAAGTCTTACACATAAGAATATATGTCATACAGTCATGCAATTATCTTAGCCAATGCTTCAATACAACATTTATCCATATCCCGTAACTTTCTAGATGCCTTCCATATCCACCAGAACATTGTTAAGAGTTTGCACTACTCCCAACATGTCAGCAAAGAGGTTTCATTCTAGATAAGTAGCAATGGAATGTTGTACAATGCCATAGGCCACTTATCCATCACATGCATATTAGTAGTATATTGTTCATTAATGCAATTATTCTAATAAGCATAATACACAACCTAAGTCTAGGAACATAATTATATACATCATTGAACAATATTATTTAAACAATCAGATTATACAAGAAATGACAATTCAAATACTTATCTTTGTTTGTTTGTTTAGTGGACTCCCTCTCAATCTTTTCTTCCTTTCTACAACTCCAATCTGTTGTGGATTGTGAGGTGTGGTCAACTCCCTCTTAATCCCTGAATCACTGCATAGCTTCTTGAAGTCTTCTAAAGTGATATCTCCATCAATGTCAGATAAAAAAATCTTGATCTTTTTTCCAATGTGATTTTCTATCAAGGCTTTGAATTCCTTGAATTTGTTGAATACCACTCAAAGAACTGGATGACATCGGACTGCATACATCGGAGTGGATAATCTCCAAGATTCCTTTTGCTTTTCTTTCACTGCTTGGAAATACCTTCTTTGCGTTCTTCCCTTTTTCACATAATTTGCAAATACCTTCATGCTTTGACTGGATTTCAGGAAGACCTTCTACTCCTTTGCTTGCATTTGGTAGTGCTCTATAGTGCATGTGTGCAAGCCTTCTATGCCAAATTTCACTTGGCTCCATGGATTCATGAACCATGGCATGTTTAGGTTGTCCCTTTAATTTGTACAATCCTCCCTCTTTCTCTCCAATTACTACTGCATCATCTATGGTCTTACCTTTTGGCAACATGAGTACTTGGCCATCCACAAATGCAACTCTCATCCCCTTTGCATCCAAAGATGATATGGAGAGAAGATTCTTCTTGAATCTAGGTACATATAGAACATCTTTCATTTTCAAAGACTTCCCAGAGTCTAGCATGTAGGAGGCTTCACCACTTCCTTTTATAGGATATTGATAGTCATCCCCAAGTTTCACCTTGTGAGGTGACTAATGTTCAGATAGGTCCATAAAGGATTCTTTAAACCCAGTCATATGTTTAGAAGCCCCACTATCAATAAGCCAATCATTACACCCATGTGTAACAGTACCTGTGAGAGCAAATATTAAGACATATTCATCTTCACTTGATGAGTCATCACTTTCTCCTCTAGTCTTATTCTTGGGAGGTTAATCATCCTCAGTAGCATGAGCATGATATCTCTTCTTGTTCTTGTTCTTGTTGTTGAAGTCTTTTCTTTTCTTGGGACATTCTGAGGCATAATGTACTTTCTCATCACAAGAGTAACATTGAATATGGGAGAGATCTTTATTCTTTTGATGGAAGTGAGGATGTTTCTTGTTCATAGAGATTTCTCCCTCTTGAACTTGCTTCCCTTAGTGTGTGTTGTGAGAGCTTGATATTCATTTCCCATCTTTTCTTCTCGGGCCACAAGCCTAGATTATTCTTGTGAACATTCCTCCCATAGTCTACTGAAAGAGATTAATTTATTTCTTGCACAAATTCCTTGGATGAAGGAATCCCATGACCTAGGTAGGCCATTCAATGTGGTCATGACAATTTCTCCATTCTCCACCACTTCATCCACAGCTTCAAGTTGTTCCTTTATTTGAGAGACCTTTGAAAAGTAGGATTGGATGGTCTCTCCATTATGGATCTTTACCCCTTTCAATTGGTTCCGTAGAGTCATCTTCTGATTTATGTTCTTTCCTTCAAACAACTTAGTCAAAGATTCAAACATCTCCTTAGGTGTCTTTAGGGAAGACACATGGGGTATGAGATGGTCCTTACTAGAATCAACAATGATTCTATTGGCTTTGACCAAGTTCTTCTTGTGTAAGGCCTTAGCCTCATCTCCCTTTCGAACTGGAACCTCTTCCTTTATGTAGTTGTCCAACTCATTCTCTTCTAGGATTAACCCAATCCTATACTTCCAGGCTCGGAAATTATTATCCCCTTCAAGCTTATCTTCAAGCTTGGTGTGGTGAGACATCTTAAAGAGTACTTCAAATAGAAGTAGAAAAATTTTAGGTCTTACCACTTAATTTGCTGAAAACTAGATTTGGAGCTGGATTAGGGTTTGTTAGAGAAACCCTAAAAATTCAAAATTTGAATTTCAAACTTATGAAATGATATAAAGATGTGCCTTGCTGAGTTGGTCAAGCTGGTATACTCCAAATTTGAAAACTGCAAAATTTGACCCCTCAAAATTGCCTTTGAAACTTCCAGATTCACTAGACATGACCCTGAACTAGGGTTTGATTTTCCCGGAGCTTCACCCAGCCAAAAAGTTCGATCCAAAGCCCTAAACTTTGATTTTCCAGAATATCTTCCAGCCGTGGTCTCAGATTTCAAAAATTCCAACTTTCTCCAAAACCCTAATTTCCTGCAGTAGAGATTAGGTCAAAACTGAAAATGCTTAGAATTGAATTTTGTCTCTACAGAAAGATGCGACCTTGCTAGGAGAGTCAATCTAGCCTCCTGCCTTTGATGCTTTATGGAGAGAAACCCAAATATTAAGAAGCCCTAGCTTCCGCAGCTGCATAGTGCCTTCTTCTTAGGTCAGCTATGATACCATGTTAATTTTTCGATAGTTTCATTCCATTATCATTCAGGATTACTAAGAGAATAACATGTACAACATATCTACAACATATCAATCATAGACACAATAATAGAAGCACACAAGAGACACAGAGTTTCCTCGGGGAAAACCAAGAAGGTGAAAAACCCTACAACTTCCTCATAGATAAGATAAGCCACAAACCAAGATCACAATGATCAAACCCAAAGAGATGTCTCTAGCAGATACTCCTCCTCCTCCACTTGTGCGCCACTTTCTCTCTTAGCTATGCGAGCTTGAGAAGTGAGTGAATGAATACTAGAATTGTTAGATTTTGAGCATTAATTCAACATACTCTAGGATCTTTACTAAGAGAATAACAAGTACAGCATAACAATTATATCAAGCATGTATCAAGCATATCAATCAATCACATAAGACAATGGACACACAGAGTTTCACTAGGGAAAACCATAAAGGTGAAAAACCCCACAACTTCCTCAGAGATAGAAAGAGCAATGATACAACCAAATACAAGAGATAGTCTTCTACTAGCAGCTACTCCTCCTCCTCAACTAGTGTGCCACTTTCCGAGTGATGTAAGAGTGAGTAATGAGATGATCAAATAGAGATCTCCCGATCTCTATTTACACTTGCCCTGTCCTGCCCAATAAACTAATAGGGTTGACTTGTCTAACTCAGTCTAATAACCCATGGTTACATTAATCCGGGTCGACCCACATTTGGTGGTCTAATAACCCATCACAGCAAGTTACGACACTTGCGACACTTGTCAATACAAATGACGACACTTCCATGTAGAGGAATAATACCATCTCTATAGGAGTACAATATACATAGGTGAAATACATTCCAAAGTTACATATACATCAACACTCCCTCTTAACTAGGAAGGTATTTCTCGACACAGATCTGCCAGCACAAGTCTTCTTCTCTGGATCATTGTCACTTGATCATCATCATCGAATAATCATCATAGAATCATTGTCATCATCATTGCTGCCGCTATCTCAATCAATCTCCAATCTACTTGTCATAGGAAGTTCTACAAAGCCAGTCCTTTTTCATATTGGATGTAGGCCCGCCACTTGCAAGTCTTCATCATATACAGATCCAGCCCTTTTTCATGTTGGATGAACATCATCAACATCTCTGCGAGCAATCCATCAAGTAGGTACACCTCAGGACTGATTACACTGCCTCTGCAAAACCTGCAAGAGCATCTCAAGATTGATCATATGCCTCTGCAAAACCTGTGTACCATACTGTCACATCATCGTCTTCAGATCATCGTCATCGTCCACAGAGCACAACCCAGATGCACACACACAACACTTATATACACCGGCATGGGAGGACCTACCTACCACCATCCGGGAATGGCTCAGCACTTACATCACGACCATGGAAGGAACTACCTATCACCATGTCTAAAAGGCACATCATAATCATGGAAGGACTCTCCTATCACCATGTCACCATGGAAGGAACTACCTGCCACCATGTTAGAAAGGCACATAAATTACATCAACGATCATGAGAGGACTCTCCTATCACCATGTCACCATGGAAGGAACTACCTACCATCATGTCGGAACAAGACGACAATTACATCAATGACCATGAGAGGACTCTCCTATCACCATGTCACCATGGAAGGAACTACCTACCATCATGTTGGAAAAGCCCAACAGCCCTTATATCTCACCATGGGAGGACCATACCTACCACCATGTGAGAATGGCCCAACCCTTACATCTGCACCATGTGAGGACCATACCTACCACCATGTGAGAATGGCCCCAGCCCTTACATCTTACCATGGGAGGACCAACCTACCACCATGTAAGAATGGCCCCAGCGCTTACATCTTACCATGGGAGGACCAACCTACCACCATGTAAGAATGGCTCTAGCCCTTACATCTACACCATGGGAGGACCAACCTACCACTATGTGAGAATGGCTTGTGTGCATCTGTGTCTCCGGACTCATCACTTCCCCTTGGAAGGTATCTCGATCTGAAGTACACCAAGTCTCCCTCTGAAGTATTCAAACTTCACTCTGGCAAGCGACTTGGTCAACACATCGGCTATCTTCTCGTCCTTCGTAACATATAGGAGCTTCATTGCTCCTCTCTACACCATATCCTTGATATAGTGATACTTGATCTCAATGTGCTTCGACTTGTCATGGAACACTGGGTTCTTCGACAACTTCACACAACTCTAGTTGTCGCAATATATACAAGTAGTACTCAGCTGGAGATCAAACAAATCAGACAGTATCTTCCTAAGCCATACTGCCTGACAACTAGCCGAACAAGCTGCAACATACTCTACTTCGGCTGTACTCAGTGCCACACAGGACTACTTCCTGCTAAACCAAGAGATCACACCTGATCCCATACTAAAGCAGCACCCCGAAGTGCTCTTCCGATCAATGGCACTGCCTGCCCAATCTGAATCAACATAACCCTTCAGGTTAAACTTTTGATTCGCCTCATACTTGAGCCCATAGTCAACTATACCCTTCAGGTACCTCAGAATATGCTTTGCAGCTATCAGGTGAACATGTCTCAGATATGTCAAGTATTGGCTCAAGGTGTTCACCGCAGCAGATATCTAGTCTTGTATTTGTCAGGTACATCAAGGACCCAATCATCTGACGATACATCATAGCATCAATCGGCTAAGAAGAAGCATCACACAGAAGCTTCAGGTTCGATGCCATAGGTGTGGCCATGGCCTTGCAGTCCATCATCCCGAACCTCTTCAGGATCTCTACGGCATACTTCCCTTGTCCAAGGAAGATTCCATCTGCACTCAGCCACACCTCCATACCAAGAAAGTAGTGCATCATACCCAAGTACTTCATCTCGAACTCGACAGCCAGCTTCCTCTTTGTATCGGCAATCAATCCATCCTCACTTGTCAAAAACAGGTCATCCACATGCAAAAGTAGTATTACTGGATTGCCTTCCTCAACCTTGTAATAAAGGTTGGAATCCGCTTTACTCTTAGTAAATCCCAAACTAGATAGGAAGCCATCTATCCTGCCATACCAAGTCTTGGGTGCCTGTTTCAAACCATATAGGGATTTCTTCAGTTTGCACACATGAGTCCCTCTGTCATGTGTCTCAAACCCGAGTGGATGCTTCACATACACTTCCTCTTCAACTACACCATTCAAGAAAGCAGTCTTAACATCCATTTGGTGTACCTTCCATTTCATCACTGCAGCCAGAGCAAGTACTAATATAATGGAAGTGTATCTGGACACAGGAGCAAAGGTCTCTTCATAATCAATCCCTTCTTTCTGGGAGAAGCCACGAGCTACAAACCTTGCCTTATATTTTTCTATGTTGCCATCTACAGCATGCTTGATCTTATAGATCCATTTGGAAGTCACCACAGACTTCCCATTTGGTCTTGGGACCACATCCCAAACATCATTCTTCATGATCGACTGATATTCCTCGACCATGGCATCTGTCCATTCTTTCTTTTCTGCTGCTTCTTCATAACTGAAAGGTTCTTTGTTCATGATATCACAGAGTAAGGCAACATAGTCGGTGTGTGATCTTGTCCTTTTCCTTTCTCTGTGTTCTTCTTCTAGAATGCCAAACCTTTATGCATCTTGGATGAGCTCTCTAGCCCATGTTGGTTTCCTCTTGTGAGATCTTCTATTTCACGATCTTCTTCAGGAACTGCTTCATTCATGATGGTGTCTTGAATTCTAGATATTCTGGGTTCTTCATTATCTTCAACTGGTGTTTTCCTTGATTTGATGTATGCTGAGCTTTCATCAAATGTTACATCCCTATTGATATCAATCTTCTTGAATCCTGAGAAGTAGATTCTGTAAGCCTTTGAGCTTTCACTGTAACCCACGAATATGCCCTTCTTTCCTGAAGGATCTAGCTTTTTCCTCTTTTATTTTGGTATGTGAGTGTTTACTGGAAATATTATGAGATGGCTAACTTCTGGTTTCTTACCAGTGAACACTTCTTTTGGTGTTTTGTTGTCAAGTATCTTATGGAGTGTTCTATTCTACACATATGCAGATGTCCTAGCTACTTCATCCCATAAGTGCATAGGTAGATCTTGGTCATGAAGCATTTCCCTAGATGCTTCCATGATTGTTTTATTCTTTCTTTCGGCAACCCCATTCTGTTGTGGATTGTAAGGAGTGATCAACTCCCTCTTAATCCCTGAATCACTACACAACTTCTTGAAATCTCCTAAAGTAAATTCTTCGTCATTGTCGGATCTAAAGATCTTGATATTCATATCAGTTTGGTTTTCTATCAAGGATTTGAATTCCTTGAATTTGTCAAACACTTCATCTTTGTTCTTCAAGAAGTAAACCCAAGTCTTCCTAGAGAAATCATCAATGAAGGAAACATATTATACATACCCACTTAGAGAACTAGATGGCATCGGACCGCATACATCAGAGTGGATTATTTCCAAGATTCTTTTTGCCTTGCTTTCACTATTTGGAAATGTCTTCTTTGTGTTCTTTCCCTTTGCACAACCTTTGCAAATGCCTTCATGCTTTGTCTGGATTTCAGGAAGACCTTCTACAACTTTGCTTGCAATTGGTAATGCCCTATAGTGCATGTGTGCAATCCTTCTATGCCAAAGTTCACTTGGCTCTACTGAATCATGGACCATGGCTTGTTCTGGTTGGCCCTTCAATTTGTATAATCCTCCCTCTTGCTCTCCAATCACCACTGCATCATCTATAGTCTTACCCTTTGGCCACATTAGGACTTGTCCATCTACAAATGCAACCCTCATGCCTTTTGCATCTAATGCAGATATGGAGAATAGATTCTTCTTGAGACTTGGAACATATAGTACATCTTTCATCTTCATAGACTTTCCAGAGTCTAGCTTGTAAGAGGCTTCACCACTTCCTTTTATGGGATATTGGTAGTCATCCCCAAGTTTCACCTTGTGGGGTGATTCATGTTCAGATAGATTCATAAAGGATTCCTTGAATCCTGTCATGTGTTTGGAAGCCCCACTATCTATAAGCCAATCATTACTTCCATGAGTAATGGTACCAGTGAGGGCAAAAATTAAAACATACTCTTCATCACTTGAAGAATCTTCACTTTCTTCCCTAGCCCTCTTCCAGGGAGGTTCATCATCCTCTGCAGCAGGGTATTTTTTAAGGATTATAAAAGTATCCTCAAGTGTAGTATTCTAGGCGATTATTTTGGATTGAAAAAAAAAAAATATAGATTGGTAGGCGAATCTTAAATATGAAACATACAATTTACTACTGAAACTTGTAAATTTTGGCGAATATTATGATAAAAAAAACATATTTCATGTAAATAAAGGCGATATTAGAGATTAAAAATGACCAAATATTGAATTTATTTTTTGAAAAAAGGCCTCAAAAATAGCCAATTAGCGAAATTTTGCCCCTAAAAATTTCCCTGCTCTACAGCATGAGCATGATGTTTTCTTTTGATGTTCTTCTTTTTCTTATGGGAGCCATTTTTGTTGTTTTTGGGACAATCCTTGGCATAGTGCCCCTTTTCATCACATGTGAAGCAACAATCATTGGATGTTTTCCTTCGAAATCTGAAGCCACCCCTCTGGTTCTTGATGGTGGTCCTTTTCTTTCTTACTATGGTGATGTCCCTTCTTATCATCATACTTCTTGGAATGTGCTATGAGAGCTTGGTCTTCATTCCCCATCTTCTCTTCTCGAGCTACAATTCGGGCTTCTTCTTGTGAGCATTCTTCCCATAATCTATTGAAGGTGATAAGTTTCCTTCTAGCACAAATTCCTTGGATGAAGGAATCCCATGACTTAGGAAGGCCATTAAGAGTGGTCATTACCACTTCTCCATTCTCTATATCTTCTCCCACAGCTTCAAGGTGTTCTTTTATCTGGGAGACCCTTGAGAAATAAGATTGCATAGTCTCTGCATTCTGGATCTTGATATTCTTCAATTGATTCCTCAAGGTCATCTTCTGATTTATGTTCTTCCCTTCAAATAACTTGGTCAAGGAATCAAACATCTCCTTTGGTGTCTTTAGGGATGACACATGGGGTATGAGATGATCTTTGATAGAATCAGCAATGATCCTTTTAGCCTTGACTAAGTTTCTTTTGTGTAAGGCCTTAGCCTCTTCTTCCTCTGGGATAGGGACCTCTTCACTTATGTAAGTGTCCAACTCATTTTCTTCCAGGATTAACCCAATCCTATACTTCCATGCTCGGAAGTTATCAACCCCTTCAAGCTTATCCTCAAGCTTGGTTTGGTGAGACATCTTAAAGAGTACTTCGAATGGAAATAGAAAAGGTTTAGGTCTTACCACTTGATTTGCTGAAAACTGGATATGGTCCTGGATTAGGGTTTGTCAAAGAAACCCTAAAAATTCACAATTTGAATTTCAAACTTCTGAAAGGATATAAAGATGCGCCTTGATGAGCTTGGTATATTTAGAATTTGAGATCTGCAAAGTTTCACCCTTCAGAAATGCCTTTTAGTCTTCCCAGATTCACTGGGCAGGACCCTGAATTAGGGTTTGAGTTTCCCGGAGCTTCACCCAACCAAAAATATCGATCCAAATCTCTAAACTTTGATTTTTCCAAGGAGCGTCCAGCTATGTCTTCATATTTCAGAAATTCCTATTTTTGTGGAAACCCTAAGTTTTAGGGCCAAAACTTAAAGTGCTCATAATTGAATTCTGATTGGATAGAAAGATTCTCCTTGATGAGTAGAGTCAATATACCTTACTTCTTTTCCAAAATATGTGGAGAGAAACCCAATAAACAAGAAACCCTAGTTTCTACCACTGCACAATGTCTTCTTCTAAAGGAAGCTTTGATACCATGTTAGATTTTGAGGATTAATTCAACATACTCTAGGATCTTTACTGAGAAAATAACATGTACAGCATAACAATTATATCAAGCATGTATCAAGCATATCAAGCAATCACATAAGACAATGGACACACAGAGTTTCACTGGGAAAAACCATAAAGGTGAAAAACCCCACAACTTCCTCAGAGATAGAAAGAGCAATGATACAACCAAATACAAGAGATAGTCTTCTACTAGTAGCTACTCCTCCTCCTCAACTAGTGTGCCACTTTTCGAGTGATGTAAGAGTGAGTAATGAGATGATCAAATAGAGATCTCCCGATCCCTATTAATACTTGTCATGTCCTTCCCAATAAACTAACAGGGCCGACTTGTCTAACTCAGTCTAATAACCCATGCTTACATTAATCCAGGCCGACCCCACAATTGGTGGTCTAATAACCCATCACAGCAAGTTACAACACTTGCGACACTTGTCAATACAAATGACGACACTTCTGTATAGAGGAATAATACCATATCTATAGGAGTACAATATACATAGGTGAAATACATTCCGAAGTTACATATACATCAACAATAATGAGAGAGGCACACCCTCTATTTATACATTGAATTGACCTGCAAATAAACCAACAGGGCCAACTTCCTAAGGAAGCCTAATAACCCAACCACATTACATAACTAGGGTCGACCCCACACTGGTGGTCTAATAACCCATCAATACAAATGACGACACTTACAATGTAACTTGCGACACTTGCAAATACAAATAATGACACTTCCAATCAGAGGAATAATACATCTCTGTTGGATATACAATAAAGTACAAATGTAATATACAAGTGAATATCTTTCGAAGTTACAAATACATCAACAAACCCTAATTCACAAATTTCATAATTACTTCCTCACTATCTTGCACAAGACCAATTCGCATGGTCACTTTACAAATTGTTTAAAATACTTCTCTATGCAACTATTGTTCTACTTCAATTTCACTAATCTTCTAAGCAACTTCAAAACATACTTAAGATATACAAACACACCTCTTAGCTTTGTTACCATCTCCTGCTAGTGTTGGATCTTGAATTCCGCTCTTATTTTTCTATCCATTTTCAATTAATGATCTGAAAGGATCCTTAATCTTCCACATGCATTATTCACTCCCGTGTGGTCTTAAATTGCATGAAAATCAAAAGAATGTTGAATATATTCAATCCACTTCCTCAATTCTTCAAAGTATTTAGTTACAAATAATTTAGGCATCTCCATCTCTTGTACTCCCTCTATTTCTTTGCTAGGTACATACCATTCCTGTTAATCTTGATCACTCTTCTATTATAAAACTCTTACCTTTTGTGCTAGGTCAATGGCAGTCATTATTTCCATCAATATCTTCATCATCACTACAAAGTCAACAACAACACCTTCATCTTTTTTTTCTGTTGTCTCTTCCTCTAACACTCATAATAAATTATTTTCTTCTTGTCGCGTTGTCTTCTTGAACATGTCTCAGCATGTCCACTCTTAACAATACTATGTTTTTTTCTTATGCAAGATACCTCACTCAATTTTTTTCTGCATCGTTTTTCTTTATTTCCCAACAATGATCTTGTTGTCTTTCCCCACATATATACACTTTGTCTCAAAATCCTTTTACTCCTCATCTTGAATATTATACCCAACACTTTACTCTTTGTTCGAACTGACTACAACATTCATGGGTCTTCCACACTCTCATAATTCACTTACTATGATACCACTTGATGAAGTACTTGGGGGAGTACAATCATAGTCACATCAAAAGAACTCACAACATACAACAAATCTATAAATGCATTGAAATACTTACATACATTCCACATATAGTCTATTATAAATTTAAAATTTCCATAAAGGCATTCAACAATTAGCTTATGAAATATTTATTGAATCAACGAAAAAATTATATCAATCCTTATTACATTCACAGATCTACTTAGAGGTGTTGTCGATCACATGCAACCAAAAATTAAAGAAATCTCAAACCATGTTGAGCTAAAAAAGGCCCTTATTCCATCAAGCTTTCAAATATTTAAACTATAGGGGGGTAATTGTTTGGTAATTGGTTCACAATTTATGTCATTTATTATGGTAACCCAAACATTCATTTAATTAATATCATATATTCGTATATGATAATCATCACTTTGACTACTAAATACAACTTGGGCTTCATGGTTTGAATAGTTAAAGATCACTTTAAAAAAATGAGCACAAAGAATGCAATCTGGGTTTTCTATCTCATTTTGTGTGGATTAAGTACACTCCTTATTTTTATTAAATCTGGTTCCCATGTAGAGGTATATTCCTTTTATAACACATACAAATTTCAGACTTTAACTCTGAAGATTGATTATGCACTCGTTAAAACACTAAACCCCTATTAGTGCAGAAATCAAAAAAATTCTACATGTTAGCTCCAAATATATTTGCGATACTTAAACTTAGTATATTTTGATGATATTTGATTATATGTAAGTATATTTTATAACATATCCAAATTTAAACCTTAAATCCAATAGTTAAGAAAACACTTATCAAAATACTAAATCCTAAATCTTTATTATTACTATTTTTTAAGAAAAGCATAAAATTATTTATTTAGAAGAAAGAAGGTCATTTGCCAATTAAATGTGATATAGAGAAATATTTATTAAACTATTAGTTAATTTTAATAATTAATTATCAATTTAAATAATTAATTATATCATTAAAATATATTTTAAATTCACTATTTAAATTTAATTTCTTTATAATCAAATTTATTGAATTTAAATATATTTTTATATAATTATGTGTTTATATGAATCAATAAATGTACACTTTTTTTCAATTGAAAAAACGCTATATATTCATAGAAATATATAAAAACGGTTACATTGAAAAACCAGGCCCAGAAAAGTGAAAAGAAAGAAATAGAGGAAGCCATTTCAGGAAACATGTCCTCCCCAGGAGCAGCCAACCAAACACAAAACCAAAGGATGCGTCATACTTCATGAAACCAGAGGAACACCCAGTAGCGATCCAAAAATCTAATGGCAAAATGAGAAATAGCGAGGAGGAAATTGAGTAACCAAAAATTAAAGGCCAAACAGAAATAGACACTGCCGAAAAGAAAAATGAGCGTACAAAATGGGTCCTGGACCCCATTACCAACAGGAAGAAGCCTGAAGAGGCAAGCGACCAGAAGATAGGAGCAGAGACCTGGACCAAAACTCAAAGTGAATGAATCCCGGCTGCGCCAAAAGGGCCTTTTTGGACAAGAAAGCAGCCTGTTCATTGTGCTCCCGAAAGATCTGATCAATGAAAAGGTGAGGGAGCTCCTGCAGCAACAACCGAACCATATCCAACCATGGTGATAATTCCATCGAGAGAAGAGAACCACGACCAGTGTCCCAGTCAATAACGGAACGAGAGTCACCATACAAAAAATGAAGCACAATCCCTTTTTTCTTTGCAAAAAATAGTGACACCCACAGAGCCAAGAGTTCACGCCGAGTATTGGAACCCATGCCCCCGTTCATCCATACTTTGTAATATTGCAAATGATCAATGAAGAGTATGGCCCCAACACCGTAGGCTAACCCCCCTGCTGAGAGGGCCCATAAAAAAATGCCATGAAATCATGCCGCGGAGGAGAGGGACGAGGGTCCGATGGAGTAATATGGACGACCGATAGATCAGTCTGAGAGACTAAAAATAGTGAAATCACCTTTCGAGCCAGCTACACGGGATCGGGCGTCTTATTCTCGAATATGCACAAGTTTCGTGCCAACCAAATCTCCCAGACTATGAATGCTGCGATGGTAGCATGACCAGGGTTGTCACAGATCCAAGTATGAAAGCATGAATAGATAGTATCACCCGACCAAACAGTGATATTCTTGAGGACCAATCTGACCTCAGCCTAGAGCCTGCGCAAAAAGGGGCAGTCAACAAACAAATGTGTATAGGATTCAGCCGCTCTCCAGCAAAGCAAACAAACATTAGGCCCAATGAAGCCACGGGATAAGATATTGTCCCATGTTAGGACTTGGTTTTCCATAACAAGCCAGATAAAAATCTACACTTTGGGTGGAATGTGCCACTTCCACACTCTCGTGTGCCACTAGGATGTGATGCCCCGAGCCTCTGCGCAGATGGATTCATATGCCATTTTTGTTGTAACCACCCTAGACTAAGTATTCCAAGACCAAAGGAGAACATCATCTTGCTCCTGGATCCTAATCAATCCATGATTCAGCCCATCACTGTAAGCACGCCATTCATCAGCAAAGAGGCCCGATAAGCCCAATTATTCGGCGCTCGGCCAAAAAGATGGAGCAAAGAGTGATGGGGTTGAAACCACGACATGTGATGGTCAGTAAAAACCTTTCATATGTAAACAATATAACAAAGCCATGGATAGTTTACTGCTCGGTCCACCAATGATAGGGTCCATACCAAGGTAAATTGACCGGCCATTTCCGGGATGCCATGCAGACCAATTTTTAATCACCGGAAGGGCTGAAATTAAGCCCGACCAAATACAAGAAGACCCCTTGCAACAAACGTTTGGGGATCAGATCCATTCAATGGTAGTTTTACCATGGAAATACTTGTCTATGATGATTGAATGCCATAAACAGTCCACCGTCAGCACCCTCCACAAAGATTTTGCTCAAAGAGCGAGTGCAAAGACAAAAATATTTTTAAGTGACCAAACCCCAAAAGCCTTGGGATAAGAGATTTTCTGCCAATTGCATAAATGTATCTTCCTTTTTTCGGTGCCAGACCAGATAAAATTTATGATCTTCCTCCTTATTCCAGTGAGAATGGATTTTGGAATGTTGCACAGAGAAATCCAATAGACCACCATGTTTTGTAAGACCGACTTGGCAAGGGTGACCCTACCCCCGATGGAGAGCCATTTCCAACTCCAAATATGAATCCTTCTGTCAAAACGCTGCAACAGCCAAACCCAATCCGATGGTCTATAATTGTTCGGATTTAATCTGTAACCCAGGAAGAGTGTACCATCTTCAAGAATCTTCACATTGAACGGAAAGAAATTTGAAATCTCATCCAATATAGCCTTATCAACGTTGTGTTGCAGAATCACAGATTTGGAAGAGTTAATAATCATGTCAGACGCCCTGCAAAAAAGATCAAGAATTAGTTTAAAAATCAGCCATTCAGCTGAGACATTGTTGCCAAATAACATAACATCATCGGCAAAGAGTTGATGTGTGATGACTGAATGAGGAGATACCCACGTGCCCTCAATCTCCGCATTGTGAAGGGATTTGTTTATGAGTCTGCTCAAGCCATCCATAACGATGATGAATAATAATGGTGATAGTGGGCACCCTTGACAGAGGTCACACGAACTTGCAAAAAAATCAGAAGGAGCTCCATTAATAATAACCCCGTAGTGAACCGAGCTGACACGGGCCATGATCCACTTGGTCGTGCCCCATGGAAGACCAATTTGTATTAGAGCAAGTTTTAGAAATCCCCAGTGAACCTTGTCATATGCCTGAGAGAGGTCAAGTTGAAGGGCAAAGCCTTGCTTATTCCTTACCTTGATACTATGGAATGCCTCTTGTGCCACTCCAATGGTGTCAAGGATCTGCCTATTTTCCAAGAAACCGAACTGTTGCTCAAATATATTCCTTGATAGCACAGGTTTTAACCTATTTGCCAGAACCTCAGCAATGATTTTATAAACCAAGTTACATAAAGAAATTGGCCGATAGTCTTCGAAGGTGGAAGGCAGTGCAGATTTTGGAATGAGAGTTATGAATGTTGAATTAAGGGCCACCGAAACCTGACCTGTCAATCGAGTTTCATCCACCATGTCTAAAATGTCTGAACCCATAATATCGAAGAAAGCCAAAAAAAGCTCCGTGGTCCAACCGTCGGGCCCAGGGCTCTTATCCCAAGCAAACCCCTCCAAAATCTTATGAATTTCATCCAGTGTGGTCGGGGCAAAGGTAGCTTGCCCTTCTTTTGCAAAGAAAAAGCGAGGATACTCTTTGATAACTTTTAGCTGATCAAGTATGGATGCATTTGTATCTTCGTCATAATACTGATGGAAGTGTCTGACAACCGCCGAGGAGACATCGCTTTGTGAGCTGATAACAGACCCATCCGCTTCATCAATGGACCAAATGGAATTTCTTATTCATTTATTATCTGCATATTTATGGAAAAACCTGTTGTTCTGATCCCCCAATGCTAACCAGATGGCCCGACTTTTGAGGTGCCATCTAGCTTTGTCCTTTTTGAGAATGGATAATCTTTGTTGCTCCAAAATTTGTAATGAGTCTAATTGCTGGCTATTGAGAGAACCAATCCGATTCACCGAATGAAGTGATTCCATCTTTAATAGGATCTCAGCTAAATCCTTACCCTCCATCAACTTATCAGCACGTTCCCACAACACAACCTCCCGTTTGAGTGTAATCAGTTTTTGGACCAGTTTGTGGGATGGAGATGCCGATAGATCAATAAAATTAGAGAGCTGGGTAGATTTGACTAGGGATTTGAAGTCTTCATTCAGCAGCCAGTGATGGTTGAACTTGAAGGGATAGGAAACCTTTTCCCCAACAATTTCAATCTGTAAATAGATAAGGCAATGATCCGAAATGGGGTTGTATTCAACCCAAGATAAAAAAAGAGAGAATTTTCTAGTAAGTAGGTCCTCCATTAAGAATCTATCAAGTCTTTTTGAGACCTTCATGTCTTCGGTCCTCCCATTATTCTAGGTAGGTACCAAATTGGACGGAGCAATGTCAACTAATCCTGCAGCTGAGAAAATGTGTTGGAAGTAGTTGCTGAGTAGGTCTAAGTGAGCCCCCACACCCCAAACCTCAGAATCATTCAGAACAAAATTAAAATCCCCCATGAGTAACAGGTTTTTTTTGCTAAATGATTGTTCCTTATCAAATCTTACAAATAGTTAATTATATAAATTTATCAGCACGAGGATCCAAAAAGTATTGGAAGCATCATTTTTTTACAAGGATGATTACTATATTCAGATGATGGTTAATGTGGGGAGGGAAGTAATAATAGAGTAGAGCATCTATCTTTGAAAATAATTATGAAGGAGGCTAATCGACGAGGCATTCGTCATTTACGGTATATGGGGACTCTCAGCTAGTTATAAATTGGATGAGCATAACTCAATCTATTAGAGCTATTAATATTTTGAATGTAGTATTGGAAATTCAAATAGTGGTCTATCTTTTTTAATCGATTTCATTTAAACATATTTATAGAGAACTCAATCAAAGGATATACAGGCTTTCAAAGATTGGTTTAACCAAGAACCCATGAATACTTTTTGTAAAGTATTTGTGCAAGGTTAAACAATGGAAGATATAAACTATAAATTACATAGATATCAAGTTAATAAAGTTAATACTGAAAACATTGTGTGAGCTACATTTTTCCTTTTTTAAGTTACAGGTTTTTAAAGCTTTGATCTAGATATGGTTGTTGAGTTTTGGTGTACTCATAACTATGAGTTTTAATGCTACATGTTTTCAATAATAAGATCATAATGGATTTTGAGTTACTTTTGATATACATATGGTACAAAACTATGAAACTATGAATTTTTTAGAGTCTAATTGAAAATTAACTAGCATAGATCCATCTTAAACCCGTATCTATTAAGCACCGAGAGGGATCCAATTTCTTGAGGTGTATTTTTTTTTTTTTAAATTTAAACTCAAGAAATTTGATCTCTCTTGATTGATAGATCCAGTTTAAGTTTTAAGTTTTTATTTTATAAACGAACATCTATTTTTTAATTACTTTTCAGAACATTTTATTTTATGAGCAGACATGAATTTTTTTAATTATTTTGTTAGTAACAACATTACATCACAAACATTACAACATATCCCACAAACTTACTTTACTTTACTTTACTTCTTTTTACTTTACTTTACTTTACTTACTTCTTTTTACTTTACTTTACTTTACTTACTTCTTTTTACCTCTTTTTAAGCGCAATCACTTTTTACGTTTTATTAGATGTAACGCTACATTTTTACCTTTTATTAGATGTAACACTACATGACGTTAAAAGATCTCCCCATACTGAGTTGTAGAGCACCTCGTTTCATTCGGTGCAAAAATATAATTATAAATAAAACTTTTGCAATTATATACTTTATAGTTTTTTTAATTTTGATTATTGATTGTGAATTTACATGTAAACATGTTTTTTTATTATGAAAGCTTATCCATCCATATAAAAAAAGTGTTTCTACACTTATAAGGAATATACTTTTCTTTTAATATTAAATAAAAAAATATAATTAAAAAAAATATCAAGAAAATACTAATTGGCATAATGTTGAACCCAAAGTGCCATATAACTGATATGACATGTAATGACATAATATGGAACCCAAAATGCCGTATAAATGGTATGGATATTTGGATAACATATAACATTGAGTATACACCTTGCTAGATGATTGTCCTCTCCAAATCCTACAGATTGTTAATTATATAAATTTGGATAAAGTAATTGACAAATTGTTAATTATATAAATTTGGATAAAGTAATTGAAATTTTTTTAATTAAATAAATTTAGATAAAGTAATTGACATAATATGGAGCCCAAAGTATGTGATGTATTTTAAAAGGAAAACATATAACATTATAAGTTTGAGTAACCATCTGAATTTTGGATAAAGTAATTGACATGATATGCAGGTAAGTTGAAGATAAAACTAACATTTATCAATAAAACTAATATTTATAAAAAATTATAATTATATAATTATAATTTTTTATAAATATTAGTTTTATTGATAAATGTTTTAATATAAAAATTTATATAGGTATTTAGATTAAATTTTATTATGTTTATAGGATTATGAGTTGGTTAAATGGTTATTGTCGTCTTCACTGGAAAAATTCTAGAAAAATGAAAAAAATTAATGAAAAATTGATAAGGCTACACGATCCTCACTTCAAACTTTTAATACACATGCGACTCAGCAAATATAAATATGAATTTAGAAAAAGTAATTCAAAATATTGGGCTTGAGTGCCATGTCAAAGATTGTTATACATTGGGTTAATGGAATATTTGGTTTTTATGTTTTGCATCTTTCTTTTTGGATATACAGGATATTGACATTAAAAGAGTCTTTTTCTAAGATATCTTTTACTCATATTTATTGGGAATTCAACTATAATGTTGATGGTTTATCAAAGGAGGCAATGGGATGTATGGATGGAGTTATTCACTTCGAGGAATTTGTTGATGATTTTATCATTGACAAATGAGTCGTCTCTTTCTTTTAGTTTATGTTAGTTTTGCATTTTTTTATGGAAATTAGATAATTTTCCAGTCTAGCTTAAATTATAGCATGATAGTAGATATTTTAGGCTATATGCTACCTGGAAGCTTAGATATGTAGCAAGTATGACTTCTATTTTATTTATTTTTTGTCTCTGATATGTTCAGGATGTATTTTGGAAAGATAAGAAGCTTAGATATGTAGCAAGTATGACTTCTATTTTTTTTTCTAATATGTTCGAGATGTATTTTGGAAAGATAAATGAAATTTACGATAAGAATGATGTAACTTTGATTCAAATTGAATACCAAGTTACCTTTTTTTTCGACTTGAAAAAAACATGTGGTATATTTTAAAAGGATCATATATAATACTTAACGTTATAAGTTTGAGTTATGATTATTTTATATTACATTATAATATATATAGTTATACTCATTTTAAGGGTAGTTTGATTAGTAAATATTTTTATATTAAAATTTACATAGGTTCTGGGATTAAGTTTTATTGAGACTTTTGGGATTACCAATTAGTATATCAAGTGGTTTTTTTTCCATATAAAAAATATTGTGTTTTGTTTATATTAAGAAAGCACATTTTACATGAGCCATTGTAAGCCTCGGCATTGAAGATATTGACTCGTGCATAACCCATTAATATTCAACATATATGATATTCTTCTATTTCATTCTATCCCTTATATAGGTATCTACAAAATGGTATTAGTATGATTGTTCTATGCAAAATGGATATAAATATTGGGTGCTACAATCCACAAAATTGGCATAATAAGGATTAAATAGTAGACTTGTATTAAAAAAGGTATTGGTCCTGGATCATCTTCGGTTATGATGTCATTATTGCTTTCCCATTTCTGTCATATTCCATAGCAAAAAAGTACAATCAATACAAAAACGTACTGTTTGGTAGTAACACTAATGAAAAAAATAGGCTGTCTTTACGGCTATATAAGCCCCAAATAAGATATTTTATGGGTAGAGCTGGGGGGTAGGTGGTGGGTCATTTTGAGGGGGTAAAAAGGGCGTTTTAAAAGGGGGGAGTCGAAAATCATCCTTTTTCTACTATAAATTTTAAAACATTCAAAAAATGACCCCTTAGACCATTTTGATGGCAATATAAGGGTTTTTACATGGCTTATATTAAGTAAAAGTCTAAAATATGGATTTTGTAAATTTTGGATAGGTGCGTTCAAAAAAGGGCAAAATTTTGATTCTTATCATTTTCCCTTTAAGATCCATGTAATGGGACATAAATATGGTGGGGTTAAAATGTATATAATATAGTAATATTGTGTGTAATATGAGTATTATATGATATATTATGGGTATATTTAATTAACATATAAATTATGGTAATAATGGATTAATATTGAAGCCCTATTTTTTAAATTAATTTTTCCATATGATTTCTTTCTATAAACACATGCTGAAAAGTGATATGTTGAAAATGATTCTCTAACCTGTCAACTTCCTTAAAAATGACAATTAAGAGGATGTTCCTGAGCCTCCATCTATGATTCAACCAATTGATAACTAAATTGGAGTCCCTAAATACCTATAGACTACGGATGTCCAATGTGATAGCCAATTGTAAAGTATATTTGATAGCCAATAACTCAGCCCGATTATTGATGCTTGGACCTTTGGATGCTGCAAATTTTGTCCATTGATGTAGATAATACCACCTACTCCACCTCTAAATGGATCATCTTGGACTGTGCCATCAAAGTAACACCAGGGGATGGTTCTGTCCACCACTTTAGCAGTAATGATCTAAGGCATTATTATAGATTTATTTTGGTTCATACATTCTGCTATGCCAAGGCTCTTATATGCATAAAATGCCAGTGGGATAGACTTATCCTCGAATATAGCATGGTTTCGAGCAATCCAAGTGAACCATATAATGATGTAAGGCAATGCCTCAAGATCATTGGCATAGGGCGCATCATGCCAGGATTGTAGGTTCTCAGATAAGTTATGTCCAACCCAGTCATGAAGAATCCCTTTAATCAGAAATATTATTTTCCATATCCTGGAGATGATCAATCATATGATAGGGGAGTCGATAATTCTCACCACTAGCGATCCAAGGATAAATACCCAATTTGACCTTACCACCATTCCCAATATTCCATTGTAAACCATCATCCACCAAGTCGAAGGCATCCAGAGCCGCTTTCCACATTGTAGAAATATTTCGATAACATTTGATTATGATCCTAAACCAATCTTTTATGGAGAGTGGAAATAACGGTACTTATAATATATCACCTATGTCCAAAGATTGTTGAATTTTAGCATGCACCGGATTCTTTTTGTTGCCAGCGCAGCAGCAAATCTAGCTATGTGTTTTATACCCCATCCTCCCCATAGTTTCAGGACGGTAGTATGATCCCAAACTATACAATGGAATTGATGAGTAGAATTTTGACTCTTCCAAAGGAATTTGCAGCAAATTTTCCGAATAGTATTTAGAGTACCAGCCGGTATGTGGGCTATAGTCATCCAATATACTGGTAATGCCTCTAGGATGCATTTAGTGAGGATGAGTCTGCCACCTTTGGTTAACCAGATGTTGCACCAAAGTTGAATCTTCCTTTATTTTATCCCTACTAGCCATGACCAGTCCTTAATACCATAATCGTTGGGATTTAAGAAATATCCCAAATATTGTATGCCTTGTTCTACATTCACCACCTTATATGGGATATGTAGAGTAATCCAATATGTAAGTTCATCATCTAAATTCATTACAGATATAGAAGGATTGAGGATGTTCATAGTCATCTATGTTTCCACCACAAAACTGTCAAGCATCCTTTTTATTTTACATATATCCCTTCTTGATCCTTCAACGAAGATCATTATATCATCTACAAATAGTAGATGAGTAACTCAGATATTTGGCGCGATCTTAATACCATAGAATGTTCCAGATGCCTTATCTTGAAGAATAGATCGACTCAAGAATTCCACAATGAGAAGGAATAATAAAGGATCTAAGGGACAACCTTATCACAGGCCCCTCTCTTGTCTAAAAAATGCCAAAGCCAATGCATTAATATGGAAAGCAAAAGATAATGTCTAAACACTAGAAATAATCCAGTTAATAGTCGGTAGGGGGAGCCCAATTTGAAGAAGAACCAAATGCAGATATGTCTTGTTGACTTGATCATATGCATGCCTAAGATCAATATTTAGGATAATATTGGGCAATTTTTTAAGCTTTGATGAATGAAGCACTTCCTGAGCCATTCCAACTGCATCATGAATCAATCTGCCCTTGAGAAAAGCATGTTATTCCTGTGATATCCCTTCAGATAGGATTCCTTTGATCCTATTAGCAATTACCTTAGCTGTAATTTTGTAAATGTTGTTACATTTGGAAATAGGCCGGTAATCATCGAAGGTATGTCCTTTGTCACTTTTAGGTATTAGGGAAATAAAAGTCAAGTTGAAAACTGCTAATATTGTTCCTTTTTGTCTCAACTCCTCTATAACAGCCAATATATCCTCCTCAAACAATTCCATAAAGGCTTCATAAAAATCTATAGCCCAATCATATGGTCCCGGGATTTTGTCATGTTGCATAGTGTTGATGGCATATTTAAGCTCCTCCATAAACACCAGAAGTTGTATCCTATGGGAGTCACCCTCTGTCAGGGCCATATTGGGGTATACTACTACTAGAATCATCATATGTAATGGGGAAAACTCCTTTTCTTGATAATAGACCGATTTGAAATGCTTAATCCCTAGTTCTGTCAACTCTTGAAAACCTGAGTATTCATTGCCTCTATCATCCTATAAGTCCCATATGGAATTAAAATTCTTCCTATGCTTGATATGATTGTGGAAATATTTAGTATTTTCATCACCCAACTATAGCCAAATGGCTTGAATTTGTATTCATGGAGTGGTATCTTCATCCTGTAATATTTCCTTCGTACATCTTTCCATGTTGATAATTTCACGCTTTTGTTCATCAGAAATATATCCCGCTGGGTGGTTACAATGAAATCCTTCCAACGAGGCTTCAATGGTCCTGAGCTCTGAGGAAAGTGCAAGACTTTTCCTAGCGATCCATGGGATAGCCAATTCCTTAATCCTTTTCAAATTATTATTGAATTGAACATCAGCTGAGACCACACTATTCCTATCGAAGGGAGACCATTCTTTGTTTACCATTTCTCTAAACTCCACATCCTTCAACCACTGCACATTGAAATTAAATGGACTTGGTGGTTTCCTGTTGATTTGATTCATTTCAAGTAAAATGGGCCGGTGTTCGGAGGCACCCCCTACCCCGACCCATTGACAAATAGAGGTAGTGGAGTGAAGAGTTCCCTTATTTGTAATGAATCGGTCAAGTATTTTGGCAATGTATGCCTCCCTTGTTCTCATATTGCGCCACGTTGGCCTCAATTGAATGGGAGGAACATCCACAAGTGAGAGGGATGATGGTTTATTACTAAAATATTCTGATAAGGGGTCTTTGTGTGCTTGGGGACCCCGGATCTCAACTTCCCCTATAGTAAAGTTCATATCACCACCAATGATCAAGCAATCCAATGTCAATAAACTCACCGCAAAAAAATGATCCAAAAAATCCTCATGTTGATGATACAGTCCATATACATTGACAAAGGTATAGGCCATACCTATTTCTCTGGAGAATAGGACAACCTAGCCATGCCATATTGTATAGACCAATTGTTCGTCAACAATATGTAAGATGACAACTATCCAGTAATCAACCCCCACAAATGACCAATGGTATTAGAGCATATAAATGACCATCCAGGGAGAAGTATTTTATGGTCATCCAAGATCAGTTCACCTATAACTAAGCTTTATTGTAATGTGAGTACTAGTGGATGATAAACATCCACCAACCTTTTGAGAGCTAGCTTTTTGGAGGGCATCCCAAACCCTCATACAATAAGGGAGAGAACTAACATTATGGAAACTTCATACCAGGTTTTCTTGCTCTAAGAGACCCTTTAAGTCTTCTTTGTCTCCCTGCAGTGATACCAATAACAGCTTGGTCCCTAGCCATGTCCACGATATACCTCCTTCCCCTAATCTTGGGTGATGTATGAGAGAGGCATCTAATAGAGCCAAGTCCACGACTAGATGTCTTCAACTTGCCTAATTTAGATCTCATATTGTATCCATTTTAGGCCTCAGTAAAAGGGGTATAGGGTATCATATAGGAAGGAATCCCGGGAGGCATCGATAGTGGGACTAAAGTGCTAGAAACATAACAAGCCTCCAAAAGAGTTGTATAAGTCTCAAACGAGGGAGCGGGGGACTCTATAAGACATGCGGATAATAGAGGAGGAAAATTCAGCAAAGGAGAGGTAGATCATGGGCATGACGGGGTTGATTCCATAAAGGACCCTCTCAGGGAGGAGGGAAGGGTATATTTATTAAAAAGGGGAGCTCAAGTAACCAATTCAAGCTTGGGAAGGAAGAGGGCTGAAGTTAATTTCACAGTAGACTTATGAATCGAGGGGAAAATTGGAAAAAAGGGGTATGGCATGATTAACCCATTCCTAAAGAGAGTGGTAGGAAAAGGACACTGAAGTTGTAGTGGAGAATCAAACATAGTTTCCAAATCATATAGAGATGGAGGTGTATATCTCTTACTAGGAAAGGATTCATAGAGGTCTGTAAACTCAGCTGGGTGAAAATATGGCCGAGGAGTCATAGAAACTATATAAGGACCTTATTCTACCAAAGATTGAGCAATGGAATCAGGTGTACTCTTGACCATCTAGGGCACCAACTATGATTTCTTTTTCCATATTTTCTTTCTGAAACCTTGTTAGCATGCCTTTGCAAGGTGTCTGTAGTGGTGATAACCATTACATCTATAATGGATGCCAATGTATTTGATACGTTGGTTCCAGATACTTCCCCGCAGGGGGATATCTATTTCCTCTGGAAATCCATCTCATAGGTTCATTTCAACCAGGACTTTGGAAATAGAGAGTATGCCTATCTCCATAAAACCCATGTCCTCTTTGAGAAAAGAAACCAAACAGTTTCCCAAAAACTGGAAAATCTCAGTAGTTCATAATTTTAGAGGAAGGCCTGGAAATTTCACCCACACAGCTTGTTTGTAAAACTTATTTGCTCGGGATTCAAAAAAGGGGGTCCATCTCTTAAGGAGGAGGATGGAAGAATCCCACTCCCAAATGTCTAAGAGAAGAGTTTTGGTGTCTGCAGACTGGTCGAGAATTACCCCCAGGCACCCTCTAGTGAGAGCGTATAGGCGCGGTTCATAGCCCAACAACAGCGTCTAGTTCATTTTAACCCAGGTTCTAAAATTTGGTAAGCTCATGCGTCTGCCTCTAAACCTCCCCATAAGGGCATGTTCTGACATTGAAATAGCTTCATAGACTTCAATGTCCTCTCTTAGTGTAATACCCCTAGTTTTGACTTGGAATGTATTTATCCAAATTATGTAAATGATGTAAATATGCTAGTGCGAATTCCTAGTGCGGAGCTCAAGCCCAAGGCTCGACTAGTGAATGTTTAGGCATGTATGATGTTTATATTTCATTTGGACTGTTTAATTGGCTTTTATGCTGATTTGGAATATTATGTAAATATTATGTGCATAAATAATAAAATGGTCCAAAACTGGTTGTGTAAAGAGCACCAAAGGGGCTATGATTCCACCCAGGGGAAGAGGAAGGGGGTCCATGGGTGACTAAATCCTTGCTGACAAGTGTCAACCTTAGAACTCACACCTAAATTCTATCATCTGTTGAGAATTATCCAAATATCTCCTTTTTTGACCATTTTCCAATCATTAGTGCATGTGTGTGGTTGGTGGGAAAAGTCACCTCATGTAGTTATTGTAGCATGGGACTAACTACACTTTTGTGATAGTTCTGTCATTACAGAA
This sequence comes from Larix kaempferi, assembly GCA_027924585.1. Classification (NCBI taxonomy): domain Eukaryota; kingdom Viridiplantae; phylum Streptophyta; class Pinopsida; order Pinales; family Pinaceae; genus Larix; species Larix kaempferi. Next base: position 57,525,512 of record BSBM01000047.1, on the reverse strand, counting down.
GTCATTCTGCAGCTACCAGGAGTCCTTTCCTTACTGCCAGAATTTATGTCAGTTGTTTTGCCACCATTTTCCCATATCCCTTAGTCATCCCTCATTTGTCTCATTCTTCATGCAGATTTAGAGGTTGCAGAGCTCCCCATTGTTTTCCACGAACTTACCATGTTGTTGTGAACCCAAAAATTCGAATTTGGAGACCTTGTTGTAGATTTGGAAGTGGGTATTGTGGCTATAGGTGAGAAGAGAGGTTGGGAAAGCTAGGAACCCTTGCCCTTGAGTTATGTTGCTCATAGGTGCTTGAGGAAGCCACAGATTGAGGCTGCAAGAGGTTCTATAGCATCCAATACCAGGTTGGACTTATTCTATGCACACACTAGAAGCATCCATCAAGATGGATCGCCCAAGAGAACCGTGGATCGATGAAGGGGATGCCTAAGCAAGAAGGGTGTTGTGTAAGGAAGGTATTGTGGAAACCAAGGCTGTGAGGGTTGAGTCAAACCCTGTAGAGCTTTGTATGAGCATTTGGCTAATCACAGAGAGTAGAATGGGTTGTGGGATGAGAGATAGAAGCCTGTAGGTGTTTCCTTCACCCTGGTGGCCTCTCAGTAGCAGAAATAGTATATGTTGGACAGAGTGCCTATGGTTGGGTGGAAAAGCGCTCTTACACAACTAGTTGCTTAGGTCTGCGTTGGATAAAGATAAGTATTTTTATGTATTTAAATATGGAAATGTTTCATTTGATGCCTGTAATGTTTATGCTTGTAATTGCATATTAGATGTGTGTGTGGATAGATTTGAATTCCGCTATGCATGTTTTACTTAAATTTATGCACACATTGCATTGTTGAAAAACGTATTATGAACTTGGGGTGAAATTTGAAAGCCCGTATTTTCCAAGTGTCCCCTCCCGATGGTCGGATTGGGTGAGGGGGACGTTACACCTAGAGAAAGAAATCTCTTACTAGATGAATAAGGGATGCTGGACTAGGTGGTGCTAGTGGAAGTAATAGAATGAAAAACCCAGGTGCAAAGGTAGCAGGTGCAAGAAACAAAATTGAAAAGCCTGGTGTAAAGCCGGATGGAAGGAAGTACCCATTTCCAACTATGATTGAATGTTTTTGGTAGCGTCCCTTTGCGCCGAAGACCCTTAATTCTTGTATAAGTCCAGTGATTAGGGGGGGGATAAAATGATCGGGTTTCCAATCCGCTTTCCAACTATGATTGAATGTTTTGGGCTTTCTTAACATATGGTTTATGTCGACCCCCCAATGATGGTTGATCAGAACGTGGGAGAAATGTGATAGAATTTGTATTGGCGTCTGTACGACCACCGTTCTTAACCGAGTCTTTGTTTGGGTAATGAAACGTCTTGTCCTCCTAACAACCATTTTTAAGGTAATTGGATTCCAATGTACTGTCAGTAAATGCACTAGAAACCTAGCGTAAAAATAGAGTCTACTTCACCTACCTCTATACAGGTGGTGACGAAATGACTGTAGACAGGTCCCTGGAGACCACATCCCTCGATGCATCAATCAGTGTAGAAAGTAATCATTATGGGGGGTTATGAGGTCTACCCATCCCTTCTTTATTCCCGTCAAGGACACCCAGCCATAATCATTAAAATATCGTAAAATAAACCAGAATAATGGCAAAGCATATAGAGACAGAGATAAAAAGTTGTTTTAAACCTCATAGGACCCACATGTTACCTCAGAGTCTCAAACCTTTGGTTCATCACCACCTCCATTGTTGTTGCAGAAAAATAATCATTCACAATGAACATTAGTTTTTTCAATTCCAAAATCAATTGGTTTCTATGAACTTCCTCCATTTAGAATATTGGTTGTTTGGAAAACTTTGCACCTTTAGGCATATGACCAAGCAACCTTGAATAATGTTGGCCAATAATACTTAGATCTCAAGATATTTTGGTTTATCATTCACCAGCAAAATTTCCTCCGATTGGTTGGTCATGTGATTCCTTAAGGACATTGTTAGCATCTTGTTTCTCTAAGCATGTCAATAAGACTTTGTTGTAAATTTTTCAGAACAAGACACCATTTATAATCTAATATTGAGTAGACTTGAGTCTCAATGTTATTTTTTACTTTGTTTTTAAATTTCTTGGACTCACATAGTTTGTAGAAGTTGTTTCAAATTAGTATACGAAGAGTCTATTGTAGTTGGGATAAACAATACTTCTAGAGCGTAAAATGAAGTTTCAATTATCCAACCTTCCTTAGATGGTTTACATGGGTTCAATGCTTTTGCTACTAATTTACATAAATATTGACTTTGGACTATTTTTGTAGACTTGAAATCTAGATTGTATTCATGGATATCAATAATCTATATTCCTCTCATTTTTCCAAATTGTTTCTAAATAAATAAAGATCTAACAACTAGGTGAGGCACAATTACTTTGGTGTGTTTTTTAGAATACAGGGTACAAACTATTTAACATACTTAAATATTATTAATGGTTGTATATCAATGACTAGATAATTCATCTCAATACGTTGTAGACCAGTGCTCATAAATGAAATTAGGTACTCACCCCTTTTTTCATCCTTTTGTGTGAGCATTGTTGCAAGAGAGTGATTGAATGCAAATGTATATATACAAAATTCTTTAATATAATATGAGATATGAAATGTTCTGGCTGCAACGATTGCATATTTAAATTTCACAAAATATTCCTTGTTAATTGGATTCCATTTGAAAACAACATATTTCTTAATCATTTTCTATAAAGATTTGATTGTTTTAGCAAAGTTAGATACAAACCTTTTGAATTTTTCTATCTTTCCAAAGAGAGATTGCATTACCTTATTTTTAATATGGCATACAAACTTGTGTAACAACCTTAGTTTGTTATGTATCAATTAGAATTCCATCTTTTGAAATGAAGTGGTCAAGTCGTTTTCCAACTGAAGACATTTTCCAACTGAAACTGCAAAAGCAATTTATTGTTTTCAAGTTAAGAGAGATACCGTACTTCTTGCATCTTTCAAAAGCATGTTTTAGATGGTGTATGTGGTTTTTCATATTTTTTGAATAAAATGTGACATCATCAAGGTAAACTACCACATTTTAGTTTATGATACCCTTAAGGATATGTCCATGGCTTGTTGAAAAGTGTCTATGTCTTAGATAAATCCAAATTACCTTCTACAATATCTAAAAGCTCCCCATTTCATATGAAATTTGGTTTGAAGCCTACCTACTTCAACTAATAGTATTTGGTTACAATTAGAGAAATTGTCCAGAAGTGAAAACATTTTAGAACTTTACACAAGCTACAAAATCTACCCAATGGAGGAACATGATAGTTATATCTATATAATGTTTTGTTCATAATCTAGAAGTCAACAAAAAAAATTGATTTCCACTAACCTTTTCTAACTAGGATTAACTTTGCCACCCATGCAAAATGTCAAACTTTCAAAATAATCTTAGCATCCAACAATTTCTTCAATTCATTTTGAATTAGTGGTTCTAGAATTCAGTGTACTTTCCTTAGTTTCTACGGGAATGGTTTGGCATCTTATTTAAAGGGAATGTCATGTTCAATGATTCTTGTTTCATATGTATTCAATTCATCATAAATCTAAGTGGACACATCTAAATATTGACTTAACAAATGAATGCAAGTTTTTTTTTTCCTTTTTTTATGAATACCAAGTTCCAAGATTAATATTTATGGGATTTTTTTGTAGTGCTCAATTTAATGAATTCATAATTCATGAAAGGGATTCTTTTCTTAATTCTTATATGTTTTTGAGATATTCCCTGTAGATCAAACAACTTATCCAAAGTTAATTCCCTTTTAGGAATTGAATTTCATTTGAGATATTTCAATGTTCTTCATCATTAATTACTACATCTTTGAAAGTGTCCCCATTGGATAGAATCTAGATAATTTGTTGATCATCATTAAACACAATCCAGTCAGTAACATTTTAAGGAACTTATGGGATTAAAATTAGTTCAATATAGAATCCATCAGTAAATGGATATAATTGAGGAGTAGAATTAGCCAAAATAGCGATGGCTATTTTTTGAAACCAAGGAATATAATTGATTTTAAAAGCATCAAATTTATTATCAACTTCCATACCTCTAGCTGGTAACATCTCAAGTGAGGAAAAAGGTAGTCGATATAATTATTTACCTTCCTCTCAATTATCCCTAATTCCCCAAACACTTTTAGGGATTTTACCTTTAAGTTAATTGTTTTTTTAAGACCTTGAACTAAAGCCTCATATTCAGCAGTGTTGTTAGTGCATTCAAACTCAAATCTTCAAGAGATAAAGATGACATTTTTCTATTGTGTATTAATCAAAATACAATCATATCTTGTGCATTCCTACAACTTAGAGCAATCAAAAAATAAAGTTCAAATGTCAATATTCACATTTAGGATAGTGGAAATATTATTTTCTATATCTACTATGGTAAAATCACCATTCTCATTAGCCTAAGTGCAATGAAGGAGTTTGAACTATTTGTCATATTCTAAATATTATTCTTTTGTTGTATAACTCCCAAAATCAGTTTCAAGGAAATACTATTTTCTATATCTACTACGGTACAATCATCATTCTCATTAGCCTATGTGCAATGGAGTTTTAACTATCATTATCATGTCCCAAAGATGATTCTTTCATTGTATCATTCCCAAAATTAGTTTCAAGGAGTTCATTTCCCATAATCAAATGTGCAAGCTATATAGGTTCATTTGGTCTTTTTAATTCTGTAATTCTCTAGCTATGTGTTTCATATGAGCTTTCTAATTAATGGATATTGTATTTTTTTATCCCTTCCATGGTAACCATATATGAGATAAGTTTGTGGAGAAATATCCCCACAACTTGTGAGACCAATCTTTGCCAAGTAAAACTATATGATACATGTATATTGATAACAATAATCTCTCTAACTTGACATACTTTTGTATTGGAATCTACCTTGACTAAGATGACTTTAGATTCTCCAATAACATTTACATATAATGTCATATCCCACATAAATATTGTTGCCTCTCCAGTTGATTCTTCTTCTACAACTTCCTCGTGATTAACTTACTAGGCATGGATGTCATATAACTTATGTTGTTCAAGGAACTAATTTGCCACAAAAGTCATAGAGTGAATCGATTGAGGGAAACATTTTTTTAAATGATTCGCATGATGATATGTACATAAATTGTCCATCCCTACATATTCCAAATTCATATAATTTGAAGGTTCAATAGATTTCAGAGGGAGGGGGTTAATGGCATTTATATAAAAGCGTTTGAAAGCTCTTAGGGTTGAATTACCATCTCTAGAATTTTTTTCAAGTCAACAATTTCATTAGATAGTTTCTTGACTAAGCATAAAACATTGTTCATGTATGTGGGTTCTTTACCTTGTATGTCAAATTGATTTTTATTGGTGCTTTGGGTAAAGAATATATTAGTAGTAGTTGTGAATTTGGTGTCTTCAGTTCTAAGATTTCCATCCAAACTCATAATTTCCTTCTCTGCATTCTTACTTGTTTCAAATTTATTAGCTAAAGAGGTATTACCAACTCTTTTGACAAACATATCAATGGATGCATGCAAAGAAGAAGTATATTATTTGACAACTACCTCTTCAGAATGTGCATAATTTATTGGGAATTTGTTAAGAATGGTAGTAGAATGTTGGTTAAGGTCTTTTATTTTATCCATTTTATCCATATTAATGGCAGTTAATTATTTTAAAAGTGAAAATTGAGTTAATTCAGCTCCAAACGTACCTATAAATGTTTCTTTCAAAATCATTCAAATTTGTAATAGATCACATAGGAAATTTGAAATAATATGTAGAATTTTTCTTTTCAAAGGTATAAGGAAACACTCTACATACTACATCTTTGTGCTCATCATTCATTAATTAGATGTCTAGGTTAAAAAACTTGATGTGTCCTTTTGGAGAGTTTGATTTATCTGGGTCGAATTTTAGAAGAATATGCTTTCGATATGTTGGCATATCACACAAGTGGATTTTTAAGTAGAAGGCATCCTGATCTCTCCATGAAAGTAACCGGGGTTGATTCTTAGCCATTTTTGCAGCAATAATCCTTCTTGTGGTTTCACAAACTTATCTAGCAACATTAAGGTCAATATTAGGATCCGAAGGACTTGAAGAATGCATAGATGAAATAGGACAAATTGATGGAATCAAATTTAAAGAATGTAGAATTTTTTCAAAAGCAAGAGCAATAAAATCATTTATAGTATCCATTAAGTTTTGTTCAAGAGTTTGAATGATCTTTGAAGTTATACTTCATCCAAGGAGTAAGGAAGCGATAAGAAACTCACCAATTTTCTTAGCATATGCTTGGGTGATATGGTGGAACTCATTAACCTCTTGATTGGGAATAATGTATAGGGGCTCAAGTTTTGTGAAAATAGGATTTTTGAAATTAGTAGTACCATCTTGAAAATTTTGATCATGATTATAATCTTTGCCTTGGGTACATATGTTATTATGATATAAATTTTGATTAGAAGAGTCACTATGAAAATGACATAATTGATATGTATCTCTTTCAACCATTCAAGGACCTCCTTCTAGCACCAAAACTATTAACAATATTAAGTTTCCCTATGAAACAAGTAGGGGTTCTCCCTAGTGAGAAGTGCCAATCAGACCTCACATTGCTTGAAATATGTAACCCATTCATTTTTGGCCTGAAAAAGTTACAGTCTTTCAAAGATTGTTCAAACTAAAAATTTAAATGCTAAAACGCAAATGAAATCCTATTATATATGCACTATGTAGTTTTATTATATATGTCTTCTATAAACTTATAACTGAGAGAATGAACTATACTTATACAAATAGTTTCAACAAACAATTACTAAGTAAATAATGCAGAGATACTAATGACTAATAATTAATTAATAATAATATGTAATAAAACAAATGGATATATTTCCATATCCATAGGTTATAGTCAAATAGTTGAGAGATAAACATAAATAAGATTGCATCATAAATTAGAGAAATATATACACATTAAGAAACATTCTCATAACAATTCCAACAACAAGAATTATCATACGAAATTCTATATACATTACAACATTATATCATAGTTTCTCCCTCAAACATGCCCAACAATGGCTTCTCTAGAGAAGTTTACAAAATTGTACAGTCAAAATCCCTTTCTCCTATGCAAGGTTATATTTGTAGACTTTACAAAAGTAATTGCTTCTTCAATGTGTCTCTTGGCCTTTGGTTTTCAACGCACAGACTCTTTATAACATTAATGAAACTTATATTCTCCATTCAAATTGATCTTGAAAATATGTAGTTTAGATTTCATATGTTGATAATAATCCAATAGAGTGTAGATAGCCAACTTCTCCAATTCCACCTGATGCACAATCAATTCTTGATATATTGGCTCTAAACCCTTTTGCAAGGTATTGATGAATGAATTGATTAAATTTTTTCTTTTGATTTAATTGATATATACTCTTTTAATCTTTCACTAGTTATGTTTGGGTTGTTTCTATAACCACTTTCTCCAACTTAATATTATTTTCCATACTGATTTCTCTATTAATTTGGGTGCACTTGACTCTCCAAATGAAGGATGACAACATATTGAATCACTCTCTTAGTTTCCTTAAATAGGCGATGTCCTTTGCTAAAAGATTCTTCAATGTTATTACACTATTATTATCCAAATTTATGTAGGTTGATTTCTAGTTTTTTAGTGCCACAAGAGTATAGTCAATATCTTTCTTGCTCATTCTAGGAAGATTTGTAGGAGCTTCGTTCTCATCTTCTTGTCATTTTCCAAGTTTACCTTACCAAACCCAATTTGCACTCATTCATACTATTCCTTCTTAATCTTTATTTTATTGGAGAAAGTAAGGAGATGTGAATAACAATTCTATGATTAACTTGTCCTACACTTCCATAGCATGTGTTTTGAATTTAGTTAGGCTAGATATTTTTCTTTGTAGTACTCAACTTGATTCTCCAAAGTCTCTATTATTTTCCTAGCTTCATCCAACTCCTTCATCATCTTAATAACATTTGATATTGTTGCTTGAAAATAAGAAACCTCTGCCAAGACTATTGATACTAGGTTTGAGTATGTTCCTTTAATGACAAGGATTTCTATTGTTAAAATTAATTCCTCGTCCTATGAAATTTTCAACTTCTTATGAGTCTGCATTACTACCTACCTTATCTTCTTGTCAAAAGAAAATGAATGAAGGAAAACCGTGTGTTCCATTTATGCTTTTGATGCTTGTTCTATGATCAATCCCATAAAATAAATATAGCCTCATGCCACTAACTGCATTTCTATAAAGTTTTGTATTCCTAGGGGAGTTGTTTCCCGTGGTTCAGATGTTTTCTCATCTATCTATCAGGTTAAACCTCTTTTATCTTCTTCTCTATTTTTCTTATATTCTTCCTCCTTACATTTAGCCTCTAGTTCTAGTCTTTGACCTTTAGTTTTCTTAATCTCAACTTCTTGTTCCTGCTTTTTGTCACTCTTCCTGCTTATTTTGCTTATCCTTTTGCAATCTATTTCACTTTGATAACACCTCTCCAAATGTTTTGAAACTTTTATAAATAATTTATCTTTTACTAGGTTTCAAGTTGTATATTGGTATGGCTAAGTATATTTGAGTGCTAAAAAATGGCTTGCAGCTATACCAAGAGGATCATGTCTCCTAAATATTTCCTCTTTGACGTACTAAGTTGCCAAAGATTCTCCTTCCATTTTAGCTAATTAAGAATTACACATGATGTATGATCCTAGTTCCATATACTATGATATATGTGTAGCTCTTATCATGTACCAATCCCCTAGGGTACTCACTACTTGCATTCCTTCCTCAATCATGCCAATTACTAGTTTGTAGAAAATCAAAGTGTAGAGAGGGGATATCAAGTTATCATAGATCCCCATGTATTCACTCCTATACTTGTGTTCCCATAGAATTTGGAAATACACATGAATTGGCTTGTTTTCTACTTCCTATTACCATCCTAGTCCTGTGAAATGATTCACTGAATAGAAAAAATACATCAAGAAAGACAACAGAAAAAAATACCAAGTGGATGCCTAGAGTGGGACACTTTGCTTTGGAAATGGTGTCACTCATTGTTGTAGGGAAGATACTTAGCCAATTGAAAATTTTTCCAACTTCTACTACTTGATAAATCAATGGGATCCATGATTCTTCGAACTAAGTAACATATTGTTCCCCATACAATATGCTTACCAATGATATTGCATATCTAAAGGGAAGTTTAAGGGAAGTGGTGGGATAAACACATCTTTGGCATGATCTAAATGCTTTTTTCTTTGTCCACCACCATTTTAGTATCTTGTGGTACTTTTTATCTCTTGTAAATTGTGTTACTCATTCATTTTCAATTCTTACTTATGCTTTAAGAAGCTTGTATTAGATATAAAAAATTTAAGGTTGAAATGAGGCTATGGTTTTGCCATTTTTGTCTTTGTTCAACCCGTTATCAATGTCAACATGGTTGATCAACCATGAAACTACCTCTATTATTGTCATAAGAGCTGGCCTGCCAACTACTCTACGAAGTGAGGCCTTCTAATGTGTTCATATAGTATTAGGTTTGAATCCTACTCTCCTATCTTTAAGGATGACTATGGATAGTTCTCACCCTTAAACATTTGGTAGATTTTTCCCACTATGATTTTAGGACTATAGCCATCTTGCAATCTATATCTCCATAAAATGATTTGGATATTTCTTCGACCGCTAGTTGTGTGGAGGTTTCTTCTTCCTACAAAACTTTCTTGAGTTTTTCCTTTATACTTTGACAGCCTTTTGGGATGCATAGATATTTTGAGATTCATAGGAATGACCACATAAACTATTCATATCATTAGAAAATATAATTGAGGTTTATCCATTGTTTTTTCAAGAATTAACAACTATAGTGGTTTTTGTAGGATTTTGAAAAAGAGGACTTGTTCAATGGATCCACCTCTAATGATAATCCCAAGATTAAGCTCATGGAATTCTTAGTGATGAAAAACGTGCTAGTGAAAATGGCTTGGGTGAGGGTTAAATAAGCCTGTAGGATCTAGTACACAATCCAACTAGGGAAATATCTCAAATGCTTATTGGTAATACTGAGCCTTATAAATCTAAGGGGGGATTTATCAGGGGGTTAAATCCCTAAGGATGCGAGTGCATAAGCTTCTCCCAGATCTCACTAGATTTTATTAAAATATATCTTCTATCAAAATGGGCTAAATAGGGTAAAGGGATTTATGACAAAAATCACTAAGTGGGTCACACAACCCCACTTGCACATACTTACCCTCAATGATAAATTGATGGAGGAGCACATCCTTGGAAAAAAATGTATAGGTTCTACAAAGTCGAACCATTATGTAATGGACAAAGAAAACTCATAACATGGAGTTGGGGGACTCTTGGTGAATGAAATCCTTGGTAACAACAATGGGATATATAGGTAGACACATCAACAGACCATTATCGACTCCCACAAATAGTATGACAATAATATTCTAAAAGCTAGTCCTAGCAAGTGATTTTATCTATATTTGAATTTCCATTTCAAACATATCCATTGACAGGTGGAAACCCTAGGTAATACAAGCTCACAAAATTGTATATATGAATTGAGAAAATGAAAACACATAACTCATTCTCTTTTGTTTTAAATATAACCATTGGCCCATAATCATTGGTTCATGGAAATATGATAAATATAATATAGCTAATAGTGTAAACAACCTAAAACAAGTGTCAAAATTTGTAATTGAGTTGTAGAAGCATTGAGATTTTATGTTAAATTCTTTGCATAGTGATGGTGGCTCACTCTAACTACTAGGGTTTGATACAAGCCTTCAAATGAAAATGGGATGCAAAAGGATCCAATTTTGTGCTCTAATACATAGGGTGGTTTACCTCCCACTATAAACTTGGGGTGAGTTACGATAGAAGTGTAAGGGTTATAATCTTCCAACCCATGTGGAAGCTTGAGTGTTATCACTCTTTTGACAACTTTTGGAGCTTAGTAATGTAATGCACTTATTTAAAAAAAAAACTTTGTAATATTTGCAATGACTTTGTGCACAATGGATTTAATCATGTCCCTTGAGAATTTTTTGTTGGTTGCAACATGGCCACATCCATCAAATATTTTATCTTTTCAACTTGTGCGATGGGTTGTATTTTCATTGCAATCACTATGAGATGGATTTAGTAAACCTTGCGATGGATTGCATGAATATTAAATTATAACTTTTGAAAATCTATTTTGAGGGTTTTCATCACATGTCTTTGAAACTTACAAGTTTGGACTTTATGCAATCAATGATTCTAAGAACTTGGATGAACCTTCTGAGTTTTATGCAATCATTGATTCTAAGTCTCCACTAAAGGGTAAGAACTTGGACGAACCTTCTGAGTTTTATGAAGGGGTTTCCAAGGAAGAGTTAGATTTCTACCTATCTATGGAAAAATCCCTAGATTTGAGACTCTTTAATTCTAAATCCATGGCTAGGAATTTATTAAAGGATCTAATTTCGGCGGATTTTTCTTTCTTTGCAGAGGAGTCTAATTGCTCTGATCTTGATCTCGTTAGGGATGATGTGGCCTTGAAGAAGAATGTGGTTCCAAACCCTTTGTCTTCTCCTACAATGCCTGTTGTTCATTCTGCAAAGACTCTCCCAAATTATTTCACAAACTATCTTCGAGCACTGTCTGGAAGCCATAAGTCTCCTTTAGAAGTTTTTGCACAAAACCCTAAGTCATGTGATAAATATGTCTTCACATCCATTCGCTGTATGAATCTAACTATCAGGAAAAAGAAAAAAGTTAAGGAGAAAGATATTGGAGAAGTATTTATTCCTTTGTCCATGTGTTTGGATAATGCTGTCATTGAGCCTTCTCTGGGCAATCTCTCCTCTCATGGGACTCTTAGAGTAGATGTGTCCCCTGGTTCTGTGTCTTAATAACTTTTATCTCATTCAATATCCGTGGTATTGGAGGGATCTCTAATACTAGGATCCTTTTCAATTTTCTCAGAATTTATAGTCTTGACTGTATTCTAATCCAAGAAATGATGTGATCTGTGGAAAAAGTGATAGCTATTCTCTCTAAACATTTTATAGGGTGGTATTTCAGTGCAATTGACTCATGTGGTCTCTCTAGTGGTATTTTTTCCAGATGGAACCCTGCTACTATTGTCTTCAAGTCTGTCAAGACAATGGGTGGTCTGTTGTGGAAGGCCGGTTTTTATCAAATAATCTTAATCTAGATCTTCTTAATATGTATGGTCCCTATAATAATAGGAAGAGATATTGGGCGGGGCTTGAAGATTCGAGTCTTCTGATTTCTCAAAACCTTATTGTTGTTGGTGATATGAACTTCACCCCCTCGACAGATGATTTTTGGGGCTTGTCAAGTTTTGATGATGACTTGGATGACTTTCTTAAGAACCTTTTTCAGCGAGTTAATTTGATTGATGTTCAACCAAGGAAGTTGGTTGCAACATGGTGCAACAAACGTGCTAGAAGGCGCTATATTAGAAAGCGACTGGATCTCTTTCTTATGGTGGAATCGGTGGCTTCAAAATTCCATAAATACAGGACCTGGATTGAGTATTCTAATATATCTGATCATCAAGCGATCTTCCTGCAAATTGAGGACCTGACTTTAAAGGAAAATAGACCTTTCAGATTCAACAGTTCTTGGTTATCCAACAATGATTTCTATGCAATGGTTAGAAGTTGCTGGTATTTAATTAAGGTCCCTGCGAGTCTCAATCCAATGGATGAACTGAGTTTTAAAATCTACTACAAAAGTTTGGGAGAAATCTAAATTTGCTCGGATCAATTATGATCAGATTTCTATAAAAGGCCAAATCAAGCAACTTCATATTCTGAATTCGAATGGTATCTTTTCAGACGAAGATAGAAATACTTTGCATCTTCTTCAGGCCAGGCTGGATGAAATTCTGCAATTTGAATAGAGCACATGGAGGTTAAAAATTCGTGCCCTCTGGATAAAGTTGGGGGATGAAAATACCATTTTTTCATATGTATGCTTCTTACAAGAGGAATTTGAATGTTATTTGGTCGATAAATGATGTTCAAGGTACTGAGGTATTCAATCAGAAGATGATTGAGCATTTGGATTTTAATCACTTAAAAGGCCATTTTGAAGATCTGGGTACCTCTTGTATTGAAGCCCATCTGAATGTGTTAAAACATTATCCATCTTTCTTTACTGAAGAAGAAGGGGAAACTATTGGCAATAATGTTTCTTTGGAGGAGATTGAAAAAGTATTAAAGCTCTTTAAAAAAGAAAAGAGCCCCGAGCCCAACGGTTGGACAGTAGACCTTTTTATTGCTTTCTGAGACATAATGGATTCTGATCTATTGGAGATGGTTGAATATTACAGAATTGAAGCATGGATTGTTGGAGGTATAAATTCAACTTTTTTAACTCTGATTCCCAAATGCAATAAACCCCGTACCTTTAACGACTTTAGGCCTATTTCCCTTTGTAACCTGGTCTACAAGTGAATTTCTAAGATAATTACAAACATAATTTAACCAAAGCTCTCAGAATGGATGTCAAAGGAGAAATTTGGCTTTCTTACCAATAGACAAATCCTTGATGCGGTTGGTATCACCCAGGAAGTTGTGCATACTTTCAAATTGAGGAAGAAAAAAGATCTAATGCTTAAAATAGATCTTGTCAAAGCGTATGATCGGGTGAACTGGGATTTTCTTTGTTTGTTTCTTCTTCAGATTGGCCTCTCTCGGGTTTCCATTAATTGGATTATGGCATGTGTCATGAAAACTAATTATTCTGTGTTGATCAATGGAAATCCAACTCCTTTTTTCAAGAGTTACGGGGGTTTGCGATAGGGATGTCCTCAATCACCACTGTTGTTTTTGCTGGTTATAGAAGGTCTTAGTAGGTTGATCATTGGGGCCAGAATTGAAGGGAAAGTTAAAGGTATTCATTTCTCCAGTTCATTTTCCATTACTCATTTTCTCTTTGTGGATGACGTAATGATTTTTGGTACCGATTCAATTGAGGAGTGGAATACCTTCTCTTCTATTATCTTGTTATTCTGCAAAGCGACTGGTATGGAGGTTAATCAAAGAAAGTCTATCTTTATTAACAATTTGGTTGTCAATTCAGTGTTGCAATAGGTTCATACTTTTCTTCCTTACAATGCTTCACTTTTGAATGATGGATTTAAGTACTTGGGGTCTTTTATTAAACCTAATAATTATGGAATTCAAGATTGGAAGTGGCTGATCATAAGATTTGAGAAAAGGATTAATCTTGGTGTCTAAAGTATTTGTCTCTAAGAGGACGGCTTATCCTCTTAAATTATGTCCTTAGAAGCTTAATGGTGTATTGGGAATTAATGGCTCAATTACCCCGTTCTATTCTCCACAAAATGAAGAGTTTAATGTTTACGTTCCTCTAGTCTGGAAAGAAAGAGTATGATCATTATCATTTAGCTAACTAGGAAGTTTTTTCTTTGCCGAAAAAATATGGAGGATGGAGTATAAAAAATATTTACTGGTTTAATATGGCCCTTACATTGAAAAGCTTTTGGCGTGGGATCTTTGGTGATAATTTATGTTTTGATTTGTTGCAGGTGAAATATATAAAGAAGGATCCATATAGTTGGATTATAAATCCTTCAACTAATACACTCTATGTGTCCTTCTTTTGGAACGACTTCATGAAGTTATTTCCTCGGCTTAGCTCGTATCTTTCATGGCAAGTCAAAGATGGTAAAGTTGTGATTGTTGGCACTGATCCTATCCTGGGTATTGATTCAGAGTGTATTTTATCTCTGGATCTCTGAAATATTTTCAAGGACTATGGTCTGGTTTTTTTGAATCAATTCAGATGCAAGAATGGATTAGTATCGGATACCTCTTACTGGTATACAGCCTCTGACCTTGGTCTTTCAGGTAGGTGGGAAGAAGAATGGAACGGTTATCTGAAGAACTTAAATAGTGCCGGCATTAGACTTTCTTCTAAAAAATATTGTCTGTCGTGGTAAAAAAAGTCTTCTTCAGGTCAGGTTACGACCAACAGTGATTACCATGTAATTGTTGAAAATCATATTAAGGTTGATAAGAAATGGTGGTTTGTTTCCCTTTGGAAGTGGAAGCTCCTGCTGAAATTTAAGTGTTTCTTGTGGTTGGTTTTTAATGACAAACTTTTAACCTGGGATAATATTTTGAGACACGGCAGGTAGGGTCCTAATTTCTGCATCTTGAAAAAACATTGATTATGTGGCTCATATTTTTCTTCAATGCAACTTTTCCATTGAGGTGTGGAATAATATTTGTCGTAGGTTGAAGATTTTTTATGAATGGCATAAATTGGATTTCGATAATGCCTATCAGTTATGGTCACATAAATACAGGTAGAAGAAAAATGTTCTAGGTCTTGTGGCATGGTCTATCTAGAATTCCTGTAATATGGAACTCTTTCAAGATATCAATCCCTCGGCGGATGCGACAGTGATTTTATTCTAGAATTCATTCTCACATTACAATATTTCCACTCCTATTCGAAATAATCCTAGCATAAGTATTAAGCAAATCCTTGATTTTAATTCCGCGTTTGGATTTTTCAATGGGGCTTCGGCTGATTCTGGATGCGGAGTTGGCTTTCTCATCTACTATGGTGTGGATCTTATTTACAAATTCAAGCTTATGTGTGGCCATGGGACAAATTCTAAGGAAGATTTACTTGGTTTGTGGTGGTTATTAAAAGCTGCAATTTGTTGTGGTTTAGGTTCTTTCAGAATTTATAGCGACTCTTTGGTCATTGTTAATTGGGCGAAGGGAAAGATGAGTTGAAAAAATCTCAGCTCAATTACTGGTGTGAAAGAACCTCCTTTTTGATGTCTTGGCTCAGTGATCTATCCATAGATCATACTTTTAGGGAAAGAATGATGTGGTTGATGCCTTATCCAAAGAGGCTCTTGATGGATCTGTTGGGGTTCTTTATTGGGAAGAATGGGTTCAAAAGAATCTTACTCATTCTCACTCTATGCCTTTTTTTTCTGATGTTATTTAGAACTCTGTCAGCATGATGACCGGTCATGATTTTGAGTTGTTGGTTCAGTTATGTTTGAGTTTTGAGGTTTTGGTTGTATGTACTTGCTCGAGAAGCTTGAACAGTAGATCCTACTCCTGTTAGGATTGAACTTTCACTGCCTATTTTTGTACTTTTTGATTTCTTATGAAATAACATAACTACGGTTTTTTTTCTTGAAAAAAAAGTAAAATATAATATAAACATAAAATTTATAAAATTAATATATATTTTATTTTTTAATTTAGTTTTTAGTTTTTATTTAAAGATGAGGATATAATTACTTTTATACATACCTTTTAAGATATCTTTATAGTAAATAATTTTATCTAAATAAAAGAAATCTAAAAAAAATCTAAAATTTAAATTAGTTAAATATTTAGGAAACAATAACAACATATTCATTTATTTATTTATTGAAGTGACCCTGAATTCAAATCCATATATAATCAATTTGAGTTTGGCTTTAGTTAAACAACTTTCAGTCTCATTAAAATATAGTTCATATATTATTTTCACTTACTAAAAAGGGTAAAAGAGTAAATAGAAAATTGACAAGAGTTTATAATAACTAATATTTAGGTAAACGTTCATTTACGATAAATTTATGTTTTATATTATCTTCCCTTAAATTGGAAAATTGAGAGGAAATAAAACTTAGTAATATATAAAATACTAGAGTTTATATCATTTTCATTATAAACTTTTCTCTTTGCTTTTAGCAAGCACAACATCTCCATCGAGAATCTATTTGGGGAAGGATTGCGCTCTGAGTTTGTGGAAGATCTCGGCGGCGAGGGTTCAACATGACATCTTTTGGAGGGGGAAGATCCCCCTCCTTCGCGCAGCATAGGAAGGAGGGGGTGGGGTAAGTAGCAAAGAACCACCCAGAGCTGGGTCCAGAGGGTTTAGAGGAAGGAAGAAAAAAGGATCTAGAACAGAGAAGGAAACAAGGGTGTTGTTTACCCAGATCTGCAAGGAACACTTCCCTATAGATCACTTTGGAAAATTTAAGGGAATGAGTGGAACAATGGAAGGATAAATCCCTAATCGGGAAGTTCATTGGAATATGGCCAAAGGAGAAGGGTCTCTTGAAATGGATCAAGGTAACCTGGAACCCTAAGGGACATTATGATATACACTTGGGGGTTAAGGTTTTCTTCACTATCATCTTCTTCAACCAAGAAGATTGAGATAGGATACTTCTGGGAGGGCCATATTTCTTCTTTTCTTCTAGGCTATTCCTACGTCCATGGAATGAGCGTTTCAACCCTGATAATGAATATATGAGAATAGCCATAGTTTGGATCAGACTGTACTCCTTACCTTGTGAATGTTGGGAACCAGAGATACTGGAGGCTATAGGAAATACCGTAGGAAAATTTGTGAAGGCATCTGAATAGACAAAACAACAGTGGTACACATATTTCATGAGGATCTGTGTCTATATGGATTTGTCACGTGGATTATCGGAAGCAATCAATCTTATTTTGGAGGACAAAGACTGGGTGTAGCCCATTGATTACGAGTAGTTTCCATTCAGGTGTAGACAATGCCATGAATATGGTCATTTGGGAAGGGACTACCCAGTCAACCATCTAAACCCAAATCCGGTCCAGGAGATTAAGGAAAAATACAAGGACAGAGATGGGTTTAATTAGGTGCATAATAAGAGGAGATAGGGGCGCAGAACTAGTAATCAGCCACAGATCAAGCAAAGTATAGAGAATAAGAAACAAAATGATAATAGGTTTGAAACCCTAAACCCAAGTTGAGGAAGATCTGGAAGATCTCAATAAGGATAATGCTCGATCTCCTAACTAGGAAGGGTTGAAACCCCCAACCAATCTAGATAAAATACAGATGGAATACCATCCTAAAGTTATGGAGGAGGAATTTCATCCAGATAATGCTCGATCTCCTAAATCCATTATCTAGGGGATCTAGATCTAGACAAAATTGAGAAGGAATGCAACAAAAAAGGGAAAGGGTACATTTCTAGGACACATATAGAACTCCTGCAACAAGCCATTCTCAAAACAAAGGCTTCTCCCAAGCTGGGCATAGAAAAATATCCATTGAAGGGTATAAAACGGAAACAACCTGAGGACGGTAAGAAACGAGGGAGAAATAAAAATCGAGAGAGAATATCAGAGGTTGGAACTCAACTAGTGGAATCATACCAATATCCTACGATAAAAGCGGCCTTATCTGAAGTTAACAGAGCCTCCTAATGAATATCATAACTTGGAATATACGGGGGGTGAATCACCCACGGAAAATAAAGACACTTAGAAGTAAGTTGAGGATGGAAAAGCCAGCAGTGGTCTTTTTACAAGAAAAAAAATGCAGTTCTGAAAGCATGCAAGAGATAGGGAGAAAGGTTTGGAGAGGTAGTAATGTGATAGCAACTGATGCGAGGGGCGATGTGAGAGGATTGGATATACTTTGGAAACAAGAGGAGCTCTACCTGAGCAACTTTCGGGCTATGAGGTTTTCTATTTTAGCATATTTTCAAATCTACAACACTGAGGTGAAAGGAATCCTCACCAATGTCTATGGGACCAGTTTGGGGGCTCAAAAGCTGACCTTTCTATCATTCTTGAAAACGGAAGTGAGAGCGATTGGTAACCAACTCTGGTTGGTGGGTGGTGATTTCAATATGATCACTTCTCTAAAAGAAAATAAGGGAAGAAGGAAGATACTGGAAGCAACAAATGAAGCTTTCAAATAATTCATAAATGAAAATAGATTGGTAGATGTGGAGACTGGCAATGGGTGGTTCACCTAGAACAATCGTAGAGGGGGGAGCACCATGCGGCGTCTCAATTAGACCGCTTTTTAATTTTTGAAGCAATGGTCAATGGGGATGGGGATGTTACATCTATGGTCCTTCCCTCTGCCAGATCTAACCATTGGCCTATGGGCCTGGTTTTGGAAGGTCACAGTCCTCCAATCAAAAGACTATTCTGGTTCGAACAGTTTTGGATGGAACACAAAGACTTCAAAGATCTATTCCAGCGTTGGTGGGAGGAGTTGGAACCCTTGAGGGGAATACTGATGTACAAATTTCAGCACAAATTAAAGATTCTAAAAGCCAAAATATGTATATGGAACAAAGACAAATTTAGGAACATATTCCAAGACAAGAAGCTTCTTAGTGCCCAGCTAGAAGAGATCCAATGGGAAGGAATGAAATCGGGGTACAACGAGGAATTGAAGCATAGAGATCGAGAAACCTTGGATAAACTCAGTGCTCAGGAATGGAAGGAAGAGATTTACGGGAAACAAAAATCCAAAAACCAATGGATTCAAGAGGGGGAGAGAAAAACCAAATTCTTTCACCACTCGGTGATCCAAAATCTACAGAAGGCCAAACTCATGAGACTGAAAAAAGTGGATGGTCAGTATGTGGAAATAAGAGAAGAAATGGAGAAGGAACTGGTAAATTACTTTGAAACAATTCTGAAGGAATACATATGAGATAGATCTGAACACATAAGAAAATCACAAGACACGTCCCCAAAAAGGTCTTAGAAATCCAAAATGACATCCTAATGAAACATGTTGAGTTGTAGGAAGTTGTGAATCCGATGACAGATGGAAAATTTCCCAACTCCGATGGTTTCACAACCAATTTATTTCACTACTTTTGGGACCTAATCAATATGGAGGTGTGGATAATTATGGAATACTCCCGAATGGACAAAGGAATGTTGAAGGCTTTTAATTCAACATTCCTCACCCTCATCCCTAAAGAATATGGGGCCGAATCTCCAGGTAAATTCAGACCCATAGCCATTTGCAATGTTATTTGTAATATTATTACCAAATTCATAGCAAATAGGTTGAAACCCATCCTCCCTAATCTAGTTGCTCCGAAACAATCGGTTTTTGTGGAAGGGCGACAAATTTTGGATTTAATCAATCTAGTCCATGAGTTTATTCATTCTCTGAAAGTCACTAAAAATCTGGGTATGACGCTGAAACTGGATATCTTGAAAGCTTACAATAAACTAAGCTGGAAATTCATGAAAGAAATGTTAGAGGCCTATGGGTTTCACCAGGACTGGATAAAGTGGATAATGAACATAACGTCCACGACCTTCTTTTCAATCCTTTTGAATGGTTCCCCCACAAGAAATTATAAGCCTCTGCGAGGAATTAGACAAGGTGATCCTCTTTCTCCCTTCCTGTCCATTCTCATGACTGAAGGACTCAGTCAAGTGATCAAATCCATGGTGGATACTGGAGATATCAGACGCTTAAGCCTTCATACTGATACAGATAAAGTCATTTATCAGTAGTTCGTTGATGATACAATGTTGATGGGTCACCCCTTTGTCCAGGAAGCCAGGGCTCTTAAGAAAGGTTTGAATTTGTTTTCAAGGGATTCGGATCTAGAAGTCAATAATGATAAATCTCAAGTATTTTTATTCAACACCACTCGTATTTTCCAAATGAATATTCTACACATTCTAGGGTTCCATGGGATCTCCCTTCCGTCCAAATACTTAGGTGCCCGGTAACTGAAGGAGTAGTCAGGAAAATTTCTTGGGAAGATCTTTTGGATAGGATGAGGAAGAAACTTGATAATTGGGATTGCAGACCTCTTAACTTGGTGAGCGTAGTAGCGTTAAATTTATGCTTCAATTTATCCCATATATTTATTCTCAACAATGGTTGCGCCAAAATTTGTTCTGAAGCAAATCAAGACTATCCAAAGACAGTTCATATGGGGTTGTACCCAGGATAAACATAGATGGGCTCTAGTGGGGTGGGATAAGATCTGCAAACCAAAATTTCAAGGGGGTCTTGGCCTTTGAGACCTGGAAAACAATAGCAAAGTATTTGGAGCCAAAATTTGGTGGCACTGGATTTCACACAAAGAGGAACCTTGGGAAAAATTATGTCACATAAACTATGCCAGGGAGAAGCAGAAACAAGAACTCATCAGGTTCAATGAGGACATCCAAGGATCACATATATGGAAGTATTGTTTTGAAAATAGAAACATAATCCAGGACCATAGTTTTTGGGAAATACTTGAAGGGAAGGATGCCAACTTCTGGAACGACTCTTGGAGACAGATGCTTAAGATCTTGCCTCATTCAAATTTTGAATTATGCCAAAACCAGGAAAGGGATATGGGATTGATAAAGGTCAATCAGTTCTAGAGAGAGGATACAACTAACTCATATTTCTATGAGTGACGCCCCTCAGAATGGTGGAGCCAGAGATTCCGAGCAAAAGATATTCCCAAGATACAAGAGATCCTCCAGGAGAGACGCATTAGAATTCAAAGAGGGTTAGATAAATTGCGGTGGGGATATAAACCGAAAGGCCTTTTCAATACCAGGGAGGCTTATGACCTCTGTTTCGACCTGGATGGACCACAACCTAATGAGAATTGGCAGGAAATATGGAACTTCAATCCATGGCCCAAGGTGTCAACCTTCATGTGGCTAGTCTCTTACAGATGAATTCTAATAAGAGAAAATTTGATGAAGCGAGGTGTAAATGGGACATTCCAATGTTTCTTGTTTGAGCGGGAGGAGGAGACCATGAATCATATATTGGATTCATGCTCCTTCTCATCAACATTATGGGGTATTGGAGCTGATATTTTTCACCAAACGAATAGAGTGAGGGGACAACTATATCAAACCTTCAAAAGATGGGATAAGAATGCTTTTCAGAACCCCATCATTCTCAAAATTTGGCTCATGTTTCCAGGTCTCCTTATGTGGGAGATCTCGAAGGAAAGGAATAGCATAATATTCGAAGGAAGGAAGCACTCGTACCATCAGGTGTGGAGCAGAGTGAGCAACCACATCCAGGAAAAAATAAAGGTTACTTCATGGCACGAAAAGGATTTGGAAATGGACGATCACGAGAAACGAATCTTGGTTGGATGGGGCTTATATATTTCAACTCAAGGAAGGATACGGATTGAGATCAAGTGGGTTTCCCCCAACATCCCTTCGTTCTAGTATCCTCCCCCGCATGGCCACTTCAAGTTGAATTTTGATGGAGCCTCAAAAGGCAACCTGGGTTTTGCTGGCTTCGGTGGGGTAATAAAAAATGTGGCAGGGGAAATTCTCTGGGTCTATCATGGGTATCTAGGCCACGAAACTAAAAATGCCATGGAACTTGAGGGCCTCCTTCATGGCCTTAGATTGATGGATAACAGGGGATGGGAGCCAACAGTAGTAGAGGTGGATTCAAACATCATTATTAAAATGGAAAAAAGGCTCCAAAGCAAACAAAGGATATCAAAAGTGGCAGAATGATGGCATCTGACATGCAGAATGGAAAAGCTCGTGGAACACCTAAGGGGGAATCATGCATGGGTCTTTAACCACTTCAAACATGAAGGAAATAAAGTGGAAGACCTCCTAGAAAAAATTAGGGAAAGGCAAAAAGATGGAATCGTGGAGGGGCAGTTGTCTGAAATTCAGGATGATGAATGGCCTAATCAATGTGCACACCTGGAATCCCAGGACCTTAGACATATTAGGGATGCGATGGAGGACACGGGGCATGGGGATAATTACATGGACAGGTCCCACATGGCAGTCTCATCAGCCACTTGGAACCATCACATCCATCCTCCTCTGGCTGATGTTGGCACAACTCAATTCAACTCAATCCCGAGAGAACATTCAAATCCCCCGTATGCTAATAATGAGGAGCGATTATGGCAAGGACCTCAAACGAAGGACAAAGTACGCTAATATAATGAGGAAAGAGGGAGGATCTAAAGCAAGTATCATGCGAACAAAAAGGAAGTACATGGAATTCATTGTGGTGAACCGAATGTGGATTGGATGGCCTGCTATAAATTTGGAGGATAACACCCAACACAATGGCAATTTGTTGTCACAAACCCCTCTTTATGTTTATGTGCAAGTATATTCCCTATGTTTGAAAGTTATTTTTTCCTGTTGAAGTATTTTATGGCTCTAAGGTGAAAAGCAGTGAGGGGTAGGAAGAATGGGGGTAGTCTCCCGAAGAAGGTTACTCTGGAGCTCATAAAAGCTAGGCATTGTGCACGTTTATTTAAGTAGAGAATCCCCTTAGTGATCAGAGAGGAGATTAACTGGGTTGATCATGAGTTATGGAACCAAGTAAAATACATGCACATAGAGCAATTTAAGGAAGAGGTCGCAGATTGGGTCAGTGATTCGGGCTCGATGGCAGGAAGGCTCTCCTCCTATGATCGCATGATCACGACCTACTGGGTCACAAAAGGTCAGTTGACTCATGTCCTAATGGAGAGGGAGAATAAGGAAATGGGTGAAATGGAACCGGTTAAGGATCGAAAGGGGCATTACTATGAAAACATACTCATGCACAAAAAAGTTGACCTTATTTCCATGAATATGGGCATTACACTCTACCCTCCAGTGAATGAAGATTTGGAGGCAGGACCTTCTGCTCTGCAAATTCATGCAAAAATTTCTACCCCTGGACTTGGGTGCCCTTCAGATGTTGTGGAAGATGGTGATCGTCATTGTCTATGCTTGGGTACCCCTCAACACCAGGATCCTCCCCTAAGCAGAGACGTGGCCAAAATGAAGTAATGTTTGTTCCGTGGGTTCATTTTCTGTCTTGTTTATGGTTTATAGTCATGTTCTTAGTCAATAGTTTACTTTCTAGTATGTGGACTATTAGCAATTCTGGTAACAAAGGGGGTTTGTTGGAGACATCAGTATGTAATGGGCATGGAAAGGAAATTTTTGTAGCAGTATGGGGAAGAACATTTTTTGTATGTTGGGATTGGGATTAGGAATTACAAAAATGTGGAAAGGTCTATCTGGCTGTCGTGCAGACTGTTAAAAGGAAGGGCCATTAGTTTTGATATCCATGTACTGAATGTTTCTATAGTAATATAATTTTCTTGCTTACAAAAAAAAACACACCATCTCCATCATACCACAACTAAAAATATAGGATTAGGGTTTAACTTTGGTTATCCAATATTCCTGGAAATAAAATATAATTTGTATAATATCTTACTTACTAAAATTAGCTTTGGTTAACAAACATTCCTTCACGATAAAATATAATTTGTATATTATGTCCACTTACTAAAAGTTTAAGAGAAATTGGTAAATTGAGAGGAAATAAAAATCAATAATATATAGGATGTGCTATAGTTTATAATATTTTCATTTTCAACCCTCTTCTTAGCTTTGTAGAAGGACACCATTTTCATCATACCACAATTGAATTCCAATACTTGATCCACAAGAGGAATTGGTGGAAGAAGTTGCTTGTAGTTTTGAACTTGAAGATCCAACGGACGATCTCTTCTCTTTCTCTTGTGATGTTATCATGAATGAAACATGATAACATCACATATTGACCTATGGTAGAACCTGACGGATCTTTTCATAGTTTTATCTTGTGAACAATTACAACAAACCAAAGAAGCAACAAAAGCACTGATTATACATTGTTTCAGAGCTGAGAGGACAAGGATAGTGTGGAATATGGAAGTTTTTCAACCACTGTTACTTTTGTGGTTGTGTTGTCATCTAGGCTCATTTTATAAAATGAAAATAAATTATAGTTCAAATATCATCATACGTTTATAGTTTTGTGCCAAGATTTCAAATCAAACTATACATCTTTGGCAATTTGTCATCCATTGGTATTTTCTGCCTGCGTTGTCTTCTTCTTGGAATATTTTTCAATACTAGTATTTCGTCCACACAGTCATCATCTATTCAATCATCACATTTTTGGTCTCGGGGAGCATCCAATAAATGAAAGTAGTCATCATCGCCACTCTACCTTCAAACAAGAGAAACAACTCGTAATTCATGTGGTAGATCATCGCAAGAAATGCATGGGAAACAATGAATGTGAAGAGAAAGTTTAGAATCATGGTGATTCTCTACTAAACTATTTTATCTCTTTCTAAAGTGCTTCCTTTCAAATCCAGAAGCACCACAAGTAGCCTGCTTTCAAAAGAGATGGCTCAAAAAACTATTAATTAACCTTTGTTCGATGAGCTTTATATTGTGACAAGAGTTACTCTTTTGTCAAAATCACCTAGGACTCACACCTGGTCCCAATTTCTTATTCATATTTGAAAGGGAAAACCTTGGTGGGTGGTTATCCCTTGAGCCTCAATGGTTTTCTTTCTTAAAGGCCTTTTTGGCAGGGATATGCTACAATGCAGCTCTCTCTTGTCTATTTACTCGTCAAGCAAGTTATGGCAAATGTAGAAATTGGATATTATTTCAAAATTAGTAATTCTAACAAACAAGAAGGTTTTATAGAATTATGTGCATATATCATTAAAGACATTGTTACAAGCAAAGCAATTAATTTGTTTGGTTTCATATATTATTATAGTTTCATGATATTACATCTAACATATTTAACACCAAAATGTTATATTTTATTTTTACAATATTGTTTTATGCCACTTTCACATATATTGGGGGGTGAAATCGCGAACCTAGGAAACACTTTTGTGACAAATGGAGTGAAAAAAACGGAGCGTGGGTAGATGATCATGCGAAAATAAGTCAACCTCAAACTTTAGGCCGAGAGTTTTTAGATTTCAAACTCTCGCCCGAGAGTTTAAAAAAACTCTAGGCCGAGAGTTTGAACCAATCACCATGTTGTATTTTAAAAAAAACCCTCGGATGAGAGTTTGAACTAAACTCTCAGTTGAGAGTTTGGAAGATATTTTTTCGCCCGAGAGTTTATGGTCAACAAACCTGCGAAAATATATGGCATCTTTCCAGAACCTGCAACTTCAGCAAGCCCAAACCCCTGCAAATTCTAAATATTATTTGTCAAACTTGGTAGCAATGGATTCATCTCCGAATCTAGTTTCCAATGATATAATAATTGTTTCATTTCGAGTTGAATTTCTATTTATTAATATTTTGTTTTCTAAACCTTATCCCTTAAGAATTTTATTACTTTGAAAATCACCCGAAATGAAAATTCAATATCATAACAAAGACAACACCAAAAAATTTGAAATTTCACAGAGATCATAATTGTCTCGTCCTCTTCAAAAGGATACTTTTAGTTTTTCCAATAAGAGTCACATTTGAAAGAAAATGTGAAGACAAAAACATGTGTCGATAATGCACCATTTTCTGAACATACATTGTTTCGATAAATAATAAAAAACAGTTCCCAAGTCTTAAAAAACTCAAAATATAGTCCAGGATCCAGTGTAGTGTGTGTAGATTATGAGCCTACAATTGTTTTCCCTAAAATGAATAACCATCTATCAAAAAACCGTTGTCAACATAGGTCACTCATTATCCATACCTAAAATTTTCAAGTATATGCCGTTTGTTGACAACAAATTTGTCCCACGATATGTCCATAAAAAATATTAAAAAAAATATGAGTAGAAAGCTAATTCAATTCTCTAAAACCTTTATGTTTACTTCAAGTTGAAATTACTAAGGGAGATATGGGTTTGAAGAGGTCGAAGTTGAAAAACATAAAATTTAGCAGTTTTGTTTGTAAAAAACAAGCCAAAATTGTTTCCCAACTTCATGTTTTCACCCTGGGGGGAATTTATTTTTATGGGGAATAATATTATGAAAGTCATCAATGGATTGTATATGAACAATGGACAAGAATTAAGAAAATGAAATAAAAATTACTATAAGTTCAAATTACACAGTTAAAGTTAGATAATCAACATAAAGAAAGAAAACCCAACAACCTAATAAGGTTAGAAAGTTTACATTTAAACCTTTAGCGACCAAAAAAAGGGATGATATTGACATTGGTGATAGTTATGTTGTTACTCATGTTCAAAAAAAGGAGAAATGAAGAAAACTCAAAAAAGGCATGTTTGAGGATGTTTCCATTCTAATGATCATGAACATATTATTGATTTAGATGAAATTCCTTTGAATAATAAAAGGATTAGATATAATGTTGTTCATCTTGATGCAGAAGCCTTAGTTACCTTTTGAATATAATAGAAGGGAAATCATAACATTGAGTGCTGATGTAAATGATGGTATTATTAGAATAACACAAAATACCGTTTGAGATCAATTGAGGAATAAGCTGGTTCACAATGGTTACACATTTCATTTGAATGTGCAATATCTTTATAGAACCACAAAAGGCTGAGACAAATACAAAATTTGAAAGATGCAACACTTGCATATTCACAACTTAAAAACATTGATGAGGTACAATCCATATGCACGTGGTTGACTACCTAGTTCTTATTAACTCAATGGAAGTTCCTTGTGGGGATGCATTTGAACAATCTAGATATTTTGAATTAAATATTATGTGACTAGGGGAAATCATTTTGTAAAGGATAGAAAATAATCAATGCAAGAGTATCCTAAAAACCCTCTTTTTGAAATAGTCAAATGTATAATTTATGTCGGTTTAATAGATACAAAAGAAAAATTATTGCCGAGGCATCATAACACAAATAGTTAGTATAGGATGTCCTTAACATTCATTCACAGGATGAGATTTATCCATAATGAAGTTAATGAGGTATGTTAAGGGAACAACTTAAGTTTTGATGCAATTTTTCAGAAGTAATATTTTATGGAAATAAGCTTCTCAATTGATGAGGAAAGTGTGAAACAAAAAGTCACAAAAGAGATGATGCATTTAGAGCCATTGACTGTTATTTTTAAATGGGATTTAAAACGGGGCATACATGATATTTTATTGGTGAGATCTTTAGCTTGTGGGAGATTATTGGTATAAAAAATGGGTCAGGAATTCAAGAATCTACTAGAAAACATGGGAATAGTGCCTTGAAGGTTGATGCAAGCAGTGAAGATGAACTTCTTGTCACATGCAAGGTCTAATGAATTATCAATTAAAGACATGTCTAATGAGTTCCAAAGGTAGTTGTGTGTGTGTGTGTGTATAACTCAAAGGTAGATGTGTGTGTCTAGATATATATATATATATATATATATATATATATATATATAAGTAAAACAAATGGAATACCAAATACCTTTGAAAGTCATATTAATTATTTTATAGATGCATTTTCAAGTGAAGGAGATTTGGTTTTGGATCTGTTCTCGGTTTGGTGATTTATGATATAATAGATATGAAAACATTCTTTAATGTTTTTCATTATTACTTTATTTTGTGTATTCTATTTGAATTATTTATTTTTCTTAATTAGTTATTGTGTACAACATGAACATGCTTTTTACAGAAGAGAAGAATTGCATATCCATTTGAAATGGTACACTATGATGTGATCTTATTAGAGTTGTCTAATCTTGTAGAAAAATTCTCTCTAGTTTCTAGAGCTTAACAATACATAAAGTGATCCACACGTGGCTAGGAAGTAAGAGGGGGACAAAAGTTCAAATGAATGAGTCGACTCTGTTATGGTGGAAGCATAAGAAATAAGGAAAGCAAGCAGGAATACACTACACAGACATAACACAAATACACACAGACAATATGCAGGAATGCGAATTGATCTTCTTTATTACTGGATATGAGATCATCGATTGATAAGATGTATATTACAATAGTTTACATGCTTATATAAAGAGTGTTGATACGTTTGGATGCCTTCCCATTACGTTCAGTTACAAATAAGTTATAACGGTTTGACAGTTCAACCATTACAGTCAACTAGAAGACAGAGAGACAGTCTGTCGAAGTTCGACAGTCGCAAGTCGGTGTTGCGCAAGTTTCATCTTGAAACTGCATGTCGACTTCGTGAAATGTGAGGTCTTTGAACGTGTCAAAGTTGTGGAGTTGTCGAATACATGTCGAAATTGTGTCGACGACAATGACCTGTCGCAGTAGATGTCAACATTCGACAACAATGTCAACTGTGATATGGATCAGACCTCCTTCCATAAGAAACAATGGTCCCCATTGTTTCCTCGTGAAGGTGAGGAAACTTGTCAGTCAGTTTAGTAGCAGAGTACCACTTTCCTTGTGCTGGGATCTATCTAGCCTTAGCAACCTGAAACAAGGGAATTGTGTTCGTCCTTGTATGGCATACTCATCGTCCCACAATGGTGTCTCAAGGAAGAGGCTCCTGAACATCTAGATTGATGTCGTCAGGTTCTGTTATTTGTAAGTTGTTCTGTTCCAACAATGGTGAATGGTATGGTCGAAGTAGATCCACATTGAATACTGGATGTAGACCCAAGCATGCAGGAATGTCAAACTGGAGAGCGTTTTCACCAATTTGCTGAAGAATACTGTATGGACCATAGCGCAAAGGTTTCAACTTCTTGAATGGAACAGTGAAGCTCTCCTTCTTTAGATATATCCAGACCTTATCCCCAATTTGGAATGAATGAGGATTACGATGCTTGTAGTGTCGGGCATTAGATTTTGTGTTTGCTCATTGCAACATTTCTTGTGCTTGCTTCTGGATGTCACATATTTGATCTCGAAACTTCAAGGATTTGTCAACTTCTCATTGGTTGTAGTCGGTGTCGGATTTCGACTGTGTCGAGGAGCTAATCAAGTCGATAGGAGCTTAGGGTTGAAATCCGTAATAGATCTCAAATGGACTCTTGCTTATAGAACTGTGTTGAGCACGATTGTAACTGTGATGTATGTATTGAAGACTTTCATCCCCAAACAATCCTTCCTTGGTCTTGAAAGTAGTTTTCCACACATCTGAGGTCTCGATTGGAATTTGATGATATCCTGACTTGAAGTCGAGCTTAGTAAAGAGTTTATCACCTTTCAGACAGTCGATGAGCTTGTCTATCTGCGACAGAGGGTAGCGATTCTTTATCGAAATTTTTTTGAGTGCCTTGTAGTCGATGCACATACACCAAGTCCCGTCTTTCTTTGGAATGAGGACGACTAGAATTCCATAAGGGGAGGAGTTGGGTTGGATATGACCTTTGTCAATCAAATCTTGGATTTGTCTATGAATCTCTTCATTTTTTAGAATGGATCTTCTGTAAACATATGCATTAGGAAAATAAGAACCATGAGCAAGTTCAATGGAGTGTTTTACCTAGCAATGTTGAGGTACTCCATCCGGATCTTGGAATAAACTCTGATACTTGTCGAAAACGTTGTTGATCAACTGCTTCTGTCAGGAGCTACACGTGGAAAGGAAGCACAAGGGGGACAACAGTTCGATTGAATGAGTCGGCTCTATTATGATAGAAGCATAAGAAAGAAGGTAAGCAAGCAGGAATACACTACACAGACAGAACACAAATACACACAAACAATACGTAGGAATGTGAACTGATCTTCTCTATTACTAGATATGAGATCATCGATTGATAAGATGTATATTACAATAGTTTACATGCTTATATAAAGAGTGTTGGGAGGCTTGGGTGTCTTCCCATTACGTTCAGTTACAAACAATTTATAACTGTTTGACAGTTAAACCGTTACAGTCGACTCGAAGAAAGAGAGACAGTCTGTCGAAGTTCGACAGTCGCAAGTCACAAGTCAGTGTTGCGCAAGTCGCAGGTTGACGCTGCATGTCGACGTCGCGAAACTGTGAGGTCGTTGAACGTGTCGAAGTTGAGGAATTGTAGAAGTCATGTTGAATTCAAAACTTGTCGAAGTTGTGTCGACGACGATGACCTGTCGCAGTAGGTGTCGGCATTCGACAACAATGCCAACTACGATATGGATCATAAAGTTAGAGTTTCTGTCAATCCAAAACTCTGAT
Organism: Larix kaempferi; assembly: GCA_027924585.1. Taxonomy (NCBI): domain Eukaryota; kingdom Viridiplantae; phylum Streptophyta; class Pinopsida; order Pinales; family Pinaceae; genus Larix; species Larix kaempferi. The sequence continues at coordinate 57,494,682 of BSBM01000047.1, read as the reverse complement.
CAAGTAGTTTTTGATGAATTGGATAATTTCAAAATTGGGTAAAAACTCTATATCCATTGATCCACTATGCAAATGCCTTAGATCATGGTAGAAATTGTCTCATGTTTGGAATTTCAATTGGATTCTTATTAGAATTGTTGCAAAGAAATATGATATATTTTCTACAATATTAGCTTACTTTGATGTTATTAAGTAGATAATTATTGTTATTAAATCATTTTGATATGAAATACGATAAGTATTTTTGAAGAAAGGATATTCCAGTGCAACATGCATGGAACAAATGCCAAAGGATCCTCAACCACTTTTAAAATGTTTGTTTGGAAAGGATCATTTTAGAGAATTTGTAGACAAAAAATTCAATGAAAGTGCAAATCGATGTCCAAGAAGAAAGTCAAGTTCCTGAAATTGAAAATGTACTTTTTGAAAATGATGAAGTTGGAATATCATACATTATTAATTAGGTTTAAGAATTAAGATGATACTTTATAAGTTTAGGAATATTCAAAATGTCAAAAATCTATCTAAAAAATGGTGCAACTAATAGCACTACTTTTTGAAATGAGAATTAAAACAACCACCAAATGGGACCTCTAAAAATATATAAGAAATCTAAATGATTCTCATCAAGTTGGTAACTACGTTAATATTATTGATGTAGTTTTTAGGAATATTGTTATAAATCTAATCCCAATGGATTAGATATTTGTAACTTATGTAAATAAATAACAACTAGAAGATGAAGAGTCTATTTACTCCGATGGAAATGTTGGAATAGGAATATCAACAACCATATCTATTGTATAAATATAACATCCATGGTCAATAAAAATTATCATTCGGGAGTTATTTTGTACAATTGGTATCAGAGCTTCATAACTTTTTCTCTGTATGCCAGACTTGGCATTCTACCAATCTTACCGTCACTAGCCTGCTCGACAATCTGCCAATATTTGCATGGTTTATCCTCTGCCAAGAGACCGTAACGTCTCTCTCCAGTGGACCAAGATTCTCCATTCAAATTTTTTTGCACTTACCCATTGTCCTCTCACACGCATGATATCTTCTCACTAAGGGTGTGTCTTTCTTTCTCCATGAACCCTAATCCTCAATGCACATGATAATTTCTCCATGGACTCTTCTTCCAAGCGAGCTGATGAAGGTCACGACTTCCTGTATCCTCAGTGCATTTGCAAACCCCAATATCTATGTGCTATTATTGCGTACTATGGTCGCGACCTGAAGTTTGAAGGCCATATTTGTGTGGAGAAGACTATATTCTCCCTATTGTTGTCTAAACCATCTTTGTGTGGGAGTGCGTTGAATAATAAGTGGAGTACGTTGAAACATGAGACTGGTTGTTGCATCTCCAATTTTTTGATGTGATTGCACCAACAATGAAGTGATTAAATATTCATACCATGCAAGAGAATACAGGAGTCGCAAAGTCACTGTGAAGGCTGCGTGGACTGTGGCAGAAACCCTAATGTTGCATTGGGAAACTACACCATGGATTTATGTGTTGGTTTACTTTATGTAGCGTTGAAATCTGGTACAACCTCTGTGTTGAAGTCTGGTAATAACCTGTGCCCTGAAGCTGCATTTTTATTTCATTTAAAGTTTTACTATATTTGCAATTAAAATATTTGAGATCTCTAGTTTAAAAAATTACCCTGTATGTATTAAAGTCTTTTCAAACCCTATTTATAATTTACAATATAGGAGAATCCTTTGTAAAGTATCGAGACGTGCAGTTTTTTAGCATGTCATAAGAGAAACATATAGAAAATTGATTGCATTATGTAGACTTAGAACACTTTATTGTAAACAAGGTGGCAGAGACTTAGACCTGCACCTTCTTTCTATCCTCCAAAACACTATTAATTTGCAGGTTGACAATAGTATCAAGTTCAAAGATTCATTCGTTGGATGCTATAGTTGGATTAGTGATCACTGGTAAAGACAACTATCCAGAGTGGTCGAGGAAGATCAAGGCCACATTCATATACAATGACTTGTGGGATGGCATATGTGAAGGAGCTACCATTCAAACAAAAGATGGTATGACCTTGAAATATGACCCAAAACCATTAGCAATAGAGAAAGAACTAGCTATATGGCATACTAGAGACAAAAAGGCATTGGTAATGATCACTGCAACGATAATTAAAGAGGTGAGTCAGCACATATTACCTGCAACATATTCTTTTGATACCATAAAAAGATTGAAGGACCTATTTGGCTCACATTCTGAGATTGAGATAATTTAGATGATTTTGAATTTGTTCAATTTATAAGTAAAGGATAATGATCCCATGATTGTTGCATATGAGGTTAGAGAAAACATGCATAAGTTTCAAGCCACTGGCATGCAACTAGATATTCCACTTGCTTCCTTCGTCAAGTTCCTCTAGTGTACACATTCACACTACCTTGAATCACTTCATGCTAGTGACAAGTTGAATGACCTCCCCTTTGATACCTTGGTGTAGGATATTGAAGACATAGAGAAATATTTTGGAAAGAAGACCATATAGCCCACTAGAGATACCCCTTTCCTTGCTCAGAAAGCAAATAATCAATCAAAAGACTCTTCCAAGGGAGACAATAGCAGAAGACGACAAGGAAGAAGGAATTTCAGAGGCAGGGGAGCAGAAATAACTCAAACAAAAGACCATACTTACAATGCAATCATTGTGGGAAGAATAGACATGAAGCAGATCAGTGTTTGGCTCTTGGGATTCCATCAAAGAAAGACATAATTAGAAGAAAGAAGACAAAGGACAAATCCAAGAGGCTGATAAAGCTCTTAGATTTGCTCGGTGTATTATTTCATATTGTAATATTGGAATGAATGAAATCACATCATTTTCATATTACAAAGATACTTTGTCGCTTGATACTGGTGCAGCATCCCGCATGACATTTAGAAAATATTGTTTTGAAGAACTAAATGACAATGTAGATGGCATAGTGTATTTTGTAGACAAATCCATCCTCAAACCGAAGGGAATTGGTTCCATCAGGCCCAAATTGCCTAGATTGCTCGATTTTTTGTTGCATAATGTTCTCTATCTTCTAGAGTTGCATAGAATCTTGTTGTCCTTGTTGTATATTTGGAAGCAAGGCCATTCCATCCAAATGTTTAATGGAATAGTAGAGATAAGGAAGTCCATTGAAAACCAGGTCATCGTGACCGGAAATGAAGATGGAAAGTTGTTGAAGCTAAAATGATTATCTACAAGAGTTTAGAACTTTTCCTTCCTCTCTTATCATGAAGAAGGTACTCCATCAACAAGTATTTTATGGCATGCTAGATATGGACACTTAAACTATATCAATTTTGCTTGTTGAAAAATAATGGTGTTTCTGGTTTTCCCACCATTCCTAAGATTATGAACAAATGTGATGCATGCATACTAAGCAAACACAGTAAGAAACCATTTCATGAGTCAAAATTCAAAGCATGTATAAAGTTAGAGTTGATTCACTCTGACCTATGTGGCCCCATGCATGTTCCTTCTGCCAATGGTAATAAATATCACATAACCATTGTTGATGACTACACTAGAATGTGTTGGGTATACTTGTTAAATAAAAAGTATGAAGCATTTCAAACATTCAAAAATTTTCATGCATGGATAGAAAATGAAGCACAATCTCGTATTGGAACACTTCATCTTGATAATGGAAAATAATACGCTTCTAATCATTTTTAAGACTATCTTTGTCAACATGGGATTGTGCACCAAACTATAGTTCCTTACAACCCTCAAAGAAATGGTGTGGAAGAAAGAATGAATAGAACCATCATGAATATGGTATGCTCCATGTTGTTTTTCAATAATGTCAAACTGATGTTTTGGGGTGATGTAATGTTGAGTGCGGTCTATTTGAGAAATATAAGTCCAACTCATGTTCTTGAAAACAAGATTCTGCATGAAATGTGCTATGGCCGCATCTCTTTGGTGAGGCCTCTCAAGGTCTTTGGTTGTTATTACTTGATACCAAAGGAACAAAGAGACAAGCTTGATGCTCGTCGTCAAAAAATCATTTTCTTGGAGTATTCATACACCTCTAAGGCAAATCGTCTTTATGATGAGGGAAACACGAAGTTTATTCTTTCCAGAGATATAATTTTTCTTGAAATGAATAAAAATGATGAGTCTATTGAAAGACAACTCGATTGTTTGTAGAAATTCTCCCATGTAAATACCTATTATGAAGTTGATAATGAAATTCCACATCTTCAAGGGGGGGTCCTTATCTTGGATCAATCTATGGAATTTCCTTTTGAAGAACCAACACCCTCTCATGAAGAAGAATTTCCCGCCACTTCACCTGAATAGGAGGTTCAACTGGATGATGTGATTAAGAGGATTGGAAGACTGAATCTTGAAGAAAATGAAGCACCACTAGCTAATCAACCTAGGCCATCACAAAAAGTTCTGAAATGGACCACGAAGACACTTGAAAGTGTCCATCCAGATGACGTTGGAAACTCACGGGAACAAGAAGTTCAACCAGACAAGAATATGGAGGAGATGCAGATACTCAAACTTAAGTGATGTAGAAGACATGGATGTCACATATGAATGTGAATTGAATTTATCTGCTAACCTTGAAACAAATTCCTTTGAAGAATTTGTTGCTCAGGGTGAGTGGAAAGAAGCCATCCAGAATGATTATGAAGCATTCGTGAAGAGTGGAACCTGAAATCTAGTTGACCCTCCAGTTGGAATCAAACCAATTGGCTACAAGTGGGTATACAATAACAAATACATATAAGATGTCTCACTTGAAAAGAAAAAGGCGAGGTTTGTGGAGAAAGGCCATGCATAAAAGGAAGGAATTGACTATGAAGATATGTTCCCCCCCACGAAAGAATGGAATACCGTCCACACCTTATTTCCTTTGGCTACCAAAAATGAGTGGAAAGTTCATCAGATGGATATGGAAACAAATTTCTTGAATGAAGACTTGAAAGAGAATGTCTTCATGTCTCATCCATAAGGCTTTGTTGTGAAAGGGAAATAACATAAGGTATGTAAGGTCGTCAAGTCATTGTATAACCTGAAACAAGCACCTCGCACATGATATGAAAAGATAACTAAGCATCTTTTGAATTTAAATTCAAACATTTTAATTTTGATGATGCAACATTGTTTGTAAAGAAATTTGGAAGATTTTTTGTGTATCTTATGGTGTATGTAGATAACCTTTTGTTGACAGGGAACAATGAAAGTTATATTGCATCCATATAGAAATAGTTGAATAAGGGATTTGAAATGACAGATCCGGGACACCTTCACTACTACTTGGGAATTGAAGTGACTCAAAATCCTAAGTACATATTCATCTCCTAGAAGAAGTATATTGGAGAATCGTTGAATAGATTCTGCATGACAGAATGCAACCCTCTCTCAACTCCAATGGAACAAAAGTGGAAGCTCACATCGAATGAAGGAAAATAATTCGAGGATTTTACCAAGTACCAACAAATTGTTGGAAGACTTATCTACCTTACAACCACCATACCAAATATTTCATATGTTGTTGGCATCCTTTCAAGGTTCATGCAAAATCCTTGTGAAGTACATTGGTCTGTTGCTAAAAGAGTTCCAAGATACTTGAAGGGAACTCAAGACTTTGGACTCAACTATTCTAAGGTGGAGGAATTCAAACGTATTGGATACTCTGGTTTAGACTTTGATGACGACAAAGAGAAACGAGTGTCTACTTTTGGCTACCTCATGATTCTTGGATCTACAGTTGTCTCCTGGAGATCACACAAATAGTTAGTTCCAACAGATTCCACAACAGAGGCAAAATATGTGGTTTTCATGGAAGCAACAAAGGAGATTGTGTGATTCAAGAAGATACTTGAATACTTGCAGGAGAAACAAGAAAAATATACTCCATTATTGATCGACAACAATTATGCAACCAAGTTGGATAAGAATCCAAGATTCCTTGATTGAACCAAGCACATCAACATGAAGTACCATCTGATTCGACATCATGTAGAGGCCAAGACATCCCATTTACGACATTGTTCCATGAACAAGCAAATTGCAAACATCTTCACCGAAACGCTTGGGAGAGATTTAAAGTTTGAAAATTTTAGAAACATGCTCAGACTCACAAACACCCCATCAGATTAAGGTGAGGATGTTAGAATCTAATCCGAATGGATTAGATATTTGTAACTGATGTAAATAAATAATAGCTAGAAGATGAAGGGCCTATTTACTCCAACGGACATGTTGGAATAGCAATATCAACAACCATATCTATTGTATAAATATAGCATCCATGATCAATAAAAATTATTATTCAGGGATTATTCTATACACATATGATTGTATGAAGATGGAAAAGTACCAACAAACCTGCTCTTCACTTAAGTATGAGAGGGTTTGTTGAACTTATTTCTGAGTTTACTTTTCCTAAAAACTTGTGTATCCATATATAAAAACATGATTCTCGGTTATGATTTTGCTTGTTTTTTTGACAAAACAACAAAAGCAGTCTTGTAAAGCACTTTCAATTTGTTCATTGTTAACTCTTAGATTTTGACATAGTTTTTTTACAATGCACAAGTACATAGATTGCAGTAGTGCTTCACTTATTTTTCATTACTTTTTAATGAATATTTTCATTAATATTTGGATTTTCCTAACATCAAACTCAAATTCATGTTGTCATAAAATAATCACCCATATATATATATATATATATATATATATATCTGTGTGTGTGTGTGTGTGTGTGACTCCTACCTCACACTTTTAAGAAAAGAATGGGGGTGTTATTACTAGACAAACCCTCATAGAATCTCCCTCTTCTTCTCCATTTTTTTTGGATGGGAGGTGAATTAATTGCTAACCACATAAGTGGCTAGTTACCCCAAAGGACCCACTAAGATTTGATCCTGAGACCTACGTGAATCTAGCACAAGTAGAACATATAACTAATATCACTCCACCCCCACACATTTAAGCAAAGAATGGGGGTGTTGGTATCATTCTATCTCTTGTAGATCTCTTCCCCTTATTTGAAAATTTTCTATGAAAGGATAATTAACTGCCAAGGATATAAGTAGTTGGTAACCCCAAAGAACCTAATAATATTTGATCCTGAGGCTTATTTGAACTTGGCACATGAGTTTGTTCCTTATCATGCATTGAACATGTAATTAATTTTTATTAAAAAAATATGTTTTTATGATGAAAATAGTTGAATTATTGGACTATATTATATTCTTCCTTAGTAGAATTTATCCCAAATAGACACAATAAATGTTTTGCGTACTAAAATATCATAAAATGCATGAAAGTAGACAAATTCTATATGTTATATTAGATATCTTTATATGTAGAAAATTTTATAACACAATGCGTGTGTGCGTGCGTGCATGTGTGTGTGTGTGTGTGTGTGCGTGTGTGTGTGTGTGTGTGTAATATGAATGATTGGCTCCAAAACGAGACTCTAAATCTGTATTTTTGTAAAAAAAAAATACATTAACAAAGGAATTGTCAAGTTAACTTCCAAGAATCCTTTAAATTGATTAATTAATCTTCCCATAAAGTGTTGGATTTGTATATATAGTCAACTAATCCCCATAAAATTTAACGAAAAAGAGTGAGTAATAGATTTTTGTATTTTATGCTCTTGCATGCCAATGCACAAGACACACACACACCCCACTATGGATTTGTATATATAGTCAACTAATCCCCATAAAATTTAACGAAAAAGAGTAAGTACTAGATTTTTGTATTTATGCTCTTGCATGCCAATGCACAAGACACACACACACCACATGCTTGGTCTACTTAATGAAATTAAGTCAATAGACCAATACATCTATTTTATTCCTCAAACTTGATATAGTTAAATCTCAACAAGTTGTAGAGACTACTTAAAGCCTCGTATTCTTCCCCTCAAATCGCTTATAGTTCACTTACCTAAACTACATGGAGGAAGGTAAAGGTATCCCAACCTAGTAAAAACTTTGAGGATCGTACTGGCTTAAGGACCAACCCAACCCTTTCCACTCTTTGATGGAAATAAACAAGGACCTTTTTTAGCTTCCCTAGTCCCTATGCAGTAAGTTGGTCATGATCAACACCCTTATATAATATAATTGTTTCCCTTTATGGGAATTTGTCATTAACTTAATTCACATGTTAAATTCCACTTTAGTACATATAAACATTTAGATTTACATTTGACAATAATAGAGATGGTTAAGATATTAAGTTATTAGTAGAAAAATTAACATAGTTCACATTACAATCCTTTTCCATGACATGAGAATGATAAGTGTTAAGAGTCATCCTTTCCAATTTAGAGAAAAAAAGGTTTCCCATAAAAACTATGCAAGGAAGGAAAAAATACTTAAGGGCCACTAGTCCAAAGGTTGAACTAGTACCTATGCTCAAATACAATGATGAATCATTTGTAATATTAATGTTACAAGGCTCATATTGCGAGCAACTTGAAATATGTGATCTTTACCTTTTGCAATGAAATAATTGTGTTTTTTTCAATGAAAAATAGCATACCATTAATTAAATAATAGTATCAAAATTTTACAAAAGATAGATCCTAGATCTAACATACCAAAGAGTCCCACTAGGACAACCAACAAAGGGATACGAGCCGGAAAGTAGTCCATAGGCCCCCAATAGGACAAAAACATAAGATAGCAAGAGGGGAAATATCATCCCCATAACTAAACAACGGGAAAAAAAACAAATAAGATGCTCCGGGCCTCTGACTTTAAAAAGGAGCAATCCCTGGCAGGATTCTCCAAACAAAACAGAGTGAGCAATCCCAAATAAAGAGCTCCAAAAAGAAACCAAAAAGATGAGCCTTAATATCCAATGGGATGTTGGAAACTTTAGCACAACGCTAAACACCTGCAAAGATAATAATAAGGCCACAAAAATAATATGTTGGAGTCAAATCTAATAAGGAAAATAAAGCTACTACAAAAAATTTAACGAACCCTGGGAGAGTAGTTGGTCTGAGACCCACTCTTCCGAAAATATAGAACCCTCAAGTGCCACCAGAGCTCGTTTTGAAAGCTCATCTACCAAATGATTAAACTCTCTAAAATATGAGAAAAGGTTATATTTTCAAATTCGTTGATGAGTCTTCTGGTATCCTCTAGCCAGAAATATAAAGAGAGAATCCCGAGAGAAGCTGAACCTTGAGCCCAATTGATGATCACTCTGGAATCCCTCAAACCTTGAAGTACAACAAGTCCAATTTACCTAGAAAAGTAAAGCAGCATCCATAGCGCAAGTAACTCACTTCTAGAGTTGGTTCCCTAGCCACAATGCATCCATATTTTGTAGAAATGGCTATCTGATACATACAATAATGCACTAGCCCCACTGATCGAAGCACCTCGTTGTGAGTCTCCATAAAAGAAACCACAAGAAATATGTTCAATTAGAACAAGAAGTGGTCTTGCAGGTAATGCTTGTAGTGTGGAGGGTGGCATTGGTGGAGGATTAAACTCACTAATGGATGCCACCACATGAATGCAAATCAAAACTAAAAAATGTTCCTTACCTTCAAACAATAGTTTGTTTCAGGCCTTCCAAAGTTCCCAAGTAATGAAATAGGGAAAGGCTTCTCATTAATCTTCACTTTGAGTCCATTGACTCATATAATCCTGAAACAAATTTCAAAGCCATCTTGATCCTAGTCCTATAGCAAGCCTTATGTTTTGCCAGATCTGTAAAGTAAAGGAACATTGGGTGAATAAGTGGTTCACTAATTCTTCAGCTTGAAAACAAAGAGGGAAACGGTTTGGACCACAACCTCTCCTATGCAGATAATTATCCCACGTCAGTATGTTGTTACCCATCGCCAGCTAGATAAATAGGATGATTTTTAGAGGCATATTTAGTTCCCACAGTTTCTCATACCACCAACAACATTTACCCCGGTAGTCGAAGAAGGAGTCATATACTAGTTTTGTCGTAGGAGAGGATGAAGCTACATTCCAGGACCATTTAAAGGACTCTTCCTTATCATTTAATTGTAAATTTATGCGATTGAGTCCTTCTATGTAAGAAATCCATTCATCGCCCATTGTGCCATAAAGTCTCAGTTGTTGAGGCGAGAGCCATGAGTGATGTCCCAAAATGTTCACATGGTTGTTTGTAAACTGATTCAAAGAATAATATCTGTCGAGCACCCTATATGCAGATAAATTATCACCAACACACAGAGCATACGTTATTTATTGTCAACCCGAGAAAGTCTTTTTATTTCAAAGGATAAGTGCACAATCTATGCTTAAACACCAAACCATTAGAATTGAATACTTTCATCTTCTATCATCCATGTTCATCCCAAAAATCTATGCAATCCCAATTGCCTTCTAACTGCTACACTTCAATTCCTCTCTATCATGCATCAATAAGAAATGGTATCAGATCTAATCAACAATTGCAGGAAAGAAATCTCATTCATATTCTAGAACAATCACCTGTCTGATCTAATCACTCTGGAAAATCATAAGGCATAAACTGAACATTAATCTAGAAATCCAATTGCAAAAGATTGAGTCAACTGTTCTAAGAAATTGAATTGCAGAATGAAAATCAACAATCATAACAGGAAGATAAATTGCAAGGGCTCATGGGATCACAACTTAGCTGCAAGATGAACAAGGCTGTGTATAATTATCACACAAATTGCATAAAGTCTCTACTCAGTCGACTGTCACTCTGTATTACTTGACAAATTCAAGGGGATCTAATATTAATTGTACTGAAAATCCACACCATAAATGTCACTGCTGCATACAAAGGAAATATCATAAACAAAGTATCACACAACAATGAATTCAAAATCCTATTTTAACTTAGCAATCTCTATGAAAGACGGGCCTAGCCTTCACACAGAGACGCTGGCTGAACAACGCAAATTCTTTTAGCTCAGAAGCAACCCTGTAACGCCCCGTTTTGACATTTCTACCTAAACTATTATTATATGTTGTGTTTACTTGATTATGAGACTTCGTTGGTTTCGTGACACTATGGACATGTGGTTCTATAATTTTCCCGACATATATATGTGTGTGTGTGATGTTAGTATTAGGATATGTAGTCATGTTAGATATGTATCATGTGTTAGTTATGTCTCATATATGCAAGTTAATGAACGATGGGTACGTGGATACCGTTAAGTTATTGTTGAAAGAAAGAATGTTATAATACTGAGTGCATGGTGAAAATAATAAATTGATTATTGTTGTTATGTTATGACGAAATGTATGTGTACACGCACGATATTCGAGATTGTATGTCGAGGACTGACTTACAGGTTAAAAAGACTAAGTGATAGCTGGGTCCTACGAGGTGGGAGAGCCTCGGGGACATGGACTCCGAAAGATAAACGGTATGCAGGTGATGCATTATTTACTTTCGCATGATTATTATGCTGGTTATTATGATGTATGGGTGGGGTAGGGTTTCATGAAACTCAACCGCCCAGATTGGTTATACGATGACAAACCGAGTACAAGTGCAACGCGGTTATTATGTCGGGTAGACATAGTCCCTTGTTCCATTAGGGGGGTGGAGGCTTTACCCACCGTTTATCCCCGAAACCCAGAGTCATGGGAGGGTTGTGCTACGGCGCGCTCCCCAAGGTGTGTGATGATGACTGGTGGTTGCCTGCTGGGGAAGTTTGGTCGATGTAGTCAACACTTCCGCTTACGGGTTCTAACTGGAGCCGGCCATGACTTGGCACTTTAGGGTAGTCCAGCAGAGGAAGGATAGGATGTGGAAGTTAGTTGTGAACTAGATAGATGGAGTAGGTAGGTAGGTGTACCATGATGTTAGGAGGGAAGACTTGATCGATTGTATATGTTGAGGACCTTGCAGAGTCGTGTGTCGTAAATTAGTAACTGGTATTATTGTTCGTTAGTTAATGGTACTTAATTAAGCGAATGACCCAATAGTCAAATTATGTTAGGAATTCGTCAATAAACATTAACTTAATTAATTAAGAATGTTGTGTGGTTTAGTACTATTAGTGTACCTACACGAGGTATGTAAGCCGTAGCTACGCTTACATAACTCGTCTACATATGTGTCAATTGTGTGAAATAATACTGAACTATAATGATTAGGCATTAATTACATTATTACTACTTATCTAAGCAGGAGATTAAATTTATACATTGAGTTAGTAATTTATGATTAAGATAATGGAATAGGTTGAATGAGTGACTTAGGTGGTAATGAATGATGATCAAGTTCTAATGTTGATTAGTGTTAATTATTGTGATTATTGTTGATTATTGTTGATTAATAAACATGTTATGGTTAACTTAGGTAGTAATTAATGCAATTGGTTAGTAATGCATGATTTAATATTAATGAATTTAATTAGTCAAGACTAAGGGTTAACATGTTAAATCGCTATTGTAATGTTAATTAAAGTAAATATTAATTTGATAGGTTAATATTAATTACAAGGTAGTTAATTAATGAAAACATATGGATAAGAATTAATTTATTACTATTAATTTAATTATTGTCATGTCTAAGTTAATTAGAAAATAGGGTAAATTATAAATAGATATATTATGCAATTGATGAACAGGTGTCGAAATGTACATTGGGAGATGTTTAATAGAAATTATAAATTAAATTATGAAACATTTAATTATAAGGTCATCGAGAGATGACTAGCAATTAATGGGGTAAAACGTGTGAGTGTGAAACACTTATGGTTGATGTAAAATTTTAAATAACATTTTATTAATTATTAATTAAAATTTTGGAAAAGGAAAGAATGTTATAATATTGCCGAGAGATTGTCAGTTGAGTGTTGGAAGATGAACCAACCCAACTTAAATTTAATAATAAAATAATACAATCTTGTTTTATGAGTCAAATGTTGGGGCTCGAGGAGGAATGGGAGTTGGATAAAATTAATGATGAGGATAGGGGTAGTTATGATAGGAGGAGTCGGTGGAAGGAGAAAGGAGGGGAAGAAGGTCGAGAGGAGAAGGAGGAGAAGGGGTCTTCTTCATCTTGGATATTTTGGAGAGGGGAGGGAGCAGAGATAGGAGGAGAGAGCAGCAAAAGAATGGGGGTTCTTGTTGGAAAGTTTGCAGAAGGGAAATACCGGTTGGCTTGTACTCGGTTTGGGCTCGGGGGTCCAAAGGGGTACCTTTGGAGCTGGGTGGTCGGCGAGACCTCGCCAGTTGGCAGGGTGGCATACTTGTTTGGGCAGGTTGAGTTTCAAGGGTTTGGAAAGATATTGGTTGCAGGGCAGTAAGTAGGGAAACAGCAAGAAGGGCAACAAAAGATGCAGCAACAAAAGAGGGATCTACTAGCTATCTACAGGTATTTCTCTTAAAGGTATACTAAGCAATTTCTAACCCTGTAAATCGTTTTATCAAGTTATTAATAAATGGTAATTTCATGAATGAATACTCATGTATTGTTGTTACACCTGCACAAACATATATGGTTAGAAGTAGGAAAAAAAAACCAGTAAATACATCTATTTCAAAACCTGCAAATGTAATTGTTATTGTTTTTACAGACCTGAAAATTGAACACAAACCCACAAAACAGAAACAGAAATTGACACAAGTGTAAAGAGAAATGAATGAATAGTTTATTGATAAACTGAGATTATCAAGGACCGGGGTCCTACATATGGTATCAGAGCCATGGTTCCAAATCTGGAACCAGAGGGCTTACTACGGCGGACTAAAACATAATAAGATTAACAATTCAAAAATGACTCGTGAGCAAGTAATTATTGCAAGTATTTACTGTGGCTGCTTTAGACCTGCAAAAAAAAAAAAATTAATACAAGGTAATGACACTAGAAATATACTAAACATATAATTGTACAAATAATGGAACAAATGTGAAATTTTCCATTATATATATATATATATATAAATTTTTCATTATAAATATATATATATCCTTATTGTTTACATGTTGTTAAAATGAAAAAGGAGAAATGTAAACTTATATAATTAAAGAAATAATTTTAAAAAAATAAAAATACATAAATAAAGAAATTATTTGATGAATAAAAATATAAAATATGACTAATAATTATCTAAAAATGAGCAAACTGTCGGAGACAAAAAAAAATTTATTATATAATTCAAAAATATGTATATAACACAAACTTGTTTTTTTTTTGTTTATTTATTCCATAACACAGTCAAAAAAAAATCTGACAAAAACGAAACAAAAAAAAAAATGAAAAAGATATAAAATATATATATATTTTTGGGCTCACGGGTATGCCAGGCGCAGCAATGGCCTACGGCCATTGGCGGCCATGGGCCGGCCCGACCAACAGCACTGTTGGGGAAGAAGAAACCCTAATCTAAAGCAAAACATAATATCAAATGGGATCATGGGATCATCCTGAAATGCGACCAACTTGCCTGCCACGGAAAATATATATATATATATATATATATATATATATATATATATATAATATAGCTACAGAATACCACAGTTCTATAGGAACGAAACCCTACACCAGTACAAAACTCATCTAAGAACAGGCTAACATGCACCTTAAGGTTGCATAGGAGTAATGCTTCTCACCGTGATTTCCTCATGTTTAATAATTAGCAATTTGTGCGAAAAAAAGATATGCATGGATGGGCATGAAAAATTCGTGTTTGAATGTTTCTCATGATGGGCATGTGCTAGTGCCCTTATTCGAGGCACCCGTTCCAAGAGTCTAGATTCCATGCACTGTTACAGACAAACACGACGCAACATTGATAGGTTTTCGACATGCATCTCGCTTCCCTCAATTCAATAAAACCATACATCAGTAAATTAGATAAAAGATAACGGTATCATAAAGAGCCACTAAAATAACGAGAAAGCCATTCTAAATACACGCTGCAAAAGTCCGGATAAAGAAATCATAAATATATAAAATAAAAATTAAAAAAAAAAAAAACCCCTTAAGATTGATAGCTTAAACAGACAAACCCTAAAAAAAAGACCTTTCTCACAAAAGGCAAGCAGTATGATCCCTCGTCATATAAAATCCCATACAAATAGACCACAGAGAGCACGGGCTGTGTAGGCCGCACTCATGAAAGAAACAACCATCAAACCCTGAAAGGTAACAATAAACCGTAAACCCTAAATACCGATACCCTGCTACAAAATCTATTACAAGAAAGCGTCGACACTTACTCTATTCAGTGCAAGGGCGCTTGGCTGCAGAGGCAATTAAAGCCGCAGAGCGGCCGTCCCTCTCAGCTGCGAATCTGCTCCAATACGCATCACCCATTGTTTTTTTTTCCTACCAAATAAACACCGAACCGTTTGCCACTCTAAAACTAGCTGCAACACACCCCGAAAATAAAAATAAAAATAAAAAGCCAGCAAAATCACTGAGAACAAAAATACAAACAAATCCTGCGCACATTTTTTTTTATATATAAGAAAAATGGAAAAACAAAAGAAATACTTACGTATAAAATTTTTTTTTTAAGTGAAAACAATAAAAAATAAATAAACATGCCCGCGGCATGTAGCCGGCGAGCAGCAGCACGGCCTGAGCGCGGCCTTGGCCAGCTGCTCGGCCGGTGCGGCCTGGGCGCAGCCCAGCCGGCCAGCACGGCCCGAGCGCGGCCTTGGCCAGCTGCTCGGCCGGTGCGGCCTGGGTCGGGGCATTGTAGAGACTCACTGAGTATAAAAAAGGGAAAATATACATACAAAAAAAAATTCGTGGCCTGCGGCCATGGGCCAACAGTGGGGAGAATCCCCGAGCAACCCAGAGTGAGGGGAAGGAAAGGAGGGCACCCAGCTAGGCTACCTCTGCTCCGAGCTCCATGTAAAAATAAAAATAAACAAGTGATTGTAATAGTAAAAGAAATAGACAAGGCCAGGGAAGATTTCACCTCAGAAGAATGCTGTGGGTTGAGATAAAAGAAGCCAAGCATTCCACCTCCCATGGCCGCTTAGACTCTCTCTTACGAAACCCTAAACCGATCGAAAACCCTAAAGGAGCTACACGGAGAGCAACACCCTCTTGCTAAAAGTTTGGAGAAGAAATGTCTCCGGCAGGGAGAGACAGAGGGTTTTGATCACCGACTCACGTGATTATTTAATTAATGATTGTATATCGTGGAGATATGAGGAGGGAACGCGTGGCCCCTCATGCAAAGGCCCGCGTCAAACTTGATAGGTTAATACGTTTAATGAAGACTCTTAGTAAATTTGTCTAAATTGTTAAAATTTAATTTAAATTAGTTGATATTTAATTTAAGTTAATTAAACTATGTATATGTATATATATCATATATGTTAAATTTAATTATTTAATTTGTTAATTATTAAACTTAATTATTTAAATTGTTAACTATTTAAATTTAGTTAAATTTAAATTGTTAACATCTTATATCATGAGATTAAATTAATTAAGATTTAAATCTTATGTTGGATTAAAATAGCTCTAATCAATTAAGTAATTAAGATTTATTACAAGACTTTTTTTAAAAAAATTAAATTATAAAGTTTTAAATGGAAAAGTAATTTGATTGGATATATGGTTAGGAGGTGGCACCAATAAAACTGAATTTAAGTCAAATCGAGTAACATAGTAGGTTTATTCAGGGAACCATGACAAGTGTGACCCCGACGGTAGATGCGGGCATAGACGACTACCTAAGCCATAAGGACAATGTGATACCCCACCTTTTGCCTGAGCCACAATGTCATACCCACGACTCGCGACATTAAGGCTTAGTGTGTCATGATGAGTGAAAATCATTAATAGGTTATTGAATGTAACTGTGAACAATGAGGATGTTCATTCTATCGATAATGGTAAATTATAATAATTGTAATGAGCTAAAGTATCCAGATAGGTACAAGTAAGGGGTTGGAGGCCATAAGTGGCCAGTGTCGCATATGACTAAAGTTATAGCTTGAGAATAAATTACTAAG
Organism: Larix kaempferi; assembly: GCA_027924585.1. Lineage (NCBI taxonomy): Eukaryota > Viridiplantae > Streptophyta > Pinopsida > Pinales > Pinaceae > Larix > Larix kaempferi. The sequence goes on along the minus strand of BSBM01000047.1, from coordinate 57,477,685 downwards.
GACAAATCATTTTGTTGGTAATAATTGCATGATAGTGATTATATATTGCAGTCACGGATCCATGTAGGAAGTCAGTTCTTAAACGATGTCTGTGGTGGTAAAATTCTTGTTCATAGGGACATGGTGTGCCTTAGATATGATGAAAAGTACCCATAGATAGCTATTCCTATATTTCAAGCCAAGGAAATCATTGTATAACTGGATCTCAAGGGAACTTGTGATATGTGATAAGGACTAGGGATCATCATGGTCAATAAGATGTAAGTATAAGGTATAGAGGAAACCATACAAAACTTAATTTAAGAGAATAATATATTTAATTGAAATAATAAGAGGTGCACAATCGTGGATATAAATTATATTAATCGACCTATGGATAACTAAGTCATATATTACAGTATGTGTCATAGCTAGGATGAAGAAAAATCATAAACCTTGTCTTTGCCCTGTTAGAATATGAGCTATGTCACTAGTAAAGAGAGCTTGATTGATAGGGACAAACAAGAAACTCTAAAGTCTCTATATTTGTAAATAAGCAATAAAAGTTGTAACAAAAGACTAGTATATAGCCAATGGATAAGTAATTGGGTTGTTATTCAATGATGATTAGTCAAGTCTAGCGCAGTGATGACCTCGGGTAATAAGGAAGGGCATAAGTGGATTAACTAATTAACAAGTGGACGTGTTAAAATAAAATGGTAATGAGGGATTCATTAAGATTATGTAGTAATCACCTTAAGACATTCCTAGTTTATAAGATGATGAAATTAATTATGGATTAGTATGCTCGTCTCATGACTAGTCATGTGTGTCAAGTGAGTAAACAAAATATTACGTTATCTGAAGGTTCCATTCATCTTTTAAGGATGCCCTAAGTTATGAATGCCAATCATATGGTTGTATGAAGTACCTATGTAGGTATAGTAGGTTAGGATTCATGGGACACATGAGTGATTGCATTGCGGAAAAAAAATAATAATAATAATAAATAAATAAATAAAATAAAATTTGTAGTATTGCGAGAATATGTTTGAAATTAATGAAAACATTAAAGGTGTGAAGATACATTTTAAAGAGAGTTAAGGGGAGGAATTTGATACGAGGATTATGCATGTAAATTTGTAAGGACTAAAAGGTTTTAAATTAATAATGATGTCAATAGGTAAACAGTTGTGACATGTTGTAGCGAAGCTAAATTAAAGTAGGCCAAGGACAATGTGTTTTAAATGAAACCTAATTACCATAAGAGTGTTAGTGATAGAAAGAATGTGGATAAGTGAATTATAAATTTCGTTACGACAAATGATATGGAAGGCATGCAAGCTAAACGAAATAATAGAAAGTGTGGCCGTTATTGAAGTTACTATTAAATATGTGGTAGTTGAGGGGTGACATTATATAGGTAATAGGAGATATGATAGTTGTAATGAAGGTGGATAACGGAACTAACACCACATCAGAAGATAGAGTTGTGCTAGAAAAGTACTCGAAGGCATGGGTGGGATAGGAGTTGTTAATAACATAAACGATGAGATAATCAAATAAGGAGCAGTAGTTGGCGAATGATGTATGGATAATGACTAGGAATAAAAAAAAAAAGTGGCATTATTATTACGTCTAAAAAGTGTGAAGCAGATAGATATCAAACCAACGATTGTACGAGGTAGCAATAGCGTAAAGTAACACGAATGCACTCAGACATTTAACTTGGTCCCTAACTAGAAGAGTATAATGACACACAATATATTAGTGAGAGGTTGCAGCAGCTAAAGAAGTTATCAGTAATAATAAAGAGAAGATCGTAATAGAAGAATTTGTGCATGTTTCATCAAGACATGGTAGGACATAAAATTAATTCTGGTAGGCCAAGTAAATACATGGTCTCCATCTTCACTCTACGAGGATAAAATTAAAAAAAAAAAAGTTGATCGACAATAGACATGGTGGTAAAATTGTAAAATTATATGAGAAACCTATGTATTCATGTTAGGAGGAAATTCGTAAGGATGTGATGCTATCCTGTAAGGGAATGACTTTACTTCGAAATTAAGTTGTAAACAACAAAAATAAAATGATATATCACGAGATGCATAAGTCAGGTTTCTTGAAAGTGGTTCATAATGTAATACATTGATAGGAAAATGGTGTGTAATGTATGACTTAGAAGTAAATGCTTACTAAATGGATAATTGGGATTTTGGAACGAATTCAACTTGATTTTAACCTTAGTGTTAGCCTTAAGTATGGTTATATAGTGTTTTGAAGGACATTGTTGAGTGTGCCTAGTTTGGAATTACCTAAGGTACCTCACATTTGCATATGTTATAGAGGATGTGTTAGTTTCGAGCTTTCTCTTATTCATGTATGGGTAATAAAAGGGATCGTACAACAAATAATATTGGACATTGAATGAATTTATGTATGTTTAAAAACAACAACAAAACAATCGTTGCATATCAATTATAGCCATGTCAATGACAATTGACCATTAAAATAAGTAAAGGGGTTAAACAACATGAGCATCAACCATAGTATTTGGTATGGTGTGATAGAACAAATGATCTCATTAGCATATTCTGATGAGATTTTGTTAATGCAATATAAGTAATGATGAGTAAGGACTATAATGTTAGTGTGCACAAATAAGTAAGAGTCACCATCTTGTGTAATTAATGGATTATAAATAAGAAGAACTAATAAGTGTAGCTTAGATACTAAGAGTAATAAGGTAGATAGTATTAGTGGGACAACATAAAGATGTAAATGAAGGAAATGGGTATATCAACGTCAGGGATAGTTAGCGAAAATAGTATCACACATAGGACAATGAGGTAAGGATTACAAGATGAATGGAAATGCAGTCGAAGATAAGTTCTAGTCGAACTTGGAAAGTTGTTAATGATGATATGGAATTTCTCCATAATGTTTAAACTGTAGTCTCAATGGGTCCATCATTTAAACCAACAACCTCTAAATAAAGAGCATGATGGCTTCATAATTTATCACTAATAATAAATCTTGATATAGAGAAATGGCGTAAGTCAAAGTGAAATTTATTAAAGATGAGATCCGATTAAAGAGTCATGACAATGACTAAGAATTAAATTGAAAGTTATATGTAAGACAAGTTGTTCTTATGAATCACATTATAGAACGTACAAATTAATTTAATTTAACAAGGATGTTGAATATTCTATGGGTTAAGTATGGTAATGAACCTTGAGTAGTCAAACCAACAACCTATGCGAATGCTAAACGAAATATAAGAACACCTCCAATAAGATTAAATGAATAGACTTTGTAGATGTCGTTATGTATATTTAGGAGGTGGCCCAGTAGGGAAAGTATACCCTAGGTTCAGCCACCTGGGAGGATGCACAGATCATGCATCGTGATTGATCCACACTATCTTGACCATAACTTCGGGACGAAGTTTCCTGAAGGGTGGGTGTATGTAACGCCCCGTTTTGACATTTCTACCTAAACTATTATTATATGTTGTGTTTACTTGATTATGAGACTTCGTTGGTTTCGTGACACTATGGACATGTGGTTCTATAATTTTCCCGACATATATATGTGTGTGTGTGATGTTAGTATTAGGATATGTAGTCATGTTAGATATGTATCATGTGTTAGTTATGTCTCATATATGCAAGTTAATGAACGATGGGTACGTGGATACCGTTAAGTTATTGTTGAAAGAAAGAATGTTATAATACTGAGTGCATGGTGAAAATAATAAATTGATTATTGTTGTTATGTTATGACGAAATGTATGTGTACACGCACGATATTCGAGATTGTATGTCGAGGACTGACTTACAGGTTAAAAAGACTAAGTGATAGCTGGGTCCTACGAGGTGGGAGAGCCTCGGGGACATGGACTCCGAAAGATAAACGGTATGCAGGTGATGCATTATTTACTTTCGCATGATTATTATGCTGGTTATTATGATGTATGGGTGGGGTAGGGTTTCATGAAACTCAACCGCCCAGATTGGTTATACGATGACAAACCGAGTACAAGTGCAACGCGGTTATTATGTCGGGTAGACATAGTCCCTTGTTCCATTAGGGGGGTGGAGGCTTTACCCACCGTTTATCCCCGAAACCCAGAGTCATGGGAGGGTTGTGCTACGGCGCGCTCCCCAAGGTGTGTGATGATGACTGGTGGTTGCCTGCTGGGGAAGTTTGGTCGATGTAGTCGACACTTCTGCTTACGGGTTCTAACTGGAGCCGGCCATGACTTGGCACTTCAGGGTAGTCCAGCAGAGGAAGGATAGGATGTGGAAGTTAGTTGTGAACTAGATAGATGGAGTAGGTAGGTAGGTGTACCATGATGTTAGGAGGGAAGACTTGATCGATTGTATATGTTGAGGACCTTGCAGAGTCGTGTGTCGTAAATTAGTAACTGGTATTATTGTTCGTTAGTTAATGGTACTTAATTAAGCGAATGACCCAATAGTCAAATTATGTTAGGAATGCGTCAATAAACATTAACTTAATTAATTAAGAATGTTGTGTGGTTTAGTACTATTAGTGTACCTACACGAGGTATGTAAGCCGTAGCTACGCTTACATAACTCGTCTACATATGTGTCAATTGTGTGAAATAATACTGAACTATAATGATTAGGCATTAATTACATTATTACTACTTATCTAAGCAGGAGATTAAATTTATACATTGAGTTAGTAATTTATGATTAAGATAATGGAATAGGTTGAATGAGTGACTTAGGTGGTAATGAATGATGATCAAGTTCTAATGTTGATTAGTGTTAATTATTGTGATTAATGTTGATTATTGTTGATTAATAAACATGTTATGGTTAACTTAGGTAGTAATTAATGCAATTGGTTAGTAATGCATGATTTAATATTAATGAATTTAATTAGTCAAGACTAAGGGTTAACATGTTAAATCGCTATTGTAATGTTAATTAAAGTAAATATTAATTTGATAGGTTAATATTAATTACAAGGTAGTTAATTAATGAAAACATATGGATAAGAATTAATTTATTACTATTAATTTAATTATTGTCATGTCTAAGTTAATTAGAAAATAGGGTAAATTATAAATAGATATATTATGCAATTGATGAACAGGTGTCGAAATGTACATTGGGAGATGTTTAATAGAAATTATAAATTAAATTATGAAACATTTAATTATAAGGTCATCGAGAGATGACTAGCAATTAATGGGGTAAAACGTGTGAGTGTGAAACACTTATGGTTGATGTAAAATTTTAAATAACATTTTATTAATTATTAATTAAAATTTTGGAAAAGGAAAGAATGTTATAATATTGCCGAGAGATTGTCAGTTGAGTGTTGGAAGATGAACCAACCCAACTTAAATTTAATAATAAAATAATACAATCTTGTTTTATGAGTCAAATGTTGGGGCTCGAGGAGGAATGGGAGTTGGATAAAATTAATGATGAGGATAGGGGTAGTTATGATAGGAGGAGTCGGTGGAAGGAGAAAGGAGGGGAAGAAGGTCGAGAGGAGAAGGAGGAGAAGGGGTCTTCTTCATCTTGGATATTTTGGAGAGGGGAGGGAGCAGAGATAGGAGGAGAGAGCAGCAAAAGAATGGGGGTTCTTGTTGGAAAGTTTGCAGAAGGGAAATACCGGTTGGCTTGTACTCGGTTTGGGCTCGGGGGTCCAAAGGGGTACCTTTGGAGCTGGGTGGTCGGCGAGACCTCGCCAGTTGGCAGGGTGGCATACTTGTTTGGGCAGGTTGAGTTTCAAGGGTTTGGAAAGATATTGGTTGCAGGGCAGTAAGTAGGGAAACAGCAAGCAGGGCAACAAAAGAGGGATCTACTAGCTATCTACAGGTATTTCTCTTAAAGGTATACTAAGCAATTTCTAACCCTGTAAATCGTTTTATCAAGTTATTAATAAATGGTAATTTCGTGAATGAATACTCATGTATTGTTGTTACACCTGCACAAACATATATGGTTAGAAGTAGGAAAAAAAAACCAGTAAATACATCTATTTCAAAACCTGCAAATGTAATTGTTATTGTTTTTACAGACCTGAAAATTGAACACAAACCCACAAAACAGAAACAGAAATTGACACAAGTGTAAAGAGAAATGAATGAATAGTTTATTGATAAACTGAGATTATCAAGGACCGGGGTCCTACAAACCCCTTATATTAACAGAAGAATGAGTACACAGTTTTGCTCGGCTGCTAATACAATGAAAAAAATGATTATCTGTTGTTTAACCCCTGGGTCGAGGCAGCTCCCCATATTTATACATATAAATCATAACATCAAATCCTATAATCGGGCAACCATGAAGATCTCTGATCTTCAGGCGCCCTAAATAACTAGCTGTTACAATACGTGGCAGAACAGAGACATCAAAATATGAGGAAGTTATCAATTGACCCAAGAGTGGCGATCCTTCCAGATCACAGCTTGACTCGAGCAGCAACATACTCAAGATAGATCATTCTGTTACAGCCGCCCTATCACAACTGTGCCTTAATTTGATGATTTGAGCCCCGAGGACCCCTTTACAAGCAACGAACATCCCTTCTTTCACGACTTGTTCAGCCCCGATCTTCCTGTAGTCCATTTATCTCAACTACCTTCATAAATCGTAACATGTTAGCACAATTTAGAGATGCACATCTTTAATTATCACAATCATAAGCATTAATAAGATAAAACAATGATTAGTCATACCTTGGTAATTTGGGGAAATAAAGTGAGGACAACAGGTCTAAGTAGCATGATAAATGGTGTAAGACAGGGGCAGGAAAGATGATTGAAGATGATTAAAAAGGGCTAATTCTGGGCTCAACAATATCCATTTACTCGAAGGAAAAAAAACTCCTTAGAAAGTCTGAAAGCAAAGGACCACCCAGAATTGGGTCTTCACCAACACAAATCTCTCTTCCATTACCAGACTGCCAAACCAACCAGTGAGCTATGAAGTGAAAAGATCCAAGTAAATCATTCTATAAATTTGAAACACCTTTGAAGCTCTTATTGCTTTGTCAGAGCCACTACACCAATCCATTTTTGATGTATTTTCCTTAATTATTTTGCTCCAAATTGTTTTTGAAAAAAGTGATCTCCAGAGACTCTTGGGCGAAAGAGTAGAAGCGAATAAGTGAATATTTTCCATATGCCAACCACCCAAATGTTTGGGCCTATAAAGGTCACTCCATTTAACCAAATGGAATTTCCTCTTATCTGAGCCTCCAAACCATATAAAATTAAAACCTTCCTTCAGAGTCTAACCATTATTGTTTTGGGACCTTACATAGGGAAAACCATTATACAAAGAGATTTTGTAGGATTGATTTTTCCAAGGTGAGGATTCCCCCCATTGATAACTAGCGCCAACACCATTGATTAATCCTTGTATCAAATTTCTTTAGTAACCAGAGCCAGTTGCTAGCATGATAGCTGTTTTCTTTGATGTGGAAGCCCTATTGACACAATTCCGTCGGCAGGGGTTCACTTCACACTGATGTCAACAAACATCGACCATACACCCTTAAACATCATCCCAAAAAGGTTTTACCCTTCCCAGCAACACTCACAGAGCGAGTGAAGTCTCACCCGAGATGTCCAAGGGGGGCTGTAGGAACCAAGTTTCCGCAGTTGTGAGAAGACATGCACTACCTCGCACTCATTCACAATGTAAGTTAGAGATTTTTATTCGCATTATTATATCACACCATCACCTTATTAACCACTATCCTCATTTTCTTTATCTACATTACCATCTCATAATTAACGAATTAAACAAATTATCAAAGCATTTTCAAGGAATCTATGGTACATAACATAGATGCGGAAACATCTACTGCAACCTCAAAAAAACATCAAACATTGTGACAAAAGACAGAGATCTATATCAATAATTCCCAACATCTATCATGCATTGCAGAAACACTACAAACTCAGAGTACTTAGTGTGATCTAACAGACAAAACTTGGATAATTGCTTCCATAGATCGATCCAAAAGATAAAACACAAACAAATGCGAAGTTATCATCTCTTAATATGAAATTCGGTGCCAAAAAGGTGCCCTTAGGATTACAATCGTGAGAAAAGATCTTGATATCCTTATGCTTACAATCATGCTTCTATTTATAGGCTCACTTGGTCATTACAAGATGGTCCTAATGACCCATCGCTAACTAACTTAACCAAACACTTCTGCATACCTCATCTTTGCGACTGGTCCTTTGTTCTTGTCTTTTACCCTTTCACCGCTTGGGGTTCTGCACTTATGCACTCTGAACCCATGCCAACAGGCCCCCAACAAAAAATTGTGGCTCGCCCTCAAGCCACCTCTGCTGTAAATTGTTGGTTCATCTACCTGCTTCTTGAACTCATCGTAAGCTGTCGTGATTTGGTCGACAACTTCCTTGTCTGATGCCTTGAGAGCTGCACAATCTGCTACTTCCTGGTTTGTCGAGTGTTCGCCAACAATCTGTTGTGCTTTCTGCAACTCTTATTTGATATTTTTCATTCCATCCATTGCTTTGATTGACAATTGCTCGGCCTTTTTCTGTATCTCATCTAAGTGTGTTGTTATTCATTGTTGTCTTGTGCATGCTTTGTTGACCAGAGGCTGTAGCTCTTTCAGCTCAGTTGCCTTTGACATATGCGCAAACAGGGGTATTTCCTTAAGCGATCCCCTCAATACCTCTAGTTGCGCTTCTGCTTCACTGAGTTGGACATTTAACTAATGCAACTATTCATCATGTGACAAGCTTCCCAAAAATTGTGTGACATCTTCCGTGATTGTCTACGCCAATTTTTCCAGTGCTACGATATCTGTTGCAGCTTATTCAATTGTGTTTTTCCTTTCCTCAATTTTCTCTGGAGGTGTGCTTGGCACTGTCCTTTCTTGGATATCTTCATTCTCTTTTTGCAGGTCTACAATGACCGCACCTAGCCTTAGTGCTTTTGCCTCTGCCTATATATCCTTGTCAACTTCTGGTGCTTCTTCGCATGCCATGGAGATGTCATGCTCCAATCTCTTTCTACATTCAATGGCCTTTGTTGTGTCCTTCATACTCATTTATTTCTCCTCTTGGAGGTGATTAATCTCCGCCTCAGTGCTATGTACTTGCCGTTTGAACTTAACCATTTGATCGTGCGTCGTGGCTTCTCGTTCGTCGATTTCATCAATTGTTGCATTATGAGCTCTATGCAACATCACCATCGAGAACATGTTGAAGGTGATATTGATCATGTCATTCCCTCTCAATGTGGCATCCAGGTATTCATCAACAGTAGTGATGGCATTAGGTAGTATCTGCACTATGTTCAACCTCATGCCGATTTCCACCCCAACTCTGTGTATCGACGCACTTGGTGCCACTTCTCCTTATGGAAGCCTTGTCTCGGTCACTGCATTCATCAATGTTTGTAATAGTTATGATACCTGATGGAAAAACTCAGTCGCATGCTGAGTGACTTTCTCCCTGTTGTTTTCCGCTATTGTCATTATGTTCTCCATGAGCTTGTTAATTTTCTCATCTGGAAGGTCAACGTTTGTACTCCCTTCACCTTGCTCCATCCTGTGCTTCGTTCTTGCTTCCTCTCGTTGTGATTCTAATTCTGAATCTGTGGGGGTTGTTGATGATGCCCTGTCATGACTTAAGGTATGCGACTGTTCTTCCATAGGTTTTCCTTCTCCTGCATCTTCTTCTTCACTTTCTGAGTCCTCCACCTCTTCTGGTGCCTTGGGTCTATTTGTCGACTGCCCATTCTCCGGATCCGACAGTTGGTCTTCTTCTACTAGGACCTTCCATTCTTTTGGCCAATCCTCTATGATAGTGTCTAGTTCTCCATCGTTGAGCTTGTATTGTGTCGACAAACACTGCCTCTACGGATCTGCATGCGCTTGAATGTATATTGTTTGAGACTCTACCGACAACCTTGCGATCCGCCGATACTTCTTTGTTTCCTGCTCGGTTAACTGTGGTATCGCTTGTACATCTAGTCACATCATATCTAGGAAAAGATAAAATTGAATATTGTTATTTGTTTGGAATTCTTTGTCATTTATTTCCCACAAGTTCTGGTATCTTGCTCTGTGGCACACTTTGGCTAATTCTATTTCCATCCCTTGGTAATGTGACGATTCCTTCCATACAACTAGCATGATCAATATCAATAAACATGAATACATGAATGGATTCCCTTTTTCCTGCGCTGCGATGACATCCTCCATCAATTGGTTTAGCAAGAAAAGAAACTAGTTCATTTGCACTCTTGTTGCGCACTGTTCCACGGATGCAATAACGCCAGATGTGCATTGGTTTGATATGTTCTTCCTTACTAACTTGATTGCCAATATCTTTGTTGCAACCCTAACCGCTTGGTCGTTAATTGTGTCGATTAGGTACCCTCTTGTATTTTTCTCCACCCCATACTTTGTTTTCAGCTTCATATCAAGCTTTTTTTCGTTGACCTTCCCCTGTAAATATTTGGAATGATCTACCCCGGCCTTGGGTAATCCAGTAATCCTTGGGTTCAAGTCGGCTGTGACTGGGATTTTTATATGCAACCATAAATACCCGCCATGAAAGAAAGATAGTAGATTCTTTACACACAGATTTACTTGCGTCGATCTCCCAAAGTGCGGCATGTGGATGATGCCCAACAATCCTAATTGCTCCAACCCCAATTCCCACTTTGATGGTTCTTTGGTGACCAAGCCTCCTTCTCCATGCGTGACCTGGATATGAGTTTCATTCTTGCATGCTGGATATTCCATAATGTCATGGTCGCTATAATACAACTTTTGCAGTCACTCTACAATGTTCCTGGCGCTATGAACTCCTTTTGGTATCATCGGCATCTTTATTGTGTATTTTGCATTCTTCCCCAGCCGGATTGTTAGTTTCCCTTCCTTCTGTGATGGCACATACCCCTTTATGTTTTCTATTGTTGGGCCATGCTTCCCTCCTCGCAATGTCCTTTCTTCCTCAGCGGCACATGATATGCCCGCTTCTCCTGTCGTAGACCATGATGAACTGCAGGTCTCCCTCTTCAGACTTCGATCGGTATCTGCGGGATGACTGTCACTTCTCTTCTTTCTGAATGATTGCCCTGATGCAATCTCTAGTTGCTCGTGAACAATCGACGTTGGCTGGGTTTGGCCTTGCTTACTTGTACTAGAAAAGAAATGCGTCATTGCGATCTTCTACTCTCACTCTTCGCTCGACTATGTTCTGCAACTTCTTGACTAATTCTCTCAATGCACGGTGAGTCAAACTGCCCCCTTGCTCGTGTATTTATAGCTTTGGTTCCCCACTTCCTATCCATCTTGCTGATCTTGGATAATGATTTCCAAATTCTGTGTCGATTTACTTAATCCTCCATGTGCATTGCTCATTAAATGCACCGTTACCCACTTGCGTCGTCATCCATCGTAGATTAATTGCTATAATTATTACCTAATTTGACTCGCTCGTGATGAAAATCGACGAGATCCAAACCTTTGTCGCTTACTTCTTACTTTGCAATTGTTCTGTCAACAGACCCAGTGTTGTCGACAGATCCTCAACCTTCTTTTTTTTTATTTTGTTGTGAATTTCTTTTTCAGTCACTATGCACCTAGATATCATGATAAGGCTTTAGTCGGCTTCCATTCACTAAATTTGTCAACACTATCCCATCTAGATTTTGTAGCTGCACTGCACCTCCGTCAGTAATAAAATTGATAATGTATGGACCCAACCAATGCATCTATAGCTTACCTGGGTGCTTCGCAAACTTACTGTCATATAGTAGGACCATATCTCTGTGTTGGAAGTGCTTCGCCTTAATGTGGAGATCCATCCAAGCCTTCTGGCGATATTTTTCTACCTGTTGACGGAATCCTGTGATGAAGCGATCCTCATCAAGTTGTACCATCTACACCAATCATTCTTCAATGACTCCATCATCACTCATTCATGTTGCTGCTATGATTCGTAGACTCAGCACGATATACTCCATCGACATCACTGCTTCTTGTCCATAGAATAACTTGAATGGAGTATTTCCTGTAAACCTTTGACATGTCGTTCTGTAATCCCATAGTATCACTGGAATATTCAAATCCCAGTCATCTAGGTTTGTGTTACACACCTTTGTGAGCACGTGCTCCAATACCTTATTCAGTGCCTCCACTGCACCATTCGCCTACGGATGATATGGGGTACTCCTTTGATGTCGAATTTGAAATTATTCTGTCATAGCCATGATAGTTTTATTGATGAAGTGAGTGACTTGACCATTCATCAGTATCTTTGGGCACCCGAACCTGGTGACCACATTATCAAAGAGAAAACTTGTTGTTGTCGCAACCGTGCAATCCTTTACCGGTGCAGCTTCATCCCATCGTGTCAAATAATCAGTCTCATTGATTATGTATCATGGCCCTATTCTTATCCCTGGTGGTTTGATAGGTCCCACGAAGTCAACTGCCCATTTTTAGAAGGCATGTAGCATCAGTTGAGGTAATAGTGGCATTTCATCCCTTCATGATGGTTTCCCTGTTCTTTGAAATACATGGTAGTTCTTTGCATAATCTGCAGCATCACCATGCACTGTTGGCCACCATAGTCCAACCCTAAGTATTTTCCTAGCAGTAGCACATCCTCCATAATGACCTCCTGCGATCCCATCGTGAGCTTCTGCCAATACTCTTTCTTGTTCATGTGGAAGGATGCATTGACAAAGGAATCCATCTGGTCCCATTTTATAGAGATGGCTTGTGATTAGTTGAAAGTCAGCAGCCCTAACAACTAGTTGCTTCTTCTAACTGGTCGTGAATTCTTCTGGTGCACGTCCTATAGCCAAGAACTGAATTATTTGCTCGTAATGGTCATCGACCATTCCAATTCTGAATAGTTGCGCACCGGGAAAGCCTTCATCAATGCTTATTGGTTCTTAACCTGACTCGATTCGGGACAGGTGATGAGGTCCTACATTCAATCGCCCTAGATTCACAATGATTTCAAAGTCAAATTCCTAGAATAGCAGCAACCAGCGACAGATCTTCCCCCCCAACACAGGCCTAATGACCAAGTATTTTAATGTGGAGGGATTAGTAAACATTTTGGAATTTCCTCCAAGCAGGTAGTGTCAAAATTTTTGCAGCAGATAGACCATTGCTATGCCTTCCCTTTCTGTCGTCGTATAATTTTTCTCCACAATGGACAACTTCCTACTCGCAAATGCGATCGGATGATCAATTGATCCTTCTCCTGGTTGGGCCAATATCACTACCAATGCTGCTGATGATGTGTCTACATGAACATGGAATTATTTTTTCCAATTGGGGAAGACTAATATTGGTGCTTCGACCATATTTTCTCTCAGTATGTCGAGGATCTTCTGGCACTCGTTGTTCCACTCGAACATTGCATCCTTTTTTAACATATTTTCCATCGGTGATGTGATTGCTGCATATCCCCTGATAAATTTCCTGTAATATCCAGTATGTCCCAACGTCGTCCTTAATTGCTTCACTGTCATTGGTGGTGGTAAGTCGACGATGATTTCAATCTTCACTAGATCAACCAGCATCCCTTCCTTACATACAATGTGTCCTAACAGGATTCCAAATGGAGCACAGAAAATGTGCTTCTTTAAGTTCAGTGAAATATGATGTTGTCGACACCTTTCCAGTATCATCCTTAGATTCACAACGTGTTCCTTGACTAGTCCATATACGGTCCAATTGTCCATATATAAAGCAAGGAACTTATGGATGAAGTATTTAAATGCAGCGACAAATAGCCTTGAAAAGATCGATCGGGCGTTTTTAAGACCAAACAACATCACTGTGTATTGAATGCAACCCCATTCCGTTACGAAAGTTGTTTTATGTCGATCCTCCTTTGCGATCTTTATTTGGTGGTATCCTGAGAATTCGTCTGTAAATGAAAATATCTCCTAACCTCCGACACCTTCCAGTACCTCTTCAGTTAATGGTGTAGGGAATGGATCATGAAGACATGCATCATTCAGTTTCCTTAGATCATCACAAATCCTGATTTCACCAATCTTCTTATCTTGGACAACCATCGGGCTAATCCATTCTGATTCTTCAATGGGTTCTATGATTCTTGCATCCAACATTCTCTCTATATCAACTTTCACTCGCTCCTTATACCTAGGATTTGTTGAGGTGTGTGAGTTGTATTAAAGAAAACACCTAAATATTTAATTATCGACCAGGGTTGGTAATCTTAGAGTTGAGACATAGTATATGCTAAGGTAGAATGGAACCTAAGTTTCGGTTTGTCAAACCTTAGAAATGTTTTAATAAAGAAAAGATCGAAAGATCTTTAAAAATGAAAAACCAAGTCAAACTTCAGAAAAAAGATAACAAATTAACTAACATATCATAATAGTATTAAATCATTTTACTCTACTCTATGATTAAACAATGGAATTAATTACTGGTTAAAGAGCAAACAATTTTTATAAGAATGGAAACTACTTAATCAATTCTTCAGGTTCTAATATAGGAATTAGAGACAACTGTAAATGAAATAAAAAAACTATCTATAAAATGACTTAATTTAATAGTAAATTACATAAAAAAAGAGCTAAGTTAATTCAAAGCAAAACTACAAACTTTTAATGAATTCAATAACTACTTATGCATTCAATTAATACTTCAAAAACTATATTAAAGCTTGTAATTATAATTCCATTCTCCTTGATGTTGTATGTCAAATCTGATAGGAACTGGAGTGAATGAATCATAATGACTTTCAAATGTAACGGCAAAACAAACTGGAAGTAAATTTAACCTAATTTCAATAAAGAGATGTAAACTACAAAGAGTCCAATTACAGTTAACTTTAAACATTATGATCTATATTCTATCCGTAAACAAAATGTCACCTATTTGAATTTCTGAGAATTATTATTTTATTTGCAAAATACTTTATGTTAAATTTAATTACAAAGTTTTGTAATTATGATCAGTTTTGATCATGGATGAATGTAATTACTGAATATTATTATTTAAATAAATTAATTAGGAGACAAACACCCAAGAGGACTATTAAATGAGTGTTCACTAACCCACTAGGAGGAATGGAAGTTGTTGGAAAGTATGGGACAGATGTCAGCAGTTGCATCACACCACTAGCTATTGGTTATGGGACAACTACCCCTAAAAATAGGGCATTATCCCCCAGGTGGAGGGAGTGAGTAGGCAGCTCATTTAATGACCCAGTAACATCTGAAAAGGCATAGGCAGCATATAAAGAAAAATTAGAATTGTGCAGGAGGCTCTTAATAAATATTTTTGCAGAATATTTTCCTCATGTGCATCAGGTGATCACTGAGAGATTCGAATAGGGAGGCTAGTTGTGAGTGCAACCTTAAGTCTACATATTGCTGAGAAGAATCGAAGATGCTAGTGCAAGTCTATTAGACTACTAACTATTGAAGATTCAAGAGTTATTTTCTACTGCAAGAAGAAGTCCTATCTCCTGAGATTCTTCCTCCTGGTGGTTCAGTGAACAGGCTCAGGGTCCTAAGGTAGTACTTGACTGTTTTCAGGAATTGGTTCGGTGGAACAGTCTTCTTGGGTTGTTTGTTGCCCTACAGATTTTCTCAGGTTCTACATATTTTCTACTTATTCTCAGTTAATAATTATGTTCTGTTTAATTAGTATTATCTATTTTCTGCTTCAAAAAAGAATTCAATCCTAGATTTGTTTAAAGTCTGAATGTTTAAGTTTAAATGATGATTTTGATTTGATAAACCAATATCTATATTTCTCCACATGTTGTTTTGAAGCATCGTACTCTAGTATAGATACGCAAATTAAAATAGATTAGAAGATAGGCAATTTGCCAATTTGATTCAATAGACAAATACAGTAATATTTATGTTTTATCAGTTTCCTGCATTATAGTTAAATATAGTAGAAAGTTCTGTAAATATCTAAATATATATATTATACATGTTTCCTGAGTTAAATGAAAAACAAACAATGCATAATATCTGCACAGTTGCATTACATTGTTTTATCATCGTTATGCATATAGAAATAGATAAAAATTATACTTCTTACATATCATATTATGTTTGCATTTTAATAACATAGCCACAAACAAATGAATGTGATCATCATAACAAGACTGTACATAATATTCATCACACAGCTTTCACGTTACACATACTTACACTGTTCTCTTTCCTACTATAATCGTTACCTATATTTTATTTATCCAATTCAAATAGACATGGAAAACATTACAAACGTTTTGTCACCAGTCATTTATTTCCATAGATTTTTCTAAACTGAGCATGTCGATTCTCCAAATTGAGATTTATTTTCAAACATTGAATTTCTATTCAATACACGAACTAGGGTTTGATCGGTTATTCCCATTACAAACAAAATTTAGTACCATTCAAGCATCTTACAATACAGAGTTGTCATCTAAAGCAAGTTTTCATAAACCCTAGCATAAATCAGAAAACACGATATCCACTTACAACATTAAGTCGTGTATTACAGACTCGACTTGTTTTTCATACTTTTTAGTTTCATTTTGATTCATGGCTTGCCACTAACAACGAGAATCGTCAATCTGGGCATGGCCCAATACCTATCTTCACTCATCAAAGACAAGATCTATTCTATAGTTGTCACAAACATTACAGTTTCGTAATCTTGAAACAAGTACAACAGATATAACTTATGACACAGAAAACAAACCAGATGACATTGAATGTAATCAATAGTTTATCATTTCGAAAAGCAGATTGGTATTCACAAGTTCATGCGAGCCTCGACTCCTTTTCATTACACATTAACACATATCAACAGGAGAGTTGTTCAATGTCTTTACTATTACATAGTTCTGACTTCAAGAAAATAAGTCGTGTTCAGAAACGACAATTACAACATGTTTTTGCAAAACAAAATAGACAAGGCTTACACCCAAGCTCAACATTCGAAATCAGTCTTCAAAAACCTCAACATGGATGAGCTTAACATTTCCCAGTTTCGACAAAGTTAAAAGGTAGAAACCAAAACCATTTAAATAAATGAAAGTTACAACACCGAAACAGTTATCATTGTTTTTCAACAGTGCTTCGAAGTTCTTCAAACATCAAACAACAACGAGTCACGGCTTGAACCAATACCCATCTTGAAACTCCTTCAACCACAGTCACAGAGCACTTACAAGGGTTTTTAGAAAGAGTCGGAGCTTACCCGAATGAAAGCTCGCCAACTTATAGAACCCTTGCTCGTTTCTCTTTCTCATCACCTGCAACTAACAAAAACGATGGTAAAATCTTAGACATTTACCACTTTTTATTTTGAAAGATATCAGAGGAAAACATTATCCATTACAAAAGAGATTACCTTGCTTCAGTGACCAAAGCATTCCACCTTAAACAGTTAAATTTTGACTCCACGTTGAGGACGTTATAGCAAACCCTCGGTCCTTTTACACCAAGGCATATCTTGACTCATACTAAAATGACGAGTTCCAGAATTATCAACCTTTGATACTATAAACTTAATACACAGTCTATTCAAATGACGCCATTGTAGAAGGAAGGGAATTGTAAGCTTCCAAAACCAGAGGTCTCGAGGTTGAACCTCATACAAAGTCTAAACCAATATTTCGACAGCCTATCGGCCACAGACTGAAAATAATGGAAACATTAAACCACAATTATAAGCTCATAAACCAAAACATCGACCCAAATCCTAGGGTTACATTCAACGGCCAAGATCAAACTGATCAACGATCATCATTGCTATCAAATTGCATCGGGTATCTCAAGGCTTGCATTTATGAAATCACTCATTGTTATAGCACGGCCCTTCCACGTCAAGCTACATTGGATGCACTATCAGCCAGCTCGGAGAACTACTAACGAAGATATAATACATGGAAATCATCTTAGCTATCGCATGCATTGGCTTGTAACTATGTGGAGTCTTTGTTGATCCTCGTCACCACGAAATAATGGTTGGCCATTAATGCAGACCGTAATCACAATCACCAACACCAGATTCGTATCGCTTGCATACCGTCAACCTGTCATGCAATTAAATGTCTGTCAGTGTTCTTTTCCCAACGTCATATTTTTCAGACCCTAATACATGAAATTATAATGTTATATGTTATGTTAAGTCGAACCATAATTTTTGTAAGGGCTCTAAGTCACATTCCACGATGTTCACCTTAGTGTTATTTTAATCAACGTCTACACAACCTCCAACTAGGTCGTATTATAAGATCTTATGATTTATCAAAGGTAAGTTTATAGTTTTCAAATGATTATTCATGAGTTTAATAACGTTATAGTTACAATTACATAGAAGTTATAGGACTTAACTTTCTAATCTCGACTTAGAGAATCAAAGCATAAGTTTAGCCTTGTATTAAAACAAATTTTCATGTTATTTCATTATGCTAGACTTTTTATAGGACCACCATAATATTGCAATTTCATAACTTTAGAAATATTGCAAACATTCATTTATATAATTATATAACAAGATTAGTACCCTTATGATTTATTATACATAGGATGTCTATCACAAAATCTTATGGTTAGTAGAATAACCATGAGTCTATCTTTTCCACTTTCAAAAAGTCGAATAATGTAGGAGTTTACACTTTGACTTGGCAGCAAGGCCAATGTTTGTATTAAACCATGCTTAGTCTTAAAATCCATACTATGACTCCTATTACGTTGTTTTGACGATTAGTAATATAATCAAGACACTAATACTTTAGAAGTAATTTTATCCTAAGAGAACGACGAAACCGGTTATAACATCAACAAGAATTATAACAACTTTACAATTAATGCTGTCATAATCTCAGTTATTACTTCCGCATTTATTATTTTCATATTTAATGTTGATTATCAAAAATTTTAAATTTTTATGAAAATTCGGGATGTTAGATGTGGTATCAGAGCTCAGATTCGAACTCTAGGCTTGAATGAGGTCCAAAACACGCAGCAGAAAATTTTCATACAGCAGAAAATTGTACTAACTTGAAAATTTAATTATTATGTTATTGAAAAATTATTTTCAGTTACATGTATGGAGAACTCAGCTGAACAATTAGACGACAGATTTCAGCCAAATAGTCACAGTTCGGGACAGCACTATGTAGCAGAAAGTCACGGTGAACTAAATAACAGTTCGACAGAACTGTTACGTGCCTTTCATGAGTTAAAAGCAGAAATCAGATCGGTAAAACAAGACAATGAAAGGATTTTGCAAGCACAAGAGCAATTAAACCAAGTGTTGTTTGAACAGAGTCAAACTGAGGAACAAGAAAAATATAATGAAGATATTTCCAAAGTTGAGGATTTGCCTCATGCTGATAAAGATAAGAAAATGAAAACCAACAAGGTGAACGACAGTTCAACCTCATTAGGAGATGCTATTGAAACACGCAGAAAGAAATGTAACTATACTAGTGATAGCAGTGAAGGAGATTTCAAACCCAAAAAGAAAAATCAAAAGGAATATGAGCATATTTCTAGGGAGTTCAAAAAGATTAGACATCCAACTTTCAATGGAGAAACTGAGAAGGGAGAGACAGTTGAAGCTTGGTTGTTCGGTATGAAGAAATACTTCCAGATTTATAACTATTCAGAGTCCTTGAAGGAAAAAATGGCTATATATAACTTGACCGGAAAAGTGGATATTTGGTGGCAGGACATCAAAAGAGTAAAAGGCATCAAGGATAAAGATGTAAGCTGGAGTACCTTTAAACGGTACTTTAAAAAGAAGTACTTGTCTGAACAGTACTATGAAGAAAAATCCAAAGAGTTCTACGATTTGAAGCTGGGAGGTATGAACATGAAGGAAATGAACAGTAAGTTTCTTAACTTACTAAGATATGTACCATACCTCATAGAAGAAAAAATGAAAATTCAAAGGTACTTGAGCTGTTTAACTTTCAATATTAAGGACAGAATCGAGTACGACAGTACTAAAACCTTAGAAGAGGCTATGAGAAAGGAAGTTTTCTTTTATGACACAAATCGAAAAAGAGAAGGAATGTCAAACTGGAAAAATCATAAGCCCAACAATTTTGAGCAGAAAAAGAAAAATTTCAGATTAAGTGGAAATTCTGGATTTCAAAGGAAAAATTTTCAGAACCAGAATTATCAAGAGAACAATTCCAGAAACAATTCACAGCAGAATTCTATAGCACCCAGAAATGCACCTAATAATGCCAAGACCAGTGAGCCAAAGGCACCTATCAAATGTTTTGAATGCCAAGGTCCTCATTATGCATCAGAATGTCCATTAAGGAAGCGGAAAGCAAACAACATCAATTCTATACACACTGAACCTACGGTGGGAGATGTGACAAGGGAAATGCCCAGAATCAATGCAGCACTCAACAACAGGAAAGCAAATCATCAAATCTCCATGGTAGAGATTGAAGATATGATACATGACCATCATGTTACTATTTTAATAGATCCAGGTGCTAGCTTAAGTTATATATCACTAGACATTGTGGAAAGTCTTAAACTGAAAACTGAAAAGTTTAGTAAATCATGGCTAGTTAGACTAGCGACTGGAACAAAGAGGAAAGTATCAGATTTTATAGAAAATTGTGTTTTGTCCATGAATCATTTACAAACACAAATCAAGTTGAATATTCTACCTTTAGGTTCTTATGATATTATAGTTGGGATGGACTAGTTAGAAGCCCATCATGTCATCCTGGATTGTTATGGAAAAAATTTTACATGATTAAATGATGAAGGGAAAAATGTAGAAATAAAAAGCATCCCAAGGAAGGTATCCCTTAGACAGATTTCAGCCATGCAAGTTAAGAGGGTAGTTAGGAAAGGATGCCAAATGTTTGCATTAAACATGGTAAATGAAGATTTTATGGATAAAGAGAACAAACTGAAATTAGAGGACATACCTGTCCTAAAGGATTTTAAAGATGTATTTCCTGAGGAGATTCCAGGATTACCACCCAAAAGAGATTTAGACTTTACCATAGAGTTAATACCAGGAGCAGTACCAAATTCGAAAGCTCAGTACAGAATGAACATACTAGAGTTAAACGAATTAAAATCACAGTTGAAGGAGCTTATCAACAAGAAGTATATTAGACCCAGTGTGTCTCCTTGGGGAGCACATGTCATCTTTGTTAAGAACAAAGACGAAACCTTAAGACTGTGCATAGATTATCGCCAGCTTAATAAGATGACGATCAAGAATAGGTATCTGTTGCCCCGCATAAATGATATATTTGATCAGCTACGTGGATCAACAGTATTTTTAAAGATTGATCTAAGATCAGGATATCATCAAGTACAAGTTAAGGATGAAGATATTTTCAAGAAATCTTTCCGAACTCGGTATGGACATTACGAGTTTGTAGTCATGCCGTTTGGCTTGACTAATGCCCCGACTGTATTTATGTGTCTGATGAATAATATTCTGCATAAATACTTAGACAAGTTTGTTGTGGTGTTTATAGACGAAATTTTAGTGTATTCAAAAAGCAAAGAAGAGCATGATGAACATTTACGGATTATCCTACGAGTTCTAAGAGATCATCAATTATACGCCAAGTTTAGTAAGTGCAACTTCCACAAAGACAAAATTCAGTATCTAAGACACATAATTTCGGCAGAAGGAATCTCGGTTGACCCCAACAAGATAAGGACCATTAATGACTGGCCGGTTCCTAAAGATGTGTCGGATGTAAGATCATTTATGGTCATTACTGGGTATTACAGAAAGTTTATAGAGAATTTTTCAAAAATTGCCAACCCCATCACTTCTTTGCAGAAGAAAGGGAAGAAATTTGTTTGGGACTAGAAATGTGCTGACGATTTTAAGAAATTAAAGGAACTATTGACGACAGCACCTATCTTGAGGATAGCAGACCCCAACAAGGATTTTGTAGTTTGTACAGATGCATGCAATGATGGACTCGGTGGAGTCTTAATACGGGAAGGACATGCGGTGGCATATGAATCTAGAAAGTTGAAAGTACATGAAAAGAACTACTCTACCTATGATTTAGAGTTACTGGCAGTTATTCATGCCTTAAAAATGTGGCATCACCACCTTATTGGCAGAAAATTTACATTATTGACAGATAACATGGGTCTGAAATATTTATTAGATCAGACAAACCTGAATGCTAAACAAGCTAGATGGTTGACGTTCTTAAGTGAGTATGATTTCAAAATTCAGCATATTAAAGGGAAGGAGAACAAGGTTGCAGATGCCTTGAGTCGTAATGAAAACTTAAATTTCATTTCAGCAATCAGTACTTATTCAACTGATTTAGAAAATCAGATTCTGGAAAAGAGTGAAACAGATGAAGAATACAGAAAAATGAAGGAAAAGACAGCAAATAACAATTCTAAAAATTGTGTGGTAGATTTTAGCATGAAGGAAAACAGTTTATTACTATTTAAAACAGATTATATGTACCAGACATACTAGAAATAAAATTTTTGATATTAAATGAGATGCATAAAAGTCACTATTCTGGTCATCCGGGTTATCAAAAGACTATTACTATGCTGAGAAAAGAATATTATTGGTCCAGAATGAAAGATGAAGTAGCAGAATACATAGCTAAATGTTTGGATTTTCCAAAAGTGAAGGTTGAACACCAACATCCTGCTAGATTGTTGCAACTGTTACCGATACCAAGTTGGAAATGGGAAGTGATCATCATAGATTTTATTACTGGATTACCTAAAAATCAAAAACAACATGATTCTATCATGGTGGTAGTGGACAAACTCAGCAAGGCAGCACATTTCATACCCGTAAAAACTACTTATAAAGCTCCAGATATTGCAGATATCTTTATGAAACAAATTTTTAGACTACATGGAATACCGAAGGTAATAATTTCAGATCGTGACTCGAAGTTTACAGGTAACTTCTGGAGTTCATTGTTTAAAGGGTTGAACACAACTTTAAATTTCAGTACAGCATTTCATCCACAGACGGATGGTCGGACAGAAAGAGTAAACCAAGTTTTAGAAGATTTATTAAGAATGTATGTTAAGGAACAGCCTGGTAAGTGGGAAGACTACTTGCACTTAGCAGAATTTGCTTATAATAACCACTATCATGCATCGGCCAGACTTAGTCCTTTTGAAATTCTTTATGGTAGGAAATGTAATACACCTGTTTCATGGAATGATCCAGTAAATAGAGTTGTTTTAGGACCTGAGTTATTGCAAGAGTTAGAACTAATTGTGAAACAAGTGCAAGGACATTTAAAAGCTGCCCAAGATAGGCAAAAAAGTCAAGCAGATTCAAAAAGAACTCATAAAGAGTTCCAGGTTGGTGAACATGTATTCCTCAAGGTAAGACCGAAAAATAGTTCACTGAAATTGGGGATCTGTGCCAAGTTGGCACCCAGGTATTGCAGTCCTTTTGAAATATTGTCTAAGGTTGGAGCAGTGGCATACCAACTGGAATTGCCACCAAACTTAAAAATACATTATGTTTTTCATATATCATTTTTAAATAAATATGTACACGATACTACTCATGTTGTAAACTGGAATGATGTACAGGTGGGACAAGACGGAGATTTTCCGGTGGAACCGGATTGTATCCTCGGAAGGAGGGAAACTATTCTCCGGAATCGCAGCATTGGGAAAGTGAAGGTGCAATGGAAGCACCTTAGCCCAGAAAGGGAAAAATGGGAGTTGGAGAGTAGTATGCAGGCAACATACCCAACTATATTTCTGGAACACTAAAGGAGTGATTAGCCAACATCAAGGACGATGTTGAGACTTAAGGGGGGGTGTATGTCACCTACCCAAATTTCTGAGAATTATTATTTTATTTGCAAAATACTTTATGTTAAATTTAATTACAAAGTTTTGTAATTATGATCAGTTTTGATCACGTATGAATGTAATTACTAAATATTATTATTTAAATAAATTAATTAGGAGACAAACACCCAAGAAGACTATTAAATGAGTGTTCACTAACCCACTAGGAGGAATGGAAGTTGTTGGAAAGTATGGGACAGATGGCAGTAGTTGCATCACACCACTAGTTGTTGGTTATGGGACAACTACCCCTAAAAATAGGGCATTATCTACCAGGTGGAGGGAGTGAGAAAGCAGCTCATTTAATGACCCAGTAACATATGAAAAGGCCTAGGCAACCTATAAAGGCAAATTCGAATTGAGCAGGCATCTCTTAATCAATATTTCTGCATAATATTTTCCTCATGTGCATCAGGTGATCACTGGGAGATTCGAATAGGGAGGCTAGTTGTGAGTGCAACCTTAAGTCTACATATTGCTGAGAAGAATCGGAGATGTTGGTGCAAGTCTCTTAGACTGCTAACTATTGAAGATTCAGGAGTTACTTGCTACTGCAAGAAGAAGTCCTATCTCCTGATATTCTTCCTCCTGGTGGTTCAGTGAACAACCTTGGGGGTCCTAAGGCAGTACTTGACTGTTTTCAGGAATTGGTTGGGTGGAACAATCTTCTTGGGTTGTTTGTTGCCCTACAGATTTTCTCAGGTTCTACATATTTTCTACTTATTCTCAGTTAATAATTATGTTCTGTTTAATTAGCATTTTCTGTTTTCTGCTTCGAAATAGAATTCAATCCTAGATTTGTTTAAAGTCTGAATGTTTAAGTTTAAATGATGATTTTGATTTGATAAACCAATATTTATATTTTTCCACATGTTGTTTTGAAGCATCGTACTCTAGTATAGATACGCAAATTAAAATAGATTAGAAGATAGGCAATTTGCCAATTTGATTATATAGACAAATACAGTAATATTTATGTTTTATCAGTTTCCTGCATTATAGTTAAATATAGTAGAAAGTTCTGTAAATATCTAAATATATATATTATACATGTTTCTTGAGTTAAATGAAAAACAAACAATGCATAATATTTGCGCAGTTGCATTACATTGTTTTATCATCGTTATGCATATAGAAATATATAAAAATTATACTTCTTACATATCATATTATGTTTGCATTTTAATAACATAGCCACAAACAAATGAATGTGATCATCATAACAAGACTGCACATAATAGTCATCACACAGATTTCACGTTACACATATTTACACTGTTCTCTTTCCTACTATAATCGTTACCTATATTTTATTTATCCCGTTCAAATAGACATGGAAAACATTACAAACGTTTTGTCACCAGTCATTTATTCAAATAGATTTTTCTAAACTGAGCATGTTGATTCTCCAAATTGAGATTTATTTTCAAACATTGAATTTCTATGCAATACACGAACTAGGGTTTGATCGGGTATTCCCATTACAAACAAAATATAGTACCATTCAAGCATCTTACAATACAGAGTTGTCATCTAAAGCAAGTTTTCATAAACCCTAGCATAAATCAAAAAACACTATATCCACTTACAACATTAAGTCGTGTATTATAGGCTCGACTCGTTTTTCATACTTTTTAGTTTCGTTTTGATTCATGGCTTGCCACTAACAACGAGAATCGTCAATCTGGGCATGGCCCAATACCTCTCTTCACTCATCAAAGACAAGATCTATTCTATAGTTGTCACAAACATTACAGTTTCGTAATCTTGAAACAAGTACAACAGATATAACTTATGACACAGAAAACAAACCAGATGACATTGAATGTAATCAATAGTTTATCATTTCGAAAGGCAGATTGGTATTCACAAGTTCATGCGAGCCTCGGCTCCTTTTCATTACACATTAACACATATCAACAGGAGAGTTGTTCAACGTCTTTACTATTACTATGTTAAGTGGAACCATAAGTTTTGTAAGGGCTCTAAGTCACATTCCACGACGTTCACCTTAGTGTTATTTTAACCAACGTCTACACAACCTCCAACTAGGTCGTATTATAAGATCTTATGATTTATCAAAGGTAATTTTATAGTTTTCAAATGATTATTCATGAGTTTAATAATGTTATAGTTACAATTACATAGAAGTTATAGGACTTAACTTTATAATCTCGACTTAGAGAATCAAGGCATAAGTTTAGCCTTGTATTAAAACAAATTTTCATGTTATTTCATTATGGTAGACTTTTTATAGGACCACCATAATATTGCAATTTCATAACTTTAGAAATATTGCAAACATTCATTTATAGAATTATATAACAAGATTAGTGCCCTTATGATTTATTATAGATAGGATGTCTATCACAAAATCTTATGGTTAGTAGAATAACCATGAGTCTATCTTTTCCACTTTCAAAAAGTTGAATAATGTAGGAGTTTACACTTTGACTTGGCAACAAGGCCAATGTTTGTATTAAACCATGCTTAGTCTTAAACTCCATACTATGACTCCTATTATGTTGTTTTGACAATTAGTAATATAATCATGACACTAATACTTTACATGTAATTTTATCCTAAGAGAACGACGGAACCGGTTATAACATCAACAAGAATTATAACAACTTTACAATTAATGCTGTCATAATCTCAGTTATTACTTCTGCATTTATTATTTTCATATTTAATGTTGATTATCAAAAATTTTAAATTTTTATGAAAATTCGAGATGTTACACAAAATGATATAAAGCTAATGAAATATAGAAGCAAGTAGAAAACTTGATAAAGATATTTACTTCTGATCCAAATTTTATTTCATGAACATCTTCATTATTTGAGCGAATGAGAAACTGATCCTATGCTTAACAAAGAAACTATCGAAATTAAGATAATTTGGAGAATGAGATTATTAACTCTAATCTGAACTAAATCTCAAGAACATGTAATAAACTATACTAAGAATGAAACTGATAAATTCTGAAACAACAACATATTAGTAAATCAATTATAAAAGACATAACTCGAAAGACAGTTGAAACAAAGTTAAGATTAATGACAAAATTGAATTAAAACTCTTATAGAATAAAAAGCAAAGGCCTAATTATGGTTAAGAATGCTAATTAGAAGAGAGAAAGATTACAATTAAAGAACCTAAGAAACTGAATTCAAAATAAGCATAAAACAGTGCAGAAAGAATAAAAGTTTGAACGACAATCCGGATGACTTTCCGAACAACAATCCAAATGACAGTCCGGATGGAAGAAAATGAATTAAACTAAAGAAAGAGGCAATTTCGAAGATATTAACGTCAAATGGCAAATGTAGATGAACCTACAGTACAAATAAATTAGTGAGAAGACTATTGAGAAGCTACGATAATAAGAAGCAACCTATTCTAATCATTATTTAAGAGATGAACTATTTCTATTATGTGCTAAAGAAAGACTGAGGTGAGAGAGAATATTAACCTACAACTACAGAACAGAAGCTAATGGAACTAATTTTAACTATAACAGAACTTGAAATAACTTCTAAGTAAACTCTATCTAATCACGAAAAACTGAAAACAAACTACAGAACGCTATGCTTAGTCGACCATTTATCAATTCTGGAAATGCAAACTAAGTTAGCAGTACAATATAAATTACAGAGAAGTAAAGAGATGACAAATACAAGAAAACATAACTAATTATACAAACTGGAAAATAAACTAGTTATTTGCAGAAAAGAAAATATAGAAAACATAAACAAAACCTCCGGCTGATGAGGGGCCCTTCCCAGCAATCAGAGATGTAAATTAAATTGACATAGTCACTAACAGTAGAGCATCAACGAACTGAAACTTCCATTAACTGATAAAATTACATAGTGCGTGTAGCTCAAAGGACTAACAGTTTTAAAAATATAGAGACTCAAACTCTGGCTTAAGACTAACTCGTATCGATCACAAAGACAACTATTTGTACAGTTTTGAGATGGAGAGAGCAAGTCGACCCTTTAGTGGTTGACTACTCTAATAATAGGCAGTCTTTAAGACTGTAAAATGGTTGCTTGGTGGCTCATGACAATGCAGAGGTCGCTTGCCTACTTTCACGATGTTGACCCTACCCAACGCAAACAACTGTGTGTTCGTTTCCTTCAACCGTGGGAAGAAGCACGTGCTAGCAAGTCGAACATGGAAGGATGGATTTGTTGGAGCGTCGACGTGAGCAGGAGGTGTGTTGTCGAGCTGAGTGTGGGAAGACTGGACTCCTCTAGAACATCAGTGTGGGAAGGCATGTGTGATATCAGGATGAACGAATAGAAAATTCGAAACGCTGGAGTGTTGACATGGGAAGGAGGTGTGTTGTCGATCTCAGGAGATAAGGAGGCGAATATTCTAGAACCGGGGGTCATCAATCATACCCACCATGTAGCTAAACGAACCCATGTGTTTGTTTCTATCTTTAATGGCCAGGAATATGCCAACCGATGCAGACTGGACGAAGGGTTGGATGACGGGATGAACGCTGCTGGCGTCTTTGGCGTGAAAATGAGTTTGAATGAAGGTTCGTTTGAAAATCGCAACCTGTAGAGCAAGAACTAAATGCCACGCATGTCTAGAAATGTCACTTTAAATATTAATAAATCATAATATAACGAGATTTGACCAAAATTCATATGATAAATGAATATATGCATACCTGGTCTGTTTGGTGGTCTGAATGGCGGAAAGAATAACTTATCATAGAAAAAATAATGAAAATGACACCACTCAGAATAGATTTAATGATAAAAAATAGTGACAAAATGGACACCAACAGGATTCAATCTATATGGTCGTTGCTTTATTGGCTTCACATCAGGTTTCAATGGAATCTTCATTTCACCCAGGTCCCTGGAAATGCCTTTCATTTCTGAAAATTTTGTTGGGAACAAGTCTTGAAACTCATGTAGTAGATTAGTAACTTTTCTAATTGTCGAATCATCCTAGTAATCTCCAATACTTGCAATCTTGGGATTTTCCTTCGACCCAATATTGACCTTCTTGATTTTCAGCAGTTGTTGGAATTTTTCAAACGACATCTCTGGTGCTTCAACATCCCGGCTTCCTTCCAACTCTGGGACATAAATAGCTCGTGTATCATCTTCTTTTGTTGAATATTGTAACTTCTAAGAATATTATATTTGTACTTTATTATTCCAGAGATGTTTTATCCCTCCGAGGTAACCCTATTATGTATCTGGAGATGTTTATTCCTCCAGGGGTTTGTGTTAACTAGGGTTATTAGACCCACCATGTGGGGGTCGGCCCTGATGTCATATTTTAGGGGTTATTAGACTTCTCTAGGAGAGGTCGGCCCCATTAGGTATTTTGGTCAGTCGGGAGTTAGTATAAATAGAGGAGGTGAACTCCTCATTAGACACACTCACTCACTTGTGAAAAGTAGCGCACTTGTCTGGGAGATTTGCTAAGGAGACAAAGAAGGAGGGAGCACATCTTGTATTTTGGTTGATCATCTTATTGAGGAAAGCTTTGCTGGGTTCTCTACCCCATGAGGGTTTCCCAGGGTAAATTCTGTGTCTATCTTGTGATTATGCTTCTTTCAGTGATCTTGCTAGTCTATTTGGTTTAAACTTAACATGGTATCAGAGCTAGATTGAATAGAACATCTTTCACAAGGTAAGAATACCTCTCTCTCTCTCTCTCCAGTGAAAGTTAGGGTTTCAGCAAAAAGTTGGTATTATTGAATTCTGGTTACATGGCTGCATAGCCCTTCTCAATACCTATCTTTTGAGCCCTAGATCAAAATTTTTGGTTGGATAGAACTCCGGGAAATCCAAACCCTAGTTTTACCAAAGGTGCGATAAGTCAGAAATTGGTTTCAGAAAAAAGTTGTCATTTTTGAATTCTGATTACATGGCTGGATAGCCCTTCTCAAAACCTATCTTTTGAGCCCTAGATCGAACTTTTTGGTTGGATAGAACTCCGGGAAAGTCAAACCCTAGTTGTACCAAAAGTGCGATCATCCAGAAATTCTGTTCCAGAATCCGGAAAGGTAAAAGGTAAATATTTCTGGGTAAGTACTATTCTGTCTCTTGGACTCCCCCAAGAGAAGATGGCTCCAACTAAGCTTGAAGACAAGCTAGAAGGCATAGAAAATTTCCGAGCATGGAAATACAGAATTGGTCTCATTCTTGGAGAGAATGATCTTGCTCATTATATCAAAGATGAAGTTGCAAAACCGGAAGGAGATGAAGCCAAAGAGAAGCATAGGAAGGATTTGATCAGGGCAAAGAGAATCATAGTTGATTCTATTAAAGACCACTTGATTCCCCAAGTGGCTTCCAAGAAAACTCCAAAGGAGATGTATGATGCCCTAGGAAGAATGTATGAAGGAAAGAACATCAATAGAAAGATGAACCTAAGAACTCAGTTGAAGAGTACCAAGATGAACAAAGGGGAGTCCATTCAAGACTACTTCTCAAGGGTCTCCCAAATCAAGGAACAACTAGATGCCATTGGTGATAGTCTTGATGAAGATGAACTTGTGATGACTGCTCTAAATGGCCTCACTAGACCTTGGGAATCATTTATACAAACTATGTGTGCCAGAAAGGAAAGTATGAAGTTTGATGTAGTATGGGAAGATTGTGTTCAAGAAGAGGCTAGGGTAGCCAATAGAGAAGCACTTCTCAAAGAGGATGATCAAGCCTTGGATACTCACACCAAGAAAAGAATGGGTCACTTCAAGAAAGTTGACCACAAAGGATCTCAACACTTCTCTAAATTCAAAAGGAATAAAGGACCCAATCAAGTAAGGGATCTCTCCACAGTCCAGTGTTACAATTGCCTTAAACTTGGACACATTGCCAGATTTTGTTCTTCACAAAGGAAGAAGAAGTTTATACACAAAAGACACCATGCTCATATGGAAGAAGATGACAGTGAAGAAGAAGAAGAAGAAGAAGAAGAAGAAGAGGAAGAAAGGCCTCAAAAGAAAAGATCCAAAGCAAAGAAAGAAGATCCAGAAGAATATGTCCTATTCTCTGCACTCTCTGGATCTATATCCCCTGGAGAAGATACATGGCTCATTGATAGTGGTGCCTCTAAGCACATGTCAGGTCAAAGAAAGACTTTCTCAAAACTTGAAGAAAAGTCTTCTTCACAAAAGGTATCTCTAGGATATGATTACCAATATCCCATCAAGGGGATTGGTGAAGCAAGCTATAAGCTAGATTCTGGATCACCCTTGAAGATGAAAGAAATCTTATATGTGCCAGGATTAAAGAAAAACCTACTCTCTATCTCAGCACTAGATAAGAAAGGTTTTAGAGTTGCCTTCATAGATGGTCAAGTACTTATGTTTCCAAAGGGAAAATCCATTGAAGATGCAGTTGTCATTGGTGAAGAGGAAGGAGGCCTCTATAAGCTCAAGGGACATCCAGAAGTTGCCCTTGCTCATGAAGCATCTAGCCCAAGTGAGCTATGGCACAGAATATTAGCCCACATTAACTATAAATCCCTACCCTATGTAAGCAAGGTGGTCATAGGTCTACCAGACTTAAAGGTTGATCATAATGGCTCATGCAAAGGATGTGAAAAAGGGAAGAATGTCAAGAACCCTTTTCCAAAAAGTGAAACAAAGACTAAGAACATCTTAGAACTAATACATTCAGATGTATGTGAACCAATTCCCACCACTTCCCTAAGTGGTTTTGAATACTATCTTTCATTCATTGATGACTATTCAAGAAAGACATGGATATACTTTCTAAAAGGTAAGAATGAGGTTTTCGGAAAATTCAAAGAGTTCAAAGCCTTAATAGAAAATCTCTCAGAAAAGAAAATCAAGATTCTCAGAACAGACAATGGGGGATAATATACTTCAAACGACTTTGAAGACTTTTGTAAGGAAGCTGGAATCAAGAGGGAACTAACCACTCCCTACAATCCCCAACAAAATGGGGTGGCTGAAAGAAAGAATAGAACCATAATGGAAGCTGTAAAAACCATGATACATGATCAAGATCTACCTATGTATTTATGGGATGAAGCAGCTAGGACAGCAGTCTATGTGCAAAATAGACTTTCCCACAGTGGTCTTGAATTCAAAACTCCAGAAGAAGTGTTCATAGGAAAGAAGCCTGAGGTGATTCATCTCAAAATATTTGGTTGTCCTGTGTACATTCACATTCCAAAAGAATAGAGAACCAAGTTGGATCCTTCTGGTAAGAAGGGAATTTTTGTTGGATACTGTGAATCATCCAAAGCCTTCAGAATCTACATACCAAGTTTTCATCATATGGAAATAAGTAGAGATGTAACATTTGATGAAGAAGCAGCTCTCAAGAAATCCAAGAAGTGTCAACTTGAAGAAATCTATGAAGAAGATACACCTCCTAGAATCACAGAAGCAGTACACATACCTGAAGATGATACTCCAGAAGATCATGACATGATAGAACCTCAAGAACCCCCTATTTCAGACTTATCTAGAAAAAGAAGGCCAGCATGGGCTAGAGACATTATTCAAGGAGTTGAAAGATATGGAGCTCCTGAAGGCTCCACCAGAGAAAGAAAGAAACCAAAGCTAGTATCCAACTATATGGCCTTGATGTGTGATCTTGTGGATCAACTACCTACTAGCTATGAAGAGGCAGCTCAGAAGAAAGAATGGGTAGAAGCAATGACAGAAGAATATCAGTCAATAATAAAAAATGATGTTTGGGATATAGTTCCCAAACCAAAAGATAGAAGTGTGGTTTCTTCTAAATGGATCTTCAAGATAAAACATGCTGCAGATGGAAGCATTGAAAAATACAAGGAAAGATTTGTAGCCAGAGGATTCTCTCAGAAGGAGGGAATTGACTATGAAGAAACATTTGCACCAGTTGCTAGGTATACTTCAATTAGAACTATCATGGCACTTGCATCCATGATGAAGTGGAAATTACACCAAATGGATGTTAAGACAGCTTTTCTGAATGGTGTAATTGAAGAAGAAGTATACATAGAACAACCACAAGGGTTTGAGGTTAAAGACGGAAGGACTCATGTATGCAAAATGAAAAAGGCATTATATGGATTAAAGCAAGCTCCCAGGGCTTGGTACGGAAGGATTGACAATTTATTAACAAGCATGGGCTTTACCAAGAGTAAAGTTGATCCCAACCTTTACCTCAAAGTGATGGATGATGAACCAGTTATATTGTTGTTATATGTAGACGATCTGTTTCTAACCGAAAATGAGAAACAGATTATTGAAAGCAAGAAGAAGCTTTCTTCAGAATTTGAGATGAAAGATCTCGGATTAATGCACTACTTCTTAGGTCTAGAAGTTTGGCAAGAACCAAAAGGAATCTTTCTGAATCAAGGTAAGTATGCTGTGGAGACCTAACTCTATATAGACCAAAAGGAATCTTTCTGAATCAAGGTAAGTATGCTGTTTTGATATGTTGGAATGTAAACCCATGGCCACTCCCATGGACTCCAACCTGAAGCTATTAGTTAATGACTCATCGGAACTAGTGGACCTAACTCTATATAGACAAATCATCTGGTCACTGATGTATTTAACAAATACTAGGCCAGATATATGATTTGTTGTAAATACTCTAAGTCAGTATCTAGTAGAACCTAGAAAGGTCCATTTAATAGCTGCAAAGCATGTGATGAGATACCTAAAAGGTACTTTGGATTTTGGTCTATACTATCTTGGAGGTCATGAACTCAAGTTACATGGTTACTCAAATTCTGATTGGGCAGGAAGTGTCTCAGACAGAAAGAGTACATCAGGTGGATGTTATGGTCTTGGATCTGCCATGATCTCTTGGTTCAGCAAGAAACAATCTAGTGTGGCCCTCAATACTGCTGAAGCAGAATACATAGCCGCCTGCTCTGCCAGCTGTGAAGCAGTATGGCTTCGAAAACTATTATCTGGAGTGTTTGACTTAGAAATGGATCCCACTGTGATTAAGTGTGACAATCAAAGCTGCATTAAGATGACAGAAAATCCTGTATTCCATGATAAGTCAAAACACATAGAGATCCGATACTTTTATATACGAGATATGGTGCAGAGAGGAGCTATCAAGCTCGAGTATGTAAGCACTGAGGATCAAATTGCAGATATCTTGAGCAAACCTCTGTCTCGAGTGAAATTTGAATACTTCCGAGACAAACTTGGTGTAGTTCAAAAGGACCCTCCTTGAAAGGGGGAGTAATATAGTCACTGATGTTGAGATTGCCTCATCAAACACAAGGTTGATGATAAGGTTACCTGTTCACCACACCTAGATACTTAGAAACATTTAGATTTAGGACTCTTATGCTTAGAATACTTAGTTATTACTTATACATGCTTTTGATGATTAGATGCTTTTGATGATAGATGTATTAGTGAGAATACATGTTTTGATGTATACATGCTTTTGATGATAGATGTATTAGTGAGAATACATGCTTTTGATGTTAGATGTATACATGCTTTTGATGTTAGATGTATACATGTTTTTGATGATAGATGTATTGATGAGAATACATGTGAGGATTAAGTCATCCTTGGACATGGTCCTAAATGTACGGTTGAGGATTAAGTCATCCTTGGACGTGGTCCTAAATGTACGGTTGGGGATTAAGTCATCCTTGGACGTGGTCCTAAATGTACGGTTGGGGATTAAGTCATCCTTGGATGTGGTCCTAAATGTACGGTTGAGGATTAAGTCATCCTTGGACGGGGTCCTAAATGTACGGTTAAGGATTAATTCATCCTTGGACATGGTCCTAAATGTACGGATGGGATTGCATCGTCCCTAGACATGAGACTTGTCTTAAAGAGATAAGGACTGATCATCCTGGAACTCGATCTAGATTGTATTTTCCATGGAACTATGTCCTAAATAGAGAAAGACTGATCATCCTGTATGATGATCGTGTGATGACGATGCTGACGACGTTGATGATGATCGTATGATGACGATGCTGATGATCGTGATGATAATGCTGATGATCGTGTGATGACGATGCTGATGATGATGCTGATGATCGTGATGACGATGCTGATGATCATGAGATGATGATGCTGATGATCGAGTGATATCGACACTGTTGACGTTGATTGAGTTACTGATGAAGATGAATTGAAGAAAGCTTCTGATGATATATAGATGTATCATGTATGATGACTCCTTGCTCCTGCGGATGTTGTTATAATATCCTTCTCGTTAAGGGGGAGTGTTGAATATTGTAACTTCTAAGAATATTATATTTGTACTTTATTATTTCGGAGATGTTTTATCCCTCCGAGGTAATCCTATTATGTATCTGGAGATGTTTATTCCTCCAGGGGTTTTTGTTAACTAGGGTTATTAGACCCACCATGTGGGGGTCGGCCCTGATGTCATATTTTAGGGGTTATTAGACTTCTCTAGGAGAGGTCGGCCCCATTAGGTATTTTGGTCAGTCGGGAGTTAGTATAAATAGAGGAGGTGAACTCCTCATTAGACACACTCACTCACTTGTGAAAAGTAGCGCACTTGTCTGGGAGATTTGCTAAGGAGACAAAGAAGGAGGGAGCACATCTTGTATTTTGGTTGATCATCTTTTTGAGGAAAGCTTTGCTGGGTTTTCTACCCCATGAGGGTTTCCCAGGGTAAATTCTGTGTCTATCTTGTGATTATGCTTCTTTCAGTGATCTTGCTAGTCTATTTGGTTTAAACTTAACATCTTCGTCGGGTCCTCCCATCACATTATAGCACTCCATCATCATTTTTGGTGTCGCGGTCCACTGTAATCCCATTGGTTTTTCCGTCGGAACTGCTTCGAGTACCTTCTCCGAATATGAATTCCATTAGTTTTCGACATAGTGGCCAGCTTGTTATCAATGACTTGTGTGCTTCCCACCACCATGCTGGTGTAGCCTTCAGTGCTTCCTCCAATTCCAGCAGTCGTTGTGGTTCTAATACCTTTTCTTCAAATTTGATGATGAATATAGACAAATTAGGAAATCCTTCATACGTTGGTAGTTCGCATACTTCTGTCACTACCCACCTCAATGACTCAGTGATTCATGCACACCTTCTGAATGATACTTCATGTAATCGATTCTGCCAATTTTCAAGTGCCTCGTCGAAGTCTAACGATACTGAACTAACACTTCACCACCCTAATTCCCCATCGGAAGTGGGATTTATGTAATCCTCTGAGATGTTGTAGACGTTGTCCCATCCTTCTGTAAATTTGTCCTGCATTGGCTCAATCTACCTTTGTCCTTCTAACGGATCAAGTGGGGCAACTACCCTCATGTCGAGATTTTCAAAAGACATTGTCCTCTTCCTAAATTTGATAAAATATTGATTCTCCATTTCCCAATATATTCCTAGCAACATCGGATATGGGATTGTTTATCAACTATTTCTATAACGTCAAAGTCTGCGTAAGTCTTCAATCCCTCTATTTCGACTGGAAGATGACATAATCGACCAATGGGTGTGACCTTGCTATGATTTTCCATTCGAAGCTATATAGGGGACCGTGCCAACTATGTTTTCCCCATTGTCTCCCATGTTTTCTTAGTCAGGATATTTACGTATGATCCCAAGTCCATAATGATAGAATCGACATCGAATGCACCAATCTGCACAGTCACCCTCATTTCTCTTCCTGTCTTCTTTATATGCAATGGATTCACTATCCGATCATGTCATCCATTCTCCTGTCGATATAATAAACTGGCTATCTCTACTAGTGCATCCTAATCTTTTTCTAGCGTCAGACATCTTTTTAGGATAGTCTTTAGAGTGTTGATATTCCCTGGTGGCTTCTGCGAATTTGTCATATCAAATATTGGTGGCATCTCATAAACGGGTTCTTTTTTTATTATAGGTGGAAACTTAGTCTTTCTCATCATATCTTGTGCTTCCAAAAAGGTCTCCTTTTCTGCTTCTGCATCGAATTGAAATTGCTTCCTTGTTGTAGGTTGAATACTAGGCAGTGTCTTGCCTTATCCTATCGCAGTCCCCCCTGGTCACTACTGCGAAATTCACAGGTCTACTTCTCATCTTCGTTGAGATATTATGTACATCCGGATTTGGATTTTGATTCTGATTCACATTTGGATTCGGTGGCAGTTGTGGTGGATTCTTAGTTTTCCACTTCGCAATCAACTGAGGACAATCATCAACATTCTGGTCCTTTGCACTGCAATAGGTACACTACGGAGTTGGAATCGGACAATCCATTTGATGATGTCCAATCTGGATGCAATTGTAACATGTAACCGGCCTCCGTGGAATCCTCCTCTGAAACCTCCTCGCGGTTGACTATAGGGTTGTTGATTATACTGCGGCATCTGATACTCTGGTTGGTTGTATTGCGGCGGTGGTTGGTTGTACTGAGGATGCGTTTGATTATAGTGAGGCTACAGCTGGTTATACTGTGGCGGCGGTTGATTGTAATGTGGTTGTTGTTGTTGTATAGAGGGATGCTCCCCTCCCTTCATAAAAAATGTATCTGCAGTTCTCTCTTGGAGTAGGTCCTATGCTCTACAATCCTTCTCTTCATGGTCGACCGATCGACAGAATTTGCAAAAAAGGTTGGCCGGATTCGACACAATTTTCTGTAAGTATACGCATGCTTCTGATCGATGTCCCCTCGTCTGAAAAATTCAACACCAGGTAATCCCTCCCTGAATGAGTGGATTTGGTGCACCAGACTGTAAGTATTCAAGAAATTCCCGGCACTAATCCTTATGGTTTCCTTCATATTTGCATCAACTGCACCATATATCCTCACGAACTTCTTTCCCCTTCTTGATATCTTGTAGTTGGATCGTCAGGTTCGCTAGCTGCATTTCGATTTGGTTCATACCTATCCTTGTTTCTCCAATTGGTGAAACCTCAAGCTTCATCACAATTTCTAGTGCCTCCACCTGGGATGCAATCTTATGCTACATTAGTGGCATACGAATGTGCGGTACCAGTTCTGCAATGAACCATTATTTGTGTTGCATGTCATTCATTCCAAAACTTACTTTGGCCATCCAAGTTTTATATCTCTAATCGAATTCCCATACTGATTCATTAGTAAATTTCTTTATTTCCTTCAGATTTGTGATATATTTCGAATCTGATTTTGGTTTCCTAAACTCATCAATCAACCCTGCTCTGATTTGAGCCAAAGTTTTCTCAAGACTCCCTGTAGGTACTTGTACAAATTTCATAAACCAATCCAGCGCACAACCCATAAAGGTCATCGCTAGTTGTCTCTTCTTGATATCATCATCTTGGACTTGCTTCTCCGTCCATACTGCTTCGCATAAAACCCAGTATTGTTCAGGGTCCTCGGTCCCGTTACCATGAAAGATCGACATCTTTACATTGTCTCCCGCTATCCTTGGTTTCCTACTGGTATTCATAGACCCACTACTCCTACTGCTATTCTGACACACAGAACAACTTTGCGAAGAACTTATATTTATTCCTCAGAATTTTGGTGTAGTGCACGGGGTTGTGGGTATGTTATAGCTTTGGGTATGTCATCCCTAGGGTTCAGGGGTAGCCTGCTTGCTTTCTTCATCACAATAAGGTTGCTTAGTCCCTTGTAGTCCCGTTTCACAGTTTTCTATTCTGGTCTCCCTACGAGACTCTCTCTCTATCTCAGTCCTCATCTTATTCTCTGGTCGGAACCTCACCCCACTTCGCAGGGTACCACAATCTTCCATAACTTCCTTCAAAATTCTGTCATAACTCATATCCATCTACCTCGCATCATTCTATCAAACCCACATCCACGCGGTACCCACAGTCTCTGCACACCCAAGCTTTACTCATCAAAATTCATCTTCAATATACCCTTTTCACAAATGAGCATCTTGATCCACAGTTTCAGTGATAGTAGAAACCTTCCTCTGGGTCCTTTGAATAATTTCTTTTCTGCATCGCTATATGAATTAATCGTGTCGACAGCGAATTCAATGATGTATCCTTCCAAAATATTGTCTACCCAGACCTCGGCGGCTCTATATGCTTTGTTGTTTACTCACTTCAATTGTTGGATCAATTCTGGCATCCATTGTTCAGGATCACCTCCTTGAAAGTTCTTCTTTTGAAAAGTCAATTGTGCCAACCACTCATGTAGTAGTACAGGAAATTTGCAGAAGAATACTTCATGAATATCAGAGTAGATATACTTTTGTATCCAGTTAGTTTTCAACCATCCAAGGTTCTGATTTTCTTCCTCAGCAAATTCTAACGCCTTCTTGTGGAACCACTCCTCAATCTCTGGCTTTGTCGGATGCCACAACATGCCCTCTATTCTTTTGCACTATGATCCCAGAAACATAACCATTTGTTGACACATTTCTGTCGACAGGGGTTCACTTCGCATTGCTGTCAACAAACATCGACCAGACACCCTTAAACATCGACCCAGAAATTTTTTACCCTTCCCAGCAACACTCGCAGAGTGAGTGAAGTCTCACCTGAGATGTCCAAGGGGGGCTGCAGGAACCAAGTTTCTGCAGTTGTGAGAATACATGCACTACCTCACTCTCATTCACAGCGTAAGCCAAATATTTGTATTCACATTATCATATCACACCATCACCTTATTAACCAGTATCCTCATTTTCTTTAGCTACATTACCATCTCATACTTAACGAATTAAACACATTATCAAAGCATGTTCAAGGAATCTACGGTACATAACATAACTGCGGAAACATCTACTACGATCTCAGAAAAAACATCAAACATTGTGACAAAAGACATAGATCTATATAAATCATTCCTAATATCTATCTTGCATTGCAGAACCACTACAAACTCAGAACACTTAGTGAGATCTAATAGAAAAAACCCAACTAATTCCTTCCATAGATCAATCCAAAAGATAAAACACAGACATATGCGAAGTTATCATCTCATAATATGCAATTCAGTTCCAAAAAGGTTCCCTTAGGCTTACAATCATGAGAAAATATCTTGATATCCTTATGCTTACAATAATGATTCTATTTATAGGATCACTTGGCCGTTACAAGATGGTCCTAATGACCCATCGCTAACTAACTTAACCAAACACTTATGCATATCTCGGCTTTGCGACTGGTCCTTTGTTCTTATCTTTGACCCTTTCCCCGCTTGGGGTTCCACACTTATGTGCTCTGAACCCGTGCCAACAAGCCTAGGTGTATTGGATAAAACTCACTATGGCTTGGGAATACCACAATAGACAGATGACTACTAGAAATCTACTCAATTCTCAAAACAATGCTATTATAAATGACAATGTTAAGATAATGGAGAAATGTAACCAACCTCGATCCAAACGTTGATGTAGATCCCCGTTGGAGCTTTCAATCCGTGCACTTTTAATCTGCAAATTAGTCTTGACAGCCAATATCCAACAAGTACAAATAATATATAATTGACATTAACATTATCAATAACAATGGTCCATAGTATCATAAGAAAATGTAACCCAATGTATAATAAACAACATTCACACCATGAATGGACGAGAATGTGAGCATTTCTATTAATGAACAAGAAGAAGTACAAAGTGATATGACCTCTTGCCGGCAACCAATCTGAACCAAGATCTAGATCAATCCACTTGTGCCTCCACCACTTCAATCCTCCATGAATGGCAAACTCAAACTAGAAAGGAGTTTGGAAAGTGAACATAAATGGTCCACAACTACAAGGATCAATGAGTGCAGACTCAAGATAGGGCGAAAATCCACTAGAGTTCCTTTACTATTCTCTTCTTACTCCCGTCCATAAGCCATATGTGCTCAATATATAGTCCTCTCAAAGGTAGGTGAAAGGACACATCGAGACGTTACTTGGGCAGACGGAGAGCCAAAGGTCACCCAATGACCACTTTTTGGGAGTAAAAAGTAATTAATAGTGGTTTTTACCATTTTACTTGATACCCGCGGGCTATAGTGATGCAACTCACGGGTACGCATGCTATAATAATGCAACATGCGGGAAGGAACAAAAATAGGGAAAAATAGTATCTCTGAAGGATAAAAGTGGATCTGAGTCACTGAAATAGATCTTATAGGCCAAATAATGCTGATATTCATAGGGTGGAAGATTACGATGTAACAAATGCCCCCTAATGTGTGAGGTCAGAAACTGATGCTACGATGGTTGAAATACATTATAAAACTCAGAAGTGGAGTGATGGAGACACAAGTGGAAAGACAAGCTCACTCGTCATAATACAATAGTATCTCTGAATACATGTCGGTGTAGTACAACAATCTGATACAATGGCCATGAATAGGCAGTATATAATGGATACATGTCATAAGTGATCATAGCCATGATCCCTCTATAGTAAGATATGGTCTTCAGCTGAAAAGAAGACAACCGTTGCAAATTGGAGGTACAAACTGTTGAAATCTGAGAGGTGATATCTCAGATGTAAATCCAAAGTCATATGTAGCATACTGAATGCCACAATCGCCTGGGGTCTTCTACACAAGTCTTCGATGGTGCAAGTCCCATCAAGTGAATAAAGGAGTTGGGGTCAAACCTGATGAGACATCGTCTAATTACCGGTCAATGATGTATACCATTAACAGACGTGAGATGACCCACCAATAATGAAAATGGGCATCAAGGCACAGAGCACAATCATCAGAGTGTGAATCAATGGGTTGAAGTCGAACACTAGGATGAATCCATTGATTAGGGGACATTGATGTATTCCCAAAAATGTCGATGGTGAGAGAACCTGCCACTAATGACTGCAAGCCTCAAGGTACTCAAATGAACTCTGAGCCTCAAGTCCCAGAATAAATGAGTTGAATTCGACGGAACAAGACTCACTGGAAGGAGGGCATTAAGGCATCCCCCATCAACCAGCACGAGGTACCAGCAATGCTGAAAGATTTGGAAGATCTTAGGTGAAACAGATTTACTCAACAAGGATGGCTGACATGCAATAGTCAAGAGATCTAGGGAGTGGCCAACACTGGTTCAGGACTTCGTTTGAACAAGAGCATGAGCAAATGGATAGACTCAGGCAGCATAGACTTGACATAAATTGTGCAATGCAAGAGGCATTACAGAGGG
This sequence comes from Larix kaempferi, assembly GCA_027924585.1. Classification (NCBI taxonomy): domain Eukaryota; kingdom Viridiplantae; phylum Streptophyta; class Pinopsida; order Pinales; family Pinaceae; genus Larix; species Larix kaempferi. Next base: position 57,435,743 of record BSBM01000047.1, on the reverse strand, counting down.
ATCCATAATGACTGGAAGCTTAACCAATTGGTGGAGAAAAATGAGAAACAAGTACAGCTCCTAAGGCCCAACTATAGTCTCAACTCATAATGTACGAAGTGGAATGAATGCTTTGTTCAAAGGCGACACAACAGCTGCCAACAAGAAATAGTGACCATAATCCCATCTGGATTTTTGGAATATTTGATTTTTTTGGTCTTTTTCATATTTGGGAAAAGCTTGAAAAAGAATAAAATTGCTTATAATACAACAAGTGAGGGAACGAGTGTCAAATAGCTAGCAAACTAGTCCCAAGCAGTGGAACATGCCTATGCTCAATGCAAGGAAATGTGTGCGGGATGTGGACACTCGAGAGTATGTTCCCTCAGGGTCAAAGGGTCATCAAATTGTGAAGGGAAAATATATAAGCTCTGCAGGGCTCGACAGGGGAAAAGTGATCAGGCACCAGGCTAACAATTGAGGAAGCGGGAGCTGACACAAGGCTCAAGCGGCAAGCAGGATGATGCAATGCAATCACAACATGATATAACTGAGGGGAGTCCTTAAGGGAGATGGCCAGCATAAGACAAAGTAGAGTATGAGTCTTTATCACAAAGTCATGGCATGACTACAAAGGACTCCCAATCCTAAGGACAAACAACGACATGGGCACCAGAATGCATAAGGGGTTCTAACTAGGGTACCCATGTTTGGAAAAGCCCTACCGCCACATAATGACACTTCTAAAGCAGTGTGAAGGTTCCGTGTCAGTTATGAAGCGGGGTCGCACCTAGGGTTTATGAAAATGGTCAATAGGTCAAATGCATAAATGCATGCGAAAATGGCATCTAACCTATATGCCAGGTGTGAAACGTACCTTCCATAGGTGTGAAATGGTTCAGAACACTTCTCGCCGAGGAAATCTGATTAAAAAGCACTACTCCATGACACGATATTAGTTCATAACGGCTCAAAATGGCAAAAACTATAGAGAAGTGGGTCCAGAAAATTATAAATAGTAATAAAAATTTTCAAATTACAATTCATTTGCACTATTCACAAATTTGGAGTTTAGTGGTAAGTTTTCACCTGAAACTTTAGTTGCCGATCGTGAGAGCTACAAGCGACCGTTCAGCGAACCATCAGGAGCAGGTTGGTGGTTACTTCCATACCTTTCATTTTAATGCTTTTATTTTAATTTTTATCCATGGATTTTTTAGTTTGGCCAAGCCCTAGATGGCTTCGGCGCTACCCGCGGGCTATAACTATGCGGGTCGCGGGTAGGGCATGAAACGTGCAGTCAAAAAATAGACTTCCCGCGGGTACCTACCACTGTATACAAATTAGCCCGTAGGTACAGCCATGAAGAAATTTTAAATCATGAAACTGACCAAAACTTACTTGTTTTGCACTCCAGGATGGTTCTAGAGTGGAGGGAGAGAGAGCATGACCAGGTGGATGAGGCTATGCGCAACAATTTGCAAGCACAACAAGCATTGCAAGCATGTGGTTTGTACAAGTTCTGGAGTATAGGGGGTTTAAGGGCCCAAAACCTATTATTCCATCGCCTGATTGACTATTGGGATGTGGATGCTCAAAAATTCATCCTCAACGGGAAAACACTGACACTGGAAGTAGAGGATATCTATTTCATTACTGGTTTGTCCCATAGAGGGGAGGTGTCTAGTCTTCGGTCTCAGACCGTGGGTGGCGGGATCACTGTTCAGGACTACATAGCATGGTATTGTCCTGCAAACACACGAGCGGTGGCAAGTCAAGTGCCCTTCAACACCATAGTGGATCTGAGAACAAAGATCATTGTGGCTACCCTGGTGCGGATCACTGGATCCAAAGCACTACACCAGGAATCCAGGTCGGTGATGTTCTACACATCACAATGCATGCAACCTATGATATTCGACCGGTGTACTACTCTGCTAGTGTCTATGAAGACACAATTGACGGAATGCAAAGAGGGGAAGGCCAAAAACTTTGGGTATGGTAGCATTCTATGCAGCTTCTTCTTTGAGAGGGTTCTGGGGCTTAGTCCGAGGGTGGATGTTCCTCCACACAATCTCCGTGATCCATCCCTAACCCGGTGGGCTGAGATCTTGACATGACAGGGTGGTGGCTGTCTGGCATCACCATATACTGAGGATTTCTTCTGCTGGTGGAACCGGTAGGTGATCGCTATAGAGGACTATCCCTATGCGGGGATAGACTTCAGACAGGATCATGACATGCCGCTGCCACCAGGCGCAGTGTTTGGAGACATCGGTGAGTACTCTTTTTGGTTTTATGGTTATTAAATTTTTATGGAATTTTTTATTATAGTTGAAATGCAAAAAATCTTTTTGGTGGTAGTATCATGTGCTAATGGGTGACTGTTTGCTCGCAGACAAAGGCCCAGTGAGACCCGAGGGCTTCCCGAGACATGGTCGTCGGGGTAGAGATGATGGGGAAGCAGATGCTGCAGCAGGGCGCACACTTCAGACATTGCAGCGCAACCTATCACGGATGGTTACCCGAGTACCACAGATAGAGGTAGCCCGACCACCTAAGGCCATGCAGCGCCAAGTAGTGGGTGTTCCTGGTGAGTGGGTGCGGCTACTGCAGTGGGTGGCCAATGAAGTACAATACTTCTATGAGACACATCTCGTCGAGGTGGTAGCTAGGCCTCCCCAGGGGGAATAGATATCCCAGGGTCTCATTTTGTATCGATGTGTATATTTTTGAAGGCTACGGGCTCCAGTTTTGTATAACACTACCATTTTTGGACATATTTATATATATATACAACTTTGGTTCTCGGTTCTACTACATGTGTGTATGTAAAAATGTATGAATGTCTTTGTATTTATGTGCTTCATGATGAATGTGACAAATGCCAGTCTAATACATAGTTAGCGTATGCATCAGATAGATAATTAAGACTTCTTGGAATATGAATATATGTAATTGAAACAAAATGTCTCTCCAAGAGTCATACCTTAAGGAATATCCGTAGTAATGCAGGGTCTCGTACACGATACTGCCCATTCAGCTAAGAGACAACTAGTTGTGAATCCAGGCAGACTTATAAAGACTAGATGTCATGTGAAATAGCATCCTGAAGTAGCTCAATAATGGCACTATACTCAGCCACATTATTAGATGTAGGACCGAGACAAGCTCCTCCTGAGGACACAACTAGGTGGTCAAGTGAGAAGATAACCCAAGCAACATAAGCAAGCTACTACGTATGTCGGCTAGCACCATCCACGAAACCTAAGAATGTAGGAAATCCCGTTGATATCTATCAATCAAACATAGGCTAATTAGCAGACCCGATACCAAAAGGAAAACTAAACTATGTACAGAAAAACTATACAATAGTGTACAAAAGTATCAGCCTGAACCAAAGGTTCAAGCGTAATACCGCTTGAGGTAGAGCCCATTTCTAGGCTCCTTCAAGACAGTCCCTTCATAGTATTCTAACTCATAAGCTCCTTTTTCAAGGACACACCTCACAATATAAGGACCGTGCCACATGGGATTAAACTTGCCTGCCCCCATGGGTTCTTTAACTTGGTCATACAAGAGTACCAAGTCACCTTCAGCATATTGTCGGGGACGAACAGACCTATTATATTGAACCTTGACACGACTCTTGTTAACATCAATAGCCACAGCGGCATCTCGACGGTGCTCGTCATGTTGCTCGAGGTGTACTAAACGTTGCTCAATCTCTATTGTATCAGGGAGGAGCTCTATGGCTAGCTTGAGTGAAGGGATTTCGCATTCAATCGGTAGAAGTGACTCCACACCTTGAACTAACTGGAATGGTGAGAACCCGGTGGTAGTCTTAACTGCGGTTCGATATGCCCACAAAGTAGGATATAATATGATATGCCAATTGGTCTTGCATTGTTGGACGGTATGTTGGAGAATGGTCTTCAAAGACTTATTTACGGCTTCAACCTGACCATTCGCTTGAGGATAGTAGGAAGACGAGTGTTCCTGACGAAACCCAAGCTTGAGAGACAAATCCTCCATCATCTTGTTTTGAAAGTGACTACCATGGTCAGTAACAATCTCTTTCGGGATACCGAACTGAGTGATAATCTGGTTGAACACGAAATGGGATGCAGTAGCACCATCAGCTTTTACAATAGGCATGGCCTCATCCCACTTGGAAAAATAATCCACGGCCACGATAATATGGTGATGCCCCCCAGCCGAGGCTGGTTTGCAATCCATGAAATCTATCCCCCACTTAGTGAAGGGACCAACAGTGACGACCAGATGTAGGGGCATTGGATGCGAGTGTATGTTCTGAGAAAACCCCTGGCAAGGGTGACATCTCTTCACAGCATTAATACAATCTTTAAAGATAGTAGGCCAAAAATAACCAGCTCGCATGATACGCTGGGCTGTAGCAAGCTCGGATAAGTGACCGCCACGAGCCCCCACATGGCAATCATTAAGTACCCGTTCTGCTTCTTCGTGAGTCAAGCAACGACAAAGAATGGAATCCTTTCCTCAGCGATACAAAGTGTCACCGACAATAGTATAATGTTTAGCGTGATGTTTCATACACCATCGCTCATCTCGTGAATAATGCGGAGGAAACTTCAAAGTTTGGAGATATACAATGACATCCCCATACCAAGGGTCCTCGATCGAGATAAGAAATAAGTGTTCATCCACAAAGGAATATTCATGAATGACATCCTCATCAAGCCGTGGAAGGTCCGACATATGCTCAGCGAACACCATTGATTTCACCAATTTTGTCGAAGCAAAATCAAGATCAAATTCCTGAAGGATTACAATCCATTTATTATACTTACCCCCGATAAGGCGTCGTGATAGCACGAACTAAAATGGATTGATGTGAGCTACAACTGTGGTTGTTCGAAGCAAAATGTAATGTCGTAACCGCTGGATTGCGTGGACAGTCACAAGTGCCAGCTTTTCTACATGAGTATATCTTAGTTCAGCGTCTACTAAATGTTGACTGAGATAATAGATAACATGCTCGACGAGCGCATCATCTACATGAACCAAGACCATGCCAATAGTCTCTTGAGATTGGCCACATAAAGAATAAAATCTCGTATAAATTCCAGTAGACTAAGCACAGGGGCCGATACCAAAGCTTTCTTAAGGGCGTCGAAAGACTGCTGGGATCGCTCATCCCAGATAAAAGGTGTGTCTTTCTTCAATAAGCGCGCGAAACCTTTGGTAATAATAGCATAGTTAGCTATAAACAGACGCAGAAAAGAGCTCTCCCTTGGAGGCTTTGAAGTTGTAACAAATTACGCAAAGGAGGCAACTGAAGTATTGCCTCAACTTTGAGAGGATCGTCTCTAATACCCTCCCTCAAAACTATGAAGCCTAGAAGGTGACCAATCCTAACAGTGAAGATGCATTTGTTTGGATTCAATCGAATTTTGTAGTGGATACATCGTTCAAGAATCATACGGAGGTGCTTGGGGTGGTCCACTCTCTTATGAGAATGGCCAGCAAGATCATCCAAGAAAACTTCCATAATCATATTAAGATCATGAAAGGCATAGGTCATGGCTCACTGAAAAAGTAGCTCCGGCGTTTTTAAGGCCGAAGGGCATTTTCCGATATGCAAATGTTCTCCATGGACAAATAAATGTCATCTTATGTTGGTCCACGGGTTTGATTTGAATCTGATTATAACCTGAGAAGCCATCCATGAATGAAAAAATCTCACTCCTCGCACAAGCATCCAATATTTGATCAATGAATGGTGTGGGGAAGTTGTCTTTCAGACATGCACGGTTCAAATCTCTAAAATCAGTGCATACACGGATCGTTCCCGGATTCTTATCCACGGGAACGGGGTTTGACACCCATTCGGTAAGGGGAATGGGGTAGATGAAACCAGCTTTGAGCAGTTTCTCCACCTCTACCTTAATAGCAGCTGCCTTCCTAGGTTTCACAGCACGTAAGCATTGTCGAACCGGTTTAGCATCAGGGTACGTTCTAATCTCATGTTCAACAATGCGGGGGTCTATTCCTGGCATCTCCTCATATGACCAGGTGAAAGCTTCCCGAAGTTATGTAAACAAGTCAGTGTGAATAGCAATCTCCTCAAGAGTGCAATCGAAACCGATGTAAACATTCTCCACCTTTTCGGGAGTGCGAGAGATGTTGATCTAAATGGTTGGGGAAATATTGGCCATATTCCCCTTTGCAAAAACATCATGCGACTCCAAAAGAGCCACAGGGTGACCAACCATCTCTGCTAGAGTCATCCTAAATTCCTCTTGCTCAACAAGCTCGAGGTTGGGAAGGAAATAAGAGCGATGGTGCATATCTTCCCAAGGCCTCTCACTACCACACATGGCCTCAAGGATAGCTTCATCAGATGGTAAAGTATCATCAAGGAAATCGTGGGAGCAAGATGAGTTGGCTGCCCAAAATGGCAATGTAACGGGATCTTCTTTAACTGTCTGGGAAGAAGAGAGATCTGGATCTGCAGTGGTTTGTTGGATATGATTGTAAGCGAGCTCCGCTACAGATAAAGGCATAGACATCCCGACATGCGCAATGTCTCCAGACGTGGAACTCGTGGATGGTAAAGTCCACGGATCATCTAAATAGGAGGTCCAGAATAACATATTATTCGAAGGAGGAGACTCATTGTCGGTAATGGTTCCAATAAAATTCACAGGCGCAGAATGGTTAAAAGTTCCCATCAATGAGGGGTACATTCCAACACCTATGTTCCCAGTTGCCGGCTAAGAATTAGAAATTTGCAGGACTACGGATCCCATGGATGCTGTGGAAGGAGTGCCAACATAATCCAGCTAATTGATCGTCACAATCTTTCCTTCATGGGGAAAGCAAATGACTCTAAATACAGTAGACACGACAGCCTTCATAGCGTACATCCAGTTCCGAACCAGTAAAAGGTTGTAGTCGATGGGCGCATCAACCACTTCGACTTCAATAGGTACAGACTTACCTCCCAAGGAGACAACAAGGGAAGGGATAGTTCCATGTGGCCTAAAAGATCTACCGTCGAATGCAGTGAGTGTAGTTCTAGACACAAGTAGAGGAGGAGAGCTAAGAGCTTTCCAACAAGCTAACGACATTATTGACGCGGATGCACCTTCATCAACCATAGTACGTTTGACGAAGATCTTAAGGCAAACCACCTGGATTTGAAAAGCCACGTGGTAAGGCAAGCGAGGTTGGACATCAGTAGTATCGAACTTGATAACACTAGGATTTCCCCCATCATGAACTCCTAACGCACTCAAAAGGGCATGCTTCTGAGAAGGACAGGCCTGCAAAACTTCAAGAGCCGACATGGCACACGGAGTTTGGCCCAAATTTTCTACGATAGAGTAGTTCTGGGTGGCTCGAGCATTAGGATTATGCATGGAGCGCTTGAGAACACCTTTCGGTATCCGTGACATAATGGAAGGCTTCTCGATATGCAAGGAATTTTCAGAAGGAGGGGGAGGCTCATTTCCCAAATTGGGTTGTGGTGCACCATAATCTCGCTGACGAGTTGCAACACAAACCTTCGATTGAACCATATTCACACATCCATAACCACTAGTAATGGAAGAAGACGTTTCCGTTTCATTAGCACCATAACCAGTGGTGGGAGCATGCGAAGCCATGTTTTGGTGATGAGGTAGGGGATCCTTCAACACAGTTGGGCTCTGTGCCAAATGCTTCGATGCTTCTTCAATTCGAGGACATAAGTGAGTAAGATGATCTTCCCCACAAAGTTTGCAAGGGAATTTCACCTTACACCGAGGCTTACGATCCTCACCAGCATTACCGCCTTCCCGAGGAGGGTTGGCATTCTCTTTACGAGGAGTATTATGATTGCTATTGTTATTACTCCCATTGTTTCCACCCCTATGATTATTTCTCCCCTTTTTCTTACCACCAATTTGCTGGTTACCCAACGATTTCGTTGATTGCACATTGTGTACATCAGACGACGGAGTGGAAGTGGACATGGTGTGAACCTGTCTAGGAGCAGATTGGTTGAGCAACAAATTTTGCATTTGATTAGCTACCAAGTCTACAGGGCGAGTGCATGCGGACCCCAAGATGCCATCGGCATGTGGTCCAGGAACTGACATGGGCTCATTTCTTGTTCTCAGTGCATCAGGAATAATGTCATACAAAATGCCAGACTGAGAATAAAGTAGATCTAACTGCTGGACTTTCAAGATAGCTTGTTCCTTAGTCACAATGTCGGACATCGAAACATCCTTAGCAATGTATGGGAGTAAAGACTTAAGGAACCATTCCAACAGAAACTCTGGAGGAATGTTGGCTTTCACTAATCTCTTCTGCCGACGCCACTCTTGAACGTGGTCTGAAATATGTGTGGCCTTATTCTGACGGAAGGTGGACAACAACTCAATATCAGTATCATAACGAACCGGCAACTTGAAATGGTCTAAGAAAACCAAAGCAATATCGTTGAATCCCCTATAGGTGTTTCCAGGAAACTCCACATACCACTTCGCGGCTGCCCCCGTGAGGGTGCATTGAAATAGTCGTAATCTAATGGAATCATGATTCAAAGAGTTGGAGGAGCACCAAAGATGAAATGTCTTGACATGATCTCCCGGGTCCTCACCACCTTTCCCCTCAAACTTTGGAATTTTTTAAGGAAGCTTGGTAGGGACCGGGGGCCAAGTAGGGTCATGACACACCGGATCATTCGTGAGCTTCGAAAGATCCAGGAGATTCAAGCGTGCAAGGAACGGGAGCTGAGGCTGGAAAGCTTGATTATAAGCTCCCATAAAAGGTTGATTAAATGGAACTATGTTATAAGATCGACCAAAAGCTTGACCATGAGGATTAAACTGCTGATAATGAGGACCTAATGGTCCATAAGCTTTCCCATGGCCATAGGATTGATAACCTCCTCCTGGCTGACCCATTTGAGAGTAAGCAGGTATATGCATGTTTTGGGCACCATATTGGGGTGGTGGGTGATACTGGTGGCCAGCACCGACTGTGTTGTAGTAAGGGTTGCCACCATGATTATGGGGCATATATGTATTATTCATAGCGGGAACCGTGTTGTAATGACCGTAATGGTATGGTATGTTCCCACCCCCAACATTAGGATTAGCTTGAGCAGTCGTGTGATGACCATAAGCATGAGAAGTATTCCCAGCCCCAACATTGGTGTGATTAGTAGCAGGGTTGGTGGTGTGATGTCCATGTGGATATGAAATATTCCCACCCCCTACATTAGCATTACTAGTGGCGGCAGTGGACGCAAAAGTATGCGGTATATGTCCACCCCCATGGTTAGGAGGAACGGTATCATTCATAAAAGTAGTCCTGGGTTGACAAGTAGTGGCATGTGTATTAGGTGGTGGATGGTGAGTCGTGTTCCAAACAACATTTCGGTTAGTTTGGGTAATCCTAGGAGGTGGTTGTCTTCCAACATTATCATTATTTGGAGGAACATGACCAATCCCCATACTATGTGTGTGGGTGGACAACGTAGTGCCCCCAGCGAGGGTAGTGCCCCCGATGGGTATAGTATGGCTAACACTTTGACTAGTGCCAGCGTGACTACCAACCATAGTGGAAGGTTCGACAGTACTATGACTAGGCATACCAAAAGAGAGTGCGGTGGGGTTGATCGTAGTGTCATTATGTGATTCAGGCATCCTGTATCTATGACTGTGTGGAAATGAAGGAACGAAAGGCTCGTCATGTTCTTCGTCCTCGGGTAGGTCAGGCATTCCGTAAAGATAATTATCCAGATTCGATGGATCAAACGGATCTCAATCAAGTGGATTAGGCTAAATAGAACCAAGTTGAGTCTCAGGTGGATCACCTCCCCTCTCCTCACAAGGAGTATGGGGATCGGAAGTATGATCAACTCTACCCGAAGGAGTTGAAGGTTTTTCCTCAGTATCAGGATGTGCAGCCATGACGTCTTGGACATAAGTCTCGTATGAATCCAAAGACTCAGAGGGAGCCTTCTGGCGTCCTCTAGCAACACGGCATGAAAAATCGAGTGGCTTTAAGCCAGCCAAACGATGGGACCGATGGAGAGTAGGGCTCTGCGCCATGATATCTCCAGAGAGAATATGTAACCAAAATGTCCCCTAAAGGCCAACTATCGATCAAAAACAGTAAATCAAAAACACACACATAGAGAAACTACAGCCAAGAGTAGACAAACAGAGTGGCTAAATGAGCTCCCGACACTAGAGCCGGTATCTCTCGCCTAGGAGAGGCTTGAGACTCCCAAACTATAGCCGGAGGTAATAGAATCAGTTATAGAGACACCCAGGCTTCAATGTGTCGATAGGGTCAAGTCCACTGCACGAACACAACTGTGTTGTCCAATCCCTATCTAACTCAGGACACAAACAGCATAACCACTGCAAGTACCCTATGTAGTACCTAGGTAAGGCAACTATGTTCACCGCAATATAACCAATGCTCAGGGGGACAGTCGTAGGTGGGACCCGTCGTATGGGCAGGGTAGCTAAGCCCGAAGCACAAGAGGATGAACCTCCGGTACCCCCAGATACAAACAAATCCTGGATATATCTCCCACGTTCAGCTGGTATCAGAGGGATATCTCCTCAACCAACCTCCCGTGACCTCGTGCTTAACTCTGGATTGAGTAGAGCTTCCTAAGAACACCGATCTATACCATGGATTCCTCCATTCCCTGGTCAGACACCTAATGTTTCGTCTAGCAGTCTTGGATTGTTAACTCACAATGATCTATTCCAAGACTCTAAACCTATGCTAGTTGGTGTACCCTATAAATAAAATCAATCTAATCAAGTTTAAGATTAAGCATTAATTTTAGTGGTTGTGATTACTCAAATCAATCTAATCAATTTTAAGATTAAGCATTAATTTTAGTGGTTGTGATTACTCAAGGGATATGATTGTGAAACTAGTGATGTGTAGACTCAATAGTATGCAAAATCGTCCAATCCTAGACTCATCTATCCAATAAAACAATGTCACTAATATGAAAAATCAACCAACAATTCCGAAATAAAGATGCAAAATTTTATCTTTTCGATGCACAAGCAGAACCTAAATGAAGGCAACAAGCACTCAATGCAAGATGCAGTACATGAAAGTAAAATATTTTTGTATTTTCACTTATAAACAAGAAGGAAAATGCAAAAACTAAATGTATATTTTTGTATTTTTTCAATATAAATGGAATGAAAAAATGTAAGCAAAATCCTACTATTCAGTCACTGAAGTGCCGAGAAGATCACTAAGAAAACCCAGCAGATCCTAAACAGCAAGACTCAGCCAAAGGAAAGAGCTCAAAAGGAAAAAACCAAGAGGCTAAATCCAAAGTTGGGTAAAAAGCCAAGAAGGCTCAACCAAGAGAAACGAAGAGATCTGGTCACAACCAAGGCATGAAATAGTCAAGAGAGAGGCCAACAAAGACTCAAGAACCAAACAAACTCACCCAGCAACAACCAATAGCCATAAACCAACAAAAGTTGGAGTTACACGCTACTATTGAAGGAATACCTATGGGTACCCGCGAGCAGTAGTGTGAACAGAGGCGGGTATACGCGAGCTGAGCTAAGCTAGCCCACGGGTGAGGAAAGGAAAATGGGAAAATAAAGAGTCCAAGGGCTCAGAAAAAGCAAGTTTTATACAATGTATCTTAACGGCCAATCAGTGACACAGAGCTTCGATAAACAACAACTCTAATTATGGACTAATGCTCAAAAAATTTCCCAAACATGGATGTTTTCCCCAGCGGAGTTGCCATTTCTGTATTGGAGAAAAATCACTATGGCTTGGGAATACCACAACAGACAGATGACTACCAGAAATCTACTCAATTCTCAAAGCAATGCTATTATAAATTACAATGTTAATATAATGGAGAAATGTAACCAACCTTGATCCAAACGTTTGATGTAGATTCCCGTTGGAGCTTTCAATCCGTGCACTTGTAATTTGCAAATTAGTCTTGATAGCCAATATCCAACAAGTACAAATAATATATAATTGACATTAACATTATCAATAACAATGGTCCATAGTATCATAAGCAAATGTAACCCAATGTATAATAAACAACATTCACACCATGAATGGACGAGAATATGAGCATTTCTATTAATGAACAAGAAGAAGTACAAACTGATACGACCTCTTGCTGGCAACCAATCTGAACCAAGATCTAGATCAATCCACTTGTGCCTCCACCACTTCAATCCTCCATGAATGGCAAACTCAAACTAAAAAGGAGTTTGGAAGGTGAACATAAATGGTCCACATCTACAAGGATCAATGAGTGCAGACTCAAGATAGGGCAAAAATCCACTAGAGTTCCTTTACTATTCTCTTCTTCCTCCCGTCCATAAGCCATATGTGCTCAATATATAGTCCTCTCAAAGGTAGGTGAAAGGACACATCGAGGCGTTACTTGGGAAGATGGAGAGCCAAAGGTCACCCAATGACCGCTTTTTGGGAGTAAAAAGTAATTAATAGTGGTTTTTACCATTTTACTTGATACCCGCGGGCTATAGTGATGCAACTCGCGGGTACGGATGCTATAATGATGCAACATGCGGGTAGGAACAAAAATAGGGAAAAATAGTATCTCTGAAGGATAAAAGTGGATCTGAGTCACTGAAATGGATCCTACGGGCCAAATAATGTTGATGCTCACAGGGTGGAAGATTACGATGTAACACCAAGTACTTGGTACCATTTGGTAATGGACCGAAATTGAAGGGCAAAATCTGATTGATTTGTATCTTTTGTTCATCCTCTAGTTCATTTTGTAGGAAATTGGATTTTCCATTACTTATCATCATACCCGATACATTACAAAAGAGACTGAGTGATCCTTTGAAAGTTCTCCACTCATTTATACAGCTCCTTCGAAAAAGCATTACATCATCCACAAAGAGCAAGTGTGTCACTGATGTAGAGGCAGTCACTTTAATCCCTTGGATCTTCCCAACATCTCTCTCTTTGATGATGAGCCTACTGAGACCTTCAATTACAAGTAAAAACAAAAGGGGGGATAGGGGACAACCTTGCGTCATCCCCCTTAATCCTTTGAATAAATTGGTTGGGACCCAATTTATTAGGACATCGTAGTTAATAGTAGTCACACAAGCCATGATCCAATTACTATAAGTCCAAGGGAGGCCAATTTGGATGAGGATCAATCTAAGAAAGGTCCAATCCACACAGTCATAAGCTTTGACCAAGTCCAGTTTTAAGATAAGGGATTTAAGATGTCTGGATTTGATGCTATGAAAAAGTTCCTGGGAAACCACCACTACGTCCCAGATTTGTTTATCATCCAAAAACCCGAATTACTCAAAATATATAAATTTGGACAGGATTGGCTTCAATCTGATAGCTATGAATTTAGAAATAACTTTATAAATTAAGTTGCAAAGAGAAATTGGGCAGAAATATTGGAAACCAACAGGGTGAGAGCACTTAGGAATTAATGCCACAAAGGTGGAATTGATTGCTCCTGTCACCAGTCCTTTTGTATGAGATTCTTCAATTGCTACTAATAAATCAGGGCCCATCAAGTCAAAAAATGAAAGGAAAAGTTCCACAATCCAGCCGTCAAGGCCGGGGATTTTATCTTTGGAAAATCCTTTTATGATAGCTTCAATCTCCTGAAGGGTTAATAGAGCAAAGATATTGTTTCCTTCCTCATCCGAGAAGAATCTCAGGTATTCTTTAATCACCTTAAATTGTTCCAATAGAGATGAGGTTTTTGGATCCTGAAACAATGTTTGGCAATGATAAACTCCTTCCTTTCGTAGGTCCTTTGTCGAAGATATTTTATTTCCCTCCCAATTAGCTAATTCCCAAATTGTGTTTTGGATCCTCTTATTTTCTGCAAATTGATGGAAGAATTTGGTATTTGAATCACCTTCCTTGATCCAAATGGCCCGGCTTTTTAAGCGCCAGGATTCCTCATTCACCTTTAATATTTCCAGTATTATGCTCTCCAAATCGATCCGTGTTGCATGGTCTTCATGGGATAGAGGGCCAAATATGTTTGCACAAGCTATGGATTGAATGCCATATTTATCTTAACTAAGTCCATGGCTTGAGCTTTCTTTTTTTCTTTTTCCCATTCCACCATAAATGTCTTAAGCATTTTTTGTTTATAGACCAATTTATCCATCGTAGAAAGGTTCGTCGGCACCGACATATTGGACCATTTGTCAGCAACTTGAGTTGTGTAATCCAGGTCATTGATCCAAACAAAGTTAAATTTATAAGGGACCCTACAAATCTTATCATCCACCTCAATCTACAAGAGAATAGGAAAGTGGTCACTGATCCTAGTCTGGTCCACCCACGACCTATATTTGAATAGACATCCCAAAAGGTGTTATGAGATTAAGAAACAATCAAGACGTTTCAAGATAACATCCCCATTCTTCTTTCCATTACCCCAAGTCAGAACAAGTGGGAAGGGTTCCAGATTGATCAAATATTTTGATTCGAAAAACTCTGTGAAACATCGTCCCAATTGATCAAGCTTAGAATGTTGACCCCAAATTTTTGAAGATGTCCTGGTAAAATTTAGATCCTAGAAATAATTAGGTTTTTAAAATCAATTAAATGTTCTGGCATAACATGATCCCAGAACATTTTTCTGTTTTGTTAGGGACCATAATAGTTAATGATTTTTAGATATTTGTCGAACCCTACAAGTCTTCCCGAAAGGAGAATTCCAGCAGACGTTTTAAAAGGGAGAAATGAAAAAATGTGAGGGTTCCAAGCTTATAACAAACCTCCTGAAAGGCCTTCTGCACTGATGGAAAAAATATCCTAGTTAGGCCTAATTTTGGTTAAAAAAAACCTCGCTAACTCCTCACTGACCACCGTTTCTTGAAGTAACACTATGTCTGATTGAATACTATTTAGAACTCTCTTCAGGGAAAGAAGTTTAGGGATCACCCCCACTCCCCTAATATTCAAAGAGGACATAATAATTTCTGAACCCTTGCAAGGGATTTAACCTCTCTAAGAGCCTTGGTTTTAGAAGAAGGAATACTAGAAGGGGTGACTAGGGAAGGTTGAACCAAATGGGAAAATTTATCTCCTCACACTAAAATATTCCCTGCGCTTCTGATTTTGAGAGGCGAGAAATCTTGAGCAATTCCACCATTGTGAGCTCCTTTTATAGCTTTATTGTTTGGCAGAGACATAAAAAATTCTAGAACATCACCTCCATCAATGGCCTGTAGATTTGACGAAGCAACCACCCTATGTTTTATGTATGAGGGGATGCGAGACATTTTTGCAATGTCACAGTAAGAAGGTACCTGTATATTTGATATGACCATTTTATGTGATTCCATAGATAACTGATGCCCACCCTAATCCAAAGATTCCAATTGAATGGGAATTGGTAGAGACCTTTGCGGACTGTAGGTCATTAGGAGAAGAAAAACCAGTCAAGTCGCCTTCTATTGGCCTTATAACTTGGTCCTCCAACAACTGTGTTGATCCTTCGGGATTGTGAGACATCGTAGATACATGTAGCTTAGTGGGAACATCAACCTCTGCTAAAGGAAGCAGTGACATATCAATTTCAGGTGTAACACAAGTATGATGAGGTTCCATAGAACTATCTTGCGACTCTTCCAAGGAGGAAGAAAGGGATCGACCAACATTTGGACCCTCATGAGGTAACCCTTTTATCTCTAATGATTTAATAAAATAAAATTCTAAATCATTTAAGGAATTGTAGAAAGAAGGATCGTTGTCTTTAATCTTACCAATGATAGAGAAGTCCCATGTTTCAAATCCCGAAACCGGAACTCTGTTTGAATAACCAGCTAGGTTTCCATAATGATCCAGCTCCTGATCGCTACTATCATCAGACAACCAGAGATACTCATTTTCCTCTGAATCCTCATGTGTTTGGATGAATATGGGTCATTGCACTGACGCCAAATATGACCCACTTCCTTGTAACGCGAGAAATGGAAAGGAATACCCCAGTAATCTATGATTTGGGAGTAGATTCGGCCTCTCCACTCTATTTGGACACAATCAATGAGTCCCAAAGAGACATCCACCTCTACCAACATTCTCCCCACCCGTTTATCAACCCCATGTAGAACCTCATTCCTAGTATGAAGGAAATGTCCAATTCGATTCTCAACAACTTTGAATGCACCCATGTTCCACATGGCTAGTGGGAAAATCGACAAGAGAACCTAGAAGTGCCTAAAACAAATATGGGTCACCTCGACGTCAAAATCTGTGTGCCATCTCTGCAACATAAGACTACCTACCCCTTTCAACCATAGTTTCCCAAGAATCTGAGTAGCATGTGCCTCCTCCTTAAATTTAAAACTTGTTGGTTGTGCAACAAAATCTTCCAGTCTCATAGATGATATTGTTTCAACCTTGCACCTCAAAGGATTTTACACTCATTCCAAAACCTTGGGGTTCGGGGGAGGATCCCCCGTGAATGGGGGTTCAGGGAAAGTGCCCTTGAGAAGTAAGGGTTCGAGGGCAACGCCCCCGAGAAAACAAATTTGGGGTTTTTTTCGCCAACAGTTTTCGGGCCCATGGTTTTTGGTAACCCGTTCTATTTTCCCATTGTATTTCCCTTATAAAAGAAAGACATTGTAACACGGCTAGGGTTGATGTATTAGGTATTATGCATTTTAAAGATCTCTGAAATCGGAAGAGAGACTGTGAGACAATGAAGAGGAAGTGCAGCGACTGTGTTGCAGGTTGTATCCCTTCACTTTGCTGGACGGTATAATAATAAGGACTGGCAACTTCAGTGTGGACATAGCCAATCTTGGGTGAAACACAATATATCTATGTCTCTCTTGTAATGTGTATGTGTGATTATATTTTCATTTTTGTTTATTTTGATTGCTCTGCGATCCTGTTTTTCTAACAATTGGTATCAGAGCCGAAGGTCTATTTGGAAGATAAACCCGTGGGAAGCTAGGGTTTCTAATTCGATTGGGAGCAATGGTAGAATAAGGAAAGTTTAAGGTCGAGAATTTTAACAACCAAAACTTCCAGTTATGGAAGATGCAAATGCAGGACTATCTATACCAGAAGGATCAATTCCTACCGTTGGGAGGAAGAGCAAAGTAGACGGTGGCTATGAAGGACGAAGAATGGGAGGTTCTTGACAGAAAGGCACTGGGAACAATACGGTTGTCCCTGGCTTCATTAGTGGCTTTTAATATCTCAAAAGAAACGACAACAAAGGGTTTGATGAGCGCAGTGGGTAAGCTGTATGAAAAACCCTCGGCCTCCAACAAGGTATTTCTAATGAAGCATTTATTTAATATGAAAATGTCTAAAGGTGGATCTGTTACTGATCATTTAAATGAGTTTAATACGGTTACAAATCAACTAAGTTCTGTAAGTGTGAACTTTGATGATAAGGTTAGGGCTCTTCTAATCTTGTGTTCATTGCCAGAAAGCTGGAATAGCTTGGTCATGGCCGTAAGTAACTCTGTCTCTGGTTCAAACACCTTGAAATTTGATGATGTTATCGGTGTTATTCTTAGCGAGGAAATGCAAAGAAAAATCACAGGTCAGACATCAGGTAATGCGTTGACCATGGAGAGCAGGGGAAGACAAAAGGAGAGAGGAAAGAGCCAATGTAATCGTGGCAAGTCTAAAACGGGTAGATACAAGTCCAGACTGAGAAAGATAAAGTGCTGAAACTATGGAAAGAAAGGACATCTAAAGAAAGATTGCAGATCTCTAAAGAAGAAAGGAGATGGACAGAAGGAAACTACCCAGGAAGAAAATGTATCAGGTGATGTGTTACAAGATGCTTTGATTCTTGCATTAGATAATACAAGTGATTATTAGGTACAAGACAAAATGAGAGAGGAAAGAGCCAAGTGTTATAGGTCAAATCTGCACTTCTCTATCCGTGATCACCTTGAGCTATCGATCACACAAAAGGACAACTTGGATTGAAGAGCATGATGACCTCAGATGAGACTTTGACCTGATTTACCTTCCTGCAAGCTGACAAAACCCTAAAAAACATCATATTTTGGCATGGGCGCTACTCTCTTGAAGCAAAACAATGCATATGCCCTACTCTGTAGGCTATATAGTAGCACACACCTCCTGATGGGCGCTACTCCACTTTAGTAAACTAGCACACAACATTCAAAAAGTGGCAAACGCTAGTTGTTAAACACTGTAGTCACACACTGTGCACTACTCCACTGTGAAATAGTAGCGCACATCTTAAAATATGATCAAAAAAATATTAATTTGACGAATGGGGATTAGTTGCAGTTGGTTTCTCAACTTCCCCAACTTCTCCTTCAACCACCTCTCGACCTGAACTGCCTACCTTGTCCTATAAATACGAGGATTGAAGAGAGGGGTTAGATAGAGAGTTAGACAAGACATGAGAGCCATAGATAGACTCTTCTATATGAGAAGCTTGTATTGAAGGAGGTTATGCTAAAGGAACTTTGAAGTCAGAGAAGAGCAGGAGCATAGGATCAGGTTACATGAACATGCTGCAAAGTCAGGTATACTTTGTATCATTCATATGTTTTTGACAATAAAAGGTTGAAACATCTTTCTCGTCCCAAATCAAGTGCTTATTGGATTATGTATTTGTTTGGATCAATGTTGGTTAATGTTTGATGTTTGAATTACTTCTTAATTCCATCATTATTATATTGGCCAAGATACGTTGAAAAAGGTCTTTGTGTTACAGGTTTATCAAATCGGAGATTGAATTGAGGATCGAGCGCAAGGTTGGACAAAAGATAGGATCAAACTTCGTTCACAAGGTATGTCCTCAAGGTCTCTAATCTATTTCCATTTATAAATGCTTTGGTAATGCAATCAGTATGTTTATCTGTCACCCCCTTAAGTTGATAGTGTCTATTTCCTCACTATAGGGTAGTATTTCCCGCCAACACCAAGGTAATCGTGGCAAGTTTAAAACGGGCAGATCCAAGTCCATACTGGAAAAGATATAGTGCTAGAACTGTGGAAAGAAAGGACATCTGAAGAAAGACTGCATATCTCTAAAGAAGAAAGGAGATGGATAGAAGGAAACTACCCAGGAAGCAAATGTAGCAGGTGATGTGTTACAAGATGCTTTGATTCTTGCATTAAATAATACAAGTGATTATTGGGTAGTAGATTCAGGGGCTTCATGTCATGCTACGCCCCATAGGAAATATTTTCATGATTATGTTCTAGGTGATTTTGGACATGTTTTATTGGGTGATGATGAGCCATGTAAAATTGTTGGAATGGGTAAGGTATGGATAAAACTTAAGAATGGAACTGATTGGTTGTTGAAAGATGTAAGGCATATTCCTACTATGAAAAGAAATTTGATCTCAATAGGGCAGTTCGGAGATGGCGTCTATCTATCTTCATTTGGAGAAAAGTGGTGGAAGATCAGTAAAGGATCAATGGTGATAGAAAAAGGAGAAAGGGTAGGTACGTTGTATTTATGTACTTATAATACTGACCATTCTATCTCTTTAGCTTCCACGGGAATAGATACAGCATTGTGGCATCATAGGCTTGGCCATATGAATGAGAAGGGGATGCAGATTCTCCACTCAAAGAAGTTGCTGCCAGATTTCAAGCAGGTATGTTTGGAATTCTTTGAGAACTATGTTTATGTAAAATAGAAGAGAGTCAGATTTCTCGAGGTTGGGAAATAGAAGAAAAATGAAAAGTTAGATCTTGTGCATATAGATGTATGGGGACCGGCTCAGGTACAATCTCTGGGTGGCTCTTATTATTATGTTACATTTATTGATGATGCAACTAGGAAAACTTGGGTTTATTGCATTAGACAGAAATCTGATGTGTTTGCTAATTTTAAGAAGTGGAAAGCTTTGGTTGAGAATGAGACAGGAAAAAGGTTGAAGTTTCTTAGATCTGATAATGGAGGTGAGTATTGCAGCAAGGAGTTTGATAGTTATTGTTCATTATTTGAGATTCGTAGAGAGAATACAGTCCCAGGAACACCACAAGAAAATGGCGTGTCTAAAAAGATGAACAAAATGATCATGGAGCGTGCAAGTTGTATGAGATTGCATGCAAGGTTTGCCTTATATTTTTGGGAGGATGCTATAAATACTATTGTTTATTCAATAAACAGAGGACCTTCAAGTGCTTTGGATGGTGGTATTCCAGAGGAGGCATGGACAGGTAAAAAGGTAAACTACTCATTTATGAGAACGTTTGGTTATGAAGCATTTGTCCATATTGATAAAGATAATAGAACAAAGCTTGAAGCTAAATCCAACAAATGTACCTTTATTGGATATGGGGTTGATGATTTTGGTTATTGCTTATTGGATTATGAAAATAACAAAATCATTAGGAGTATAGATGTGATATTCAATGAAAAGTCCATGTATAAATATCAGTTGCAGGGAAAGAAACAGGAAAAGGAAAACACAGAGTACATAGTACTTGATGAAATTAAACAAAATGAAGTTGCAAAGGTGCCAGGAAATCAAGAATAGCAGCAAGTTCCTGAAACTCCTGCAACTGCAAGAAGATCTACCAGATTAAGTATACTCCCTGAACGATACTCTCCTTCAATGTATTATTTATTGATGACAGATGTTGGTGAACTAAAATGTTATGAAGAAGCAATGCAGGTGGAAACTAGAAAAAAGTGGGAGCAAGGCATGAATGAGGAGATGGACTCATTGATAGGAAACCAGACTTGGGATTTGGTTCAGTTGCCTGATGGTAAAAGGGCATTGCAGAACAAATGGATTTACAGGTTGAAGGAAGAAGAAGGAGGTAAGAAGCGGTACAAGGCCAGACTTGTTGTAAAGGGGTTTGCACAGAAGAAAGGTATATATTTTCATGAAATATTTTCTCCTGTTGTTAAGATGACTTCAATTAGGATATCTTAAGTCTAGTGGCGGTAGAAGATTTGCATCTTGAACAGTTAGATGTAAAAACAACGTTTCTCCATGGGCATTTGAAGGAAGAGATATATATGCAGCAGCCACAAGGGTATGAGGTCAAAGGTAAGGAGAACTTTGTATGCAGGTTGAAAAAGAGTTTGTATGGCTTGAAGCAAGCTCCAAGGTAGTGGTATTTAAAATTTGACAAATTTATGACAGAACAATGTTATAGTAGATGTCATTCTGACCACTATGTTTATTTCAAGAGGCTAGATAATGGAAGTTATATTATCTTGTTATTGTATGTGGATGACATGCTTGTTGCAGGGTCTAACATGCAGGAAATAAATGTATTCAAAAGAAAGTTAGATAATTCATTTGTGATGAAGGATTTGGTTGCTACAAAGAAGATCCTTGGTATGAAAATAACAAGAGATAGAAAAAATCGCAAATTGACATTATCTCAAGGTGAGTACATACAAAAGGTGTTGGAGAGGTTCAAAATGCAGAATGAAAAACCAGTTAGTACACCTTTGGCCAGCCATTTCATTCTAAGTAAGGAAATGTGTTCCAAGACACAGGAAGAGATAGATTATATGTCCAAGATTCCCTATCAATTAGCAGTTGGCAGCTTGATGTATGCCATGGTGTGTACAAGACCAGATATTGCACAAGCAGTGGAAATTGTGAACAAATATATGAACAATCCAGGTAAAGAACATTGGAAGGAAGTACAGTGGATTCTTAGGTATTTGAGAGGTACTACCACTCAGGCATTATGTTTTGGAGGTTCAGACATTGTTCTATAGGGATATGTTGATGCAGATATGGGAGGTGATAAGGATAGTAGGAGGAGCGCCACAGGGTATGTGTTTACTATAGGTGGAACAGCAGTAACTTGGATTTCAAAACTGTAGAAGGTTGTTGCACTTTTAACAACAGAAGCAGAGTATGTTTTTGTTACAGAGGATAGTAAAGAGATGATTTGGTGCAGAATTTTATGGAGGAATTGGGTAAGAAGAAGAAGGATAGCAGGTTGTATAGTGACAACCAGAGTGCCATTCATCTTGCAAAGAACTCAGCATTCCATTCCAGGACTAAACATATAAAACTCAAGTACCATTTCATATGCTCTGTTCTGGAAGATGAACTGTTGAAGCTGGAAAAGATACACACTAGCCAGAATCCTGTAGACATGTTCACAAAGGTAGTGACCAGAGAGAAATTGATTTCTTGCTCGGTTTCAGTTGGCCTTCTAGCATGAAGGTGAAGATGAGAAAGTTTCCAAGTCCAAGGTCCAGCAAGTACAACAACAGTGGAGTTGTTGTGATCAGTCTCCAAGTGGGAGGTTGTTGGTTGTGGAGCCAGATATTCCAGTCTCATAGATGATATTGTCTCAGCTGTGCACCTCAGAGGATTGTACACTCATTCCTCAACCTTGGGGTTCAGGGGCAGCGCCCCCAAGAAATTTTTTTGGGGTTGTTTTCGCCAATAGTTTTCTGGCCCATGGTTTTGGGAAACCCATGGTATTCTCCCATTGTATTTTCCTTATAAAAGAAAGACATTGTAACACGGCTAGGGTTGATGTATTAGGTACTATTCATGTTAATTTTTTTGAGCATCAATTCAATATGATATAGGATCTTATCTGAGAGAATAACATGTACAACATATCAATCGCAAGAAGCAATCAAAAGAGACAATAGACACACAGAGTTTCCTTGTGGAAAATCATAAAGGTGAAAAACCCCAATAACTTCCTCAGAGATAGATAGAGAAATGATACAAAACCCAAGCATAAGAGATAGTATCCTAGTAGCAGCTTCTCCTCCTCCACTAGTGCACGACTCTCCAATGAGTGTATATGTGAGAAAGTGAATGATCAAATAGAGTTCCTCCCACACTCTATTTATTCTTGACTTGACTTGCCTAATAACATTACAAGGTCGGCCTCAACTTAACCACATAACATAATGCTGACAGGGCCGACCCCTACTAGGGTGGTCTAATAACCCTTTAACCCACATGAATTATACAGGGCCGACCCCATCAAGGTGGTCTAATAACCCATCAGGTATAATTTATGACACTTACAATATAGATGACGACACTTCTGTATAGAGGAATAATAACATCTCTATAGGAATACAATATACATGTGTGAAATACATTTCGAAGTTACAAATACATCAACACTCCCTCTTAACTAGGAAGGTATTTCTCGACATAGATCTGCTAGCACAAGTCTTCTTCTTTGTATCATTGTCACTGGATCATTGTCATCGAATCATCGTCATCATCACTGCTGTTGCTATCTCAATCAATATCCATTATACTCGTCATAGGAAGTTCTATAGAGCCAGTTCTTTTTCATACTGGATGTAGGCTCGCCACCTGCAGGTATTCATCATCTACAGAGCCAGCCCTTTTTCATGTTGGATGTATCAATATCTATAGAGCCATTCCTTTTTTAGACTGGATGTATCACATCTATAGAGCTAGTACTTTTTCATATTGGATGTATCACATCTATAGAGCCAGCCCGTTTTCATGCTGGATGTGACCTAGAACAAATCTAGGATTTATCACCACAGAGCCAGTCCTTTTTCATACTGGATGTGACCTAGAACAAATATAGGATTTATCACCATAGAGCCAGTCTTTTTTCATACTAGATGTGACCTAGAACAAATCCAAGATTTATCACCACAGAGCCAGTCCTTTTTCATACTGGATGTGACCTAGAACAAATCTAGGATTTATTATCACACAGCCTCGCAAGAGCACCCCAGGACTTATTATGGGCACATAACCCAACCTATCGAATCTCCTAGGTCAGTATTACATGTGGTCATGGCACAACCTTGAAAGAGCATCCTAGGACTTATTACGTGCACACGGCCCAACCTATCGGATCTCCCAGGTCAACATTACATGCCATAGGACAAACCTGTCCACGGCCACAGAGTATCAACCCGATACTCACCATACATCATCCTAATGTACATCATCACATGATCATCCTGATCAACAATTCATCCACCTGATACATATACAAATACATGATCATATCAAGCATCCAAAATGATGCATATACATATAAGTAATTGTAGCATCGTCATGATGCTCATCACACAGTGCTTACATCCATAGCCATGGGAAGGATCCTCCTCTCACCATGCTTGGAATGGCTCCTATAGATGTATCCATCACTTCTTCCTCGAAGTGTCATCAATCTAAAGAACACCAAGGCTCTCTCTGAAGTACTCAAACTTCACTATGGCTAGTGGTTTTGTCAACACATCTGCAACCTGCTTATTAGTCGCAACATATAGGATCTTCATTGCTCCTCTCTGCACCATATCCCTGATATAGTGATATTTGATCTCAATGTGCTTCGACCTGTTGTGGAACACCGGGTTCTCAGATAGCTTCACACAACTTTGGTTGTCACAAAAGATACCAGTAGCATCCAACGGGAGATCAAATAACTCAGACAGTAGCTTCCGGAGCCATACTACCTCACAACTAGCCGAACAAGCTACAACATATTCTGCTTTGGCTGTACTTAGTGCTACACAGGACTTCTTTCTGCTAAACCAAGAGATCACACCTGATCCCATACTGAAGCAGCACCTAGAAGTGCTCTTCCTATCTGCAGCACTGCTTTCCCAGTTCGAATCAACATAACCCTGCAGGTTAAATTTTTTATTCGCATCATACTTGAGCCCATAATCAATTGTACCCTTCAGGTACCTCGAAATATGCTTTACAGCAACCAGGTGAGCACCTCTGGGATCCGTCAGGAACTAGCTCTGCATTCACCGCAAAGCAAATATCTAGTTTAGTGTTTGTCGGGTACATCAATGACCCAATCATCTAACGATACACCGTGACATCAACCGGATCAGACGAAGCATCACACAGAAGCTTCAGGTTTGATTCCATAGGTGTGGCCATGGCCTTGCAGTCCATCATCCCGAACCGCTTCAGGATCTTTACTGCATACTTCCCTTGTCTAAGGAAGATCCCATCTGCACTCTGCCACACTTCTATTCCTAGAAAATAGTGCATCATCCCCAAGTCCTTCATCTTGAACTTGGCAGCAAGCTTCCTCTTCATGTCAACAATCAATCTATCCTCTCCTGTTACAAACAGGTCATCCACATACAATAAGAGTATCACGGGATTGCCTTCTTCAACCTTGTAGTAAAGGTTGGAATCTGCTTTACTCTTAGTAAATCCAAAACTGGATCGAAAGCTGTCTATCCTACCATACCAAGTCTTAGGAGCTTACTTCAAGCCATACAAGGATTTCTTCAACCTGCACACATATGACTCTCTATCATGTGTCTCAAAACCAAGTGCCTGCTCGACATACACTTCCTCCTCGACTACACCATTCAAGAAGGCTATCTTGACATCCATCTGGTGTATCTTCCATTTCATCACTTGCTTTATATTTCTCTATGTTGCCATCTGCAATATGCTTGATCTTATAAATCCACTTGGAAGTCACAGCAGACTTCCCTTTTGGTCTTGGGACCACATCCCAAATATCATTCTTCATGATCGATGGATCATGGCATCATTACTTCATCCCAGATCCTGGGAACTTCAGTTTTTTCAATAGATAGATTTGTTGTTGAACAAATGTTGTAGTCCTTCTTTTGTAGGTTCTCGTATACGATCTTTCCTACAAAAACAAGTTAAATTGCATGATTAGAAACATCTCATAGTTTTTAGAACAAATTCTTACACATAAAGAAATATGTCGTACAGTCATGCAATTATTTTAGCCAATGCTTCAATACAACATTTATCCATATCCCGTAACTTTCTAGATGCCTTCCAATATCTACCAGAACATTGTTAAGAGTGTGCACAACTCCCAACATGTTAGCAAAGAGGTTTCATTCTAGATAAGTAGCAATGGAATGTTGTACAGTGCCATAGGCCACTTACCCAGTAGTATATTTTTCATTAATGCAATTATTCTAATATGCATAATACACAACCTAAGTCTAGGAACATAAGTATATACATCTTTGAATGGTATTATTTAAACAATCAAATATACAAGAAATGACAATTCAAATACTGATCTTTGTTTGTTTGTTGGGTGGACTCCCTCTCAATCTTTGTTTCCTTGTAGGAACTATTGGAGTGTACTCCCTCTTGATCTTTGCTTCCTGGATTACCTGTCCTTAAACTTATATCCATCCTCGATCACTATGCATGCTTACTAGTATCATCATTGTGTTATCCTCGAGATCTCATACATAATCATACATTCATTAGTATAATATTAATATTATCAAAACACAATAATCTTAAACATGTATAGTCATGATCATTTCAAACACAGATAATAAGCATTAGTATTCAAGGTTTATATAGGACTTTTCTGGTTAGTCATATCATTAATCAAAGTAAGGAACATAATATGCATAAACCCTAGATTACTCAAACTTGTAACTTCATGAGTAATCATTATCAATCATACAAAAGTATAAGATCCTTACATAGGGTAGGATTCTAACTTGATATAGGAAAAACATACCTAGTCATCATATTTGCTAGTTATGCCTAGCAATGTTTTCTTGTTCTCTTCAATGACCTACATAACTCATAATTTAACCATTGTAGAACCAAATTATACATACCTCTATGTGATCCATGACTATGGATGAGTCTTGGTATTCATGTCATCATGGTCTTGATCTAGAGCTTTATTTGTACCTTTCATGTTAGCGGATAACATTCTCCTCATATAACACCACGGTGCATTAGTACAAACATAATACAATCATAAGTGTCATAGCCCTAATCAATGAATGTCTTATATCATGCATTCATACTTTTATTAGGGTGATAAGACAAGTCTAAAATTAAACAAGATTGTTACTAAACTCAATAATATGAGGACAATCATATCATAAACTTAATCATGAACAGATTTAAAAACATACCTGTAAGTCATACCTGTCAGATTGCTTGTAGTAGTTGTTGTTGTTGTTCCTTTTTTTCTTAGGACAATCTAAGGAAAAGTGTCATCTTCTTGGTATGTGCTGTGAGAGCTTGATCTTCATTCCCCATCTTCTCTTCTCGAGCTACAATCCGAGCTTCTTCTTGTGAGCATTCTTCCCATAGCTTACTGGAAGAGATAAGTTTCTTCCTAGCACAAATTCCTTGGATGAAGGAATCCCATGACCTAGGAAGGCCATTAAGAGTGGCCATTACCACTTCACCATTCTCTATAACTTCTCCCACAGCTTCAAGTTGTTCTTTTATCTGGGAGACCCTTGAGAAATAAGACTGCATGGTCTCCGCATTCTGGAACTTGATATTCTTCAATTGATTCCTCAAGTTCATCTTCCGATTTATATTCTTCCCTTCAAATGGCTTGGTCAAGGAATCAAACATCTCCTTAGGTGTCTTCAAAGATGACACATGTGACATGAGATGGTTTTTGATAGAATCAACAATGATCCTTTTAGCCTTGACTAAGTTCCTCTTGTGTAAGGCCTTAGTCTCTTCCTCCTTTGGGACAGGAACCCCTTCACTTATGTAGGTGTCCAACTCACTCTCTTCTAGAATTAACCCAATCCTATACTTCCATGCTCAGAAGTTATCAACCCCTTCAAGCTTATCCTCAAGCTTGGTGTGGTGAGACATCTTAAAGAGCACTTCAAAAGAAATAGAAAATATTTAGGTATTACCACTTGATTTGCAGAAATCTGGATCTAGAGCTAGATTAGGGTTTGTCGGAGAAACCCTAAAAATTCAAACTTTGAATTTCAAACTTCTGAAAGGATAGAAAGATGCGCCTTGATGAGCTGATCAAGCTGGTATACTGAGAATTTGAAAACTGCAAAGTTTCACCCCTAAAATTTGATTTTCAAACTTTTGGATTCACTAGGGAGGACCCTGAATTAGGGTTTGATTTTCCTGGAGCCTCATCTATCCAAAAAGTTCGATCTTGGTCTCTAAACTTCAATTTTTCAAAGGAGCTTTCAGCCATGGTCTCAGATTGCAGAAGCCCTAATTTCTGGCTTCATTCGAGAGGACCCCAAACTAGGGTTTGATTTTACCAGAGCTTCACCCAACCAAAAAATTCAATCCAAAGCTTTAAAATTTGATTTTTTCTGAGGAGCATCCAGCCATGGTCTCAGATTTCAAAAATTCCACTTTTTTTGGAAACCCTAATTTTTAGGGCCAAAACTGAAAGTGCTCAGAATTGAATTCTAATTGGACAGAAAGATTTTCCTTGCTAAGGAGAGTCAATCTAGCCTCCTGCCTTTGAAGATCTGTAGAGAGAAACCCAAAAACAAGAATCCCTAGCTTCCGCAACTGTACAGTGTCTTCTTCTCAGGTTAGCTCTAATACCATGTTAATTTTTTGAGCATCAATTCAATATGATCTAGGATCTTATCTAAGAGAATAACATGTACAGCATATCAATCACAAGAAGAAATAACAAGAGACAATAGACACACAGAGTTTCCTTGGGGAAAACCATAAATATGAAAAACCCCAATAACTTCCTCGGAGATAGATAGAGCAATGATACAAAACCCAAGCATAAGAGATAGTCTCCTAGCAGCAATTTCTCCTCCTCCACTAGTGCACCACTCTCCAATCAGTGTATATGTGAGAAAGTGAATGATCAAATAAAGTGCCTCCCGCACTCTATTTATACTTGACTTGACTTGCCTAATAACCTTACAAGGTCGGCCTCAACTTAACCACATAACATAATGCTAAAAGGGCCGACCCCCACTAGGGTGGTCTAATAACTCTTTAACCCACAAGACTTATACAGGGCCGACCCCATCAATGTGGTCTAATAACCCATAAAGTATAAGTTATGACACTTACAATATAAATGATGACACTTCCATATAGAGGAATAATAACATCTCTATAGGAATACAATATACATGTGTGAAATACATTCCGAAGTTACAAATACATTAAAAATTCATTGTAAAGATTTATGAGATCGGAAGAGAGACTGTGAGACAGTGAAAAGGAAGTGCAGCGGCTGTGTTGCAGGTTGTATCCCTCCACTTTGCTACACAGTATAATAATAAGGACTGACAACTTCAGTTTGGACGTAGCCCATCTTAGGTGAACCACGATATATCTGTGTCTCTCTTGTAATGTTTATGTGTGATTATATTTTAATTTTTGTTTATTATTATTGCTCTACGATCCTATTTTTCTAACAATTGATATCTGAGCCGAAGGTCTATTTGGAAGATAAACCCACAGGAAGTTAGGGTTTCTGGTTCAAGTGGGAGCAATGGTAGAAGAAGAAAATTTTAAGGTCGAGAAGTTTAACAACCAAAACTTCCAGTTATGGAAGATGCAAATGGAGGAATATCTGTACCAGAAGGATCTATTCCTACCATTGGGAGGAAGAGCAAAGTAGCCAGTGTCTATGAAGGATGAAGAATGGAAGGTTCTTGATAGAAAGGCACTGGAAAAAATATGGTTGTCCCTGGCTTCGTTGGTGGCTTTTAATATCTCAAAAGAAACGACAACAGAGGGTTTGATAAGCGCAGTGGGTAAGCTGTATGAAAAACTCTCGACCTCTAACAAGGTATTTCTAATGAAGCATTTATTTAATATGAAGATGTCTGAAGGTGGATTTGTTACTGATCATTTAAATGAGTTTAATACGGTTACAAATCAACTAAGTTCTGTAAGTGTGAACTTTGATGATGAGGTTAAGGCTCTTCTAATCTTGTGTTCATTGCAAGAAAGCTGGAATAGCTTAGTCATGGCCGTACGTAACTCTGTCTCTGGTTCAACCACCTCGAAATTTGATGATGTTATTGGTGTTATTCTTAGCGAGGAAATGAGAAGAAAAAACACAGGTCAGACATCAGGTAATGCGTTGACCATGGAGAGCAGGGGAAGACAAGAGAGAGGAAAGAGTCAAGGTAATCGTGGCAAGTCTAAAATGGGAAGATACAAATCCAGACTGGGAAAGATAGAGTGCTGGAACTATGGAAAGACATGACATCTGAAGAAAGACTATAGATCTCTAAAGAAGAAAGGAGATGGACAGAAGGGAACTACCCAAGAAGAAAATGTAGCAAGTGATGTGTTACAAGATGATTTGATTCTTGCATTAAATAATACAACTGATTATTGGGTAGTAGATTCAGGGGCTTCATGGCACTGGTATTTAAAATTTAATAGGTTTATGACAGAACAAGGTTATAGTAGATGTCATTCTGACCACTATGTTTATTTCAAGAAGCTAGATAATGGAAGTTATATTATCTTGTTATTTTATGTGGATGACATACTTGTTGCAGGGTCTAACATGCAGGATATAAATTTGCTCCAAAGGAAGTTAGCTAATTCATTTGCGATGAAGGATTTGGGTGCTGCAAAGCAAATCCTTGGTATGAGAATAACAAGAGACAGGAAAAATCGCAAATTGACATTATCTCAGGGTGAGTACATACAAAAGGTGTTGGATAGGTTCAGAATGCATAATGCAAAACCAGTTAGTACACCTTTGGCCAGCCATTTCAGTCTAAGTGAGGAAATGTGTCCCAAGACACAGGAAGAGATATATTACATGTCCAAGATTCCCTATCAATCAGCAGTTGGCAGCTTGATGTATGCCATGGTGTGCACAAGACCAAATATTGTACAAGCAGTGGGAGTTGTGAGCAGACATATGAACAATCCAGGTAAAGAACATTGGAAGGCAGTACAATGGATTCTCAGGTATTTAAGAGGTACTACCACTTAGGCATTATGTTTTGGGAGTTCAGACACTGTTCTACAGGGATATGTTGATGCAGATATGGCAGGTGATAAGGATAGCAGGAGGAGCACCACAGGGTATGTGTTTACTGTAGGTGGAACAGCAGTAAGTTGGATTACAAAACTGCAGAAGGTTGTTGCACTTTCAATAACGGAAGAAGAGTATGTTATTGTTATAGAGGCTAGTAAAGAGATGATTTGGTTGCAGAGGTTTATATAGGGATTGGGTAAGAAGCAGAAGGATATCAGGTTGTATAGTGACAACCAGAGTTCCATTCATCTTGCAAAGAACTCACCATTCCATTCCAGGACTAAACATGTACAGCTCAAGTACCATTTCATACGCTCTGTTCTCGAGGATGAACTGTTGAAGCTGGAAAAGATACACACTAGCCAAAATCCTGCAGACATGTTCACAAAGGTAGTGACAAGAGAGAAACTGAGTTCTTGCTCAGTTTCAGTTGGCCTACTAGCATGAAGGTGAAGATGAGAAAGTTTCCAAGTCTAAGGTCCAGCAAGTACAGCAATGGTGGAGTTGTTGTGATTAGTCTCCAAGTGGGAGGTTGTTGGTTGTGGAGCTATATCTTCCAATCTCATAGATGATATTGTCTCAACTGTGCACCTTAGAGGACTGCACACTCATTCCCCAACCTTGGGGTTCGGGGGCAGTTCCCCCGAGAAAAATGTTTGGGGCTGTTTTCGTCAACAATTCTCAGGCCCATGGTTTTCGGTAACCCGTGATATTTTCACATTGTATTTCCCTTATAAAAGAAAGACATTGTAACACGGCTAGGGTTGATGTATTAGGTATTATGTATTGTAAAGATCTATGAGATCGAAAGAGATACTGTGAGACAATGAAGAGGAAGTACAGCGGCTGTGCTGCAGGTTGTATCCCTTCACTTTGCCATACGGTATAATAATAAGGACTAGAAACTTCAGTTTGGACATAGCCCATCTTGGGTGAACCACGATATATCTGTGTCTCTCTTATAATGTTTATGTGTGATTAAATTTTAATTTCTGTTTATTGTTATTGCTCTGCGATCCTGTTTTTTTAACAATTGGTATCAGATCCAAAGGTCTATTTGGAAGATAAACCCACTGGAAGCTAGAGTTTCTGGTTCGAGTGGGAGAAATGGCAGAAGAATGAAAGTTTAAGGTCGAGAAGTTTAACAGCCAAAACTTCCAGTTATGAAAGATGCAAATGGAGGACTATCTGTACTAGAAGGATCTATTCCTACCGTTGGGAGGAAGAGCAAAGCATTCGGTGGCTATGAAGGACGAAGAATGGGAGGTTTTTGACAGAAAGGCAATAGGGACAATATGGTTGTCCCTGGCTTCGTCAATGACTTTTAACATCTCAAAAAAAACGACAATGGAGGATTTGATGAGTACAGTGGGTAAGCTGTATAAAAAACCCTCGGCCTCCAACAAGGTATTTCTAATGAAGCGTTTATTTCATGTGAATATGTCTGAAGGTTGATCTGTTACTGATCATTTAAATGAGTTTAATACGGTTACAAATCAACTAAGTTCTTTAAGTGTGAACTTTGATGATGAGGTTAGGGCTCTTCTAATCTTGTGTTCATTGCCAGAAATCTAGAATAGCCTGGTCATGGCTGTAAGTAACTCTGTCTCTGATTCAAACACTTTGAAATTTGATCATGTTATTGGTGTTATTCTTAGCGAGGAAATGCAAAGAAAAAGCACAGGTGAGCAAGTCTAAAACGGGCAGATCCAAGTCTAGACTGGGAAAGATAGAGTGCTAGAACTATGGAAAGAAAGGACATCTGAAGAAAGACTACAGATCTCTAAAGAAGAAAGGAGATGGACAGAAGGAAACTACCCAGGAAGCAAATGTAGCAGGTGATGTGTTACAAGATGCTTTGATTCTTGCATTAGATAATACAAATGATTATTGGGTAGTAGATTCAGGGGCTTCTTATCATGCTACACCCCATAGGAAATATTTTCATGATTATGTTCCAAGCGATTTTGGACATGTTTTATTGGGTGATGATGAGCTATGTAAAATTGTTGGATTGGGTAAGGTATGGATAAAAGTTAAGAATGGAACTGATTGGTTGTTGAAAGATGTAAGAAATATTCCTGCTATGAAAAGAAATATAATCTCAAAAGGGTAGTTGGGAGATGGCAGTTGTCTATCTACATTTGGAGAAAAGTGGTGGAAGATCACTAAAGGATCAATAGTGATAGCAAAAGGAGACATGGTATGTACGTTGTATTTATGTCCTCGTAATACTGACCATTCTATCTCTTTAGCTTCCATAGGAACAGATATAGCATTGTGGCATCATAGGCTTGGCCACATGAGTGAGAAGGGGATGCAGATTCTCCACTCAAGGAAGTTGCTGCTAGATTTGAAGCAGGTAAGTTTGGAATTATGTGAGAACTGTGTTTATGGAAAACAGAAGAGAGTCATACTTCTCAGGGTTGGGAAACAGAAGAAAAATGAAAAGTTAGAGCTTGTGCATATAGATGTATAGGGACCAACTCAGGTACAATCTCTTGGTGGCTCTCATTATTATGTTACATTTATTTATAATGCAACTAGGAAAACTTGGGTTTATTGCATTAGACAGAAATCTGATGTGTTTGCTACTTTTAAGAAGTGGAAAGCTTCGGTTGAGAATGAAACAGGAAAAAGGTTGAAGTGTCTCAGATCTCATAATGGAGGTGAGTACTGCGGCAAGGAGTTTGATAGTTACTGTTCATACCCTGGGATTCATAGAGATAAGACAGTCCCAGGAACACCACAAGAAAATGGTGTGTTTGAAAGGATGAACAGAACGATCATGGAGCATGC
Source organism: Larix kaempferi (assembly GCA_027924585.1). NCBI lineage: Eukaryota > Viridiplantae > Streptophyta > Pinopsida > Pinales > Pinaceae > Larix > Larix kaempferi. The sequence goes on along the minus strand of BSBM01000047.1, from coordinate 57,402,215 downwards.
AAGGTGTATGAAATTGCATGCATGGTTGCCCTTATAGTTTTGGGTGGATGTTGTAAATACTGTTGTTTATTTAATAAACAGAGAACCTTCAAGTGCTTCGAATGGTGGTATTCCAAAGAAGGCATGTACAGGTAAAAAGGTAAACTACTAATTTATGAGAACATTTGGTTGTGAAGCATTTGTCCATATTGATAAAGATAATAGAACAAAGCTTGAAGCTAAATCAAAGGAATGTACCTTTATTGGATATGGAGTTGATGATTTTGGTTATCACTTATGAGACTATGAAAATAACAAAATTATTAGGAGATTTGATATTCAATGAAAAGGTCATCTATAAAGATCAGTTGCAGGGAAAGAAATAGGAAAAGGAAAACACAGAGTACACAATACTTGCTGAAATTAAAGAAAATGAAGTTTCAAAGATGCCAGAAAATCAATAACAGCAGTAAGTGCCTGAAACTCTTGCAACTGCAAGAAGATCTACCAGGTTAAGTAGACTCCCTGAACAATACTCTCCTTCAATGTATTATTTATTGATAACTGATGTTGGTGAACTAGAGTGTTATGACGAAGCTATGCAGGTGGAAATTAGAAAGAAGTGGAAGCAAGGGATGAATGAGGAGATGGACTCATTGGTAGGAAACCGGACTTGGGATTTGGCTCAGTTGCTTCCTGGTAAAAGAGCATTGCAGAACAAATGGATTTACAGGTTGAAGGAAGAAGAATGAGGTAAGAAGCAGTACAAGGCCAGACTTGTTGTAAAGGGGTTTGCAAAGAAGAAATGTATAGATTTTGATGAAATATTTTCTTTTGTTGTTAAGATGACTTCAATTAGGACTATCTTAAGTCTAGTGGCAGTAGAAGATTTGCATCTTGAACAGTTAGATATAAAAACAACATTTCTCCATGGGGATTTGAAGGAAGAGATATATATATATGCAGCAACCATAAGGGTATGAGGTCAAAGGTAAGGAGAACTTGATATGCAGGTTGAAAAAAGAGTTTGTATGGCTTGAAGCAAGCTCCAAGGCAATGGTATTTAAAATTTGACAGATTTATGACAAAACAAGGTTATAGTAGATGTCATTTTGACCACTGTGTTTATTTCAAGAGTCTAGCTAATGGAAGTTATATTATCTTGTTATTGTATGTTGATGACATGCTTATTGCAGGGTCTAACATGCAGGATATAAATGTGCTTAAAAGGAAGTTAACTAATTCATTTGCGATGAAGGATTTGGGTGCTGCAAAGCAAATCCTTGGTATAAAAATAACAAGAGACAGGAAAAATCGAAAATTGACATTGTGTCACGGTAAGTACATACAAAAGGTGTTGGAGAGGTTCAGAATGCAGAATGCAAATCTAGTTAGTACACCTTTGGCCATCCATTTAAGTCTAAGTAAGGAAATGTGTTCCAAGACACGGGAAGAGATAGATTACATGTCCAATATTCCCTATAAATCAGCAGTTGACAGCTTGATGTATGCCATGGTGTGCACGAGACCAAATATATCACAAGCAGTGGGAGTTGTGAGCAGATATATGAACAATCCAGGTAAAGAACATTAGAAGGTAGTACAGTGGATTCTCAGGTATTTGAGAGGTACTACCACTCAAGCATTATGTTTTGTTAGTTCAGACACTGTTCTATAGGGATATGTCGATGCAGATATGACAGGTAATAAGGATAGCAGGAGGAGCACCACAGGGTATGTGTTTATTGTAGGTGGAACATCAGTAAGTTGGATTTCGAAACTACAGAAGGTTGTTGCACTTTCAACAATGGAAGTAGAGTATGTTGTTGTTACAGAAGCTAGTAAAGTGATGATTTGGTTGCAGAGGTTTATGGAGGAATTGAGTAAGAAGTAGAAGGATAGCAGGTTGTATAGTGACATCCAAAGTTCCATTCATGTTGTAAAGAACTCACCATTTCATTCCATGACTAAACATATACAGCTCAAGTACCATTTCATATGCTTTGTTCTTGAAGATGAACTATTGAAGATGGAAAAGATACACACTAACCATAATCCTGCAGACATGTTCACAAAGGTAGTGACCACAGAGAAACTGAGTTATTGCTCGGTTTCAGTTGGCCTTCTAGAATGAAGGTGAAGATGAGAAAGTTGCAAAGTCCAAGGTCCAGCAAGTACAGCAGTGGTGGAGTTGTTGTGATTAGTCTCCAAGTGGGAGGTTGTTGGTTGTGGAGCCAGATCTTCCAATCTCATAGATGATATTGTCTCAGCCGTGCACCTTATAGGAATGTACACTCATTCCCCAACCTTGGGTTCAGGGGCAGCGCCCCCGAGAAAAATGTTTGGGGTTGTTTTCGCCAACAGTTTTCGGGCCCATGTTTTTGGGTAACTCGTGGTATTTTCAAATTGTATTTCCTTTATAAAAGAAAGACATTGTAACACGGCTAGGGTTGATGTATTAGGTATTATGTATTGTAAAGGTCTCTGAGATCGGAAGAGACATTGTGAGAGAGTGAAGAGGAAGTGCAGCGGATGTGCTGCAGGTTGTATCTCTTCACTTTGTTGGATGGTATAATAATAAGGAATGGCAACTTCAGTGTGGACGTAGCCCATCTTGGTTGAACCACGATATATCTGTGTCTCTCTTGTAATGTATATGTGTGATAATATTTGCATTTATGTTTATTGTTATTACTCTGCGATCTTATTTTTCTGACAATTGGTATCAGAGCCGAAGGTCTATTTGGCAGATAAACCCGTAGGAAGCTAGGGTTTCTGGTTCAAGTGGGAGCAATGGCAGAAGAAGGAAAGTTTAAGGTCGAGAAGTTTAACGGCCCAAACTTCCAATTACGGATGATGCAAATGGAGGACTATTTATACCAGAAGGATCTATTCCTACCGTTGGGAGGAAGAGCAAAGCAGCCGGTGGCTATGAAGGACGAAGAATGGGGGGTTCTTGAAAGAAAGGCACTGGGAACAATACGGCTGTCCCTGGCTTTGTCGATGGCTTTTAAAATCTCAAAAGAGATGACAACTAAGGTTTTGATGAGCGCATTGGGTAAGCTGTATGAAAAACCCTAGGCCTCCAACAAGGTATTTCTAATGAAGCGTTTATTTAATATGAAGATATCTGAAGGTGGATATGTTATTGATCATTTAAATGAGTTTAATACGGTTACAAATCAACTAAGTTCAGTAAGTGTGAACTTTGATGATGAGGTTAGGCCTCTTCTAATATTGTGTTCATTGCTAGAAAGCTGGAATAGCTTGGTCATGGTTGTAAGTAACTCTGTCTCTAGTTCAAACACCTTGAAATTTGATGATGTTATTGGTGTTATTCTTAGCAAGGAAATGCGAAAAAAAAAAAAGCACAAGTGAGACTTCAGGTAATGCATGGACCATGGAGAGGAGGAGAAGACAAAAGGAGAGAGGAAAGAGCCAAATTAATCGTGGCAAGTCTAAAATGGGTAGATCCAAGTCCAGACTAGGAAAGATAGAGTGCTGGAACTGTTGAAAGAAATGACATCTGAAGAAAGACTGTAGATCTCTAAAGAAGAAAGGAGATGGACAGAAGGAAACTACCCAGGAAGCAAATGTAGCAGGTGATGTGTTACAAGATTCTTTGATTCTTGCATTAGATAATACAAATGATTGTTGGGTAGTAGATTCAGGGATTCATATCATGCTACACCCCATAGAAAATATTTTCATGATTATGTTCCAAGCGATTTTGGACATGTTTTATTGGGTGATGATGAGCAATGTAAAATTGTTGGAATGGGTAAGGTATGCATAAAATTTAAGAATGGAACTGATTGGTTGTTGAAAGATGTAAGGAATATTCCTGCTATGAAAATAAATCTGATCTCAACAAGGTAGTTTGGAGATGGCGGCTGTCTATCCACATTTGGAAAAAGTCATGGAAGATCACTAAAGGATCAATGGTAATAGCAAAAGAAGACAGGGTAGGTACGTTGTATTTATGTCCTCAAAATACTGACCATTCTATCTCTTGAGCTTCCACAGGAACAGATACAACATTGTGGCATCATAGGCTTGGCCACATGACTGAGAGGGGGATGCATATTCTCCACTCAAGGAAGTTGCTGCCAGATTTGAAGCAGGTAAGTTTGGAATTCTGTGAGAACTGTGTTTATGGAAAACGGAAAAGAGTTAGATTTCTCAGGGTTGGGAAACAGAAGAAGAATGAAAAGTTAGAGCTTGTGCATACAGATGTATGGGGAGCGGCTCAGGTACAATCTCTTGGTGGCTCTCATTATTATGTTACATTTATTGACGATGCAACTAGGAAAACTACAGTTTATTCCATTAAACATAAATATGATGTTTTTGCTACTTTTAAGAAGTGGAAAGATTTAGTTGAGAATGAGATAGGAAAAAGGACGAATTGTCTCAGATCTGATAATGGAGGTGAGTACTGCGACAAGGAGTTTGATAAATACTATTCATACCATGGGATTCGTAGAGAGAAGACAGTCCCAGGAACTCCACAAGAAAATGGTGTGTCTGAAAGGATAAACAGAATGATCATGGAGCGTCCAAGGTGTATGAGATTGCATGTAGGGTTGCCCTTACAGTTTTGGGCAGATGTTGTAAATACTATTGTTTATTTAATAAAGAGAGGACCTTCAATTGCTTTGGATGGTGGTATTACAGAAGAGGCATGGACAGGTAAAAAGGTAAACTACTCATTTATGAAAACGTTTGGTTGTGAATCATTTCTCCACATTGATAAAGATAATAGAACAAAGCTTGAAGCTAAATCCAAGAAATGTACTGTTATTGGATATGGGGTTGATGATTTTGGTTATCGCTTATGGGATTATGAAAATAACAAAATCATTAGGAGTAGAGATGTGATATTCATTGAAAATGTCATGTATAAAGATCAGTTGCAGGGAAATAAACAGGAAAAGAAAAACACGAAGTACACTGTACTTGATGAAATTAAAGAAAATAAAGTTCCAAAGGTGCCAGAAAATCAAGAACAGCAGCAAGTGCCTGAAACTCCTGCAACTGCAAGAAGATCTGCCAGATTAAGTAGATTCTCTGAACGATACTCTCCTTCAATGTAATATTTATTGATGACTGAGGTTGGTGAGCTAGAGTGTTATGAAGAAGTAATGCAAGTGGAAATTAGAAAGAAGTGGGAGCAAGGCATGAATGAGGAGATGGACTCATTGGTAGGAAACCAGACTTTAGATTTGGTTTAGTTGACTGCTGGTAAAAGAGCATTGCATAACAAATGGATTTATAGGTTGAAGGAAGAAGAAGCAGGTAAAAAGTGGTACAAGTCCAAACTTGTTGTAAAGGGCTTTGCACAGAAGAAAGTTATAGATTTTGATGAAATATGTTCCTCTGTTGTTAAGATGAATTCAATTAGGACTATCTGTCTAGTGGTGGTAGAAGATTTGCATCTTGAACAGTTAGATGTAAAAACAACCTTTCTCCATGGGGACTTGAAGAAAGAGATTTATTTACAGCAGCCACAAGGGTAGGAGGTCAAAGGTAAGAAGAACTTGGTATGTAGGATGAAAAAGAGTTTGTTTGGCTTGAAGCAAGCTCCAAGGCAATGGTATTTAAAAGTTTACAGGTTTATGATAGAACAAGATTATAGTAGATGTCATTCTGACCACTATGTTTATTTCAAGAGGCTAGATAATGGAAGTTATATTATCTTGTTATTGTATGTGGATGACATGCTTGTTGTAGGGTTTAACATGCAGGATATAAATGTACTCAAAAGGAAGTTAGTTAATTCATTTGCGATGAAGGATTTGGGTGCTGCAAAGCAAATCCTTGGTATGAGAATAACAAGAGACAGGAAAAATAGCAAATTGACATTGTCTAAGGGCGAGTACATACAAAAGGTGTTGGAGAGATTCAGAATGCAAAATGCAAAACCAGTTAGTACACCTTTGGCTATCCATTTCAGTCTATGTAAGGAAATGTGTTCCAAGACACAGGAAGAAATAGATTACATGTCCAAGATTCCCTATCAATCAGCAGTTGGCAGCTTGATGTATGCCATGGTGTGCACAAGACCAAATATTGCACAAGCAGTGGGAGTTGTGAGCAGATATATGAACAATCCAGGTAAAGAACATTGAAAGGTAGTATAATGGATTCTCAGGTATTTGAGAGGTACTACCACTCAGGCATTATGTTTTGGGGGTTCAGACACTATTCTACAGGGATATGTTGATGCAAATATGGCAGGTGATAAGGATAGCAGGAGGAGCACCACAGGGTATGTGTTTACTGTAGGTGGAATAGCAGTAACTTGGATTTCAAAACTACAAAAGGTTGTTGCACTTTCAACAATGGAAGCAGAGTATGTTGCTGCTACAGAGGCTAGTAAAGAGATGATTTGGTTATAGAGGTTTATGGAGGAATTGGGTAAGAAGCAGAAGGATAGCAGGTTGTATAGTGATAGCCATAGTGCTATTCATCTTGCAAAGAACTTAGCATTCCATTCCAGGACTAAACATATACAGCTCAAGTACCATTTCATACGCTATGTTCTGGAAGATAAATTGTTGAAGCTGGAAAAAAGACACACTAGCCATATCCTGCAAACATGTTCACAAAGGTAGTGACCAGAGAGAAACTGAGTTCTTGCTCGATTTCAATTGGCCTTCTAGCATGAATGTGAAGATGAGAAAGTTTCCAAGTCCAAGATCCAGCAAGTACAACAGCGGTGGAGTTGTTGTGATCAGTCTCCAAGTGGGAGTTTGTTGGTTGTGGAGCTATATCTTCCAGTCTCATAGATAATGTTGTCTCAACCATGCACCTTAGAGGATTGTACACTCATTCCCAAACCTTGGGGTTCAGGGGCAGCGCCCCCGAGAAAAATGTTTGGGGCTATTTTTGCCAACAGTTTTCAGGCCCATGGTTTTGGGTAACTCGTGGTATTTTTACATTGTATTTCCATTATAAAAGAAAGACATTGTAACATGGCTAGGGTTGATGTATTAGGTTTATGCATTGTAAATATCTCTAAGATCACAAGAGAGACTATGAGATTGTGAAGAGGAAGTACAACGGCTGTGTTGCAGGTTGTATCCCTTCACTTTGCTAGATGGTAGAATAATAAGAACTGGCAACTTCAGTGTGGACGTAGCCCATCTTGGGTGAACCACAATATATTTGTGTCTCTCTTGTAATGTGTATGTGTGATTATATTTGCATTTATGTTTATTGTTATTGCTCTGCGATCCTATTTTGTTAACAATTGGTATCAGAGCCGAAGGTCTATTTGGTAGATAAACCCACAGGAAGTTAGGGTTTCTGGTTCGAGTGAGATCAATGGCAGAAGAAGGAAAGTTTAAGGTTGAGAATTTTAACGGCCAAAACTTCAAGTTATGGAAGATGCAAATGGAGGACTATCTGTACCAAAAGGATCTATTCCTACCATTGGGAGGAAGAGCAAAGCAGTCGGTGGCTATGAAGGACGAAGAATGGGAGGTTCTTGACAGAAAGGCATTGGGAACAATATGGTTGTCCCTGGCTTCGTCGGTGGCTTTTAATATCTCAAAAGAAACGACAACAGAGAGTTTGATGAGCCCACTAGGTTAGCTGTATAAAAAACCCTCGGCCTCCAACAAGGTATTTCTAATGAAGCATTTATTTAATATGAAGATGTATGAAGGTGGATCTGTTACTGATCATTTAAATTAGTTTAATACGGTTACAAATCAACTAAGTTCTGTAAGTGTAAACTTTGATGGTGAGGTTAGGGCTCTTCTAATCTTATGTTTATTGCCAGAAAGTTGGAATAGCTTGGTCATAGTTGTAAGTAACTCTGTCCCTGGTTCAAACACATTGAAATTTGATGATGTTATTGATGTTATTCTTAGCGAGGAAATGCGAAGAAAAAGCACAAGTGAGACATCAGGTAATGCGTTGACCATGGAGAGCAGGGGAAGACAAAAGGACAGAGAAAAGAGCCAAGGTAATCGTGGCAAGTCTAAAACGAGCAGATCCAAGTCCAAACCGGGAAAGATAGAGTGTTGGAACTGTGGAAAGAAAGGACATCTAAAGAAAGACTGCAGATCTCTAAATAAGAAAGGAGATGGACAGAAGGAAACTATCAAGTAAGCAAATGTAGCAGGTGATTTGTTACAAGATGCTTTGATTCTTGCATTAAATAATACAAATGATTATTGGGTAGTAGATTCAGGGGCTTCATGTCATGCTACACCCATAGGAAATATTTTCATGCTTATGTTCCATGCGATTTTGGACATGTTTTATTGGGTGATAATGAGCCATGTAAAATTGTTGGAATGGGTAATGTATGGATAAAAGTTAAGAATGGAACTGATTGGTTGTTGAAATATGTAAGGCATATTCCTGCTATGAAAAGAAATTCGATCTCAACAGGGAAGTTGGGAGATGGCGGTTGTCTATCTAGATTTGGAGAAAAGTGGTGGAATATCACTAAATGATCAATGGTGATAGAAAAAGGAGACAAGGTAGGTACTTTTTTTTACGTCCTCATAATACTGACCATTCTATCTCTTTAGCTTCCACGGGATTAGATATAGCATTGTGGCATTATAGGCTTGGCCACCTGAGTGAGAAGGGGATGCAAATTCTCCACTCAAGGAAGTTGCTGTCAGATTTGAAGTAGGTAAGTTTGGAATTCTTTGAGAATTGTGTTTATGGAAAACAAAAGAGAGTCAGATTTCTCAGGATTGGGAAACACAAGAAGAATGAAGAGTAAGAGCTTGTGCATATAAATGTATGGGGACCAACTCAGATACAATCTCTTGGTGGCTTTCATTATTATGTTACATTTATTGATGATGCAACTAGGAAAACTTGGTTTTATTGCATTAGACAAAAATCTGATATGTTTGCTACTTTTAAGAAGTGGAAAGCTTTGGTTGAGAATGAGACAGGAAAAAGGTTGAACTGTCTTAGATATGATAATGGAGGTGAGTACTGCGGTAAGGAGTTTGGTAGTTACTGTTCATACCATGGGATTCGTAGAGAGAAGATAGTCCAATGAACACCACAAGAAAATGGTGTGTCTAAAAAGGTGAACAGAACGATCATGGAGCGTGCAAGGTGTATGAGATTGCATGCAGGGTTGCCCTTACAGTTTTGGGCAGATTCTGTAAATACTGTTGTTTATTTAATAAAGATAGGACCTTCAAGTGCTTTGGATGGTGGTATTCCAGACGAGGCATGGACAGGTAAAAAGGTAAACTACTCATTTATGAAAATGTTTGGTTGTGAAGCTTTTGTCCATATTGATAAAGATAATAGAACAAAGCTTGAAGCTAAATCCAAGAAATGTACCTTTATTGGATATGGAGTTGATGATTTTGGTTATTGTTTATGGGATTATGAAAATAACAAAATCTTTAGGAGTAGAGATGTGATATTCAATGAAAAGGTCATGTATAAAGATCAGTTGCAGGAAAAGGAAAACACAGAATACACAGTACTTGATGAAATTAAAGAAAATGAAGTTCCAAAGGTGATAGAAAAACAAAAACAATAACAAGTGCCTGAAACTCCTGCAACTGCAAGAAGATCTACTAGGTTAAGTAGACTCCTTGAATGATACTCTCCTTCAATGTATTATTTATTGATGACTGATGCTGGTGAACTAGAGTGTTATGAAGAAGCAATGCAGGTGGAAACTAGAAAGAAGTGGGAGCAAGACATGAATGAGGAGATGGACTCATTGGTAGGAAACCAAACTTGGGATTTGGTTCAGTTGCCTGCTGGTAAAAATGCATTGCAAAACAAATGGATTTAAAGGTTGAAAGAAGAAGGAGGTAAGAAGCAATACAAGGCCAGACTTGTTGTAAAGGAGTTTGCTCAGAAAAAAGGTATAGATTTTGATGAAATATTTTCTCATGTTGTTAAGATGACTTCAATTAGGACTATCTTAAGTCTAGTAGCGATAGAATATTTGCATCTTGAACAGTTAGATCTAAAAACAACCTTTCTCCATGGGGATTTGAAGGAAGAGATTTATTTGCAGCAGCCACAAGAGTATGAGGTCAAAGGTAAGGAGAAGTTGGTATGCAGGTTGAAAAATAGTTTGTATGGCTTGAAGCAAGCTCCAAGGCAGTGGTATTTAAAATTTGACTCGTTTATGACAAAACAAGGTTATAGTAGATGTCATTCTGACCACTGTGTTTATTTCAAGAGGCTAGATAGTGGAAGTTATATTATCTTGTTATTGTATGTAGATAACATGCTTGTTGCAGGGTCTAACATGCAGGATATAAATGTGCTCAAAAGGAAGTTAGCTAATTCATTTGCAATGAAGGATTTGGGTGCTGCAAAGCAAATCCTTGGTATGAGAATAACAAGATACAGGAAAAATCGCAAATTGACATTGTCTCAGGGTGAGTACATACAAAAGGTGTTGGAGAGGTTTAGAATGCAGAATGCAAAACCAATTAGTACACCTTTGGCCATCCATTTCAATCTAAGTAAGGAAATGTGTCACAAAACACTGGAAGAGATAGATTACATGTCCAAAGTTCCTTATCAATCAGCAGTTGGCAGCTTGATGTATGCCATAGTGTACACAAGAACACATATTGTACAAGCAGTGGGAGTTGTGAGCAGATATATGAACAATCCAGGTAAAGAACATTGGAAGGCAGTACAGTGGATTCTCAGGTATTTGAGAGGTACTACCACTTAGGCTTTATGTTTTGGAGGTTCAGACATTGTTCTACAGGGATATGTTGATGCAGATATGGTAGGTGATAACGATAGCAGGAGGAGCACCATAGGGTATGTGTTTACTGTAAGTGGAGCAACAGTAAGTTGGATTTTGAAAATGCAAAAGGTTGTTGCAATTTCAACAACGGAATCAAAGTATGTTGTTGTTACAGAGGCTAGTAAAGAGATGATTTGGTTGCATATGTTTATGGAGGAATTGGGTACGTAGCAGAAGGATAGCAGGTTTTATAGTGACATCCAGAGTGTCATTTATCTTGCAAAGAACTTAACATTTCGTTCCAGGACTAAACATATACAACTCAAATACCATTTCGTACACTTTGTTATGGAAGATGAATTGTTGAAACTGGAAAAGATACACACTATCCAGAATGCTGCAGACATGTTCACAAAGGTAGTGACTAGAGAGAAATTGAGTTCTTGTTCGGTTTCAATTGGCCTTCTAGCATAAAGGTGAAGATGAGAAAGTTACCAAGTCCAAGGTCCAGCAAGTACAGCAGCGGTGGAGTTGTTGTGATCAGTCTCCAAGTGGGAGATTGTTGGTTGTGGAGCCAGATCTTCCAGTCTCATAGATGATATTATCTCAGCCGTGCATCTCAGAGGACTATACACTCATTCCCCAACCTTGGAGTTTGAGGGCAGCGCCCCCAAGAAAACAAATTTGGGGCTTTTTTCGCCAACAGTTTTCGGGCCCATGGTTTTTGGTAACCCGTTGTATTTTCCCATTGTATTTCCCTTATAAAAGAAAGACATTGTAACACGAATAGGGTTGATGTATTAGGTATTATGCATTGTAAAGATCTCTGAGATCGGAAGAGAGACTGTGAGACAGTGAAAAGGAAGTGCAACGGTTGCGCTACAGGTTGTATCCTTTCACTTTGCTGGACGGTATAATAATAAGGACTGGCAACTTCAGTGTGGACGTAGCCCATCTTGGGTGAACCATGATATATCCATGTCTCTCTTGTAATGTGTATGTGTGATTATATTTGCATTTATGTTTATTGTTATTACTCTGCGATCCTGTTTTTCTAACAATTGGTATCAAAGTCGAAGTTTTATTTAGCAAATAAACCTGTAGGAAGCTAGGGTTTTTGGTTCGTGAGGGAGCAATGGCAGAAAAATGAAAGTATAAGGTCGAGAAGTTTAATGACCAAAACTTTAAGTTATGGAAGATGCAAATGGAGGACTATCTGTACCAAAAGGATCTATTCCTACTGTTGGGAGGAAGAGCAAAGCAGCTAGTGGCTATGAAGGACGAAGAATGGGAGGTTCTTGACATAAAGGCACTGGGAACAATATGGTTGTCCCTGGGTTCGTCGGTGGCTTTTAATATCTCAAAAGAAACGACAACGGAGGGTTTGACGAGCGCACTGGGTAAGTTGTATGAAAAACCCTCGACCTCCAACAAGGTATTTCTAATGAAGCGTTTATTTAATATGAAGATGTCTGAAGGTGGATCTGTTACTGATAATTTAAATGAGTTTAATACGATTACAAATCAACTAAGTTCAGTAAATGTGAACTTTGATTATGAGGTTAGGGCTCTTCTAATCTTGTGTTCATTGCCAGAAAGCTAGAATAGCTTGGTCATGGTTGTAAGTAACTATGTCTCTAGTTCAAACACCTTGAAATTTGATGATGTTATTGGTGTTATGCTTAGCGAGGAAATGGGAAGAAAAAGCACAGGTGAGACATCAGGTAATGCGTTAACCATGGAGAGTAGGGGAAGACAAAAGGAGAGGGGAAAGAGCCAAGGTAATCGTGGCAAGTCTAAAACGGGCAGATCTAAGTCCAGATTGGGAAAGATAGAGTATTGGAACTGTGGAAAGAAATGACATCTAAAGAAATACTGCAGATATCTAAAGAAGAAAGGAGATGGACAGAAGGAAACTACCCAGGAAGCAAATGTAACAGGTGATGTGTTACAAGATGCTTTGATTCTTGCATTAGATAATACAAGTGATTATTGGGTAGTAGATTCAGGGGCTTCATGTCATGCTACACCTTATACGAAATATTGTCATGATTATGTTCTAGGCGATTTTGGACATGTTTTATTGGGTGATGATGAGCCATGTAAAATTGTTGGAATGGGTAAGATATGGATAAAAGTTAAGAATGAAACTAATTGGTCTGTGAAAGATGTAAGGCATATTCCTACTATGAAAAGAAATCTGATCTCAATAGGGCAGTTGGGAGATGGCGGTTGTCTATCTACATTTGGAGAAAAGTGGTGGAAGATCACTAAAGGATTAATGGTGATGGCAAAATGAGACAGGGTAGGTACGTTGTATTTATGTCCTCATAATATTGACCATTCTATCTCTTTAGCTTCCACAGGAACAGATACAGCATTGTGGCATCATAGGCTTATCCACATGAGTAAGAAAATGATGCAGATTCTCCACTCAAGAAATTTGCTGCCATATTTGAAGCAGGTAAGTTTGGAATTCTATGAGAACTATGTTTATGAAAAACAGAAAAGAGTCAAATTTCTTAGGTTTGGGAAACCAAAGAAGAATGAAGAGTTAGATCTTGTGCATACAGATGTATGGGGAGCGGCTCAGGTACAATCTCTTGGTGGCTCTCATTATTATGTTACATTTATTGATGATGCAACTAGGAAAACTTGGGTTTATTGCATTAGACAGAAATTTGATGTGTTTGCTACTTTTAAGAAGTAGAAAGCTTTGGTTGAGAATGAAACAGGAAAAAGATTGAAGTGTCTCAGATCTGATAATGGAGGTGAGTAATGCGGCAAGGATTTTGATAGTTACTGTTCATCCCACGGGATCCGTAGAGAGAAGACAGTCCCAAGAATACCACAAGAAAATGGTGTGTCTGAATGGATGAACAAAACGATCATGGAGTGTGCAAGGTGTATGAGATTGCATGCAGGGTTTCCCTTACAGTTTTGGGTGGATGCTGTAAATACTACTGTTGATTTAATAAACAGAGGTCCTTCAAGTGCTTTGGATGGTGGTATTCCAGAGGAGGCATGGACAGGTAAAAAGGTAAACTACTCATTTATGAGAACGTTTGGTTGTGAAGCATTTGTCCATATTGATAAAGATAATAGAACAAATATTGGAGCTAAATCCAAGAAATGTACCTTTATTGGATATGAGGTTGATGATTTTGGTTATTGCTTATGGGATTATGAAAATAAGAAAATCATTATGAGTAGAGATGTGATATTCAGTGAAAAGGTCGTGTATATAGATCAGTTGCAGGGAAAGAAACAATAAAAGAAAAACATAAAGTACACAGTACTTGATGAAATTAAAGAAAATAAAGTTCCGAAGGTGCCAGAAAATCAAGAACAACAGCAAGTGCCTGAAACTCCTGCAACTGCAAGAAGATCTACCAAGGTAAGTAGACTCCCTGAATGATACTCTCCTTCAATGTATTATTTATTGATGACTGATGCTGGTGAACTAGAGTGTTATGAAGAAGCAATGTAGGTGGAAACTAAAAAGAAGTGAGAGCAAGGCATGAATGAGGAGATGGACTCATTGGTAGGAAACCAGACTTGGGATTTGGTTGAGTTGCGTGCTGGTAAAAGAGCATTGCGGAACAAATGGATTTATAGGTTGAAGGAAGAAGAAGGAGGTAAGAAGCAGTACAAGGCCAGACTTGTTGTAAAGGGGTTTGCACAGAAGAAAGGTATATATTTTTATGAAATATTTTCTCCTGTTGTTAAGATGACTTCAATTAGGACTATCTTAAGTCTAGTGGCCGTAAAAGATTTGCATTTTGAACAGTTAGATGTAAAACAGCCTTTCTCCATGGGGATTTGAAGGAAGAGATATATATGCAGTAGCCACAAGGGTATGAGGTCAAAGGTAAGAAGAACTTGGTATGCAGGTTGAAAAAGAGTTTGAATGGCTTGAAGCAAACTCCAAGGCACTGGTATTTAAAATTTGACAGGTTTATGACAGAACAAGGTTATAGTAGATTTCATTCTGACCACTGTGTTTATTTCAAGAGGCTAGATAATAGAAGTTATATTATCTTGTTATTATATGTGGATGACATGCTTTTTGCAGGGTCTAACATGCAGGATATAAATGTGCTCAAAAGGAAGTTATCTAATTCATCTGTGATGAAAGATTTGGGTACTGCAAATCAAATCCTTGGTATGAGAATAACAAGAGACAAGAAAAATCGCAAATTGACATTGTCTCAGGGTGAGTACATACAAAAGGTGTTGGAGAGGTTCATAATGCAGAATGCAAAACCAGTTAGTACACCTTTGGCCAGCCATTTCAGTCTAAGTAAGGAAATATGTCCCAAGACATAGGAAGAGATAGATTACATGTATAAGATTCCCTATCAATTAGTAGTTGACAGCTTGATGTATGCCATGGTGTGCATAAGACCAGATATTGCACAAGCAGTGGGAGTTGTGAGAATGTATATGAACAATCCAGGTAAAGAACATTGGAAGGCAGTACAGTGGATTCTCAGGTATTTGAGAGGTACTACCACTTAGGCATTATGTTTTGGAGGTTCAGACACTGTTCTACAGGGATATGTTGATGCAAATATGGCAGGTGATAAGGGTAGCAGGAGGAGCACCATAGGGTATGTGTTTACTATAGGTGGAACAACAGTAAGTTGGATTTCGAAACTACAGAAGGTTGCTGCACTTTCAACAACAGAATCAGAGTATGTTGCTGTTACAGAGGCTAGTAAAGAGATGATTTGGTTGTAGAGGTTTATGGAGGAATTGGGTAAGAAGCAGAAGGATAGCAGGTTGTATAGTGACAATCAGAGTGCCATTCATCTTGCAAAGAACTCAACATTCCATTCCAAGACAAACATATACAGTTCAAGTACGATTTCATACGCTTTATTCTTGAAAATGAAGTGTTGAAGCTAGAAAAGATACACACTAGCTAGAATCCTGCAGACATGTTCACAAAGGTAGTGACCAGAGAGAAATTGAGTTCTTGCTCAGTTTCAGTTGGCCTTCTAGCATGAAGGTGAAGATGAAAAAGTTTCCAAGTCCAAGGTTTAGCAAGTACAACAGCGGTGGAGTTGTTGTGATCAGTCTCCAAGTGGGAGATTGTTTTTTGTGGTGTCAGATATTCCAGTCTCATAGATGATATTGTCTCAGTTGTTCACTTAGAGGACTGTACACTCATTCCCCAACCTTCGGGTTCAGGGGCAGCGCCCCCGAGAAAAATATTTGGGGCTATTTTTGCCAATAGTTTTCGGGCCCATGGTTTTGGGTGACCCATGGTATTTTCCCATTGTATTTCCCTTATAAAAGAAAGACATTGTAACACGGCTAGGGTTGATGTATTAGGTATTATACATTGTAAAGATCTCTGAGATTGGAAGAGATACTGTGAGACAATGAAGAGGAAGTGCAGCAGCTGTGCTGTAGGTTGTATCCCTTCACTTTGCTGGATGGTATAATAATAAGGGATAGCAACTTCAGTGTGGATGTAGCCCATCTTGGGTGAACCACTATAAATCTGTGTCTCTTTTATAATGTGTATGTGTGATTATATTTGCATTTCTGTTTATTGTTATTGCTCTGCGATCCTGTTTTTCTAACAAAATCATACCATCTCCGAGGAAGTATGGAGACCTTAGGGACATTTCGAGGAAGTATGGAGACCTTAGGGACATAGTCCAATAAAGGTCCCCCGGACTTTGTAACCCATCATGTTATCTCTCGCTTATTCAGGGCATTATAGCTGAACTTGCTGACTAGTGTCGTCACATTGTATTCTACTAATTCGTCCAACCCAATGTCACGCCCTAGTGTCATATTTTTTCACCCACCCTCTTCCACCACCATTTTTGCTTCTTTGTCGGTCCTTCTAGATTCACCTTGCCAGGATTATCAGTGGTCTCCTTATGTCGTTTAGGCACCCTACCTCTTTTACCATCCGCAATGGTTTGTTTCTGAATTTTTTGGAAAATAAGGACAATGTCTGAAGAACCCTCATCGTTATGTTCGCCTGAAATGATCCTTGGACGTGTTGAACCCTCCTACACCAAGGCCTCATGAGTTTTTGTAATTTCTTCCTTGGAGAGCTCACCACCTATTCGATTGCCTTGTTTTTCTGCCAACAAATGTTTATAGAATTCATCTGGTTTGAGTAAGTAGTTCTCCTTCAACCAAATGTATGTTTCAAATAACATGGGTTGTTCCTGGCCACCCGTCTCGAGAATATTCTCCATGCTCTTCTCGCAGAGAAACACAGGTGTCCGTGGTCACTGAACACGCCCAAAACAAGACAATAAAATCCTCATATACCCTTAGATAACCACTATAAATCCATCGGTAAATATGTTACTACGTAAAAATACTCGTATAATTCCCTTGCCTACCAGGATTTCTCCATTTTAGTGGTTCCACCACATACCTGATCCTGTAACTGAAACCCTAATCCTCGTTGCATCGACATCGCCAAATCCTAGCCCATTCCCGCCCAGAATGGCTCTGCTATTTGGGAAACTGGATATCTATCAATGTTATCGAGCTTTTCATTCTCGCAATGAAATAATTGTTATTAAGATTTATGGTTATGTGTATGTACTATTTACATGGTTGCAATTTTATTAGATAAAGTGGGAATTGTATTTGATATATGTTTTTTAATATTTTTAATAGTTGTTACTATAAAGATATTTACAACATCATATGTAATAATTGTTATTATAAATTTATAAAATGTTATTCATTTTTAAAATAAAAAATTACACAAATAAAAATAGATAATTATATCATTCATTTTTATGAATATGAATTATAATAATTATATCATTTTTATGAATATAAATTATAATTTTAGATATTTATATTGTAATACAAGTATCAATTCTTGTACTACAAAACTTATGCAAAACACACGAAAAAATGATGTTACAAGGAAAAGCTATGATACTATTTTGAAAAAATCTTTTCCTCCATTATTATGTTGTACATTACTATACACCACATAAGTCTTCTTTTAGTCTATTATAGCTTCGTACAATGTGTAAATAGAGAGAATCATGTATTCACCTACTTTTCTGCATGCATAAAAATAGTTAGTTGAAATATAGCCATATATGGGACATGAGCATTTAGATTAAGGTACTCTTCCATTATAGACCTTTGAAAAGAAAGAACAAAAGGGTGACAAGTTGTGGGCCTATTAAAGGACACCACATACATACAATACAAATTGTCCTTATAATGTGTATATACTGAAATGTAATAATGTATATTTATTCTATCCATAAATCTAGTACTAGTTGCATAATTATTTGGTGGGGCAACTCCACTTAAGATTGCATGACAGTGGGTGCTCTCTCTTACATGGGAACACCCACCATGATAACATTTTTGAATGAGTAATAGAGAAATTATATGACTTATTTTACTAGTAGATATTGTAATCTAATAAAGACATATGAAAAAGCAAAAGCATGAAATCACAAATAAATAATAAAAAGCCATTTTAGTCTTGAGCCTGTCGACACTACCTTTGACATGACTAGGTATCAACTTAACGTGGGCTATTTAGAGCCAAGTCTTTTTTGGAATTTTGTAGAATAAGGTAACCTTATAAGGGAAGGAAAGGTGGTTTAATGTGACATTATGTTTCCAATTATATCCCACCTATCATAAAAGGCATAAAAGCATGTAACATAAATTTATTTTATTAAAAGTAAATTATATTGGTGGGAATATAATTTTATATAGAGAGATTTATGTGCTTTGTGTTTTCGAGATTTTTAAATCATATAATTAATTATTTAATATATATGAAATTTCATAGGTCACAATATGCTTACATAATAGGGTTATAATATATCATATGGTATTTAATTTCTAAATTTATATCATGTTGGGTTCTTTGTTTGTCTTTTCTTTGATATTTATTTTATTATATAGTGAGTGGGAATTAATGAAATCTTGTGAGATTATCTTATGTTAGAGAAATTATTATTTTTCTATTTGTTTAATTTTTTCTTAGAAGTATTAATATTTGAGTAAACTTATTTTCAAAATCATTATTTTTTAGTTACTTGTATAGATTTTGTATAGATTTATATGAGATTTATAAAGTTTTTTTAGAGTGTAAAATTTGAAGAAATGTTTACAATTTTAAAAGATTGAATCTTTTTTGAAATTTGATAAATTGTAATTTTAGATAGATTTATGTTGATATAATCTCAATTATAGTATTTCTATAGTTTATATAAATCTATATATGTACATATTATCTTCACGTGTAAATCTAGAGGGATCTTGGAGAAATATTGAGAAAATACAGAAGCGTTTTATAACTTATAACCTCAAAATTAGAAGCAATATGTCTTATCCTATTCTCCTCATAACCTCAAAATTAGAAGCAATATGTCTTATCCTATTCTCCTCATAAAAGTAGGTCTTCCCCCCATCGAGAGAATGGCCATGACTAGGTACTTGATGTACAAGCACAAGATAAATGACACTAGAGACAATAGACTTCCTAAAATTGCTTTAAAATCAAGTCAAAACCACCTGCGCCTCAAGCAGGGTTGGTGTAAAGATACCATGGCTTGGTTAAACCATTGACGCTTTGGAGAAAATGTCACTTTGCAAAATATCAATAATGTCAAAAATATTATTACATCTAAGTTTAAAGAGAAAATGTGGCGCGAGAAAGATTTAGAAGTTAAAAGAAAATTAAGATACTATAAAGAGGTCATTAACCTTAATATGGAAGATCAAAAGTATCTCTCGGTATTAACTAGTTTAAAAAAGAAAATTAATATAGCCAAGATAAGAATGAACTCTCATAAGCTCCATAGCAAAAAAGTGTGTTGGTCAATTCTTTAAAACATCGTGGCTAGAAAGGATTTGCCATCTTTGTGAGTCTATGAGCGTTGAGGATGAAAATCACATTCTCTTAGAATACATTGCTTACATCCACATTACAGATCTCACTTTCTCTTAGAATATATTGCTTAAACCTACATTAGAGATCTCACTTTCATAGTATTTACCACAATACAAACATTTCTAACCTTCTAACTTGTCAAAACTATAGTGAGCTAGAAAAGCTTCTCTTCAAGCTTTTTGAGCATAGGAACAAAATTTTAAAGCAAACCAAATAATTTCCTTATTTCTTCTTTAAGGTCCAATAGAACAAAGTTGATCTCAATGGACGTTAATCATCATCATGTCATCTTTAAGATCTCATATTCTCAACTATATTAATAACATATGAATAAATTCCAAATTCTCAACTACATAATACTAAAAGGTAGATATTACTATTCAATACAAACAAATTCTATACTAACAAGTATATTATTCATACTTGCATTATACTAATACTAGTTTCATGTATGCATTAATATTATTCATTGAAAGAATTATATGTGAACTATGTGTTAAATTTTTAAAATTTACTTTAATCTGATCTAGGATCTTAACTGAGAGAACAACATATACAGCAAATCTACAGCATATCAATCATGGACACAATAATGCAAGCACACAAGAGACACAGAGTTTACTTGGGGAAAACCATAAAGGTGAAAAACCCCAATAACTTCCTCAGAGATAGATAGAGAAATGATACAACCCAAGCATAAGAGATAGACATCTCCTAGCAGCAGCTTCTCCTCCTCCACAAGTGCGCCACTCTCCCGAGAGTGTGAGAGAGAATAGAATGTTGAAATAGAGATCTCCCGATCTCTATTTATACTAGACTTGACTTTCCTAATAACCTTTACTAGGTCGGCCTTAACTTAACCACATAACACAATGTTGACTGAGCCGACACCCAATAGGGTGGTCTAATAACCCTTTGATGTTCGGGTACACAGGGTACTACCAAAGGACCGAACACCAAGAGCAACCACTTCACACAAACAGATCACAGATCAACACACCGATGTTTTGACGTGGTTTAAACCCTCTTGAGGGAAACACTCCACGGCCCCGGCCAAATAGCTTCTACGGGACAATTTATTATGCAAAGAAAGAAAGTTACAAATGAGCTTCTCATAATCGATCAACTAAACAATGACCCTCCATGCTCTTTAAATAGAGATCATGGACCAATCGGGTGTTAAGCCACGGATCAAGGTTAGGTTTGATCTAAGAGAAGTTGAGCCGTCGGATCACTCTATGTCGGAAACATATCGTGACCGTCGGATTAAGTATATACAAATGCATACTAATGCATACTAAAGAAACACACTATCCCTAACGGATATATTACACAAGTTGATCTTAACTAACTCCTAAGTGTCTAAATATCTTAACATCCCCCCTTAAGAACAACTTGGGATAGGATTGAAGGATTTACAAAAGTGACACTATTAGGAGAAGGAAGGAGGCATTAGAGCCTATCCCCCCTTAATGACAAGTTCCTGAACTCCTAACATAGATCGAAGTTTAGAAAACTTCGCTTCTGTAAGAGACTTGGTGAAGATGTCTGCAACTTGATCATCTGTAGGGCAAAAGAGCACTTCGAGAACACGATCATGAACAAGATTTCTGATGAAGTGCATATGTAGCTCAATGTGTTTGCTGCGTTGATGTAGAACTGGATCTTTGGCAAGCTTGATGGCACTTTGATTGTCGCACCAAAGTGGAGTAGGCTGCTGCTGCTCGAATCCAAACTCTGAAAGGATCTGTTGAAGCCATAAAGCTTCCTGACTGGCATTGACGGCTGCTCGATATTCTGCCTCTGCTGAAGAAAGAGCAAGAGCTTGTTGTTTCTTACAAGCCCAAGTAATAGGTCCAGATCCCAGACTGAAAACATAACCTGCAGTAGACTTTCGATCATCAGGATCGCCGGCCCAATCTGAATCAGTGAAACCAACCAACAAAGGTTTCCCCCCTGTACTGTAATGAATCCCAAACTGAACTGTACCTCGAATATATCGAAGTATTCTTTTAGCTGCTTTCCAGTGACTTTCATGAGGTGTCTGCATATAACGGGCAACTCGACCAACGACAAAGGAAAGGTCAGGACGGGAATGAGTCAAGTATAAAAGACTACCAACAAGCTGACGATACAATGTGGCATCTACTTCAGGTGAAGTACAAGTGGCAGAAAGTTTGACTCCAGACTGGAAGGGAGAAGGGGCTGGTTTACAATCTTCCATGTGAAAGCGACGAAGAAGGTCACAAGCATACTTAGACTGAGAAAGAAAGATTCCTTCTTTGGTTTGCAGAACTTGGAGACCAAGAAAATAATGCAAATGTCCTAAGTCTGACATTTCAAAAGTTTGTTTAAGACTGGATTTCACATGGGTTATAAGCTTAGGGTCACTACCAGTAAGAATAAGGTCATCAACATATAGAACAAGTATGATGAGATGGTTTCCTACTTTCTTGGTATAGACATTGGGGTCAGAATGGCATCTAGAAAAACCAGTGTCAAGGAGAAAGTTATCCATTTTGGCATACCAAGCTCTAGGAGCTTGCTTAAGGCCATATAAGGATTTCTTAAGGCGACAGACAAGGCTAGAGTTATTCTGAACATAGCCAGGAGGTTGTTCCATGTAAATTTCCTCCTGTAAATCACCATGTAAGAAGGCAGACTTGACATCCATTTGATGGACTTCCCAGTTGTGTAAGGCTGCAAGGGAAAGAACAAGGCGGATGGAGTTCATTTTGGCGACGGGAGCAAAGGTTTCATTGTAGTCAATCCCTTCAACTTGAGAAAAACCTTTGGCAACTAACCTTGCCTTAAGTCTTTCAACACTTCCATCTGATGCATACTTAGTTCTGTAGACCCATTTACATCTGACAAGTTTTCTTCCTTTTGGAAGAGGTACAAGATCCCAAGTATCGTTCGCCATTAAGGAACGATATTTTTCATCCATGGCTGCATCCCAATCTGGATTCCCTGAAGCTTCTGCAAAAGTTTCTAGATCATGATTCTCGGAAACTTGAGCCAAAAGAGAAGAGGCTCGCTGAAACTGAGAACGTGTTCGACGTTGATCTCTAGGATCACCGGCAAGATCACCAGCTGCTTCACATGTTGAACGGACCCATCGAGGAAGCACTTGTGCTGGTGCAACTGGAGGAACATGAGCAGGCGGAGGTGGATTTTCATCCTCATTTTCATCATCAGAAACTGGAGTTGGAAACCTGTCAAGGAAGTTGGAAGAAGAAGAAGAAGGCACAAACGCCGAATCAGGCTCGCAGGCCAAAGATGGCACACTCGCCGAGTTAGGCTCGCAGGCCAAGATATTTTCATCAAATTTAACATCTCTTCTAATGATTATAGCATGAGAATGTGGTTGAAGAAGTCTATAACTTTTTACATCTTCAGAATATCCAACAAATATGCACTTTTCACTTTTAGGCTGCAATGCTTTCCGTTTTTCATCCGGAATGTGAGCCCATGCTTCACTACCAAACACACGAAAGTGACTTACATCAGGTTTAACTTTACTCCATGCTTCTTCCGGTGTTATACCTTGTAATGCTTTTGTGGGGGTGCGATTAACTATGTAATTTGCACAATTTATGGCTTCAGCCCAAAATTGAAGACTTAGTCCCTTAGATTGGATCATACAATTTGCCATTTCTTTTAAAGTGCGGTTCTTCCGCTCAGCTACACCATTTTGTTGTGGTGTATATGGAACAGTGTGTTGTTGTTGGATGCCTTGTTCAGTGCAGAAAGTAGTGAACTGTTTGTTAACATATTCTCCTCCATTGTCAGATCTTAACTTGATAATTTGATGACCAGATTGTTTTTCAACAAGGGCCTTGTAGGCCAAGAACATGTTAAATACTTCGCTCTTAAGTTTTAGGAAATAAACCCAAGTGCGTCTGGTGTAATCATCAATGAAAGTTAAGAAATACTTGAAACCAGAAAAGGAAGCAGATGGAAGAGGACCACACAAGTCACTATGCACAAGCTCCAAGGGAACCGAGGCGTGCCAAGAGGCACGTTTGTCAAAACTGTCCCGATGATGTTTTCCGAGTACACAACCGGAACAAACACCATCTCTGCAAGATACCATCGGAAGACCTGTCACCATATTTTCTTTACATAGTTGTTGCAATGAGCGATAATTTAAGTGACCAAATCGCTCATGCCAAAGTTTGCTCAAGTTATCACTATGAGCAACAAAAACTGAAGGGAAAGGTGATGACCCAAAGTTGTTAAACTTGTACAACCTGGTAATATCATCAACAATTCCGGTAGCTAGAACCTGTTGAGGATCTTTAAAATCCTTGATTACAACTTGGTGAGGTGTAAAGGTCACAGTTTTACCTTCACCAGAATGAGTGATCTGATAGACTGATAACAAATTGCAGGAAATTCTTGGAACACATAGTACATCACTAAAATGACCATTATCTACTGGAACTGTTCCAGCTCCTACAACACTTAGAGATCTATCATCACCAACAAATATTTGTTTGGTGTTACATTCATGCATAGTAGAAAAGATGGCTTGATCCTTAGCCATATGATAAGATGCTCCAGAATCAATGAGCCATTCATTTGAAGTAGAAGAAGAAGATGCATTATAAGAATAACCAGAAGCACAAAGTGCATGTCCATGAGAGGCAGATTCTGGAGGCGAATCTAGGCTGATGTGGTGCTTCTTCATTGCTGCTTCCAAGGCTGCCATCTTCTTGAAACACTTAGATTCATCATGATTATCTTTCCCGCAATAGTTGCAATGACGCTCAGTCTTCTTGCCTTTTGGCTTGGATCCTTTGTCATTTTTTAAAGAAGGAGCTGACTGAGAGGGTTTTGGACCCTTGTTTGACTTATTATTGCGAAAATTTTGTTTCTTGGGAGGCTTGGACTTTTCTTTCTGTTGGGACAATAAGGCTTTCCCAGATGTATCTGCATTGTTGATTATTCCAAGATGAATGAGTTTATCTTGTTCTCTAATCAAGGAATCACAAAAGGATTCAAGACTAGGTTCTTGATAGCTAGCTGCATTCAATGACGCTTTCATGGAGTAAAATGTAGATACAAAAACAGAATATGCAGGTCCAAGTTTGGAAAGAATATGATAAATGTATTGTTTGTCTTCCCTCTCAATCTTACATTCTGCACATAAGAGCTTGAGAGTTTTGTACTTAGATAAATAATCTTGAATGCATGAAAAATCACTTGGATTTAAAGAAATCAACTCATTTTCGAGTTGGTGACCCCGAATTTCATTGTGTTTACCAAACACAGATTCCAACTTGTCCCAAGCAGCATTAGGTTCATCAATTCCAGATATGTGGAATCACAAATCAGTAGAGATTGACATCCCAATCAATCCACGAGCTTCATCACATCTATTTGCCCATTTTATTTTCTTATCATCATCAGTGGGTTCTTTTTCTTTCCCTGTTGTAATTCTAAAAAGTCCCCTACTTCGTAGAACATCCTCCATACGAGATTTCCATGAGAAATAGTTGGAACTGTTAAGTAGAATATCACAAAGGGAAGCCATATTTGTAAATTAATGGCTGTAAAAGCAGAAACCAATAGTCTGGATGTGAAGAGCTCGAAAAAATAGGCGGTTTAAAAAAAAAACGGCACTGAAAACGGACTCTGTATGATGAAGTTATGCTTGAACAAAGAAACTGTTGAAGATGTCCCCAATAGTGACGTGGCAGCTAGAGAGTGTCCAGCAAAAAAAAGAACCCCCCTCTTCCCAAGATGAACCTTTTGACAATCACTTTACAAAAAGTTGCTTTTAAGTGAATCACTTTTGTAAAATAAGTGATTTCACTTTTACAATGATATTACTTTTAAATAGTGCAACAATAAATAAAAAGCTTAAGTGACTCACTTGTATTTTTATTTTTTATTATTTAAGTGAGATGCACTTTTACAATAAAGTAACTTGAAAATAGAAATTGCATGCACTTTTCTTTTTAAAAGTAACTTCCTAAGACTTGAACTCAAGACCTATTAAGGAATAAAGCAACTTTGGACCAAGTGAGCTAGTTTAAAAGGTATGTAAAATATGGAAATGAGGAAGGGGGCCTTTTTTTTTTTTTTTTTTTACTCTTCTTGCTCGGTTTGCGTGCTTGCCCTTTTTCCTGCAAAACAAACCACAAAACGAAACAAAAAAACTTTTCCACACTTGTGGAGTTAGATCTTGTTAGCTTGCCCGGAAAGTCTACGTTTTCTCTCTGTTTCTTATTTGCCGAGATCGCGCAAAGTGCACAGCAAAGAGCATACGCAGCCGAAAAAACCCTTTCCCTTTCTGTTTCTGATTTGCCGAGATCACTCAAGGTGCACGGCAAAGAGCATACGCAGACGGGAAAGCAACAATCCGAACCAAAAAAAATCTAACAGTAAAAAAAAATGAAATATGAGATTTTTTCTTTTCAAAAACGAAATAAAAAAATGCGTCACTGTAACATTATACCTTCAGATCTGATGAAAAACGCGTTTCTGGAGCAACCGGCAACCGTTTTCGATGAAACGAAAACTATTTCCCAATGGAAACGACGCTCTGGACGCAATGGAACACCTCCCACAGCCCAGAAATGCATAGAAATACCAGAACTAGAAACCCTTTCGAGTTTCGGCAACAGCAGTTCAAGATCTAGATCATAACTGGAAGCGGCACTTCATAAAAGCTCTGATACCATGTTCGGGTACACAGGGTACTACCAAAGGACCGAACACCAAGAGCAACCACTTCACACAAACAGATCACAGATCAACACACCGATGTTTTGACATGGTTTAAACCCTCTTGAGGGAAACACTCCACGGCCCCGGCCAAATAGCTTCTACGGGACAATTTATTATGCAAAGAAAGAAAGTTACAAATGAGCTTCTCATAATCGATCAACTAAACAATGACCCTCCATGCTCTTTAAATAGAGATCATGGACCAATCGGGTGTTAAGCCACGGATCAAGGTTAGGTTTGATCTAAGAGAAGTTGAGCCGTCGGATCATTCTATGTCGGAAACATATCGTGACCGTCGGATTAAGTATATACAAATGCATACTAATGCATACTAAAGAAACACACTATCCCTAACGGATATATTACACAAGTTGATCTTAACTAACTCCTAAGTGTCTAAATATCCTAACATTTGACCCACATGGCCGACCCCCACTAGGGTGGTCTAATAACCATTCGACCCACATGACTTATACAGGGCCGACCCCAACAAGGTGGTCTAATAACCCATCAAGTATAAGTTACGACACTTGCAATATAAATTACGACACTTCCGTATAGAGGAATAATAACATCTCTATAGGAATACAATATACATATATGTGAAATACATTCCAAAGTTACATATACATCAACACTATGGTCCTTCTTATATAAATCCACATATTAATATTCACTTTTGGGAATTTATTTCCTTGTCTACTTGCAACATGTAAATCTCATTATAATATGTATAATTTATTTAAATCCACATATTAATATTCACTTTTCATATAAATCTTAGTGATATGTAGAGTTTATTTCCTTATCTAGAATCTACTTGCAACATGCAAATCTCATTATGATATGTAAAGCTATGCTAATTTTGATTGATATAATTTATTTTGATGTAGATATTTATATTTATCTTTAATTTTATTTATATATTATAATATTTTATGTCACTTAAATATGTACAATCATCTAAAATCATTATAAAAAACAAACCATTTTTATAAATAACTCTTCTAACATATTTAAAAATATACTTATATGTACACTAATAAGGAAATATGAAAACCCAAATAAATGGTATTAAAAAATGCTTGTATGTATACACTATATTAGCTCTATTATCCAAAGGAAATCTTTGTTAATACCTCCAAGTTCCAACGGTGAATCCAATCCTAAAATCCATCCATGTCTCGATCAAGAAACCTAAACCTACCTTATCCATTAACCAAGGACCGTTCTCGATCCATTTGGTCTTCAAAAGACTAACAGCTTTCGCACCGGCCAAGGTTATTTATTTATTATTAAAATTTAATAGTTTTGTGATAATCTAAACGGTCTAGATGCTACACTGATTTTAAATTAATATTAAATGACATAAATATATTAAAATACAATACTCTCGAATCAATCAGCACACTTTTAGCTAATCAAAATAACATTGTATTTTGGGTTTTCCAATTTTGGGACGAGGACGCCAATCCTTACCATTGCCGTTTATGGAAATGTCTAGATTGTGACGATATTTTCGCCGTCATCTAACGGCGTCAGCGTATGGACAAAATCATTACAAAAACCAATTTAAGGAACGCGAATAAAAGTGCATCTAATGGTTCCGCTTCGCTTGAGATATCTTGTTTTCCAAAGCGGTTTTGACGAGCGGTTTTATCTTTCTTTCAAACCGGTTTGGTTGCTCGAGCCGATGCATTTCTTTGCGAAGCTGGAGGTGGGGGATTGTATGCTCCGCCCAGTCCTTTTAATGTTGATACGACAGCCAAGGCAGCACAGCGGGCGAAGTACTCGATCTGAAGAAGGCTGATATTGTTCCTTTCTTGCTGCCAATAGAAAACGAGCCGGTGAAAGCTTATTATGAAAGTTTGCGGGATTCGAGCCCGGGCGAGAGCGGAGTGTTGCTTTGGTGTGAAAATTGAACTGTTTTAAGTTTTCTCTGAGCTTTTGAAGGATTTTTCATTAAAGTGTCAGTGTCGATGTGCAATAAAGGCTAGAGAACAAAAGATTGGAAGCAGGCAGGAGGAGAGTGCCTATTCTGGTATAAAATATAAAGTACAGGAAGCCTTTTTCAGTGAAACCCCGTGCTTGATGGGTTTTTGTGGAAATAATATGTTTTAATATACAGAAAGTGGAAAAAGACGACCGATTGGGACATGCCGTGTTGTGCTGATGAAAATTTACTGCAAAATTGAGACAGGTTGTATTATGTTGACGCGAATTTACCGTAAATAAGCTTCCGTGTGATTTACATGTCAGTATTTTGAATGTTTGAAGTTGCAGCCGTAGAATTGTTGAAAACTTTGCAAGAATGTAGATTGCGGCCTTCAAATATTCTCTACTGCAAGCAAAAAGACCTTGGTTTTGGTTTAGACCCAGAAGCATCGGATTGGTGGAGATTCTGAGGAAAAGGCCTATTCAAACCCGATCCGGTTGCGGAAGAGTGTGGCTTTGCATAATTACAGTCGACCGGTTCTTGCATAGAGCCAACGGCTTATATGTGATTGCAAAATATTTGACCTTCCAGTTCTGTGGGAGCTTTATCACTTCCTACACTCTATTAAACTAACATCCGTTGAGCGGAGGCAAATTCTTGATCAGTTTTGCCCTCGTTCCTGTATTTTATATTGGATTTACATGGATACAAGGCTTCTGCTTAGAACTTTAAACATTCAGGAGCCATCGTTTTATGGACAATGGAGCTTTGCTGTCTGTGCAACGATAAGATGCAGTAATTAGTCGTCCCAACCAGTCGGGTACGCCTATCCGAGACGCCATGACAAGCCTTGGGGTTGTTGCTTACCAAGGGTTCCGGATTGTTGTCGGGCATTTAAACTTCTTCCTCCATACACTCCAGGGACTCACAGCTGTCATTGGCGGTTTCGGTAATCCTTCCGACAGGATTTAAGTATTTTTTTCCAAAACATTTCGGATGACTGTGCTTCCGAAAGCCCGACTTTACAGGTACATGACCTTTCCTTATAGGCTACAAATGTCAGCTTCGAAATCTTAGAGTTTTGGCTCATTTTATAAGGTATTTACTCATCTATTTTTGGCAAAAAATGGTAGATTATTGGCAGATGATATGATAGCAAGCGCACTGTCAGGTAAATGCCTTTTTGAAGGACAAAGTTTAGAGATTATTACTTGATGTTAAAAACACCTTAACATTTCCCCGGGGAAATAAGAATCATCCGATATGCGTGCTTCTTGAACATTTCCTTCCCTACAGCAAGCCAGATATTTAGAGGCTTTGTCAACGGATTAAACAAATTTTCAGCCATGAGCACTTGTGAAGCTCCTGGCGCAATAAGCAGAGTCTGGGATCTCAATTTGACTCCTGCGGCGCCGGAGGATGTCTTTGCTGTAAATTCCACTGATCCTAATTTCCTTCCGGAGCCGGACGAGGTAAACGCAATATCTTCCAAGGCAGAAGAGTCCGGTTCTGTATGCGACGAAACATCTATTAATCCAGCCATTGCAGTAGCCAAATCCGAGCTCGAACCTTGGACCTCGGGCACTGGAGATCATTCGTTCATTAGAAGAGCAGAAAACTGTCGGGATGACTCTGGGACGTCTAATTCCTCCGTCATCAATGCTCCTGTCATCGACAACAGAAGCAAAAATGGCAGTTCTCTCTACTTGGAATGTGAAGATTCCGCGAATCAGGCGATCGAATCCCGCTCCAGGTCTTCCAGCGACATTAACAGCCTCAGCCAATCAAAGACTGTAAGCAGCAAGCTCTTCGGTTGTTTCATGACGGTTAATTCGTTGGCTGGCGCAGAGATGAATACACATAGTAAGGGCCAGCCGGACACCTGCATTACGCATCAATTTTCTGTGGTTAATCGTGCCCTAGACTCTGTTTCTTCGCTGCCGCTTGAAGAAATTCGCAGTCCTGTGAACCTGTTTTCCCGCTCGCGTTGGGGTGATCATCTTGCGTCTTCTCAAACGGATTCTTCTGGGACACCAAAGCCGCCGACCGTTCCCATCCAATCAGTAAAGAAGAGCAGACGGGGTCCAAGATCAAGAAGCTCCCAATATCGTGGCGTGACATTCTACAGACGCACAGGCCGATGGGAATCGCACATCTGGTTAGTTCAGTATTTAAAAATTATTTTATGATATTCAAGTCAATCGCTCCCGACAGATATTGCTAACCAGAAATTGTATAATCTACCTTCTGTATAAAAGTAATATTGTTCGTGATAATTCGACCATAAATGGGTATTTATTGATTGTCGCATTTTGTTTCATGATTCTGTAGGGATTGTGGAAAACAAGTTTATCTGGGTAAGTGTGAAGAAGTCTGAAGATGTTCTTGTGTGGTCGGAAGTTTCCTGCAATATTTAGATATTATAATGTAAGAAGTTTAATTATGGAATATGTTTCTATTGAAACTTCTGTAGGTGGATTCGACACGGCTCATGCAGCTGCCAGGTAAATGGTTTTCAGAACGTTTTACCATTTTCTCCATATTCAAAATAATAGACGAATTAATTTCAATGATTAAAGTGTTTACACTGGGTTTGCTTCTCTAACGCGCATAGATGATATATCGTTATACTGCAGGCTTTGATATTTGAAATTCGCCTAAAAAATATTACAATTTGCCATATATTTGAAATATCTTAGGCTAGAAAAATGCAACTGGTTTTTAGGCTACCAGAGATGCAAACTAAACATTTTAGTAATGTAAAGACCGAGCAAGACAGAAAATTAAGAGGCTATAATTTCAAAAATCTTGAAGGGTTCGTAATTGGCTTCCAATATATGCCTTGCATTCCAGTTGTATATGCATAAATCCATATTCCTTCTCTACTGCTAAGTGATTTAAATCTAACGGCGTCCTCTTTCTGTCTGAGAATTTTTGCATTGCTGCTTGTGGTTGTGTCTTTATTGTTGGAGGGTTTGTTTTCAGAGCATATGATAGGGCGGCCATCAAGTTCAGGGGTCAAGATGCTGATATAAACTTTAATCTTTCTGACTATGAGGAGGACCTCAAACAGGTACTATTAAAACTAACATTTTGATTGACTGTCTATGATTTTTCGAGTTTTCATTATCGTTGAGACATAGTCGATTCTTTCAGCTTACCAACCTCACTAAAGAAGAATTCGTGCATATACTTCGTCGTCAAAGCAATGGTTTCTCTCGAGGAAGTTCCAAGTATAGAGGCGTCACGCTGCACAAATGCGGCCGATGGGAAGCCAGGATGGGACAATTCCTCGGAAAAAAGTAAATAAATGACTGAACAACCGTTTATAATTAGGGTTTTTTTCCAAGATTCTATGAATGAGTGTCAAAAAAATTGTTCAGTGTTGAAGATAGGTTTATAAAGTGAAGCTTCGTTAATTCATATAGAACGAGTGTCAAAAAAAAGTTCAGTGTTGAAGATAGGTTTATACAGTGAATCTTCGTTTTAATTCATATAGATTTTAAAGCTTTAATTGAAAATGGACAATGGAGCCCTTCTTCCATTTTGATTCATGTAGACTAATTCTCTACACTTCGGCAATGTACTGAAGATTTTTTTCCTGCTAATTAAGCTATAACCAAACTATACTGGCAGGTATATTTACTTGGGCTTATTTGATAATGAAATAGAAGCTGCAAGGTATGCCATAATTCTCAGAAATCATTCCTTTTTAATAGTTTGAATTGATCGAGGTTGGTTACAGCTGCTTTATTCAGAATATGTTTGGTAGTTTTGATAATTCAAAGATTGCACTCTGCAGGGCTTATGACCAGGCAGCTATCAGGTGCAATGGAAAAGAAGCAGTGACCAATTTTGATCCGAGCATATATCAGAATGATATTCTTACAAAAGGCGATAGTGCAAGTATATTTCTCTACCAGCTATTTAATTAATCATTGTCTCTGAGAGCAGCAGCCATTCTGCAAGCTTTATAACTTTAAACTCGCATACTCAGGTTTTGATCAAAATCTAGATCTCAGCCTTGGCATTTCTGCACCAACTGCACTTGACACTTTAGTTTCCGGAGATAATAAGATAGGAAGGTTGAAGATGAAAACTAGAGAAAACATCCTTGTCGAACCCGATTGGAAAAAAACTCGTGCCATTTCTACGGTAAGGTTTTCAAGGCTTCTTCTAATTTGAAGTCAATTGAGTTTCTTGTGCTTGAAAATTCTCCATTTTCACCAGACAAATCCAGTATCAGAAGAGATAACTTGTGTTGGGTGAAAATTTTAGTAGTTTAAAACTTTGGAGTTCACTCTTTCCTACGAAATTACTAAAAGTAGCTTCTTCATTGTTTGGACATGTTGAGCAGCCTGAAGATAGAAGTCAGCAGATTCAGTTGGAAGTGCCGCTCTCATATGGGCAATTGGGCCAGTACGTTGGATTACAGGATAGAGAGACCTTTTCCAGCCAGGGGAAGCTAACGCCATTTACATTTTTGCCTCAGTATCAAATTCACCATCCGAATTCGGAGAAGATCCAAGTTACGGACACCTTGATTTATAATCCATTGAACTTTCTTCCCAACCCTAACGAGGACACTAGACACCTTGCGCTGGAACAACAGGGCCTATGGAGCAGAGTTTGTCCTCTGCCCTTTCCTAATTACAAGGTATTGTGCAGCTATATATTTCATGCCTTAAGTTAATACAAACGATCACTGTAAAATCTTGATCTTATCCTAAATAGGTTTTTGATATTTTGATTTTACTGAGAATAAATCCTTTGCCGAATCATGGTTTTTAGTCCATTATAATTAATCTTCTTAATGTTTTACGACGGCATCCATGCCTTGGAATCACTGGCACAGAGGGACTGATGAAATTTCTTTTTCTCTTGTTCAGCTACAC
This sequence comes from Larix kaempferi, assembly GCA_027924585.1. NCBI lineage: Eukaryota > Viridiplantae > Streptophyta > Pinopsida > Pinales > Pinaceae > Larix > Larix kaempferi. The sequence goes on along the minus strand of BSBM01000047.1, from coordinate 57,369,030 downwards.
AACCCCACTGTTGGACTGCAAGGGCAAGGAGGCAGTGGCCTCTCCCCTCTACTCTCTTCTTCGATTGACCATCAATCAGGTTGGCCTTGGAAATTTTATACTAATGAGTCATCTGCTTCAATGTTGGCAGCAGCATCATCAGGATTCTCACCCCAAGCACAAACCACTCCAGCTCATCCTTCAGATTGGCTACACAAGTTACAAGGACTCCAGTATCCCAGTGCTCAGTCAATGGGTACTCAGCTTTCAGCTCCTAAGCCCTCATTTCAGAGACAGAATTTACATATGGGCATGTGCACTGAAGCCAACTCAACTGGACAAGGCTTGGGTTTGAGCTTAAGTATATCAACGAAATCAACAGCTAAACCTAGCTCCTCCAAAGATATACCGATGGTTCGAACTCCTTGAAAAGTGTGCTTGGAGATGGTCATTCACTCGGGGTCAAAGACAACTAAAATCGCCCAAAAAAAAGGCATCCTTACTTGCCTAAGTTACTATTTCGGGGTCAAAGACAACTAAAATCGCCCAAAAGAAAAGGCATCCTTACTTGCCTAAGTTACTATTTCTTTGTTGTCGTATACTCTATATGATTTAGGAGCATCACAACTCTCTCCATCGTAAAAGCTGTTATTATCATTAACTCTCTCCATCGTAAAAGCTGTTATTATAATTATATGTAATCCAGTGTTTATTTACCCGTACGCTCACCATTATTCAGCTGCTTGCATGGATGCTTAAATTTCATATACTTCCTGCCGTGAACAGTGCTATTAAAATTATTGGAATTTAATGGTCAAACAGCTCCATTCCAATTTTGGCCACGCCATTCAATAGGTAGTTTTTGTTTTTATACTTTGCAACGGTTCGTTTTAATTCATCAAAAAAAATTACAGAGATTTGGCTTCGGTGTAGTTCCGATAAATACTTATAGCAATAGAGTTGGTTGCACTTTTTTAAATGTCTAATTAAAATATTATTTATATACAAGTTTTGTAATTTTAAAATTAAAATTTTAAGTATGTGGTGGTTATTAATTTCATTTGAATATTAGAGTTTAGCTTATTTTGAAAAGCCACTTGAAGTATTATATGAATTGGGGATTATATGAAATTTTTAGTTTAAAATATTTTATATTTAGAATTTGATATTGAAGATGTAGATACATAATTTCATTTATACAAATTTAGTGTATATTTTTTTGTTTATTTAAAGTTTTGTTAGTGAAAATTACTTTGATCAACTATGGGTACTATAGTTACATTGCTTTAAACATTTGTGAATTCTTCTACACATTCCTTCGAACCTTGCCTTACTTCATTCACCTTCCCAACAAGACACAAGGCCAATTACAATGAGCATGTTAAATGTAAGGAGGCCAACATTGTCATCTACATGGAATTCAAATCACATAACACATTGAGAGAGAAGAGAACATTCTCAAAATTTAAGAAACATGAAGACACATACACATAATGAAGGAGATGATGCACTCAAACCTTTTTTTGTGTTTCTAATTATTAATTCCCCTTGTATGTGTTGAGAATGACAACAATTCCTAGGATATACTCCAATATTCTCACCCAGGAGGAATGAAAGTTTTCATACAAAATCTCCAAATTGATAAAAGCCTAATTGTGTGATGGGATTAAAGGATGGAGGTTGATGTTTGCCTCTCAAATATCCATTCACTCTTTTAAGTTATTATATACTTTCTTCAAGTTTGTTTCATTTGGTGTTTTGTTGAAAAATGCAATGAGGAGGGAGCATAACTAAGTTAGATTTTGTTATGTGGTATTTTCAACATCCAAATTAAAGCTAATTCTATTTTTGCTTCATTTTTAGAAGATAACAAAACCTATCATAACTTAGTTGTTCTAATGAGAACACCTATGAATACATTATACAAGGAAAACCAACTCCTACTAAATACCTATAAGACTTAGACATTAACCTATTTTCTCATATAAAAACAAATTTTTAATCAATAATCAATCACTAATTTCACAAATAAGTTTGAGTTCTTACTCTAATATGAAAATTATATGTTTTCTTTACCTTTATCATGTCTTTAATTTTTAATGAAAAATTTAACTTTTATTAATTTTTTATTATTATATTATTAAATTCTAACAATATGTTTTTATTAATATTCTGTTCGATGATATTGAATTTACCAACATTATTAATATTCTGTTCGATGATATTGAATTTAGCAACATGATCTTAATTTTTATTTTTATAAGATTTTGCGCTATAGTAAAAAATTGAATTTCATAACCTGCACTGTTCTTCATTCATTTACTGTTTTTTGGGGGTTAATAGCTTGTTTGATGTCTTTATCCATCATTTTTACTGACAGCTAATGTCAGAATTGCAGTAGAAATTCAGTGCAACTCTCATTCATTACAAAAGTACTTATAAGATATTTACGAGTTGCAGCAGTACTATTGTGCAGAGAGATTTATAAAAGAAACTGTTTTGTGTACTACCTTCTTTCTTTAAATTTTTATTTTTAGACAAAAAGAATATGGAAATTCCAAAAATTGAGGTCCAATGCAAATTCGAAACACCAGTGCAAAGCAAAGAATAAAATGTACAATGTGGTCTTAGGCGTAAAATGCCCACACGAGTTTTGAATCCTACGAGACGGGCATCGACCGAGGAACAATTTTGCCGCGGCCCCAGCACCGCAGTGTTCGTAGCATCAACGCAAGGAGGCATTTTCAGTATTTACAGCTGTGGTCGCTGATCTGACGTGCAGCGACCCAAATCTAAACATTAGATTCTGGTGTGTGTGGAGGCAGAACAATGACATAATCTTGCAAATCAACAGCGACCGACATAGAAACAAATATGAAGATTGAAGGGTAAATGTCCACTTGTGCCAGGTGTGCGACACAGACTCTACATTCAATACTGCCCACATGTTCCCTGCCAGTGCCCGCCCGTTCCTCATCCAAGGGACCCTGACTCTTCATCGCTCTCGGGCTCCGACTCTCGTTTTTCACGCACAGAAGATCAATTGCAATCTCCGTGGACAGAGATAAGAAAAGCCATGAGTATGAGTACACACAGATGAAAGCGAAGCTTCCCTTTTTGTGCAACACAGAGAGAGGCTCATGACTCATCATGTCAATGCTTTTTTCTGTCCAATTTGCACAATAATGTCATGTAAGTGAATAGGTACATAAATAAAATAGGAACCCACCCTTCTCTTTCTCATAATTGTATGATAGATGTCTTGACTCTTGAGTTTCTCATTGATCACCTCTGCAGGGCAGGGCAGGCCCCACAGACCCCCCCGGGCCCCGGTAACGTTTCACGGAGGTCATAGTAATGTGACATCACAACAAACTCCGAACGAAAAAGAAAAGTAATCTTTCCCAGGGTTGAAGGCTGGTAGGCCTATATCCAGAAAAGGAAAATGGACTTTCCTCATCTGCGTTACCTGCGGGAGGTAAAAACATGGAAAATTTCTGAAGGATATTTATTATTTCTTTGGATCACAGGTAGTACCTCTATGCTACATTACAGGTCGACACGTCCTCAATTCCGACCTTTGACATATTATGAAAGGCGTCGAATTTATTAGGATATGACTTTACAGCCTTCTAATGCGCTGCCCCACCCCAGTTATTTCACACTCACAGCCTCTTGGACAGTGACACATTTTTAGCATAATTTGACTTTAATCCCAATGCTGTACACATTGCGCAATAATTATACTGGTTTCAATTGGCTGTTGGACACGTCAGCATGATTTTTCTACGAATACCCATATCTTAATTTGCCCTAAAAGGTACGAACTTCCACCTAGGGCGCAATAACGAGTGGCGTCAAGACCCTCACGAGTAGTAGGTGGAATACATAAATCATAAGCTTTATTGCTATCAAAATTTGGATTTCAATTGGTGGAGAAACACCATGTGCCCCCCTAACTCCACTGCCCATTGAAGTAGGCTTTGAAAGTGGCGTTCCAATTGATTGGTTTTACTTTTAAATGTTGACAAAACAGTTAGCTTCACTGTTGCCTTTTAATCTATGATGGCGTCATGTAAATATAAAAAAAGTTCAGAAAACATTATTTGAAAGTCCTGCCCAAGCAAAAATAGTTCTGAAAACTGTATTTTCAAGTCCTGCCAAAGCAGGGACTATTGTACATATTCATATTGTTTTGACTTTTTCTTAATTTCCTCAGATTTTCAAAGATATTCTGAAGTTTAGTTGTTATTTTTTTTTTACAATAAATAAACAATAATGAAAAAGAACATAGCCGTATTTAGAATCAAAGGTATATTGTATTTGTGAATTTTAAAAGCTGGAGAAAGATATTATATGTCACTGTCTATCAAGGAAATTGAAATTATAATTCAAAGGTAGATTGTATTTGTCAATTTTAAACAACAACAAAAAAGACATATGTCATTATCTATGGAAGAAATTGTATTTCATTCATTGATAATAGATGCAATGATAGAAGTGATAGGTGAATAGGTAGATAAAGATATTATATGTGATTTTTTATTAAAAGAGTAAATAATATTGGATTGATTGAATGAGGGGGATAATTCTTTTATTGTGGACGAAGTTTAGTCTAAAATGCATGAACGTTCACTCAATTATTACATAGGGGTTAACAAGAGCATCATGTCACTTACAAGAATTGAACTTAGGTGGGGAAGGTAACAATCATTAGTCCCAACCACCCAAGCTACATCCAATGGACTCCACTAAAAAGCTTATCATGAAGTATCTCTAATCATTTATTAATTAGATGATGATGATGATGATTGATACCCTCATTTAATAATTGATTGGATGATATGATTATTGCTTTCATCCACAAAAACCAACATTGGTTTATTAGAACCTTTGAGAAAAATGTTAAGGACTTAATTGGTTGGTTTGCTGACTTTTTGTTTTTATGATCAAAGGCATTGGAAATCAGATTTCTTAAATCTATCAAGTTGAAATCTAGATATGTGTAGGATATTTTAAAAGAAAAATGTTTTCCATATTCCACCTTTTTAGTATCACAAAGATGACAAGTTCTTTAATCCCATGACTTTTTAGGATTTGTCCAACCATTTGTTTCACTAGAACTTGAGATTTCATTCTTTTTTTAACAATTTTGGTTTTCTTCTTTAAACCAAATATGATTTTTTTTCTTCTTTTAGATTAATAAAAATGCTTAGATTATACAAAAATGAATTGTATTGACATATTAGACCATTACTAATTTGTGGAACCCATTGAATACAATATACAATAAGGCATTACATTCATATGTCTACTAGTCATTGCATGTGTTAAGAACATAACACGCCCTTCCTTCCTAAAATGATTTTTATTGAAATCATAAGCAAGGAAAATTTTAAGGGCGAAATTTAGCCCATGGGCTATTTTGGACCTTTTTTTTCAATAAAAGACTCGTCAATTTACCTTTTTTTCAAAGATGATTCGCCCAAATTCCATGGGATACACTTTTTTTACTCTAAAAATTGCCAAATTATCCAAAAACTATATAAAGTCCTTATAAATTTGAATCTTTTTAAAACAATTGCCAAATATTTTATGTTTGCAAATTTAAGAATTAGTAAGATTCGCCAATGTTTCCACACTTTGAAAAAAATATAGATCAATAAAATTGTCCCTGATCATACGAAGACTTGGTAGAACTATGGCTATATTCACTCCCTTGTTAAATTTGTGGTAGAGATTGGGCAATAATTAGTTTCTACTCAATGAATCTTCAACATTGCCATTGTCACTACATTAATCTTTGTGATTCCCCTTTTTATTGAAGCTTTTGTTCAACATGAACAAGTAACAACCACTTGATTTAGATTTAACATTGGGACATAAATGTCTTGCCATGCTACTTAGTCTTCTTTAACTAAGAAGCCATGAACTGGGGGCAAATATTCCACCAAAGTTGCTCAAGACTTGCACATCACCCAACCATCCTCAAGCATATCCATGCATAATCATGAACACAAGCACATTGGGAGACTTTTATTTTATTTTATATAAGCTAGTTTTAGGTCCTTATATTATCATTTCCAAAATATATAGTAATTCAGAGTATGTAGGCCCTCTCATAGAAGAGAAAACAGACCTAAAAAAATAACAGCTATGTTTTATAGGCCCTCTCATTTCAGAGAAAACAGACCTAAAAAAAAGTAGGAATGTCAACTAAAAACTAGTAAGTCTTATAGCAATAGCTATATCTATCGTTACTGTAAAACTAAAAGACAGAAACAGAAGTAAAAGGCATGCTAAGATAAAACTAAGGGCCCAGAAGACCGGCAAGACTTAGCTACTGGTGTAGTCCGGCTGCACGGGCTGAGTAGTGGGATCCTTGGCGAGGATGATCCCAAAACGACGGGCGAATTGATGTTGGTTGTACAGAAGCTGCTTCATCATGTCTTGCACTTCGTCAAGCTGAAGGAGAATTTCTGCCTACGCTTCATTCCTGTTGGTGAGGGCCTTACCCAAGACCTGTTTATGGGTCTAGTGCAGGTCCAAGGTTTTTTGATAAAAGGTGGCCTGCCTCTAGTGTTTCTAGGATATGGGATAAGAGCTTTGAATTCCTCTCTTACTTCCTCATCCGTCATGCAGCTGCACGCGACCTTGGCATCCTCTTCGACATTCGTTATTTCAGCTTGGGCTTGAATCAAAATTTTTGAATGATACTTGTACGTCTTGTCCACCACCCCCCGCATAAGTCTCATGGGCGGCGAGGTTGAAGACCCACTAGGTGGTGTAGAAGCCTGAATGGAGTCCTGGTGAGTGCGAAATTTCCTAGGCGGCATGCCTGCAGGTGGGCAGGGATAGTAGCAGCAGTGGAACCAGGGAAACCACAGAAATGGAACCAGGATAGGCCGAGCGTCAGGGGGATAAGAACAAACAGCTTGTGAATTATGAGTCCAGGAGACAACAATAAAGAATGAACCTGAGTTGGATCCTCTGTAAATGCAACCCAGATCCCCAAACTTGAAAGTAGATCCCTTTCGCAGCAGAGCAAGTTGCCGGGCATTCCATTGGGAGACTTTGACTAAGCACTTGTCGACTTCATAATTCCTTTTTACTATAGCTAGTGTGGCCATAACAAGTTCTATTGGGGGAGGCTCCTTTTGGACTACATTGTTTGTAATGTTTATCTATTCTTCGTTAGGTTCAATTATCTATTCTTCATCAAGTTTAATGATTGCATCCTCTTCTAATCACTTGAAAGAAAATATAAGAGATGTTCTAAATCTTAATTCTATGCTAAACCCTCTCCAGAAGGATATTAATCATATTAAAGAAGAGATTCAATCTTTCAAAAATACATCTCTTATGAATTCCTTCCATTTTTTTATATACCAATGATTATTACAATTATTTATGTCATAGTTGTAGCATGTAAATCTGGCAATATTCTTTCTTCAACAATTGTATAAGATGCATTCCTTATGATACTTTATCTTCTCACTAATATCCTCCTATGATGAGCCACATTAGTTGGGCTCTTATCTTCATCTTTGGTTCAATGAGATTTTGTTGCAATAGTTTCACCTCTAGCTATTGAAGCAGACATAACTTCTTGACTTTAAATCCAAATTGGCACCAATCATTGTGGTCACTAGTGGACTTGCCATTCTCAAAGGTTTCCTACATATATAAGCTCAGAGTTTAGAAAGAAGGATATCCATGGAACTCATCGACAAATGATATAGTTGGGCATATTTTGATAATGCATCACATATACAACTAGCAAAGGGAGGTACTAGGGGGATTATTTATCTATTTGACCACCACTGGTATTTTTTTTCAGCAGGATTGGGATGTAGCATGAATAATAGAGCACAATTGATGGCGATCAACATCATTATGCTTCTAGCCATTTCCAAAGGATTAGACAATATTCAAATTTTCCACAACTCAAACCTAGTGGTGGACTGGTTATTAAAGAGAGGGCCTCCAAGGATTGATTTATTTCATCCTATTTATGAAGAGGTAGCCAATCTAGCAGACATGTTCAAGGTAATCTCCTTCAAACATGTCTATAGAGAAAGGGACATTGAGGCTAACAGACTATCCAAAGCACTCATGATTGGTTATGTGATTTGGAACCGATGAAAGCGGGATGGGGATATGATCTTGGAACTAGATCCTAGTCCACACCTAGGCTAAATAGTTTCTTTACTATCTCCCCCATAACATAAGCAAAATCGATCATATTCTGAAGTAAAGCTTCATTAAAAAAATTCTTGAAATATTTTTTGAATATTAAACAAAATGATCATATATGTATAGTTTTGAAAGATATTTAACACTACATGAACAATATATGTTTTTTTTGAAGAAAGACTTATAGCTCTATGCAAAATGTGATTGTATTATAATATAATATAATATAATACAATTGCGTTTAACCTTTATAAAGCTATGAAAATGTATTTTTAATAAAAAAAATTAAATTTCAAAACTTATTTTGATAATTTACTAAAATTCCCAAATATATTTTTGCAACCATAACACCAATATGTTAAAAGTAACATATTCTGAAATAGTTCTTTTTAAACATATAATAAAAGTGAAATCAATTAAAACTTTGCGACCACCATGTGCTGTTACAATGTCCAAATTGGAATAATTATAATGGATGAGAAATACTTTGAATGGTGGAGTGGCATGTGTTTCACTCTCCCTAGTTAAGTTCAAATATTTGATAAACTAACTAAAAATAATTGTATGCATTTATAAAATAAAAACCTCATTCTTCATGTATTCAAAGTAAAAGCAAGTATAATATCACTCTCACTTTGTTTAGTATGTTCTTTTTAATTCATAAGAAAGGTGCCATCTTTTTGTAAGAGACATTATCATCTTTGAAGTAAAACATTTAATTAAATTCATTTTTTAAAATTATTCTTATCATTATAACTTAAATTTTATTATTTAAAATATTAAATCAAATAAAATTTTATGAAAATATGTTCAAAATATCTCAAAATTAGTTATTTATTCAAAATGAGAATCTCTTATTCCACTTCAATGTCACTTTACTTTATGATATTAAAATAATATTTATTTAATAGTAAAATCACTTTACTTTTATAATATTAAAATAATATTTATTTAATAGTGAAATCAAAATCTCTTGTGAAAGATATACCAAATATTTTTTTTTAATATTTTCAAAATCCTTTACTTTTTAAAGTTTGTTGTTTTCATTATATATAAGTTATATCCTTTCTTAAAACATTCTTTAATTTTATTATCAAAATCTATCTTATAACAACTAATTTGATAATTCCTTCCTTAAATTTTTACAAGCATCATCCATGTAATTTACACTTCCATCATTTTCCTTTAACCACTCCATTATGAGTTTTTTACTGATTTATTCTAATTATTACATCATATATCCTAAATATATTAAGGTGAATCCCAATTATTAAGAACCTTATTTTATATTAAAATTTTTAGTTTATTTTTAATTAAAACTTTAAATGTTATAGGTTTTTAATATTGTTATTTTTAATCGAGACATCTATTTGTGTATGAAACCCCTTGTTAGTAGGACAAGGGACCCCTTTAACGGTTAATTTATATATAGATATATATACCCTACCCCTCCATATTTATATAATTTACTTTGTACTTTAAAATTAAAGTTAAATATTCTTCTTATATAACATTAAGCATTGTATAAATTTTATAAATGCTATAACATCTTTAACTATAATTTGATCTCTTTTAACACAATCTTTTGCAATACAATGTTTTAATATATATATAAAACATTCTTCACTAAACTTATGCTCTATTTGAATCTCCATATTATATCTATTTTAATGTCTATATTATAAACACTTCATACAAAACATTTTTCACTTTAAATCTCCATATTATATCTATGTTAATGTCTATATTATAAACATTTCATACAAAACATTTTTCACTAAGTTTACTTATAATCTATTTGAATCCCACATGTTATAACTATTTTATGATCTATATCCGAACACTTAGATAAAACATTCTTCAAACTTATAGATTATTTAAGTCCCTCATGTTATATCTATTTTATGGTCATTATTGTAAGTGCTTTCTATTGTCCAATGTTTTATTTAAAAAAAATTCGCATAAAAAAATTAGTCCTTACTTTTAATTTTTTTTAATGGAAATGAACTTAATATTAATATTAGTTACATGTTAGTAAATATTTGTCCAATATTTCTTTGGATGAAAAAATTAGTTCTTACTTTTATTTTTTTTTAGGAAAATAAACTTAATATTAATATTAATAAATATTTTTTATTAATTTTATTGAAAGCTTTTCTTTAATATTTTTTCTTTAATTTTATTAAAAGCTTTTAATCAATTCTTTTAAGTTCTCTCTATATATTTTGTCTAAAATCTATTTTTTATACTATTATTTTGAGTTAGCCTTGTATAAAATTTGTAGTTTAGTTATTATCAATTTCTTTTTTAAATATTGATTTAAATTAATAACAAATTTTATTCATTTTTGCTTTCTCATCCTTTATATAATATATTATTTTATTAATTCAACAAATTAAATTGCTTTTATAATTCTTTAGCTTGGTAGTTATAATTATTTCCTCTATTTTGGATGGGAGATCTATTTTTTATTTTCATTTTTTATGAAAATAAAATTAGTAATATAGGTTAATTACTCCTTTATATTCATATATATTAAAGATTTTCAACTCCTTATTATTAAATCTTATATATATATATATGAATTGTTATTTTGGTAACTTTATAGTTTGATTACTTAACTTCTTTTTAAATATTGATTTAAAATTAATAGATTCTATTCATTTTTAACTTTTCCTTCTTTCACATAACATATGTTTCCCTTTCCTTTTATTGACCAAGAACTATATGTTTTTTTCAAGAAAAATAACTTATTCTTCTTATATGGATGAAATGGACATAACTAGACACAAATTGACCTTGAAGATTGGAATAATACAATATTTACTTATTCATGAAGTACCTTTGTATGTAGGGATCTACCTTTTGATTTATGTAATAATGTTTCACCTTCTAGAGAGTTGTCCTCAATATCTTTTCAGAACTAGTCCATGATTATGTGGAAGTCTACATGGATTCCTTTACAATATATGATAACATAACACATATGTTATGTGCTTGACTAATTCACAAATTAAGTTTCATATTTTAGTGTTGTTATGGTTCATTAGCTATGATTAATCTTTATGTTGTACTTTGATTGTTTCACTACAATAATACATCATTGTAATATTTATTATAATTTGAAATATGATTAATTAAGTATTTATGTTTTCTAAAAACTTATATACACTAAAATATGTTTCCATCTTTCTAAACAAACATTGGAATGACTCATGGTTACATTTATCTCAAAAATAGGAGGTTCAATCTTCCTCAACTCCATAATAATTTGCTGATGTTTTTAGTATGTTTATACAATGCTTCCTTTTATTTAGCTATGTTCTTTTCTCTTTGTATTATGTTATGAAAGACAAAGTCTTATACTAATCTATGTGCAATTTTTATGATATTCATGTTATTGTTATTTATATTCTTCATTTTTATTGTTTTCGATAAGTGTTGATCATTTAAATTTTTATAATATATCATATGTTTATAATGAAATGTATTTTTATTGAACTTTAATGAACTACAATATATATATATATATATATATATATATATATATATATATATAAACCAAAATAAAACACACATTAATGGAAGTTGACATAAACAATTAAACAAATCATTTAACTTAAAAAACTATTCATTTAAAACCTTATATCCAAAGTCCAAAAGAAAAAATCACAACAGTTATAAATAGAAATGAAGAAATAATATAAAAAAACTAATAAATCATTTTAGTCAAATAAAATATTTATTATTTATTAATTTAAAACCTCATGTACAAATTCCCAAGGTGGAGAGAATCTAAAGCTATTAGTTCATAACAGGAAATCACAACATTTAGAAATGAGAAAGGAAAAAATAATGGAAATCGCAACATTTAGAAATGAGAAAGGAAAAAATAATGAGAAAGCATTAAAGGGAGATTTAATGCATTCATTTGTTTACTCTATTAAATATTGGCCTTCACATAGAAAAATATAGTGTCTCCTCTTTAAAGTTTTTATGGCCTTACGGTTAATAAAGAGTGAAAGGTAAAGTCAAGAATTTTATAGGTGTTTTTAGTAAAAACTTAATATCACTTAATAAATCCTTATTCATTAAAATATAATAAATAAATTAAAATATAATAAATGAGAAAACATAAAAATAATAAAGAAAGTTTGGCTCCTAAAAATATAAACTCAAACACAAGGGACAAAGTCATTAGTTATTACTAACTTTGGAAATAACTAACTTTGGAATAAAAAATCAAGAGACATTGATTAAAAATTAACTCATAAATCAATGAAAAGTCACTCACAATGACGTTATTGTTTTGAATTTGATAGTTAGTTATTCTAACCCTCCATCATCATATCTCTATAGATATTCACAATAAAGAGTGACCTGTGTACCTCAAAGAATTGAGAAATGTTGATCTCACAACTTATATTTAGCATCTTGAACTGATTTTCCTCATGTGGAAGGACCTTGTGAAGCATGAACACTTGCTGCACAACTTGGTTGGCATCCATGGAGTTAATTGATGATTATAATAGTATACTGCTTCTTTTTGGAATTGTGATTTTACCTATAGAACAAAGAATTGGTTCATGTATTTAATAAATTATATAGAGAGAGAGGGGTCTAGGGAATGCTTTGGAACTTTTTTATAAAGTTACGATTTTTAATTAATTTTTTTTTAACTATTTTATTTATTTTAACTTTTAATTATTTTTATTACATTTTAGCTTAAATTACTTTATTTTTCTTCATTTTTTTATAACATTATCTTTTTCTTTTTGAAATGCTTTGTTCTCAAAACAAGGTTAATGTAAGATATTGTTGATGAAAATTTTCTATTTGACAAGATGCATCATCTTCTAGAATATTTTCCCACTTAATAAGGCATTCTTTGAGAACACAACTTTTTCTTTTTTGTAGCAATGATAGCTTTTGGTTCTAAAATGATTCTTCCTTCATAATAAAACATAGGAAGTATTATATGTGTCGATTGATATTGTCCCAACACCTTCTTGAGATAGAACACATGAAAAACATTGTGGATATGACTCTTATCTAGTAAGTCCACTACATATGCCACTTGAATGATCTTCTTACTAACTTGGTATGGTCCATCTAATTTTCGAGCTAGCTTGATTTTCCCTTGTTGCTTAAGAGATAACTGTTTGTATGGTTGGAGTCTTATAAATAACCAGTCTCCAATTTCAAACTCTCTCTTTGCTATGTGTTGGTTTGCTTACTGCCTCATACAATCTTGTGTTGTTGTTAAATTGTCTTTGAGTATTTTGATTGTTTTATGAGTTTTTATCTAAATGGTTTCTCACTTTCGAAAAATTAGTGTCATTCAGAGAAAAAACCTTCCATTTGGGAGGTTCATAACCATATAAAGCTTGAAAGGGAGTCATTTTTTATGAGGTGTGGTATGTAGAGTTGCACCATGATTCTATAAGGTGCAACCATTAGAACCATTTACTTTATTTATCAGTTACAAAACAATGAAGGTAGGCTTCCAAACATTTATTGACAACCTTTGTTTGTCCATCTATTTGGGGATGATATGTTGTAATCATGTTAAGCGATGTCCCAATTTGTTTGCAAAACTTCTTCTAGAATTTGCCGTTAAATTTTTTATCCCTATCACTGGCAATGACCTGTAGAAACCCATGTAATTTGTATATATTTTTGCAAAATACTTTAGCAATTTTTTTGTTGAATCTATTTTCTTCACACCTATGAAATGTGTGCATTTGGCTAATCAATCAAACACTACAAAAAAATTGTCCTTCCCTTATGACATGGGAAACCCATCAATGAAGTCCATAGAGTTTTTTCCCACTTTTGGTTTGGGGTGTGAAGAGGATGAAGTAACCTTGGAGTCATAACATTTTCACTCGGTTCCTTTGGCATTTGTCACATTCTGCTATGTATTTTTTAATATACCTCTCTACATTATAGTAAGTTTAAAACCTACATGTCCTACAGCTGATGAGTTGTGGGACTCATTTAGAACTTTGGACTTGAATGTTGATGTTGGGTTTAAATATAAATTCCTGCTATGTATTTTTTAATATACCTCTCTACATTATAGTAAGTTTAAAACCTACATGTCCTACAGCTGATGAGTTGTGGGACTCTTTTAGAACTTTGGACTTGAATGTTGATGTTGGGTTTAAATATAAATTCCTTTAAACCAAAGGATATCATTCTTCCATTTAAATTTTGGACTTTGACAGAGATTTTTTATTATGGCACATGTTTCTTGGTCTTTGGAACACTCACCTTGGATGTCATCCATCCATTCAGGAATCATGATTGAAACTACATATGAATTATCACTTTATATTTTATCGAAAGAACATGAAAAACTACATTATCCTTCCCCTTCTTATGCAGTATTTCCATGTCGAAAGTGACAATTTTTTCTATCCATTTATGTTGTTCTGTCAACAAATTTTTTGTTGAAGAATATTGTGATATATGCATATCAGGAATTTTCTTCCTAAGAGATATTGTCACCATTTTTCTAGGGCATGCATAATGGCCATCATTTCCTTATTGTATGTAGACTTTAATCATTCTCTTTTATTGAGTTTTCTACTTTCAAATTCTATTGGGCGACCATCTTGCATTAATACTACTCCTATCCCATAGCATGAAGTGTCACATTCTATTACAAAAAGTTTTGAAAAATTAGGTGTTGTGAATACACATGTCATGGACATGATTTTTTCAAGGTTTCAAAACACCTTATTGCTTCATCATTCAATAGAAATGAGATATTTTTTAAGAGATTTGACAAAGGGTCAGTTATGTGAGCATAATTCCGAATGAATCTTCAATGGTATATGATCAACCCTAGAAATACCCTTAATTTGGATATGGTTATTGGTTTGGGACAATTAGAGATTGTCTTGATTTTTTTTGGATCTGCCTTGACTCCTTCCTTGGATATCATATGACCAAGATAATTCACTTATTCTTTACCAAATGTGCATTTTGACATCCTTGCATAGAACTAATTTTCCTTCAAAAGATATAGTACTTGTTCTAAATGTTTAAGATGTTCCTTCCAAGTCTTACTATACGAGAATGTCATAAAAAAAGCAAGTGTGAACTTCTTTAGATAGGGCTAGAATAGATCATTCATGGATGCTTGAAAGGTCATTGGAGAGTTCGTTAGCCCAAAATGAATTACCTTGAATTTGTAATTTCCTTCATGGGTTCAAAAGGATGTCTTTGCCACATCTTCAAATCTTACCCTGATTTGATAGTAGCCTGACCTCAAGCCTAACTTTGAGAAATACTTGGGTCCATGAAGTTCCTCTGACATTTCATCTATGAATGGAATGTGAATTTTTTTCTTAATGGTTATCTTGTTCAGTCCGCTATAATTTATATACAATTTTAAAGAGCCATCCTTCTTTCACACTAACACTACTGGCGCTACATAAGGACTTTGAATTTTTGTAATAACTCCACATCTAAGTAAGTCCTAGGATAATATTTCAATTTCTATTTTATGTTGATATGGATACTTGTAACGGTTAACATTGATAGGACTTGAACTTGGATTTAATTCAATTATAATTCAATATTACTTTCTAGTGGTAGCTCCATGAGGAGGTATTCAAATACCTTCTTGTATTTTTGGATTAATTCCTAGATATTTTTTTTATAAAGTTTGAAATTCCATTAAACTAAAGTCGGTAATATACAGTGACAAAGAGAATAAAAAAAGATGTCAAGTGTGACCCAATGACACCATTTGACTAGTTACCACTAGTCTGAGAAAGATAACTAAAAGTATTAATCCAAACATAATGGAGAATACTAGTAAATGAGCCCCCCAAAATCCAGGGATCATGATCGAATTAACCAAAAAGAAACTATCTATATTTTTACCAAAACTATAACAATTCCTAAGGGTTCAATTGCAGAACTAATCATCATAAGATATGAGATTAAGGGAAGAGACTATATTATTGGCACATGGAGGCTCAGGCTTAACTGGCGAATGAGCACGCTGTTGATAGGCCTTCGTACAACACCATAATATTATTTGCGTGGATGAGGGATTCAAATGAGGAGATCTTTTAAAGGTTTTACAGTCAATTCTCTTGCAAGAGCATCGAGTTTTGCATTGATGCACTCGTTCGCTACCGATTGCTCGTGAAAAAGATGCCTCATCCAATTCTCCAACTGAGAACGTCGAGCTTCCAAGCTTAAGCTTTGAGGTTCATCCTTGAACCTACCCTCTACATAATCTGCCATGGATTTCCCAAACAAAGCCTTCAGATTCCAGAGCATACCAAGGTTCCGAGTACACCACGTCTCATGGGTTTTGGTGGTCAACCATGTGCCCAAGTTCGCCAATTAACTACTCAGGGTGTGACTATCGCCTGCATTTGTGAATACGTGGTTTCCATGTTCATGATGTGCCTTTTAACTTCAAGGATTGCCATATGTTTAAAGCAGCCTTGCTAGTTTTTCTTCTCCTTGATAGCCCTGGGCATATGCATTCTCTGTGGACCTACTGTAGTTTTCCTCAAAGTAACCTTGCCATGAACTGTGGAGAAAGGAGGAGCCTAAAGATGCCATACAAGAAAAGGAATATGGGAGCAATACTAATGAGCTCTATCACAATATAAACTACCAAAAATAGCCCTACGAATTTGTATGCACTTGCTTTTCAGATACAACAACCACATCATTTTTTAGATGCCCACATAGCAATGGAGGGGATGCAGTTCCATCACCATGAATGCCCACATGATGGAGGAGAGGATGGCCAAAAGATGAAACAAGTGATCCCTAGTTCGCTCGAGTGAGACCAAGTGATCACCATATCCTAACATAATACTGAGTATGATACCTGTACACCATCATATCTTAGGGAGGACACATGCCTTCATGCATGGTCTACCCCCACAACCACCTTGAGGATTATGCATGATCATTCTAGGAGGAGGGAGAAGGGACACACCCACCATGGGGGGTTAATTCCTAGATCTCTGGTTGTGTTGGTTCAATGAATTCTGAAGTTAATAACTTCATTTTTTGGCATTGTAACATATAAGTTGGTGCTCCTTTTTGGATTAGATTCTCCATTTGGTGGGATGACACAATTTATGTGCATGGGGGTTTGGAACCCATACAACTTATAACTTTCCCCTTGCCACTTGAATCTGATAAATTGTTCTTGGTGGTTGGTTGAGTAAGTACTTAGTGTTTTAGCTACTGAACCCCTGAGACCACATCAACTCCTCCTAAGTGTACTACGTAGAACTTTGATTCTAGGTTATAAATTGGTATTTTCAAGATAACCTTATGGCATTTTCCCATAGTTTTGAAGGCTTTTTTCCATCTACCACCATCACCTTCATATTAGGTACCATATATAAAAAAATCTTAAGCTTACTTGTGATATTAATGTCAATAAAATTATTGGTACTTCCTATATCCATAAGGACTATGACATTGTTTTTTTTATATGCCTCCTAAGTTTCAAGGTTTGTGGTTGGTTTATCCTAGTTATGGCTATGAATGTATTGTGAGTGTTCCCTACTTTGTCCTCAACTAAGTCTTCATCATCTGTTTTTTCGTCTTCCTCCGCTTCACATTAATATAAATTATTCGTGTTATCTATCTTACAACACTTATGTCTTAGGTCCCATTTTTCTGCATGATACTAACATTTTCCTTCCTTAATTCTTTGGGCCTCCAAACTAAGTTTTCTATTGGTGGATGATATTTTATTTATGGGTTTTAGGTTAGGGAAGTATTTCATCTTGCATAAACCTTGTCAAATATTTTTTTTTTCAGATGACCTCTTAAACTTTTCTTCGATGAAATTTTCCTTAAGCCTGGCCTTATCCAAGGTTGAGATATCGTGCAATTAATCATTCTTTATGTATGGTTTTATCCCATGAACATAAGTCTAGAGTCATTTATCATTGGTTATATTAGGTTCTTGTGTCGCTAAATATTCCAATTCATGTGTACTCATCATCATCACCCTTTTCCTATATTTTGGTAATTTTTGCAAAAGAATACTTCTTGATCATACCTTGAAATATTTTAAAGAAGTCATTTTTAATGTGTCTTAGCTATAGGAGCACACCCTAATGGTAGATTTCCACAACAAATATCAATTATATGCAAGGCCTTCGAGCTACATCAAATCATATTTTAATATTTTTACATCATTGGATTGGACATTATGTACGCAAAACAATTCTTCCACCTTATTAATCTAAGCTACGCTATATTTGGTTCACCCTCAAACTTTGGTAACTCTAGCTTGAACCTCATTGGGTATCCAAGCATTGGTGGCACTGAAATAGGTGTCGTCCAGTTGAGTTTAAGAAGTGATAAGCCATCATGAACCATGTTATTTTGTGGAATTTCTACTCCGGGAGAACTCGATTGAGAGTTAGTTGTGCCTTCCAAACTAGGTTGTGGATGATTTGGATTTGGAGAATTGACATTGGTAGCAGATTCCCTATCTTGGATGCACTTCACAAGTCTCTCAATCCTAACATCTATTTTCATGTCAAACTTTTTTGTTAAATCTACTTTTAATAGTTGTTTTTAACATTAGTGTTTTATTATTCCAATTCTTTCCAAAGGATTTGGAATACATCATTTTTCTAAATCTCAAAGTATTTGAATACAATTTGATACTTTAATTCTTTAATTATATAGTTTTCTTGTTTCACCAATGTTGTTTTAACAATTTGGAAACCATGTCTATAACATCAAGGGAAACATAAATCATTATTTTTTCTTTATTCTTTCCTTTTTCTTGGAAAATCCCATTACCAAGGCTTTTTGTTGTCATTATAATTGAAGTTATGTAAGATAAACACCTCCATTTTCAAATTGTAAATCTCAATATAACAACTTTTTAATCTTTGTATTAACTATTTGATTTTTCCTTTAGATATATAGAATGGTGAAAATAAAGGCTTGCTAACCATATATATATATATATATTAATGTTATATAGTTATTTTAAAACCACGAGGATCTATCCACCTCGTTATCATTAACATCTCTCCCTTACAATGTTTGAATTGAACAAAGAGGTGAACCAATTACATGATGCTAGTTTCGAAAGCATTAAATGGTACTCCAATCTTCCTTACAATGTTTGAATTGAACAAAGAGGTGAACCAATTACATGATGCTAGTTTCGAAAGCATTAAATGGTACTCCAATCTTCCCACAACTTATTTTAATTTTAAATGAAGCTAAATCTCCTCCATATTGATGCATAAGAACATATTTAAAATAAATATGGTTTTGAATCTTTGTACAAGAATATAACTCTAACCTTGAACCATGCAGTGAATACAATCCAATCCTTGTCAATGGATTGACACTAGGTGTAAAAGATGCACATAAAACATCATTTTCACTTTGTGCTTCACTCATTTAGAACTATGCTTCATTTCATTCATAATAATCTTTATAACTAATTTGGAACTATGCTTCATTTCATTTATAATGATCTGTATAATAGTGGCCTAATTATTAGATTCTTTTATTATCACGAGACATGATATTACACTTTTACATAATCTTTTTTAGTCATTTTTAAAGATATAAATTTTTGATATTTTTCACGTGTTTTCAAAAAAAACATTTTAAATAATATCTTAATAAATATTTTGTGAATCCCATATTCAAACTTTACAAATTTATTAAAAAGATCCTAAAATTATCAAAAATATTTTCAATGATTTTCCCTTATTATTTTACCAATATTAATTATTCCTTCTTATCATTCTTCTCATCGATATATATTTCACTTCATTATATTTATATATATATATATATATATATATAAATATAACTTTCTAATTAATAACTTTAAAAAGATCCTAAAATTATCAAGAATATTTTCAATGATTTTTCTTTATCATTTTACCATAATTAATCATTCCTTCTCATAAATATATATTTCACTTCATCAATATATTTCACTTTCTAATTGATAACTTTTGTTAAAAAAAAAATTTACAAGTCCTAACCTACATAAGATACCATATATATATTTTCTTTAAATATGATATAACATATTCATTATAAACATGAACAATGTAACTATCTAGTCACATATGCACAAGAATTTACATATGTCCAAGGCACATTAATTCACTTTTAAGAGACATTTTTCTGTGTTCCAAACAATAATACAAGTGAAGTTTGAAGTTACTTTGGTTGGTATAGTAAATGATGTCAAATGAAACTCATTCACGTGCTATATAAGCTGCCATCTTCTGATTTACTTCACTTTAAATTAGAACTCTATGGATTTAAATTTGTTAGTATTGTGATGAGTCACTTGTCATGTTTTATGGATTTAAATGTGTTAGCGTTATGATTAGCAATTTGTCATATTCATATTCATATTATATTTCATGTTATCTGGATTCAACCTTTAGGTATATTGTACATGTCACATGGCTATTTGTTATAGGATGTTTGGTTGAGTTTTATCTTGGTTCTTAAAGATTAATGATTACTTGGCACATGTGTTGATATCCAAACTTGCAAACACCAAAGGATGTAAACACAAGTTGAGTTCCCAAATTTAGTGATTCACCAAAAATAAGGGTCTCACTATGTGGGGATGAGAAGAACTACAGGGAAACCCATCATCCCTCTACTTGGATAAAAGGGTAAAAGGTTGCCTTCATTTTTATGATTTTATTTTAATGTATTTGCAGATTCCATTTTAATGTTGAATTGAGTGTTTAAGGCATGAATATAAGAACATTTAAATTTGGCTCATCTAAATACTTGAATTCCTCAAACCTAGATCATAGTTACAATGCTTCGCTTTATAAATATTTGCATAAAATATGAGGAAAAAGGACTTTCACTCCCTCACACAAAATCCTAATAAATAAGAAAAATGAAAACAATGCAATTATCACCAAATAACATCTAAATTTAGGGTGAAATGCTTTATTTACTTTGTACCTTCATCGATAAAAACTTTATACATTTATCAAATATTCATATACTAAACCTCTTACATAAATCATACATTAACAATAACCACCCAAAAATATATATAAACATTTAGTAATACCATCACATGATCACTTTCATTTTCAGTTTTTCCACCTTCTTCAATGTTGGTCTGAAACATGATGTCTCAAAAATAAATGATTTACTATACAAAAATGTATATCTACAAAGTTGTTAAATAAATATGATATAATTATTATATTTTCATTATATTCTCAAAAATATTATTTAATTTACCAAAATTGCATTCACTATCCCATCACTACCCAAAAATGATAGAAATGGGATTAAGAAGCTTGTTTTGTGGCAAATTTATAACACTCTTGCCATCTCAATTAAATAAGATCCTCAATTGAAATACATATAATTACTTTTTTATTTAATAAAAGAATGGCATGATGAAATTTCCCTATTACCATATATCTTAAACCAAAAAAAATCAAATATTCTATTGTTTTCAAACTACACATAGATAAATGTAAGTGGAATATATATATAATTCTTTCAATAAATACATGATCATATATGATGAAGTTTCCCTATTGCTATATCTTAAAGTAGAAGAAATCAAATATTCTATTGTTTTCACACTACAAATACGTAAATGTAAGTGAAATCGATATGGTCTATTTGTAAGTTTTGCATCTAACTTTTGTAGGGTTCAAATAGTTTTTTTATAGTTGTTTTACACATAATTGTAAGTGAGATCAATATGGTTTATTTTGTAAGGTATTATAAGTTTTGGTAAATCAAATATGTTAATATTTGATATTAATATTTATTTTGTTATCATTATTGAATATTATTTTTTGTAGCATTGGTGAAGGTTTGTTTATGTCACATGATATATATATTAATGGTTAGTTTACATGTGAATAATATTTGAATAATATGAATATTAAAGAAAATAAAATAGTTTAACCATTAATTAAAATTAAAAAACAGAAATATTATATTAAAAAATAAATATAAATATTAAATAAAAAATTCAATAATTATAAAAATTTAGGAAAATTGATTATATATGTATACACATAATTTTGAAAATCAATTTGCTTATAACTATTTATAACAATACATTTCATATAATAAATTTAATTTACAAAATCACCTCTTCATTTATTTCTAAAAATATTTTCTTCCATACCTTTAAAATGAATTGATTAGCCATATGATGTAAAGTGCCAATAAATCAATTTTCATTGACATTAATACCAAGGTAATTAAATTAATTCTCAATAAATGAAGTAAAAACCTAAATCTTAATAGAAATGCCTAATGAAAGTTTGATAACTCATATATTTGATTTATCATATGGAAGATGAATTAGTTTTTTTTTTCCCTGAGAAAAAAAGGCGTTTCTGCTTTATAAAAAGAAGAGACATTTTACATGACCACATAGGTCTCTCGAAATTGATTTTCATCACATTTCTTTACATCAAATGAAAGATGTATTTAAATACATCCAAAAATGTCCAACAGAAGTTGATACTGTGATCAAACAATTCATAAACAAAAACATAGTTCGTGGCTCCAAGCCATATACATTATCATCATAATAATAGATCAAAACAGAATTGGCCCAGGGCCGTATAGTTGCCGGGGTCGTGTGTCCATGTATGCCATAGTCCATCTCCAAGAAGTAGTCCTCTTTTAGAAAGTTCGTCCGCCTCTTGGTTCCGTTCCCTGTAAATGTGGCAGAAAGAGATCTGTATAAAAGGTGCAACCAACCGTAAGATCTCCTCATAGATGGGCGTCAATGAAATATTCCTGGGCTTCCATCTAGACTTCATCCATTGAATTATGAGTGATGAATATCCAAAGATATGAATGGACTGTATATCCCTTGCAATAGCCGGATGTAGAAGATATTTCAAAGCCATCGACTCTGCTCGATTGTTGGTGCTATAACTAGTGGAGGAAGCAAATTTGAACCTTTGAGAAGAAGAGAGATATATGATACCTCCAACACCACCGCGGGATGGTGTCCCTTGTGCAGCTCCATAAAAAAACCCCCATGGGGTGTCCTTGTTCATAACAATCTCCATGACAGCGCGTGTACGATTGGGCCTATTGACAGGGGAGTGTGCGAGAGCCAGTCCCATACTGCGTAGTGCAAATATTTTAGGTGGAATATGAGAGTCCCTAAAAATAGCATGATTCTGAGCCTTCTAGGAGTGCCAGATAATGATATAAGGGAGAGAAGGATATGAAAGGGAAGATGGTGTGGATCTCCAACGAATAAAGGCCTATGATAGCGTGGATCCCATCCATTGGTGTCAAATGCCCGAAAGTCTATGTACATAAATACATAGTTGTTGAATATAAGAACAATTGATGAGGAGATGAATGGTCAATTCATTATGTGCCCTGCAAAGAGGACATCTCCCAGGTCCTTCATGGATGAAACGTTGCAGGCGATCCCAAACAGGAATGTGGTCTTGAAGAGTGGCCCATGTAAAGATCTTAATCTTGAGGGGACAATTTAAAATCCATAGTGCTTTGTGCCACCAACATTGTTCCGAAGCAGGGAATTTTCGACGAAGTATCGAATACCCAATACTGGAGGAGTATGATCCTCCAATCGGATTTGGAGAAAAAAGAAATACATCTAGATCTTGCGTAATTTGTATGGAGCTATCCCTTAAAGCCGAAATATAAAGATCCCAAATAACCTGATCATCGCCCAGAAAAAGAAGGAATGCAACGTCCAACCAACCCTGTTGATGAATATTACTTAGTGTTGGTTGTGGAGCCAGATCTTCTAGTCTCATAAATGATATTGTATCAGCCGTGTTTGTACCCCAGTTCTATATGATATGTAGGTGGACTGTACACTCACCCCAGCGGGGGGGTGTGGGGGGGCATCGCCCCCCCACGGGGTTCCAGGGGGGACCATCCCCCCTGGCTGGGGGGTCTGGGGGCCAGCGGTCCCCCGGTGGGGGTTCGGGGGCAACGCCCCCGAAGGAAATTTTTGGGGCTATTTTCAACAGCTGTTTTGCGGGCCCATGGTTTTGGGTATCCCGTGGTATTTTCCCATTGTATTTCCCTTATAAAAGAAGGACATTGTAATACGGCTAGGGTTGATGTATTAGGTTTTATGCATTGTAAAGATCTTTGAGATCTGGAGAGAGACTGTGAAACAGAGAAGAGGAAGTGCAGCGGTTGTGCTGCAGGTTGTATCCCTTCATCTTGCTGGATGGTAATAATAATAAGGACTGGCAAATTCAGTGTGGACGTAGCCCAAGTTGGGTGAACCACGATATATCTGTGTCTCTCTTGTAATGTGTATGTGTGATTATATTTGCATTTCTGTTTATTGTTATTGCTCTGCGATCCTGTTTTTCTAACAATTGGTATCAGAGCCAAAGGTCTATTTGGCAGTTAAACCCGCAGGAAGCTAGGGTTTCTGGTTCGAGTGGGAGCAATGGCAGAAGAAGGAAAGTTTAAGGTCGAGAAGTTTAACGGCCAAAACTTCGGGTTATGGAAGATGCAAATGGAGGACTATCTATACCAAAAGGATCTATTCTTACCGTTGGGAGGAAAAGCAAAGCAGCCGACGACTATGAAGGACGAAGAATGGGTGGTTCTTGACAGAAAGGCTCTGGGAACAATACGGTTGAGCCTGGCTTCGTCGGTGGCTTTCAATATCTCAAAAGAAACGACAACAGAGGGTTTGATGAAAGCATTGGGTAAGCTATATGAAAAACCCTCGGCTTCCAACAAGGTATTTCTAATGAAGCGTTTATTTAATATGAAGATGTCTGAAGGTGGATCTGTTACTGATCATTTAAATGAGTTTAATACGGTTACAAATCAGTTAAGTTCTGTAAGTGTGAACTTTGATGATGAGGTTAGGGCTCTTCTAATCTTGTGTTCATTGCCAGAAAGCTGGAATAGCTTGGTCATGGCTGTAAGTAACTCTGTCTCTGGTTCAAACACCTTGAAGTTTGATGATGTTATTGGTGTTATTCTTAGCGAGGAAATGCGAAGAAAAAGCACAGGTGAGACATCAGGTAATGCGTTGACCATGGAAAGCAGAGGAAGACAAAAGGAGAGAGGAAAGAGCCAAGGTAATCGTGGAAAGTCTAAAACGGGCAGATCCAAGTTCAGACTGGGAAAGATAGAGTGCTGGAACTGTGGAAAGAAAGGACATCTGAAGAAAGACTGCAAATCTCTAAAGAAGAAAGGAGATGCACAGAAGGAGACTACCCAGGAAGCAAATGTAGCAGGTGATGTGTTACAAGATGCTTTGATTCTTGCATTAGATAATACTAGTGATTATTGGGTAGTAGATTCAGGAGCTTCATGTCATGCTACACCCCATAGGAAATACTTTCATGAGTATGTTCCTGGCGATTTTGGACATGTTTTATTGGGTGATGATGAGCCATGTAAAATTGTTGGAATGGGTAAGGTATGGATAAAAGTTAAGAATGGAACTGATTGGTTGTTGAAAGATGTTAGGCATATTCCTGCTATGAAAAGAAATCTGATCTCAATAGGGCAGTTGGGAGATGGCGGCTGTCTATCTACGTTCGGAGAAAAGTGGTGGAAGATCACTAAAGGATCAATGGTGATAGCAAAAGGAGACAGAGTAGGTACGTTGTATTTATGTCCTCATAATACTGACCATTCTATCTCTTTAGCTTCCACAGGAACAGATACAACATTGTGGCATCATAGGCTTGGCCACATGAGTGAGAAGGGGATGCAGATTCTCCACTCAAGGAAGTTGCTGCCGGATTTGAAGCAGGTAAGTTTGGAATTCTGTGAAAACTGTGTTTATGGAAAACAGAAGAGAGTCAGATTTCTCAGGGTTGGGAAACAGAAGAAGAATGAAAAATTAGAGCTTGTGCATACAGATGTATGGGGACCGGCTCAGGTACAATCTCTTGGTGGCTCTCATTATTATGTTACATTTATTGATGATGCAACTAGAAAAACTTGGGTTTATTGCATTAGACAGAAATATGATGTGTTTGCTACTTTTAAGAAGTGGAAAGCTTTGGTTGAGAATGAGACAGGAAAAAGATTGAAGTGTCTCAGATCTGATAATGGAGGTGAGTACTGCGGCAAGGAATTTGATAGTTACTGTTCATACCATGGGATTCGTAGAGAGAAGACAGTCCCAGGAACACCACAGAAAAATGGTGTGTCAGAAAGGATGAACAGAACGATCATGGAGCGTGCAAGGTGTATGAGACTGCATGCAGGGTTGCCCTTACAGTTTTGGGCGGATGCTGTAAATACTGCTGTTTATTTAATAAACAGAGGACCTTCAAGTGCTTTGGATGGTGGTATTCCAGAGGAAGCATGGACAGATAAAAAGGTAAACTACTCATTTCTGAGAACGTTTGGTTGTGAAGCATTTGTCCATATTGATAAGGAAAATAGAACAAAGCTTGAAGCTAAATCCAAGAAATGTACCTTTATTGGATATGGGGTTGATGAATTTGGTTATCGTTTATGGGATTATGAAAATAACAAAATCATCAGGAGCAGAGATGTGATATTCAATGAAAAGGTCATGTATAAAGATCAGTTGCAGGGAAAGAAACAGGAAAAGGAAAGGACAGAGTACATAGTGCTTGATGAAGTTAAAGAAAATGAAGTTCCGAAGGTGCCAGAAAATCAAGAGCAGCAGCAAGTACCTGAAACTCCTGCAACTGTAAGAAGATCTACCAGGTTAAGTAGACTCCCTGAACGATACTCTCCTTCAATGTATTATTTATTGATGACTGATTCTGGTGAACCAGAATGTTATGAAGAAGCAATGCAGGTGGAAACTAGAAAGAAGTGGGAGCAAGGCATGAATGAGGAGATGGACTCATTGGTAGGAAACCAGACTTGGGATTTGGTTAAGTTGCCTGCTGGTAAAAGAGCATTGCAAAACAAATGGATTTACAGGTTGAAGGAAGAAGAAGGAGGTAAGAAGCGGTACAAGGCCAGACTTGTTGTAAAGGGGTTTGCACAGAAGAAAGGTATAGATTTTGATGAAATATTTTCTTCTGTTGTAAAGCTGACTTCAATTAGGACTATCTTAAGTCTAGTGGCGGTAGAAGATTTGCATCTTGAACAATTAGATGTAAAAACAGCTTTCCTCCATGGGGATTTGGAGGAAGAAATATATATGCAGCAGCCACAAGGGTATGAGGTCAAAGGTAAGGAGGATCTAGTATGCAGGTTGAAAAAGAGCTTGTATGGCTTGAAGCAAGCTCCAAGGCAGTGGTATCTAAAGTTTGACAGGTTTATGACAGAACAAGGTTATAGTAGATGTCATTCTGATCACTGTGTTTATTTCAAGAAGCTAGACAATGGAAGATATATTATCTTGTTATTGTATGTGGATGACATGCTTGTTGCAGGGTCTGACATGCAAGATATAAATGTACTCAAAAGGAAGCTATCTAATTCATTTGCGATGAAGGATTTGGGTGCTGCAAAGCAAATCCTTGGTATGAGAATAATGAGAGACAGGAAAAATCGCAAATTGACATTGTCTCAAAGTGAGTACATACAAAAGGTGTTGGAGAGGTTCAGAATGCAGAATGCAAAACCTGTAAGTACACCTTTGGCTAGCCATTTCAGTCTAAGTAAGGAAATGTGTCCCAAGACACAAGAAGAGACAGATTACATGTCCAAGGTTCCCTATCAATCAGCAGTTGGCAGCTTGATGTATGCCATGGTGTGCACAAGACCAGATATTGCACATGCAGTGGGAGTTGTGAGTAGATATATGAACAATCCAGGTAAATAACATTGGAAGGCAGTACAGTGGATTCTCAGGTATTTGAGAGGTACTACCACTGAGGCATTATGTTTTGGAGGTTCAGACACTGTTCTACAGGGATATGTTGATGCAGATATGGCAGGTGACAAGGATAGCAGGAGGAGTACCACAGGGTATGTGTTTACTGTAGGTGGAACAGCAGTAAACTGGATTTCGAAACTACAGAAGGTTGTTGCACTTTCAACAACAGAAGCAGAGTATGTTGCCATTACAGAGGCTAGTAAAGAGATGATTTGGTTGGAGAGGTTTATGGAGGAAGTGGGTAAGAAGCAGAAGGATAGAAGACTGTATAGTGACAGCCAGAGTGCCATTCACCTTGCAAAGAACTCAGCATTCCATTCCAGGACTAAACATATACAGCTCAAGTACCATTTCATACGCTCTGTTCTGGAAGATGAACTATTAAAGTTGGAAAAGATACATACTAGCCAGAATCCTGCAGACATGTTCACAAAGGTAGTGACCAGAGAGAAACTGAGTTCGTGCTCGGTTTCAGTTGGCCTTCTAGCATGAAGGTGAAGAGGAGAAATTTGCCAAGTCCAAGTCCAGCAAGTGCAGCAGCGGTGGAGTTGTTGTGATCAGTCTCCAAGTGGGAGATTGTTGGTTGTGGAGCCAGATCTTCTAGTCTCATAAATGATATTGTATCAACCGTGTTTGTACCCCAGTTCTATATGATATGTAGGTGGACTGTACACTCACCCCAGCGGGGGGGTGTGGGGGGGCATCGCCCCCCCACGGGGTTCCAGGGGGGACCATCCCCCCTGGCTGGGGGGTCCGGGGGCAGCGCCCCCGAAGGAAATTTTTGGGGCTGTTTTCAACAGCTGTTTTGCGGGCCCATGGTTTTGGGTATCCCGTGGTATTTTCCCATTGTATTTCCCTTATAAAAGAAGGACATTGTAATACGGCTAGGGTTGATGTATTAGGTTTTATGCATTGTAAAGATCTTTGAGATCTGGAGAGAGACTGTGAAACAGAGAAGAGGAAGTGCAGCGGTTGTGCTGCAGGTTGTATCCCTTCATCTTGTTGGACGGTAATAATAATAAGGACTGGCAAATTCAGTGTGGACGTAGCCCAAGTTGGGTGAACCACGATATATCTGTGTCTCTCTTGTAATGTGTATGTGTGATTATATTTGCATTTCTGTTTATTTTTATTGCTCTGCGATCCTGTTTTTCTAACACTTAGTAATCGTATCAACAATATGTGCTAAAAATATATATCCAGACTGTTGCAGCTTTGTAATCATGTGGACCGGTAGGCTATAAGAATCCCTGCAGCCTATCCATGGATCATTGCCGATGCGTAAACTTTTTCCATCACCAACCTTCCATTGGAGACCTTTTGCAATGATATCAAAAGTGGATAATGTGGCCCTCCACATCATAGAGGAAGGTCGTGTACATACACCCCCGGTCCTAAGCCAGTCCTCAACAGACATAGGCTGAATATATTTGTAAATGATGATCTGTGTCCATAGATTGTTTATAGAGATTAAACGCCAGAGGTCTTTTGCCACTAAGGACTTCCCAAAGATCCCAAGCTACTTTATACCCAAACCTCCCCACGCCTTGGGTAGGGTTACCCTTTCCCATGCATTCTAGTGGAAATGTTTATTGTTGTTACCCTTCCACAGAAAGTTACTGCAGATTTTTTGTATAGTATTGAGCGTACTAGCAGGGATGCTAACCAGAGATAACCAACAGACCGATATCGCTTCCAGAATAGCCTTGATGAGAATAAGTTGACCACCTTTAGACAACCAATGGTTACACCATAGATGGATATTCCTCTCTATACGTTCAATCAACCAAAACCAGTCCTTAATACTGTAAGAGTTGGGGCGAATGGTGAAACCCAGATAGGGAAGGCCTCCTTCAGCATCAACAATGGTGTAGGGAAACTGCCTGGAAATTCATTCCATCATGGTATTCTCCAAGTTGAAGAAATAAATGGTTGATTTAGTAATATTGATAGTTATGCCAGTGGTCCCCGTGAATGAATTAAGAATCTCATTTAAGCAGAGAATATCACCACGAGAACCATTAGTAAAGATCAAGATGTCATCAACGAAAAGAAGATGGGAAATAAACAGTCCAGTAGAGAGACTAAAACCCATGAAAGTTCTCTGGTTCAATGCTTTATGCAAGGCACACCCAAGGCCCTCAACTACCAAGAGAAATAATAATGGTGCAAGAGGGAATCCCTGACGAAGCCCCCATTCTGGATGAAAAATGGTAGATGCAGAAGCATTAACAAAGACAACAAAGGACACAGACTGAACATTATCCATTATCCAATTAACTGTATTCAAAGGAAAACCAATCTGGAAGAGAGCCAATCGGAGGAAAGTCCAATTTACCTGGTCGTAAGCCCTTCAAAGATCGATCTTCAGGATAGCAGTCGGAATAATTTGAATCTTTGCCGAGTGTAGTATCTCCTCCGTGGATCCAATAGCATCATGTATCAATCTACCTTTTAAAAATGCGTGTTGCTCCATCAAGATGCCTATAGACAGAATACCCTTGATCTTGTTGGCCGCCACCTTCGCAGTGATTTTATAAAAAGCATTGCAGAGTGATATGGGCCTATAATCGACAAAGGATGGACCTTTATTTGTTTTTGGAATCAATGCGATGAAGGTAGCATTGTTGGCTGCCAATATCCTTCCCTTGATCCGGGATTCCTCCACAACTGCTGGAATATCCTTATCAAATAGGTCCATAAAAGCCTCGAAGAATTCAGTGACCCAACCATCGGGCCCAAGGCTCTTATCATGCTGTAACTGTCCTAGAGAATTATGTACCTCCTTCATGGTGGCAGGAGAAGTGAGTGCAATGCAATCAAATTCAGAGACCATTGTGGAGTAGCCTCCCAGGATGCTCAACATCTATGCCACCGAAACATCCTGTGGCTGTGCATAAACCCTTTTGAAATGACGAGTATCCATAGAGTTGAGTTTGTGGAATCCATACTGTATACTACCATCTTAATCCATCATATCCCATATGGTGTTGACATAATGTATTTGTTTGACATAATTATGAAAATACTTGGAGTTGGAATCCGCTTCCTGTATCCAAAGTGCCATGCTCTTCAAACGTGCAGTGGCCTCATTCTCCAGCAGTATCTCCTTTCGTCGACGTTCCATAGACAAAATTTCCTCTTTCTGAGTAGCAGAAGTAAAACCCGATGGATGGGAAGAGTAGAAATAATCCATAACTAATTCGATGTGTACAAGCTCTTCACAAATATCTTGTGACCGCCGCTTAATCCAAGGAATCGATGCATGCTTAATCTTAATAAGGTTGTAGTTGAAATGAATGGTGGCCGAGGAAGAAGATGTAGGGTCAAATGGCTGTCATTCCTTGACAATCATGTTGCAAAAAGAATATTCCTTTAACCATCTAGTGTCAAACTTAAAAGGGTTTGCAGGTATCATGTGGGCCTGACATAGTTCCTAGAGCATTGGGTGGTGGTCAGAGTCACGTCCAGTCCCTATCCATTGACGCACAAGAGAAGCCGATCCCAATAAACCATCATTGACTAGGAACTATTCTAGTCACTTTGCTATGTGCGCATCACCTTCCCTCATGTTCCTCCATGTAGGGCGCATTTGTATCAACAATAAATCAATGAGAGAATTGGTGGAAAGGAGAGTGCTTAAAAATTCTGACAGTGGATCCCTAACAGAATGTGTTCCCCAAATCTCAACATTTCCCAATTTGAAGTTGAGATCTCCTTTGGTGATCAACCGATCTACCTTCAATAAAATTTTGGTTAATATACTTTTCCAAAAGTTCTCCCTCTGTGCATATGGACCATATACATTCACCATTGAATATGCCAATCTAGTCTCCCTGGAGAACAACATAGAGCCAAGCATCGACCGTAGAGCCTAGGAGTTGAGTAGAAGATATATTGAAGATAAACAGCCTATGATAAGGCCGCCGGATCTCCCATCTGCATCAGTGTAGATAAAAGACCATCCAGGTAGTAGTGAGAGAAGGACCGAGAGAATCGAATCGCCTGTAGAAAGAATTTCTTGCAAGAATAAGATGTGGGGGCTATAGACTGCGATCAGCCTGCAAAGGGCCAAGTGCTTTGTGGGTAGTCCCAACCCACGAATGTTTAGCGATAGATTGAGGATCATGGAGCCACAAGCTTGGGAATTCAACCTCTAAGTGTCCCATGAAGGATCTGTTGTTTAATGGATCTTATATCAAAATAAGCCTCTGCCTTATCCGGATTCATGATGGAGCATCGACCCCGAAGACGATTGGTGGGGTGCATAAAACCCCTAATGAGACCCAGTCCGTGAGAGAGGTTCGTAAATGCAGAGGAAGAGCGGAGGAAGTAACCGGAAGGGTGAGTCTGAGAAGCAGAGGAGGGGGTATCTTGTATGGTGCCAAGTGTGTTATCCCCAAGCTTGTAGGAAAAGGGTTGAATAGAGGATGACAGGCTAGGGTTATTCGAGGAAGAGGGTAATAATAAAGTAGTCATAGGCGGGGAAGACAGTGAGTCCATAATGTTGTACCTAAGAAGAGGAGACATATCCCAAACAGCAGGAGGGGAGATGTCCTGAATAAAAGGGGTGAGAGGCTTCAAAGTAGGGATAGTATAGGTATCCAGGGGGGAAGGTCAGGGAATGGGGGCGGGAAGGTTTGGGATAGAGCTCCATTCCATAACAAAGTTAGACAAAATAGGTAAACAAGGAAAATACATAGGATTGTCATTCATACCTTTCTGGTGCTCCTCCGATGCGATCCCCATGTAGTGGTTGGTCGGCACGTCCTGCAAATGCTCTGTAGACCTAGAAGATGTCTGATTCCTCATCCAAATCTTTCTATGAAAACCTCGTTCGCAATGCCGAGCAATATGGCCGTATCAATGACATCCATTGAAATGAAAAGGGATATCCCGATAATCCATGAGCTGGGTCCATATACATCCACGGACATTGATATCAATTTCGTCAGGAAAACCCTCCCGGAGGTAGAGGTTCAACTAAAACCTTAGCTAGAAACATAATGCTAGTAGTGAGGAACCCCATGTCAGCTCTGAGAAAAGTCCCAAGAAGGTTTCCAAGTCTCGATAGTATATCAGTGGACCACAACTATGGGGGGATGCCCAGAAACTTAATCCATACCGTATTAACATAACTTTTCTCCAACCTAGAGTCAAAGAAAGGGTTCCATCTCTTTAGACTCAGGACAACCGAGTCCCATACCCAAGAACCAGACAGTAGGGTGGTGGTGTCCGAGTGTTTTTGAAGGATGATTCCCAACCAACCCTAGGTAAGGACATAGAGCCGTGGCTTGTAGCCAAGCAAAGGAAACCAGAGACGAGTCGCCCAAGCCCTGAAGGAGGGTAAGTTGATGTGACGGCCTCCAAAACGCCCAAATAGGTCATGTTCAGTCATGGAGAAAACCTCGAAGAAGTCGATGTCATCACCTAAATCTAGGAACCTCTTCTTAGTTTTCTTAATGCATGGTTTAGGACTATCACGATGAGAGGGCGTAAAATACTTCAGCGCATTTGCATGAAACTGGTATTTCGCTCCTTACAAGTGGAATATCCACCCTGACCTCTAGAAGGTTCAGTAGGACATGTGTCAGAGTCAAGAGCCAGAGAAGGAACAGTAGCAGGGTCCTCTGCTAACCCTCAATAAAGTTCCATGGTGTAAAAAACAAGGTAGGAAACTATGAAAATATGAGGGGCACGGGAGGGAAATGACTCGGGATGCCAAATGGTAGAACCCCGTTAAACCACAGTGACCTTGCAGTGCACCCAACCCAATGCCAAACTCAAAGAACCTAAAAAATCGGGGAGATGACAAGAGATAGAGAAGGGATAGTGAGGGTCGTGGCCCGAAAACAAGGTCAATACTATCCTATACCATCTGTCCAAACAAGTGTTGAATGGCAAGTATATTCCATGGAAACCATTCTAGTATCAGTGAAGAGATCCCGACTGAAAACCAGAAAAACCTACCTGAAGATGAATTAGTTAAAAAGAAAATAGTATTTTCAATTTGAAATTCAACAAAAAAAACATCATTTGAATTGATGAAATTGTAAATATTAAATGTTATCATTGCACAATTCAAATGTAATAAGGACATTCGAGACTGTTTAATTCACTTTTTTAAATGACAATTTCATTAATCTAAAATTGTAGTTTTTACAAAGATTTCATAGTTAGATTGAGGTGATGGCAAACTGAACAAGTTCAAATGTAAAATAATTAGCTTTCTATATTAAAAAAACCAACAATTTCAACTTTACTAACGAGTTTATTTTTTCCAACAGGACAAAGTTTTTCCCTAATCCACTCCTCTTCTTCTTCTTTTTTAATTCCAAAGATACGAGTTTTTTTAAGATAGGCTAAAACCTTCAAGTTTTCAAGGACAAAGATCCGTCGCTAAAATTCCATATTTCTAAAGAAACCAACATAAGCACTGCAAGGACATCAAGAGCAAATGTCTATATCGTAATGTCGAAAAATATTTTACACTTGTTCGACATTCAATAAGTCCATTTATCTTGTTGAAAAAGTTAGATATATATGCTCCAGAGATATGCAGTAATATATTTCAATCAAAACATAAACAAACTGTAATATACCTAAAGTGTATTACATCTATATAATAATATATAAACATTTTTTTTCAATGTGGCTCACAACCTTGGAGTGGAGTTTCTATGTCCACGGGAAGAATTCATAGGAGGCCTAACCAAAGGGGCCTCACCCCGT
Organism: Larix kaempferi; assembly: GCA_027924585.1. Taxonomy (NCBI): domain Eukaryota; kingdom Viridiplantae; phylum Streptophyta; class Pinopsida; order Pinales; family Pinaceae; genus Larix; species Larix kaempferi. Next base: position 57,334,271 of record BSBM01000047.1, on the reverse strand, counting down.
CGGCTCCGATTACAAAGCCTAACCAGATGGGGACATCAAGTGAGTCCTAATAATATATAAACATTTATATTATAATAGTATTCATTTAAGATAACATTTCATATTTACTATATTATAATTAAAGATAGTCATACATTTTCCCAAAGATCATGACTTATCATCTTTTACATATGGATTTGTTCTCATTATTAGAATGTATGCTCGAATGACCTAACCATTAGGTTCACTTCAATTGGTGTTTCAATCCGTTGGCCTGTGGTCAATTTTATTTTGCTAGTGGCAAATAAATTATGGGCTTGTGGTCTAGTTCATTGATTAAATATTTGTAGCAATAAAGGAAGTTGCTCGTGGGAGAAAAGAGAATGAAAAGAAGAAGAAAAAAATTCTACATAAAAGAAGAAAGAAGAAGAGTTTTTAAAGAGAAAAAAGATCAATAATAAAAATATTTTGGCATAAGTAAAGTGGGTTTTCACTCTAGTAAGAAAATAAATAAAAAAATTCTTCAATTTTCTTTATGAGGTGAAAATTTTCAAATCAAGAAAAAAGAGTAAATCAAGTGAAAATCAAGTTATGTAAGAGTAAAAAAATGAAAATATTGATAACTTCAATACAAGTGATTTTTATTTTTTATATTTATCATGTAAAAATGATTTGAAATAAAAGTTGATTTTTATTTTTTATATTTATCATGTAAAAATGATTTGAAATAAAAGTTCCTGAGTGGATGTGAAGAAGAAAGTACATTATTTGTGGGACTATTTTTATATTATATATTAAGAGAAAATAGTTTTCTAATATTCAAAGTGACATTGTAAAATTAAATAAATAGATGAGATGGAAGCCATAAATGAACTACGTAATAAATGATATAAAATATACATTGAGATATTACGATATCATTGAGATTTAGAGTAGGAAAAATCACGGAAATACCGTCAAAGATTATTTTAAAAAATGTGTGAGATTTTTAAAGGGAAATTAGAAGAATTTCGACAAAAAATTTGTAAATAAATTAAAAAAGATGTAGGTTCACAAATGAATAATTTATGGGAAGAAAATCGATGTATTGCCAATAAAATCAATGAGTTAACATAAGAAACGAAAAAATCATAAGGAGGAAGGAAATATTTGCAACAGAATTTGAAGAACTTAAAAATCATAATAAAACTCTATTTACAAAGATGAAAAAGATGAAGAATGATAAGAAGACACAACAAGAGTATCAAAATCTTGAAATGAAATTATCAAGAAAGGGTGAAGAAATATCCTTCTTAAAGAACCTTAATCACATAGTATTAGAACGAATCAAAATTTTAAGAGAAGAGAAGTCAAAGAATTTAGAACATAAAAACAAATTCACAAGTCACATGTGTCAATCCAGTGTGATCGAGACAAGGAGATTAATCGTTTAAAGAACCATAGTCATTTTTTTCTTATGGAAATTAAAAAACTAAAACATAAGGATATATCAATCTTAAAGGTGGATAAATGAATCTTAATCGATCCAATTGAATCAAGGAAGTTTTTAAAGGTTGAAACTGTAGATAAAGAGACGTCAACATAAGGGCTCAAAACTCAAAATGAGAGTGTCATTGCAAAAGAACTTGGGTTCAAGAAAAAATTCAATAACAAGTCAACATCTATAGTTTCATAAATATGTAAAGGTCCATCGATCATCATCAATGAAGCCATATTCTAGCGAAAGGATGTTGTCATATCTATGCATATAAAATTACCAAAGATCGACATGTCAACACAAGTTCAATGCGATAATATCAAATCATAAATTAAAAAGGGTCAACTTAGTAGGGTACTATATCAACACCCAAATCCTAGAAGTTGTAGCACGTAAGAACCATTGTACCAATATCTAATGGTACCTACCCAGAGTCATTATTATACTTACATATTGAAGCATACAAGGACTAATACAACTAGAAGCCAACAACAAATAATATCATCTCCAAAATATTATTGCCATGAAGTTCTAGAAAGAATCCATCTAGGACGGATTGATCATTTTTTGATGCGACACTATTGTTCAACTATTCGAACATCATATCGCCTCATGTCCTCAACCTTATCTAATCAACAACCACAAAAAAATGTTCATTCTATTTGTGAAAGTCTCCTTGACCATGCTTTGAGGAAAAGCATTTTAAGGGGGGGGACTTGTAATATAACTAAAATATAGTACATATATCTAATAATATATGGGTAATATTCCATATTTACTATATTATAATTAATGATAGTCATATATTTTCCCAAAGGATATGACTTATCATCTTTTATGTGTATTTATATACACTTCCATTGTATCACAAGATATATACGAGTTATTAATAAATAATTAATATTTATCCCTTGAGGAATTAAATGAATTTGTCCTCATAATAATGGATGCTCGAGTGAAGTAACCATTGTGTTCACTTCACACACTGTGATATTTTAGAGATATGTGTGGATTCGTCTTTTTGAAAGGATTTTAAAAGCTCAGTTCTTGTCTCATAGTGGATAGTCAATTGGAAGTGGTTCAAGAAAGTCATGGCTAAAGCATCAAGGTTCCTAAAAGAGATTTGTAGGATATCTATATACACTTAGCCACAACCCTAATCAATTTTATATGAAAGAGTCTTATCCTAATTCTATCTTCCATCAATGAATAAGATGAACACCATAGATGGAATGCCATGACTGTGTGGTGAGATATTCTCCAGATTTCACTTCAAATCTAGGGATATCCAAAGGTAAATTTGTTGGGATAGGAGTCCAACTTGGGTTGTGGATGACCAGGTCATTCATTAGCTTGGTTAGTTTGGAGAGATTGATTCAGTTTTCTAAGAATGAAAACATAGTATGAGAGAATCAATTCCAACTCCTAGGAGCATGTCCCGAGGATTGGCTTATGAAAGAGTTACCTGGTATATAAGAACTACCGGGCATGGAAGATGAATTGGTTTGATAACCAAGTACATGTGTATGTTTGGGTGGAGTTTTCACATAGGTTGATAAAGCTCCACTAATCATGCCTCCCATTCTAGGAAAAGGCATGCTCCCTTGATGTATACTAGAAATCGCTTGAGCTCTAGTTCCTATCGAGGGTACTAATAGAGGAATGCGTCTGCCTCCAAATGGAAATGCATCGAAGGTTATATTTGAGCTTCTTATAAACGTCTTATAATTTGTACTAGATTTATTACTAACATCCATATGTGTAATTCCAACTAATTGTTGGCTCAAAATTACTTGTTCTTAGACTGACCCAGGTTCTGCGTAGTTCAGACACCCAACAAACCCCCTTTTTATCGGCCCTTTCGGAAACAGCCTGCGAATAGACTGAGGTCTCACCCGAGGCGAAGTTATGGGGTGGCTACATAAGCAATTTTCTGTAACCCAGTGACGCGCGGCTTAGAGAATAGATCCACTGAGCAAAGTCATACTTACTCCGCACCTACTTCTAATACCACATTGCACTCTGGAACTGTGCACTAGTGATAGGTACCCACACTGCACTACAAAACAACGCAACTCTGGGACTGCGCTTCCAGGAAGTCTCACACTCTAAGGACTGCGTTAACTTAGTATTATCTATGCAACTACACAACTGCGCACTTCACAGTTCTAACAGTACACACTCCGCTGGATTACTGTTATTCCTTAACTGTTAACTAGGAAACTACGCATTCATCACATCCATTACAATTTCACAAAGTTCATGCATGCATTTCCCTATACTTAACATATCATTTCCATCCTCATTCATTGTTGACACAGTGACTGTCGACAGGGGTTCACTTCGCACTGTTGTCAACAAATACCAACCAAACTCCCTTGAGCATCGACCCGGAAAGGTATTACCCTTTCCAGCAACACCCGCGAAGCAAGTGAGGTCTCACTCGAGATGATCAAGGGGGCTATAGGAACCAAGTTTCCGTAGTATGGAGAGAACATGCATTAACCGTTACTCCGTTGTACTAGAAACTAGATATCTATTCTAACATTATAATAACATTTCTCACATTAACTTAACATCCGCATCAACATCATATAACCAACATTCACATATTATGTGTTAATCAACAAAGCAACAACATCCGAAACATATCGCATCATTAGATAATTCCACCATTCACAACACAGCAACAGAGATAGAAACATAACCAAATATCTTCATGCATTAACTCATCACTGAAACTGCGACTTAATGCAAATTCACATATAGGGCAAAACTTGCAGAAAGCGGAAAATACAAAATCGCTTTGTTCTTCAGTACTATCAATCGATCCCGAAAGATAGATTGTAATCTTAGGCTTACAATTCTGACTCTATTTATAGGAAACTAATGCGGTTACAAAAACAGTCCACATGACCAAATCTAACTAACTTTGACCAAAACTTGCACTTTCGTTAGCTTTATTCCTTTGCAAATGGTCCTTTCTTCCACTGATGACTCTTATGTCATTGTTGGCTTTCGCACTTCATGCGCTCTAACCTCGTGCCAATAGAACCCTAACACAAACTTGTGGCTCGCCCTCGATCCACCTCAGCTGGACACCTCTGGTGCGTTTACTTGGGACTTGAAATTATCGTATGCAACTCTTATCTGGTCGACAGCTTCTTTTACCAAAACCTTAAGTTCCGCACAATCCTTAACCTGTTGTTCCGTTGGATTCTCACCATTCATTTGGTGTGCCTTCTCTAGGTCCTGCTTGACCTGCACCATTCCTACCATCGCCTGCATGGCCAACTATTCTGCCTTTGTTTGTAATTCATCTAGGTGCGTTGTTCTTCTATGTTGTCTTTCCCTTTCCTTATTCACTCGTAGCTGGAGTTCCTTCAGCTCCATGTCCTTTTTCATCTGTGTGAGTAGGGGCATCACCTTTAGTGATCCCCTGAATGACTCCAACTATGCCTTTGCCTCAGCTAGTTGTGTGTTCACATGATTCAACTACTCGTCTTTCACCAAGCTTCCCTAAAACTCGGTAACCTCCTCGACGATTTTCTGGGCCTCCTTTTCCAATTTTGCGATCTCCGTCGCAACCTCCTCTATCGCATCTTGGCGTATCTAAATCTTTTCTGGTGGTGTTGTTAGTACTTACGTTGCCTGTAATACTTCATTTTCCTTCCGCAGATCGCTGATAACTACTCCTAACAGGATGACTTTTGCTTCTGGTGGTATATCCTGATCGATCTACGGGGAATCCTCACATGCCTTGGATATTGCCTTCTCCAATCACTCTCTATCCTCGATAGCCTTCGTTTTGTTAGCCAGGTTTTGGTATTTTTCTTCCTGGAGACGACTTACCTCCATCGCACTGCTCTACGCCTGTTGTTTATGTCTCACCATCTGGTCATGCATTCCGGCCTCGCGGTCGCTGATTTCTGCATTTGCTGTGGTTTGAATTCGTTGTAGTGTCAATATGGGAAGGATGTTGAAATCTACCAGGATTTCATCATGCTTCCTTAATCCCACGTCCAACTCCTCATCTCCTATTGTCATTGCGTTCAACTCCATTTTTACAAGCCTTGGGTGTGTGTCGATTTCTACTTCAACCCTCCTTGTTGAAAAATTTGGTGGGACTCCCTTTGTGGTACTCTTGTCTTTATGACTGTATTAGTTAACGATATGAGTAGGTGATTTACCTGGTGAAAGTATTATGTTGCATGCTGGGTGAATTTTGCGCAGTTTTCTTCTGCGACCGCAGTTACTTTTTCCAGGAGCCTGTTAATTTGTTCCTCAAGAATATCGTCACTTGTGCTTCCTTCGCCACGGTCCATCCTATGCTGCATCGTCATTTCTTCACACTCTTCCTTCAATTCTGAATCTGTCGGGGTGGCCGATGAAGCTCCATCATGACTGAGCATCTGCGAGTGCCCTTCCATAGGATTTCCGTCTCCTGCACCCTCTTGTTGAATGACTGAGTCCTTATCTCCTTCTGGTGGCTTTGGTCATGTTACCAACTGTCCATTATCAACATTCAATAGTTCCTCTTCTGGGTCCTGAAATTTCCACTCTGCTGGCCATCCTGCAATGATGGCATCCAATTCCTCCTTCGTGAGCTTATTCTGTGTTGGCTGCCACTGCTGCTGCTTATCCGCCCGTGCTTGAATGTAAATCATTTGGGATTCGACCGATAGCCTTGCGATCGACTGATATTTCCTTGCTACTTGCTCAGTGATTCGTGGTATTGCTTTTGCATCTAATTGCATCTTGTCCAGGAACAGGTAGAATTGTATAACATTGAATTATTGTTGTTCTTTGTCCGTTGTTTCCCACGGGTTTTGGTATCTCGCACCTTCTTGTATCCTGGCTTGTACTATGTACATACCTTGATAGTTCTCTGGCTCCCTCCATCCAACTAGCTTGACCAACATTAATAGACACGAGTATGTGGATGGATTCCCCTTCTCCTGTGCTTCAATGGTGTCCTTCATCAACTGATTTAGCAGGAATTGCAACCAGTTCATTTGTACTCCTGCGACACATTGTTCTACGGAGGCGATGATGCCCGAGTTGCATTCTTTCGACTTGTTTTTCCGCACCAACTTGAACGCTAGGATTTTCGCTGCAACCTTGATAGCTTGAATCTTAATCGTGTCGATTAGGTATCCTATGGAGTTTTTGTCCACTCCATACTTTGTCTTCATCCTTGCGGCGAGCTTCTTATCGTTGTCCTTCCCTTGAAAAAAATGGGAAGGGTCTACTCTGACCTTGGCTAGTTTGGTGATTCTTGGAATCAAGTCGACTGTGATTGCAATATTTTCGTGCAACCTAAGGTACTCTCCATGGGAATAGGAGAGCAATTGATTTATGCATGCATTTACCTGTACCATTATCCCAAAGTTCGGTATTTGGGTAAGGCCCAACAGTCTTGATTTCTCTAACCCTTCCTCCCACTCCGCTGGTTCCTTTGTGACCGGGCCTCCTTCTCCATGCGAAACATCAATGTATGCTTCAATGCATTCCGGGTAGTTCATAAGGTCATGATCGTTGTATTGTAACTTTTGCAAGTTCTCCACAATGTTTCCAACGTGGGTAACTCCTCTGGGTATCGATGACATCTGGATTGCGTATCTTGCGTTCTTACTCACCCAAAGCACTGGTGTCCCTTTCTTGCATGGCGGTACATACCCTAGTATTACTGGGCCAGGGTGCCCTCCCTGCGATGTTGTTTCTGTTTGATTAGTTCTCGAAATGCCTGCTTCCCCTTCTACCAGTTGTGCAGAGGTTTGGGTCCCCCTCTTCTGTCTTTGGTCAGTTTCCATAGGTCGATTAGCACTCCACTTCTTCTTGAACGATATTCCAGACACAATTTATGGTTTCTCCTCCATGATTGGTGTTGGCTGTGGTTGTTCGGTTCTTGTGCTTGAAACATAAAATGCCATGCGCTATCTTGTAGGTTATTGCTTAACACACAGTGCGTCAAACTTTTCCCTTGTCCTACATTTATAATGTTGGTTTTCCGCGTCCCATCCATCTTACCGATTTTGGATAATTATTACTAAATCCAGCAGTGATTTACCAAATCCTCCACATGCGTCGGATATTAATTGTACTGTTATTTGTTTTCGCCGCCATCCATCATGGCTTAATTGCCGCATTTATGGTTGGATTGACCTTTTCGCATCGTAGGAACCATCTCTGAACCTTGCCGCTTCTCTTGTAGTTTGCGACTGTTTCGTCGACAGATGATGAACCTTGTCACATCTTCTATATTCTGCGGTAAATTTATTTTATTTTATTTTATTTATTTATTATTATTATTTTTTCCCGTCGCGCTATCCCGGTCGGGCCATAGCCGACTCTACTTCATCAATCATTCACTCTATGTTGGCTTTCTATCGCTTGTTGTATCTAGGATTCAACTGATATGATCCCTTCTTCATTGGCTTCGCATCAGGCTTTAGTGGGATCTTCATCTTGCTTATTTCCCCGGAAATGCCCTTCATTTCCAAAAATTTTGTTGGGAATAGATCCTTAAATTCGTGTAAGAGATCTGTAACTTTTGCGATGGTTGCATCATCCCAATAGTATCCTATGCTTGCGAACTTGGGTTTGTCCTTCGACCTAATGTTCACTTTCTTGAGACACAAATGCTGCTGAAATTTGTCGAAAGGTATCCCTGGCGACTCAATACTTCAACTTCCTTCTAATTCTGGGATATAAGTGGCTTGCGGATCATCCTCATCATCCGGTCCTCCCATGACATTGTAGCATTCGAGCAACATCTTCAGCGTCGTGTTCCACTACAATCCTATTGGCTTCTCCATCGTAATTTCCTCAAGTTTTTTTCCCTTATCACCTGCAGTGTGCTATGGACAAATGGGTTCTCGTCTACGAAGCTGAATGTCTGGCTGAAATTGATGGTGAGTTCCTCCCATGTCGTCGTTCCTTGTCGCAATTCTGCTGTGACATACCAGTTCTGCGGTATTTCATCTAGCTTATGGATGAATGCATGGACCCATTCATTCTACTGTCTTGTCCCCCATGCACCTTGACATTTATCCAAGTGTTCTCTTGGATCACTCCTGCCGCTGTATTTCTTCCCACGGTATCCTTCAGTCTCACCAAACCTAATTTCCATGAGTTGTCGACATAATGGCCAACTCGTTATTGTCGACTTATGCGTCTCCCACCATCACGTTGGTTTGGTATTCAATGCCTCCTCTAATGCTAGCAACCTTTGTGGTTCGATGACTCTTTCTTCAAATTTGGTGAGGAATTCATTCAGGTTGGGTAGTCCCTCATATGTCGGCAATTCGTAGGCCTCCGTTTCCACCCATCTCAATGACTGTGTGATGCGTGCACATCTTCGGAATGATACTTCATGCAGTCAATTCTACCAGTTATCCAGTGCTTCATTAGAATATGATGATGCCGAGCTACCACTCCACCACCCCAATTCTCCATCAGCGGTGGGATTGATATAGTCTTCTAAGATATTATACAAGTTATCCCATCCTTCCATGAACTCATCTCGCATTGGCTCTACATACCTTTGTCCTTCTGCTGGATCCAGAGGTGAGACTACCCTTATGTCATGATTTTCAAAGGAAATTGTTCGTTTGAGGAAGTTGATTATGGCCTGGTTCTCCATTTCCCAATCTATGCCTAACAACACTGGGTAGGGGCTCGTGTTGTCGACTATTTCTATCACATCAAAGTTGACATATGTCTTAAGTCCCTTTATTTCAACTGGTATATGGCATAGTCGGCCGATAGGCATGACCTTACTCTGGTTCTCCAGTCGAAGCTGTACTGGGGACCATACTAACTGCGGCTTCCCCATCGTATGCCACATCCTTTTAGTCAGAATGTTCACATCCGACCCCAAATCCAAAATAATGGAGTCAACATCGAATGCACCAATTTGAGCACTAAGTTGCATCTCCCTTCCTATCTTACTTTTATGTATCCGATTCACTGCTCGAATTTTTCGACCATCCTCCTATCGATGTAAGATACCAGCTATGTCCGCTAACGCATCCTGGTCTTTCGCCAACTCCAAGCAACTTTCTAAAAATGCCTTCAAGGTGTTAATCTTCTTCTGTGAATTCGTCCTGTCGAATGTTGGCGACATGTCATAAGTATGTTCTCTCTGGCTCACTAATGGCTGCCTCATCTGTCTCATCACATTTTTTGCTTCCAAGAAGATCTCTTTTTCTATGTCTACATCAAACCAGACCTAGTTTATTGCTGTCGGTCGCACACTCGACTGTGGTCTGTCTTCTCCTATCGCAGCCCCTCCCCTGGTCACTACTGTAACCCTTTACTTCTGCTGATATCTTTTGTACATTGGGTGGGGGATTCTGTTGAGGCTGAGGTGGATTCTTATTCTCCCACTTCGTAATCATCTGGGGGCAGTCCTCAATGCTGTGATCCGGTGCGCTACAATATGTACACTGTGGAACTGGGCTCTGGCAATCTCTTTGGTAGTGGCCCACTTGGGCACAATTGTAGCACACTATCGGCTTTCGACCTCGGCTAGCACCTCCACCCCTGCCTCTGCAGAATCATCCTCTAAATCCTCCCCCTATTTGTCCATAAGGCTGTTGGTTGTACGGCGCAGTCTGATACTGTGGTTGGCCATACTGTGGCTGGGGTTGATTGTACATCGGTTGCGACTGATTATAATTAAGCTACGGTTGATTGTATCGCTTATTGTAGGGTGGTTGTGTTAAGATATCTCATCATTCACTTATGTACTTTGCATGCATTCTGCATGCATTGCATGCATCCACATGCTGCCCAGTCAGTATGGTACCTACAGCATCCAGTCCTTTGTCTCCCAGCACTCGGGAGCTACTTTCCACTCAGATTAAGCCCTCCTAGCCTGTCATGCACCCAGTTCTCACCTTCCACTGAAGAAGGGCTCCTTTCTCACCTACCAGTCTAGTTTACTTCAGTTAGCCACCAGTCTTTACTTGATTTGAGGCCAAACTGACTCCTCACTGTAGTTTTCACTCCGATTGACCTCCGATGAGACATGACTACCTATTATGAGTGCATTTAACTCCTCATGTTCCCTCCACTGATCCTCCATCCCTAGATTAGTGCCACTTACCACCATTTACACTTATTACACTCAGTTAGACTCAGTTTGACACCTGTTTGACAGTGACTTGTGCATTGATGACCACCACTAATTGATGAGGAGGAATCCTAGTTGGAGCCAAGCTATGCCATGTAGTATATTCAAATGACCTCCTTGGCTAATTCGAATTGCTCACTCATTGTGACAGTATTGTATTGTAATTCTACTATTCTGGATTATAGAGCACTGATGCATCTCTCTTGCACAGTTTTTACTCCAATTTGTTTTACATCATTGTGATTGATTTACTTGTTCAATAGATCTGCTGTGACTAACTTTACATGGTATCAGAGCCATTGTAGGGACAAGATCTCTCTTCTACAGGTATTCTACAAGAAAAATTGAGTGAATTTGCTCAAAAATACTGAAGATTTGGCATGCAAAATTGCTTATGCATTCGCTAATGCTGAATTTTTCTCTCCAATCCCACTCCAAAAGCTTGAGTTTTCCACATAATTCATGGATTTGATACATTGGACCCATTTAACATTGCTTGATTTCCAATCCCAGGTGTGATGCAACTCTAAAAGGGTGGATTGTTCGACCATACTGTGCTGTTTTGATTGTGATTTGCATGTTAATCATCTCCATCAAGTGCATTTGCTATCTTGTGAATTACAGGTTCTTCTCCATCAAGTGCATTCGCTCTCATTGAGATGGAGTCTTCTTCTTCTAAGCTACTCACTCCCTTTAATTATTTTGAATGGAAGAATGACATGGAGACTATGTTATGCTCAAGAGGGTACTACAGAGTCACCATGGGCCTTGAAGTTGAGCCCAATACACTCATTGAAAAATCAAAGCACTTCAACAAGTTGGATGAAGCATATGGTCTTCTTTGCCTCAATATTTCCGAGGATCTTCTCTTTCACCTCAGTGGATTGACTACTCCAAAGGCAGTATGGGAGCAACTAGAAAATCTTTTTGGGAAACAAGATGACATGCAGTCTCTTCAATTAGAAAATGAATTGATCTCCTTGAATCCTGAGAATTTCGAGACCATTAATGACTTTTTTCACAATATTCAAGCATTTGTCTTTGCAGTTGAAGAACAGTGGTGTTGTGAAAGAGGATAAGCAATTGATCCTCTCCATTCTTTCCAAACTTGATAAATATTTCTCAGTATTTGTCTCTACTTTCAATTCCGGTCGGCTAACTACCCCGAATTGGAAGATGCCTACCTTGAATGCCTTCATTGAATCCGTTACCAAAGAGCATGACAAGTTGATTCAAATGGGGTCCATAAGCTCCAAATATTCAGCCCTATTTGTTCAAGGATCCAAGAATTCGAATGGAAAAGGGAAACAAAAGAAAGAGAAGCCCAAATTCGAACCATCTAAGCAAAGAGAGAAAGGCAAGCAATCAGATGCACCATCCGGTTCAAGGAACAAGCAGAAGGGTAAAGAGGGTAAGGAAAAATCTAAGTGTTCTTATTGCAACCGTGGCTTTCATCCTGAAAGTTCATGCATGGAGAAAAAAATAGATCAAATGGCCCTTCTTTTGGAAAAGAATAACATATAACTTCCCGATGGTGCATGGAAGAAGGATAGAAATGATGATCATGAAAGAGGTCAAGCACTCATGGCAACTATTTCGAAACCCACCACTCTATTGATAGATTCCGGTGCCTCGAATCATATGGTTGCAAACATTGAATCCTTTTCTTCATTTGATCCAAGTAGCTCCATCCCCATCCATTTGGGAGATGACTCAAAAATTTCTTCAAAGGGCAAAGGTACCATCCATATAGAGCATGGAAGCTTCCAGAATGTTCTCTATGTGCCTTCCTTGGCTTCAAATCTACTTTCTGTGTATCAAATGACACACAGTGGTGAACCAAAGCAAGTTACATTCAGCCCTAACAATGTTGAAATTTTTGATATCAAAAGTGGAAGACTTATTGTAGTCGGAAAGGCAAACCACACTGCAAAATACTATGAGTTTTCTCACTCTGTGCCGCTTGAAAATCCCACTGCTCTCCTCACTCATGGAAATGAGGTTAGTAGGATTTGGAATGAAAGGTTTGGACACCTTAATTACAAGTATTTTCTGCTGCTACAACAGAAATCCATGGTAGATGGTCTTCCGCAACTCCGTTCCTCGAAGGGAATTTGCCCCGGTTGCATTGTTGGGAAGCACCCCGAGCACAGGTTCTTCCGTGGCAAAGCCAACAAAGCTTCTACTACTTTGGGCCTCATACATTTTGATATCAGGGGTTCTCTGCCCAACATGTCCATGAATGGGTCGAGGTACATCCTAACATTCATCGATGACTTCTCCCACTTTACTTGGGTATTTTTTCTCAAAAACAAGTCAGAAGTGCTTGGAAAATTCAAGGATTTTAAGGCTTTTGTTGAGACCACCATTGAGAGAAATATCAAATCTCTTAGATCTGATAATGGTGGAGAATATATCAAGACTGAGTTGCTGTAACTTTGTGCCGAAAGCGGAATTCAGATCCAACATATAGTTCCCTACACACCCCAGCAGAACGGTGTAGCAGAAAGGAAGAATCGGTCATTGAAAGAGATGGCTACCTGCATGCTTGAGTCAAAAGGTTTGGCTACAAATATTTGGGCTGAAGACATTACTGTTGCTGCTTAAATTCAGAACTGAGTTCCACATTCATCCGTGAAAGGTAAAACTCCTTTCGAAGCATTCTTTGGTTGCAAACCAGATGTGTCCAATTTGAGGGTTTTTGGCTCCACTGCAAGGGCTAGAATTCCTTCTGATAAGAGGAAAGATTTGGATCCACAAAGTATTGAATGTATCCTGATAGGATATGGGGAAGAATCAAAAGCATATAAAATCATTAATATTAGATCCAAAAAGGTATTCATAGAGCGAAGTGTGAAGTTTGAAGAACTGCTGCCAGATCTGAAATTAGTTGAGGAAAACACTGCCGATCTGCACCCTCCACAAGAAGAAGATTCGAGGGATTATGAAGAAAGCATTGGATCTGATATCTCTGCTATTACATCAAAATTTGATGGCCATGAGATATCAGGTTCGGAATCAAACCATAATGATCCTCCTCAGTTACCAAAGTGGGCTCAAAACACTCTACAATCTGCTGCTCCAAACATTGGAAATCCTGCTGATCCAAGGAGAACAAGAGCAGGCTGTCAAAGAGCAGGTATGGATCTTTCATATTCTAATCCATTATTATCTGAGAAATTTTATTTGATGATTTGGTTCAGATGCCAAATCATACTATCATGCCCACCGAGATCCACGATGGAAAACCACCATGGATGAAGAGTACAGTTCTCTTCAAAAGAACAATACATGGGAGCTAGTTTCTCTTCCACCTGGAAGAAAATTAGTTCAATGCAAGTGGATATACTGCACGAAGGTTGCTACTGATGGTTATATCAGCAAATACAAAGCTAGGCTGGTGGCTAAAGGTTTCTCCCAAGTCCAAGGTGTGGACTACACTGAGACCTTTGCACCGGTTGCAAAGATGGATTCCATCCACCTAGTTTTGGCCATTTCCGCATCCAAGAACTGGGAAGTGAACCACATGGATGTGAAGGTGATTTTCTACATGGAGACCTTGATGCAGAGGTATATATGAAACAACCAGAAGGATACATATCAGATCCATCATTAGTTTGCAGATTGAATAAATCTTTGTATGGATTGAAACATGCCCCAAGAGCTTGGTACACAAAGATGGACTCCTTCCTTCTTTCTCAGAATTTCAAAAGATGCAAATCTGATCCTAATGTGTACCTACAAAAATTTAAAGGTAATTTTTTGATTGTGGTTTTATATGTTGATGATCTTCTCATTACTGGTAGCACTCTCCTTACAATTAACAAGCTGAAACTGCTTTAAATCTAGCATTTGATATGAGCGATTTGGGCTTGCTTAAGCAATTTTTGGGCTTGGAGATAGATCAAAATTTTGATGGGATAACATTATCTCAGCAAAAGTATGCTAAAGACCTGCTATTAAAGTTTAATATGGCAGAATGTAAGGCTGCTCCATTCCCTTTCCTCTCAGGAATCAATCTTGAAGAGGGAAATACTACACCGCTTGCAGATTGCACTATGTATCGACAGTTGATTGCTTCACTAATCTACTTGATACACTCAAGGCCTGATATATCTTATGCCGTGAGTGTTGTATCAAGGTATATGCAGCAGCCCCATGAGCTTCATTGGTGGGCAGCCAAGCGGATCTTGCAGTATGTGCAAGGTATGAAACATTTTGGCATACATTATGCTACAGATTCTGAGGTAGATTTCATTGGTTTGACTGATTCAGATTGGGCAGGTGATAGCATAGATCGGAAGTCAACTTACAGATATGTTTTCATGATTGGACATGGGCCTATTTTCTGGTCAAGCAAAAAGCAGGCAGCCATTACACTTTCTTCAGTAGAGGCAGAGTATCGAGGGGCAGTCAATGCCAGCATTTAGGCAGTTTGGTTGCAGGGTATTCTTTCCGAGTTTGATTTTGGTAGCACTACTTCGAATGTCCTATTTTGTGACAATCAAAGTGCTATTAAGATATCCACTGATCCAGTTCAGTGGCATAGGACCAAACACATTGAGATTCATATGCACTACATTTGAGAGTTGGTGCATGATCGCACCATGATTCTGCAATATTGCCCTACCGATGAGGAAATTGCAGACATCTTCACCAAGAGCTTCACTGAGAAGAAGTTATCTTACCTTAGTTCACTGTTGGGGGTGAGTTCCATCATGGTGGAGACAAATTAGATCCATTTTTATGTTTATCCTGAGGGGGGGCTTTCTTCCCACTGGGTTTTCCCTCTTTCCTCACTTAGCTTATTTCGGCATTTTTTGGATTATTGTATTGGGGTGACCTTTGGTCTCAGTAACCAGGGCCCTACATTTTATTTTTTACATCATAGTATAGCTTGAGGGGGGGTGTTAGGATATCTCATCATTCACTTATGCATTTTGCATGCATCCGCATGCTTCCCAGTCATCAGTATGGTACCTCCAGCACCCGGTCCTTAGTCTCCTAGCACTCGGGAGCTGCTTTCCACTCAGATTAAGCCCTTCTAGCCTGTTATGTGCCCATTTCTCACCTTCCACTGAAGAAGGGCGCCTTTCTCACCTACTAGTCCAGTTTACTTCAGTTAGCCACCAGTGTTTCCTTGATTTGAGGCCAGACTGACTCCTCATTGCAGTTTTCACTCCGATTGACCTCCGATGAGACATGACTACCTATTCTGAGTGCAATTAACTCCTCATGCGCCCTCCACTGAGCCTCCATCCCTAGATTAGTGCCACTTACCATCAATTACACTTATTACACTGAGTTAGACTCAGTTAGACTCAGTTTGACACCTGTTTGACAATGACTTGTGCATTGATGACCACCACTGATTGATGACGAGGACTCCTAGTTGGAGCCAAGCTATGCCATGCAGTATATTCGAATGAACTCCTTGGATAATTCGAATTGCTCACTCACTGTGATAGTATTGTATTGTAATTCTACTATTCTGGATTATAGAGCACTGATGCATCTCTCTTGCACAGTTTTTACTCCAATTTGTTTTACATCATTGTGATTGATTTACTTGTTCAATAGATCTGCTGTGACTAACTTTATAGGCTGTTGCTAACCATACTGCGGTTGCTGCTACACTGAGGGTTGCTCCTCCCCCTTCATGAAATAGGTATCTGTAGTTCTCTCCTGGAGCAAGTCCTATTCCCTACAATCGTTTTCGTCGTGTCCAACGGACTGACAGAACTTACAGAACAGGTTGACTGGTTTCAACACCATTTTCTTCAAATACACACACTCTTCTTGTCGATGTCCTCTTGTCTGACAAATCCGGTACCATGGCATTCCTCCCTAGCTCAGTGGGTTTGGTGCACCGGATTGTAAATACTCATGGAACTCTGGACACTGGTCCTTATGGTGCCCTTCTGACTTGCAGCGAGTGCATTATATCTCCTCTCGCACTTCTTTTCCCTTCTTCATGTCTTGGAGTTGTAGCGTCAAATTTTCTAGTTGAGATTGAATGTGAGTCATGCCTACTCTTGCTTCGCCAACTGGTGAAACCTCCAATTTCATCGCAATCTCCAGCGCTTTCAACTGGGATGTGATATTTTGTTGCATCAGTGGCCCACGAATTTGTGGCACGAGTCTTGTGATAAACCATTCTTTGTGCTGCACACCTATCATCCCAAAGCTAACTTTATACATCAGAGTCTTTACCTATGATCGAATTCCCACACCAATTCATTCAGGAACTGCTTGATTTACTTCAGTTCCATGATGTACTACGATTCTGAATTCGGTTTTATGAATTCGTCAATCAGTGTTTCCCTTATTTGCGGCAGTGTCTTGTTTGGATCTCCCATAGGTATCCTGTATAAATTTCATAAACCAGTCTAGCACCCGACCCCTAAAGGTCGTCGCCAACTGTCCCTTCTTAATGTCGTCATACTGGACTTGTTTCACTGTCCACACCACTTCACACAAAAACCAGTATTGTTCAGGATCCTTAGTCCCGTTACCATGAAAAATCAACATCTTTACGTTGTCTCCTGCCATCCTTGATTTCCTACTGTTGTTTACAAACCCGCTACTTTTACCACTATTTTGACACTTTGGGAAACACTGCGATGAACTTGTGTTCCTTCCTCCAAAGTTTGGTGTGGTGGGAGGGGTTGTGGGTATGTTGTAACTTTGGGTCTATATCTCGGCTTCGGGGGTAGCCTGGTCACTTCCTTCATCACAGTAGGGTCGCTTCATCCCATGTGGTCCTGTTCTACAGATATCCACTCCGGTCACCTCAGGAGACTCTCTCTCAATCTCAATCCTCCTCTCGGGCGGCCGAAACCTCACCCCACTTCGCAGGGTACCACAACCTTCCCCGATTTCCCTCAATAACTCGTTGTCACTCATGTCCATCTACCGCACATCGTTCTATCAGACCCGCATTCACGGGGTACCCTCAACCTCCGCGCACCAGGATTTTACTCATCAACGTTCATCCTCAATATTCATTTTTCGTAGATGAGCATCTTAATCTGCACTTTTAGTGACAATAGAAATCTTCCGCGGGGTCCCTTGAAATATTTCCTCTCTATATCACTATACAATTTTATTGTGTCGATGACAAATTCTGTAATATACCCTTCTAGATTGATATCCACCCAGACATCGACAACCCTTAATGCCTTGTTGTCTACTTGCTTCAGTTGTCGAATCAATTCAGGCGTCCATCTTTCAGGTTCACCACCCTAGCAATTTTTCTTCTGAAACGTCAATTGTGCCAACCACTCGTGCAACAATATTGGAAATTCATAGAAAAATATCTCGTGGATGTCTGAGTATATGTATTTCTTCAACCACTTAGTCATCGACCGTCCGGGTTGGCGATTCTCTTCTTCTGTGAAATCTTGTGCCTTCTTATCAAACCAATCCTGAATCTATGATTTCGTCGGATGCCACAACATGTCCTCTCTTTTTCTCTTTGCACTACGGTCCCGGAAACAGAACCATTTGTTGACACAACGACTTTCGACAAGGGTTCACTTCGCACTACTGTCAACAAATACCAACCAAACTACCTTGAGCATCGGCCCGAAAAGGTATTACACTTTCCAACAACACCCGCTAAGCGAGTGAGGTCTCACTTGAGATGATCAAGGGGGATGTAGGAACCAAGTTTCCGTAGTATGGAGAGAACATGCATTAACCGTTACTCCGTCACACCAGAAACCAAAGATCTATTCTAACATTATACTAGCATTTCGCACATTAACTTAACATTTGCATCAACATCATATAATCAACATTCGCATATTATGTGTTAATCAACAAAGCAACAACATCCGAAACATATCGCATCATTAGATAGTATCCACCATTCACAACACAACAACATAGATAGAAACATAACCGAACATCTTCATGCATTAACTCATCACTAAAACTGTGACTTAACGCGAATTCACATATAGGGCAAAACTTGCCGAAAGCAGAAAATACAAAATCGCTCTGTTCTTCAGTATTATCAATCAATCCCAAAAGATAGATTGTAATCTTAGGCTTACAATTGTGACTCTATTTATAGGCAACTAATGCGGTTACAAAAATGGTCCACATGACCAAATCTAACAAACATTGACCAAAACTTGCGCTTTCATCGGCTTTTACTGCTTCGCAAATGGTCCTTTCTTCCGATGATGACCCTTCTGTCGCTATCAGCTTCCACACTTCATGCGCTCTAACCCCATGCCAACATTCATTAACATTTATCATATTCAAACATGTGCATCCATCACTTAGCATATTATCCTCATCAACAAACACAAGGAGATACATATAAAAGCATAACATTCATAAACATGAAACAATCTCATGACAGATGCAATCACACAACACAAGTATTTACATGGTTCACCCCCCGGATGGAAGCTACATCCATGGGAACTGTTGTTTATTTCAATGGGAAGGGTTAACAGTTCCAGTCTGTGCACACAAGTGGAGACTCTTCTCTACAATAGGTCTCTGCGCACATAGTTGCAGAGCCTTTGTCTCTTATATCTCTCAGCACATATCTACAATGATTCTTAAAATATTCAACATAACCCACAAAATCTAACCCTTCCCTATGAAAAATTGCCCCTTTGATAAACTTTGCCCGAAGGTCACATCTTTACAATAACTATGGGACGAAACCCCATAGTACCCTTAACCCCCCAAAAGGGCGCGATTACCCTGCTAACCATGCTTTGCCATAAATTCTCAGCTACTTCACTTGTCCTTGGTTTTCCTTTGTGCTGTTTCCTAGGCTCTGACGTCCTTATGAGTCCGCTGGCTCTGACTGCGCGACGCTGACTTTACCTTGGTGCGTCCTTTGTACATCTCGCTTCATCAACACTGTTCCTGTAGCTCTTAGGCCATTGCTTCTTCCTTAGCTGCTCCAACTACCGTGGCCGTACTTTGTCCTTCTTCCTTTACTAAGGAAACAGGCCCCTATCTGCCATCTTTGCATCGCTCCATACCATATTCCATGGAATTGCGGAGTCACTTTTCCCCAAAATAGGCCATTACTAGGCCTCGCTAAGTTCGTACTTCTCCCTCAAAACTGTTGTGCTTGAACTACACTTCAACAAAACTGCGCCATCCTTAGCCTCGCTTCTCCAAAATTGCGCCAACTTGGGCCTCTCCCAAGAGGCCCCTAACACTTAATCGCGGGTCATCCCTAATCCACTTCTGCTAGGAGGCTTCGACTATGCATCCCCTGGGGTACTCAACTTCGCTGTGAAGTCCTAGAGAGTTGTGCTTAGCCTCACAACCGTTTCCTTTGTTTTCTGTTGAGATATTGTAACTTCAAAGAACATTATATTTGTACTTTATTATTCCGGAGATGTTTCATTCCTCTGTGAAGATCTTATTGTATATCCGGAGATGTTTATTCCTCCGTTGGAATGTGGTAACTTGGGTTATTAGACTTCCGTAGTGGGGGTCGGCCCTGTATGTGTTATGTGGGTCAAAGGGTTATTAGACCACCCTAGAGGGGTCGTCCCAGTCAATTGTAGTGGGGTATTTAACCCATTGGTTAAATACGAGCCTACATGTCTTGTGTCAAAGATAAGTCAAAGTAGTGTATAAATAGAGGAGGTGTATTCCTCATTTTACACACTCACTCACTTGAGAGTGGCGCACTTGTGGAGGAGAGGTCTGCTATGGAGAAGGAGGAGATTATGCTCAGGGTTTGCATCTTTGTATATTGCTGGTCATCTATATTGAGGAAGCTTTACTGGGTTTTCTACCCCATGAGGGTTTCCCAGGATAAATCTGTGTCTCTTGTGTTTATGTTGTGCTTGTTGTTTCTTCAGTGATCCTGTATATGCTATTGTTGTGAAATGGAATGTAATGATACTATTTTCTGCCTTAGCATATTAAATCTTAACATGGTATCAGAGCTAACCTGAAGGAAGGCAATGTATGGCACTTACGACACTTGCTTCTCTTGCGACAATTTGAAGGCTAGGGTTTTATATAGAAAAAAACAGTCATCGTGGAACTTTCGCTATAAATCCATTTATGCGAAGTTTCAGGATCTGAAAATTTTTACAGGTCGTAGATAACATCCCCAGGTACCTTGTGTCCAAAGGGAACCCTCAGATTCGTTGTACTTTGTGAGTTATGATCAGTACAAGTTAGGGTTTCTGCCTCTTCCAGATCTCAGTCAAAATCAGGTGACCTAGAAAAAAAAAGTCATAACTTGGGCTAGGAAGCTCCAAATGAAATTTCGTAAAACGAAACAGGTAGTACACAGACTCTACTATCTCAGGAAACGTTTGCAGAGGCCGAAACTGAACCAGTGACATGTGGCACGCCGTACAAGTTTGCTCTCCTGTTTTATCCCATAAACAGGTCACGTTGCGACACTTGGCATAACTCTCTCTCAGAGAGTCCAATTGAGGTCAAAACTATCAGGATGGAAAGATAACAGGGTGATCTATCTCAATAAAGTTTTCAGAGGCTGAAGTTCAAATAGTGACACGTGGCATTCCGTACAAGTTCGCTCTCCTGTTTTATCCCATAAACAGGTCACGTTGCGACACTTGGCATAACTCTCTCTCAGAGAGTCCAATTGAGGTCAGACCTATCAGGATGGAAAGATAACAGGTAAGGCTATCTCAGGAAACTTTTTCAGACCCTGTGGATCAAAAAATTCAGAGTTACAGTAGAAACAATCAGGTACATATTTATGTCAAAACAGAATTATTTTTGGAGCTCCTTCATTCATGGCTTCCGGAATTTAGGGTTTCGGAGAAAGTTAGAATTTTTGGAATCGGAATCCATGGCTGAATGCTACTCAGGAAAATCAAAATTTAGATACCAAGATTGAATTTTTTGGTTGGGTAAAATACTGGGCTTGATCAAACCCCAGTTCAGGATTTTGATCGGAAAGATGGAAAATTAGGGCTTCAACAAAAGTTGGAATTTTTGAAGTCTGTAACCACGGCTGGAAGCTCAGAAAAATAAAAGTTTAGAGCCTTGGATCAAACCTTTTGATTGGGCAGAAGGGTGGGCTTCATCAAGCCCTAGTTCGGGTTCTTGTCCAGAAGATCCAGAAGTTTCGAAGGCAATTTTGAGGGGTCAAATTTTGGAGATTTCAAAATTGAAGTATGCTAGTTTGATCAGCTTAACAAGACACATCCTTCCATCCATTCAGAAGTGTGAAAGTCAAAGATTGAATTTTTTAGGGTTTCTCTAGCAAACTCTAATCAAGCTCCAGATCAAGTTTTAGGGGGAGTTAAGGCTAAGGCCTTACATAAGAAGACTACAAGAAGTCTCGACAGGTATGACTTAAGGAGTTCAGGTATGTCTTGAAATCTGATTCTTGATTAAGTTCATAATGTGTTTGTCTTCATATTATTTATTAGTACAATCTTGATTAATGTTAGAATTGTCTTATCACCCTAGTAACAATATGAATGCATGTGAATGATCGAAGACATTCATTAATTAGGGCTATATGATTGTACTAATGCATTATGGTGTTGTGTGAGGTTGATGTTGTCTGCTAACAAGATACAGGTACATCACAAAAGACAAATCAAGTTCCATGACCATGACAACATGAAGACAAAGACTCATCCATAATCTTTGTTCTACTTACGAGGTAAGTATGACTTTGTTATATTATGCTTAACCTATGAGACATGCAGATTCTAGGTCAGGATCTCTAAATCAATGAAGAGATTGTTTAGGTATGTTGTACATAACTAAGCATGTATACTAATCCAGGTATGTTTTCTTATGTCAAGTTAAAATCTTACCTTGTGTTAGGATCCCTTATATAAGTATACTTGGTATGATTGGTTATGCTTATTCATAAATTTAGTAATCAAGGGTTTATGCATATTATGTCTCTTGTCTTGATGATTTAATTAACCAGAAGAGTACTATGATCAAACAAGAATATGGATGAGTAAAAGAAGACTTCCTTAAAACCCTGAATACTAATGATCATGACTATACATATTCAAGATTATTTAGAATTAGAATGTTTTGAGAATATACTAATGAATGTATGTTTGTGTATGAGATCATGAGGATGACACTAGTGCACACTTGAGCATGCACAGTGGTACAGAATGAATAGAAGTTCAAAAGACATATAGAATATCAAGCGGGAGGCAACCACACAAACATAAAAGATAAGTATTTGAGTTGTTATTTGAAATAGTAAATGATATTGCTTGTATGCATATTTGTATTCCTAGAATATATCATGCTGAGTGTAAACATTCATAGAGCATTGAAACAGTATACTACTAATATGCATATGATTGGTAAGTTGGACAAACATTCCATTGTAGCTTGTCTAGAATGAAACCTCTTTGCTGACATACTGAGAGTTGTGCACACTCTCGATAGTATGTTCTGGTAGAGATGGAAGGCATCTAGATAGCCACTGTATGCATACAGGATATGGGAAAGTGTTGTGCCAAAGTATTGGTCAAAATAGTTGCATAACTATGTAAATGATATCTGTATGCATAATAGGTTATCATGTCAATATGATTTGATGATTATGAAGTATTACTAATCATGTACTCAATTTTGATTTGTAGGAAAGATCATGATGAATGATGAGCACTGAACAAGCGATGGATGCTCAACAGAATATTTACAAATCAAACACACTATAGAAGACTTGTGGCTAGAAGATTCTCCTAGAAAGAGGAAGAGAATCATGATGAGATGTTTGCTCCAAGTGGCTAGATAAGACCATTCCCTTAATAGTGTAATTAAAGAAGAAGTGTGAATCAGGTTTTGTATGGGTTCCCAGGATCGATAATCAATTGATGAGCTTAATGATCACCATGGGTGATGTGGATCTCAACCTTTGCTACAAGGTTGAATATGGTTTCTATACACAGATGACACGGATTTAAGAAGGAACTCACCACAGAGTTCAAATGATATTGAGGCTCATATCAATAGACCCATCTAACGAGAGATGGCACAGATAGATATGCAGAAGATCATTCAATGCAGAGTGTGAATGATGATTGACAGTTTCTTGATAAGCTTGGGCTTTACCAAAAGTAAAGTTGTTCCTAACCTTTACCTTAAGGTTGTGGATGATGAACATATCATACCATTATTGTATAACGATGATCTCTTTCTGACAAAGAATGAGAAACAGATCATGAAAAGAAAAGAAGAAGATGGCTGCAGAAATAAAAATGAAAGATCTCAGATTGATGCATTAATTCCTAGGTCTGGGAGTATGGCAAGGATCAGAAGGAATCTTTCTCAATTAGGGAAAGTAAAAGGACTTGATGTGTTGGAATGGCCACTCTCATGGATTCCAACTTGAAGTTGTTAGCAGATAACTCATCAGAGTTAGTGGATATAACTCTGAACAGACAAATTATTGAGTCATTGATGTGTCTAATGAATACTAGGTCAGATATATGCTTTGCTGTGAACACCTTGAGTTAGTATCTAGTGGAAACTAGATGTGTTCACCTGTTAGTTGCAAAGCATGTGATGAGGTACCTAAAGGATACGATAGACTTTGATCTATGTTATCTTGGAGATCATGACTTCAGATGGCTACACAGATGTTGGGCAGGAAGTGTATCAGATAGGAAGAGCACATCGAGAGGATGTTATTGTCTGGGATCAGTCATGATCTCGTGGTTGAGCAGGAAACAATCTAGTGTGGCTCTTAGCACAAGTAGAATATATGGCTGCTTGCTCTACTAATTGTGAAGCGGTATGGCTTCAGAATTGACTTAGAGATGGACCCAACTATGATCCTATGTGACAAACTGAGTTGTACCAAAATGGCAGAGAATCCAGTGTTCCATGATAAGTCAAAGCACTTAGATATCTGACATTTCTATATACAAGATGTGGTTAATGTTCGAATTCGTAACAAGTTACCAATGCACTAACCAAACCTCGACCGATCTGATGTACTAACCAAACCTATACCTCAAGTAAAGTTTTCCGAGACAAACTTAATATAGTTTAGAAGGACCCTCCTCGAAAGGGGGAGTGATGTGATAACTCATGATGAGATTGCCTGCATCGACAGTGAGGTCGATGATGAGGATACCTATATTAGTGATGCCGACAGAGAGGTTGGTGGATGGTCCTTAGACAGGGTCTAAGGTGACAAGGGGATTGCATCATCCTTGAACATATGTTCTAAAGAGAGCCGTAGACATATGTCTTCGAGAATGAAGTCCTTGGTGGGCATGATAGGATTGCATCATCCTCAAGAGAGCCGTAGACGTATGTCTTCGAGAATGAAGTCCTTGGTGGACATTTGGGGATTGGATCATCCCTGGACTTCAGTCCTAAAGTGAGCCGTAGACAGATGTCTCCGAGAAAGAAGAGGGATTGCATCATCCTTGAACACATGTTCTAAAGTGAGCCGTAGACAGATGTCTCCGAGAAAGAAGAGGGATTGCATCATCCTTGAACACATGTTCTAAAGTGAGCCGTAGTCAGGTGTCTCCGAGAAAGAAGAGGGATTGCATCATCCTTGAACACATGTTCTAAAGTGAGCCGTAGACAGATGTCTCCGAGAAAGAAGAGGGATTGCATCATCCTTGAACACATGTTCTAAAGTGAGCCGTACATAGGTGTCTCCGAGAAAGAAGAAGGATTGCATCATCCTTGAACACATGTTCTAAAGTGAGCCGTAGACATGATGTCTCTGATAATAAAGTCTTGAATGAACAGGTAGGGGATTGTATCTTCCCCGGACTGAGGTCCCAGAATTGAGCCATAGACATGATGTCTCGGATAATAAAGTCCTGAATGAACAGGTAGGGGATTGTATCTTCCCCGGAACGAGGTCCCAGAATTGAGCCGTAGACATGATGTCTCCGATAATAAAGTCCTATATGAACAGGTAGGGGATTGTATCTTCCCCAGACTGAGGTCCCAGAATTGAGCCGTAGACATGATGTCTCCGATAATAAAGTCCTGAATGAACAGGTAGGGGATTGTATCTTCCCCGGACTGAGGTCCCAGAATTGAGCCGTAGACATGATGTCTCCGATAATAAAGTCCTGAATGAATAGGTAGGGGATTGTATCTTCCTCGGACTGAGGTCCCAGAATTGAGCCGTAGACTAGGTCTCCGATAATGAAGTCCTGAATGAACAGGTAGGGGATTGTATCTTCCCCGGACTTAGGTCCCAGAATTGATCCGTAGACTGATGTCTCCGAGAATTGAAGATAGGACTGCATTGTCCCTGGACCTCGGTTCAAAATGTACATGATGGGATTGCATCGTCCCTAGACATGAGACTTGTCTTAAAGTGATAAGGATTGATCATCCTGGAAATTGATCTGGATTGTATCATCCATGGACCTATGTCCTAAAGAGAGCGGGATTGATCATCCTGTAATATGATCGTGTGTGTTGCAGGGTATGCTGCTATGTATTGATGATAGATGTATTAGTGAGAATACATGCTATTGATGATAGATGTATTAGTGAGAATACATGCTTTTGATGATAGATGTATTAGTGAGAATACATGCTTTTGATGATAGATGTATTAGTGAGAATATATGCTATTGATGATAGATGTATTAGTGAGAATATATGCTTTTGATGATAGATGTATTAGTGAGAATACATGCTTTTGATGATAGATGTATTAGTGAGAGTACACGTTTTTGATGATAGATGTATTAGTAAGAATACATGTTTTGATGATAGATGTATTGGTGTGGATACTAATACAGATGATCCAGATGCTGTAGATCGAGATAATCCAGATGCTATAGATCGTGATGATCCAGATACTGTAGATCGAGATGATCCAGATGATGTAGATCAAGATGATCCAGATGCTGTAGATCGAGATGATCCAGATGCTGTAGATCGTGATGATCCAAATGCTGTAGATCGAGATGATCCAAATGATGTAGATCGAGATGATCTAGATGCTGCAGATCGTGATGATCCAGATGCTGTAGATCGAGATGATCCAGTTGCTGTAGATCGAGATGATCCAGATACTGTAGATCGTGATGATCCAGATACTGTAGATCGAGATGATCCAGATGCTGTAGATCGAGATGATCCAAATGCTGTAGATCGTGATGATCCAGATGCTGTAAATCGTGATGAACCAGATGCTGTAGATCGAGATGAGATGACAACGTTGATCGTGTGATGACGATGCTGATGATCGTGTGATGACGATGCTGACGATCGTGAGGATTCAGATATTGATGTTGCTATAGCTGTTCGAGTGCTGCAGAAGATAAAGACTCAGTACTAAAGATGTTGATGTTCCAGTATTGAAGATGTTCCAGTAACTGGTTGAGTTACTGATGATGTTGAGAAAGCTTCCAATGATTTATAGATGTATCATGTATGATGTTGATGACTCCTTTCTCGTGCAGATGCTGTTATAATATCCTTCTCGTTAAGGGGGAGTGTTGAGATATTGTAACTTCAAAGAACATTATATTTGTACTTTATTATTCCGGAGATGTTTCATTCCTCCGTGAAGATCTTATTGTATATCCGGATATGTTTATTCCTCCGTTGGAATGTGGTAACTTGGGTTATTAGACTTCCCTAGTGGGGGTCGGCCCTGTATGTGTTATGTGGGTCAAAGGGTTATTAGACCACCCTAGAGGGGTCGGCCCAGTCAATTGTAGTGGGGTATTTAACCCATTGGTTAAATACGAGCCTACATGTCTTGTGTCAAAGATAATTCAAAGTAGTGTATAAATAGAGGAGGTGTATTCCTCATTTTACACTCACTCACTTGAGAGTGGCGCACTTGTGGAGGAGAGGTCTGCTATGGAGAAGGAGGAGCTTATGCTCAGGGTTTGCATCTTTGTATATTGCTGGTCATCTATATTGAGGAAGCTTTACTGGGTTTTCTACCCCATGAGGGTTTCCCAGGATAAATCTGTGTCTCTTGTGTTTATGCTGTGCTTGTTGTTTCTTCAGTGATCCTGTATATGCTATTGTTGTGAAATGGAATGTAATGCTGCTATTTTCTGTCTTAGCATATTAAATCTTAACATTTTCTGCTCAAACTCCTTAATAGTATCCAACATCTCCTATGAGATGGCTTCTTTAGCATGCTCCTTTACTGTGTACTCTGTTGTGTGAATTTCTTGTAACTTCTCTTCAATGTGCTCTAAAAGAGAGAGCGCTTCTTCTTGCATGGGTTGCAACTTTGTTGAAGTGTCAGCCTCCTTTTCTCTCAACACTTTCAACTCTTTCTGCAGCTCCCTGGTCTCTGTGTATTTTTGGATTTTCTTCCTTGGCGGTAGAGTCTTCATAGTTGTTTTCACAGATTCAAGCTCTTGTTGTCACTGCTGCAGCTCTTCTTGTATCTTTTGCAACTCAGGATCTTCCTGTAGCATAGCCCATACTTTAGTGGCTTCGTCGAGCAAGTCCTGACATCGCACCACTTCTACTACGATGTTTTCTGTTGCCATCCTCAACTCTTCACTTCTGGCTCCTTTGTATTCCTGCGGAGTTCCAACTTGTTGTTGCGACTCCAGGGTAGCGATCTTCTCTTTATAAGCAATCTCAAGTATTGTGGCTTCTACCTCAGGTTCCTCTTCGCACTCAGGTATCTTCGCGCAGACTGTTGCAACCGTTTCTTTGAGTCTGCGATGTTTCTCTTGAACACTGATTAGCTCTATGCTCTTCTCCACGGATTCACCCTTCAGCTCCTTATAGATTTCTTCTAACTGTAGGTGCTGGTTGTGAGAAGTAATGTCTCTGTCCCGAATGTTTTCCACAACCTGCAGGTGTAGATTGTGTAATTCTTCAAGTGGAAACATGCCGACATTAATATCCAGGTGCACCAATCGCTTCGTACCTTCCTCCAATTCATCATTTGGGAAAATAACATTTATTGGCTCAATCCCGATGAAGCGAGGTCTCATCATCAGGGCAGGCGTCTTTCTCTTTCTTTGGCTTGACCCACCTGACTTGCCTTCAGAGTCGGATTCACGCACCAAGTCCTGCTGAACTTGTCCTATCTTCACGACAATGCTCTTCAACTCTGCGAGGTTTTGGATGAGGTTCTCCTGGACTTCTTAACTTTTAGTTTTCTTCAAAGCGAGTGCCTCTTCCAAGTGCTCACTGACTCGCACCACGATGCTTTCATAGTCATCTGCGTGCAACTGCGCTTCCACCGGTGGTTTAGTCGCTTTGTGCTTCTTTCTTTTCTAAGGAAGCAGGCCCCTATCCTCCATCTTCGCGTCGCTCCATACCCTATTCCCGGGAATTGCAGAGTCTCTTTTCCCCAAAATAGGCCATTACTAGGCCTCACCAAGTTTGTCCTTCTGCCTCAAAACTGCTGCACTTGAACTACGCTTCAACAAAACTGCACCAGCCTTAGCCTTGCTTCTCCAAAACTGTGCCAACTTGGGCCTCTCCCAGCACTAATGGAATTCCAAAATAAAATGGGTTGCTACCCTAAGGCACACATGTCAATGTTCCTACTCCACTACTTGGAGCTATTGATGAGGGGACATGTTCTCACATAGATGCTCCAGAGATAGGGGGAAACAATTTATGAGCTAGAATACTAGATACTATGGGGTTCACTCCTCCCATGGGAGTGTTAGAAGTAGGGGTAGATGTCACCCCAATACCTGAACTACCACCAACATCAGTCATATTTACCTACTACTATAAATGACTAGATTGTGTGGCGTAGATTTAACTATCAAATCTATGACTATGGAAGAATGGCAAATATTGATAACTAGTGGAAGGTGCATTAAAATTAATGATCATTGTAGGGTTTTTCATGTCCTCGATTTCAACTGAATTGAGGTTTCCTTAGATATGAGGGGATGTACCCCTTGTAGGTGATGCAATATGACCATCAAAATCTCTTAAAAATCCTTCTTGTGACAATTTGTTAGAGTTACTAACCTCTTCTTCCCTTTCCTCTTATGTGGGATAATTTGGAATCAATTAGTTTTCTTTATTAGGCCCCCAAGTGGTATTGGGCTTTGAATTATCCAACATGTTCCTCCTTGAAGGAAAATCCACGCTCCCTAGAGAGAGGCCTCTAGTCCTTCTATACCTATAAAGAGGTTGGTCGGCCACTTTGACTTAGAACTGAAGAAATTTTTAGTGTAACAATTAACCAAACCACACACCACTAGAAAAAAATCCTAATGATGCAACCAAGCAATACCAATCTTCCAAAGAAAAGTCTAGGGTGGTTAGGGCCTAGAACTAAATAAGCGAAGAGACAAAACATGGCCTTTTGTAGGTCATCCTGGGATGGTTAGGGCCCAGTTCCAACCAATGAATGTGTGGGAAACAATTATGATAACCCTCATGCAACAATCACCTAAGGTGCGAGTGCCCTCGTGAAGATGGGAACCCTCTAGAGGAGCCAAGGAGGATGTTAAGTGTTTGTATTAGGTATCACAAGAACTTATCTCTTGTAGTCACCTAGGAGAATCCTACAACAAGAAACTATGGCCATCAGTTTGTGATTGATAGTTACGTAGAACAGTTGCACGCCATGTGTCTATGAATGGGTAGGGAATGTAGGATTTAAGTTCAAGACCTGAAACTCTAGTCAAAAGTGGTGTCACCCTAAATAAGTTCCACTTCATATAGATCCCCTAGACTTATATAACCTACCAAACAATCAAATGAGAGGAAAATCTCACTTTACCGCTTAACTTTTCCTCATGATTTACATGTGTGTTAAGCGCTCTTTCCCAATAAGTTACTTTCACTACTAATGAATTTTACACTCTCTTATAAATATCCTAGTATCATTTTATGTGGCCTTGGATAATTGACTCTCCAAACCTACAATCATGGCCACAGAACCTAGGATAATGTTGATTTATAGAAAACAAACAGAGTTCTTTTTACTTAGATTGCTTCTAAAATATTCTTAACTTTGATTAGAAAAAATGAGAGGCAAGAAAATGTTCACAAGATGCAAATGTTAAAATGATATTAAGAACATTTAATTAACAAAAATATTTTCTTTCTTCACTAAAATGATATCTAATGCAACTTTATGAACTACAAGCACAATCACACTACAATTCCAAAAATCATTCTAAAGAACTAAAGAAACATGCATCCAAAAATCATTAGAATGGAAAATGCAGCTACACACTTTCGCCTATAATGCACTAAATTAGGGAAAATGGTACTAAACAACTAGTCTTTCTCTTCTCAACCTAAATTCACAGAAAGAAACAAGAATAAATATAATCAAATTGCGTTATTCTTGCTTACTGGTAATGAAACCTATGCAAATCTAAAAAAGTGAGTCGACCAATCAAGAACCTCTGAACACATGATTGCAACACTTCGAGGAATCCCTTAGACCTAACACAGTAGCAGAGAAATTAGGAAAAAGGGAGAAAACATAGTAAAATATATTCTTTACAGAACCCACACACCTGTTATGAAATAAATATGTGTGGTCATGTGCTTTCTATATTTAAGGCAGGGTGTGTAGACATCAGGGCCCACACTTTTGTGGCCTCTAGAGGGTGATTGGATTCTTGTAACAAGATGAAAAAGGTCCAAAATTCATAATTTTTCTAACTTTTCAAGGAGTTTCAGGGAACATAGGCTGAGCATAAAATGGATTCTAAAACACCTAATTAATGTTGGAACATTAGGCACGAATGGGCTCTACAGAGAATAATTCAATGAATTCTCCCCAGTGAAGGTGCTAGTTTTATTGTGGGAAATTTTTCGTAACAACTAGGTATGACTGCTAACAAAGAAAAGGAGATACCATTGCTACTATAACCCTAGGGTAATTGTTCTATACTCAAGTAGTTGAAAAAATACATAAGAAGGAAAATACAATGAACCAAGAAAAGGGAATGAAGGAACATGTGCTTCGTTGGTTGTCCTCAATCCTTCTCCTCCTCTAAAGATTCAACGCAACCCACCTTCAAATATGCACACAGGAATACAAGAGAACTTTCTTAAAGACCGTTTGCAACCATAGAGTTATAAACCAAATCCTAAATCAATAACATAAATGATTTACCCTACTTAATCTATTAGGAGGGTTAAGCCCTTTAAATCAATAAGAATCAAACACAATAAGAATTGATAGTCCAATTGGGAGGGAGTGGGTGGGTTGGAAAATAACATATCTCTATTAAATGATGAAATATAACATGTATAAGTATATTGGATCACATTCCAGGCACTCTTGGAACCAAAATTCAAGTCCCTCTACAACTTGAACTGCTCACGCTTCTCACTCCCAAGCCTTTAATCTCCTCTTGTACATAAGGAAGAAGTCATATGATAACTTGAACACACGAAGGGGATATGTTTCAGACATAGGTATCTTTGAGAATGGATCTAATAATAAAAACTCAAGGTCTAAGAAGGTTCTTCCAACATAATGATAATCTAGATGTTCTCTCTCCTCCTCCTATCTCCCATGACTTCATTTTTAACGAGTGTTTGGCATGGTTGATATGCTTAAAAGGTAGTTCTGAGTGGTTACCATCGATGAACTGCTATCTTAACAGTTCAATTTCATGAATTTTCACTCATTTTTATATCTTTTGTGCATTTATAAGACCCACACACCTTGCAAGAAGGAAAGGTGTGTGGCCATTCACCTTTTTCATGTAGGAAGTGCATGGGTATCAAAAATTTTAGTTTTTTAGTAAAAAGCTAGCAAGGAAGGACAAGAGTCTTCTCCTAAGGTGGTGACCATAATTTTGGATGACCTTGGTGTGGAATTCAAGGTCATCAACAACTATTAGGGGTCTTCTGGTGATATTAGGAACATTTGGAGCCAAATTAGGGACAAATGGATGTTGTTTGGGAGGGTTTTATGTCATTATGGTCACCCTGATGCTGTTAGGGTCATTAGGGTTCCATTAGGTTCACTGGGGTGCCAATTAGTGCTATAAATATGGGAGGAAGGAAAATATGTTGAATAGATTGGGCTGGTGCTAGAGATGAACTCTTCAAATTCGATTACACCATCTTAAGAGAAAAAATATTTAAAACAAATTTCATAAGATTGTGGAGAAATATGATAATATTTCAAGGGTTAACTTTAGAATATTTTTTCATTCTCTCATAATTCAAAAGAAAACAAACGACCAAAATAATACTTAGATTAGTTGTTCTTGGACTTATAATGCAAGACCATGGAGTCCAGTTTTACATTAGAAGAGGGAATGGTAGTAGTTTTGTCCTTGAAGGGCGGGAAATTCTAGGAGAATATGGTCTTAAAAACTAATTCTCATAAATGTACTAAGAGGATCTTCAATCAGTCTCAATAAGGGAGTAGAATAATATACATGGATAATTGTAAGGACCCATATTTAAAAGTGTATAAAACTTGGTGAATCTTACCAATTCTTAAAAGGTCAACTATAAAATATTTGGCGACATTTTTCTAAAGTTATTTCAATTTCTAAGGATTTTATATAGTTTATATAATAATTTGGTGAATTTTAGAGTGAAAAAAGTTTACCCCATCAAAATTGGGCGAAATGGGGCTTCAAAAAATGCAAATTGGTGAATCTTTTTTTGGAAAAAAACATGGAAAACTAGCCCATAGGCTAAATTTCGCACCTAAAATTATCCTTGATAACACATCTATCATCAAAATTTTCCCCAATTCATCCACTAGGGAATCAATTAGCGGTTGGAGGCCAATCACTTACTTAGGACAACGTAAAAGGTTCTTGTGAAAGTAATGGCTAGGAGTGTTGAACATATAGATTCTTGAGTTATATGAGGTGAATAGGTTTTCATTGTGAAGGGAAAATAAAACTGGACAACATGGAGTCATGATGGGAATCAATCAAGAAGGGTAGAGAAACTCATTAGAAAACTTCGTTTCTTGAAATTGATTTCCATAAAGGCTATAAGGGAATATAATCAAATTTTATTTTTAGATATGATAACAAGGCTTGTGTTTGGCCCAAAGTTCAGAAAACATAGTGAACATTTTGTTTAATAAATCATCAACTAAGGTACATGTTAGTGGACACGTTGCTCTCTTCTTTTTGTAATAACAAATTATTCTTTAGACCACCTAATAAAACCAACAAGATTTTAAGGGAAGATCAAGGGAATTAATTTGCTTGAATTTGATGAGATGCTAAACCTTCACTTTGCAGATGAATTTGTTCTCTCTCTATAATTTAATCAATGTTTTATTGAGAGATGGGAACTGCTAATTATTTTTATGCATTCTGAGTAACTTTTAGGAGAAAATATAAAAAAATATGATTAACTATAGAAACTTTAATCCTAATTGAATCAAGCCTTCATAGAAAAGAATCCCATAAGGGATTATAATCAATGTTTTATTGAAAGATGGGCACTGCGAATTATTTTTATGCATTCTGACTAACTTTTAGGGGAAAATATAAAAAAATATGATTAACTCTAGAAACTTTAATCCTAATTGAATCAAGCCTTCCTAGAAAAGAATCCCAGAAGGGATTAAGTTAAATATTTGGGGATTAGAGTTTGTTGAGAAGATTCCACTTTTCCAATCGTTAAAGGAAAACACAGATAGAAGCCTATATGTTAGAATATAATCATAACAAAATGCAAAATGTAAAAATATGAAATGGAAAATTTTGAAAAGGGTGTGTGAATCATTTTCAAGTGCATGTTTGCTCTTATATCGATGTCAAATCAAGGAACTTTTTTGAAGCTATGTATCTTTGAAATATGTACAAAGCATGTGAGGAGATTAATAGAAAGAAGGTGAAAATATCACCTCCACAATTTATCATTTGGGTATACCTGTTAGGATATCTCGTCATTCAATTTTGTACTTTGCATGCATCCCAGTTATTTGCATGCATCCCAGTCACTAGTTTGATGCCTCCAGCACCTTGTCCCCAGTTTGTCAGCACCTAGGAGCTTCTTTCCTTGCAGTTTTAGCCCTCCTAGTTAGTAAGGCACCCACTTCTCACCTACCACCTGAGAAAGGCGCATTTCTTCGCCTACCACTAAGTTCACTTCAGTTAGTTAGTTATCTTTCCTTGATTTAAGGTTAGATTGACTCCTTAATTGATTGTATCACTCCGTTGGACCCCCAGTGAGACTAGATTGCCTATTTTGACTCCAGTCAACTCCTCATGCGCCCTCCATTGATCCTCCTTCATTAAGTTAGTGCCTCCATGTGCCAGTTACACCTACCACACTCAGTTAGACTTAGTTTGACACCTGGTTGACCGTTACTTGTGCATTGATGACTCCACTGATCTGATGATGAGGACTCCTAGTTGGAGCCAAGCTATTCCATGCAGTATTTGGAATGACCTCCTTGGGTAATTCAAATTCATTCAGTAATTGTGACTGCATCTTGTATTGTATTCTACTTCTGAGTTCAATAGAGCACTGCTGCAAGCCTTTTGCACAGTTTACACATATTTTCTGAGTTTCATCTCTTGTAATTGATTTACTTGTTCAATTAGATCTGATGTGCTTAATTTCACATGGTATTAGAGCCATGGCAGGGACAAGACTTATTTTCTGCAGGTGTTCTACATGAATGATTTTTGCTAAAAAATATCACAGTTGTGGCATGCATTCTCTCTTGTGCATTCGCTATTGTTGAAATTTTCTCTTCCAATCCACTCCAGAAGCCGAGAGTCTTCCACATAATTCCTTGATTCGAATCATTGGATCTTCAAGCTTGCTTGATTGTCTTATGCCGGATGTGAAGTGACTTGAAACAGGTGGATTGTTCGACCTTATGGTTCTTGTTTTCTTGTGATTTACGGGTTATTCTACACTTCTATTGCATTCGCTCCTCTTGAAAGATGGAGTCTTCTTCATCAAATCTCCTCACTCCCTTAAACTATTTTCAGTGGAAGGATGATATGGCGATATTGTTACGCTCTAAAGGTTTCTACAAAGTTACCATGGGCCTAGAAGTCGAAGCTACATTAGCAGTAGAGAAGGAAAAATATTTCAATAAGCTTGATGAAGCTTATGCTTTCATTTGTCTCAACATCTCTAAGGATATTCTTTTCCATCTCAGTGGATTGACTACTACGAAAGAGGTATGGGATAAAATTGCCACACTCTTTGACAAGCAGGATGATATGAGATCTTATCAGCTAGAGAATGAGTTGATTTCCCTCAATCCTGAAAATTTCGAGACCATCAATGACTTCTTCACTAAGTTTAAAAGCTTGGTTATGCTATTGAAGAAATGTGGAGTGGAAAAAGAATATAAAAAATTGATCCTATGCATTCTTGCAAAACTTGGGAAAGATTATTCAGTTTTTGTTTCATCTTTCAATACAGGAAAGCTCACAATCCCGAATTGGAAAATGCCTACCTTAAGTGCCTTCATTGAATCAGTGACGAAGGAGCATGATAAACTCATTCAAATGGGGACCATATGCTCCAAAGATCAAGCATTATTTGATAGAGGATCCAACGCTACGAATGGAAAAGGGAAGCAAAAGAAAGAGAAGCCAAAGTTTGATCCGTCGAAGCAAAGAGAGAAGACAAAGCAATCGGATGAACCATCCGGTTCAAGAAACAAGCAAAAAGGGAAAGAGGGAAAATAGAAATCTAAATGTTTTTATTGCAGCAAGGGCTATCATCCTGAAAGCTCATGCATGAAGAAAAACATAGATCAGATGGCCCTTCTTTTAGAGAAAAACAACATAACCCTTCCTGACGGTGCAAGGAAGAAAGAGAAAAATGATCATCCCGAGAGAGGTCATGCACTCATGGCAACTGTTTCGACTCCTCCAACTCTACTAATTGATTATGGAGCTTCAAAAAACATGGATGCAAATAAATATTCTCTATCATCATTTGATCCCAACAGCACCATATCCATCCACATGGGAGATGACTCTCAGATCTCTTCAAAGGGAAAAGGTACCATTCATTTAGAGCATGGCAGTTTTCACAATGTTCTCTATGTTCCTTCCTTAGCTTCGAATATTATTTCGATTTATCATATGACACACACTGGTTCACCAAATAAAGTTGTATTCTTCCCTAACAAAGTTAAAATTTATGATATTCAAAGTGGAAAAATTATTGAGATCGGAAAACCAAATCATGCTTCAAAAACATATGAATTTTCACACTTTCTACCGCATGACAAGCCCACCGCTCTTCTGACTCATGGCAATGAGGTTAGTAGGCTATGGCATGAGAGGTTTGGACACCTAAATTATAAATATTTGTAGCTGCTACATAAAAATTCCATGGTTGATGGCCTTCCGATGATCAAATCCTCGAAGGGAATGTGCAAAGGTTGCATCATTGAGAAGCACCCCGAGCACAAATTTACCAAGGCAAAGCTAGCATAGCTTCTTGCATTTTAGGGATGATACATTCTGATATCAATGATCTGCTGCCACATATCTCCATGAATGGCTCAAGGTATATTTTGAAATTCATCGACGACTTCTCCATATTTACATGGGTTTTCTTTCTCAAAAATAAGTCGGAAGTACTAGAAAAATTCAAGTTTTTTAAGGCTTCTGTTGAGACAACCACCGAGAGGAAGATCAAGGCTCTTAGATCTGATAATGGAGGTGAATATATAAAATCAGAGCTTCTGCAATGTTTTTCTTAAAGCGACATTCAGATCCAGCACACAGTTCCCTACACACCTCAGATGAATGGTGTAGCGGAAAGGAAGAACAGATCACTAAAAGAGATGGCAACCTGTATGATTGAATCAAAAGGTTTGGCTGAAAACCTTTGGGATGAGGCCATGAATGTTTCTACATACATTCAAAACAAAGTTCCAAATTCATCTTTGACTGATGTTACACCTTTCGAAGCCTACACTGGTCACAAACCCGATGTGTCCAATTTCAAGGTTTTTGGCTCAATCGCTTAGGCTAGAATTCTGAGTAAAAAGAGAAGATCCTTGGATCCGCAAAGTGTTGAATGCATCCTATTAGGATAGGATGAAGAATCAAAAGGCTACAAACTAATGGATATCAGATCCAAAGAGATATTCATTGAGCGTAGTGTTAGATTTGAAGAATCACTTCAAAATCTAGAACTAGTCGAGGAAGAAACTGTTGATTTGCCGCCTCTACAAGGAGAAGATTTCAGAGAAGATGATGAAATTTTTGGTTCTGATATTTCTGATATTTTATCAGACTTTGATGAACATGAAATATCAGGTTCGTAAGATGATCCATATGTGCCCCAACACTTGCCAAAGTGGGCCCAAAATACACTCATTTCTGCAGGTCCAAACATTGGAAATCCTGCCAATCCAAGGAGGACTCGAGCAAACTTTCAAAGAGCAGGTATGGCTCTTTCATTCTCTAATCCTTTGCTATATGAGAAATTATTTTTGATGATAGGTTCATATCCTAAATCATATTATAATTCCCACCAAGATCCGAGATGGCAAACTGCCATGGATGAAGAGTACAGTTCTCTTCAAAAGAATGCTACATGGGAGTTAGTTTCTCTTCCACCTGGGAGGAAATTAGTCCAATGTAAATGGGTCTACCGCACAAAGGTTTCTATTGATGGCTAAACCTATAAATACAAATCTTGGTTGGTTGCAAAAGGTTTCTGCCAAGTCCAAGGAGTGGACTACACTAAGACCTTTGCACCAGTTGCAATGATGGATTCGATCCGTCTTGTTTTAGCTATTGCCGCATCCAAGCACTGGGAAGTGCACCATATGGATGTGAAGAGTGCATTTATACAAGGAGATATGAAAGAAGAAATATATATGAAGCATCCAGAAGGATATATACATATCCAAAGTTAGTATGCAGATTGAAGAAGTCATTGTATGGCTTAAAACAGGCCCCAAGAACTTGGTATGCTAAGATGGACTCCTTCCTTCTCTCCCAAAACTTCGGAAGGTGCAAGTCAAATCCAAATGTGTACCTACAACAAAATGAAGTTAATTTTCTGATTATAGTTCTTTATTTTGATGATCTCTTAATAACTGGAAGCATGCTTGCTTCAATCGACAAGTTAAAGACTGCTTTAAATCTAACTTTTGACATGAGCTATTTGGGCTTGCTAAAACAATTTTGGGGGCTTGAGATTGCTCAAAATTTTGATGGGATCACGATATCTTAGAAAAAATACATTTCAGACCTATTAAACAAGTTCAACATGTCATATTGTAAGGCAGCCCCATTCCCATTCCTCTCAGGAATCAGTCTTGAGGAGGGAGATTCTACACCGCTTGCATATTCTACATTGTATCGACAGTTGATCGGTTCTCTACTATACTTGACACACTCAAGGACTGATATATCTTATTCCATGAGTGTTGTATAAAGATATATGCAGCAACCCCATGAGCTCCATTGGCGGGCAAACAAGAGGATCTTACACTATGTGCAGGGTACTCGACACTTTGGCATACACTATGCTGCAGGTTGTGAGCTAGATTTGATTGGGTACACAAATTCAGATTGGGCAGGTGATAGTATTGATCGGAAGTCCACTTCCGGTTATGCTTTTAAGATTGGCACTGAGTCTATTTTCTGGTCAAGCAAAAAGCAGGCAACCATTGCATTATCTTCAGTAGAGGTAGAGTATCGAGGAGCAGTCAATGTTTGCATTCAGGCAGTTTGGTTGCAGGGTATTTTGTCAGAGTTTGATATTGGTAGCACTACTTCGACTGTCATTTTTTGTGACAATCAAAGTGCTATCAAAATCTTTACGGATCCAGTTTAGAGACAGAGGACCAAGCACATCGAGATCCACATGCACTACATCAGAGAGCTTGTGCATGACAGAACCATTGTTTTGCAATATTGCCCTACCAACGAGAAAATTGCAGACAGCTTCACCAAGAGCTTCACTAAGAAGAAGTTCTCTTACCTCCGTTCACTGTTTGGGGTGAGTTCCATCATGGTGGAGATAGATTAGATCCTTCTATGTTCAGCTTGAGGGGGGGATTTCTTCCCATTGGGTTTTCCCTCTTTCCTCACTTAGATTTATTTCTAGCATTTTTGGATTATTGTATCGGGGTGACCTTTGGTCTCAGCAACTAGGGTCCTATTAAGTTATTATTTTTTACATCATAGTGTAGCTTGAGGGGGGGTGTTAGGATATATCATTATTGATTTTTGTACTTTGAATGCATTTTTGCATGCATGCATCCCAATTATTTGCATGCATCCCAGTCACTAGATTGATGCCTCCAACACCTTGTCCCCAGTTTGCCAGCACTTGGGAGCTTCTTTCCTTTCAGTTTTAGCCCTCCTAGTCAGTAAGGCGCCCACTTCTCACCTACCACCTGAGAAAGGCGCACTTCTTCGCCTACCACTTAGTTCACTTCAGTTAGTTATCTTTCCTTGATTTAAGGCTAGATTGACTCCTTAACTGATTGTATCACTCTGTTGGACCCCCAGTGAGACTAGATTTCCTATTTTGACTCCAGTCAGCTCCTCATGCGCCCTCCACTGAGACTCCTTCATTCAATTAGTTCCTCCATGTGCCAGTTACACCTACCACACTCAGTTAGACTGAATTTGACACCTGGTTGACCGTTACTTGTGCATTGATGACTCCACTGATATGATGATGAGGACTCCTAGTTGGAGCCAAGCTATTCCATGTAGTATTTCGAATGACCTCCTTGGGTAATTCAAATTTATTCAGTAATTGTGACTGCATCTTGTATTATATTCTACTTCTGAGTTCAATATAGCAATGCTGTAAGCCTTTTGCACAGTTTACACATATTTTCTGAGTTTCATCCCTTGTAATTGATTTACTTGTTCAATTAGATCTGATGTGCTTAATTTCACATGGTATCAGAGCCATGGCAGGGCAAGACTTCTTTTTTGTAGGTGTTCTACATGAATATTGAATGATTTTTTCTCAAACATATCACAATTGTGGCATGCATTCTCTCTTGTGCATTCGCTATTGCTGAAATTTTCTCTTCCAATCCACTCCAGAAGCCGAGAGTCTTCCACATAATTCATGGATTCGAATCATTGGATATTCAAGCTTGCTTGATTGTC
The DNA here is from genome assembly GCA_027924585.1 of Larix kaempferi. Classification (NCBI taxonomy): domain Eukaryota; kingdom Viridiplantae; phylum Streptophyta; class Pinopsida; order Pinales; family Pinaceae; genus Larix; species Larix kaempferi. Next base: position 57,293,686 of record BSBM01000047.1, on the reverse strand, counting down.
TTATGCTGGGTGTGAAGTGACTTGAAACGGGTGGATTGTTCGACCTTATGGTTCTTGTTTTCTTGTGATTTGCAGGTTATTATACACTTCTATTGCATTCGCTCCTCTTGAAAGATGGAGTCTTCTTCATCAAATCTCCTCACTCCCTTCAACTATTTTCAATGGAAGGCTGATATGGAGATATTGCTACACTCTAAATTTTTCTACAGAGTTACCATGGGCCTAGAAGTCGAAGCTACATTAGTAGTAGAGAAGGAAAAATATTTCAATAAGCTTGATGAAGCTTATGGTTTCCTTTGTCTCAACATCTCTAAGGATCTTCTTTTCCATCTCAGTGGATTGACTACTATGAAATATGTATGGGAGAAACTTGCCACACTCTTTGGAAAGCAGGCTGATATGAGATCTTATCAGCTAGAGAATGAGTTGATTTCCCTTAATCCTGAAAATTTCGAGACCATCAATGACTTCTTCACTAAGTTTAAAAGCTTGGTTATGCTATTGAAGCAATGTGGAGTGGAAAAAGAAGATAAAAAATTGATCCTATGCATTCTTTCAAAACTTGGGAAAGATTATTCAGTTTTTGTTTCATCTTTCGATACGGGAAAGCTCACAATCCCGAATTGGAAAATGCCTACCTTAAGTGCCTTCATTGAATCAGTGACGAAGGAGCATGATAAACTCATTCAAATGGGGACCATATGCTCCAAATATCAAGCATTATTTGATATAGGATCCAAAGCTACGAATGACAAAGGGAAGCAAAAGAAAGAGAAGCCAAATTTTGATCCGTCGAAGCAAAGAGAGAAGACAAAGCAATCGGATGAACCATCCGGTTCAAGAAACAAGAAAAAAAGGAAAGAGGAAAAATAGAAATCTAAATGTTCTTATTGCAGCAAGGGCTATCATCCTGAAATCTCATGCATGAAGAAAACCATAGATCAGATGGCCCTTCTTTTAGAGAAAAACAACATAACCCTTCCTGACAGTGCAAGGAAGAAGGAGAAAAATGATCATCCCGAGGGAGGTCATGCACTCATGGCAACTGTTTCGACTCCTCCAACTCTACTCATTGATTCTGGAGCTTCGAACAACATGGATGCAAATAAATATTCTCTATCATCATTTGATCTCAACAACACCATCTCCATCTACATGGGAGATGACTCTCAGATCTCTTCAAAGGGCAAAGGTACCATTCATTTAGAGCATGGCAGTTTTCACAATGTTCTCTATGTTCCTTCCTTGGCTTCGAATATTCTTTCCGTTTATCAGATGACACACAATGGTTCAACAAAGAAAGTTTTATTCTTCCCTAACAAAGTTGAAGTTTATGATATTCAAAGTGGAAAAATTATTGCGGTTGGAAAAGCAAATCATGCTTCAAAAACATATGAATTTTCACACTTTCTGCCGCATGACAAGCCCACCGCTCTTCTAATTCATGGCAATGAGGTTAGTAGGTTATGGCATGAGAGGTTTGGAAACCTAAATTATAAATATTTGCAGCTTCTATAGAAAAATTCCATGGTTGATGGCCTTCCGACGATCAAATCCTTGACGGGAATATGCAAAGGTTGCATCATTGGGATGCACCCCGAGCACAAACTTGACCGAGGCAAAGCTAGCAGAGCTTCTTTCATTTTGGGGCTAATACATTCTGATATCAGTGGTCCACCGCCACATATCTACATGAATTTCTCAAGGTATGTTTTGACATTCATCGACGACTTCTCCATATTTACATGGGTTTTCTTTCTCAAAACAAAGTCGGAAGTACTAGAAAAATTCAAGTTTTTTAAGGCTTCTATTGAGACTTCCATCGAGAGGAAGATCAAAGCTCTTATATCTGATAATGGAGGTGAATATATAAAATCAGAGCTGCTGCAACTTTGTGCTGAAAGCGGCATTCAGATCCAGCACACAGTTCCCTACACACCTCAGATGAAAGGTGTAGCGGAAAGGAAGAACATATCACTAAAAGAGATGGCAACCTGTATGATTGAATCAAAAGGTTTGGCTGAAAACATTTGAGATGAGGTGATGAATGTTGCTGCATACATTCAAAATAGAGTTCCACATTCATCTTTGACTGATGTTACACCTTTCGAATCCTATACTGGTCACAAACCTGATGTGTCCAATTTTAAGGTTTTTGGCTCAACTGCTTGGGCTAGAACTCCGAGTAAAAAGAGAAGATCTTTGGATCCGCAAAGTGTTGAATGCATCCTATTGGGATATGTTGAAGAATAAAAAGGCTACAAACTAATGGATATCAGATCCAAAAAGATATTCATTGAGCATAGTGTCAGATTTGAAGAACCGCTTCAAAATCTAGAACTAGTCGAGGAATAAACTGTTGATTTGCTGCCTCTACAAGAAGAAGATTTCAGAGAAGATGATGAAAGTTTTGGTTATGATATTTCTGATATTTTATCAGAATTTGATGAACATGAAATATCAGGTTTGGAAGTTGATCCAGATGTGCCCCAACACTTGCCAAAGTGGGCCCAAAATACACTCATTTCTGCTGGTCCAAACATTGGAAATCCTGCCAATCCAAGGAGGACTCGAGCAGACTTTCAAAGAGCAGGTATGGTTCTTTCATTCTATGATACTTTGATATCTGAGAAATTATTTTGGATGATAGGTTCAGATCCTAAATCAAATTATCATTCCCACCGATATCCGAGATGGAAAACCACCATGGATGAAGAGTACAGTTCTCTTCAAAAGAATGCTACATGGGAGCTAGTTTCTCTTCCACTTGGGAGGAAATTAGTCCAATGTAAATGGGTCTACCGCACAAAGGTTGATATTGATGGATCAACCTACAAATACAGAGCTTGGATGGTTTCAAAAGGTTTCTCCCAAGTCCAAGGAGTGGACTACACTGAGACCTTTGCACCGGTTGCAAAGATGGATTCGATCCGTCTTGTTTTAGCTATTGCAGCATCCAAGCACTGGGAAGTGCACCATATGGATGTGAAGAGTGCATTTATACATGGAGATCTGAAAGAAGAAATATATATGAAGCAGCCAGAAGGATATATATCATATCCAAAGTTAGTATGCAGATTGAAGTTGTCATTGTATGGCTTAAAACAGGCCCCAAGAGCTTGGTATGCTAAGATGGACTGCTTCCTTGTCTCCCAAAACTTCGGAAGGTGCAAATCAGATCCAAATGTGTACCTACAGAAAAATGAAGTTAATTTTATGATTATAGTTATTTATATTGATGATCTCTTAATAACTGGAAGCACTCTTGCGTCAATCGACAAGTTAAAGATTGCTTTAAATCTAGCTTTTGACATGAGCAATTTGGGATTGCTAAAACAATTTTTGGGGCTTGAGATTGCTCGAAATTTTGATGGGATCACCATATCTCAGAAAAAATACATTTCAGACCTATTGAACAAGTTCAACATGTCAGATTGTCAGGAATCCCCATTCCCATTCCTCTCAGGAATCAGTCTTGAGGAGGGAGATTCTACACCGCTTGTAGATTCTACATTGTATCGACAGTTGATCGGTTCTCTACTATACTTAACACAATCAAGGCTTGACATATATTATGTCGTGAGTTCTGTATAAAGATATATGCAGCAGCCCCATGAGCTCCATTGTCGGGCAGCCAAGAGGATCTTACACTATGTGCAGGGTACTCGACACTTTGGCATACACTATGCTACAGATTGTGAGCTAGATTTGATTGGGTACACAGATTCAGATTGGGTGGGTGATAGTATTGATCGGAAGTCCACTTCTGGTTATGTTTTTATGATTGGCACTGGGCCTATTTTCTATTCAAGCAAAAAGCAGGCAGCCATTGCATTATCTTCAGCAGAGGCAGAGTATCGAGGAGCAGTCAATGTTTGCATTCAGGCAGTTTGGTTGCAAGGTATTTTGTCAGAGTTTGATATTGGTAGCACTACTTCGATTGTCATTTTATGTGACAATCAAAGTGCTATCAAGATCTCGACGGATCTAGTTCAGAGACAGAGGACCAAGCACATTGAGATCCACATGCACTACATCAGAGAGCTTGTGCATGACAGAACCATTGTTTTGCAATATTGCCCTACCAACGAGCAAATTGCAGACATCTTCACCAAGAGCTTCACTGAGAAGAAGTTCTCTTACCTCCGTTCACTATTTGGGGCGAGTTCCATCATGGTGGAGACAAATTAGATCCTTCTATGTTCAGCTTGAGGGGGGGGATTTCTTCCCATTGGGCTTTCCCTCTTTCCTCACTTAGATTTATTTGTAGCATTTTTGGATTATTGTATCGGGGTGACCTTTGGTCTCAATAACTAGGGCCCTATTCAGTTATTATTTTTTACATCATAGTGTAGCTTTAGGGGGGGTGTTAGGATATCTCATCATTGAGTTTTGTACTTTGCATGCATGCATGCATCCCAATCACCAGTTTGATGCCTCCAGCACCTTGTCCCCAGTTTGCCAGCACCCAGGAGATTCTTTCCTTGCAGTTTTAGCCCTCCTATTCAGTAAGGCTCCCACTTCTCACCTACCACCTGAGAAAGGCGCACTTCTTCGCCTACCACTCAGCTCACTTCAGTTAGTTAGTTATCTTTCCTTGATTTAAGGCTAGATTGACTCCTTAACTGATTGTATCACTCCGTTGGACCCCCAGTGAGACTAGATTTCCTATTTTGACTCCAATAAGCTCCTCATGCACCCTCCACTGTGCCTCCTTCATTCAGTTAGTGCCTCCATGTGCCAGTTACACCTACCACACTCAGTTATACTCAGTTTGATACCTGGTTGACCGTTACTTGTGCATTGATGACTCCACTGATCTGATTATGAGGACTCCTAGTTGGAGCCAAGCTATTCCATGCAGTATTTCGAATGACCTCCTTGGGTAATTCAAATTCATTCAATCATTGTGACTACATCTTGTATTGTATTCTACTTCTGAGTTCAATAGAGCACTGTTGCAAGCCTTTTGCACAGTTTACACATATTTTCTGAGTTTCATCTCTTGTAATTGATTTACTTGTTCAATTAGATCTGTTGTACTTAATTTCACAAGACCACCAAACAAATCCATATCTGAAGTAATACATCCACTCATAAATGTGGTGAAAGTAAAAGTATCAGAAAGTAATAGAATGTTAGCTGATAAAGTAGGATTCAAAAAATAATGCTATAACAAACTTGAAGAAAGAATGAGTACATAGAACATACAGTAAAGAAACATGTCCTCTTTCAATTCTTGTAACAACTTTCTTGCGAAAGAAAGTATTAGTATCATGCAAGGGTACCTCTACAACCTTTTGCTGAATATGTAGAAATAGATCAAATTAAAACATAACAATACAATATTGTATGTGATTAACAATAAAAAAGCATAATGCTAATAAACTGTTGCATTTCCAACAATGTTGCATTTTATACTGATAGGAACATTGTAATTGGGATAAGTTGAAATGGTAATCTTAAATGGAAAATTTTTAATAACCATGTGATTAAATGCCACGTGCATGACTAATCTTAGATCATAGTCAAATAAAGGATTTTTTTTAATCTATTTATCTTTGAAGATGTATAGAACATATGATAAGATGCATTGGAAAAAGGGAAAATATCACCTCCAAATTTTGTCATTTGGGTAGAGCACCACCTAAAGCTAGATATAAAGCAATACATCCACTCGGATATGTCTCCCTGTGAAAGTGAAAGTATCATAAAGTAATATAATGTTACATGATAAAGAAGCCTTGAAAAAACAATGCTATAACAAACTTGAATAAAGAATAAGAACATATAACATAGAGTAGAGTTGGACGTCCAAGTCTTGTAACACATCCCTTGCAAAAGAAAGTATTTATATCATACATGGGTACCTCTACAATATTTTATTGAATATATAGAAATAGATCATGTTAAAACATAACAACAAAATACCCTATGTGATTAGCAATAAAGCAACATAATGTGAATAGAATGTTTCCCTAGCAACAATCTTGCATAAGAATAATGTGAATAGAATGTTTCCCTAGCAGAAATCTTGCATTGTATATTAAAAACCCATAGTTGGTTTTCTCATGTGTATGATTAATCATCAATGGAGAATGACATTCCTTAAACATAAACAACTTGACATAACGGTGTATATGATAGGTTACCATGAAATTTTGGTGAAGGAAATTCAGGGGAAGAGAAAATAATATAATTATAGAATTTGTAAAGAAAAATAAAGTAACATACCTTAGCTAAGCAAACAAGGGTTTTCTAGAAGTGAACAATGATATCCACTTTTGTGAAATTAGGACAAATGAATGAGGTAGAGGCATAGGAAATCCTGTAGATACAAATAAACTTTGTGAGAGATTCCGTATGGAGGAAATTGAATTGCTTGTGATGATGACGCGAAAATGAGTAACATGTTGTTGGGAAAAAGGAACAATGATTATGCAGAGTGTGTTGATAGATGCAGTATTGAGTGCATAGGGAATTGATGTATTTAGAAACAAAATTAAATCTATATGTATATATAGTGTAAGTAAGAAATATACAACATTAAGAAAAGAGAAATAATATAAGAGAAGAGAAATAAAAGTGCGGAGGTAGGAAAGGTCTCACCTGTAATACCCCATTTTGACCCTTAGGATATTTTGGCTTTTAATATAAGTAATGTATACATGTGATTTATGTTTTCCTAGCATGGAGCTCAAGGCCAAGGCCTCGCTACGGGATGCTTGGATTTTATTTAAGGAAAGTATTTGATATTGTGATAAGCCATGGAAATTGTAAAACTGATATGAATTTTAATAATGCAATAAAAATACAAAAAAAACTGGCTATGGAAGCAACCAACAAGAGGGGGCCATGTGTATCCACTAGGGATAGGTGAGGGATATGTGGGATCGTTCGACAACAAGAATTGGTTTCATGCATACTGTAGCTAGGGTTTTCACCCTAGCTTGTGCAAATGAGCACCTACTAAGGAGAATGGACTCCTTAGTAGCAGTTCAAAAAACAGTAAAATAAATGATAGAAGTAAAAACTAAACCTAAACATGTTCATGGGCATTCATAAAATAAACTTACAGTAAACAGTAAAACATTCATATTTTTTCCATGTAAAACAAATATATAAGAGATTGATATCTTTTCATTTATGTGAAAATGGACTTTTACATAACATTTTACCTCAATGGTGAGGTTGGTGGAGCTTGTGCAGCCGTAGGGACAAGGTGCTCCAATGTTCCAAGGTCTTCTTCTCTTCTCCAAATGCTAAAAATGGTTGACCAAATGGACACTCAAGTGGTGAAAGCTAGCTCAAATTGATGGCTAGGGTTTCGGGAGTGATTTTGGAAACATAAGGATAGGTCAGAATATGGATGAATAATAGGGGGCCTCCATCACCTATTTATAGGTTTTTTAGTGGTGGAGAATTGACCCATGGTATTTGGTGCCATGTGGTTTAGGGTTTCTTTCCCTCTTTTTCCCTCTTTTTTCCTTTTTTGAATTGAGTTTTGAATTTTATTCCCTTTTATTTGATTTTTGGGGAATTTTGGGCCCTTTAGGAGGGTTTTTGGCATTTTTTGAGCAAATTTAATTATTTTGAGGAGAAAAAGGATTAATTTTGGCCTTGTTGATGACCATTTGAAGGTTTTTTGAGGTTTTGAAGGCTAAAGCGGTAGGAAAAGTGGACAAATGGGTCATGTGGCTAGGGAGATGAGCTAGTGAGCATTTTTTGGGGTGTTAACACATACACAACCCAACAGTGAAGGAAGAGGAAGAGTCACGATTATGGAAAAGCCACGTTGATAGAGGAATGCCAAAATGCCCAATAAACTGGAGGTGGAAAGGAAAATCGAAGGGGGGAACCCTCAATAAAAACACGGAGGGAGGAAGATGTTGAGACTTTTGGAAAAAATAGGAAGAGAAATTGCGACTCTGTGTAAGTCACGAATTGCAGAGCCAAGAATGCAGATGAAACCTTGCATGGGAAGGAGATTCAGATGGGAAATCCATGGACCAAAACTTGGGGTAAATTCTAGAGCGTGAGAAGCTTAGTAAACATGTGAGAAGACCGCATTTCCGACTACCGCACTCTAGCACCGGGAATTTTGGCATTCCGCATTTCCGACTACCGCACTACGAAATGAGGAAGTCAGGGGCATGTTTTTACATCATCAAGTATTTTGGCACCCTGCATTTCCAACTCCCGCACTGCGGAATGCGGAATTCGAGATCGTATTTTGTTCAACGTCGTGAGTTGAGCGTTCCTCCCTTCCGAATTCTGATCTACAAATTGTGGATTGTGGAATTGCGGACTAGAGACAATTGTGGCTACGTGTAAAAATAGAGAGAATTATTGAAAAAAAAATGTATCAGTTGTCTCCCATCGCCTCTGAAGGGCACCAAGCTGACTGGGGACATGACATAGTGGTATCAGAGCCTATGTTACAACATTGGGGCTGTTTGGGCCGAAGCATGAATGAAATTACAGGAGGGAAGTGTCAATGGCGCGGTTTTGATAAACATTTATTATATTTGTTGTCCGAATGAGTAATTTCCATATTTGCATGGATGCTTGTGTCTTATATGCATTCTTATATGTCTAATAAATTTCTTTGTAATGAACAATGGTTACAGCTGTTAGTAGTTGAATCGTTACAACAGAGGCAACATACAGGGAAAGCAAGAAAATCGTGACCGTGAATGATGCCTAGGATCCTTATGACCATGGTGAATATTTGCTAGGATAAAATGTGCAAGAAGATCATGCTGAGACTGAATCTAATGGGAGAAGGGAGCAAATAATTCCATAGAACTTGGTTGAAACCATGATAATCTTTAATGAAAGGTTGATGAAGGCTTAGGAATAACATAATCAACTCAATGCTGCTATTTTGGAGAGCCTCACTGATATATACAGTAGAGGGTAAACCTTGGGTCCAACCCCAACAATGTAGGTAAAGAAGGAAGGGGTGCAAAAAGTCGCTCTAGAGGCCTTTCTAGGAAGCGGACTCCAAGCCCAAGAAAGAGTTATGTGAGCAAAAACAAAGCATGCCCTCCTCAATATCTTCTTCCAGCAGGTTGTGTGACTCAAGAATCCCTCGAATAAGTCCAAGGCATACTTCTAGCAAGTTTTGTGGAAGAAAGATATCCAAAGGAATGCCACATGGAGAATTTAGGAAGGCAAGACCTCCCACATTTGATGGAGAAAGTAAAACTGGCCAAGAGGCAGAGGCATGGCTTCTGGGGATGAAGAAACACTTCAGGATCCATGACTACTCAGGAAATTAAAAGGCCAGAATTTCCATTTACAATCTAAGTGGCAGAGCTTCAATTTGGTGGGAGCACCTCATGCAAGTGAAAAGGATCACTGAAAGGAGGATCAAATAGGAGAGATTCAACAAGTATTTCAAGGAAAAATACTTATCAGCTAGGTATTATGACAACAAGAGGAAAAAATTCAATGAACTCACATTGGGACAGAAATCTATGGATGAGCATGTCCATAAGTTTTTGGAATTGTTGAGGTATGTGGACTATATCAAGGATGAGAGGCTTAAGATCCAGTGTTTCCTTGGAATTCTACCTCAGAATTTCAGAGATAGGATTGATTTTGTTAATCCACCAAGTCTGGATGAAGCCATTAGGATGGTAGTGCATTGCTATGATCAGATCAAAGGAAAATCAGAAGTTTACCCAACATGGAAAGGGAAGCCAAATGGGAGGTTTGATCAAAGGAAAAGTGGATTTAAGCCACCATTCAAAAATCATCCAAGAAATTTCCACAGGGCCAGCAAGCACGAAGTGAGAACAATCCAGCAGTAGCAGCAGAAAAAGCATCAAAAGGGCCACTTCAATGTTGGGGATGTGGAGAAAACTAGATGTTAAGGGATTGTCCACATCAGAGAGATAATCTCCAGAGCTTGCACAAATTAAAAGGGGAAGCTATAGTGGAGGATATGGAAAGGGAATCACCTCGAATTTACGCAACATTGGATGATCATCGGGAATACCATCAATCAACAGTGGAGGAATTTGAAGGTAATATTGCTAAGCAATCTATTTCTGTTTTGATTGACCCAGGATCTACTCATAGTTATGTGTCTCCTAAGGTGGTTGAAGGTTTTTCTCTTAGTAAAGTAAAACATAGTAAGTCTTAGCTAGTTAAATTAGCCACATGGACCACGAGAAAGGTGAGTGAAGTAGTGATGGACTGCCCAATTGAATTGAATGAACTCACAAAATAAAATTTAAATGTCCTACCATTAGGCTCTTATGATTCCCTAATAGGTATGGACTGGTTGGAAAGAGATAGAGCCAAGATAGGCTACTATGAGAAAGTACTTGAATGCATTGATGAAGAGGGAAGGCCAAGTTTGGTAAGAGGAATTCCCAAGAAAGTTTCAGTAAGGCAGATTTCATCCCTACAGTTGAAAAAGTTTTACAAGAAGGGTTTCCAATTGTATGCAATTCACATATCAGATTCATCAGAGGACCAAGGACCTAGGATAGAAAACTTCCAGTTGTTGCAAGAATTCAAAGATGTGTTTCCAGATGAAGTGCTTGGGCTGCCACCAAAGAGAGATATTGATTTTACCATTGATCTTGTTCCAGGAGCAGCTCCCATTTCCAAATATCCTTATAGAATGAGCACACAAGAATTGGTAGAGTTGAAAATGTAGCTACAAGAATTAATGGACAAGAAGTATATCAGACCTACTATATCTCCTTAGGGAGAACCAGTGCTATTTTTCAAGAAGAAGGATAGGACCTTAAGGTTGTGTATTGATTACAAGAAGCTAAATAAATTAACAGTCAAGAATAAGTATCCATTGTTAAGAATTGATGATTTGTTTGATCAAATAAAGGAAGCTAGAGTGTTTTCAAAGATTGACTTAAGGTCTAGCTATCATCAAGTGAGAATAACAGAATAATACATTCACAATATAGCTTTTAGGACAAGATATAGCCATTATGAGTTCACAATGGTTCCACTTGGTCTTACCAATGCACCTGCTACCTTCATGTGTCTTATGAATAGTGTCTTCAACAAGTATTTGGAAACGTTTGTGATAGTGTTCTTGGATGACATTCTTGTTTATCCAAGGAATGAAGAAGATCATGATGAACATATAAGAATGGTGTTGCAAGTTCTTAGAGAACACCAACTCTATGCAAAGTTGAGCAAGTGTGAATTCTATCAAAATAAGGTACATTATTTGGGTCATGTCATCTCAGAAGAAGGAATTGCAGTGGATCCAGAAAATATTGAAGCCATAACGGATTGGCCTACTCCAAATAATGTTTTAGATGTTAGATCCTTTATGGGTCTTGCAGGCTATTATAGAAGGTTCATTGAAGGATTCTCCAAGATAGCTCATCCAATTACATCATTGCAGAGGAAGAATATTAATTTTGTATGGTCTGAAAAATGTGAGAGAAGCTTTCAGCATTTAAAGAAGTTGCTTACCAGTGCTCTTGTTTTGAAGATTGTTGATCCAAAGAAGGATTTTATAGTGTGCACAAATGCTTGCATTGAAGGGCTAGGTGGAGTTCTCATGCAAGAAGGATATGTGATTTGCTATGAGTCAAGAAAATTAAAAGAGCATGATAAGAATTATGCCACACATGATTTAGAACTAGAAGCCATAGTACATGCTCTCAATAGGTGGAGGCATTATTTGTTGGGCAACAGTTTTGAGCTTAGGAAATACCACATGAGCTTGAAGTATTTTTTTGACCATCCAAACTTGAATGCTAGGAAATTAAGGTGGATGGAATTTCTATGTGAATTTGATTTTTAAATTAAGAATGTGAAAGGAAAGGAGAATAAGGTTGCAGATTCTCTCAGCAGAAAGTTCCATGTTGCAACAGTAAGGATGTGCAAATCAGATTTGAAGGCAAGAGTTCTTAAATCCCAAAACAATGATGGAGTTTACCTTCAGGTTAAAGAAAAATTGCAGCAGGCAAATATGGATGAAAAATTTGTAGGATATCAGCTTGGTGAAGATGGTATTCTCTTTTACCAAGGTACTAGACTATACATTCCAGATTGTGCAGATTTGAAGAAGCTTGTGATGGATGAAATACATCAAATGCCATACTCTGGAAATCCAAGATATCAAAAGACAATAAAAACAGCAAGAAAGCAGTACTTTTGGCATGGAATGAAGAAGGACATAGCATAATACATCTCTAGGTGTCAAAAATTCCAAAGAAGTCAAAGCATAACATCAACATCCAACAGGATTATTGCAGCCTTTTCCCATTCCAGAATGGAAGTGGGAAGTGATTTCTATGGATTTTATAATAGGTTTTCAAATGATAGTGATCAAGCATGATTCAATTATAATAGTGGTGGACAACCTATCAAAGGTAGCTCACTTTATCCCAGTCAAGTCTAGTCATAAGACAAATGACATAGCAAATATTTTCATGAAGGAGATATTCAAATTGCATGGATTTCCTAAGGCAATAATTTCAAATCGAGATGCAAAGTTCACATCCAATTTTTGGAAGGGATTATTTCAAGAATTATGAACTTAGTTGAATTTTAGTACATCATATCATCCTAAAACAAATGGTCAGACTGAGAGGGTGAATTAGGTTCTTGAAGACATGTTGAGAATGTATGTGATGGACAAACCATCCAAGTGGGAGGACTACATACACTTGGTAGAATTTGCATACAATAATGGAAATCATGAATAATTGGGGATGAGTCCTCTTGAAGTATTGTATGGAAAAGGATGCAAGACTCCAGTGAATTGGGATAGTCTAGTGAACAGGGTAGTGCTTGGGCTAGAGATGATCAGGGAAATGGAACAAGAAATTGTGAAGATTAGGCAGAATTTAAAGGAAGCTCAGGATAGGAAAAATACTTATGCATATTTGAAAAGGGTGCATAATGAATTTAAGATTGGGGATCATGTTTATTTAAGAGTGAAACCAAGGAAAATTTCCTAAAGTTGGGGAGTTGTTCCAAGCTGGCACCAAGATATTGTGGTCCATTTTTTAAGTCCTTGATAGGATAGGACCAGTTGCATATAGAATTGCATTTACTGCTAACATGAGAGTTCATAATGTTTTCCATGTTTCTTTGCTTAAGAAGTATGTACATTATCCTAATCACATGATTAATTGGAATGTGATACAGGTGGAACCCGGGGGAGAGTTCCAAGTGGATCCCATGTGCATCCTCAACAGGAAGGTCACATTGCTCCGGAACCGAGCCATCTGACAGGTAAAGGTACAATGGAAGCACCTTAGTTTTGATGAGGATACATGGGAATTGGAGGATGCCATGAGAGAGGAATTCCCATTTTTGTTCAGTTCCGAGAACACTAAGGACGGTGTTGTTCCAAGGGGGAAGGGATTGTAATACCCCATTTTGACCCTTAGGATATTTTGACTTTTAATATAAATAATGTATAAATGTGATGTATGTTTTCCTAGCATGGAGCTCAATGCCAAGTCCCCGCTAGGGGATGCTCGCATTTTATTTAAAAGGAAAGTATTTGATATTATCATAAGCCATGTGCCATTAAGCCATGGAAATTATAAAAATGATATGAATTTTAATAATTCAATAAAAATACAAAAAAAATGGCTATGGAAGAAACCAACAAGAGGGGGCCATGTGTATCCACTAGGGAGAGGTGAGGGGGGTGTGGGATCGTGGGAGAAAAAGAATCAGTTTCATGCGTACACATCCCAGCAGTGAAGGAAGAGGAAGAGTCGCGATTTTGGAAAAGCCACGTTGACAGAGGAATGCCAAAACACCCAAGAAACTGGAGGTAGAAAGGAAAATCGAAAGGGGGAACTCTCAATAAAAATGCAGAGGGAGGAAGATGTCGGGACTTTTGGAAAAAAGAGGAAGAGAAATTGCGACTCTATGTAAGTCATGAATTGCAGAGTTGAGAATGCACATGAAACCCTGCGTGGGAAGTAGAATCGGATGGGAAATCTATGGACCAAACCCTGGGGTAAATTCCAGATCGTGAGAAGCTTAGTAAACCTGTGAGAAGACCTTGATCTGATAGCAGAAGAACCGAGTTGCGGGACAGAGCTTCGGCCGCAACCCTAAGAAGATCCCAGCTAGGATAAATCATAATAAGGAAAGACAGAGGTTGGATCTGCTTGATAAACCTAGTGAAGGCTAAAGTCTCATGAAGGCAACACTTTGGACCTTTCTATGCCCACCCTGAAGAGCAATGGAGGGAAGGGGCCCTGAGGTACTGTGCAGTAGATAAGGGGGCCTTCCTTGTGTTGGGTGTGGTATTGTGTGTTCCATGACTGCTGAATGGTTTGAGATTCATGTAGCTCTGTGGTTGAGCTCACTGGATTAGCATCATTCTACCTATTTTCCCTTGCATGCTTGATAAACCAAATTGTATGTTGGCTTAGCATTAGTGTGAAGCCTTAACTGTGAACATAGCCTATTTATCCCTCCTTAGTGGATACACATCCCAGCTTGGGGGTGGTCTCTCAGCTGAAAGAGTATAGGATGGATAGAGACCTATGGTTGGGTGGAACATTGCTCTCACTTAGCCAGTTGCTTGGACAATTTCAGTTTAAAGATAAGTGCTATGTGTGCTGTTAAATGATGATAATTCCCTATGTCATGTCTACTTGTTATGTTCAAGATATTTGAATCAATGATTACATGAAAATGATCAGTAGGAATATTATGTATGAGCCTGAGTAGGAGGCAGAGGCATGTTTGATTGTTTCTCCATTTTCTTGATCTTAATATGCTGCTAACCTTGCATGTTGTAGATGCATTGATTAGATTTATTTTAATTATATGTGTTTTATTATGCATTGCATACACTTTTAAATGCAATGCATGGAATCACCTAGACTTGGGGAAGGAATGAGATAGCCCCTGTTGTGTTTCATGACCCACTGTGGATCAGGTTAAGGGAGAAGCCATGGCAGAGGGCAAGCAGAGCTCCCTGTAGAAGGGTAAGGGAGCATTTAGGGATTTTGAGCTATGCTTCACTTTGAAAAATGAAAAATTTAGAGTACTTAGATGTAGTAGGGTATTATACCAGTGTATAGAGATCTCTAAGATCTTTCCAACAGTACTGGACTTGTCCAATTTGGTATAAGGATGAAGAAGTTATCTGGATGGGAAGTTGAGTGTAATAGAGCATGGCCAACTCCCGACTTTCTACATCCGCATTGCAGAATGTGGAAGTCGGGGGTGCATTTCTGCAGCACCGAGCATTTTGGCACTCCGCATTTCTGACTCCTGCACTGCGGAATGCAAAAGTCAGGGGCGCATTTCTGCAGCGTAGGGGATTTTGGCGCTCCACATTTCCGACTCCCACACTGCGGAATGCGGAAGTTGGGGGCACATTTCTACATCACTAGGCATTTTGGCGCTCTACATTTTCGACTCCTGCACTGAGGAATGCAGAAGTCGTGGGTGCACTTCTGCATCGCCGGACATTTTGGCGCTTCGCATTTTCGACTCCCGCACTATGCAATGCAGAAGTTGGGGGCGATTTTTGCAGCGCTGAGTATTTTTGTGCTCCGCATTTCCGACTCCCGTACTGTGGAATGTAGAAGTTGAGATCATATTTTGTTCGACGTCGTGATTTGAGCATTCCACCCTTCCGACTTCCTATCTGCGTATTGCGAAATTGTGGACCAGAAACAATTGCGGTTGCGTGTAAACATATTGAGAATTGTTGAAAAAAAGGTATCACTTGTCTCCCATCGCCTCTAAAGGGAACCAAGGTGACCGGGGACATGACATCACCTTTTAATACCATCGATGTTGATAGCGCGAAGCATGTTCAAGTTGTTCACTATGTTGGTATAGATGATAACATAGTGATTAGTTTGAATGAATGCCAAATCAATAATATTTTAATAAAATAAATAAAACATTGGCAAGTGCTTTGGTTACATGAAAGTGATTGTCCAAAACTATGCAATCCATGAATTGGATTCTATGGCATAATATATCCATCATCATTTGTTTGTTCTTGTTTAAATAAGAGGCAATGATGTAGTGGAATTCATGCTGGAATATGAAGGTTTTTAGGGCTCATTGCCTTAAGAGTTAGTAGTTTTTGCATTACTATTGTCTTTGTAGTCATCATGTGAATATGAAGAATGGTATGGAAAAGCACACTTTGATAGCATAATAAAATGCCCATTTATTAGTAGAACTAACAATAAAAGTAGAGAAGATGTTCTTTTCTTAGGTTGGGATATTAGACAAGTGCATTTTCAACCCACCGTAGGCCCACAATGAAAAGTGGAACATACATATTACAATATACATTTTACTTAACAGTTGCATAGTTGCTAGCAATCCAAATCATAAGAAAATAGGAGAGTGGTGTTATTGGTAGTGAAGTAAAGAATGAATCACAACAATATGAAAAATAATGTTAGTTTAGAAATCAAAGATTGCAGTGTATAACTGTTTATGATGGTATGCTACTATAAAGAGTTGGAACATGTTAAAAAGGGTGTATACCTTAGAAATCAATGGCACGAAAGAAAACCTTTAAAGGATGGTAAAACAAATCTTTACATATGGTAGACAAGAATCCTATGGGGAGATATGTATTGTAATGAAGGAAAAAGAAAGTACATATGGTATAGAAAATAGTAGAGGGAAAGAATACAATAAATTGTGAAGAAAGTAAAAGCTAATCATATAGTTCAATTTAATCATATATACAAGAGGATGTATGGAAGTGGCAACACCATTTATGGTCAATGTATGGAGAAACATGTTCATGTCAAAGTAACAAGTATTCTCATATAAGTCTCACTATATCTCTTGCATGGAGATGGATGGAGGAGGGATTTTAATTCATAGAGAAATTGAATAGTTAGGAAAATGTGATTAAGTGGAAGGCTGGAATCTTGTTGAAAGCGTGTTTCTATGTCCTATAATGCTACTTTATGCTCCTATATTTGTCGAGAGTAATAGGCAAGTGCGGTGAGGTATTGAATATCCATTTTTATTTCTAAGAGAGAAATAGTGCAGACAAATAATGTTACACTCTTGTTGATGCCTAGAAATATCCTTGTGTCGATGGTAAGGGTTCTCCCCAGTAGAAAGTTCGAATTAGAACTTAAACCATTTGGAATAGGGAACCCATCCAAAATTTGGCCCAACTACCGTTTACTGGTTTTCGGTTTCAATTGTTGTGGCTCAGTCCATTGTTTAGGGTTTTATTTTAAGGGCATGGAATGCAATATGAACTCGAATCTAAGATGTATTCCTATATTACACTAACCTATTCTATCCAGGAGAAAGATTAAAAGCACAAGCAGTGAGGTGGAATTGATATATATATATATATTCTAAAACCAGATAGTTGCAAGTTAGACATGTATAAAAATAATAGAATAATTTATGAACATAGAACATAATATCATAATATTCTACACCCACAACTTGTAGAAAGAAATAAAACATGAATACATATAAACAACATAAACATAAACATAAAACTTTAGGAATAATCCACCAAAAATGATGAACAATCTTACTACATATAGGCATGAGACAAATATAAAAATAGTTCCACAACATTCAGCCACGTGACATACAAATCATGTGCAACTTGATCCCAATAACTTATCTATTCGTTAACAAAAAAAGTTCTTACAAAATGAGCAGTGAAAGGTCCCGCCAAAATCCCCCTCTCCTCCCTTCTCCTTTGTTTTATAAAATTTACAAAAGTAACTCTCAAAGTAACCCTTTAGATCCCTCATAGTTTGTTATGCCTTTTGGGTTTCTTGGGCACTTGTCACTTTGAAGTTTTGATTTTTTCCTAAAAAAAAATAAAATAAAATTTTAATTACTTAATTCAAGGAGGGGTGTTCTCTTGTGACTTTATGAATTGATTTCAAAGTTCAAAATCATATGTAATGATATTTAACTACTAATATATAAGCAACCACAGGGAGACTTCATGTGAAACTATCTCTTTGTTTGAAATGTAACTAGTGGTTTAGCTATGGATGAATGACATATTGTCATCAAGTGTAAATTGCATGTGGGGATTCCAACTTGGATTTTTAACACCTCTGAAGTAACTTGTGATACCCCCTTGATGAATTCGTCCTCATCTTATTTACTCTTTCTTATCTCTTGAATACTTCACTCCTTTGGTGTAAGTTCCTCAAAGGTACTTGGGGACGGAAACTGACATTTCTCAAACAACCTTACCATTCCTTCATGCACATTTTTAAATTTTCCTTGTGATGAGGCGGCCTCTTTATACATGGTTAATCCATCCTTTCGGTATTTTTCAATGGTGACATAATCTAGTTGCATTTCCTGTAAATTTCTCCTTGGCAGATTGGAAGGTGTTTCGATTGTCTGTCGCTCCCAAGTTGCCATATAATTCAGATTTCCTTTGATTCCTGGGCATATTTGACCATGACTCTTAGCCTTGTTGTGACATTTTGTACATCCTGCAAAATTTTTGTGACTATTTCCTACACATGCAAATACTCTTGTTATAGTTAAGTGGTGCAAGCTTGGAATTCCACTAGAATTTGTTTCTCTTCGTTGGCTACTTCTGCCTCCCCTTCCATTACATCCATTTTCTTCTATAGGAACTTCTATTTTAGTCTTCATATCCTCTTTATCAACTTTAAGGCCCTCTACCTGCGTGATTAATGCATCTTTTTCACCCTGTAGATCATGTGCTAAGATTTCTGGAGTTCCTTTCTCTACTAGCAAAGTATTGAATTCATGTTTCAACTCAAATCCTTCCCTTCTGACTAGTCTTTCAAAAGACAGTATTTTAAAAGGATAATTTTCTTTTTGGACTTGTATAAATTATTAGTTAGATGTTGTATGTTTAATTCTCTTTCCATAGAAATAGCGACATTTGTTGAGGCTATGAGGATAGGTGCTTTATCTATGTGTTTAATTACCAGAGTCTCGAGAGTGATCTCCATCTTCGTATGTGCAAATAATTTGAGATTTTTGTGTGTTTTCTGCATGATTTGTCTCTTCTACTTATCGAATATGAAAGAACTAATATTTTCCATTGAATCCTCTTTGGAAGACATATATAATCCTATACCAATCCCTTTCAGGGAGAAATTCCCTCTAGTGAGTGTAATGGTGAAACTGATGGGAGGCACTTCAATGTCCATTTCTTGGGGATTGTTGTCTTGTACCTCCTCTTGTATAATTTTCTCTTCCTCTTCTTTCCTTTTAGATTCTTCCCAATATTTTATCTCTTCTTTATATTTCTTCTTAAGCAGTTCCTCTAGTTGTCTTTTCTCTTCAGCTTTCCGCTGTAGTTTTGTTTGCTTCTCCTTTTCTTATTGCTCTTTATTTGTACATGTTTCTTCCTTATATTTCTTTTGTTCTTCCACCCATTGAGATTCTACTTCAAATTTTCTTTTATCTTTTTCCTCGATGACATTTTAGGCCTTTTCTACTGTTTGTCTATGGACCTCTTCCAATTCTTTTTGTGCCTTTTCTTGAGCTACCTCTGCTACTTTCTTTTCCTTTTTCATGCGAGCACAACCTGCAGTTGAAGCTTTACCTTTCTTCATCCTCGTAGCTAAATATTCAGTGTGTGGAATTTACTATATATTTATTCTTATGCAAAGAACTCATCAACTTATGGCCAGGTTAACCTTATTACTGCACATTGATGTTAGAAAAACATAATTGCATAACAATAGCATAAAAACAAGATAAATAAATAAAAGACATGAACACAATACAAGATAGACACCAATATACGTGGTTAACCTAATATGGGATATGTCCACAGAGAAATTTCCAGTCCTATTATTATATCGTCCATTAAAATGAAGGGATACAACTCGCAACACATCCACTGCAACTTCCTCTTAACTCTCAAATAGTCTCTCTCACACAATCAAAAAGATCATTTTTCACAATTACAATACTACCACACACAACCATATTATAATGCATTCCTTTTAAATATGGATTACCATGGGAAAATACCACAGTATACCCAATACCATGGGCCCATAAATTACCCATTATTGACCAATTCATGACTGTGAAATTACAACATTTTACAAGGTATTTTTTCCCAAGTTTTTCGCTATGGGGGCATTGCCCCTGAAACCTTGTCAGGGGGCTCCCAAATTAGTCTCCCCCCCCCTTGGACCCCCCATGGCGACTATAGTGGGGGTTCAAGACCCCCCACACCCCACCTCTTACGCTGAACTCCAAAAACAGTTGAAACACAACCTTTGAATCGGGAAGATCATGCTCCACAACCAACAATATCCCACTCAGAGAGTGATCAGGGTAGCTCCATCGCTACTACATCTGCTCGACTATGCTCCACAACTTGGACTTGGAAATTTTCTCATCTTCACCTTCACACTTGAAGGCCAACTAAAACTGAGCAGGAACTCATTTTCTCTCTGGTTAGTACCTTTTTCAACATGTCTATAGGATTCTTGCTTGTATGTATCTTTTCCAACTTCAACAGTTCATCTTCCAGAAGAGATCGTATGAACTGGTACTTGAGCTATATATGTTTAGTATTAGAATGGAAGGTTGATTTCTTTGCAAGATTAATGACACTCTGGTTTTCACTGTACAACTTGCTATTCTCCTTCTTTTTATCAAATTCCTCCATGAACCTCTGTAGCCAAATCATCTCTTTACTAGCCTCTATAGCAACAAAATACTCTACTTCTTTTGTTGAAAGTGCAACAACCTTTTGCAGTTTAGAAATCCAACTTATTGTTCTTCCACCTACAGTAAAAACATACCCTATGGTGCTCCTCCTGTTATCTTTATCACCTGCCATATCTGCATCAACATATCCCTATAGAACAGTGTCTAAACATCCAAAACATAATTCATGAGTAGCAGTACCTCTCAAATACCTAAGAATCCACTTTACTTCCTTCCAATGTTCTTTACTTGGATTGTTCATATACCTATTCACAACTCCCACTGCATGTGAAATATCTGGTCTTGTTCAAGCTACCATTTGCTTATGAATATGGAACCTTGGACATGTATTCTATCTCTTCCTGTGTCTTGGGACTCATCTCCTTACTTAGATTGAAATGAATATCCAAAGGTCTACTAACTAGTTTTTCATCCTACATTCTAAATATCTCCAAAACCTTTTCTATGTATTCACCCTGAGACAATGTCAACTTGTGATTTTTCCTATCTCTTGTTATTCACATACCAAGGATTTGCTTTGCAGTACCCAAATCCTTCATCGCAAATGAATTATCTAATTTCCTTTTGAGCACATTTATATCCTTCATGGTAGACCCTACAACAAGCATGTCATCCAAATATAATAACAAGATAATATATATTCCATTATCTAGCCTCTTGAAATAAACACAGTGGTCAAAATGATATCTACTATAACCTTGTTCTGTCATAAACTTGTCAAATTTGAAATACCACTGGCTTGGAGCTTGCTTCAGGTCATATAAGTTATTCTTCAACCTTCATACTAAATCCCCATGGAGAAAGGTCATTTTTACATATAAATGTTCAAGATGAAAATATTCTACTACCACTAAACTTAAAATATTCCTAATTGAAGTCATTTTAACAATGGGAAAAAATATTTCATCAAAATCTATACCTTTATTTTGTGCAATGTCATGTCCCAAAATTTGCATTGGGTCACAATGGCCCAAGCCCCTTTGGCCATACTCCTGATAGTTTGTCAAATTGATGTCAAGGGTCAAATGATTGATAAGAATGATGTCCAAGTTAGTAATAATGTGAAATTAGATCCAAATGGATAAGGTGGGTCACATTAAGAGAAATTCCCAATTCAAAGTTTGTAATATACCCATCCAAATGAACTGTCATGGAGGAAAATTACTAGTTCCCTAGGTTGGGGATGGAAGCATTTGGATTTGAAATAAGGGGGATAACAAATTATGTTTGAACATTAGAATCGCATAAATATTTAATAAATGAGCTAAATAAATAAATATAAGGGAAAATCAAAGTGGCAATTGATCATGAAGACACATGGAGGATGTGGGACCCACACAAGCTAGATTTTCTATGCCACATGGCATCCTCCTCTTGTCATTTTGAAATCCATGAGAAGCCCAACGTTCTTGGGATGAGTTGGAAGGTAAATATACTTGGCATGACTCAATTAAGGTCGAATTGGAGTGGAAGAGTAACTCCCATGGAAGAGGAAGAGGCATTTGGAGCTAGTGAGACACTTGAACTAGATTCCCTAGCTCTATGACAACAATGATGAAGATGCTATGACACCTATGACACAAATCAGACCTGAAGGATGACGTTTGACATATATGAAATGTCACGGCTAAAAATAGACTCGAAGAGGGAGCTCAAGTGAGTGAAGGCAGCCAAAGAGACACCAATTCGAATTTGGAGAAGTAGGGAGCTAGAATTGGAAGGACAAATGGCATACTTGGGAATCTCTTCCCAAATTGAGTTGGCATGAAGCTCTTGGGAGGAATTTGACCCATGGAGGACCTTATAAGTTTATAAAATACAATAAAAAATAAGGATGGTAGCTTTTGAACATTTTAGAATTTGCATTTTGCATTTGGAGAGGAGAGCTAGTGGAGTGCTACTCTACTTGCCTTAGCACCAATTTCGAGGGTGAAAGATTCCCATCCTAGTTGGTAATTGGAAAGGCCATTTAGAAATTTCATTTGAATATTTAATGGATTATTTTGTTATAGGTTGAATCTACAGGGCATCTCATGGTCACATCTCTTCCAGCTTGCTTCTACAACCATTCTTCTATTTCTTGGCATATTCATGATCCTTGAGGGAAGGCGCACTTGGTGAGCTATTGTAATCTTTGGGGGAGCTTCTAATGCCCCATTTATTTTGTAATATGATGAAAATTATCTTTTATTCACCTTCAGAAAGTTTCAATTCAATATTCCAAGTGGAAATGTATAAATATGATCATTAATGAGAAAATGGTGCCTTTTCCCCACTATGTTGATGTTTGCCAATGTTGTGATGATAATTTTGAATGGATAAGTGAACCGCTAATGGAATAATTATATATGGAATTTTAATAATTTTTATTACAAGTTTCATGTTCAGTTCATAAGCTTTTGGAGTCATTTGGTTCAGTTTCATATCATTTGGAGAAGTTTGCCTATCATTTCCCCCAAGGTCGAAACTAGTATTTTTGTAGCTGATTGGAGAGGGTTGTAATAGAATTAATAATTTGAATGGAGATGCATATGAACCTATGTTTATGTCCCTTATATTTCTGGACCTTCCCCTTTTCATAAATTCGAGAGGGTCCCATAGCACTTGGAGATCCATTTCCAGCATCTACCCAAGGGGGATTTGAACCCCAAATTGCTACTCAAACTCCCTACTTTGGCCATAACTTAAATAAGAGTTGAAAAATAATTTTTAAGTCTATAAAGCATCCATAAAACTAATATTCATGTTATAATATAATCCATACACCTTCTGTAACAAATTGAGATCATTTGGAGTCATTTGGAGACTAAGAGACCAATACTAGTCAAAGAGAAATTGCTAGTCAAACTCTCTACTTTGTCTAGAACTTAAATAAGAGTTGCAAAAGCCTTTTGAAGTCTATAAAGCATCCATAAAAATCATATTCATATTCTAATATCATCCATACACCTTCTGTAACAATTTGAGAGCATCTGGAGTCATTTGAAGACCAAGAGACCAATATTAGTCAAAGGTCGAACTAGTGGCAAAAGTTGAAACTTTCACCATTTTAATAAAATTCAAAAAAAGGGACATTACAGTGGTATCAGAGCATGATCTTGGAACCTGAAGTGGTCTTATATTCATGAGGAGAAGAAGTCAGGGACCACCATTAGATATTGAAACCAAAAGTGCTTTTGTTGAAGAGGAAAAAGTAGGAAAAGAAGAGCAATTTTTTGAGGAAACTATGACTAGGGATGAAAAGGGAACCTCATATGATGGTGAGGAGATTAGGAATCTCAATAAACCACTCTTTGAATACATGTCCAAGCAGATGATTAAAGTATTCTAATTGTTGGCTAGCCAACTTGGAAGAAAAGGAGAAAGAGGAGGAAGCAGTAGTTCTCATCATGAGGAGAAGAAGGTAATGGGTGAGCATATTTTCTCAAGCACGAGACCCCATAATAGAGAAAATGAATTTCAGAGAACACCAAGGCCTACTATACCAAAATTTATTGATTCCAAAGCAAATATGAACACTCAAATTGATGTGGAAGAGATTCTAATCAAATGGCAAAATTTGAGTGAAGATTGCAAAAACACTTTACCATTTGATCAATACCTCATTGTCTCAAACAAGCTCGAGATGAAGGAAGGTAATAAGAATCCATTTCAAAATAGAGAAAATCATATGTGTGTGAGTGACAAGAGAAATGAAATATATGAAGCTTCATAGAATGCATGTATGTCCTACTTGAGGAGAGTTTTTGGGATTTCTTCAAAAAGAGATTCCAAATCTATTGATCTTCAGGAAACCAAGGGGAAAATGCATCAGCTTGCTTGAAGGAGAAAAAGGAGGAGACGCATGAACCACCTAGTTCTGAAATAGGTGAAGTAGAAGAAGGAGTACATGAAGAGGATCGAAAGTCACTCCCAAGTGACTCTAAAAAAGATGAAGAGACATCACATGAGCAACTTCTTGAAAGGTTGCAATATACGTGTTCTTCCTCCTATGTTTCAAATTATCATATGGTAGATTGCATGGAGGATTCTCATGACATGGTAGATTGAATGGAGGATTCTCATGACATGGTAGATCATGAGAAACATGGAAATTTGCATGTCCTTGATGTGTTTGAAGATGATATTGATGAGATCCGAGCACTTGATGTGGTGGAAGAGGAACTTTAGTTTCCTCTTGGAAATGGTTACACATTTTTTGAAGACGTTGATTCCACTACCTTGGAACCAACCTATGAGGAAAGTTCTGCAATTTTGAGGGAGGTGCATGATCCTACCATTATGGAGCATTCACATGAGGACACTTCTGCACTTTCTGATCATTTGGGTGAGTTGGTTCATTCTCCTACATCCTACACTTCCATATTTTGCAGCATTCATCCTAATGAAGTATGGGTGAAAGGTTTATTTTTTATGGTGCCACATGCGGAGCATGAAACTCCTATCTCTCCTTTATATGATGACATTATTGGAGCCACTTCTTATTTACATTTGCAGCAACATTCCTTGTTACCTTATGATGAAACACATCTACATGGATGCAATTATGATGTTCACTTGAGTCACTTGAAGACTCATGATTTTCCTTGCTCCTTGCTTAGTTCAATTGATATTGGAGGAAATTCATCCACTACTTGGGTGAAGAGATATATGAGGGGAGAAAATTATTATTGGAAGCAACATCCTTTGTTATTTCTTGATGATACACATGTTCATGGATGCACAAATGGTACTTCTGTGAGCTCCTTGAAGGCTTATTGTTTTCCTTGTTCCCTACTTGGTTCATATTTTAGTGGAGGTTCTTCATTCACTTCTTGGATGAAATAAAACATTGCTGATTATTTTGATGCATATTACATCCTTTTGGAGCAGCATTATAGGACATGGTATCCTCACCTATGTCATTGGAGCATATTTGATTGGTCACTTGAAGCTTGTATGCACTTGGAAAATGGTGGTCTACTTACTTGGAGGTATAAGCACTTTCATGATTCTTTGATGAAGCATCTCCTTGATGTACATTTTCATCATGTTGTTATGTACTTTGATGATATATATTTTGTACTCATGATGTTTGGAAAAATGCATACAAGAAAATTGGATCCGGTAATTCTCTTACTTGATGGTATGAGTTGGAGAGCACTCTTAATTGTTGGAGTGCAATACAAGCAATGGGACGCTGGGATAATATTTAGTCCCATTGATTTCAATTTTTTGGGGAAACAAGAAGTATGGGAGATGGATTCCCCAATTAATAAAGTGATTTTAATCAGAGTAGTGCAGCAGAAATCATGGTGGTTCCTCTCTAAAATCTTCATGGAATCTCGAATACTCAAAGTTGGGAAACTCAGTGTTAACTTAACAGAATTATGCAGTGGTATCAAAAAGGGTTTCGAAAATATGAACGAGATAAAGAGTTATTGTGAAAACATGGTTTTGATGGATTTAATTAACATTTTGGTGTTTAGTGGTGATGCTATAGGGGATATCAAAATGAAAAAGAAAGCCCAAATCTCCTTGAGTCCATGGGTGGCTCTACTCAAGGTTTTAGAAGAGAATTTTTGGGAAGCAAAATTTTGGAAAGAAAGCAGGTTCTTCCACATACATGTGTTGAAATTGCTTGAGGACAAGCAATATTGGGAAGGGAGGATTTTTCATGTCCCAAAATTTTGCATTGGGTCATAATGGCCTAAGCCCCTTGTCCATACTCATGATAGTTTGTCAAATTGATGCTAAGGGTCAAATAATTGCCAAGAATGATGTATAAGTTAGTAATAATGTGAAATTAGATCCAAATGGACAAGGTGGGTCACATTAAGAGAAATTCCCACTTCAAATTTTGTAACATACCCATCCAAATGAACTGTCATGGGGGGAAATTACTAGTTCCTTAGGTTGGGGGTGGAAGCATTAAAAGTTGGAATAAGGGAGCTACAAGACCCAAAGTGACCTTAGAATTAAAAATTTACATTAAATGGGTCAAATAAATAATAATTAAAATAAAATAAGGTGTCATTGGATCATGAGGGCACATAAGAGGTTGTGGGACCCCCATGTGGCAAGATTCCTCACTACACTTGGCATGATTCTCTCCCCAATTCAAATTCAAGATGAAGGGTAAAATAATTAGGGGAGTTTAAGAGGTATTATTCATGGCATGAGTCATGTAAGGTCGAATTGGAGTGGAATAATAAATCCCATGGAAGAGGAAGAGTCATTTTGGATCTAGTGACACTTGGACTAGATTCCCTAGCTCTATGACAACAATGATGAAGATGCTATGACACCTATGACACAAATCAGACCCGAAGGCTGACATCTGACATATATGACATGTTAGGGCTAAAAATATCCTCCAAGAGGGAGCTCAAGTGAGTTAGGGCAGCCAAAGAGACACCAATTCGAATTTGGAGAAGGAGAGGGCTAGAATTGGAAGGACAAGTGGCATAATTGGGAATCTCTTCCCAACTTGAGTTGGCATGAAGCTCTTGGGAGGAATTCGATTCATGGAGGACCTTAGAATTTTATAAAAGAAAATAAAAAACAAGTATGGTAGATTTTTATCATGTTAGAATTTGCATTTTGCATTTGGAGAGGAGAGCTAGTGGAGTGCTACTCTACTTGCCTTAGCACCAATTTCGAGGGTGAAAGATTCCCATCCTAGTTGGTAATTGGAAAGGCCATTCAAACCTTTAATTTGGAGATTTAATGGAGTCTTTTGTTACAGGTTGAATCTACGGGGAAGCTCATGGTCACATCTCTTTCATCTTGCTTCTACAACCATTCTTCTATTTCTTGGCATATTCATGATCCTTGAGGGAAGGCGCACTTGGTGATCTATTGTACTCTTTGGGGGAGATTATAATGCCCCATTTATTTTGTACTATGATTAAAATTATCTTTTATTCACCTTCAGAAATTTTCAGGTCAATATTTCAAGTGGAAATGTATAAATCTGATCATTAATGAGAAAATGGTGCCTTTTCCCCACTATGTTGATGTTTTCCAATGTTGTGATGATAATTTCGAATGAATTAGTGAAAAAATGATGGAATAATAATATATGGACTTTTAGTAATGTGTATTAGAAGTTTCATTTTCAGTGCATAGTATTTTGGAGTCATTTGGTTCAATTTCATAGCATTTGGAGAAGTTTTCCTATCATTTCCCCCAAGGTCGAAACTAGTATTTTTGTAGCTGATTGGAGAGGGTTGTAATAGAATTAATAACTTGAATGGAGATGAATATGAACCTATATTGATGTCCATTATATTTCCCCTTCCTATTTTCATAAATTCGAGAGGGTCCCATAGCACTTGGAGATCCATTGCCAGCATCTACCCAAGGGGGATTTGAACACCAAATTGCTAGTCAAAATCCCTACTTTGTCCAGAACTTAAAAAGAAGAGTTGTAGAATCCTTTTGAAGTCTATAAAGCATCCATAAACCTCATATTCATGTTCTAATATCATCCATACACCTTCTGTAACAATTTGAGAGCATTTGGAGTCATTTGGAGACCAAGAGACCAATACTAGTCAAAGAGAAATTGCTAGTCAAACTCCCTACTTTGTCCAGAACTTAAAGAAGAGTTGCAGAAGCCTTTTGAAGTCTATAAAGCATCCATAAACCTAATATTCATGTTCCAATATCATCCATTCACCTTCTATAACAATTTGAGAGCATTTGGAGTCATTTAGAGACCAAGAGACCAATACTAGTCAAAGGTTGAACTAGTGGAAAAAGTTGAAAATTTCACCATTTTAATAAAATTCAAAAAAGGGACATTACATGCAAACCCATTTACAACAAGTCTGGCCTCGTATCCCTTCTTACCTCCATCTTCTTCCTTCATCTTGTAAACCCATTTATTCTACAATTCTCTTTTACGTATAGGAAACTGAACCAAATCCCATGTCCGGTTTCTTACCAAGGAGTCCATGTCCTCATTCATGCCTTAATCGCACTTATTTCTAGTTTCCACCCACATTGTTTCTTCATAACATTATGGTTGACCAGAATTAGTCATCAATAAATAATATAGGGAAGGAGAGTATTGTTCAGAGGGTCTACTTAACCTGGTATATCTTCCAACACTTGCAGGAATTTGAGGTACCTGTTGTTGTTCTTCATTTTCTGGCACCTTTGGAGTTTCATTTTCTTTGATATCATCAAGCACTATGTATTTTGTGTTTTCCTTTTCCTGTTTCTTTCCCTGTAACTTATCTTTATACATGACCTTTTCATTGAATACCACATCTCCACTCTTAATGATTTTGTGATTTTCATAATCCCATAAGCAATAACCAAAATCATCAACCCTGTATCCAATAAAGGTACACTTCTTGGATTTAGCCTCAAGCTTTGTTCTATTTTCTTTATCAATATGTACAAATGCCTCAAAACTAAAAGTTCTCAGAAATGAGTAGTTTAACTTTTTACCTATCCATGCCTCCTCTGGAATACCACCATCCAAGGATCTTGAAGACCCTCTCTTTATTAAGTAAAAAATAATATCTACAACATCTACCCAAAACTATAAGGGAAACATTGCATGTTGTCTCATACACCTTGAACGATCCATGATTGTCCTGTTCATCCTTTTTGACACACACTTTTGTTGTGGTGTTCATGGGACTGTATTATCTCTACGAATCCGATGGTATGAACAGTAACTATCAAAATCCTTGCCACAGTATTTACCTCCATTATCATATCTGAGATAGTTCAACCTTTTTCCTGTATCATTCTCAACCAAAGCTTTCCATTTCTTAAAAGTGGAAAAACATCAGATTTCTATCAAATGCAATAAACCCATTTTTGTTTAATTGCATCATCAATAAAAGTAACATAATAACAAGAGCCACCAAGATATTGTACCTAATACAATCCCCATACATCTATATGTACAAGCTATAACTTTTCACTCTTCTTTTGCTTCCAACACTAAGAACTCTGACTCTCTTATGTTTTCCGTAAAGGCAGTTCTCAGATAATTCCAAACTAACCTGCTACAAATATCAAAACAACTTCCTTGAATTGAGAATTTGCATCCCCTTCTCACTCATGTGGCCAATCCTTTGATGCCACAATGTTGTATTTGTTCCTATGGAAGCTAAAGAGATAGAACAGTTAGTATTATGAGGACATAAATACAACGTATCTATCCTGTCTCCTTTTGCTATCACCAACGATCCTTTAGTGATATTCCACCAAGTTTCTCCAAATGTATAAAGACAACTACCATCTCCCAAATTCCCTGTTGAGATTATATTTCTTTTCATAGAAAGATTATGCCTTGCACATTTCAACAACCATTCATTTCGATTCTTTAACTTTATCTGTACCTTAATCATTTCAACAATTTTACACGGTTCATCATCACCCAATAAAACATGTCCAAAATCACCTTCAACATAATCATAAAGAAATTTCCTATGGGGTGTAGCATGACATGAAGCCCATGAATCTACTACCTAGTAATCACTAGTACTATCTAATGCAAAGAATCAAAGCATTGTGTAACACATCACCTACTACATTTGCTTCCTGAGTAGTCTCATGCTATCCATATTCATTCTTCTTTAGAGATCCATAGTATTTCTTCATATGTCCTTTCTTCTGACAGTTCCAACACTCTATTTTTCCCAGTCTGGGCTTGGATCTTCCCTTCCTAGAATTCCCACAATTACCCGGGCTATTTTCTTTCTCCATTTTTCTTCCCCTGCTCTTCATGGTCAACGCATTACCTGATGTATCACCTGTGCTTTTCCTTCACATTTCCTCGCTAAGAATAAAACCAACAACATCATCAAAGTTGAGATTGTTTGAAACATAGACATATTTACTTACAACCATGACCAAGCCATTCCATATTTATGGCAATGAGCACAATATTAGAAGATCCCTAACATCATTATCAAATTTCATTGCTATAGAACTTAGATGATTAGTAAAAATATTAAATTCATTTAAATGGTCAGCAACAAATCCATCTTCTAACATCTTCATATTAAATACACCCTTGATTAGAAATACCTTGTTGGAGGCCGAGGGTTTTTCATATAGTTTAGCCAATGCATTCATTAGACCCTATGTTGTCTTTTATTTTGAAATATTGAAAGCCACCGATGAAACCAAGAAAAACCGTATTTTTCCTAATGCCTTTCTGTCAAGAACCTCCCATTCTTTGTCCTTCATAGACACCAAATTACTTCTTTTTCCTCCCAATTGTAGGAATATATCCATCTGATATAGATAGTCCTCCATCTGCATCTTCCATAACAGGTATTTTTGGCCGTTAAATTTCTCTACCCTAAAATTTCCTTCTTCTGTCATTGCTCCCACTCAAACTAGGATCCTTTTTTTTCCTGTGAGTTTATGTGCCAAATAGGCCTTTGGCTCTGATACCAATTGTTAGAAAAATAGGATCGTAAAACAATAGCATAAAACAAGATGCAAAAATAAAACACATAAACACAATAGAAGAGAGACACCAATATACGTGGTTCACCCAATATAGGTTACGTCCATAGAGAAATTGCTATTCCTTTTATTATACCATCCAACAAAATGAAGGGATACAACCCGCAGTACATCCACTGCAGCTTCCTCTTCTCTCTCTCATAGTCTCTCTCACACAATCATAGAGACCCTTTTTCACAAATACAATAATACCACACACAGCTGTATTACAATGCCTTCCTTTTAAAGATGGATTACCATCGGGGAAAATACCATTGGCCCGTAAATTACCAATTATTGACCAATTCATGACTATGAAATTACAACATTTTACAAGGAGATTCCCTAGATTAGAACATTGGGTATAAAGGTTCTACGGGGTCTCTTCCCCCAAAACACCACCATGGAGGGGCTCCCAATTAATTAGTCATCACCCCCCCTATATCCCACATGGTGACTATAGTGGGGGGGGAATCCCCCCCCACACCCCCTATCATGCGCTGGGATCCAAACACGACTGAAACACGACCTATGAATCAGGAAGATTAGGCTCCACAACCAACAATTGATTTTCCACTTTATTATGGTGTTAGGATATTTAGACACTTAGGAGTTAGTTAAGATCAACTTGTGTAATATATCCGTTAGGGATAGTGTGTTTCTTTAGTATGCATTAGTATGCATTTGTAAATACTTAATCCGACGGTCACGATATGTTTCCGACATAGAGTGATCCGACGGCTCAACTTCTCTTAGATCAAACCTAACCTTGATCCGTGGCTTAACACCCGATTGGTCCATGATCTCTATTTAAAGAGCATGGAGGGTCATTGTTTAGTTGATCGATTATGAGAAGCTCATTTGTAACTTTCTTTCTTTGCATAATAAATTGTCCCGTAGAAGCTATTTGGCCGGGGCCGTGGAGTGTTTCCCTCAAGAGGGTTTAAACCACGTCAAAACATCGGTGTGTTGATCTGTGATCTGTTTGTGTGAAGTGGTTACTCTTGGTGTTCGGTCCTTTGGTAGTACCCTGTGTACCCGAACATGGTATCAGAGCTTTTATGAAGTGCCGCTTCCGGTTATGATCTAGATCTTGAACTGCTGTTGCCGAAACTCGAAAGGGTTTCTAGTTCTGGTATTTCTGTGCATTTCTGGGCTGTGGGAGGTGTTCCATTGCGTCCGGAGCGTCGTTTCCATTGGGAAATAGTTTTCGTTTGATCGAAAACGGTTCCCGGTTGCTCCAGAAACGCGTTTTTCATCAGATCTGAAGGTATAATGTTACAGTGACGCATTTTTTTATTTTCGTTTTTGAAAAGAAAAGATTTCATATTTCATTTTTTTTTACTGTTAGATTTTTTTTGGTTCGGATTGTTGCTTTCCCGTCTGCGTATGCTCTTTGCCGTGCACCTTGAGCGATCTCGGCAAATCAGAAACAGAAAGGGAAAGGGTTTTTTCGGCTGCGTATGCTCTTTGCCGTGCACTTTGCGCGATCTCGGCAAATCAGAAACAGAGAGAAAACGTAGACTTTCCGGGCAAGCTAACAAGATCTAACTCCACAAGTGTGGAAAAGTTTTTTGTTTCGTTTTGTGGCTTGTTTTGCAGGAAAAAGGGCAAGCACGCAAACCGAGTAAAAAAAAAAAAAAAAAAAAAAAAAAAAAAAAAAAAAAAAAAAAAAAAAAAAGCCCCCTTCCTCATTTCCATATTTTACATACCTTTTAAACTAGCTCACTTGGTCCAAAGCCCCCTTCCTCATTTCCATATTTTACATACCTTTTAAACTAGCTCACTTGGTCCAAAGTTGCTTTATTCCTTAATAGGTCTTGAGTTCAAGTCTTAGGAAGTTACTTTTAAAAAGAAAAGTGCATGCAATTTCTATTTTCAAGTTACTTTATTGTAAAAGTGCATCTCACTTAAATAATAAAAAAATAAAAATACAAGTGAGTCACTTAAGCTTTTTATTTATTGTTGCACTATTTAAAAGTAATATCATTGTAAAAGTGAAATCACTTATTTTACAAAAGTGATTCACTTAAAAGCAACTTTTTTTTGTAAAGTGATTGTCAAAAGGTTCATCTTGGGAAGAGGGGGGTTCTTTTTTTTAGCTGGACATTCTCTAGCTGCCACGTCACTATTGGGGACATCTTCAACAGTTTCTTTGTTCAAGCATAACTTCATCATACAGAGTCAGTTTTCAGTGCCGTTTTTTTTTAAACCGCCTATTTTTTCGAGCTCTTCACATCCAGACTATTGGTTTCTGCTTTTACAGCCATTAATTTACAAATATGGCCGCCCATTGTGATATTCTACTTAACAGTTCCAACTATTTCTCATGGAAATCTCGTATGGAGGATGTTCTACGAAGTAGGGGACTTTTCAGAATTACAACAGGGAAAGAAAAAGAACCCACTGATGATGAAAAGAAAATAAAATGAGCAAATAGATGTGATGAAGCTCGTGGATTGATTGGGATGTCAATCTCTACTGATTTGCGATTCCACATATCTGGAATTGATGAACCTAATACTGCTTGGGACAAGTTGGAAACTGTGTTTGGTAAACACAATGAAATTCGAGGCCACCAACTCGAAAATGAGTTGATTTCTTTAAATCCAAGTGACTTTTCATGCATTCAAGATTATTTATCTAAGTACAAAACTCTCAAGCTCTTATGTGCAGAATGTAAGATTGAGAGGGAAGACAAACAATGCATTTATCACATTCTTTCCAAACTTGGACCTGCATATTCTGTTTTTGTATCTACATTTTACTCCATGAAAGCGTCATTGAATGCAGCCAGCTATCAAGAGCCTAGTCTTGAATCCTTTTGTGATTCCTTGATTAGGGAACAAGATAAACTCATTCATCTTGGAATAATCAATCATGCAGATACATCTGGGAAAGCCTTATTGTCCCAACAGAAAGAAAAGTCCAAGCCTCCCAAGAAACAAAATTTTCGCAATAATAAGTCAAACAAGGGTCCCAAACCCTCTCAGTCAGCTCCTTCTTTAAAAAATGACAAAGGATCCAAGCCAAAAGGCAAGAAGACTGAGCGTCATTGCAACTATTGCGGGAAAGATAATCATGATGAATCAAAGTGTTTCAAAAAGATGGCAGCCTTGGAAGCAGCAATGAAGAAGCACCACATCAGCCTAGATTCGCCATCAGAATCTACCTCTCATGGACATGCACTTTGTGCTTCTGGTTATTCTTATAATGCATCTTCTTCTTCTACTTCAAATGAATGGCTCATTGATTCTGGAGCATCTTATCATATGGCTAAGGATCAAGCCATCTTTTCTACTATGCATGAATGTAACACCAAACAAATATTTGTTGGTGATGATAGATCTCTAAGTGTTGTAGGAGCTGGAACAGTTCCAGTAGATAATGGTCATTTTAGTGATGTACTATGTGTTCCAAGAATTTCCTGCAATTTGTTATCAGTCTATCAGATCACTCATTCTGGTGAAGGTAAAACTGTGACCTTTACACCTCACCAAGTTGTAATCAAGGATTTTAAAGATCCTCAACAGGTTCTAGCTACCGGAATTGTTGATGATATTACCAGGTTGTACAAGTTTAACAACTTTGGGTCATCACCTTTCCCTTCAGTTTTTGTTGCTCATAGTGATAACTTGAGCAAACTTTGGCATGAGCGATTTGGTCACTTAAATTATCGCTCATTGCAACAACTATGTAAAGAAAATATGGTGACAGGTCTTCCGATGGTCTCTTGCAGAGATGGTGTTTGCTCCGGTTGTGTACTCGGAAAACATCATCGGGACAGTTTTGACAAACGTGCCTCTTGGCACGCCTCGGTTCCCTTGGAGCTTGTGCATAGTGACTTGTGTGGTCCTCTTCCATCTGCTTCCTTTTCTGGTTTCAAGTATTTCTTAACTTTCATTGATGATTACACCAGACGCACTTGGGTTTATTTCCTAAAACTTAAGAGCGAAGTATTTAACATGTTCTTGGCCTACAAGGCCCTTGTTGAAAAACAATCTGGTCATCAAATTATCAAGTTAAGATCTGACAATGGAGGAGAATATGTTAACAAACAGTTCACTACTTTCTGCACTGAACAAGGCATCCAACAACAGCACACTGTTCCATATACACCACAACAAAATGGTGTAGCTGAGCGGAAGAACCGCACTTTAAAAGAAATGGCTAATTGTATGATCCAATCTAAGGGACTAAGTCTTCAATTTTGGGCTGAAGCCATAAATTGTGCAAATTACATAGTTAATCGCACCCCCACAAAAGCATTACAAGGTATAACACCAGAAGAAGCATGGAGTAAAATTAAACCTGATGTAAGTCACTTTCGTGTGTTTGGTAGTGAAGCATGGGCTCACATTCCGGATGAAAAACGGAAAGCATTGCAGCCTAAAAGTGAAAAGTGCATATTTGTTGGATATTCTGAAGATGTAAAAGGTTATAGACTTCTTCAACCACATTCTCATGCTATAATCATTAGAAGAGATGTTAAATTTGATGAAAATATCTTGGCCTGCGAGCCTAACTCGGCGAGTGTGCCATCTTTGGCCTGCGAGCCTGATTCGGCGTTTGTGCCTTCTTCTTCTTCTTCCAACTTCCTTGACAGGTTTCCAACTCCAGTTTCTGATGATGACAGTGAGGATGAAAATCCACCTCCGCCTGCTCATGTTCCTCCAGTTGCACCAGCACAAGTGCTTCCTCGATGGGTCCGTTCAACATGTGAAGCAGCTGGTGATCTTGCCGGTGATCCTAGAGATCAACGTCGAACACGTTCTCAGTTTCAGCGAGCCTCTTCTCTTTTGGCTCAAGTTTCCGAGAATCATGATCCAGAAACCTTTGCAGAAGCTTCAGGGAATCCAGATTGGGATGCAGCCATGGATGAAGAATATCGTTCCTTAATGGCGAACGATACTTGGGATCTTGTACCTCTTCCAAAAGGAAGAAAACTTGTCAGATGTAAATGGGTCTACAGAACTAAGTATGCATCAGATGGAAGTGTTGAAAGACTTAAGGCAAGGTTAGTTGCCAAAGGTTTTTCTCAAGTTGAAGGGATTGACTACAATGAAACCTTTGCTCCTGTCGCCAAAATGAACTCCATCCGCCTTGTTCTTTCCCTTGCAGCCTTACACAACTGGGAAGTCCATCAAATGGATGTCAAGTCTGCCTTCTTACATGGTGATTTACAGGAGGAAATTTACATGGAACAACCTCCTGGCTATGTTCAGAATAACTCTAGCCTTGTCTGTCGCCTTAAGAAATCCTTATATGGCCTTAAGCAAGCTCCTAGAGCTTGGTATGCCAAAATGGATAACTTTCTCCTTGACACTGGTTTTT
The DNA here is from genome assembly GCA_027924585.1 of Larix kaempferi. Lineage (NCBI taxonomy): Eukaryota > Viridiplantae > Streptophyta > Pinopsida > Pinales > Pinaceae > Larix > Larix kaempferi. The sequence continues at coordinate 57,257,203 of BSBM01000047.1, read as the reverse complement.
CTAGATGCCATTCTGACCCCAATGTCTATACCAAGAAAGTAGGAAACCATCTCATCATACTTGTTCTATATGTTGATGACCTTATTCTTACTGGTAGTGACCCTAAGCTTATAACCCATGTGAAATCCAGTCTTAAACAAACTTTTGAAATGTCAGACTTAGGACATTTGCATTATTTTCTTGGTCTCCAAGTTCTGCAAACCAAAGAAGGAATCTTTCTTTCTCAGTCTAAGTATGCTTGTGACCTTCTTCGTCGCTTTCACATGGAAGATTGTAAACCAGCCCCTTCTCCCTTCTAGTCTGGAGTCAAACTTTCTGCCACTTGTACTTCACCTGAAGTAGATGCCACACTGTATCGTCAGCTTGTTGGTTGTCTTTTATACTTGACTCATTCCCGTCCTGACCTTTCCTTTGCCGTTGGTCGAGTTGCCCGTTATATGCAGACACCTCATGAAAGTCACTGGAAAGCAGCTAAAAGAATACTTCGATATATTCGAGGTACAGTTCAGTTTGGGATTCATTACAGTACAGGGGGGAAACCTTTGTTGGTTGGTTTCACTGATTCAGATTGGGCCGGCGATCCTGATGATCGAAAGTCTACTGCAGGTTATGTTTTCAGTCTGGGCTCTGGACCTATCACTTGGGCTTGTAAGAAACAACAAGCTCTTGCTCTTTCTTCAGCAGAGGCAGAATATCGAGCAGCAGTTAATGCCAGTCAGGAAGCTTTATGGCTTCGACAGATCCTTTCAGAGTTTGGATTCGAGCAGCAGCAGCCTACTCCACTTTGGTGCGACAATCAAAGTGCCATCAAGCTTGCCAAAGATCCAGTTCTACATCAACGCAGCAAACACATTGAGCTACACATGCACTTCATCAGAAATCTTGTTCATGATCGTGTTCTTGAAGTGCTCTTTTGCCCTACAGATGATCAAGTTGCAGACATCTTCACCAAGTCTCTTACCGAAGCGAAGTTTTCTAAACTTCGATCTATGTTAGGAGTTCAGGAACTTGTCATTAAGGGGGGATAGGTTCTAATGCCTCCTTCCTTCTCCTAATAGTGTCACTTTTGTAAATCCTTCAATCCTATCCCAAGTTGTTCTTAAGGGGGGATGTTAGGATATTTAGACACTTAGGAGTTAGTTAAGATCAACTTGTGTAATATATCCGTTAGGGATAGTGTGTTTCTTTAGTATGCATTAGTATGCATTTGTAAATACTTAATCCGACGGTCACGATATGTTTCCGACATAGAGTGATCCGACGGCTCAACTTCTCTTAGATCAAACCTAACCTTGATCCGTGGCTTAACACCCGATTGGTCCATGATCTCTATTTAAAGAGCATGGAGGGTCATTGTTTAGTTGATCGATTATGAGAAGCTCATTTGTAACTTTCTTTCTTTGCATAATAAATTGTCCCGTAGAAGCTATTTGGCCGGGGCCGTGGAGTGTTTCCCTCAAGAGGGTTTAAACCACGTCAAAACATCGGTGTGTTGATCTGTGATCTGTTTGTGTGAAGTGGTTACTCTTGGTGTTCGGTCCTTTGGTAGTACCCTGTGTACCCGAACATATGGCTATCATTTTTTCGAAACTTTTATTCATCGAAGTGGAAGATGTTCAAATATTTGGTTAGTTCTTCAGCTTATTTTACCTTGGTCATCTGGTAGGACCCTACCACTATAGAAAAAGATGGCCATGACGCTTTCTTGGATTTGGCAGAGTAGACCTAATTCCATTTGTGAAGGTATGTCTCACTATTTCTCTTAAAACCATGTGGTTCATGACATATTTCAACAATATGTATGGAGGTTGTGACCCTCCGTAGATCCATAGGTATGTTCCTCCTTTTGTTAGAAACCAATATCCAAGCTTTGTGACTACTTCGGTTGTTTTATCGGTCATGCATTTGGTTGTTTTCCCATATATAATAATATATAGTGGCATGAAAAACTCCTCGCAGATTTGCTTGTAAGGGATAGCGTGATTTTGTGTCCATAAGGATTGACAATAAACATGCATGGGAGGCTTTTGGGGGTTCCATCTCCATCCCATACAGATGGAAATTTTCAAGGTGCAAACCACATTTAGTAGGTATGAGGACATGTGGAACCTAGATTGTTGTGTGAGTATACTTGCTTGTGCGTTCATGGTTTCATCTTTCATATTCTAGGAGAGGATTTCTTCCTAGTTGAATCTTGCGCTGAGCAAGGTGACAAGATAGAACAATGAGGCCCATCCAATCTTGAAATGGGAAGAGTCCGGTTCTTCATACATCCTACACAAAAGAGTGGTTGATATTCTGTATGGTTGTTTTAGCCATTTGGCTTCATATATTCCATCCTCTCTGTTACAGAACTTCTTGCTCGAAACCCACACCAACTTGAGAAATTATGTGCAGTGGATTTTGAGTGACTTGACCTAGTCATTTTCCATATTAATTTATAGTGTTGGGAACCTGTAATACTTGTTCCTAATGGATGGTTGAAAGGAAGCGATGGATTTTCCAGTGGCATATTTGATAATACGAAATTTAGCATCTATATGAGGACGAACCATCCTATCACTTCGACAGATGGGAAAACTTCCAACCTAGTCGCTTCTTATGTAAGCTTGACCTCTTGATATTCTGATATATCAAAATCCATTCTTGGTTTTTTTCACATAATGTGCAATACAATTATGGCTTGAAAATATGGTATATTTCACCCCAACGATATTCTGGCTTTGATTCTGTGATGCTTTTGGTATCATCATACTCTAACACAAGTTCCAGAGTTCCTCGTTATTCCTCCCTCTTGTCTCTGGATAAAACTTCTTGAATAAATTTGCACTGCTGACTGGTTCACCGATGAGAAGTAGGACTATCCTATGATGCATCAAACCCAATATCATTTTCCAAAAAGGACAAATTACGACACTTAGAAATGAAAATGAGTAGACTTCCAGATTTGAAGTTTTGTTAATATCCCCAGCCATGATTTCTTAGTATTGAAATATTGACTAAAATTAGTTCTAGTCAGGAATGCAAGGATGTTTAGAGTTGTTACACATCTAAAGAAAGTTATTCATGATTCCTTTTAAAACTAAGTGCTCGGGTTACTTTACAACAAAAAATAACAAAAAAGAGAATTTAAATATTTTTTTGTTCTCAATTTCTCTTCACAATGCACATATGGTTTTACATGAACATAAAAAAGTTTATTCAATCAAACCCGAGTTAGCTTAGTGAAAATAAATCTTTGGTGGAATGTTTCATGTCCAATTGATTGGTTTTATGTGTTCATATTGAAGCTTTGAGATGTTATCAAATCACCCATGTTAATTGTAACTATGGGTTTGAGTTCTTTGGTTTCCAAGATGGTGTAACTTATAGCCTAATAGAAACTAGCATAGGTCTCCTTTCTCACCCCATGCGTAATTTACTAAAACCTCTTGGTGCGAACAACAAAGAATTTGGCGGAGATTTCCTAAGGTTTTAAGGCGAACTCTATTGGCTTAGGGGAAATCCAAGTCTTAAAAGAGTTGCAATGGTTGCATATGGATTCAGATTCCTAACCTAACATCGACGACATGAGTCCCCTTGTTGCTAGCCTAGTTTCCATGGGGAGAGTTGAAAATCCCAATATAATTGTTTCACAACTATGACCAAAACTTAGGAGATGAAAAAGGGTGCTTACCTCTAATATGGGTCTGGTCATGATCTAAATAGTTAGGGATATTCCTGTGCTCCTCTCTTCTCTTGCTTAGGCAGCTTACTCTGTGTGGACAAGTGCCAAGTGACAACTTGGTAGGAAGGAATCCCCTTTTATAATAGAAACTGCACGAAGCTCTTTTAATTTTTCCTAAGTGACACTTATCATTGGGGCCCTTGAATCCTCTATTTTAGTTTCGATGAGAATTTGGTTTCCTGCTACACCGTCCCAGTGAAAAAACATTTTTTTAATTGTAACCATCGATAGCATTTCAAATTTATCCATGCCAAATTTTCATCATTTTATGCACAGTCTATCAATAGTTTTTCACCTTCCCTCGTGAGACATTTCAACAAACTTTTGACTTTTTATGCGTAACATGTCGACGGAATGTCAAGTTATCTTGCTCCCGGTTCTGCAAATATAGAGTTGTGAGGTGAAGAACTGATGAGAAAATGTATGTAATCATACTAAAAGTAAATTATATAGATGAGTAACTGTAGAAGTTGTATGTGTTGGAAAAAGAGGAACGTTTCGTAAATGTTACTTTTTTCAAGTATAAAAAATGTTTTTTCCCTTTCTAGTAAATCTTTTATGGATAGAAAGAAGAATGAAAAGAGACATATAAAAGAGGATTCAATTGATAGAAAGTACAAAACAGAGGATAGGAAGTCATATGGGTGGTAGGAAGATATGTACAAGAAACAAAAGATGTGTTAAAAAAGGCATGTTTGCAAAGATTCTTCATGTTTTCTATGGTCGATGTAGGCATTGTACCTCATCCATGAATATTTGCCAAAGGAGAAAATAGAAATATGTGAAGGTCTAACAAAGACCTAACATTGGATATTGTAATGGATGTAAGGCCTTTTCAGTCAATGTTTCCAATGATGATTCTTGCCTTTTGTAAGGTCATGCCTAGTGATTTGTGGATTATCAAACCCCATGGCATGTGAAGTGGTAGCTTCTTATGGAAACGTAAACCCTTGTTTCGAGAGGGATGGGCACATAGTTTGTATTGGAAGCATCCCAAGGTGGGCCTTTGTAGTGGAGGAAGTCTACAACAACAAATTATGGTGGGGAAAGGGGTTGAGTGCTGAGGGTGTAGAGAATGAAAATAACTTTGTTGAGTGATCCATAAACAAGCCATGCTTAGACCCACAAGTTTGTAAACACCATAACCTACTGGCCAATACACCATGAATTCAATTTGTTCATCATTTATGCATACAGACGTATTGTTTTATTTTCTCTAAGAAACATGAATGTGCAATTGACATGCTAAGTTGTTTCAACATTTTTTGGTTTTTAAATGAAACAGAGCCATTAGTTGCATATGAGTGGGTGGACTATTCAAATGCATGGTTCTCTTCATGTGAAAGGGAGGATTATGTCTTGGACATGAACATGGTCCAAAATTTGGCGTTGCATTCTTGGTATTAAGGAGTATCTAGTGGAAAGTGATTTGAGAAGGGGTGTTTCCTTGTTGACGAAAGATGGTTGAAAGTGTCACAAATGTGTCAAAGGTATGCCAAAGTGTAATGTCTAGTGATGTGCATGCATACATGGGTATTTCCTTTACATGGGGAAGTTGGTCAAGGTCATTGAGATTGATGATGAAACAACCACCGAGTGGGCTTGTATGTTGGGTAGGGAAGGACTCACATAAGCAATCATCAATGGAGGATGGAAAAATTGGGCCATTGAAACTCATCTCAGTAAGGAGAGGATGTAATGGATATGGTGGAATTATTATTTGAGGCTTGCAAGGGATTGGACCTAAAGAGGGTGCATCACAAATTTGGGTTTGTGAAGGCCAGAGTGTATTGTAATTGCATGTATGTTAAATGTTGCAAAGCTAGTTGGAGGAAGGAGGAGTAAGGGGATACATTGTTTTTAGAGGCATCTAGAAGTGCATATTTAAGGAACCCAATCAAGTAAGAATTTCATGTTCCTATGGTACCTTGTATGATGATTTGAGTGGGGTGGTTTTTTTAATAGTGTGAAGTGGAAAAGGACAAGGTCAAAGGCCATGCATTGGGTGGGAGACAAAGATTTAGTTGAACAAGAAGGTTAAGACGGGTGTTGTTGTACTTAGGTGGATGAGTAGTTGAAGTTAATGAATTATATGGAACATATCTTACAAGTGTGAAGGAATTATATGGTTATGGGCCCAATTGTGGTTTGTGTCAAATTCACAATGCCCAAGCATGTCAAGGTCATCACGCTAGATGTTGGTGGAGTTGAGAAAGGAGTTTCTATGTGACCATGTTCAAGGGGTGGGGCATATGGATGGAATTAGAGGGAGAATCATCAAAGGATCTACTAGAGGGGTATTGTAGTATGTGATTAACATGCCATGAAATGTATGTTCCCTTAATGCATCACTAATGTGAAACTATATTCAAATTTTTGGATCTGATGTTGCTAGGAAAGGTAAAAAAAGTTTTGTATAGTAGGATCTCACTCCAACAAAAAGACACAAATGAATTTGTACTGGTTGGTGGAAGGGAAAATAATCATTGAAAGACATGAAAAATCTTGGAAGGGTTGAGTGGTTTCCATTAGTCACTATTTATACAAGCTGAGAAGGACTAAGGGTGTGCAACTTAAACAAGGTTCAAATCCTTGAGTGGAGGAGGTCTTTCCATGTATGCAACAATGAAAGTGGTTGTCGGAGGTATGTCGACTAGATCATCAGAAACACACCTAAAAACACTATGAACAAAATTTAAGGAAACAAAGTATTGAACACAAAGTTTAAGTGGAAGCTTATGAAGCATATGGCATGTCTCCTTTGCACTGATGTCCTTGTGAAACTATTTTTTTCATGCATCTCCTAATGAGATGTATGATAGATTCTTTTGAAGGGGGTGGATGTGCGATTTGAGAAATCATATCGTGGTAGATTTAAAATGTTGTATTTGATTTTGATGCATACTTGGAAATGTACTTGGACAACATGGTGAGTAAAAACAGGCTGGAAATAAACATTAACTCTCCATATTGAATGCATGTCAAATTTGTGGATGTTTAAGATTTTATCATCTCTAGCAGGGATGTATGTTTTTCAACCATTTTCATCAAAGGACATAGAATATGTAATCTACATCTTGAAGGGGAAGGCATAACAACATTTGAAGGATGAAATTTTTTTGTCAAGGTAGGAAGACATTACATTTTGTATGCTACTGAATGCATTAATTGGAAAGTTACTCATAGTTGTCTAATCGATCCACCAAAAGTATAGATGTTGATAAAAGGGTTCATGGATCATGTCGAGTAGAATTGTGGAAACCAAGGGTTCTCAAGTGGATATCATGAGGGTTCCATGTTAAAACACATATGTCAAATTAAGTTTTTGCATCATCGACTGTTGCCACATCCCCCCAATCTAGTTTGTCCATATCATGTGTGCTTTCCAAACATATGAAACCATGTATATGCACAGAGCCTATGTGCTCCCATTCATACCTACAAGGAAAAGGAGTATGAAATTAAGGAAAATATTGGAAGTTTTGTATATGAAAATGAGGACAATGAGCATGGTTTGTTATAGACCTGTACCAATAGTCTTTTGCATGGATGACTTTTTGAAGAACATTTTCAAGGAATATTTTGAATCTATTGTGCATGTACTTGTTAAGATTCAATATGCTAAGACAGAAAATAGCAACATTACATTCCATTTCACAATAATAGCATATACAGGATCACTGAAGAAACAACAAGCATAGCATAAACACAAGAGACAGATATTTATCCTGGGAAACCCTCATGGGGTAGAAAACCCAGCAAAGCTTCCTCAATATAGATGACCAGCAATATACAAAGATGAAACCCTGAGACATGATCTCCTCCTCCACAGTAGCAGACCTCTTCTCCACAAGTGCGCTATCCTCAAGTGAGTGAGTGTATCAAATGAGGAACACACCTCCTCTATTTATACACTACTCTGATATGTATTTTACACAAGTACATGTAGGCTCGTATTTAACCATTAGGTTAAATACCCCATTATAACTGACTGGGCCGACCCCCACATGGTGGGTCTAATAACCCTAGTTACCACAACCAACTTGGAGGAATAAACATCTCCGGATTTATAGTATAATCACATCGGAGGTATGGAACATCTCCGGAATAAATAATATACAAATATAATATTCTTTGAAGTTACAATATTTCAACACTCCCCCTTAACGAGAAGGATATTATAACAGTATCTGCACGAGCAAGGAGTCATCAACATCATACATGATACATCTATATATCATCGGAAGCTTTCTTCAATTTGTCTTCATCAGTAACTCAAACAGTTACTGGTATATCAATGTCAACATCAACATCGACATCACGATCATCGGCATCGTCATCACACGATCAGCAGTATCGTCATCACACGATCATCAGCATCATCATCACACGATCATTAGCATCGTCATCACACGATCAGCAGCATCATCATCACACGATCAGCAGCATCGTCATCACACGATCAGCAGCATCGTCATCACACGATCAGCAGCATTGTCATCACACGATCATCAGCATCGTCATCACACGATCAACAGCATCGTCATCACACGATCATCAGCATCGTCATCAATACACATGATCCTTCCTTTCAGATTTACTGGATCAATTTTATCACAATCATATTTAAGACTATCCTTCCTTTCAGAATTACTGGATTTACTGTCTAAGGATGATTAGTCCAACCACAATCATATTTAAGACTATCCTTCCTGGATTTATTGTCTAAGGATGATTAGTCCAACCACAATCACATTTAAGACTATCCTTCCTGGATTTACTGTCTAAGGATGATTAATCCAATCACAATCACATTTAAGACTATCCTTCCTGGATTTACTGTCTAAGGATGATTAATCCAATCACAATCACATTTAAGACTATCCTTCCTGGATTTACTGTCTAAGGATGATTAATCCAATCACAATCACATTTAAGACTATCCTTCCTGGATTTACTGTCTAAGGATGATTAATCCAATCACAATCACATTTAAGACTATCCTTCCTGGATTTACTGTCTAAGGATGATTAATCCAATCACAATCACATTTAAGACTATCCTTCCTGGATTTACTGTCTAAGGATGATTAATCCAATCACAATCACATTTAAGACTATCCTTCCTGGATTTACTGTCTAAGGATGATTAATCCAATCACGTGCATTTTGAACCAAGGTCCAGGGACGATGCAGTCCTATCCTCTATTCTCGGAGACACCTGTCTACGGCTCACTTTAGAACTGAAAGTCCAGGGATGATCCAATCCCCTCAAGTCCACCAAGGACTTCATTCTCGGAGACCTCACGTCTAGGGCTCTCTTTAGGACTGAAAGTCCAGGGATGATCCAATCCCCTCAAGTCCACCAAGGACTTCATTCTCGGAGACCTCACGTCTACGGCTCTCTTTAGGACTGAAAGTCCAGGGATGATCCAATCCCCTCAACTGTCCACTAAGGACTTCATTCTCGGAGACCTCACGTCTACGGCTCTCTTTAGGACTGAAAGTCCAGGGATGATCCAATCCCCTCAACTGTCCACTAAGGACTTCATTCTCGGAGACCTCACGTCTACGGCTCTCTTTAGGACTGAAAGTCCAGGGATGATCTAATCCCCTCAACTGTCCACTAAGGACTTCATTCTCGGAGACCTCACGTCTACGGCTCTCTTTAGGACTGAAAGTCCAAGGATGATCCAATCCCCTCAACTGTCCACTAAGGACTTCATTCTCGGAGACCTCACGTCTACGGCTCACTTTAGAACTTAAGTTCAAGGATGATCCAATCCTCATCTGTATTCTCATCTATACAGGTACAAATATCCAAGAGCATGTATCACATCAAAACATGTATACATCACTAATCAAAACATGTATACATCACATCAAAAACATGTATACATCTAGCATGTATTCTCACTAATACATCTAACATCAAAACATGTATACATCACTAATCAAAACATGTATACATCTAGCATGTATTCTCACTAATACATCTAACATCAAAACATGTATACATCACATCAAAAACATGTATACATCTAGCATGTATTCTCACTAATACATCTAACATCAAAACATGTATACATCACATCAAAAACATGTATACATCTAAAATAAAAGATATATAAGAGTTCTAAATCTAAATAATTCTAAGTAGCTAAGTGCAGTAAATAGGTAACCTCATCATTGATGAGATAGACTTGTTATCAGATACTATGCTACTCCCCCTTTCGAGGAGGGTCCTTCTAGACTATACCAAGCTTGTCTGGGAAGTATTTAAACTTTACTCGAGACAGAGGTTTAGTCAAGATATTAGCAATCTGATCCTCAGTGCTTATATACTCGAGCTTGATAGCTCCTCTCTGCACCATATCTCGTATATAGAAGTATCGGATCTCTATGTGTTATTGACTTATCGTGGAATACAAGATTTTCTATCTTGATTCATTTCTAAGTCAAACACTCCATATAATAGCTTCTGAAGCCACACTGCTTCACAGCTGGCAGAGCAGACAGCTATATATATATTCTGCTTCAGCAGTACTGAGAGCCACACTAGATTGTTCCTTGCTGAACCATGAGATCATGGTAGATTCAAGACTATAACATTCACCTGATGTACTCTTTCTGTCTGAGGCACTTCCTGCCCAATCAGAATCTGAGTAACCATGTAAACGGAGTTCATGACCTCCAAGATAATATAGACCAAAATCTATTGTACCTTTTAGGTACCTCACTACATGCTTTGTAGTTATTAAGTGAACCTTTCTAGGTTCTACTAGACACTGACTTAGGGTATTTGCAGCAAAGCATATATCTGGCCTAGTATTTGTTAAATACATCAATGACCCAATGATTTGTCTATATAGGGTTAGGTCCACTAAATATGATGAGTCATTAACTAACAACTTCAAGTTGGAGTCCATGGGAGTGGCCATGGCTTTATACTCCAACATATCAAATCTTTTTAGAAACTTCACAGCATACTTACCTTGGTTGAGAAAGATTCCTTCTAAGCCTTGCCATACTTCCAGACTTAGGAAGTAATGCATCAATCTGAGATCTTTCATTTTTCATTTCTGTATCCATCTTCTTCTTTCTTTTCATGATCTGTTTCTCATTCCCTATAAGAAGGATATCATAATAATAGTATGATCCATAGCCTTAAGGTAAAGGTTAGGAACAACTTTAATTTTTTTGGTAAAGCCCAAGCTTAGCAAGAAACTGTCAATTCTCCCTTTGTGACTGAACATCATTCACACTCTGCATTGAATGATTTTCTGCATATCTATCTGTGCCATCTCTCGATAGATGGGTCTACTGATATGAGCCTCAATATTATTCAAACTTTGTGGTGAGTTCCTTCTTGCATCCATGTCATCTGTGTATAAAAACCATATTCAACCTTGTAGCAAAGGTTGAGATCCACATCACCCGTGGTGATCATTAAGCTCATCAATTGATTATCGATCCTGGGTACCCATACAGAACCTGAATCACACTTCTTCTTTAATTACACCATTAAGAGAATGGTTTTATCTATCCTCTTGGAACAAACATCTCATCATGATTCTCTTTCTCTTTTCTAAGAGAATCTTCTAGCCACAAGCCTTCTATAGTGTGTTTGATTTGTAAATCCTTTTGTTGAACATCCATCGCTTGTTCATCATTCATCATGATTTTTCCTACAAATCAAAATTAGGTACATGATTAGTAATACTTCATAATCATCAAATCATATTGACATGATAACCTATTATGCATACAGATATCATTTACATAGTTATGCAACTATCTTGACCAATACTTTGGCACAACACTTTCCCATATCCTGTATGCATACAGTGGCTATCTAGATGCCTTCCATCTCTACCAGAACATACTATCGAGAGTGTGCACAACTCTCAGCATGTCAGCAAAGAGGTTTCATTCTAGACAAGCAACAATGGAATGTTTGTCCAACTTACCAATCATATGTATATTAGTAGTATACTGTTCAATGTTCTATGAATATTTACACTTAGCATGATATATTATAGGAATACAAATATGCATACAACCTATTACAGGAAATATCATTTACTATTTCAAATAACAACTCAAATACTTATCTTTTATGTTTGTGTGGTTGCCTCCCGCTTGATCTTCTGTATGTCTTTTGAACTTCTATTCATTATGTACCACTGTGCATGTTCAAGTGTCATCCTCATGATCTCATACACAAACATACACCCATTAGTATGTTCTAAATGTTATCAAAACATTATAGTTCTAAATAATCTTGAGAATGTATAGTCATGATTATAGTTAATAAACATTAGTATTCAAGATTTCAGGGAAGTCTTCTTTTACTCATGCATATCATCAATCAAGATAAAAGACATAATATGCATAATCCCTTGATTACTAACTTTATGAATAAGCATAACCAATCATACCAAGTATACTTATATAAGGGATCCTAACACAAGGTAAGATTCATGGGAAACATACCTGGATTAGTATACCTACTTAGTTATGTACAACATACCCAAACAATCTCTTCAATGATTTAGAGATCCTGATCTAGAACCTGCATGTCTCATAGGTTAAGCATAATATAACAAAGTCATACATACCTCGTAAGTAGAACAAAGATTATGGATGAGTCTTTGTCTTCATGTTTTCATGGTCATGGAACCTGATTTGTCTTTTGTGATGTACCTGAGCCTTGTTAGCAGACAACATCAACCTCACACAACATCATAATGCATTAGTACAATCATATAGCCCTAATCAATGAATGTCTTTGATCATTCACATGCATTCATACTGTTACTAGGGTGATAAGACAATTCTAACATTAATCAAGATTGTACTAATAAATAATATGAAGACAAACACATCATGAACTTAATCAAGAATTAGATTTCAAGACATACCTGAGCCTCCTTAAGTCATACCTGTCGAGACTTCTTGTAGTCTTCTTATGTAAGGCCTTAGCCTCAACTCCCCCTGAAACTTGATCTGGAGCTTAATTAGGGTTTTCTAGAGAAACCCTAAAAATTCAATCTTTGACTTTCACACTTCTGAATGGATGAAAGAATATGTCTTGCTGAGCTGATCAAACTAGCATACTTCAATTTTGGAATTTCCAAAATTTGACCCCTCAAAATTGCCTTTGAAACTTCTGGATCTTCTGGACAGGATCCTGAACTAGGGTTTGATGAAGCCCACCCTTCTGCCCAAACAAAAGGTTCGATCCAAGGCTCTAAAGTCTTATTTTTCTTAGGAGCTTCCAGCCGTGGTTACAGACTTCAAAAATTCCAACTTTTGCTGAAGCCCTAATTTTCCATCTTTCCGATCAAAATCCCGAACTGGGGTTTGATCAAGCCCGGTCTTCCACCCAACCAAAAAATTCGATCTTGGTCTCTAAATTTTGATTTTCCTGAGTAGCATTCAGTCGTGGACTCCGATTCCAAAAATTCTAACTTTCTCCGAAACCCTAAATTCCGGAAGCCATGAATAAAGGTGCTCCAATTTTTTTTTGTTTTGATAGAAATATGCACCTAATTGTTTCTGCTATAACTCTGAAATTTTTGCTCCATAGGGTTTGAAAACTGTTTCTGCAGTATCCTGACCTGTCATCTTTCCATCCTGTCAAGTCTGACCTCAATTGGATTTTCTGAGAGAGAGTTATGCCAAGTGTTGCAACGTGACCTGTTTATGGGATAAAACAGGAGAGCGAACTTGTACGGCGTGCCATGTGTCACTGTTTGAACTTCGGCCTCTGAAAACTTTTCCTGAGATAGCTCGCCCTGTTATCTTTCCATCCTGACAGGTCTGACCTCAATTGGACTCTCTGAGAGAGAGTTATGCCAAGTGTTGCAACGTGACCTGTTTATGGGATAAAACAGGAGAGCGAACTTGTACAGCGTCCCACGTGTCACTGGTTCACCTTCGGCCTCTGAAAAAGTTTTCTGAGATAGTACAGTCTGTGTACTACCTGTCACTTTTTATGAAATTTCATTTGGAGCTTCCCAGCCCAAGTTATGATCTTTTTTCCAAGGTCACCTGATTTTGACTGAGATCTGGAAGAGGCAGAAACCCTAACTTGTACTGATCATAACTCATAAAGTACAACGAATCTGAGGGTTCCCGTTGGACACAAGGTACCTGGGGATCTTATCTTCGAACTGTAATATTTTCAGACCCTGAACCTTTGCAGAAATGGATTTATAGCGAAAGTTCCACGATGACTGGTTTTTGCTATGTAAAACCCTAACCTTCAAATTGTCGTAAGTAAAGCAAGTGTCGTAAGTGCCATACCTTGTCTTCCTTCAGGTTAGCTCTGATACCATGTTAAGATTCAATATGCTAAGACAGAAAATAGCAGCATTACATTCCATTTCACAATAATAGCATATATAGGATCACTGAAGAAACAACAAGCATAGCATAAACACAAGAGACAGAGATTTATCCTGGGAAACCCTCATGGGGTAGAAAACCCAGCAAAGCTTCCTCAATATAGATGACCAGCAATATACAAAGATGAAACCCTGAGACATGATCTACTCCTCCACAGTAGCAGACCTCTTCTCCACAAGTGCGCTATCCTCAAGTGAGTGAGTGTATCAAATGAGGAACACACCTCCTCTATTTATACACTACTCTGATATGTATTTTACACAAGTACATGTAGGCTCGTATTTAACCATTAGGTTAAATACCCCATTATAACTGACTGGGCCAACCCCCACATGGTGGGTCTAATAACCCTAGTTACCACAACCAACTTGGAGGAATAAACATCTCCGGATTTATAGTATAATCACATCGGAGGTATGGAACATCTCCGGAATAAATAATATACAAATATAATATTCTTTGAAGTTACAATATTTCAACAGTACTAAGATGCAACATGTGGATTGGTTATAATTTTTTGAATCTTCCATCAATGGTGCATAGCTGAATTTGAGGGACATTGGCCAAGAATAACCATGTGTAAATCCAACCACTTTGTGTTAGATACACTTATGATGAAAAAAAAGGTTGGGGGTACCTATTTTGGTGATCATATCAGTGGGCTCTCGTATGTTTTTTTTCCAGTAAGTGTGTGACCCATAGAGTGTAGATCCAAAAATCATGACCTAATCAATGATCTGAGCATCATGCAAGTGTTGTAGTTGTTGGAGAAGGGCCAAGACAATTGCTGGTAAGGTGTCTTCAATGTTTTACTTGGAAAATATAGAAGTAGTAGCTTGGATACGGTGATGCATCATGAGGTTATATAAATAGTAGTGAAAATGAGGATGTTGGTTGAACCTATTGTCATTGTTATAACATAATTTGCCACACTCTATGCAACCTACCTTGATGGCATACCTTGTCCCTCTGCAGACTCATCCTACCCCTACTGCTTAGTTAAAATCCCAAAACCATATTTTTGTTGATATACACAGGTTAGCAGTACTACAACACATGTATACACATATTGAACCACTACATCCTACGTACATTGGGTTTGATGCTCAAAATTAAAAATATTTCCAGTTTTCATTTCCAAATTAGGACTGTTATGATTATTGGCCTTCCATATACTGGAAAACACTCTGATTCGACCCTCCACCTCCTTTGAGGGCTATATATTGAGCCACTGTGAAGCATTTGAAGAGGATAAATTTGAGAGCAAGTAAAATCTGGACAAATTTTTCCCCATTTCCATGCCTTGAGTCTGCATCCCTTTGTCCCTGTAAGATTGAACCTCTCTTATGTTCATCTCCCAAGCTCTTCCCTGTCTTGTGAAGGAGGAACCCAATTACTCCTTGAACTTGTGAGCTTTCCATTGTATGGAGGATTGAAGTGATGGAGTCCTAGGTGGAGGAACTTAGTTTCTCGGTTCTGATAAGTTGTCTGCAAAAGTTTTTCACTATGTACTTCTATTTATTATATTAATAGAAATACTCTTTTCTCATCCAATTCATGTTGCAAATGTTTATCTTATTTTCATTGGGTATATTTGCTTAATATGTTCATGGACTATGCTATATTATGTGCTAACAATTTATATACATTTATATGCTTGTATTCCTTGGTTGTTGAAGACAAGTTGCAAGTGAAGAGCATTGGATTGAGAGCTCAACAGTGGCCTTCTTGAGACATTCGATTGAGGTAAGGGTCTTATCCTTTTATTGTTGGCATTTCATTTTTATATACCATATTTCGGATTCGAGTTGATTTATGGTGTCACTCTGTCTGTTGTGGTTCTACCCAAAGCCACAAGAATATTTTGTCCATAACAGAATTAGCGACTCCGTTGGGCAAGGTCTTCTTTTTGGGTAATTTTTTTCTTTATTACTTTGATTTCTTGAGTTTTTGTGTCGATGGTATATTGACAGTCAATACTCTGATGTTTCCCTAAGTGGTTTGGCTTCACTCTCATTTTTTTGGCCATTTTTCTCCCCATACGCATACTGGGTGTGTCATGCTTGCTTAGCCACGTGGGATGACTCTATTTGACCCGCGTACATACGTAAATATTTGGCTGACAGTCGCTTACATCTCAATTTTTAGCTTATTTCTTAAATGGGATGCTTGTCGGGTGATTTTTGAGTGTTGTTGAGTCTTCTTGGGTCTCTGCGCTGTCTGTTGGTTGCATTTATGGTGACTAAAAGCTCTCTTATTTCTTAGTTTTTAGGATAATTGGTTTCTTGCCATTTTTTTCAGTAGTAGTCCTTTTGTGTGTGTTTGAGTCATGACTTCTTAATGTATTGCTTGGTTGTTCTTCTTATACTTGCTGCAATATCTGAGAGGTTTATGGTTCAATCTTGCATTTTCATTCCATTATATTGAAAATACAAAAATATTTGCATTTTCATGTTTACTTGAGCACTTGCACTTTTTCTTGGAGTTGCATTATTCTAGGCATCATTTGGAAAGATTTCATTTGCATTGAAAGTTAAGGAGACCATACTTGTGCATTTTCAGTTAATAGCATACCAATTTCATTTGAAAAACAAGACTAGTACTTAGCAATGTTTTTTATTTATGCTTCTTTATTTTCGTTGAGTCACAAACACCACTAGTTGCACGACCATATTCCTTTGAGTAAACAACATCCAATTAAAATTAACACTTAATTTTAAAATTGATTAGAAATATTTTATTTTTAGGGTGCACAAACAAGTGTAGGTCTTAGAGTCTTGGAATAGGATTTTGTGAATAAAATTCTTTGAGACTACAAAACTTAACATTAGGTGTCTATCCAAGGAGTGATGAAATCCATGGTATAATTGGTGTTCTCGGGAAGCTCCTCTTAAACAAGATTCAAGCACGAGGTAGCGCGAAATTTGGTTGTAGAGATATCCCTCCAATACTTTCCTAGCATCAGAGATATATCTGGGGTCTATTCGTATCTAGGGTTTCTTGAAGAACTTAATTGTTTCTTGACCTTCGTGCTTAGCTACCCTTCCAACTCGGTGGAATTGGCCTACGACTATTCTCTCAAGCATTGGTTATATGTGGTGACCTTAGTTGCTTATCCTAGGTACCCACATACTGTACTTGCAGGGGTTATTCTATGAGTGTCCTGATTCATATAGGGGTCAAACATCACACAAAATTGCGTTGTGAAGTCTGAGGGACCTTATAACTGATTTTGTTACTTCCGTTTGTAGTATCAAAGTCTTAGGCCCCTCCTGGGAGAGGCATACCTTCTATAGTTGAGGAGGCCACTTAGCCGTATCCTTTGTTGGTGTGCATTTGGCTTATCTTTTCTACGAGTGTGCTCGTCGCCTGTTAGTTGACCTTAGGGGTTGATACCATTTTTGCGACTCTTTTGAAGTATTTGTGGATTGATTTCCAGCCATCCAATGCTCTCGTCATTTAGAAGGTTTACCACCCATTGATCCTTTGCATCCTCTTCATAAGAACCATAGATATAATAAATATGGTCCTTATATATCCCATCGAGAGCTTCAAAGAATTCTTACTATGAATGGTGATTCTGATATGTCATGGATCCCCTCAACTCCTAAGCTAGAAGTTATTGGGGGAGTCCATGTGACTCCCTCCTCTACTGCCTCATGGGTCCCAGGGACTACTATGTTGATGGTTCCTCAAGCTACCAGTTCATCTCAACCTATTAGAACAAATCCTTTTGATTATACCTGGTCATCTGATAATTTGTCCAACATTTCCTTAGGATTATCATGCAATGATGCTCACTCGATCCCCTTATCCTCTAATCCATTTAATTTTTTCATTCCTAATACATCATCGAGTATCCCATCCTCGATACTATTTTTCAACGATAACCTTGGTGTTGGGATTGGGGACATACCAGCCCCCTTTACTGCATATCACTTCAGGAGTGGTCATATCCCTCCTTCTTATCATTATGTTGGGGTATGGCCTTGCCTCTCATTAGAATCGTATACCAATGTTAATCCTTTTATGGGTGGGGGTGGGAATGCAAGAAGTGGTTTTACCTCTTATATCCTATCCGTATTCCCGTCATCTACTACGCCATTTCCCACAAATTTTTTTCTTATGAAAAATCCTCCTCCATGTTTAACTGTTCCTTTGGGAGGAAATGTATCGTTTAATATGCCCCCCCCCTCGTCTGGAGTGTTGAAATATTATAACTTCAAAGAATATTATATTTGTATTTTATTATTCCAGAGATGTTCCATTCCTCTGAGGGGAACCTATTGTATATCTGGAGATGTTTATTCCTCCAAGGAAGTGTGGTAACTAGAGTTATTAGACCTCCCATGTGAGGTCGGCCCCGAGTTAGCTATTTAGGGGTTATTAGACTCTTCTGGAAGAGGTCGGCCCCATTAGGGTAAAAAGTTAGTCGGGAGATGAGTATAAGTAGAGGAGGTGTGTCCCTCACTTATTTCATTCTTTCACTCAATTGTGATTGACGCATAGAAGAGAGAGAGAGGTATGCTTAGGAGGAGAAGGATCTCTTGTTGAGGACTACATCTTGTATTGGGTTGATTATCTATATTGAGGAAAGCTTTGCTGGGTTTTCTACCCCATGAGTGTTTCGTAGGATAAATCTTTGTCTATCTTGTGATTGTGTTTCTTTTAGTGATATTGCTTGTGAATTTAGGCTAAACTTAACATGGTATCAGAGCTAGCCTGAATAGGACATCTTTCACAAGGTGAAAATACCTCTCTCTCCTCCTTCGGAGAAAATTAGGGTTTCTGCAAACGTTGGAATTTTTGGATTCTGATTGCATGGCTGGATAGACCTCCTCAAAATCGAATTTTGAGTGGGTATAACCCCGGGATTTGTCAAACCCTAGTTTGAATTCTGGACCAGAAAACCAAAAAAACTAGTAAACCAGAAAAAGTGTGCACCTTTGCACCAGTGAACCAAAAAAGCTACAAACCTGTGCACTAGAAAACCAGAAATGTGAAGACCAGAAAACCAGAAGTTATGTTGCAGATCCAAAAGGTGAAAAGCTGAAGTTTCCTGTAGCAGAACACACCAGTAATCTCAATTCAATCAAGCTCATCACCTGGTAAGCACTATTCTATCTTTTGAAACTTCAATCTTTGTGACCTCCTGGATAAGATGGCTCCAAGCGCTAAGCTTGAAGATAAGCTAGAGGGTATAGAAAATTTCCGAGCATGGAAATACAGAATTGGTCTCATTCTTGGAGAGAATGATCTTGTCCAATATATCAAGGATGAGGTTGCAGAACCTGAATAAGATGAATTCAAAGAGAAGCATAGGAAGGACTTGATTAGGGAAAAGAGAATCATTGCTGATTCTATCAAATACCACTTGATTCCCCAAGTGGCATCCAAGAAGACTCCAAAGGAAATGTATGATGCCCTAGGCAGGATGTATGAAGGAAGGAACATCAACAGAAAGATGAATTTGAGGGCTCAATTGAAAAGCACCAATATGAATAAAGGAGAATCTATTCAAGATTATTTCTCTAGGGTTTCCCAGTTCAAGGAAAAACTAGATGCCATTGGAGATACCCTTGATGAAGATGAACTAGTCATGACTGCTCTAAATGGTCTCACTAGACCTTGGGAGTCATTTATCCAAACTATGTGTGCCAGAAAAGAAAGCATGAAGTTTGATGTGGTATGGGAGGATTGTATTCAAGAAGAAGCTAGGGTAGCCAATAGAGAAGCCCTACTCAAAGAAGATGACCAAGCTTTGGCCACCCACACTAGAATAAGAAGGAGTCATTTCAACTCCATGAAGAATCACCCTAAGAAATCTCATTCTCCACATAGATTTCAAAAGAAAGAAGGAGTAATCCCAGAAAGAGATCTCTCCTCAGTTAAATGTTTCAGTTGTCACAAACTAGAACACTTTCCTAGAAATTGTCCCTCAAGAAAGAAGAAGAATTTCCACAAAAGACATCATGCACATCTAGCAGAAGATGATAGTGAAGAAGAATAAGAAGAAGAAAGGCCTAGGAGGAAGAAAGCTAAAGTAGTAGAAGAAGATGCATAAGAGTATGTTCTATTCTCTAAACTCTCTGGGTCAATAGCACCTGGAGAAGATACATGGCTCATTGATAATGGTGCTTCAAAGCACATGACAGGACAAAGGAAAATTCTCTCAAATCTGGAAGAAGAGACCTCTCTCCAGAAGGTATCCTTGGGAGATGACTATCAATATCACATCAAGGGAATTGGTGAAGCAAGTTACAAACTTGATTCTAGTACACCACTAAAGACGAAGGAAATTCTATATATACCAGGTTTGAAGAAGAACTTACTTTCTATCTCTGCATTAGATAAGAAAGGTTATAGGGTTGCATTCATTGATGGACAAGTACTCATGTGGTCCAAAGGAAAATCAATTGAGGATGCAATTGTTATTGGTGAAGAGGAAGGTGGGCTATATAAACTCAAGGGTCATCCTGAAGCTACCCTTGTTCATGAAGAAACTAACCCAAGTGAGCTATGGCATAGAAGGCTTGCTCACATTAACTATAAAGCACTAACTCATGTGAGCAAGGTAATCATAGGACTACCAGATCTAAAGATTGATCATGATGGCACATGCAAAGGATGTGCAAAAGGGAAGAATATCAAGAACCCATTTCCAAAGAGTGAGACAAAGACTAAGAGTAGTTTGGAATTGATTCACTTTGATTTATGTGGACCAATGCCATCCACATCCTTGAGTGGGTATGAATATTACCTTACTTTTATTGATGACTACTCAAGGAAGACTTAGATATATTTCCTAAAAGGA